>OU343161.1:50315024-51565024 GCA_910595825.1 Philhelius pedissequus | reverse complement strand
CCTTCCTTGTTGATATATAAAATTTGTCTAATTTTTTCAAAAAAAAAAATTGGTAGGTAATTGGAAAAAAATATTTTTCGAAAATTTTTGTACGCAGTATTAAATATTTTAAATTTGAAGGACCTCCTGTACAATTTTTTTTATTAAAATCCGTTGAACCATAAAAAAATTGTTGAACCAAAATATAGACTATTGTTGGGCATTCAGTCATTAAATTATACCTAAAATAGTGCACTTTATTTAAATCGTTAAAGTCGTTTTCGAGATAATAACGATTTTCCAATTTTGGTATTAAAAAATTGTATTATGGGTACCCTAATTTTTGGGGCTAAAAAAATTTAAAAAACGAATCGAGGCAATCACCTAAGAACCCGTTCAGCTGTAGATCGACATACATACAAACAGAAGAGAGAGATCCACTTTTTTGTGTTCTCTATCATCATTAAATTGAGTTTAACTGTAAGATAGGACAAGTTGCTAAGAAATGGTACACAACTTCGTTTTGTGATTAAGGTTGCAATGGTTGCAAACCGGGTTTATGTTTCTCCTATTATTTTTAAGCTCAAGGGTTTCAGTTCGAACTTTAAAAATTAAACTTATATCTATATGAATCTGAGATATCTATCATACCTAAAGTAATTACTAATCTCCAGATTAAGAAATAACGAATCTGATTTCTAAGCTCTATGGAGATGAGTTCTGTACACTTGTTCATTAATCATAGACAATATTTTTCCTCTCTTCTCTGTTATCGACGTTTAAACTAAGTTGTTAGTTATGTCTATGTATCATGGCAACTGCATTCCAGTTTTTGTAAAGGGAATAACCTCAACGAAGAATTATATGCATTATTTTTTTTATGAACATTTTTTCTAGACGCATAGACGCATTACTTTAGTAAGTAAATCAGCTCGTTATTTCTCGAAATGTGCAGACATTGCTTTACAAATTTACTTCATTTATAGACAATTATTCGATTGGTTAGTTATCCGTCTGAAATGATCTACGATGTTGCTTGTTGAATTGTACGGGAACTTATTTATAGCAATCGATTGATCGTCTAACAAATAGTACAGGTCTAATAAATACCCTTACGTTTCCAAAACGATATTTCGAATCAATCGACACACAAGGGGAATTCTTCCGCCAGAGTAATGAAATTTTAGGAGAGGAAAACGAGGTGTCCGGCACGAAACGGAATAAACGTTCTACCAAGTTTTAAATGGAAGAACGAGGTGGAACACTAATACACACAACTTTGAGGCTCAAAGCAGAAATACTAATACAAAAGAAGTAGGTACATGAATACATTTTTTCCACCAGAATAGTTCATCTCGGGTGCGCGTAAAGTAAAGTATGAAACTGGTTTTCCACATGAGGCGTTTTTCTTTTTTAGTTCAGAGCAGAGTCTGAGTTGTCAAAAAATTTGTTTTTTTCTTTTTAACTCAGAGCATGCAGAGCTCCAAATGTGTGTTTCTTTTTTCGTGTAGATCGCACTCGACGAGCTCGAAGATAATTTACTCAGCATGCGAGTATAAATTGCTGAACGCACCAAATGCCATGTGTATCAAGAAGGAAAATAGGAAGAAAAAATAATTAGATACATAAGTTGTCGAAAGAAGGTGATCACTAGTTGAATTGCTGTATCTGGGTGTGTATCAGTCTACAAAAAAGGGTAGGTTTAGTGTTATATTGCTTTTTATGATTAAAATGAAAATGTGTTCTAATTTGTGTGGTTCAAGTGTGTTTTGAAAAACCTATCAGTTTTCAGAGCTCGCTATGTTTAATTTAATTAATTTATAATTTATGTGTTCGACCTCTGTTCAGTGCTCTGCGCTGAACGAAAAAATAAAAACGCCTATGCAAGAATAATTCATCTCATGTGTGCTGGTCCATAAGAGTATTCATTCAACGAGATAATTTTCCGCTTTGCAAAAAGATCGAATTTTTCGGTAGACATTTGAATGAACCCCCCCTTAAAAATATTCAGCCAACGAGTTTCATCCGTTTGGAGATTGTTGCTCAATGAATTGTTCAACATGTGTGGCTAGTGTACGAGCTCGTGATGCTCGTTGAAAATGTTAGTTCAACGTGTTGAGCAACATTTTCAGGATAATGTGTTGCACATTATTTGTTAAATACGTTGACCAACTTTTTTACTTGCGATATACATAGGTCCGTCCGTCTGTCGGTATGTCTGTCTGTACAACGAGCTACAGCCTAAACGGCCGAAAATATTTTCTTCAAACTTGGTATTTAAGCGTTTTAGGTGATTATCTCAAATATATTTTTGAATCGTTTTTTAGCCCCAAAAATAACGGTACTTGCCATACAATTTTTCCTACCATCTTAATTATATCGAAAACGGGTCTAACGATTTTGATAAAAAAAAGTGTGTACTTATCTTTAGGTATAGTCTATATTTTGTTATTAACAGTACCTCCCATACAAATTTTTTTCGATTTTAGACTTTCTTATAAACAACTCGACGGATTTCGATAAAAAATTTTATATAAGAGGTCTTTCGAATGCATACGAAAATTATCGAAAAATATTTTTTTGTGGCTGATTTTTTTTTTGAAATTTCGTTTTTAAGTTTATATGTATTATTAAATGTTTAAAATTGTTATACCAATTAAGAAATTTTGTAAATAAAAAATTAAGTTAAAACGAATTTAAAAATATAATTTAGGTTCTTTTGTATACGATGTGATCGAACATAAAAGCAAGTACGCGCGATCCAGTCGTGCATTTTATTTTATTTTCTCTGGTTTTGTTTGCGGTAGACGTGAAAATATTCGTTGTACGTTAGCTGAACTATTGCGTTGACATCAACATACAATTTCCAATATTATTAATGTGGCAGCCACTTTTTTTTCGTTTTTCTTTTTTTACAAAAGTAAAAAAAAAACATGGGTGTATGTAAGATATTGGACACTAAATTTATTGTAAGTGGCAGCACACTAGGTATAATAATATTATGGCATTTTTGGACTATTGGACCTTCAGTAAACTAAACAATTTTTAGTTACTTCTAATTTTCTGGTAGACGTTCGGAAATACATCATTTGTCGCTAATTATGTTCTTCTTATTAAATATGGAAACATTTGAAGCAGGAAGGAGTAACTCTGAGCGTTCACTCGAAATTAAAATAAATTAAAAATCAAAACTTGAAACCAAACCACACATTTAATCCATAAGCACATAGGTAAGTAGCACAACGACCTAAAGTGGTAAATATTCAACAAGAAAATCCAAGCAGGTACAAAAAAGAAAGTTATCTATGAAATTCTTAGTAATGTGCCAATAACAAAATTATAAGAAAAAAGTTGTGTACACAACATTGTACATAGGTAAATAAATTATAAGTTTTGATAAATAAAACTATCGATATCCACCACCTACGGCCTTCCTATGTACATACATATATATATATATATAATAAACAAATAAGCAATCAATAACCGATAGTCGGCTTTAAAGAAACGGCAAGAATCCTCTAATATCTCTAATATTTGTAATATTTCCGACACTTTTTAAAACTTAATGTTTATTTTATAGCTTAAAAAATAACAAATCAAAAAAAGAAAAATTCACTTTTGTTGTTCCAACTCAAGAAAGGAAATTAGGTACTTCGAAATAAAACTTAAATTTCAATAAGTTATAAGTTAAAGTCAGGGAACTTATTAGGAAACAATGTACCAAAGAATTTGTTTTATTTATTTAATTAAATAGGTAATATAATGTACCTAATTCGTACCTAAAAATTTTTAACAACTTTTATTTTACTTTTCTTTACAACGTCACTCACTGAAGGAAGACAGCACGAAACCGCGCCGCTTTTTTGACATTACACTATTTTTTCAATGACGTTTAAGTGCAAATTTCTCCTTTCGTCTTGTTTTTGATTTGTATAAAATTACAGAGAATATTTTTGAAAATTAAATTTTCCTTCGTGCAACATGTGTGGTAAGGATATTACGTATGTTCATAGGTTTAGGATATCTGTGCGCCAATTTGAGTTTTACATAGTTATTTGAATTTGAAAAATTACCTCAATAGTGGGCACAGGTTTTCGTTATTTTCTGTTTTAACTTTTTTTCCGTTCATAGCTTGACAAGGAAAAGTTTTAGTTAATTAAATAAAATTTATTCTATTTAATTTGTAAATAATAGTTAATTTTTTTTTTTTGAACAGACTCGAAGTGCGCCGTTTTCAACAAGTGAAATTAAATTTCTGGCAGTGCTATGACATTTCAGGTACAACAAGCACGAAATTTCTTTCGATGTGGAAGTGCTACCAAAGCGCCATTTTTACTTTAGCACTTTTTAAATTATTTATATGTGGCTGGTTACAAGAATGTAAAAATTAATTAACTTAACGCCACTTTGTTAACACTTATATGCTTTTCACACCAAATCCAAAACGGTGTTTTCAGCTAAAAATTTACGAAAACTCGAAAACCATTCACACTGAATATTTACAAGTTTTCGTTTGACATTTCAATTATTTTGGCACCACAGACAACAACAATTACATTGTGAATTTATATTGAAATTACACCAGACAGCTGTTTTTTTCCTGGCAGCAACCCGTCAGCTATTTACGTGACGATTAATGGCCTTTTGGATTGGCCGTCCGGAACAAGTTCCCCCAATAAAAAACTTGGAAATAATTAGACTGATTCTGAATTGTATGTATCACTGTATTTGTGAAAATTAAATCGAAAAAATGACATCGCCTAAAAAGATTTTCCAAAACATTTGATTTTGATTTCAATTTAGATACACATTTTCTTGTATGAATAATAATTATACCTTGCTTCCTTTTACCTTATCTTACCAGAAAAGTAGTTTATATTCAATAAGCACATCGAAATTACACAACAAAACAACCCGATGATTTTGACATTTTAATTATGTGAGTGCATTAGTGATTCTGTTTTCGATTCTTAAATGAAATCCAGAATCGTTTTCTGTTCTGTTTAGAGTAACAACTGTCATTTTGTGGGGGTCAGAACAATTCTGGACGGCCAATCGAAAAGGCCATGAGCACTGAATGTTTTACAAGGTGTGTTTGTCTTGTTCATCTTCCAAATCCAACATGTTTTCGACAGGTTTTATTTAAAACTTGTAATTTATCAAAACGAGTTGCTTATCAAAAATGTATGGGGAAACTTGTGTTTACGCTTTAGGTTTTCAGCCAAAACCGATAATTTCGCGAAAACCGTGTTTTGGGTTTGGTATGTGAAAAGGCTATTAATCGTCTTTAACCAAGAATTATTCCAGTTGATAATCATGGATTGCGTTTGTTCACTAAAATCTAAATCAATGAATCCATGATTTGAGCAATTTATTGAAAATATCACTAATCAGCAGAATTTGCTTGATTAGCACCATTTAATCAAGGATTTATCGAAATTCAGTTCGTTCGCGCTTGATTTACGAACTCGCATGATAAACAGAAATACGTATATGCTCATAAGATATACTCTTGTCGCCATCTATCAACTTTCATTATTATTTAAATTTGTAAGTGAAGGCTTACATATATTTTAAATTTAAATGGAATAAAAGCTGAGATGAACAAAAATTAAAAGTTCAATTTTTCACTTGTTTCAATAGTGCATCCTACGTCAGAGAAATCGTACAGATTTTACTTTGACGTGCAGTGTATGTAACCAAATTGCTTGCCAAAACATCACGCTCGCTTATTGTACTTGGGATGATTTCTGCGAAAAAGAGGATGTACAATATATAGAGGAAATAGGGGATTCAAATGTTATAATTTTACATCATTCATGTCAATTTTCTACTTAAGTGTGTTTAAATGTTAATTTTTGGCATGCAGGTATGCATGCTGTTTGGAAACTAGACTTGTCTCAATCATCCACCGAGCAAAATATCTTTCGGAAGCAGAGGTTGTGTTTATGTTGCAAAACTGGTCTTTGTGTCATAAGAAATATTGTACGTTGACATATTAATAGGCTTATTCTGGCAACCTCACTAAACCCTCACAAGTCACAATAACCTCATAAATTGAGGTGTATTCATTTTTGTGACTTTTTTGGTATTCTGGTAAAAACCTCACAACTTGTGAGGATCATCAAAACTTAAAAATAATGATCTGCTTCTTGTCACATCACAACTTACCTACTTGACATATCTGTGAAAAAAACTATAAAAAAACGAAATAACAACAAACATGGAATTGAATTTGATTTTGATACATCTATTGGCAGAAGTTTCATCTATAAATGTAAGAAGTAAGAATTAATAAAACTGTATTAATTGATATTTTAATAAATCAATCTTTGGTTGTAGCGCAGCAGAATTCTAAGATAGTTAAGGTATATGATTGTTGCTTTTGTCATTCAAGATATAACTTATCTATCGGCCTATATTTGCCGATTTTTAGTGAAGATCGACAATCGATTCGTCCTGATTTCCATAAGAAAACTTGCCACGTAAAGGAGGAATAGGAGTTATTTCTTCAAGTGCAAACATTTTTCGAGAAAATTTGTATCTTGTAGTGCACGAGGCAATCATGAAAAAGATCACGATTTAAATGAAACTAATGCCAAGCAGCAATGTGGAAAAAGTACATTTTTTAACCACGACTAAAAATCTCTAAATTTTTAATTATTTCAGCTCTCCAAATGAACTGAAATTAAAATCTCATGATTTCAATTCACACAGAATTATCTAAGATCGAATGTGTCATCTTTGCGGCAAGACTTTTCTCCGCAACACGGCACCAGATCGACACCAATGTCCGAGTACAGAATTTTTTAGCTAGTAGTTCCGTCGATGAGGGCGCTAGTTTCTCTTTTCTTGATATTGAATTGTTGATGTGGAAGAAGTAAATTTAGAGGCAAATACGAAAAAAAGCAAGGGAGACGGTCAAAACTTGTTAGTTCTAACAACAATATAGAGGGTAAGGGAGAAAACCGAATAAGCTGTTTTTGTCATGGCAACCTTCAGGTGTATACATGAATTTGAAGTAAGAATGTATTTGGATATACATGCATGTACTTATAGGTTATTATAGAATTTATTTTAAGTTTTTCTTTCAAATTTTAGATATTTGGTGGATTTTAGGATTTTGAATTGTAGCAACGTTGCTACTTTTCACTTTTTCTATGCAAAAATAGCAAAGCAATGATGAGATATTTCAATATGTTTTGTTTAGGTAGGTACATGTGTACCCAGATACCCATCTACATACAATATGTATGTACATAGGTACTTTTTGTTCTTTTTCAAATATAATATCTATTGAGAATAATTTAATTTTTTCTCCAGACAGTTTTATTAGGAAATAAAGTAGGTATAGCTAGGCAGTATTTTTTTAATTTTTTTTGACTAGCGATATTATAAATGTAGGTACTATATTACAAGTTATGTTAGACAAGTTAGCGAAGACGAACAAATGGGTCCGCGATTCCGTCTCTCTGTCTGTCTGTTCTCGAGTTTACAGCCTAAACGTTTTTTCATAAACATGTCCCCAGTTTTTTTATCAGCTTTTTTAAGACGAAAGATGACAGTACCTACCTAAGTACCTGCCAAACTTTCTTTTTGACCAAAAAGGTAAATATTATTTTTCTCAATTTTTTTCTGACAATCAAATATGATATTACGATCATAGAGAACACCAACAAAGTGGGTCCCCTAATTCCGTCTGTCCTCGAGTCTACAGCCTAAACGTTTTGATAGATTGCCTTCAAACTTGGTACATACTTTTTTTTCGGTAATGCCCTCACGGTTTTTCATTTTTTTAAGACGACAAATAACAGTAGCTCCCATACATTTTTGTTGGTAAAAACAAAAATCTTATTTTTTTCAAAAACGGCTCCAACGATTTTTATAAAAAAAAAATGAGTTCATTAATGAAGGGAAAGCGTACCTTTTAATATTTTTTTTTTGGAAAAAAAATTGTTTTTTGGTACCTCTAGTAGAACCTTTTTTTTGGTTTTCGATTTTCTCGGAAACGGTTAATCTGATTTTTTTTTATTTTCGACGCAGAAGCTCCTAAAAAGTTTAAACACTATTGTATACCAAAATTTTTCATAACAAATTATTTTGGAAATTATTTTTTTTTAAATTCAAAATTTCGAAAACGACTTAAACTTCGTATTTAGTAGTTTTTAGACATTATCTTGAATAGTTAGAAAAACTATTTTTCTAAAATAAAAAACAACGGTACCTCCCATACAAATGTTAAAAAGCGTTAAAAAAAATTTATTTCTCAAAAACGGCTCCAAGAATTTTCAAAAAAATAAATAGTTATTAAATTTTATTTTATTTTTTGGATTTTGAGAAAAAACAATATTTTGCAAATAAATATTAAATGTTTTGAAGAATTTTTTAAAAAATATTTTCAAATGTATATACATATATATTGTTGAATACTCATTTAAAAAAAATAAGTAAAAAACGACTTAAAATAATATATAATACCTATTAATAAACAATTCTTATTTGAAAATTCGTTAACTCGATTTTTTACGAAATTACTTATCAAATCTGAATTTTCAAAAAAAAGTATTTTTTTTTCAAAATCCAAAAAAAATATTAATATACAATAAAAAAATTTTGTCACAGGAAAATTTTTTTTTTGCCCAACGATTAACAGAAATCTCAGATTTTAACTCTATTATCATGTTTGTTCATTTGGTAAAAAAGTTTATTTTACTGAGTAGTGACCGTTGCACACAAGTGTATACCTGAATATTTAAATATTCCCTACATCCATTAAACAATTTTCATTCTATTTGCCCGTAGAATAAAAAAACACACAAGCAGCTCCTACTCAACAAAAAAAAATCCTCATAAAAAAAAAAAAAAAAACCTATGAAATAAATTGTTTTCCTTTTCTCCTCTAATTTATAATAAATGTTTAATATATTTCTCTTATCAATTTATTATCACACTATTTCCCTTCATACGCATTTTCATAACACACCAACACTACCTAACCTCCGATTTGGTTGTGGAACCCATGTTGAGTAGTAGAACTTTTTGCGGGCTGGAAGAATTTCGTCGTCATGATAGTACTATAAATATCTAATTACAATTGTTACTATATAAATTAACAGTTTATTGGCTCTACTGTTTTTACATAGGCTCTACAACTGTACAACAAAAGTGCTTGCCGGTGAAGTTTCCACCAGCTGATATGCCAAAAAAATTGAACCACTACATATTTTACCACAAAGTTTCGTATGCCATAATCAGAAAGTTAAAATTGTGTTTTTTATAAATTTCCAAGTCATATATTAAACATTTTGTGTAATTAAATAATTCGATATGATCACACTGAGATATTTATTACCAATAGCTTGTCCTCAACGATGGCCTCGAATAAATACAATTCAATCAGCGAAACACTTTTGGTCAAAGAAATCTACCAACACCGAAGACAAATCAAAATCTAAAAACAAAAATAAACAGCAACTGCCAGCTATAAGAAACCCCTTTGATTCGGCTCAGGACAGAACCAAAGAAACTTACTTAGACATGATATCTATATTCGAGGACCGCAGTGTGCATCGACGGAACCATGTCGAATTCATATATGCCGCTCTCAAAAGCATGTCAGAATTTGGAGTCGAACACGACATAGAAGTGTATAAGGCACTCATCAATGTGATGCCCAAAGGTAAATTCATTCCAACGAATACCTTTCAGGCTGAATTCATGCATTATCCTAAACAGCAGCAGTGTATAATTGATTTACTTGAACAAATGGAAGATCTCGGAGTTATGCCGGATTATGAAATGGAGGCTATGCTTTTAAATGTATTTGGAAGGAGGGGCTATCCTTTAAGGAAATATTGGCGCATGATGTACTGGATGCCAAAGTTCAAAAATGCGTCTCCATGGCCTGTGCCCAATCCAGTGCCCGACGATACACTAGAACTGGCAAAAATGGCAGTGCACAGAATGTGTACAGTAGATTTACTCTCCCAGGTAGATGTTCTTAATACAAGTGATGTTAAGGATGCCGTAGATCAAACTTGGATTGTCAGTGGAATGAGTCCGGAACAATCTCAACTTCTGCGCGAACACAACAAATCTAAGGCAGTGTATATAGAAGGACCTTTTCTGATATGGCTGCGAAACAAATCAATCAATTATTTTACTCTCAGAGCCGATCCCGATAAGGAACTTCTTAAAACGTTCGACATTTATAATGATGGCGATGGTAAAGAAAATTAATTTAATCTCATAATTATGCTATTTACTCAAACTATTCACTTCACAGATGTCTCCAATTTAAAAGTCCCATTTTTCGGCAAACCTTTGAAAGATTTACAAATAGTAAAGAAACCATCTGTCCATCAGCAAAACGATGGAACAATATTTGCAATTTGTGCAACTGGAACATCAACAAAAGACTCACTCTTATCATGGGTTCGATTATTAGAAGCTAATGGTAATCCGGTTCTCGGTGAAATACCAATTTTATTTAAGTTTAGGACAGTTGTTGACTCAAATATTGTACCTGTGACGGATTTATCTAGTAAGACTCAAAAAATAATTTAATTAAGCGTCGTTAAATTTATTATTTAGCAGAAAATAAAATAAAATTGTATTTATTATTTAATTGCAGTTTTTCAATAACTGATTTCTTAAAAGTAAAATTGGTTTTCCTTCCCATTCTATCAATTTGTTTATTGTTTTAAAATAGCAGCAGAATATAAATATTGTTATTTACTGAAAAACAATGTACGTATTAAAAAAATATTAATTTTGATTTAATTGCATATATTATGCCTTATGCCGGTCGTCCACCACGTGCGCAACAAGTAAAACCAACTTCGTTCGACTTTTCATTCAACTCCATCGTTGGTCGAAAGAATTTATCACCTCTTACACTACCTATTGCAGAAACTTACGTTCTTCACGTTGAACAACAAAACTAGATGTTAAATTGAAAAAAAAGTATTGGCAGCCCCGTACACATAGTTGACAAACTTACTCAAATGTTTAACAAACGCGTGCACTAGTTGATAAACTTGGTCCGATTTTAACAAAAAAATAAAATGCACGACTGAATCGCACGTTCTTGCTCTTATGCTCGATCACATCGTATGCAAAAGATTTCTATTAAGAATATAAACATATTTTCAAAGTCGGTTTTTTACTTAAATTTGTATATACAAATGTTCTTAAATTTTTTTCAAAAAAAAAATTGGTATGACAATTTTAAATATTTAATAATATACTCAAAATTAAAAAAAAATCATTCATTAAAAAATCCAAAAAATATTTTTCGAAAATGTTGGTATTCAGTATTATTTATAATTTAAGGGACCTCCTACAAAAAAAATTTGATTGAAATCCGGCGAGCCGTTTATGAGAAACACGAAAATAAAAAAAAATTGTTGTATGGCAGGTACCGTTAAAAACAAAATATTTAAAAAAATGTTTGACCCAAGTGTAGACTATGTGACTATGACTTTTTCTTTATCGATAATTAATATGGTAGAAAAAATTGTATGGCAAGTACCGTTATTTTTCGGGCTAAAAAAACTATTCAAAAATCTTTGAGGCAATCACCTAAAACGGTCTATCACCTGTTTAAGCTGTAGCTAGTCAGTCAGACAGGCAGACAGACGGAATTGCGGGACCCACGTTTTTGGTGTTCTCTATCATCGTAATGTCACGTTTGATTAAAATTTGGAGTTCGATATTTTTTTTCAAATGCAAAACTTACCCTATAGTGCTTACTGCAAGATCCACAACATGTTGTTAAACAAACAAAAAAAATAATTGAATTTGTCTTTAGATAAATTTATTTGGTAATAAGAATGTGAAAGGGAGCGAGCGACCCTTAATTTCAAATGAACACAAACAAAAAATATCAAACTTAGCAACGGCAACTTTGCATTTGCTATTAGAATTCAAAATATACAATTTTTGTTTCACTCTATTTTCATTATTTTTTTTTCGAGTTTTCTTTTTTTTTTTTAATTTAGTTTAATATTTAATATTTAAGAAAAAATAAACAATTCTAGTAAACTGGACGTTTATAAAGATTCTAAGAAAACAAAAGTTTTATACCTTAAACATTATTTTAATAAATATCTTTTCTTTAATTTTTTTTTGTAAATATAAATATACATAGATAGATTATTCGTCTACGCAAAAAAATAAACATTTTTAAGTAACTTAAATGTAAGTTGTACATACTGTCAAAAATATGATAATACATAAAATATTTTATGTTAGCCTTTACAAAGTTTTAGTCAAAATTTCTTTTTAAGATTTTTTTTCTCTTTTTAATTTTCCTTTAAAAATTAAATGATATCTTTTAAAATCACAGAAGAATTATTTTTCCACAATCCAGGTCATATCTACGATTTAAGTAATCAATAATAAATGTTTATAAATAGAAGAACAAACAAAAAAAAATACTTATTTCATTCCGAGTTATTATACCTATCTTTTCTTTTTTTTTTAAATTTATATTTTAATTCGATGGCAGGATTTTTATTTGTTGAGTGGAAACACTTGTGTTACCAATCCGATGCCTTTGCTGGTACCTTCGCGGAAGAGTATTCTCATACCAGGCCGCACATACTCGGGATGCCCTACGAATTGAAACATTACAGAGGCATTGTCGTTTGTCCCGATTTTTTCGCCGCCCATTATTCCTCGAATAATGGCAGTTTGTCTGATACTGCCTATATGCACAGTAGTCTGGAATCCAACATAAATTGCAGTTGCGTGAAAAAGTACCGATACTTTAGCCTAAAATAAGGAAAATAAATATATATAATTTTAATTACAACAATATGCACTGATTAATTAGAAATAAATTGCAAGACTGGAGGATCGCACGTACTTGCTCTTATTTTCGATCACATCGTATGCAAATGATTTCTAATAGAAACGGCTAAATAATTTTTAATTTTTATATTAATTTTTCTAAAAAAACATATATTTTATAATATAAACTTACTTAAAAAGAAAATTTCAAAAAAATCATCCACCTGTTTTCGAAATATTGAATTTTTAAAAACAATATATTTTTTTCTTCAAAATCCAAAAAAAATATTTTTCGAAAATTTTGGTATACAGTATTGTTTATAATTTGAAAGACCTACTATGTATACAAACATTTTGATGGAAATCCATAGCGCCATTTATGAAAAAGTCGAAAATCACAAAATATGTCACAAAAAAAATGTTTGACTAAAATGTAGACTCTACCAAAAGGAGTGGACACAGTAATTTATATCAAAACCGTTAGAGCCGTTTTCGAGTTAATTAAGATGGTAGAGAAAATTGTATGGTACCGTTACTTTTGGGGCCAAAAAAACGATTCAAAAATCTATTTGAATTCACCTAAAACGTTTAATTACCAAGTTAGAAGAAAATCGCTTCAGTCGTTTAGGCTGTAGCTCGTTGTACAGACAGACAGACGGAATTACGGGATCCAATTGTTTGGTGTTCTCTATTATCGTAATATCAAGTTTGATTAAAATCTTGAGTTCGATTTTTTTTCCAAATGCAAAACTTGCCGTATAGTACCTACATATGTATAAACGCAAATTTTGTGGACTAAAGGCCGTTAAAAGCTATTTTGAATCAATAATTCGACAAGTCAAATTAAATATAATGCTAAGTCTTCTACTTAGCTGAGTTATTTTATTAGTATATAGAATTGTATTATAAAAAAAACACCTTCTTATTAACTATGTCTGGCCAAGGACAAAATCTTCCAATTTTAATCTTGTTGAATATAGTTCACATTGCTTTTTTGTCAAAAAATGCAGGTAAGTTGAACTGAACTTAACAAAAATTGCGTATTGAGAAAGGCGCACACTAACCAACTGATGAGTCCGAGTGAGATTGCCGGGACGAAACGCAAATTTTTTAGACTAAAGGCCGTTAAAAGCTATTTTGAATCTAAATATGTATATCGCAAATAATAAAATGCACGACTGGATCGTACGAACTTCCTCCTGTAGCTAACAACTTTAACGTTGCTAACCACATACGCTGTTAGTGGTAAGTAGGCTAGTTATCATTAGGTAAGTTTAAAGACGATGTAGATAAGATTACCTTGGTTCTTAGTACAATAAATTGTCAAATGTTTGATTCAAGGACTAGTTACACAGGTTATATTTAAATGAATTTAATTATATATGTAAAGTTAGGAGGGTAATATGTACCTACCTACATAGATGGAACCTAGGTATGGAAATATGTAGGCGCATAAAGACATGGACAAAATAATAGGAACACTCCTTACTTTTAGGTAATACTGCCATTAGTAAGGGGAACATGTGATCAAATTGGTGCATTATTGAAACGGTTTATATATTGTCAATGTATTCAACGTATGATCTTGTGATTAAACAAAAGGTATTTGCAATATTATGTACCTAGTAGATTGCAACTACAAAATATGCTGGTCAAAAAAATAGGAACATTTGAATAAAAGCTCAAAAACATTTGTTATTAGATTAAAGAAGTCAAGATTTTGGTGAGATTTTTTATCAGAGAAATTGTAGGCACATTTTTTTTTAAATATGCCACTTAGAAATGGGAAGAGCCAAGAACTGCACTGAAGACCAATGCGAAGCCATTTTAGTTCTGCATAACAACGGTGGATCCATAAGAGAGATCGCAACAGTCATTGGGCGCTCTGCAAGGATGGTGTGGAATTCTATGAACTCCAAAAATTTTGAAGAAACCAGAGGGTGTCCGTCTAAAATTACTGTAAGAGACAAAGCTACAGTGATGTGAAAAGCTAAAACAACTCCCTTTATGTCCTCAAAAGATCTGCAGCGAAAAATAGAGACGCTAGTCAGTTCTAGACTATTCTTCGTATCTTGCAGGATAAATTAATACAAAATACACGCCCAGAAGCGGATCTGTATTGCCAAAATGCATCACATGAAAGACCAACCACTTCAGGCCAAGAAGCTGTGGAGGAATGTGCTCTGGAGCCGCGAAACGAAAATAAATTAATTCGGAATGGATGGGAAACAGTTTGTTCCTCATCCAAAGTCCGAGGCCTATAATCCGTGGTACACAAAACGAACCGTGAAGCATGGAGGTGGCAGCATAATTTTATGGGGTTGTTTTTCTTCGTGGGGTGTTGGTACAATATTTGTTATAGACGGCATAATGACAAAGGAGTCGTATGTGGACATACTAGAAAATGTTATGCCTTCGTGGGCTGAAAAAAATATGCCACTTAAATGGCTTTTCCAGCAAGACAACGATCCTAAGCATACGGCAAAGTCAACATATCTCTGGTTTCAGCGAAACAAATTGGTAGTTAACGGAGTGGCCTTCTCAATCACCGGACCTTAATCCTATATTGAGAACCTCTGGAATGAGCTGAAGATTCCAGCAAAACAAATCTCTGGTGAATTGTCCAAGAAGTGTGGTATTCGCTTCCACAAGAAGTTGGTACACTCTATGCAAAGTCGAATGAATGCGATGTTGAAAAATAAAGGGTTTTCAACGAAATATTAAATATTCTTTGCTAATAAATAAAAAAAATGTATTGGTTATCAAAATGCTTTGTTTTTTGTTAAATTAATCAAGTGTTTCTATTTTTATGACCAGCTTATTGGGCGGCCTAAATCAAACGGACTAAAAAATTTTGCAAACTCCTTTTAGTTTTCAAAAGAATTTATATAAAACAAATTAACAACATACTTAACGCTAATATATAACACTTTTATTTTTTAATATTTGCATAGTATACGAACTCAACACAATATTACCAAAAATTTAGGGAGTGTTCCTATTATTTTGTCCATATCTTTACATACATATATACTGAAAGTAAAAGATGTAGGTCTAGGTGGGTAGGTAAATATATGCATATAACCTATTATATGTATGCGCGATATACATAATATTCATGTGATTTTTAAGGATATACATATATAAATATATGAGGGCCTTATATAGTACATATGTAGGTATTCAGTGACGTATGCACAAATGTTATAGCTATAGTATGAGGGAAAAAAAGATGCCATTTAAATTCTTGGACAAATATGAATATGTACATATAGAAATAAAATGCACGACTGGATCGCACGAACTTGCACTTGTAGCTAACAACTTTAATGTAGCTAACCATTGAGGTTTAGTTAGTTAGGTGTAGTTATCCTATGCAGGTTTAAAGCCTATGTAGGTAAGATTACCTTGATTCTTATTATAATGAATTGTCGAATGGCTGGTTCAAGGAATAGTTACATATGTATGTATATTATGTACATATAAATGTATGAGGACATACATTGTATTTAGTATTAAGTGACGTACGCAAAAATTCGTAAAAAGTGAATAATAATAAGGTCGAAATTAATTGATAATACACAAGTTTTTATATTGCTTAGTCGTTATAGTTTGGGGGAAAACAAAGATGCAATTTGAATTCATGGATAAATAAGAATATATCAAAAAAAAGTCCAAAATCGTTGCAGCTGTTTTTTAATAAATTAATTTTTTATGTATAAAATTTTGAAAACATTTTTAGAAAAAAAAATTGAAACGCCATTTTGAAGATATTATTAATATACATATAAAATTCAAATTTCAAAAAAATTCTGTGCCTGGTTTTTGAAAAATCGATTTTTCAAAAAAAAAATTTTTTTATTTTTTAAAAATCGAAAAACGTTTTTTTTTTTTAAATTTTCGTATGAAGTTTTATTAACAATTTTACGGAGCATTTTTATAAAAAAAAATATTTTAATCTGTTCATCCAATATTGAGAAAATCGAAAATATGAAAAGTGGTTTTATGGGAAATTACCGTTAATAAGTGCGCAAAACAAATATGTTTATACTTGAAAGTGAACTGTACTAATTTAAGAACACACAATTTTTTTATAAAAATTCTTGAAGCTGTTTTCGAGAAATAATTTTTTTTTTCTTAACGGTTTTTTAACATTTGTATGGGAGGTACCGTTGTTTTTTATTTGAAAAAAAAAGATAAAGAAAGATAATGTCAAAAAACCACCAAATACGAAGTTGTGAAAAAATCTATTGAGTCGTTTTCGAAATTTTGATTTTTCAAAAAAAAAAAAAATTATTTCCAAAAAAAATTGTTTGAAAAGATTTGGTATACAATTTAGTTTAAACTTTATAGGATCTTCTGCGTAAAAAAATTCAAAAAAATCAAATTAACCGTTTCCGAGAAAATAGAAAACCAAAAAAATGGTTGTACTAGAGTACCAAAAATAACAATTTTTTTCAAAAAAAAAAATATCAAAAGGTACCCTTTCCCTTCATTAATGAACAGATTTTATTTTATAAGAATCGTTGGAGCCGTTTTTGAGAAAAATAAGATTTTTGTTTATGGCCAAAAAAAATGTATGGCGGCTACTGTTATTTGTCGTCTTAAAAAAATGAAAAAAACGTTTGGGCGTATTACCGAAAAAATAATATATACCAAGTTTGAAGCAAATCCACCGAACCGTTTAGGCTGAAGACTCGAGGACGGACAGACGGACAGACGGAATTGCGGGACTCACGTTTTTGGTGTTCTCTATGATCGTAATGTCATGTTTGATTGTTAGAATTTTTTTTTTTTACGAATACATAACTTGCCTTATAGTACCTATCGCAAGTAAAAAAAATTTGTTGAAGTAAAAACTGTTTTGTAAACAAAATTGCTAAAACCATCACTTTAATCGGTTTTTCGAAAACAGCAGGTCTCAAAAATTGTAGGAAATGATGTAATCCTGTTTTTTATTTGTAGTTTTTTGAAATTTTGGTACGTAGTTTATTAATATATATGTGATTATAAAATTTAAAATAATTTTATTTTGACAAGTTTTAAAAATATTGAATTTTCAAATAAGAAAATAAAAAATTAACTTTAACTTTTTTTTTATTTTTTTTAATCTTACACGCGCTCAAGGGATTCTGATTACCATTTATATATGTTCTTAACACAGCGCGGGAGTCAAGTGAAAGAAGAGAAAGAGGGATAGGAAAGAAGTGTAGCGCGAGCTGGTTGTTGTCTCAGATTGATCATCAGAAAATAAAAGCTATTCAACATTTTTATATGCAGAATTAGTTTGGCTACCTAGATATTTTCAAATATAAGATTTGACAGAAATCCAAAGAGCCGTTACCGAGAAAGCCAAAAACTAAAAAAAAAAACGTTGTATGAAAGGTACCGATAAGACTTTTCCCGTCAATTTGATACTAAGTATCAACAACTTTGATATTTTTTTTTACTGTGAGCTAGGGGTCTCTATAGAACAGCTTTAAAATATTACGATGAGGAAACTCTGTTAAATATGGCTAACACTTTTTTAGGCTTCTCTATGATCGTAATGTCATGTTTGATTGTTAGAATTTTTTTTAAGAATGCATAACTTGCTCTAAGTCCCTATATTCGCAAGTAAAAAGTGATCGCAAGGCAAGGTGACCCAATATAAAACAAACATTTCCACAATTATTTACCAAAAAAAACAGAACTAAAGTGCTATGACGTTTCTTAAGTCATATCTGACATTTCTTATGCTGATAATTTTCCAACAAACTATACCATTGGACTTTGTACATTTTTTCGGACGAAATGCTCACCTGTGCAACTAAAATAACTAAACAATGCAATTCGAAATACCCCAACACATCATTTCAATTGATAAGCAAGTGCATTAGATCGTTATCCACTGTAGAAGATGGCAATGAAATTATCGTTGAGAAATTATCTGGTAAAAAGGAGGGAATCACTGTGCTCGGACTAAACCGTCCAGCAGCTAAGAACTCCTTCAATAGATCGCTGGTGAACAAATTCTCATCGATTCTATCGGATTTGGCACACGATAAACACACTAGAGTTGTCGTCTTGAGAAGTCTAACGCCAGGCATCTTCTGTGCCGGTGCTGATTTAAAGGAACGTCTTCAAATGACCCAAGAAGATGTTTCTAAATTCGTTTCAACTCTGCGCAGTGTACTTATTTCGATTGAACAACTTCCAATGCCTGTTATTGCTGCAATCGATGGTGTTGCGCTTGGTGGTGGTTTGGAAATGGCATTGGCATGCGATATGCGGACAGCAGCTGAGGATGTTAAGTTAGGACTCGTAGAAACTAGGTTAGCAATTCTCCCTGGTGCAGGTGGAACTCAACGGCTACCGAGACTGTTAAATCCAGCACTGGCTAAAGAGTTGATATTCACTTCACGAATATTTGATGGAACTGCTGCCAAGGAAATGGGTATTGTAAATCATGTTGTTTTTCAAAACGAAACCAGAGATGCTGCTTATGTGAAAGCAATAGAATTAGCCAAAGAAATTATTCCAAATGGCCCTGTGGGAGTTCGTATGGCTAAGAAAGCAATCGATAAAGGAATGCAAGTTGATATTTCAACTGGATATGCAATTGAAGAAGCATGTTATGCACAAGTTATTCCAACTAAAGATAGGGTCGAGGGACTAAAGGCGTTCGCTGAAAAACGGAAGCCAGTATATAAAGGTGAATAGTAGCAGATTTCAATATAGGCTTATTTTTAATTAATATATACAAAGTGCATTTATAGTTGTATTTTATGTTTTAAAATAAATTGGTTCTTTTTTTTTACTTTTGTAATAATTGTTGAAATTTTATTACGAATACAAATACCAAGGAAATGTACAAGAACCTTGGTAGGTATAATAAGATTCACCTAATAATTTTCTGGTGTGATGTCTTTGGCTGCGAAGATTGAAAACAATGTCAAAAAAGTCACCCACAAACATAAATAGTATGATTTATCAATATTCATTTGACGTCCTACATAATTTCAGTTTTAGCAATATGTGATGGTAATTTTATTTATTTTATATATTTTACGCGCTATAAAGGGGTTTTGACGACAAAGGAAATAAAAGCCGTGTTTTATTATCGCCAATAACCCATATGGTTCACCCCGTGAACATAAAACCATCTGGGCTATGTACTTAAAAATGTACCCTCTGTTCGCCGAATTTAATACTATTTGCAAACCCAGGTAGAAACCCTGATAGAAACCTGGATCTTGTGTTGTTTTGGTAATACGTGTTAAAAAATAACCCAGACCCAGACCCGTAGATAATAAAACGAAGATAAAGGGGTTATGAAAACAGAGGAAATGCCGATGCACATTAGTTTTGAATGTTTGAATATCAATGGCAGAGCAATATGGGGCCGGATTGCTTATTGCCAAACTGTATCAGTACAGATCTCGGGCCCTCTACAACAGGATATAGCATGTTCATTCAAATTAAGAGCAGACTATGTTCTGGGTTGTTTGGTTTTTAAGTTCTAGGTTGGTACACATTTACGTTGATAAATATAAGTATCTTGTATGGTGTTTTTGAGTTCTAAGAGCGAAGTACATATCTGGCGTTTGGTTAAGAAGGAGGATTGCGCCTAGTGTTTTATATGCCTATATGTGTGCATGTATAAATCGGTTAAAAGTCAAATACTTTGCTTTTAGAACTCAAGCAATATATCAACTTAAATGTGTAGTGTACCAAAAAACCTAGAACTCAAACAAACCGCAGACCACACACAACAGATTATTAACGTTAACGATTCCTCTGAACTCGCAGATACTTTGCTCCGATGGGCTGAACTTGCAGGCGCATTCATAAGGCTGGGGTTCCGGTGCAATCGAATTTTAATCGCGCGAACTAAGCGAGTTATATTTCCGATCGTTTCATTTCTCTTTTACCCGAACCACAACATTTGAATGAATTTAAGCGAGCTTTGCGTATTCGCGCGAGTGAAATTCGCTTACATTTGCCGGCACCGGAACCACAGCCTTAAGTGCGGCTAAGGGGGCTTAATGGTAAACTGATGAGCATAGAAGTATGTGTATTACGGTTGAATTGTTTTAAGTGAGGGATGTAACTGGCTATTTCATTAGAACATTTTCTATAAAAATAACGATAAAACAGTGAAAGGCATGACACATTCTGACGTTGTTCGAGTGGTGCAATTATTTACGATATTGTTCTGTCACCTATGACTATTAAAGCTCTTTTTTAGATTCTATCCCAGAGACCTAAGTAAGTTAAGTAAATCCATATATGAGAGTTGTACTCGAGCTTTGGACGAATGTAGGTTTTATAGATTACATCAATATCAGAAAGAAAGGGAGAAATAATTCGTATTTCATCTTGAAAACCCAAACACCTTACATCGTTTTTGGCGACATCGAACTGAAAGTTGTTCGGTTTCCTGGATGCAAGCACCATTAATGGACAACGGCATTGGGAGAGGGTCCCGCTTAAATGACAGGAGAATATAAAGAGTCATTGAAGCATTCAATTTTACGCAGTTTTTTATTCGCCAATTGAAAATGTTGTCAGAATCAGGATTCAATGAGGTTATAATACACTGCCTTTGTAATTCCACATCCGAAGGACATGGGTGTTAATCTTAAAATGGATATGACAAGCAGAGAGTACTGTCTGCAAAACAATATATTGTATTAGAAGTTTCACACAAGTGATCATTGATGAATATGAGAAAGAGAGTCGGAGACAAGGCACACCAACGTTTATTTTATGAACTTCGGACTTCAAACGACTTCAGCTGTCCGAAAGGTAATTTCTAATCTAGCGAAGAAGAGATTCATCGATACCAAATGCACGCATTTTCCATAAGAGAGCTTGATACCAAACTCTATGAAATACCTAAGAAATATCAAGCGAAATAATCTTATTTTCTTCAAAACGATGTAAAGATTGGTGCCACTGTTAGGTGAGATATACCACCAGATCACCAGTGTAGTTGTACGAAAGCCATACTACCGGTCATAAAGAAGCTTTCGTTCTTAAAGATATTTCTTAAGCTGATAATTAATCAGCGTTTGCATGACCTTGGAAAGAAGGGACGTAAGTGCAATTGGAGGGTAATTAGAGGGTGAGAAAGATTTGCCTTTTGTAGGGACAGGTTGGACAAAGGCTTTTTTCTATCCACTCGGAAAGAGAGCAGTAGAGTAGGACAAATGGAAAAGCTTACGCAGTGGTTTTGCCAGCGTTGAAGAACACCTCTTCAGAACGATGAGAGGGATACTATGCGGGCTGGCAGAATTAACAGCAAACTGCGCTGCAAACCAATTGACTTTTTGACGTGACATTACATAAGGGGTGTCATTAAAGACGAGCGTTGGAATCGAAGACGAATTTGTGTTCCGAATGTTTTTTTTTTTAATTACCTAAGATTCCTAGTACCTTTGGGACATTGTAGAATTTGTCCTCTTAATTTTTGATCATCCATAAATTTGAATGTGAACGTTGCAAATCTTTCTAGCTTGCTTCATTTTACTCCGAGTTTCCTCACCGGTAACTTACTTCTCTAACCCTAAAAAACTCTTTACAGCTCAAATCGAACCACGAGTTTTCTCTTGGTATGGTGCTTTTAGTTCTCTTCCATCGTGAAAGCATAGTGAAGAATACACCAACAATTGTACTTAACAAAAAAACTGTTCTACTGTTCTGACTATAAAGGTTTCGTTATCTCAAATAATATCAAATGTAAGCAATGTAATAACGTTAAATACAAAATAAACCAAATAAGTTTACCTGAAAAAAGAACGTTCCGCATGGTTCGTCGTCCAGATGATTATCGACCAACAGAACCATTCCACTCCTTAGAGCTGGTAAATTTTGATTGGGAGTAAAAGACAGCGAAGCACTTTGTCCCGCTCGTACCACTCTGCAAGGGGCTTTATTTCGGTGTATTGTTTGTACTGTCACTGAATGAAATTTTCCATCGGGTAATGGTCCTATCTTCATTTGCATATTCTCTGTGAGAACACCCTTGACCAGCAGTCCTCCCACAACTGGACCTACCTCTGAAACTCGGAATATCTCATCTATATGAAATTCACAGGGATCTTGTTCCAGTCTCTCTTTTTCTGAGTTACTAATGCCTGGCGAAAGAACATACAAAAACTTTGTGACCAAATTGAGTCCAGCTCCTGTCACGTTGGATACACAGAATATCGGCACTATATTTTCCGACTCTTGATTAGAGCCTGCGGTTAGAACATCATCACTACTTGTGACCAAGAAAGGGACTTTTCGACATCCAATCGACGTTAAGATATTTTTTAATTCGTGAACAGTCTCATCCGGGGAGGTTATATCCGTTTTGGTAACGACAATGAAGAAAGGCATATCAAGAGCTCGCACGATTGATAGATGTTCTTTGCTTGTTCCATTGAAACCGCCACCTGCCGAAACTACAAGCATTGCATGATGCGGAGAGTATCCCGACAGTGCCTGCACTGTTGTCTTCATATAACGTCTATGTCCGGCCAAATCCATGAAAGTCACCAGCTTGGTAGATCGGTCGCTTATTTCTTCAGCCGTCATCATCTCATTGTATTTGTAGTTGATGACATTACCTTGAGAGTCGAATCCGAGTGTTTCGTGAGATATGCATGATGTGCGACCTGACTGAATTTCGTGCATGTGACGGAACATATTGAGACGTGCTCTGCCTCGGCCATTATCGAATTCGCCCTGTGTTAAGACACCTAGAAGAGTTGATTTGCCTGCATCGGCATCTCCGAGAACAGCTACTCGAACCTCAATATTGTGCTGGTCGTCAGGGATTTTCCGCACAAGAACTTCGGCTACAGATCGTCGGCCAGCTACAAATTTTCGTCTGAGAACAGTTGTACTTGCTCCAAGTTTATGGGCCATTTGCTTTAGTGTTGCCAATGATGTATTCATGTCTTTTTCATTGAGACCATGTAAATGACCTGAGTCGGAAACTCCAATTTCATAGATAGCTTCTCCATGACCCTCGCGTAGTCGCCATTTCATTTGTGTTACTAAATGCTCGAAACGTTGTTTTGACGGGCTTATAAGCTTCAATTTGTATTCAATATTCCCCAATTGTGGCTCGGGCGGAAGAATGCCCTGATCGAAATCAATTATGATTTTTCCGTTGTGATTCTCTGTGTCACTTTCACTGCTACTGAAATTTGTTTGATTGAGTCCATTGCCATTCCGTACATCTTCTTCATCAAAACCATCATCTGGCGAATTGGGATCGAATAAGCTTAGAAATGACTCCATTTTTCTGAAAATAAAAAAATTGAATCTGATGATCAAATACAAAACAATAAATTAGAATCAATAAATCCATTTCCGAAATATGTAATTTAAAAAAAAATTAATCGAACTTTCAATAAATAAAATGCACATAAATCCATAATTGAAAAGTGCTTTACATTTTGTATGTTACATTTTTTTGACAATATGTACTATAATGAATTTTTTGCATCAAAATTGTTTAATGTATTTTCGAGATTATGAAGCTATTGTATAACATTTTTTTAGGGTGCAGTGTTAAGCTAGAATTATACGGTCATCGTAATCGGTCATTGTGTTGACTATCTGACGTCACTACAAACTTTATTTTCAATCCGTCACAACACCTTGATCGAAATACTGGTGTCAGCTCAGGTGTTAACGTACTCGTAATAATAATAAGACATGGACAATTAAGACATATTTTCACGTCAGGGCGTCAACGCACTAAACGATTACGTTTGACCGTGTTGGTAATCCTTGCTTATAGTGTCGACAAAATCAGCACAATCTTCCAAATGAGAGGTGAAATAACTAATTTGATCTTTATACCATATCTATCCGATCTACCGACAATGCGAACTCTGTAACATGAAGAAGAGATAAGATTAGAAGATAAGGTAATGGTGGAAATAGAAGAAAGGAGGAAAAAGAAACAATAAACATTTTAGACACAGCGAAAGAGAATGGGATTTTTTTTATTTCACCGTAGCTGCACTTCATTCCAGAAAACGTATTGTAGAGATTTTTTAATTATTAATTTTCTTTTTATATACATACTCAATATTTTTGGACATCTTGTTAACCTGATAGCGGCCAAAGGCTACACGAATTAAACTTATGGCATTTTTATTTGGCAATTCGGAAACTTCTCCGAGCTGGGATCCCAACTGAAGACTTTTTTTTTTATTCTGACGATTCTGAATTTTAATGTTATTTTATATGTGAAAATAATCAAAATCAAAAATAATATTTGTTGCAACATTATAATACAATAAAATGCACGACTGGATCGTACGAACTTGCTCTTTTAGCTAACAACTTTAATAAAGCTAAACATTGACACTGTTTAGCAGGTAGGTAGTCTAGTTATCCCATGCAGATTTAAAGCCGATGTAGATAAGATTACCTTGCTTCTTAGTATAATGAATTGTCGAATGGAGATTCAAGGAATAGTTATATAGATAAGGATGTGGAACTACAAGGGCAGCGTATCACCCCTATTCTGTTAAACGTTTACGTGAATATTAGTATTCTACTATCCGACGGAAAAAAAGGAATTTCCCAAAAGTATAAAAATAAATGTTAACAATGAGATTCTCTTAAGAACTAAACAAAAGAAAATATTAGTAAAGCTTGGGACTCAAAAGATAGAAGACATTTGAAAATAAATAGTGAAAAATTGTGTGAAATATTCACGTGAATCGAAAGATTCGATAGCAGAATGTGGCTGTATGATAAGCTCATTAAATTCTAATCTAGACAGCATTGTTAAATGGAAAATAAAAAATCCCGTAGAATGTAATGCTTCAAAGATTTAATGCTGTCTCCTCCCCGAATGCCGTTGTCCATGAGCCATCGTGGAAACCGAACAACTTTCAGTTCTCGGTATGTGTATCACTGACCACCTTTTGTGGATTGACCATCGATGTCGCCAAAAACGCTGCAAGGTGTTTGGTCTTTCTTCGAAGATGCAAGAAATATTTCGCCCTTTATGATGGATGTAATCTGTAGAGTCTATATTCGTCTAAAGCTTGAGTAGAACTGTCATATATGGACAGGTGGTGTCTTTTGGACATAATCTAAGAAAGAGCTTTAAAAATGTTAATAAAATTAAATAGATGATAATGGAAGCAATTGCACCTCTCGAACACCGTCGCAATGTGTCATGCGTTTCATTGTTTTATCTCAATTTTTATAGAAAATGTTCTAATGAAATAGCCAGTAACATTCCTCCCCTAAAACAATTCAACCGTAATACTGGCGCTTCTATGAATGCCCATTAGTTTACCCTTAATACCTTTTAGCCGGACTACATGAATG
Organism: Philhelius pedissequus; assembly: GCA_910595825.1. NCBI lineage: Eukaryota > Metazoa > Arthropoda > Insecta > Diptera > Syrphidae > Philhelius > Philhelius pedissequus. The sequence goes on along the minus strand of OU343161.1, from coordinate 51,538,912 downwards.
TGAAACGCTTCACACGGCCCTATATTGATCTCCCATTATGATATTCAAACATTCAAAACCATTTTCCTCATCGCTCGCGCTTTGTTTAAGCATTTCAATGGTATTCATAACCCCTTGAGTGCGTGTAGATTGATCTGACAGACAGACTGAACTGGTTTTCTTCATCAGCGTAATAACAAGTTTGATTAAAATCTCGAGATAGTTTTTTTCCAAATCCAAAACTTGCCGTAAGTAAAAACTCGAGAAATATATTGATCAAAACAAATTAATTATGGAAGAACAATCTGGACTCAGACAAAAGCTTTCTTGTGAATCGACTCTAAATTTCGTCTTAGCAGACTGGAAAGAGAAAATGCATGAAAATAAAAAAAAAATTGCAGCTGTGTTACTTGACCTCAAGAGAGCTTTCGAGGCGGTAGACAGGAAGATATTGTTTAAAAAGTTAAATACGTATGGCGTAAGAGGGGTTGAATATGAGTGGTTTAAATCGTATCTTTGTGGCGGAGGCAAGTTGTACAATTTAACGACAATTTATCATTACCTATTGAAACGAATATTGGAGTACCTCAAGGATCAATCCTGGGGCCATTCTTGTTTTTGTTATATATAAAGATATAAAAAAAGTAATTAAGCATAGTCAAATTAAATTTTTTGTTGATGATGGACTGATGTATATTGATGAATTTGAATTAAGCGTTTGTAAGAGTAAGCTCGTTGATGAAATAAAAAATATAAAAAGTATTTAAACATGAATAAACTTATGTTAAATCTTTATATATAAAAAAAATGTTGTCAAAAACGTATGACGCTAATGATCTCAGTTGGCTTTCGGCCATTTTCAATATATTTTTTTTATGAAAGATATGGTCGAGAAGAAGGTTTTAAGCTATGTGCTTATGTGTATTGGTTTTCGATTTATGTCTGTTTTTGTGAGCTATTAAAATTTAAAAATGTTTACTAAAATTGTTAAATCTCATGAACTAATGCACATAAACATAAACAATAAACATAAACATAAACAGATATATATATATAAAAAAAGTGTTGTCAAAAACATATAATTCCTGATTTCGCTTTTGTTAGTTCAGCCGTGGTATTTCTTTGACATAAATACTTTGCGTTTGTTTAATACACATCGTTTGACCGCTGAGTCAAAATTCATTTTTGTGTTGCGTAAAAAATTAAAACGATTTCTAAATAATACGTTTACACTGATTCCGAACTTACTTTAGACGACGTACACACCTTGCAATAATTAATCAGAATGTCCGTGATAATCAAACGCAAGAGGTACGTGCAGAGGAAATAAATGGAGACGTGCCCATATTGAACAGCTTCAAACTGCACCACAAAGTCGATAAAAAGTTATTAGAAGAAAAGTGATAAATGTAGACTTTAATCGCGCTGCTTTCGAATACGATTTCGCAATCGCATTTACTTGCTCGATGCTCCCGATGGGAAATGCAAGACATTCGTCATTTAGTTGATTCTAGCAACAATTCGGCCAAGATTTCTTTCGTGCCTGTTGCATCCTATAACATATATGGCATTGATATCACACCGTTTGAAGGCAGTCGAACTGCACATTCCTTTTTGAAACTGGCGATGAATTTGTTCACGGTTGACAAACCAATAACGTGGACAATGACCAAGAATTCGAATACAGCGAAGTTGATGCGAGAATGCAAAATCATAATTTGGGATGAATGCACAATAGTGCATAAACGAGCTTTGGAGGCAGTTGACCTAAAAATGAAGGATTTACAATATGATTTGGTGGGGATATGATATTGCTCAGCGGAGATTTTCGTCATACGCTTCCCGTCATCCTGAAATATACTGCTACCGATGAACTTAATGGATGCTTAAAATCGTCGTCTTTGTGCCGGCATGTCAATAAAATAAAATTGACCACAAATATGAGTGCCCATGCAGAACGACCCATCGGCTGCTGAATTCTCAAGACAACTGCTGGCGCTAGGTAATGGCCAAATTTCTGTTGACGTCTCGATTGGATTGATATAATACCCGACAAATTTTTGCGAGTTACCAACGTCGAAAGAGAAACTCATCACCAAAGTAAAGTGTTCCCTGGCATTCCAAAAAATAATAAAAATCTCGATTTTTTTAAAATTTCGGGAACTTTTTATATTGGGATGCTTTTTGGTATTAGAACATACATTATTGTTTATAGTGTTATAGTTAGGGGTATTATCACCCCTACTATGGTGTCTAGTAGTGGGTGAATTATTAATAAGTCTTACTTCTCAAGGTATAAAGTGCATCGACTTTGCGGATGACATTGGTATAACAGCACAAAGAAACTCTTTGTTATATAATTCAAAGCGGACTGAGCATAACCAGAAAATGGTGTCTATCAGTAGGGTTAAGCATCAGTCCCCGAAAACAATAACAGTACCATTTCCCAGAAAAGGCTTCTGCCACAAATGAAATCGATTCGGCTGGCTGGAGAAGAAATCGACATCTAGAAGGAGGTAAACTATCTAGGAGCCAATCTATATAGTAAACTTCTATGCAACAAACATGTCGAAATAACATAATTGTCGGGAAAGCTATTAAGCACTCATTATATGCAAGAGACTTGCAAGTAAAACATGGGGGTCCAAGCCAAGCATCCTTAGATAGATGTATACCATGATGCTAACACCTATTATTACCTATGGGGCTATTGCATGGCACATTAGAACCGCACTAATAACGTTTCAATGTTTTTAAATGTCACTTCAGTGTGCTACCACCACTAAAAACGAGAGAAACTGCTCCACAGCTGCAATGAAGGTCATTACCAATTTGACTCTGTTCGTGGTAGTAGAAAACTCAACAAAGAGCGCCATACTGAGATTGAGAGGGAACTGGGCCGGGAAAATACTAGATTTTAGAGAAAAAGCAGTGATTCTAACGTCTATACTAACAAACCTCTTGGACATTCCAAGGATGGCGTAATCAGAAAATATAATTCGAGAAGAACTAAGAACTTGAAAATTTTAACTACACTTATGGATCGATAACAACTAAGGGGACTGGTGAACCAAACCAAACTCTACGTTTCGATGGGGCAAACCACTAGTATCTTCCAGGCAGAAATTAACGATATAGGAACGTAAAAAAACTATAGGAACCAAAATATTGTCAGATAGCCAAGCTGCTTTAAAAGCGCCAAGTTCTTATTTCATCAACTGCAAACTGCCAGTATAATAAAGTCTCACTTCATTTGGTACTAGGGCATATAGGAATCCATAAAAAAATAGGAGAACGTCACCTTTAATGGGATCAGATCCCTATTGCGAAATGGGAGAAAACGTGATCAAAGGCAAAACAAGATCCGAAGAGGATGCCAAAAAATCCAACGTTTGGAATGAACTTCCCAGGCTATAAGACAGGCTAAATTACTACCTGGAACTACAAACCAAAATCGGCTTGTAGAATGTATTAGCTTAAGTAAGAACAAACTAAGAGTAATAACAGCTAAATAAGCACCTAAACATCCTGGGATTGGAGAGCAATGCTCTCTGTAGGTTCTGTAAGGTGTACAAACAGACACCTGACTATATACTAGGGAGATGTGAAGCCATCATTTACCATAGACACTCATTTCTTGGACATCACTTAATAAAGGAAAAAAAACTATACTCTATTAAAATACCCCAAATACTAAAATTCCACAACGGAGGACGTACTGTAGAATGAGAAACCTCATCCAGTCCTGTACGGAGACACAATAGATCTCAAGGTCGCTGTGCATCAATACCACAAATACATTCATTCTATCAGTGGTATAGTTTAACGTCAAAGTACATGACATACATACCTACATTATCTAGGTACAAGCACACATTTTAAATAGTTATTTTATACTATCCAGCATTCTCTCCTTATAATCTAATCAATTACCCCTAAAAGTGGCACATCACAGCTAAAGTTGCAAGATAGATTTTGTCAACTTTACAAGATATTGCGTAATCTAATTTAGTAGGTATGTAGGTATTTATGAAAATTAACTGATTACTCATTCATCATTTAGTAAGTATAGGTAGGTGTCATATGAAATAAAAGAATGCTCATTTCACTGAAAGCTCCAATTAAATATAGGTGGATAATTTTATTAAATAAAACTCGTTTTATGGCCAAAACAAAAACAATTTTAACAACGTTCAATTTAATTTAGGCCGTTGTTCAACTCATAAATAACCTTGGCAAATGAATAACCTTGTTTTAGATATTTTAAGTAGATAGCCGTTTATGTTATATTATTTCCGGCATGTAAAATTGATACATATGAAAATTTTAAACAGGACATGGACACAACCTGTCACGGACAAGAAGACGAAGACGATTTCAAACAAATCGATTTTAAACATAAAAGCTAACTCAGTTTGTTTACTAACAATTACATACTCTGAACGTGTTGGGTCATGAAACAAACAGAAAAAACTGTAATCTATTTTTGATAACTGAAATTCGACGCAAAAACAACAAAGCAAAAGAAAACGAATCTAATTCAATTAGTTTTCTTTATGCGATATGACAATGGCACACCACGTTTGGTCAATTGTCTTTCTTCTTTTTTTTAGATCAAACCATTGTATTGTGCAATTTTTGCAAAGAATGGCGAGGAGTACTTTGGTTGTGTAGTTTTGTTTGGCGGAGTCAATTCGTTTAGGAATTGTTTGTAAATAAAAAGAAAAACTAGACCACTGCTTCTGGTTGGTTTTTTTTTTCAATCTTATTCGAATATATCCAACAACAAAATCAAAACATAAACATGGAATCATATTTATACATTTATGTTCATACATACAATAAGAAAAAATATAGAGGTTTATAATTAGATTGCGATGAGCAGAAAACAAGAAATAATTGAACGTACCAATTTTGTTTAGTTGACTTCAATGTCCTTTGTGTTTTTTTTTTTATTATTATTATTAAGTTGAGAATATGTTAAGTGTACGAAATAAATAAAATTGCAAATATTTGTCCCTCTTTTATTTGTTTGCAAACATTTTTATAATAATCTCACTTTTCTTGCTGATCTTTTGCATAAACTTTATAAATATAAACTACTCGAATAACGAATGCCAATTGGAAAATTGATTTCTTGAGTTGATTTTATTGAAATTGCATGCGATTGCAAAATTCGTTTCGTTTAATAAAAATTTATTCTGAATTCACACACAGGTCCATTGTATATAAAATCTATAGCACTCTATGGAGTCGATTTTTTGTACAATCTTGTATTCCATGTGACGGCGCTAGTGTAGTGATAAATTATACTTTGGAGACTGAAAGGTTGAAAGAGAGGGTTCTATTTAACAGTTTTTACAACATTAGTTCGAGTAAAAGAGATTACCAAAACAGCATTGTCCGCCATTGCTACGAAGCGAATTGAGGGAGAAAATAAAAAAAAAGGGAATGTTTCCCTATGGGCATGTAATTTACGAACGAATAGCTTTTGGTTTGAAGGTATTATATCAGTGTAGGTTATTTTTTACCTACAATTTTTTTCATCTTTTCATTGTTGGCAAAAAAATGCTTACTGATATTTGTATATAACCTTGAAACAAGAAACCTATTCGTAAAAAAGGTGTTTTAAATCTTTTTTTAGGAATAGGTTTCTTGTTTCAAGTTCAAGGACGTATGTCAGAAAACGTAATATATACATAGGTTATTTATTTACTATTCTCTTTTTGAATTGTAGGAAGGTTGCAATTCGTAAGTTTTTACTTGCGATATATGTAGGTAGGTACTAGGTATGGCAAATTTTGAATTTGAAAAAAAAATCGAACTTGACAATACGATAATGAAGAACACCAAAAAAGTGTGTCCCGCAATTCCCTTTGTCTAAAACGGAAACGGCTGAAGCGATTTGCTTCAAACTTGGTATAGGTACCTAACTACTATATATCTGGGTTGGTACTTATTTAAGTGTCTTAGGTGATTGTCTAAAATAATTTTTTTAGGTACAAATTGGCTCTAAATTTGTTAGTTTGTACAAATTGGCTCGAAATTAGCTAAGCAGGAAAAGATAACATCGGTAAAAATTGCCTCAACTACCTACAGTTTGATTTTATCAGTTTTAATTTTATCAAGGTCTAGAAGTAAAGGTAGCAAAAAATTGTTTCTTATGAAAATATGTCAATACGCAAGGTTTTTTCAATTTGTAAAACTTTTATATTATGAAGGAAATATTTTTTTACGAAAAAAATTTAATACTTAGGTAAAATGACTTAAAATAATTTTTAAAGGAAAAGTTTATAGGTACCTATCAAATAAAAAAAAATGATTTTTTTCTTTAAATTCATTTTTATTGTATTGATATGGAATATTATGAAAATATAGACAACTGGGCCTCTGTATAGGTATAAAACTTATAAAATGATTTTCTAACTCAACATTGCAGGTAGTATTCACTATAGGTAGGTATATCAACATAATTATATGCGAGATATGGGAATTGTAGGCAAGGTTGCAATATCATCTGTACTGATGACATATCTATGCAGGTTATGTAGGTAGGAAGTTAGTTATTCTTTTGCATTATGAATTAAATAAAAAGATTATGAATTGTGTGGTGTAAGTATCTATGCAATTACATAGTTATATTATTATTTTTCTTATTCAGAAAGACAGTTTTGAACATTTAAAAAGTTGACATGAGAAAAATAATATTCAAAGTGATTTTTGTAACTTTTTTTTTCATAAATTTTGACTTTGAAGTCAATTATTTAAAAAACTATTGACTAAAACAACTTTATTTAAAATTAATTATAAATTGTAGAGTTCTGACTTTTGAAAAAGGTATAATTTATAACTGTAAGTGTTGCCGTTCTTTTTAAATATTTTTTTAAAGATTTTAAGTAAATTTTTTTAAATTGCCCCTCCCGCCTAAACGAGGGGAGATAGACCCCCCTACCATAGTAAAAATGCTTGTATTAAGCCCCTCTACCAAAAACCGTTATTATATCTTGGCGCCAAAGTTATCGTACTCTCCCCAGTTGACACCTACCTACATTATATAAAATATGTAGGTAGGTATATTGCAAGTTTTGGATTCGTAAAAAAATTAAACTTGAGGTTTTGATCAATCTTGACATTACGATGATGAAAGCGAAGTCGAGAAAAAAAGTGGATATAATAGCCGTGTTTTATTATAGCGAATAACCCATATGGTTCACCCCGAAAAAATAAAACAATCTGGGTTATGCACTCCGATATGCAGACCATCTTTTGGCCGAATATAATTCTAATATTTGCAAACCCAAATAGAAATCCCGATACAAACCTGGATGTCGTGTTGTTTTTGTAATATACGTATTAAAAACCAATACAGACCCAGACCCGTAGATAATAAAACGCAGCTAATACCTATGCCGGAACGTTCTTTTCATTTTTTTTTTAATTAAAAAACGGCATCTGCCATATAAAAATTTCACAAAACCAGTAAGAAATTTCCTTTACAAAAAACGGATCTAAACATTATGATAAAAAAACGAGAGTGCTTAGTGCAATTTACATTTACCCAAATACATCTTTCTTGCGTTCATATTAACGGTAAGTAGGTAGATAAGGTACCTACTTCCCATAGAACTAATTTTCATATTTTCGACCTTTCATAATTCGTCGATTACATTTTTTTTTAAACAAGTGCTTTAAAATATTGCATATACAAATTCTTAAGAAAATGTTTTTTCGATTTAAAAAAACTCAATTTTAATTAGGTACAGGTACCTATGAAACAGATAAGAGATTTTTTTAAACTATAAATTAATAGACAAATATGAATGTATCAAAACGAAAATCTAAAGTCGTTGGAAAGGTTTTTTTCAAAAAACAAAAATTTATTAATTTTTTTAAAAATCGAAAAACCAATTTTTTTAAAATTTGGGTATGCTGTATTATTCACTTATAGAGAACATTTGCATAAAAAAAATAATTTTATCCGGCTCATCAAAAAGTGAGAAAGTCGAAAATATGAAAATTGGTTCCATAGGAAGTACCTACCGTTGATAATTACGCAAAATAAAATATTTTTTTTTTAATTAATTTAGTCCACTCGTTTTCAACTGCTAACATCTTAGTTATGTTTGACCCGTCGCAATACCATGAGCATGAGCAACAAAAATATTTGGAGATGATTATGATGGTACAAATCTACATCAACAACAGCATGACCTCTCATACACGTAAACTCTATAATGCAGCTACGAAGGTGAAGATGACAAAAAAATATAAGTTTTTATAGATGAAAAACAATATATTTTTTTTGCGCAAAAGTGAAGGAGATAGTGTTGTCAGAGTGATTTGCTCTGATGACTTATATATTTTATAATTTGATTTAAAATAATGTATACTAAATTCTTAATTAATGCAAAAAATTATAATGTTACTAGTATTGAAAACTTGGCACCTTTAATAATTATTCATCAAAACATTCGTAGTATGAGGGAAAATGTTGATTCTTTTTTGAAGGCTTTAATATAAATAAATATAATTTAGCACTGTTTATTGACATGACTAAAGCATTTGATATGCTCAATCATAAGTTACTTTTGGACAACACTTTACAAAGCTGGCTATTCTTAGTGTATGCTAATTCTATATTTAAACAATCTTTTAAAAGCAGTATATATTCGCTGATAACATGGCTTTTACTTTATATTTTAAGGTTTGCCAGATATGAACTCATAATGAGTGAAAAAACAAAAAGTTATGTCCTGCAATCTAAAAGAAACATCACTTTTATTAACTGTAATGTCCTGTTTCGTTCCGCGACATGTAACAAATTTAGTCTAGGCACTCACTTCTGCGGTAGACCGAGTTTTTTAGAAGAAACTCCGTGTTCAAACACTTGTTTTTATATTGAGTTTGTTAATAATTATAAATACTTAGGAGTATTAATGGATCAAAACTTAAACTGGAAGTTTCATACTGCAAATCTTAAAAACTATATGATGTCTTTGACACGCAAAATATTTCTATATTAAAACGTACATGTTCAAAAAACATTTTAACAAAAATATACTTTGTTCTAGTTGATTCAAGACTTCAGTATTGTATAACAAGTTGGAGCGGTGCTTACCACAATACGCTAAGCCAATTATTGCAGCGCAGAAGCATATTGTCCGAATTGTATGTAAGAAAACTAGACTAACAAGTAGTTGGCGTTTATTTCAAGAACGTTTAATTCTGCCGTTAAAACCCTTATATGTATTTAAAGTTCTCAAATTTTTTTCATGCGAAAAAACTGCGGGTACAATCCATCAAACATTAAGAAATTCAAATACATATAGCTTAAAGGTAACCTTAGATCTTGGCTTACTGCATCAACACCTAAACTCTTTAATAAATACTATTAGATATAAGAAGACAAAATTATCTTCATTTGTTTTTGAAAGTAGTTGAGAAATGGCTCTTTGCATTGGATAGTTCGATGGCAAAAAATCTCTTTTTAAACGTAGTCTAACAATTTTCAGCTGCTTTTGTTGATATATTTTCATTTTGTTCTTTTAATCCTAAGCTATTGTTTTTGATATTTCGTTTCTTTATTGTTTTTTTATTTTTTTATTTTTGTTATAATACTTTCCTATTTTCCCCCACAATTTTATCATTTGCTATGTAAGTTACATATTTACCCTAACTATTCACTTACGTTAGTTATGGATTAATTAATTTGATATGGTTCATTGACTTTTTCTAGTTTTCTTATAAAATTACAGAATGTTCCTATTATTTATTCATTATCTATATATATATATCTATATCTATGTATATATATATATATATATATATATATATATATATATATATATATATATCACTAAAATTGTACATAGAAAATGCATTTAATAAAAAAAACACACTTTTTTATAAAATTCTTTGAGTCGTTTTTGAGAAATCCTTTTTTTCTTAAAGGTTTTTTTAACATTTTGTATGGAAGGTACCGTTGTTTTTAGTTGTAGGAAAATAATTTTTTTAAGTATTTGTTATTTTGGCATCATTTTATGTAAAAGAAAAACTTAATTAAAATGTCAATTTGGCATTATTGTTTTTTATGTCTAAATAAATTCGAATTGGTCAACGTCTATTCATTTTTCATTGCGATTTCTTTTTCAGAAATATCTGCGTTTTACAACAGGTTATGGGCCCAGAAAATACGAAATATAAAAATAAAGTTTTTTTTTTGTTAAAAAGAATTATTTTTGGGGTTAAAACATGATGAGTAATTTGCCGGCAATACAGCGTCTCAAAGGTCGTGAGAACTACGACAATTGGAAATTTGCGGTGGAGAATTACCTCGTATTGGATGACTTATGGAAGTCGGTCCAAGGTACGGAAACCAAGCCAGAAAAAATTGCACTCGCAAAAGCAAAGTTGGTTCTGCTTATTGACTCATCGCTATATGTACACATCAAGGAAGCCACTGATGCCAAGGAAGTCTGGGACAAATTGGCGGCTGCGTTTGACGATTCAGGACTCACCAGAAGGGTAGGACTGTTGAGAGAACTGACGACTACTCGTCTCGATGACTGTTCTTCAATATTAGAATACGTGAACAAAATTATCGGAACTGCTCACAAATTGAATTCCATTAAAATGAAAGTGGATGACGAGTGGATTGGCAGCTTACTGCTGAGCGGTTTGCCAAACAAATTCCAGCCAATGATTATGGCAATCGAAAGCAGTGGAATCCAGATCACCGCAGATTCAATAAAATCCAAATTGCTGCAGGATTTCGATTGCTATAATGGTGGTGCTCCCGACAGTCAGGCCATGGCGGTGTTCAAGAGTAAAGGCAAACCTAGAAGTAAAACAAGAGCAGTAAAATGTTTTGGATGTGGTTGCGTTGGGCACATAAAGAAAAATTGTCCAAAAAAACCTGAAGCCCACGGAAATTTTGCTGTGTTTGCATCGTATTCTGCACAAGAATGCAATCAGTCATGGTTTGTAGACTCTGGTGCATCGTCACATATGGCAAAGAATGCGGAAGGGTTTGATAACTACATAAAGTGTTCTACGAAGGATTTTGTTACGCTGGCGGATGGATCGAAGTTAGAGGTGGCTGGAAGAGGTGATGTTACGATGATGATGTGCGGTGGAGGTGCTATTAATGAGGTACTTATTCGTGATGTCCTTCATGTGCCAGGAATATGTGTCAATTTGATGTCAATTAGCCAAATTGTGAAAAATGGAAACACAGTTCAGTTCGATACCGATGGATGTAAAATTCTTGACAGCAGGAAAACAATTTTTGCATCGGCTACTGAATTTAATAAAGTTTTTAAATTGAATATTCCTCAGACAAATACTGCTCGGCTGGCAAGTCAAAGTAGCTTGTGGCACAGACGGATGGGGCACCCAAATGCAGAAGTATTGCGAAATTTAGAGAGGTCATCAGATGGTGCCATCAGTGGTGTAGATGAAAACTGTATTACATGCTGTGAAGGAAAACAATGCAGGCGCAGTTTTAAACCATCGAAATCTACGACGACAGACTTTCTCCAGCTGATTCATTCGGATGTGGCTGGACCCATGGAAAAAGCATCGCTTGGAGGAGCTAGATATTACGTGTTATTTTTAGACGATTTTTCAAAAAAGGTGTTCGTTTATGCAATGAAAAATAAAAGCGAAGTTGCAAAACATTTTTTAGTTTTCAAAAACATGGTGGAAAATCAAATGAAGAAAAAAATAAAAATCTTTCGCTCAGATAATGGTACCGAGTTCCTGAATACAGAGATGCGGAAATGTTTTGAATCATCTGGAATTATTCACCAAACATCAACTCCATATTGTCCAGAACAGAATGGAAAGGCGGAACGCATGAACCGTTCTCTAGTGGAAAAAGCGCGCTGTCTTCTATACGGTGGTAATTTGAACAAAAGCTATTGGGGTGAGGCAGTATACACCGCTGCATATTTGATAAATCGAACTCCGACAAAAAGTCTAGAAAATCGTTGTCCAGAAGAGGTTTGGATTGGTGCGAAAATAAACTTATCAAATTTGCGAGTATTTGGTTCAATTGGAATGGTGATGATCCCGAAGCAGAAGAGATTGAAATTTGATGCTAAGTCAATTAAGTGCATCATGGTTGGGTATGCTGAAAACTCGAAAGGCTACAGAATGTACAACCCAGTAAACAAAAAAATGTACATCACTAGAGAAGTGAAATTTTTTGAAAAGCAGAGTTTTCATGAGGTAATTGATTCGAAACACTGTAGTAACTATTTTGATATTAGTGCAGGTCAGAATTTAGTGGGGAATTCAAAAATAAATCCTGAACCTGTTGTTGTTGCCGATGTGGAACCTGCTGCCGCTGTTGTTGAAGTTGAAGAAAACTTGTGTGCTGATGATGTTGCTGAGAGTGCTGCTGGTATTGAAAACGATGATTCTGAGGATTTTGACGATGAGTATACTGATGCTGAGATGTCCGTTGGTGAATTCGATATTGAAATCGGCTCAAATTATATTCCATCAAATTCACTATTGAGTGGGGATATCGTCGTTGGACCTGTGCGGCGTTCAAATCGAGAACCTAAACCCAAGAATTTCGAAAATTATGTAACTTTTGTCAACGAAGTTGTATGTGAAGCTGATGATCCTGTTACTTTTTGTGAAGCGACTTCGAGATCTGACGCAGCAAGTTGGAAGAAGGCGATTAATGAAGAATACGAGTCATTGATACAAAATGATACATGGGAAACAGTTGATCTTCCGGAGGGCAAGAAACCCCTGCATTCCAAATGGGTCTTTAAAACAAAGAGAGGTGTCAACGATGATGTTATTCGTTATAAAGCAAGGCTAGTTGCGAAAGGTTGTGCTCAACGGAAGGGGATCGATTTTGATGAAGTGTATTCTCCGGTCATCAGATACAGCTCGTTGCGTTATCTTCTGTCACTTGCAGCAAAAATGGATCTTCATATAGAACAACTAGATGCAGTCACAGCGTTTCTTCAGGGTGAGTTATCTCAAGAAGTTTATATTATTCCACCTGAAGGTTTAGATTTTCCTAAAAACAAAGTCCTGAAGTTAAGGAAATCTATTTATGGACTGAAACAATCCTCTAGAACATGGAATCTTAAATTAAGTAAAGCTCTAAAAGCTTTTAATTTAAAACAATCGCGATACGATCCATGTATCTATTTTAATGAAAACAAAAGTAATGCGTTTTTAATGTTGGCCGTCTATGTAGACGACTTTTTAATTTTTTCAAAAAATCTTAAAGAATCTGAAAAATTGAAAACTTATTTAAAATCGAAATTTCACATGAAAGAGCTTTCCAAAGTTAATACGTTTTTGGGTATGGCGCTTGAACACAATAGAGAGTCTGGAAGATTGTGCATAAATCAAGAGCAATACATTTTAAAAATGCTCAGTAGATTTGGAATGGACAATTGTAATCCGGTTTCAAGTCCCATGGATATCAACGTGAAGCTGAGCAAAGAAAACTGCCCAAAATCAGAAGATGCAAAACTTGAAATGGATAAATTACCCTATCAGGAATTAATTGGCAGTTTGCTGTTTGCAGCTCAAATCAGTCGCCCAGATATTTGCTACGCCGTTAATTTCTTAAGCAGATTCAACAATAATCCGGGAAAAGAACATTGGCTAGCAGCTAAGAGAGTTCTTAGATATCTAAAGGGAACTTCGAATTTCAAATTATGTTATAACCGGAAAGGAAATGGTGAAATAATTGGATATTGCGATGCTGATTATGCCAACGATTTGGACGAGAGGAAATCTATCAGCGGATACGTGTTTTTATCACAAGGCGGTGCAATATCGTGGGGTTCAAAAAAACAGGCTACTGTTGCCTTGTCTACTACCGAGGCTGAATACGTTTCAATGGGAACAGCAGTTCAAGAGTCGATGTGGCTGAAAGGTATCCAGAAAGAGTTGACAGGAATCGATTCATCTATGCAGCTTTTTTGCGACAGTCAATGTGCTATTCATCTTGCATCTAATGAAAGTTATCGTCCGAGAACGAAACACATTGACATCCGACATCATTTCATCCGAGATATAATAGCGGATGGTAAAGTCAACTTGAAACATATTCCTTCCGAACAAATGGCAGCAGATATATTGACAAAGCCTCTATCATCTCCTATAATTAAAAATTTAGTAAAACCAATGGGTTTGCTATAAATTAAGTTTTAGTGGGGATGTTATTTTGGCATCATTTTATGTAAAAGAAAAACTTAATTAAAATGTCAATTTGGCATTATTGTTTTTTATGTCTAAATAAATTCGAATTGGTCAACGTCTATTCATTTTTCATTGCGATTTCTTTTTCAGAAATATCTGCGTTTTACAACAGTATTCAAGATTAAAAACTACTAAATACGAAGTTTCGAAAAATCTATTGAGTAGTTTTCGAAATATTCAGCTTAAGAAAAATTGAAACATTTTGGTTTAAATTATTGTTTAGGCTTTCTAGGAGATTCTGTATTAAAATATTCAAAACAATCAAATGAATCGTTTTCCGGAAAATCCAAAACCAAAAAAAAAATGGTTCTACTAGAGGTACCTACCGACCTATACAAAAAATAACAATACAAAAACAAATGATCGAAAAGTACGATTTCCTTTAATTAATGAACTAATTTTGTTTGTAAAAATCGTTGGAACCGTTTTTGAGAAAAATAAGATTTATCTTTTTGACCAAAAAATGTATGGAGGGTACCGTTAGTTTTCGTCTTAAGAAATAAAAAGACGAAAAAACAATTTGTATAGCTACCAAGGTTGAAGCAAATCCATCCAACCATATTGGCTGTAAACTCGAGGATAGATAGACAGACAACAGACAGACAAACGGAATTGCGAGGCCTACTTGTTTTGGGTTCTCTATGATCCTTATGTCAAGTTTGATTAAAATGTACATAATAGCGAGTTTTACAGACGAATATCGAGGAGATAATTTTTCTAGTGAAATATTCTCTTGCACTGAATATAATAAACTTTATTAAAGAAAAATTATAATTAGGATTAAACAATGAATTTAAAACAAACAGGAAAATACCTAAAAAAATAAAAAGTCTTTTCCTTCTCGACTATTCAGCTTCGTTTTCATATTATAAATAAAATTATTCCAAATTAAAATTAAATAAGACATAATTGAAGTTTAAAGCTAAGACTTAAATAAAATACAATATTAAATTGTGTAAGTTACTTTCTATCAGCAACAGCGATTTTCATTTAAATTTCAAAGAACTCCTCTCAAAATTGAGATTTGATCTTTTAAATGAAAATCTGTGTCCAAATTTAATTGTAGTATTGGCCGCGTTCGGTTGCATACCTTAACAATCCGGATTGCTTTGTGTTGTTGTAACGTCTATGGAAAAACCAGCTGATGAACTAAACATATGTTGTCAAACACAAATCTCAAGCAACCAAAAATTTATTATTAATTTGAGGAACAGCTGACTCAAAACATCAGATTTATATGCAATACAACTCACTTAACTGAGAAAGCTACCTGGATCGTTCGAAAACAAACCCGCTACTAAGGTATCTTGGCTAGCCTATCGGCATTGCACCAAACGCGGCCAATGCTGAATGACAGACACACACATTTCTGAAAAAAAACATCTTCATCATCAGATGATGAGGAAGATGAAGACAAAGTACTAAAAAACTCCACTAAATTTATAAAATTTAAATTATTAACTTCTTCGTCTATTATTTGTTTATGTTTTAGTTTAATTTTTTAGCAGGGATTGGAACAATTTCACAATAAATTAATAACAAAATATTTTCCATTTGATGTTTGACAGAAAAAACGTTTTACATGTATGCGTGCATTCAGATCAAATCTGCCCACCCACCAAAGATGAGATCTTTCGTGTTGAAATGAAACTCTCAAAATTCAAAAAGATCTTTTGTTAGAGAGATCAGATCTTTTCTTAAATGAAACTCGCTATAAATCTCAATTTCGATTTTCTTGCAAATACAAAACTTGTCCTACCTACATACATATACCTACCTATCGCAAGTTAAAATTCAGTTGTTAACAAAACAATATAATTATGTAGGTAGGAATACCTCTTATTATATTTATATAGGTACCCGCCAATATGTATACTTATAAGAAAAATGTAACGAATATAAGAAGTATATGAATGTACCCATGGTTGCCACATTAAATTGTTTTTAAATTTAATTCTGCCGATTTGTTAATTAAAAAATATTGAAACTGACAAATTTCTAAAACTTTGCAAGAATGAAATACGTATGTATGTACCTATAGTCATGTTTACTACGCTATTATATTTTTATAAGCTTTGTTCCGTCTATATATTTGTTAATTTAGTGCAATTAGTACCTGCATAGTTTACATGAAAAATCATCTATCCCAAAAAAAGTTTTGCCCTTCCAAAACAAAATTGCTTGGCACTCTCAACATTCTTTAAAGCTTCATCAAATCTTTCCTAAATAAAACCATTTACCCATCGCCTCGCCAAAACATTTGTGTTGCTCACAAAATTAAGTCTGATAGGTACCTATCTATAACTATGTACCTATCCAAATTTTATTTAAACACTTTAAATATTAATGATACGTACGATTTTTAGAACCGCTTATTATAAAAAAAAACAAGTTGTTTATTTTGCATGCCTACATATGAATGAATGTACCCACATATACTACCTACTCACTTCAATCTTATGTAATATAACTACCTACATATCCCACAAAATAAAACATTCCTTATTACCTACAAGAATTTTTTTTTTGTGAGTGGAAAGCATGAATGATTCTAAATATATTTTTCCATAACTACCTACTATGTATGTACGTAGATTTCTTTTGCTTATGGCAACAAATCGTCCACAAGGCAAGACAAACTTCATTCGCAAAAATTTTCCCTTCTTCAATCGTTTATGTTTTTATACCTACCTACGTTTATGCATGTACAAATACAATCTTGCACTCCATTCTTTTCTCGTTCTTCTATTTTTTGCATCTTATTTGATTCTATACAAAATTGGCTGTTTTTTTTTTCTCGCTCGAACTCTCATGAGTTTGTATACAGTAATCCTGTTCTGCCATTTTTACAATTTCTTTGGATTATATCCATATTCTCTTGTCTCCCAACTCCCCAATTTTAGTAGAGAGCAAGACACTAGATGCCGCCAAAGTCGAACCAATTCTTGAGAGTACTATAGGAATATGTATACAATGGTCTCATTAAAAAAAAATCGCTAGACGCCTGTAATTATGCAGTGCATAATAAGGACTTATTATGCAAATAATTATAGAATACACATATATATTTTTCTACCCATTATAGTTAGCTTATGCCAGAAAAAAGTTTTCATGATATAAATATACGCCGATCCGAAAGATATATTCATCGGTTGACAAACTAGCTATTATAGGTATTATAGGTATTTCCAAATATCAAACAATAATTGCTCAAAAGTATTTCGTGTCACTTTGTGTGATCTCTAATTATATCGCACAAAGCGATACTTGACGAAGTTTAATTGAGGAAAGGCATTTAAAGGATAACGCTCTCACGTACCCTGGTTAATTCTAGATTCCTGAGTACTAATCCCCTCCAGCAATTATTTATTTTCAAACCGTCGTAAAAAGTAATTAAAAAGTAACTACAAAATTTATAACCCTGATTATCCAATATTAGCTGTGTTGCCATAGGGATTTTCTCTATCTCTGCGAAGTAGTTTTTTGTAAATGTTGAATGGAACGCATTCATTTTACCAGATGTAAAATCTAATCTAAATATGAAATGTCAATTTTTGTTCTTTGGATCTGGTTTGGATGTTTTGTTTGGTGATTGGTTAACAATAACAAAATAAAATGGTATTATTTCAAACACAAACACTTTTTTCCACTAAATATGATACTTTATAGGCATAAGATTATGAAAATTTGGATGTATAATGAAGGGAAGGCTTTAAAATCAGTATATTAGGTGCGTTTTTTTGCAATCCCCGGGGGAATTGGTTGAAAAAAACGACCAAGGCGCTTAAGTGAAATACTTGGTAGCACTATTTATTAATTTGCAAGATGACATTTGAAGAACAGCAGTAATGCAAGAAAAAAATAAACATCATTGTTTGCCTCATCCTCATTCTTTTAAAAATCATCGGGTTGATTTGATTTGTGTAATTTCGATATATTTATTGAATTTAAACTACTTTTCTATTAAAAAAACATAAAAAGAACCAAGTTAATTATTATTTATACAAAAAAATGTGAATCAAGTAATTTGAAAATTTAAATAAAGTATTTTGGAAATTGTTTTTAGCCGATGTGATTTTCTTTTAATTTAATTTTCACAAATACAGTGGTACATAGAATTCAACTACTTGAAAACTACCCCATTCTTTGGTCACTGGTGACATGAAATTAGTGGACGAGTTGCTTATACGAGCGGGACGCTCAGTTCATATGTCATTAGGAACATAGGTCTGAGCAAGAGCAGACGATCAAGAAGATTGAAGTATGCCAAGGATGTAGCAGAGAATCTGTATTGGGTTGCTCCCGTGTACAACAAAACGCAGCCGAAAACAATCTTCTCAGAGAAACCTTTGTTTTGTTGTTCATTCAATTCTAGTTAATTGAACGAATATCAACTTCAGGAAATGCTTTTTTATTTAATAATAATTTTACAGTCAAGTTTTAATATACCTATAATAAAAATAAACGCAAAAATGTAAATCGCTGTAGAAGGTTGTGTTCATGGCGAGGTGGAAAAAACCTTAGAGGCAATACAAAAGCAAAAAATGTTAAAATTGATTTGTTGTTGTGTTGCGGAATGTATATTAAAAGGTAGGTTAGGTTAGGTTGACATGGCCGTCAGGAAAACAACTGACACACTTAGACCAAATGCTCAACCGAACCAAACAAAATTGATAATTATCTGACATGTTAAAATGTCAGTTTTGAAGTTTCTATACATTTTATCGATAACTTAGTGAAAAAGTGTTTGGTAGCACAGATTTTATCCTCTCCAATAGCTAAGCCCCGAGAATTCTCTGGGTTTAAGCTAAGCACCCCCGGGGATTAGTTATTGTTGGATTTAACATGCAAATTGTTAATCCTACTCATCGTTTTTTTCGTCCAATTTCCCCGGGGCTTAAAAAAAAACACGCCTATTATAGGTATTATAGGTATTTCCAAATATCAAACAATAATTGCTCAAAAGTATTTCGTGTCACTTTGTGTGATCTCTAATTATATCGCATATAGCGATACTTGACGAAGTTTAATTGAGAAAAGGCATTTAAAGGATAACGCTCTCACGTACCCTGGTTAATTCTAGATTCCTGAGTACTAATCCCCTCCAGCAATTATTTATTTTCAAACCGTCGTAAAAAGTAATTAAAAATTAACTACAAAATTTATAACCCTGATTATCCAATATTAGCTGTGTTGCCATAGGGATTTTCTCTATCTCTGCGAAGTACTTTTTTGTAAATGTTGAATGGAACGCATTCATTTTACCAGATGTAAAATCTAATCTAAATATGAAATGTCAATTTTTGTTCTTTGGATCTGGTTTGGATGTTTTGTTTGGTGATTGGTTAACAATAACAAAATAAAATGGTGATATTTCAAACACAAACACTTTTTTCCACTAAATATGATACTTTATAGGCATAAGATTATGAAAAATTGGATGTATAATGAAGGAAAGGCTTTAAAAGCAGTATATTAGCAGCGGAAAGAGGAATACGAGAAAACCAGAAACAATGAACATTTTTTGGGGAAGCGTGTAAAACAACAACAATTACTATGCAAATTCTTTTTACTAATGACAAATAGTAATTACAGTTCGTAATTACTATGACGAACTGCTAAAGTAGGTGACAACACTCAGAAGTACTTAGCAGTACTTACTTAAGCTCATACGAATTACGTTTAAAGTATGACCACCCTATAATTCTATAATTAGTTTGTAATTATGTAACTTATTGAACACATCCGCAATTCAATTAAAATAATAGAGCCAACGTTCAGGTATAAAATCAGTACTTTATCATAAAAGCAGACAGTTGCTGTCAGAAAATTGGCAGAATAGTTTCAGCGTTGCTTAAAAATATTTTTCGTGTGTTCTTATTAAAAGATTTCGAAAACAAAATAAATAAACCCCTACATTGTTTTGTTCAAAACAAAATCTAACAAAATATGGCGGATCCACTTAGTCTCCTCCGCCAATACAACATAAAGAAAAAAGAAATTGTGGAAAAGAATTCGCAAATTGTGTTTGGTGAATTTTCGTGGCATAAAACCGTCAAGACCAATTATCTCAAATATGGTTCTGGCAAAAATGGATCTCTCAAGGAATACTATTCACTGGAGTGCCTGCTTTATTTGCTGCGAAATGTGCTTCTGCAACATTCAGTGTATGTGCGACAATGTGCAGCAGAAGACATACCAGCCGTAAATCGGCCAGATCGAAAAGAACTGCTGGCCTACCTCAATGGTGAAACTGCGACATGTGCCAGCATCGATAAAAGTGCGCCTCTGGAGATTCCTACACAAATCAAAAGGCCATTGGAATCCGATGGCTCTGGACCAGAAATATTCGCCAAAAAAGCCCGTTTCGAAGACATGCAGGTACAAAAGGTACGTGAGCAATTGGCTGCCAGGTGGTCAGTAAACAGGAAAGAATCCACAGTCAATGTGGACAATATTAAATCACTATCTGAAACCATGTCCGTGGAGAAGATTGCTGCTATCAAGGCAAAACGATTGGCAAATAAGAGGATCACCATCAAACGACATGACAACGAAGATGTTATGGGTACTGACATGAGAGCTATCCTTGATTTTGACGTCGATTCGACCAAGGATATTATAAGTCGTGAGCGTCAATGGCGAACTCGCACCACAATCCTCCAAAGTACAGGAAAGATATTTGCTAAAAATATAATAGCCCTCCTGCAAGGTATTAAGGCCCGCGAAGAAGGACGCAATAGACCTCCACAGAGTATAAAAGTCCCAGAACCAGTACGTGTATCGAAACCACAGCAGCAACTCGCCCAATACAACAGATACGATCAAGAAAGATTCAATCGCCAGAAAGAAGAGACAGAGGGATTCAAAATTGACACCATGGGAACGTACCATGGAATGTCCTTGAAGTCTGTGACAGAGGGCTCGAGTGCACAGAGGAAAACACAAATACCAAACAACTTTGGTATAGATAATAAAAACCCCAAAGTTGTGCCTTCGAATGTGCCGAAGAGGGTGTCCAGGACGCCTATCATTATCATACCTTCTACCAATTCTAGTTTGATTACAATGTATAATGCAAAGGACATACTTCAGGAATTGAAATATGTGTCGACGGAAGAGAAGAAGAAATCTGGATATTCGCGTGACAATGAGGTATTGCTGCAGCGCCGAAAGAACAACACAACTGTCTCCTATCGCATCATCGACAACCATCAGAAACTCGCTCCACACGACTGGAATAGGGTTGTAGCTGTCTTTGTTATGGGACCCGCTTGGCAATTCAAAGGATGGCCCTGGGATGGTAATCCTGTAGAGATATTTTCGAAAATTTGCGCCTTTCATTTGAGATTCAATGAGATGAAACTGGACGGAAATGTTGGTAAATGGGCTGTTAATTTACTGAATTTGTCTCAAACTAAAAGGCATTTGGATAGAGCAGTTTTGATGTCGTTTTGGGAGAAATTGGATAAGTACATGCTGAAATATAAACCGGAACTTAAGTTTTAATTGCAATATCCAACAAATGGTCTGGACCAATGGTGTGTTATTTCAAAATTGCCTGCGTTTGAATACTCAGATTTCAAACTAAAGGAAAATTAATTTTATTTTTAAGCTCCTTATTGTATTTTACAACTGTATTTAAACGATTTTTCTTGTTTTTCGTTTGCATTATAGGACATAAATAAACTTACACAAACAGAATTTTTTTTTCTTTTCATCTTCTACATAGCTACTTGTACATAAATAAAGATTTTAATTCGCCTTAAGCTTGTCAGCACACTAGTTTGAGGATGAGATTGGTATTTTTTTTCAATTGTAGAAATTTTGTTTATTAACATTAAACAAATCAACTTAAGCATTGATCTATTTTAATTTTGAATTTATTATAAGAAGATTAGCTATTATTTAATTTAAGGAAAGAGATACAATATTGAATTCTATCGTAATCGGAAAGTTTTACGAATTACGAAAAAGTTTATCGCAGAATCCGTTCGCAATAGCAATTTGTATGTTATTTTCCACTACGATGGATTATGTGGAATAGTCGTTGGATTTTCAGCTGCGATTATGTCATATTTTTTTCGGAATGATTACGATGGAATTTGTATAGATCGAGCTACCTAATTTTATTAAAATTCAATACCAATCTAAAATCAATAAAAAATCCAAAAACTAGTATCTGAGAAAATGTTAAAAATATTCCGCGAAGAAGATTTTCTTTGATTCATAGAATCCTTATCAGGACAATTTAAAAAAAATAAATATTAACAACATAACGTCTAGTGTCGAATATGGTTCTTTTTTGGAAGCCTTTCCTTTTATGTATTATAAATTTAAATTTTGTAGTTTGGCTAGTGTACTTTCGGGTTGGGTTATTACTACGTATTGTAAAAAGAAAAAAATATTTCAAAAAACGTAACACTTGCTTCTATTGGTTGACTCTTACAATTTCTGTCTGCCAATATTCCAATGGGATAGGTGGGATGGAAAATGTTTCAGGAATAATAGAAACATCAATCTTAAAATTATTAGTATTAAGAATTCAAGTCTAGGTGCAATTAAAGATGAACAGTAAATTACCTACACTTATGGGTCCCTAATGAAGCCAATGCTAATGTTGGTGAAATAAATTTGAATTTCAGTAAAATAAATATATTTACACTCGCAATCTATATTTATAAAAGAGAATGCCGTACGAATGTAATTTTAAGACTCGAGAAAGAATTGTTTGATTTTCACGGTTTTGGGCTTGATGTCTTTACATTGACCCAAGGAAAGACATAGGGAAGGAAAATCAGGAAAGACGCGGATTTTTTGTTATTGGAGTTATCGTAAATAAAAATTTCCCTCGAAATTTTTTCCAATTCAAATCTTGGGGGCGTGAATGATGATCAAAAGTTTCCCTGGAATTTATTGGCATCGGAAATAAGCTTTTCATACGATTTTTTTGTTCGAGAGAAATTTATTCCGTGTGAGATTCACGATCGCAGAAATATTTCGATTGAATAAAATATTCCATGGGAAACAAAATTCCGTGGAAGATTCCCGATAGGGTATTGGGAATTTTATGAATTTTGTTTAATTTTTCTATCCAAAAATTGGATTGTGAAAAGTGGGTTTAACCAACTGCTTTTGATATTGTTCCGGTGCAATTGGACTTGGGGGCTAATTTTTGAATCAGTGCAAATTTTACCAATTTTTTGTGAGTTGAACAGAACCAACTGTTATTTTGAATGCTAAGGAATTTGAATTTCGACATTCAAATCGCCGGTAAGTTACATTTATTAAAATTCTTCGAACCAGGAATGGATAAAAACCAAGCCACCATCTATCCCACGGAATTTTTAAATTGTTTGGATATTCCGAACTTACTGTAACACAATTTAAAGTTGGCTAAGTTTGTTAGAAAACATCAATGAACCGAAACTTTGTAATGGAAATTCCGTATATATACCATTCGAACGATATACCATTTTATGTTAAGAATATTTAATTTAATGTGGGCCGCGCTTTCTCTATATGACAATTAATAACTTGCAAGGACATTGGTTAGATATTTATAGAATCAGTCTTGAATTTCCATGTTGCTCACAAGTTCAATTACAAGTAGCATGCTCTCATATCGCCAAACCTCCCACTGCATGGGTGTACATATGAGAATAGAAACGATAAATGTTGCGCACTTTAGTGAAAAAGCGGAAGATTGTCAGATCCTTTAATCACGGCGGTTTGATTGAAACCGGTTCGTTCGTTGTACTTTACCCAGTGTCGGCCCCAAGAGTTGCCAAAAAACGCCTAAGGGGCAATTATTTTAATTTAATTCCTTAGTGTATTTGCCTTGGCCTTATGCACAATCCACAACTTCAAAGGTTTCTACTTTCTATTTCTGTATTCTTTTAATTTCCATATTAAAAATAAATTGCATATGTTACGAGAATTCACAACAAAACAAATTCTTCAGAAGTCGCCCTAGCCTCGCCCTAGAGCCTTTTTTGAACAACCTGAAGTCAAATTAATTTTCAGACATAGGCATGCAAAATGGGAACCTTTGAAATTGTGGATTGTGCATAGGGACAAAAAAAATTTACTTAAATGCTAAATTTAACATATTTCAAGTTTTAATTATTAAATGATATAAATTGCTTTTCTGCAACATAAAATTAATGGCCCTCAGGTGATTTTTGAGAACCGAAAAACCCAGGTCAAATTCGTTAAATACATATATGTTTTCTATATTTATTAACATAATGCCGGTCGTCCACTAAGTGCGCAACAAGCTCAACCAACTTCATTCAACTTTTCATTTAACTCCATCGTTGGATGTCAAAATTTACAACCTCTTACACTAGTGCACAAACTTGCGTTCTTCACGTTGAACAACGAAGCCAGAGGAAAAATTGTACAAAACGTGTTGGGAGCCTCGTACACATAGTTGACAAGCTTAGTAAAATGTTGAATAACCTCGTCCACCTAGTTGATAAACTTGTCCGATTTCAACAAAAAAAAAAGGTTTTCAATTTGATCAACTGCGTTTTCGATATGGTTGTTCAACAAGTTGATGGACGTGTTGATACCTTCGTACACCTAACCAAGACGCAGTCGTTGAGGAACGCGTTCACCGCACGCACTAAAACTACTCAGATATATTTGCATAATTTTTACTTGCAAACATTTTTAATGTCGGTGTTGCACACATCTTTGTTGAAAAATATTGAAATTAAATTCGTCTAGCTTAAGCATGATTTCCTCTCAAAGAAAAAAAAGTGGCTGCCATATTAATAATATTGGGAAATAACTAAGGGGTTTTCCAATAAGAGGTGTTATTTTGAATAGCCCGCTAATTCGGTAGCTGTCACTTTTGAAGCTGTCATTTTTTGACATTTGACAAGTAGAAACTACGCTATTAATAAAAATGGAACGATACACGCTTCAACAACGCAGTTCTTTTTTTTGAATATCAAAATAACATCTCTTATTGGAAAACCCTAT
This sequence comes from Philhelius pedissequus, assembly GCA_910595825.1. Classification (NCBI taxonomy): domain Eukaryota; kingdom Metazoa; phylum Arthropoda; class Insecta; order Diptera; family Syrphidae; genus Philhelius; species Philhelius pedissequus. The sequence goes on along the minus strand of OU343161.1, from coordinate 51,513,700 downwards.
ACAAGAAAGAAAAAGTTAAAAGACGATGAAGAAAAATCAAAACACTTTGAACAACACTGCACCAATTTTCAAGTTGATGTCAACACAATCTTCAACTCATGCACGCACACACATTTGTCTCGTCCAAAGCAACGCACAACAAATATTTTTATGTCAACGGCAACCATACCAAACAAAATTAAGAAAGTTGATCAACGAGTTGAACAAATAATGTGCAACACATTATCTTGAAAAGGTTGCTCAACGCGTTGAACCACCATTTTCAACGAGTAACACGAGCTCATCCACTAGCCGTACACTTATTGAACAATTCGTTGAGCAACGATCTCCAACCGGATTAATCTCGTTGGTTTAATGGAATTGAGGACATCGTACATTAGAGTTGAATGTGTTGAACTTGAAATTTGTGCGTTGAATGCCTAGTGGACGACCGCATAAGGCGTGTTTCTTTCTCAGAACCGGAAAATTGGAGAAAAAAAACGACCAGTGGGATTAACAATTTGCATGTTAAGTCCAACAACTAATCCCTGGGGGTGCTTAGCTTAACCCTAGAGAATTCTCGGGGCTTAGCTTATAGAGAGAGGATAAAAACTGTGCTACCAAATTCTTTTTCATTATTTTCATTCTTTCAAATTAAACACCAAGCTTTCTCACTAAGCCCCGTTGTCTTTTTTTTCATCCAATTTCCTCGGGGTTTGGAAAAAAACGCAATTATAGATGATGATGTTTTTCTCAATATCGCTCGAATAAAAAATGCTTCAGGGCGACTTCACGGCTCAATGAACAACCTTTTAACAGAAACCGTTAATTATGGCCTACAATTTTCGATTTCTTCAAACATAAATAAATTGCAGATATGATGAAAAATAGGTGATCGTGCAGTCTAATTGGACGTTTCAACTGTCGTTAGAGTAATAATGTTCTTTTCCATTTCTTATGTTTTTTAATAACTAAATTGAAATTTTAAATCTATTTATTGTAGTTATCATAAGGTGTTTCAAATGTTAAATGATAAACAGAAAATATTAACAGTTTGAAAAAGATTTCGTGTTAGCAGATTTGACGTCTAAAAAAATTTGTTTAAAATGTTTAATAATTGTATACTAATGTATGTTTATATTATTTTTTATCTTTTGCTATAAAAATAAAGGCCGGATGAAGAGTATAAACATCTCGAAATGTTGCTATGGAACAACATATTTTATTATGGTAATTATTTTTATTAATTATTATGTTTATAAAATTATTTTGATATAAAATTTAAATTGAATAAAATAATAAAATAAAATTATATATAATTATAATTTTTGTGACCTTTTATCGTTAAAGATATATGTAACTTTTTGTGGGCTGTAGGTCAATAAATTGAAGATGTCATTATTTAGTGTGCAACGTTTCGAGCATGTTTATGCTCTTCATCAGGCCTTTATTAATACAAAATATAAAAGTAATACATACATAAATTAATATAAAAAGTTTTATATACATATGACGTCAAGTAACTTACAAACAATTTTCAAGGAATTCAAGTAAGAGCAAGAAAATTACACATTATACACAAACATCTCGAGCAACAAAATCTATTACAAAAAACATCAAATTGATTAGTGAATTTAAAATTTTTTTGAATTCGAATTTAAATTTATTGGAAGACAGGAGAAAACGTCCATTACTATACACAATCACCTACTGTGTGTTGTTGGTCGCTTGATCAGTTGGCTGTATGCACTGTTATAAGCTTTTCGCAGTCTGATCTTCGGTTGACGGCATTAGGTGTGTTTTATTGGGAATTTATCCATTGTACCGTAAGTAATTCCCAAAAAAACGCATCGAACGTAGCATGGACCGTAGCTTTTTTATTTTTGTAAAAATGGTACCCCTGTACAGCAGTCACAAGTAATGAAAGAGTCTTTTGCAAAGTAAAATTAAGAAAATATCAAAATAATGACCAATAATTAGCTTTTATTCATATAAAATAGAAAGTAGAAAAACGTACCAATATTTAATTTATGTTACAAACCTATTTCTTGTTTTCATTTTTTCTGCATTTGCAATTTTAAATTCGAACATTCATTTTGCACAAATATAAAAGAAATGTTAAGTGAATGGGTTTGTTCATAGACTATAGTCATGTCCCTTTTTACACAGGTCAATTTTTGTATTGCTTTAAAAATCTTCTATGCCATTCACACGAGGATACAAAATTGACGGATATTTGCTTGTTTCCGTTAAATGTTTCTTGGTTTTGAACGCACACTACAGCGTAGTTTAAATTGTTCAATCCATTACATGTCACCTTTATATTTCATGCTTTTATTTAGTTTCTGAGTAGATCGATAGCTAGAATTTTATTTTTCAAGTCAATTTATAAATTTATTTTCTGATTATGTTTTGCTTTCAATTCAATATTCACTCATCAGACTGCACTTAACATACGCGGGGTAAGGAACAAGTAGTTAACATTTGGTTTGCCATTTCCATGCACATGTCCAGAAAAAAAAAACAATGGATCACAAAAATGTACGCCCAGTCCATGTCCATGTAGTGAAGCGAATACCGTCCATGGTCAACGTCCATTAAACAGTGAAGAAAAAGCACCTTTTGTGAAGTTCAGTTGCCGCTTAGTGCGTTTAAGCTAGGCGCGCACATGCAATTTTTCCGAAACGAAATAGTTTAATCACTAGTGATCGCGCACATTAGCAACTTAAAATTAATCAACGAGATAAACCATCACACAAATAATATTTTATTTAATGTGCGCGCAGTTACATTATAGTTCGGTGTGATACAAACTGAAGAACTTATTTGGGGCGATCATTTGATTTGTGCCAAAACGCAAACTTTTAAGTTGCTCTAATCGTGGTCTGAATTGTTAGTGCATTTGCGCGCACTCTCATGGTATTCACTTTAGCAACCAAACTGTTGCAAAACTGAAAGTTGCATATTTGCGCGCCTAGCCTTATAGCTCATAGAATTTCATACGAATAAATATTTTGGGGCGCACTGTGGAGCATTCCTCTATAGTGTAGTTCCACCCAATGCGGTTTGTCTTCTCAAATTGCTTTTTTGTAGATCTAAATTAAAAGATGATTTTTTTCACCAAACTTAATTTATTTACAACTATCAATAAAAATTGAACACAAAACGAAAGTTGGGCTTGGTTAGTCAATAAAAGTAAAACGGAATTCATTCGATAAATATTGGTTTCTTTTTCAAAATGGATATCAAAATTTGTTAAAATTGATTAATTGACATTAGGGGTATGCAAAATTACAGATATAGGTGCAATTTTAGACGTACTTCAGAAAATAATTGAGCAAAGAATACAGTTTTTAATAGTAAAAGTCAGAAACTTTTCAGAAGAACAGCTTATAATTTATTAAAAAATGGAGTTATCTAAGATTTGAGAAATATAAACTGGCCAACTATTAAAAAAAAAGAATCAAAAAGATCGATTTGTCTTACGAATGAAATTAATAATTATAACACTCCATGAACACATCCATCGAGATTCAATTCAATTGTCAATCGTACCAACAAAACTAACAAAATCAGAATCGAGACTCGACTGAACGTCAACCAGCCATCCACCGTAGCTTCTACTTTAGCTTTTTATCGACCGTAGTGAATTGTATGTAAATTGCTACGGGGGATAAACTTACGGCGGATAAATATCCCAATAAAACACGGCTATTGTTGTTGTTAATTATATGTAGCATCTCCAGCAACATTCTCTTTGAGTAGTGTTGCTCTGCTTGCAAAATCTCCACATTATCCAAATCTGGTTTACGTTTTTCTTGCAAACTGTGGAGAGCTAGTGCGGTTTTTTGTGCAGACCCGCTATTCAAATCTGATCTATGACCAGACAGACGATTTTTAAGTTTTTGCTTGGAGGTACCTATATAGACCGATGAGCATGTCGTCCCTTTCCCACCCAAGCAGTTGATTTTATAAACAATGTTGGCTTTCTCCATCTTATCCACTTTCCCTTTGATATTAGTAAAAAGCTTGTCTTTCAGGGGATTCGCAGATTTGAAAGCTATTTTTGTCTTCGTCTTGTCTCTAATAGGTGCAGTGCTAATACGGTTGGAGAGGTGGGGAATGAAAAGTGCACTCTTGTAAACAGTAGCTTGTTTGGCATCAAGTTTATTTTATTTTCCCGTTTGCTGGTAGTTTTTGATGAGTTTGTTGACTATGATGGTGGGAAAGGAATTGGGGAACAGGGTGTTACGGATAATATTAATATTCTTCTGGTGAAAAGAAACATCGCTTGTGTCGAGTATGCGGTTGACAAAGTTTTGTGCCGTGCAGATAATTATTGGTTTGGATTGTTTGGAGTGATAATTGATAAGGCGACCTGAAGCAGTAGGTTTCTTATACCAATCGAAAATCAATCTGTCATTTTGCCTTAAGACTTTCACATCCAGATATGGGAGTTCGCCATTTGATTCCACTTCGACCGTGAATTTAGTTCTGTTATTGAAAGAGTTCAATGCATTGAGTGTTTTCTGTACTTCTTCGAATTTAATCACAACGAACAGGTCGTCTACATATTTGGTTATGATCTTGGGCTTGTAATCCAATTTACCCAAGACATCTTCTAGTAAAGTTTCCATCACTAAATCCGATAGAATTGGGGAAGCTGGGCTGTCCATAGGTACACCTTATTTTTGTTGGTAAAAGGTACCTGAATATTCTAAATAATTATTATCAATGACACAGAATCTCAATATTTCCATAAATTTCACTTTTTTAATACTGGTATGTTCTTTAATCTTATCCCAGTTCATCTTTATGATATCCAGAACTAACAAAATTGGTATGCTGGTAAACAAGGAAACCACATTAAATGAAACCAATATTTCTCCATTTTCCAGGCGGACAGGTGTAACTTTTTCTATGAAGTCTTTCGAATTCTTCACATTAAATTTTGAATTATGTGCCAAATTCTGAAGAATTTTCAGGACAAACTTCGAAAGGTCATAGCAAGGGACGTTTTTAGAAGCACAAATAGGTCTTAGAGGTATGATTTCCTTATGGATTTTCGGTAAACCATATATTTTTGGGCTGGTAGCAGTATAAGTAGTCATCCTTTTCTTTTCAAATTCGGAAATATGACCTTAAAACAAATATTTGACAAACTCATTGTTAGAAGTTTGCAGCGTTGTTGTTGGGTTGTTTCTTAAGACCCTATATACGTTCCTGTCGGTCATAAGTTCCTGCATTTTATTATTATAATCTGTTTTATACATTGCCACTGTAACATTTCCCTTATCAGCTGCGACAATATAAACATCTTTATGTTTTCTAAGGAACATTTTGGCTGTAAATTCTGTTTAAAAATTTGTCAAACCTAGGAATATATGCTGATCTTAAATGGTTTTGTACAATTTCTGTAAAATTAGATCGAGCTATTTCCTGGTCACCCTGTTTCAGAATTTTATTCAACTCTTCTCCATCAAGCCTAGTACGCTGCTGATGCGAAACGAAAAATCCCATACAAAAATGACACGACGAAATCATAAACGAAAAATTTCGCTCTACTTTTCGTTTTCCAGTACGCTGCTGAACGACGAAATGTGTAATTTTAGTGGATAGCTGTAGTAGATTTCTTAGTACAATTCTCCACTCTTTTCGTTCTCAATTTAATTGACCTGCACATTAATTGCTTGCGAAATTTTGACATTTCATTTTTTTTTATAAAAAAAAAAGTCAAGCTCTTGTAATGCTTATTTGATTTTTCTTGGGTCTTGTGTTTTCTCTAGTGTCGGGTTTTTCTGTGCATTTCCTGAATTAAATTAATCAAAATACATTCAATTCTAATTTTGTATCAAAACCAATTTTAAAATCGACTAAACTAAATCTGCAAAATGCAAATGGGAAGTTGTAAAGAAGCACACCCTTCACATATCTTATCGGCGAACAAGATATAGCTGATCTTTATTTGGAGTGCTGATTATAACTAACTATCGACTTTTCTCATACCTAGTGCTAGTGCTTAGATTAAAAATAACCAATGTCCTTTTAAAATTAATTTATTTTAAGTGACTACTAAATAAAAATATTATAATCAAGATTCAGTAGTTTGTTTTGCAATTAACTGTCCATGTCATGATTTTTAAAATACATTTGTTACTCCGACTTTTAAATTCTATGCGACCTTTGACACCATATAAATATAAAAAAACACTCACCATTTCTAACTACATACTTTCAACACATAAATTAACTCAATTGCCACAAAGAAAAAATCAAATCGACCGCCCGCTACTGGCAGTACGAATATGAATTTCCGACCTGGTCGGGACAAGATGTATCCAGGCCGGAAGCCAAAGGTAAGCGGCCTTCCGCTGCACCGACGACAATTAAGGAAATCATCGTTACCACAATAATGTTTGGTTGCAAAAAGGCCATCTTAAACGATACCCACCTCTATTTAGGAAGCCTGTTTCCGATCTCATTGATTGGCGATTTTATACCATACCCCAGAACTTATTTCTCAAGTTAAGATAATCTGTTTAATGTTTACTTCGTGAAAATCGGTACGGGATGGACATTGTTATTTAGTCTACAATTTCAGGTGATGACCTCGCTAGTCCTTTGTTGTGTTGATAGAAAGAAGATGATGACAAATCACTTACCTCGCATTGCCATCGCTACCTTCTTTTTCTTTTCTGGACGAAGTTTTTTAATGTTATTGAACCATCGTATGGCAGATGCCCTGCTCGTGGATTTGATAGCAAATCAAGCTGCTTGCAAGCTGGTCACTTGTCAATTGGATTTGATATATAAGGCCATGCATTTTTACTATTCATTCGATTTTGGTATTAATTGAGGAAGCAAGACCTATAGTTAAAATGGGAATCGATCAAAGAGCATTCGCAGCGTAGCAGAGCGGTCAAGTACAAACCCACTAAGAAAACTCACTGATGAACAAGTGAAAATGCAACCCGTTCCAAAAATATATTCTAAAAGCTATTCGCTGTTCACCTTGAAATACATAATCTGAAAATACTTTGAAGTGTATCTTTGGAACGGATTACCCTAAAAACTTGGTTGATACCTTTTTGTAATCTACTCTTGATGCTCTCAAAATCAGCACCAAAAGTTTTTATGTAGAAGCCTTATTGCAAAAAATCACTCTTGCAATACGCATATTTAGAATGATGTATGCGTATTCCTGGAGCTATTTTTTTTAATACAACTTCTTTGCAAAAAATGTTGATGGTTCTTTTGAAAGTATCAAGTGCTGATTCTGAAATGATATCGCTCGCCTTTATTGGACAACCCGTTCCAAAGATATAGTTCCAAACCTATTCACTGTTCACCTTGAAATACATAATCTGAAAATACTTTGAAGTGTATCTTTGGAACGGGTTACCCTAAAAACTTGGTTGATACCTTTTTGTAATCTACTCTTGATGCTCTCAAAATCAGCATCAAAAGTTTTTATGTAGAAGCCTTATTGCAAAAAATCACTCTTGAAATACGCATATTTAGAATGATGTATGCGTATTCCTGGAGCTATTTTTTTTAATACAACTTCTTTGCAAAAAATGTTGATGCTTCCTTTGAAAGTATCAAGTGCTGATTCTAAAATGATATCGCTCGCCTTTATTGGACAACCCGTTCCAAAGATATAGTTCCAAACCTATTCACTGTTCACCTTGAAATACATAATCTGAAAATACTTTGAAGTGTATCTTTGGAACGGGTTACCCTAAAAACTTGGTTGATACCTTTTTGTAATCTACTCTTGATGCTCTCAAAATCAGCATCAAAAGTTTTTATGTAGAAGCCTTATTGCAAAAAATCACTCTTGAAATACGCATATTTAGAATGATGTATGCGTATTCCTGGAGCTATTTTTTTTAATACAACTTCTTTGCAAAAAATGTTGATGGTTCTTTTGAAAGTATCAAGTGCTGATTCTGAAATGATATCGCTCGCCTTTATTGGACAACCCGTTCCAAAGATATAGTTCCAAACCTATTCACTGTTCACCTTGAAATACATAATCTGAAAATACTTTGAAGTGTATCTTTGGAACGGGTTACCCTAAAAACTTGGTTGATACCTTTTTGTAATCTACTCTTGATGCTCTCAAAATCAGCATCAAAAGTTTTTATGTAGAAGCCTTATTGCAAAAAATCACTCTTGAAATACGCATATTTAGAATGATGTATGCGTATTCCTGGAGCTATTTTTTTTAATACAACTTCTTTGCAAAAAATGTTGATGGTTCTTTTGAAAGTATCAAGTGCTGATTCTAAAATGATATCGCTCGCCTTTATTGGACAACCCGTTCCAAAGATATAATCCAAAAACTATTCACTGTTCACTTTGAAATATATAATCTGAAAAATATAATCAGACTATAAATATAATGGACTATATCTTCGGAACGGGTTGTCCAATAAAGGCGAGCGATATCATTTTAGAATCAGCACTTGATACTTTCAAAAGAACCATCAACATTTTTTGCAAAGAAGTTGTATTAAAAAAAATAGCTCCAGGAATACGCATACATCATTCTAAATATGCGTATTTCAAGAGTGATTTTTTGCAATAAGGCTTCTACATAAAAACTTTTGATGCTGATTTTGAGAGCATCAAGAGTAGATTACAAAAAGGTATCAACCAAGTTTTTAGGGTAACCCGTTCCAAAGATACACTTCAAAGTATTTTCAGATTATGTATTTCAAGGTGAACAGTGAATAGGTTTGGAACTATATCTTTGGAACGGGTTGTCCAATAAAGGCGAGCGATATCATTTTAGAATCAGCACTTGATACTTTCAAAGGAAGCATCAACATTTTTTGCAAAGAAGTTGTATTAAAAAAAATAGCTCCAGGAATACGCATACATCATTCTAAATATGCGTATTTCAAGAGTGATTTTTTGCAATAAGGCTTCTACATAAAAACTTTTGATGCTGATTTTGAGAGCATCAAGAGTAGATTACAAAAAGGTATCAACCAAGTTTTTAGGGTAACCCGTTCCAAAGATACACTTCAAAGTATTTTCAGATTATGTATTTCAAGGTGAACAGTGAATAGGTTTGGAACTATATCTTTGGAACGGGTTGTCCAATAAAGGCGAGCGATATCATTTCAGAATCAGCACTTGATACTTTCAAAAGAACCATCAACATTTTTTGCAAAGAAGTTGTATTAAAAAAAATAGCTCCAGGAATACGCATACATCATTCTAAATATGCGTATTTCAAGAGTGATTTTTTGCAATAAGGCTTCTACATAAAAACTTTTGATGCTGATTTTGAGAGCATCAAGAGTAGATTACAAAAAGGTATCAACCAAGTTTTTAGGGTAACCCGTTCCAAAGATACACTTCAAAGTATTTTCAGATTATGTATTTCAAGGTGAACAGTGAATAGGTTTGGAACTATATCTTTGGAACGGGTTGTCCAATAAAGGCGAGCGATATCTTTTTTGAATCAAAACTTCATACTTTCAAAGGAAGGATTAACAAAACAAAAAGTAGTTTTGTCACCAAATTACTTTTAAATGTATTTTTTGTCACCAAATTTCCTTTACATATATTTTTTTTGAAATAATTCTTGGACTTGAAAATGGTATCCGGAATTAGTAAGAAACCATAAATTAGAACTCATAACCGTTCACACCATCCCAATGAAGGACGTAGTTTTCGAATTATAGAGTGGTTTACCTCCCTATTTCATTGATTTTCTTAAAATTGATAGAAATTTCATCAAATCGGCAGATAAACCAGTTAATAAGTCCCAAAGTATTTGCTTAATTTCCATCATTTAAACGGTTCTGAATTTTATTTTAAATCCTCTATGTGTAACAAGAACAATTTTTAAATCCAAGAATTATTTAAAAAAAATTACATCTAAAAGTAATTTGGCGACAAAAAATTTTCCATCTAAAAATAATTTGGTGACAAAATTACTTTTTTTTACAACTTGTCAATTGTTTTTGACAGCTTACAGAACTCTCCGCAAATATTTTTCCGCTGTGGTTTTCGTTAGCATTTCGCTCTCCTAGTGGAGACCACCGAAAAATTTCGTTTCGCATCAGCAGCGTACTAGGCTTCAGTGATAATTTCAAAGAGTGGAAATTCACCTTTCTTGGTTGGCAGAGTGAATTTAGTACGCTGCTGATGCTAACGAAAACCACAGCGGAAAAATATTTGCGGAGAGTTCTGTAAGCTGTCAAAAACAATTGACAAGTTGTAAAAAAAAAGTAATTTTGTCACCAAATTATTTTTAGATGGAAAATTTTTTGTCGCCAAATTACTTTTAGGTGTAATTTTCTTGAAATAATTCTTGGATTTAAAAATTGTTCTTGTTACACATAGAGGATTTAAAATAAAACTCAGAACCGTTTAAATGATGGAAATTAAGCAAATACTTTGGGAATTATTAACTGGTTTATCTGCCGATTTGATGAAATTTTTATCAATTTTAAGAAAATCAATGAAATAGGGAGGTAAACCACTCTATAATTCGAAAACTAAACGGTTATGAGTTCAAATTTATGGTTTCTTACTAATTCCGGATACCATTTTCAAGTCCAAGAATTATTTCAAAAAAATTATATATAAAGGAAATTTGGTGACAAAAAATACATCTAAAAGTAATTTGGTGACAAAACTACTTTTGGTTTTGTTAATGCTTCCTTTGAAAGTATGAAGTTTTGATTCAAAAAAGATATCGCTCGCCTTTATTGGACAACCCGTTCCAAAGATATAGTTAAAAAGCTATTCACTGTTCACCTTGAAATACATAATCTGAAAATACTTTGAAGTGTATCTTTGGAACGGGTTATCCTAAAAACTTGGTTGATACCTTTTTGTAATCTACTCTTGACGCTCTCAAAATCAGCATTAAAAGTTTTTATGTAGAAGCCTTATTGCAAAAAATCACTCTTGAAATACGCTATTTGGAATGATGTATGCGTATTCCTGTAGCTATTTATTTTTAAAACAACTTCTTTGCAAAAAAATGTTGATGCTTCCTTTGAAAGTATGAAGTGCTGATTCTAAAAAGATATCGCTCGCCTTTATTGGACAACCCGTTCCAAAGATATATGTAGTTCAAAGTATTTTCAGATTATGTATTTCAAGGTGAACAGTGAATAGCTTTTGAACTATATCTTTGGAACGGGTTGTCCAATAAAGGCGAGCGATATCTTTTTAGAATCAGCACTTCATACTTTCAAACGAATCATCAACATTTTTTGCAAAGAAGTTGTATTAAAAAAAATAGCTCCAGGAATACGCATACATCATTCTAAATATGCGTATTTCAAGAGTGATTTTTTGCAATAATCCTTCTACCTATAAACTTTTGATGCTGATTTTGAGAGTATCAAGAGTAGATTACAAAAAGGTATCGACCAAGTTTTCAGGATAACCCGTTCCAAAGATACACTTCAAAGTATTTTCAGATTATATATTCCAAGAGAACAGTGAATAGCTTTTGGAATATATCTTTGGAACGGGTTGCATTTTCACTTGTTCATCAGTGAGTTTTCTTAGTGGGTTTGTACTTGACCGCTCTGCTACGCTGCGAATGCTCTTTGCTCGATTCCAATTTTAACTATAGGTCTTGCTTCCTCAATTAATACCAAAATCGAATGAATAGTAAAAATGCATGGCCTTAAATGTCAAATCCAATTGACAAGTGACCAGCTTGCAAGCAGCTTGATTTGCTATCAAATCCACGAGCAGGGCATCTGCCATACGATGGTTCAATTACATTAAAAAAGAAAAAGAAGGTAGCGATGGCAATGCGAGGTAAGTGATTTGTCATCATCTTCTTTCTATCAACACAACAAAGGACTAGCGAGGTCATCACCAGAAATTGTAGACTAAGTAACAATGTCCATCCCGTGCCGATTTTCACGAAGTAAACATTAAACAGATTGTCTGAACTTGAGAAATAAGTTCTGGGGTATGGTATAAAATCGCCAATCAATTAGATCGGAAACAGGCTTTCTAAATAGAGGTGGGTATCGTTTAAGATGCCTTTTTGCAACCAAATATTATTGTGGTAACGATGATTTCCTTAATTGTCGTTGGTGCAGCGGAAGGCGCTTACCTTTGGCTTCCGGCCTGGATACATCTTGTCCCGATCAGGTCGGAAATTGATATTCGTACTGCCAGTAGCGGGCGGTCGATTTGATTTTTTCTTTGTGGCAATTGAGTTAATTTATGTGTTGAAAGTGTGTAGTTAGAAATGGTGAGTGTTTTTTAATATTTATATGGTGTCAAAGGTCGCATAGAATTTAAAATTCGGAGTAATAAATGGATTTTAAAAATCATGACGTGGACAGTACATTGCAGAACAAACTTATTTAATAGGTAGTCACTTAAAATAAATTAATTTTAAAAGAAAATTTACAAAAATTAGAATTGAATTTATTTTGAAGAATTTAATACAGAAAATACACAGAAAAACCAGACACTAGAGAAGCCCCAAAGTCAAAGAAAAATCAAATAAACAATACAAGAGCTTGACTTTTTTTTATAAAAAAAAATGAAATGTCAAAATTTCGCAAGCAATTAATGTGCAGGTCAATTAAATTGAGAACGAAAAGAGTGGAGAATTGTACTAAGAAATCTAGTACAGCTATCCACTAAAATTACACATTTCGTCGTTGAGCAGCGTACTGGAAAACGAAAAGTAGAGCGAAATTTTTCGTTCATGATTTCGTCGTGTCATTTTTGTATTGGATTTTTCGGTTCGCATCAGCAGCGTACTAGGCTTAATGAAAGAAGCCATTTGACATCCGATGGGAACTCTACAGCCGTATTGTTTACAAAACATTTATCTTGGAATTCTATATTCATTGTTTGTTTCAAATTCTCCTTTAAGCGTTCAAGTTTCTTTATATGTTTGTTTCTTATTCTCTCATTAACATTATTGTGCTTGTTTTCTTGGCTCTTGAAGAATGTAGAATATTCCTTAAATGTTAGCTTATTGGTGATAAAGCTTTCAAGTTCTTGTATTCTTTTAAACTCTACCTTCTTTTGTATTTGTTTAAGAGAGATAGCAATATTCAATAATTTAGCATGAAAGTGTTCAATATGTAATAAATATATATATATACATATATTCCTAGGTTTGACAAATTTTTAAACAGAATTTACAGCACAGCCAAAATGTTCCTTAGAAAACATAAAGATGTTTATATTGTCGCAGCTGATAAGGGAAATGTTACAGTGGCAATGTATAAAACAGATTATAATAATAAAATGCAGGAACTTATGACCGACAGGAACGTATATAGGGTCTTAAGAAACAACCCAACAACAACGCTGCAAACTTGAGTTTGTCAAATATTTGTTTTAAGAAGGTCATATTTCCGAATTTGAAAAGAAAAGGATGACTACTTATACTGCTACCAGCCCAAAAATATATGGTTTACCGAAAATCCATAAGGAAATCATACCTCTAAGACCTATTTGTGCTTCTAAAAACGTCCCTTGCTATGACCTTTCGAAGTTTGTCCTGAAAATTCTTCAGAATTTGGCACATAATTCAAAATTTAATGTGAAGAATTCGAAAGACTTCATAGAAAAAGTTACACCTGTCCGCCTGGAAAATGGAGAAATATTGGTTTCATTTAATGTGGTTTCCTTGTTTACCAGCATACCAATTTTGTTAGTTCTGGATATCATAAAGATGAACTGGGATAAGATTAAAGAACATACCAGTATTAAAAAAGTGAAATTTATGGAAATATTGAGATTCTGTGTCATTGATAATAATTATTTAGAATATTCAGGTACCTTTTACCAACAAAAATAAGGTGTACCTATGGACAGCCCAGCTTCCCCAATTCTATCGGATTTAGTGATGGAAACTTTACTAGAAGATGTCTTGGGTAAATTGGATTACAAGCCCAAGATCATAACCAAATATGTAGACGACCTGTTCGTTGTGATTAAATTCGAAGAAGTACAGAAAACACTCAATGCATTGAACTCTTTCAATAACAGAACTAAATTCACGGTCGAAGTGGAATCAAATGGCGAACTCCCATATCTGGATGTGAAAGTCTTAAGGCAAAATGACAGATTGATTTTCGATTGGTATAAGAAACCTACTGCTTCAGGTCGCCTTATCAATTATCACTCCAAACAATCCAAACCAATAATTATCTGCACGGCACAAAACTTTGTCAACCGCATACTCGACACAAGCGATGTTTCTTTTCACCAGAAGAATATTAATATTATCCGTAACACCCTGTTCCCCAATTCCTTTCCCACCATCATAGTCAACAAACTCATCAAAAACTACCAGCAAACGGGAAAATAAAATAAACTTGATGCCAAACAAGCTACTGTTTACAAGAGTGCACTTTTCATTCCCCACCTCTCCAACCGTATTAGCACTGCACCTATTAGAGACAAGACGAAGACAAAAATAGCTTTCAAATCTGCGAATCCCCTGAAAGACAAGCTTTTTACTAATATCAAAGGGAAAGTGGATAAGATGGAGAAAGCCAACATTATTTATAAAATCAACTGCTTGGGTGGGAAAGAGACGACATGCTCATCGGTCTATATAGGTACCTCCAAGCAAAAACTTAAAAATCGTCTGTCTGGTCATAGATCAGATTTGAATAGCGGGTCTGCACAAAAAACCGCACTAGCTCTCCACAGTTTGCAAGAAAAACGTAAACGGGGGTCAATTCCCGATCTGTGAAATTATGAAGTGATAAAAAAAATATCATTTCAGTTTTCACAGAGGTTTATCATTTTCCAACTTCACACACATCGCCTAATGCGATTCTAGAACTCATTGTGATAAAGTTTGTACTAAAAAGTACTAAATGATAAATTCTGTCATTTCTGATTAGATTTTTTATTGGGAAAGGTAAATATTTCATTTCAGTTTCTAAATTTGCTTAAGAATAATGTCCGGAATAATAATTCGTTTAATAAATTAAAAAAAGACGTCGTACTGAACAATTGTGGGTTTTATATTATATTCAATAGTATCTTTGTTTTGAGTAAGATTTATTATTTTTTCATGTGAGGATATTGAGGCTTTCCCTTCGAGATGGGCAGAATCTATTCGAAGTTACAACTAGGAACACTTTATTGAAATTTATAGATACTTAAAACATTTGTGCATGGATTTAATACGTGAATTGAGAGCATTCTTGAAAAACACTACTTATAAGTGGGCTTCAAAGCCATTTAAATATGGTAAAGTGCTCTGCATTTTTTTGCAATGGGTAGTTTCCAACGATCTGTCGCGGGAATGAGCACCGTCGCGTCGGCTGTTGTCAATCTGTTGATTTAACAATTTCGTTATTTACTCGAATAAACACAAATATAACTTATAACCAAAATAAATTTGTGTATAAATATAATTGTTGCTTACTTGTCATGTGCCAAATCCTGTTTTTCTTCTTAATATTCGATTATAAACATTTTCTTCACAAAACAATTGACTGTGATAAAAAAATTATCATATGAAAAATGTTTGGCATTTAACTTCACTTTTTCACGAATCGAGAATCGAATTAGACGTGAAAGCGTGATAAAATTTATCACTTCACATCTTCACAGATCGGGAATTGACCAGATTTGGATAAGGTGAAAATTTTCAAGCAGAACAACACTACTCAAAGAGAATGTTGCTGGAGATGCTACATATAATTAACAACAACAATGCCGTCAACCGAAGATCAGACTGCGAAAAGCTTAACAGTGCATACAGCCAACTGATCAAGCGACCAACAACACACAGTAGGTGATTGTGTATAGTAATGGACGTTTTCTCCTGTCTTCCAGTAAATTTAAATTCGAATTCAAAAAAATTTTAAATTCACTAATCAATTTGATGTTTTTTGTAATAGATTTTGTTGCTCGAGATGTTTGTGTATAATGTGTAATTTTCTTGCTCTTACTTGAATTCCTTGAAAATTGTTTGTAAGTTACTTGACGTCATATGTATATAAAACTTTTTATATTAATTTATGTATGTATTACTTTTATATTTTGTATTAATAAAGGCCCGATGAAGAGCATAAACATGCTCGAAACGTTGCACACTAAATAATATCTTCAATTTATTGACCTACAGCAAACAAAAAGTTACATATATCTTTAAAATAATAAAATATTAGAAGCTATAATGCTTAAATTAAAAAGTATTTTAATGAAGCTTCATTAGATATTAATTTAATCATTTTTGTTGCATGGCAAGAGGAGCAGGTAAGTTAAAGTAGTGTGGATAAGTAGGAAAAAGGATGGGCTAAGAGAATGGCCTCATTCAATAACCGAACTATAGCTATCCGGATAGGTTGGTGTTGTTGTATTCCCATGTAAGAATACAGCTGATGACAAAACAACTGCTGCCGACAAAAAAAATCTTAAGCTATCCGAAAAACTTTGGCATACTTTTGTATCCAATGAGAAATGTCAAAACATGCACTAACCCATACAAATTCAACCTATTCGATGTTGGTTGTTCCGGAACTTCAGGGGATACTAACTTATCTTAGATAGACTATCGTACCGACATCTAAATGAGGCTATTGGAAATCAACAGTTCGGAAAGAATGTCAAGTTCCGAGGGGACGTGGACAGATTGTTGACCTTTAGCGATTAGGATCCGATATTTGGATTTATTTTTTAATGAACTGGGTTTTCCTAATTTGGGTACGATTCATTACTTGCTTGGCTACTTATACTCATTTAATAAAATGCAATAATAAATCCAATGATCTGTGAATACCCAATTTCTAAAATAATATTCATAAGCGTTAAATATGTACATTTGGAATGATTTTCGTATGAAGCCATACTTGCAGTAAGGCTGTCTTGCTTTATATTAGCACAATACTTCTATACATATTATTAAAAATGTTTTGAATGAAACTTGAGTGTGCTAATACAAATTTGTTTGTCCTTTGGCTGGAATTACAACTATTTCACGATTTACCAGTCCTATCATCAGTTTTCTTTGTATTTAGTGGTGCTTGTCTACTTTTTTCATTTTAATTTAAAAACTTACCTATATGGATCCACCCGGGTGTAGACAACAAATGTTTTGCCATCACGTTATCTAAGCCAAATGATGTCTAACCCAAGGCAGTTTTTGTTGCTTATCAATTGCATTGAATCGACTATCGTTTTTAAATATGAGAACATTTGCAAAACTCGGTTTGTGGATATATAAGGCATCTTTAACTTATAATTGCATCTTTTAACTGTAATCCCGTTTTATAAATCTCTTAAATGTTTGAATACAAACAATCGCTAAGAAAATAAGAATAAGTTTAAAAGAATTTTAATAATGCATGATATTTTTAATATTCCGCTTTATTTGTGTATGTGATAACTCTTTTCGGATTCTCGATCATTTTTGCAACCTACGGAAGTCATTTTATTATAATAAAGACTAGAGAACAGTCAATTTATAACAGTTATAACCGTTTTATAAGATTGAATGCTGATAAATTAAGCAACTAAATTCCGGTAGTCGAATACGTATGTATCGAATAATACATATGTATGTACTTTTATAAACTGAACTGTTCTGGATTGGCATGTTCGAAGTCACTTACTTCATTTAAGGGTGATAATCTAAAAATCAAGATTTCAACCCATTTCATTGACTTAACATGCGATTATTCAAACCAAGCAGCAATCGAGTATGAATGGTAAAACAAAATCTTGAAAACGAACTACACTTATATCAGCACCTAAGTTTATTTTATTGTTCAAAAGAAATATGTCAATATTTTAATTAGAATTATTATTTATATATATGTATATTTCTTTTTTAAATTTTTATAACAGTTTTTGAAGACATTCATCGAAATAAATATTTATTTACACTCAATATATTGTTATGATAATTTTGAAAAGTTAGGTCCGTCGATGAGTTTATTTTTTGATACGATTATATAACAACGAAAACCCTATCTTAATGAAATGTGTTATGTTTTGTTGTTTGTTCGCTTGCTGCCCGGGGTTTGGAATGCCTTAACATTTTTGCTTTCTATCTTTGATATATGCAATTTCAGCCCGTCTAAAAGTTGCGCTAGGGCATTTATATGTATGTATCATCTTATTTACATTTAGTACAGAATAATGTATATTTAACTTAAGCTTTACTAATGCATTACTACAATTATTATGCTCTTGTCAAATCCATCAAAATAATTTCTGCACTCTTGGCCGCAGAAATTTAAATGCACCATACAGAGCGATACCTATTAGGCCGTATTTGATTGAGTATTTGCAGATTCTGGTACTTAGACTAGCAGGGGGGATCTCCAGTATGGCTGGTATCTGGCTGGGATGGACCTTGCCCCAGTTTTCTGCAATTCCGTTAGCATGTCCAATTCCAACTACACCCACAACACGAACTGGTCGTAATGTGCCATTTGCTTGGGGTGTGGGCAATGCGGCAACTTGCAACGAATGGCACAAAAAAAGATCTCGTTCCTTCACGAAAACATCACTAAATGCTGGAAATTCGCCCGCCATTTCCTGCATAAGTTTCTCAAGAAGATCCCTTTGCTTACATTCTTCGACTTCTTGGATGCTAATGGTCTCTGATGAAGTTAGTCGCCACACAAGTTTCAATGTTTGTCGAAGTGAGAGAGCGCGGAGTGCTCTCTGTAATGTGATTCTTATTGGACGGTCACCTAAATGCAGTACGCATCCGGGAATTTTGTGAATCTCTTCAAAAGCACGACGAAACTCACCACCAGGTGCCATACCAAGTTCTTTAGCTAATTGTGCGCTCATATGTAGTAGGAGGATAAAAAAAATCCCATTGATATAGCCGTTTGTTTGGAATATACTACGGATCTAGAAAAACAAACATACATTAATGCAACTTACAGATAAAGTAAGAAAAAAAAATAACAATTAACACTAAATAATTGTTTAAGTCTATGCTAAGCAGACAGATCTTACAGCTCGCTTAACTTAGCTTAAATTTAGTTAAAATAAAAAAGGTCACATTTGCATAAAACTATTGCCAGGTGATTCTCACAAGTATTGAATGGTGAGTGGCTCATAAAATATAATAAGTCATTAGACCAAGTTTAACAGAAAAATTAATGAAAAGACAATACAACCTATCGGTATTTTTCTTTCGCTAGAGGAGCTGGTATATGAAATAGACAATGTAATGAGATCCAAACATTTATTAAATCGTGGGTATACAAGCAGAAGGCACTAATGTCGTTTTTATTTGGCAATCCTTCTAAAAGCGTTCACTTGGGAAAAAATGATAGTTCTAATTCTGAAAAGAAGAGTATTTGCATTTCTGGATTTCAAATGAGAATCGGAACCAAAGCACTCACATATTCATATACTCGAACGTCAAACTCAACTGTCATTTTTTGTATCATAATGTGTGACAAGAATATTTTTTTTGAATTTGAATATTTCCACGTACACAATTATTTTTATAAATACAATCTCATTAAAATAGAGAATCGTCAGAATCAAACAAAGTGTTCAGTTGGGATCCCGGATCGGAGAGGGATTCCGAGTCGCCAAATAAAAACGCCATAAGTTATTTTTTTAGTTTTTTTTTACAATTTGATGCAAAGTGATCCAAAATAATGATATTTATGTATTGCACACACGTCCCACGTCATTTGAACATCTAAACATTATTTATTTGAAGTTATAATATGCATTAAGTCAGTTAAGTTAATATTTTATACTGTTATAAGGCACAGTTAACTTGCATAAGAAAACTAATGGCGAGTTTCATTCAAATTTCAAAGATCTCAAAATTGAGATTTGATCTTTTCAATGAAACTTTTTTCCAGATTTAATTGTAGTATTGGTGAATGACTGACACACATTTCTGAAAAAAAAGCACATCTTCATCATCAGATGACGAGGAAGACGAAGCAATCAAAAACTCCACTGAATTTATAAAATTAAAATTATTAACTTCTTCGTCCATTATTTCTTTATTTTTAGCACGGATTGGCTCTAGTTCCCAAGTTCACAACAAATTAATTACAAAACATTTTCCATTTGACCCTTGACATAAAAGACTTTTTACATTCATGCGTGCATTCAGATCAAATCTGTAAATCCATCAGAGATCCAATCTTCCGTGTTAAGATTTGATCTAGATTTGCTCTTTTTGTTGGAATGAAACTATCAAAATTCAAAAAGATGAAATCTTTTGTCGAAAAGAGCAGATATTTTCTTGAATGAAAGTCGCTATAAATGTGGAATTCCAAACAACCATTTCAAATCGATTTTTTTGTTTGTTGTTAGGAACTAGCAACAAATTATGTGCGTGTAAAGCCTATGAAATCTTGCTAAAAACGCAAGATCTGTTTTGACAGATTTTGTTTAGAAATATGTAATAGCGAGTTTCATTTAAATTTCAAAGAACTCTTCTCAAAATGGAGATTTGATCTTTTAAATAAAACTCTGTGTCCAAATTTAATTGTAGTATTGGCCGCGTTCGGTAGCATACCTAAAGCAATCCGGATTGCTTTGTGTTGTTGTAACGCCTAAGGAAAAACCAGCTGATGAACTAAACATATGTTGTCAAACACAAATCTCAAGCTACCTAAAAATTATTATTAATTTGAGGAACAGCTGATTCAAAACTTCAGATTTGTATGCAATACAACTGAATTAACAGAGAAAGCTACCTGGATCGTTCGAAAATATTATCCCACTAAATAAATCTATTGAATTCAATAAAAAATATGGTATGTTTTTTTCCTTTTTAATATTTTCAAGATCGCAATATAAGTTCTGATAAAAAGCACTAAGTCAGCATATTTTTTAGTTTAACTGAGGGATCAAAAGACAAAAAAATCAGCATTTAATTTGTATGACTAAGCTAAACTTAAATATCAACTTACTCAAAACTATGTTTTTTTAACTTAATGCCTTCCCACGAAATGTTCAGACACATACATATTCCTCAAGGAAAGAAAAAATTACTTCCGTTTTGTATAAAATGTACTGCAAATAAACACTGCAAATTATATATTTTCAAGAGTCCATAAAAATCGACCAAAAA
Source organism: Philhelius pedissequus (assembly GCA_910595825.1). Taxonomy (NCBI): domain Eukaryota; kingdom Metazoa; phylum Arthropoda; class Insecta; order Diptera; family Syrphidae; genus Philhelius; species Philhelius pedissequus. The sequence goes on along the minus strand of OU343161.1, from coordinate 51,492,663 downwards.
ATATTGCGTCTTAGAAGGGCATCTAATTAATGAGTTCAACTATAGTCCCCGGGCGAAACGCAATTTAGAATAAAGGTCATACAAATACTCCAATTTGGGTTAAGTCTACACAGTCCAAAAAAACAAAACAAAAATAATATTTTACATATTGTTTACGTTTTCTTCTACATACATAACCTAAATTATAAAGTTATATGCATATAGCTACCTATCCAACTATATATTTCACTTTCATTATATATGTAAATATTAATGTACTTAGGTTCCATCTATGTAAGTAGGTAAATTTTACCCTCCTAATTTACATAATTAAAATCCGTTTGGATATACATACATTTGTAGGTAGGTACCTATGTTTGCAACTATTCCTTAAGTCATCAATTCGACAATTCATTATACTTAGAATCTTACCTACATCGGCTTTAAACCTGCATAGGATAACTAGACGAACCTAGCTAGTTCGTACGACCCAGTCGTGCATTTTATTATATTTTAAGTTGCTATTACCGGACCATATGTCAAATAATTAAATGCAAAAAGTCAACAATTAATTTGTTTTTATTGTCTTCAGATTAAACTATTAAAAACGGAGAATTAAAAAATCCAAATAAAATGGCGAACCAGTAAGAAATAAAAAAAGTTGAATTTTCCACATCTGTGTATTCCTAAATGTTCATTCAATAAATCCGATATTGTGCCAGCGGATGGGTTAGGGGGGTATGTTGGCATCACTATATTGCAAAAATTTTAGGATCAAGTTGATTATCTAGGACATCCGTCAATAAAATTTGACATTTTCGGACTAGGAACTATATTTCGAAATATTTAGGGATAGTTGCATAACGTCGTTTAATATTTGATCCGTGGTTCCGGAAGTTTAATTCAGATTTCATTTACAAGACATGATAAGTCTAATATAAAATACCCGCAGTGGATTGCTTTCTTTAAATGCAAATACTAATTTCTTATGGTCAATTTGTAAGATTGACGCATCATATAATCCATATTACTTCATTGGAGTTTACCCATATTCAAGGTACGAGTATATAGCATGAAATTTCTTGGAGGCTTTGATTTAACTAGGTCGCAGTTTCTCGATATTTTTAAACGGCCAATACTATCTAAATTTGTATTAGTTTTTTTTTTTTTTAATTGCTTTCAAATAAGAAATGAATTTTTATAAAATATAAAATCACTATATTATAATTTCATTTGGCTTTTTTTAACCTGACAAGCCATTGTCATACTATTGTCGCTTTTATTTGGCAATCCGGAAGCCTTCCGAACTATTCTGAAATTGTTCACTTGGGAAAAATAATGACAGTTCTGATTCTGAAAAGAAGAGAATTTTGCTTCGAACCAGAACCACTCACACATTCATATAATTGAACGTCAAACTCAACTGTTGTCATTTTTTGTATCACAATTGTGCAACAACCATTTGTTTTGATTTTGATTATTTTAACGTACACAATTATTTTCACATATAAAATCACATTAATGGGGTTTTGTGTGGTAAATTTATATTTTGATCAATAAATTGATTTTTTTCGTAACGAATCGAATAAGTTTTCAGATTGATTTTTATTTGCTATAGTATTTGTCTATATTTGTGGCTGTGAACCAGCTATCAATATCAGCTGTCTCGTCGAAACTGATGTCTGCCAATTATGATTTAAAATTGGCAAAATTGATTTAAAATCAAAAAATAAATCAATTTTGTTGGCCAATCGAAAGCAAAAATTGTGAAAATCAGTTTTTTGACAGATCTAAATCAAAAATAAATTAATTTTTGTTACCAAACGAAAACGCCATACGATTCTGAATCGTCAGAATCAAACACAAAGTGTTCAGTTGGGTTCCTTGATCGGAGAAGCATTGCAAGGTTTTTTTTTATAAAATTAAAATGGTAACATATAAATACATTTTTAGCCATCGAATCAGATTTGAAGTTCTCAGAAAATAAAAAATATTTGGTAATTTAGACCTTCAAAAGAATTAATTACCTTAGCTAGATTAAAGTTCTTTGCTTCCTCTAGCAGTGTTTTTTCATCCAGTTTCAAAATATGAATACGTGATGGACATAGTTCAACCATAACAACATCCGGTCGAACATTGCGAATAACCTAAAAAAAAAGTAGTAAGTTAAATAAATTCTTAACATGAAGATCAATATTTACTTACATATGAAACGTCATCTTGTGACTCTTCACTAAAATGAGCCGTACCTACAAGATAGACTTTACCACCAAACGGAGTTGTAAGCACCGTCACTGTATGAGGTAGATGCTTTTCAAATTCCTCAATATCATCGTAAACATGAATTGAATTCCTCTTCTCGACAGGAGGGTCACCATTTTTTGATAGATTATTGCCATTTTCAATTGTCTTCGATGGCGATGATGATGATTGCGGATTTGCTGGTGAAACTGGTGATAATGGTGATGTTGCAGCTGTTGTCGATGATGGCTCTGGTGAGATATTTAATCTTTGTTTGCTGGAATGTAGAAGTGATTCGACTTTTTTGCGGCGTTTTTCACTTGAAATATCATTGTTCGAACCACCACAAACACCTTCGCCTTCGTCTGATGATGATTCAACAACATAAACGGAATTTTCATTTTCCAATGTGGAACTATCACTAATTTCTATAATTGACAAGTTGGGATTATCCGTTTTGAATATTGTCTTATTTGCAAGTTGGGATTTTGGATCAACCTCCTCAGAATTGTCGGTTGATTCGGATTGAATAAGTTTATAGCTAGCGTTTTTCGTATCAACGCCCTTTGAAAATGAATCGCCATTACTTAGCGCTATATCTAAATCGGTGGAATTGTTGATGGTTGAATTGTGGGTTGTATTATTGTTGGCACTCTCTATTAGAATTGTGTAAAAACAAATTAAAATAATAATTATGTTATTTATTTTTTTTAAACTAATTTACCATTAAAGGAAGTGTACGAGGAGAGATTCTCCAAAGCACTATTGTAAAGACTGTCCCCGGTTTCATTATGTACTGACATTCTGTTTATATTTTTGCTCATAACTGCGAATCTTGTATAATTATTTATTAAAATCAACTGAAAGAAACAAAAAGAACAGTAAAAAAAACGGAACTGTACATTGAAAATTAAAATTAAAATTAATTGCTTTTGTTGTGTTCATTCTGTTTAGTAGGAAACCTTTTTGATCTACCTCACATTTTATACTACCTAAAATTTAATCACCTTTTTTTTATATTCAGCGTTCACTAAAAGAGAGTTATGTTCAACACACAGTATTAGCGAATGAGCATTAGGAAAATAGGGAAGGTTTTCAAAGTTTCAAAGGAAACACAGATGGACATTAACAGCTAGGTTCTGGAATTCGACTGAAATGAATCCGAAATCGAAATTGCAAATCGAATGAATTCATTCTCAGTGCTCTGCGTTTCGACCGATTTGGTAACTCTGAATTTTTTTCGAAATCACTTTTCGTGAAATTGAAAACAGTTGACATCTGTCATTTGAGATACAGTGGACGCCCAGTATAGCGAATACACGATATAGAGAATTTGCGATATAGCCAACACTTTTAGATTTGCATTACCATCTCTAAATAGCGAAATAGCTAGCCGCTACGTTTGCGTTTTCTTACCGAAGGAAGCTTACAAAGGTCAATTGGGAAGGATGCTGGGGCCGGAATGTCACCACTGAAATCGCTTTGGGTCGAAGCACTGTTTCAAAGCTGGATAAAAATTACAATATACATATACAAGATCAAAGTAAATCAAGACGACATTTTTTTTGTCAAATTCAATATTACTGGCGTCATAGGATGCATCGGCGGTACCTATATTAGAATGTCGCAGCCAAATCAAAATCCCACCTTTTTCTATAATAGGAAGGTGCATTTTTCAATGAATGCAATGACTGTAAGTTGATTTATTTTTCCTGCATAATATTTTTGTGTCTGCACCTGTTTTAAATATGTTTTAAGTGCAATAAGCTTATCTAGTTTCATTTAAAAAAATCATTTTTACAATTTATTTATATTTTTAATCGCGTCTCTTTTGTTCTACTATTTCACATCAAATGATAAAGATCGATATGAAATCGCTCGGAAATCGATTAAATCGAATTTTGGAATACTACAATTACACTTTGTTCCGATTTCAATAAATTCGAAATTGAAATCTATAAAAACGAATTGCAGAACACCGAATTTTGTTTTCGGTCGATTTCGAGTGAAAGTGAAATGTAGGACCAGCTGAAGTTTGAAATTTTGAATATGGCAATTGGAGGGAAAAACCGAGCTTTGTAATGCATTCTCGTAGTGCTGCTGAAGAAAGAATTATTTGACGGTAAGTCCGAAATCAAGCTCCTCAAGATTGTACTGATGAGCATTTTTATAAGCGGGAGTATTGGAGTTGAATTTTTTTGAGGATCTTCAAGAATACAGCAATAACTCTTCAAGAATACAGCAATAACTCCTGTTCCTCTTGTAACGAAAAGAATAAGAGGTTCATCTTGCCCCTGGTTTAATAACCAAATAAAATGCATGATCGAAGAGAGAGAACGTTTTTTTTTTAATATAAACGAAATAGAACTGAATACAACAAGAGTCAAAATATAATAAGGTCACAGCTCTTATTCGCTCATCTAAGCGGTCGTTTCTTTTTGGAAAACTAAAACCGTCGCTAAGTTCAAAACAATTATGCAAGAATATAAAAATGCGTGTATAGTTGGAACCCTCTTTGCTTTCAGACAGTCTTGATAACTCTGGTTCAAATACGTCCTTTCCTTTCAAAGCATCGATATAGATGATGTTTTCGGTTCAGTTCGGTCTGTTAAATCGGAGGCCATTGGGTCTGATGATATGTCTCCAAAATTTGTAAAATAAATTTCACCAGTAATTTTTAGATATGTGAAGCATATCTTTAATGTTTGTATCTGTAAAAAGTAATTTTCCCCAAAATTATACCAATTCCAAAGAAGGCGAGTCTTTCTCTACCAGCAGACTTTAGACTAATTAGTCTGTTACCCTATCTTTCAAAAGCTTATGAAAAAGTTATTCAAAGTCAAATGTTAAAGTTTTTAAATATCAATAGTATTGTTGTGTGAGACGCATAACACACTATAAATAAAAGTGTTAGATCTGACGTAACCATAACCAGCACCACAACCTTACCCAACAAAAAAAAAAAAATAATAAAAATAGTAAATTAATATCAAGGACATGAACAATTCAAACACCAACAATCAGAATTGTGACAATCAGCCAAAACGATACGCGATCGTTAGGCGTACACAAACAATGCACTAAAACCATAAGCGATCGTTTGTATATACAAAAAATGCACTGGTCAATGACTGCATGGGTAAACAATTATGAAGGGAATCCCAACTGGGTCAAGCAGCGTACGATGCATAGAATTTCCTGACGTATGTGTAGGAAAATATTAAATATTGTGAAATGTTTATTTAGTATTTAAATAGTTCTTTGAGGTGACGGCCAAGGCCATGCCTTGATTGATATTTGTAAACTTTGTAATTGTTATTACTTTAAAGATGAATAAAACAATCTATTTAAACTAAAAAACTAAAAACAGTACTAAATAATAATTATTGGGAAATGCTCATTTATCATTTCAATATTAGGACATATAATTAGGAAATATTTAAATAAAATTAATGCTCATCTAGCTTTTAAATTTAAGTATAAATAGGCGGTAAAGTAAGAATAAAATAGTCTTTTTTGCAATTCGAAAGAAAACGTCTTGTTCTTTACCAAGAGTGTCTAATTTTTTATCGGCTGATATTCCAGGATCACAGTATAATAAACGAGATAAACAAATAAGGCCAAAAAAGGAACACACAAATAGGCCTTTTAATGCCAACCACACGGGCCGCCAGGGCCAATTTAACAAACTAAAGTGTTTAATATAGGTAGGCGCCTACCCCTCATTCATTAGCACAGAAAAAAATATACAACAGTATGATTTCTTGTTGGCATTCTGGTTTTCACGCCGAACAAAGCTGTAAATCAGTTGTTTTGAAAAGTATCCCGCTTTTTAATCCCATTTCTTAAAATCCCGCTTTTTATACTCCTGCTTTTTATAATCCCGTTTATTATTATCCCGCTTTTAGAATCAACACCCTTGTGCTGAAAAGACGTTGCGCCCCAATATAAGATTTGTGGTGGGGTCGAGTTTGGGTGTATGCAAAGTTTTTTGTGTAACATTTATTAAAATACAAAACAAGCTTGGTGGGATTAAACGGAATAAGTCGAACTTTAAAAAGCGGGATTATAACAGGTCAGGATTTTGAATAAGTGGGATTTTAAAAAAGCGGTATTTTATAAGGCGGAATTTTAAAACTTTTTTTCGGGGTTTTTGAAAAAACAGGATTTCAAAAGCGGGATTCCGATAAGCCCCCGTTTTGAAAGTCATGACCGATTTGCGAATGGAGATGGATTTGAACAATATTGGTTTATTATTGTAGTTGGACTTTTCAAAGGCATTTTACTGTATCGATCATTTGATTTCAATGTTGTCAAAAGAAAGAACTTTAACTTTTCTAGGACGACTGAAGGTAGGGTTCAAACTGGAAATGGTTTTTCAAGACCGATAACTGTGAACCTAGGATTTCCACAAGGATCTGTATTGGGATGATGCCCTTATCTACCTGAGTCGCCCAGCTGGGCTGATGGCCTTATAGCAAGAATTAATGAAGGACTCTCAATTGTTCAAATTTGGTCTAGTCAAAATAACTTAAAAGTTAACCCTTCTAAGACTTTAGCGATGATATGTTCAAGGTGAGATATTAGACCTGAAGAATTCCCTAGTGTTATTCTTAATGGAAAAAAATTCCTCATGTTGAAAAAGTGAAATATCTTGGATAAACTTTAAACAATAAATTAATCTGCGGTGATGCTACTTCAAATTCAATTGAATTGCGAAGCTGGCGGCCAGCCTTCTCCTCCCAAACATGAAGCTACTTTTATTTAAGAGCCTATCATACCATTTTTCTTATATAACTGTTCTAAATATCTTGCACTTGATTACGAATGTAAGCGTAGATTAAATATAGCTTTTAATGATGACTGTTTACGGTTTATAATATACCAAGGCACATCAGCGTAGGCCACTTAAGGTCAACAATTTCTAAAATTTGTCTTGATACGAATTTTGTGAAACTGCATTCCATAATACATAATAAATATCCTCTTTATCTGAATAACATGCTCCGATTTATCCAATCTACTTGAGGTTAACGAATTATATTGCCTAGGTTCACACACACTATTGCAGAGCAAACATTTTTAGTGATAGCATTTCGACTCTGGAATAGACGACCGGTCGAATTGCAGAGATAAAGCAAACCCGCTAACTTGCAGAGAGGACTTTTTTCACATTATTTCCACAACCATTGAAGGCATTAAGTACGAATTGATTTTATTCGTTTCTTATTTACGTCTTTTTGAAAGATACAGTTGAAAATGCATGAACTTATAACTATTTTTCAATTTAAATTATTTTTTTTTTGTCAACTTTTGTTACCTTTAAATCAAATTATTGTAACACAATTTGTGTAAATTTATACATAATACCTTATAACAATAATATAATATTTTAAATATTGAAATTATCTTTCTTAATGGCCTCCTTCAGAAACCGAACTGTAGCTATCCGGATAGGTTGGTGTTGTTATAATCCCATGCAAGTACACAGCTGATAACAAAACAGCTGCTGCCAGGAAAAAAATCTCAAGCTATTCGAAAAACTTTGGTATCCCATGAGAAATGTCAAAAAAATATGCAATAACCCATACAAATTTAACCTATCCAATGTTAGTTGTTCAGGAACTTAAGTGCATACTAACCTATCTTATGGCCTTTTCGAATGGTCGTCCGGAAGGCTTCCGAAGTCTTCCGAATGCTTCTGAAACTGTTTGATTGGTATCAAATGACAGTCCTTCTCCTGGACAGAAGAGAAATTTCCTACTTGATTTGAAGTCAGAATCCAAACCAGAAGCACACACACACTCACACCAACTAAATATCAAATTCAAATTAATTTCATGCCATTGTTTTGTTTTGTTTTATCTGAAATTTTGTAGTTTCAATTTCAATCTTTAGAGAATTGAAATTATTGATATCTGTGCCGCATTTTCATCAGGAATAACTTTGAAATATTCTACATTTGTGTCAGCCATGTTTATAAAATAAAATAGTCACAAATGTGCGTTCGACATTTCCCGTCTTACAAATACACTCACATAAATTTTCAGAATCTGGAATCAAGTGTTTACTTGTTGAAATGGAATCCCGGATCGGATAGTTCATCCGGATTAGGGTCCGAATCGAAAAGGACATTAGATAGGCTATCGTACCGACATTTGAATGTACCCAAAGAACCAAATAGAAAATCAGCTATTACTGTATGAATGAAGTGCTTCTTGAGTGGATTTTGATTAGAAATTCAAAAGAGCATTTCTTTTCTCAGAAGCGGACGCTTCGGAATGCTTTCCAATGGAAAACAGCATAAGTTTATTGTAGTGTTTTCAAACTTGTTATATATTTGTTTCTTGTTTTTTGTATATTAAATAATGTTCCCCTGAAGAAGGCAACAATCGAAACGTTGGCAAAAGTAGACCAGTTGATTTTAATTGATAAACTCAAATCGTATGGCGAGTGATTTATTCTCATACCTCGAGAATGGCTCAAAGAATGAAAATTAACGACGTCTTTTTAAACCCTGTGTTTGTTCTTCATGGAGTTCCTCATAAGGATCTTTTCTTAGTTTTGCTGTTTTTGGTTTACATCAATGATATAGAGAATTCTGTTCGTTTTTCTAAAATTGTTTTGTTCGCAGATGATGCTTTACAGTTTATATCTGGTAATAATATCGATGAATGTATAGATAAAATTAGTTTAGATCTTAAAAATTTACAAGACTGGTTTGACAGTAATATGTTAAAATAATACAAAAGCTATGATTTTAAATGGTTTTACTAATAAATATAAGAAACAGTATAAATAGTATCAATATTAAAACAGTAAATAAAATAAAATATCCTAGGTGTTGTAATTGATGATAAATTAACTTTAGATACTCATGTTAATGATGTGTGTAATAACTTATTACATACAGAATTAACATGAGTATAAGCATTTATTACTAATAAGATGAAAAAAACTGTACTTCCTGAGTCGAATTCGAAAAAAAATTTCTATTGAAACAACTATTAATGTGTATACGAGTAATACAATCATAAAACCGAACTTTGAATATTGCTCAAGTATTTTGTTTATTATGTGTAATAATCAAAAAATTAATCCCTTAGAAAAACTTCAAAATATGGGAATGAGAATTGATTTGGGTGGATTTACTTCAATAAGAGAAATATTGCATTGTCGTGGATGTGTGTTAAACAAAGAATTATGTATAATGTGATAGTATTTGCATTTAAAACCAAATTTAATATATTGCCTAATTTTTTGTATGAATATGTATCTTTTGTTGGTGATGTACAACCTTTTGCGTTACACAATACTGGTGATTTCAGGTTACCAAGATTTCGAAACTTTAGGACCACAAATATGGTTATACCTAGAGGTTTTATATATTTATAACAGCCTTCCTTATATTTTAAAAAATGAAATGAATATGTTAAAAATAGATTTATTTAATATGTAAATATTGTAAAAAGTCAATGTAATTTTTTTTCATTGCTGCATATATTGAAGCTAAAAAGGCCTACGGAAAACAGATTTTTTTATTTTACGAATATCGATTGGTACACACTTACGGCATGTCAGGGCCGTCCTTAACCTATTGGAGGCCCTGGGCATATTAGGAAAATGGGCCCCCTAAAATTTTGACAAAACACTATCTTGTTAGAAAACAAACAAATAAATTAACTAATCACACTAAATGAATACATAACAATAATATAATCCACAAAAGTAACTTTTTTAGCGTTCAAAGGTTACTGCTTAAAAATCGATGTAGATTCAAAAGAAAACCTTCTAGATTTGAGATGGGCAAAATCGTTAATTACTCCTTCAAAATCGATGTCTTAGAGCACATCACATTCTATGGACATCAAAGCCAAATTGGTTAATCTCTCTTGACTTCTCAATTCATTTTTTATTCTTTTCAATTTTGAGGAGCGCTCTCCAATGCTGTTAGTTACTGTTACCATTGTGCTTTTAAAAAAATTCTCAATCCGATTTCTACATTTGGAAATGTGTCTTCAATTATATTTTCCTTCAAAAGTTGATATATTTTCAATATTCTATTAGTTCCCTCATAATCATTGTGAACAATTTTCAAGTATTCTTTTAAATGCAGGCATTCCATTTCAAACACATTATCAATAACACCTTCATAATAAAATTCATCAAATTCTTTACAATTTTGTCTCAACTCTTCGAAATTTAGAGTTTCAAGCGAAAAAAGAAATCAAAACGTTGACTAATGTTGTTATATGAACTTAATCGCTTTTTTAGATGAACGCCTAGCATATCAATTATGGGAAGAAAAATGTATACTTCCATTCAATTGGACTGACGGCGCAGAGCCATCAAAAAAAAAACTCTCGCGAGAGCTTCTGCGGTTAGTTCTTTGAGATAGGTCCTTGAAGTCAGATTCCGGCTTTTTTTCTTTGGCGAAGGATTCGAACTTATCAAATTTATTCCTGAGGTTAATAATAATCATCAAATGAATCAAATGAATAAATCTTTCTTATTCTTCTAACTAGTGCCGTGCAGTTCAGGTTGCATTTAAAAGACCTTAGGTCTTACAGGCATATAGTTAAAATTATTATTATTATTATTATTATTAGTTGCAACGTCCAGTATTATTCTTTCCTTTTGAAGATAGTTACTTATTTAATCTATTCTTTCTAAAATTGAGTTCCAAATTTCCGTTAGTATAATATATTCTAGCTTTTCCATTTTTCAGGATTTATATGACACGAGTCACACTGACGAGTGCAGTAATAATTTTTCGTTAAAACGTGCAATAGAACTACTATTAGTTCGACTTTCGCCATATTAGAGTTCGCCACTCCTTAACATGCATTGTAACATAAATGAAGAAAACCATTAACAACTATAAATAAATATATTATTTGAATTTCAATTTTGGGTCCTAGTTACGGAAAGAGGGCTCTGGGCATGTGAGCGATTTCATACCAATAAAAATACATCTTGAAGGATAATTAGTCGACCAGACCAGTAAAATTTCCTTTCCTTAATCTTGTATTCATTAACTTTTTAAATAATTAATAAAAATAATTTAGGAAAAATGCTTTGGAAATATTAAGTTTACATTTTTCTCTAAAAAAATGTAGATACTTGAACTTTACATGTTAAAAAATAATCCTAAAAGAATTTATAAATGAAGCACTTTTTTCAAGATCCCTCATGATGTAAATGGTTTGCGTAACATTCATAACATTGGTCAGAGCCGATGCATGTCAAATGAGCGCCCTGTGCAAGCTCTACGTTTAGCGCCCCATTCTATAATTTTGACGGCAAAAGCCGTTTCCACATTACCCAAGAGGTAGACTTTCAATGCGTTTTATTTTATTGAAGTATTTCCGGAAGGACTAATTCTTAGTAACATACATTCATATATATATAATATAAAATGTAAATAATATAAAAAGTATACAAAAAATAAATATAAAGAATTAAGAAAACTTGACTCAATTCTTACAACATACAAATTAGGAACTTAAGTAAGTTTTTTAAGGTAAAAAAAGTCAAGGTCATCATAGTCTAAAGACTCTAATAACTAAAAATCTAAAAAATTACTTTCTCCTGAAGGTACTGTTATTGGTATTATGCTTAAAATTTGGATGGCAATAACTAAATTGAGAGCTAGATCTTCTATAATTGAACTAAAAATCAAATTCAACTATTCTAAACATAAACTGCTTGACAACTTAAGAATTTTTGTTACTAGCAAACAAAACACAAAAACAAAAGATGAAATCTTTGGATTTTGACCCTTAAAATGTTTTAACACAGTGCGAGCGATTAGGAAAATAGGAGAGGATTTATTCTTATTTCTATTTTCTGCCACCGAAGGCTTTTTTTTTGTTTATAACTTTGCACGCGCTCAATTATGAATACCCTTTATATGTTTTTAACATAGCGCGGGCATACCGTGAAAGAAGAGAAAGAAGGATAGGAAAGATGTGTGGCGCAATGTTCTGAGACTAGATCTGGTTGTTGTCTCAGACTTATCTCCAGGGATGACGGCTGAACTAATGCGGAAAGAATCACCGTGTCTTATTTATTTATATATTTTATCCATTTTCTTTTGTTAATAAAAATTAATATCACTTTTCACAAAACCCTTTTTATTTTCCTAAAAAATAAACCGTGACCTTGAAAACCTAAAATGTATAATATTGATAATAATTAAATATTAATATTAAATAGCGTATTTCTTTATGAAACAAATAAAACATCTACAAAAAATTCTGTTTTTTGTACTTTTTTTTCTTTTCTGGCATCGAACATGTATTAAACTCATTCTAACTAATTCTGAGTCGAATATCCCATACGTGCAGAATTAAAATCTGCACGTTTCACTCAACTGGTTCTAAAAGAATTGTAGATTGAGTTTATTATTTTGAGACTTGTGCAAGAGTGCTTGTGCAAGAATTTATCTTGCATAGGCTTGGTGTCATTCTATTGTTTTGGCTCATATGAACTTTTTTTTTGTGTAAATGGGTAAGAAGCTGATTTTGTTTGGATTTTTGTTGATTTTTTTTTTTTGCAAGAATTTATGTTGCACGCCTGCACCAAGGTTATCTTGATGCGAATTTTTATTTTTACTTTATTTAAACTAGTTTCTCGACTAATTGTGGGAATGGTCTTTTGTGTGAACAGGTAAATTACTTAATTTGAATTTTGGAGGATAATTATTGCGCTCAGATTATTTTTAGATATACATGCATATGTATAGGCAACTGGTTAGAATAGCTTAAATTTGAAGAATGGAAGTATATATGTATATTCAATATATTTCTTTTTCGTATTATGGCTTGACAATGCACCCCACAGACGTGTGCCATGTGCATTTGCACATCCTGCACATATGGTGGGTCCGGCACTGACATTGGTAAAGCGATTTTCAAATCATCAAGAAATTGGTAATTTCAATTTGTGTATACAGCGATATCCAGCAGAACTTATATATTATTGTGTTTATTTTAATTTAATAAAAAATAAGTGAATGTCAAACGTTTAGAAAATCGAACATTTAAAAATCTCCCATGTTCTAGCTTTGTGAAATAATAATCTGAATAAAATGTTTGTTACTACTACCTAATTGGCACCCAGGCGATATTTTTTGGTATTTATTTTCTGAAAAAAAAATGTAATCTTGAAAGATATTCTGTTTGTTAGTGGTAAACAAGCGATAGTGAGAAAAAGATAAAGTCTTCGACATGTGGATCTTCCTGCGAATTATTAAAAATTCATTTATGTTTCCATTTTATATAGGTATGTGTGGTTGAAAAGTATTTTTAGGAAAAAAGAAAACCTACATCAATGCATAGGTATTTCTGATGTAAATTATTGCAAATTTCAACAAAAAAAAAAGAATCAATTCAAGATGAACCACTGCACTTGACCATGTGTAATAAAGGGGAATCATTTAAATAGCAGAGTACCTATTAATTTGAAGATCATGCATCGAATTAAGTGATTTACGATTATAAATAGATTAATCATTTTCTTATTTATCTCCGAAATACAAACACAAACATTTCAAACACACGCATCTATTATTAGTATTAATTTAGAACAAATTTATTATTATTTGATGATAATATCGATAAGATCAAAAACGACAGATTTTGATAATAAACAAAATCATTTGAAGTTTAAAAATTTCTAGTGATAATTGCAAATGAATAAATTTATTATAATTTATAAAATACTTACATAAAAATATATGTTTTAACAAAATAAAAGGAAATTTTTTAAAAGAAAAACAAAGTTTTTCACATTCGGCTGCCAGAGCAAGCAAATACACGTACACAATTTTATGTGTTTTGACATTTCGTTTTTAATGTCGTTTCTATTAGATGTTGTAGTAGATGATTATTTTGAAATCCCTTCTTCACAAGTCGCTTATAAGTAATGCTATACTTACACTTCTGCCATTTTAAAGCAATTATTGTTTATCAAAAATATAATATATGGCATTGATATACTAGATATGGACTGCTAGTTGTGATTCCTTTCCATACAATATTTGCAAGAAATATGGCTGCGACTATTTCACGCCAAGCGGCGAAAAGAAAAAAACAAATTGAGCACCATCTGTTGTCGATATTACCTTTCTACAAATTTTAGGCAAAAAAACTAGAGCTATCTATTGACACATAGAATAAGAAGCCCTGCCATCTGTTAGAAAGATAACAATTGACGTAGTGCTGGGGGACAATAAGAAAAATTCCTTTTCTTTCAGCTTGTATCAAAGATTGCTTTTAGGGTTACATTCGGAATAAATGGAATACATTTTAACCCTGCACAATACGTTGTTGTTGGTCACGTGACAAATATTGAAATGCAAGCTTTTTAATTTAAACATATATTACCCAGTAGTTTGTGTTAAAATCTATAAAATTTATTCGTTTCGTTTTTATCATATGTTGTGGACACCTGAATGACAGTCGTATATCTGCCGATTCCCAAAGAATCAAGTGACCTTATGTTGCTGTCATATAGCCGTGTATCTAAGGCTAACACTGGCATCGTAAACTGCAAAGTAGCATTCATGCGGCACACATACAATATTTAGGAACTGGAAAAAAAAAAAAAAATATATAACCTTGTTGACACTAGGTAACCGGGTTCTCACAGGAACGATGTTGTGTTCGCCGCGGCTGTTGTTTCGGTGGAGGTGAGGGAAATGTAGGGAGTGCTGACTTGGCCAGGCAATTCTGGACGGTGTTTCGGTCACCGTAAGCCGTATTATTCCATGGGAGATCGTCTTATATATATATATAAAGAATAGGAGTGGAGGAAAATTGTGGAACTCTGTCTGCGACTGCGGCTACGACATTTGTTTTTGATTTTGACGTTTCGCTGTTGAGTTTGGGTTGGCTCGGATTTCGAGCCTCGATTAATAAACATGGCGGGTGAAAAAAATAAAAATAGAGTAGTTTCTCAGAACGACCACGTGATACCGTTCGTGTCGTGGGTTTTACACGGGACATAAAGGAGTTTATATGGTACGTGGATTGTGTGGATGGATCGTAGAAAATGGCAGATTAGCAATAGACACCGAACGTATAGCACGTGATCTTCGCGATTGAGACAATATACGCTTAAATTAATTAATATAAAGGCAATCAAATACAAAGTTAAAATTAATATTATATATATATAACCGAGGTTATCGCGCGTCCAAATTGCGGAGCGGTTACCACCGTCGTTAGATATATACATATTCATTTAGTGAACTAAGTTAGACACAATTTTATTGAAGGAAAATATAATTGTACAACGAATCAAGAAGACGAAACCGATTCGCTCGTCTTTGCTGATCAGAGCACAAGGAGACAGGGTGGAAACTCCCTACCCCGGAGCAGCATCCTCACAATATCCTATTTGTTTCTCCTATACGGTGAGTCAGGATAATAAAACAAAAAAAAAAACAAATTTTATATATATGTAGGATATGTGCCGTAACTATCTATATTCCAATTTATTATTAATAGGAACATTCAAAATTCGGCGGTCAAGGACTGCGCATCATAGGGGTCCTGATCGCCCACCCTTTTTTTTGTCTGGTAATCGACGATAGTATTCAGGGGATCCTAGATCTTATCCGATAAGGAACCTGTTTAAGAATTTTTCAAGAACTTAGTCAAAAACCTGTTCAAGAATTATTCAAGAACCAAGTCAAGAAGCTGTTCAAGAATTATTCAAGAACCAAGTCAAGAAGCTGTTCAAGAATTATTCAAGAACCAACTCAAGAACCAATTCGAGAATCATTCAAGAACCAAGTAAAGAACCAATTCGAGAATCTTATCCAGCGCAAAAAAAATATCAAGATAACTTACTTAACTTCGTGTTTTTTTTTTATTACAGTCATTTTCTTCGGTCTTTACATATCAAAAAAAAAAAAGAGAAATTTGCTAATCATACTTACCGTTATAAATAGTTGTACCGTTAAATCACATGTTAATTTTTTTTTTTTTCAACCATGCTTATCCTTCGCCGCGAACGAATGAAAGATACATATTTCTTAAAGCTTAATAAATACAAAAATTTTTCGAGATTCTTAATTTTATGTTTACATTTATTCAGATATATTTTACTAGCGCTAGCAAGTTTCTAATCTCCTTTTGTAAAATATAAGTAAATAGGAAGATAGGAGGTGCTTTCGGTATTCCAATATTGTTTTAATATGCCCAAAATATAAACAAAAAAAAAAAATAAATAAAATCGTTTCGGTTTGGCTTCGCCCTTGATACGGTTAAAGAGGTAAATCCGCGAAGATAAAAAAAAATAAAACGTATACAATTTTTAAACGAGTTGCTATCTATCATACCCTTATTGAGCTCAATTCAGGTAGATTTTAGTGCTCTAGGAAAACCGTTGCTCAAAGTCACAAGTTAGAAGACTTGGAAATTTAGTCCTTTTTTTAACGAATTTCGAGGTGAAGGCTAGATCAAGACCATTCGGAAGGAATACTTCAGAGAGTTAGTATCTTGGAATTCCTAATTACTTACATTCACTTGCTTATCATAGTAATTTTTTTTTAAATGTAATTGTACCATCAAGAAAATAAAATTTAACATCTTAAGTCTCTTAAATAAAAAAGAAAGGGAAAATGCAAAGCAATAAAATTTATTCCTTAAATTTATGAAATTATTTACTAATAAAAAATATAAAATCTGTTAAAATTTCATATTATGGAAAAACTATTTTTTTGTTTTCTTTTCAAGCTAATTGCTTGATGATTCGTTAAGTCTTCTATTTCCAGGGGATGCTGAAGGTGACCGGGTGATTCGGTGGAAAAGGACTACTGAGCTGGAATATTGGTAAGCAACATTTGGGGAAATCCATAAATCAGACCGCGGATTTCCAAGGTAGGGTGGGCAAGGTCTACGCTGAGAACACCACAGCGCCCTCTGGTGGGCAAGGTCTACGCTGAGAACACCACAGCGCCCTCTGGTGGGAAAAGTCCGTCCGCTTCTTAATTAGATTTATTATCGTGTGAATAATTCTCGTACGGCATGTTAAGTGTTTTGTGATAGGAGAGATAGTGCCGACGGGCCAAGATCCCACACCATTCCGGCGAGCTCAAGCCGAGCCTAAGCCAGCATGCCAGGCCCATCCGGCGCAAAGACAACCTCGTTATTCTCCTTGTGAACCTTATGGTTCACACCTACCTCGATCCTATTACAAATGGCGCCCAACGTACGTTGGTCCTTGTTTTTGTTTACCTTAATCCTAATTTCACCATGTCACAATTGTTCTTGTCATCTTTCTCAGAAACTCGTATGTCATGAAAGGGAAAGTTTCAAACATACCACTTTTATTTGCGACGAGCAAACAAGAGAAGGATGACAACAACAATTAAAACTCTGTTTTGGTTTTGTCTCAACCTTTCCTTAATTGCTACAACTTTACTTTTCTATCATCCTAATTTTTCAATCTTCATATCCCAGTCTCGGTTTACTTCAAAGAATTGTGACCTGTACGGTGACGAAGTGTCACACAGTTGCACATTTTTCCTTTTCTCCTTCTTTGTGTTTTGCCAACCTGATGTCTTCATGACTTCTATACTAGGCCTCAGGCCGGAATAGAATTGCGGAAGATATTAGGTAGCAACAAATTCAGTCCTAAGTTTAGTTTTTTTTTGAAAATACTTTCCACTCAGACGGATTAAAATTCAAAGCTAGTCCGTCCGACAGTCAATTATAATCAGAATTTACTTACCTACAGCTCAGTACATATAAAACAAAAAAAAAAAAAAGAAAACAAAATACATCAACCGGAAAAGTCGCCCGAAGCATCCCCGAAATAACATGAAAAAAAAAAAAAACAAGTTAGATAAAACAAGACACTTAATTTATCAAAAAAAAAAAAAATATATATATATATATATAAAATAAAATAAAACAAATAAGATTAATAATAACTTTTTTCTATTTGTCGTTTAGTAGGTTTGGTTTATTTTTCGTTTAAATTCACTTTCCTTAGTTTTACTCATTAGCAAAATTAACGTAAGTGCTAAGTCGTTTTGGTAGAAAAGAAAAATTATACTTATTTTAAACAAAAGCTAATATACCTAGTTTAAGTATTTAATAAGTTAATAATTTTTTTGCTGTTGACTATAACTCGTTCTGTTTATTTTGTTTGAACTTGTCAATTGATTTTTTTGTTTCCGTCTCAGTCGAAATTTTTGCTTTTCAAACAAATTACTTCTCACTGTCTCAGTTAGCCAAAATTACCTACCTTCTTTCTAAGTCTATTAAGGCTATTTTTTTGTTTCTTTTGGTTGTTTTACATAAACAAAGTACCATTTGGTTTATACTATTACCTCTGAGTTATTAAATTGGAATTTAAATTTCGGTTTGAACTTCTCTCAAACACATTTACCTTTTTTAAAACTAGTTATATTTATTCTTATAATAACCCGCTGTTGGAAGTTTCCTTTTAAATTTTTTTTTATAATTAACTTTAGCCTAGATTGAAATTTGTGTTTTAGCTAAAACAAAATGAGTCAAAGTTCCAAGACTGGCACTATCAAAAAAAAGGGTCCCAGATCTTCAGCCAGGTTATATCCTGACGGGCAAGAGCGTCTGCTTAATAGTTTAAGCCCACTAGTACCGGATGACCCGCTATTAAACGCCAACAACCAACCAAGTCCCTACTCTGCAACAATTTCAAATCACACAAATAATCCAGACACGGCTAACAATACCTCGAATGAGCTTCGAGCGCGTCCTCGGGTAGCGCGCACGCCAATATTAAATAATAATAATCGAACCCAAAACCAAGTTCAAATCCAAAGTAATGAAATAGTCCACGATCCCGCACCGAGTCAACCACCCGAGACCTTCAACGCCATGGAGAACTCCTTAGGTTTAGGGCAATTTAATGGGTCTACGGGATCCGAGTCAGTTATAGCTCCGTCTTATAGCAGTCTGAGCAATTTAGGTGCTACGTTCGTGGATCTGGACCACAGCATACAAACTGTTCGTAATGAACAAATAGTCGACAATACGAACGCAGGCCGCGAAAAGGTCAATAATCACGATTCGATATCAAGTGATCTGAAAGCGTATGTCAACTTGGCTATTGTGAATGCCTTTTCGTCTTATACAGAATCCATGAAATCGGATATCTCCGATAGTATTAAGCAATCGATCAAAGACAATTTTATCGATTTCCTTGGTGATATAAATGTCACCACTAGGCCTTTAAGACGGGAAGAGGTGATTCCCAAAACGCCCACTATCGCGAACGTTGTTCGAAAGCCGACACCTCAATACCCTCAGCAACAACCTTCACAACAGCGGCCAAATCAACACCTAAATAATTCCCATCATCAGCAACCGCCCTCCAACCGACAGCAAGATCTATTCTTTCAGAAACCCAATACTCAAGTTCGACAAAGATCCTTCCAAAATACTGATAATCCGAAGCAGTTACAACATCAAAGAAATATAAATTTATTACCACAGTTTAACCAACACTTCATACCGCAACAAGATTCCCAAAATAACTACCGTCAGCAACAACTCCATCAGAGTCTCCCTTCCCCGCAACCACAACCTAAATTGAATCAAACTAATAATAAAAAGTTCCAAATTAATCAGTCGTCAGCATTTTCACAACCAGCAAATATTTTCAAGCCTATCGTAGAAATGCAACCGCCAGTTAACTTGGTTCATAACTATTCGGATTGGAGTAACCGTAACGGTTATCAACAAGTTTCCCCCAATCAGTATCCCGAGTCGAACCTTAACTCTTTCAGAGGTTATCGGGATCCGATCAAAATTGATCGATGGGGTCTTAAGTTTGACGGAAAACCCGAAACATTAACAGTAGAAGATTTCATATTCCGATTAGAAACCCTCCAAAATCAGTATCAGTGTTCTTGGCCCGAAATCATGAAGCAATTTCACCTCACTCTCTCAGGAGACGCTCAAGACTGGTATTGGGAGTTCCAGAAATCGAATTACAGACCTGATTGGCAAACTCTACGCGCGGCATTATTGCTTCATTTCAGAAATTCAAAATCGGACTATGAAATCATGCGCGAACTTTCGGATCGCAAACAAGGTTCGTTTGAGTCCTGCGATACCTATTTCTCTGCGATATTTAAAATGAGATCACAACTCAAAACGCCCATGCCGGAATTTGAGCTGATAAGAATGCTTAAGAGGAATCTTAATGAAAGGATCGGCAAACTCGTCTATCCTATGGCAATTTTCTCCTTGGATCAATTAAGGTTTGCTTGCAAGGAAGCAGAGAATGCCTTCCCATGCAAAGATTCACATCATTCTATGCGGTATCATAAGCCGCTTCAAAAATTAGTAAATAACGAGCTGCAGCATTCTGGAAATGATCAAAATTCTTATGAGGATAATATCGCAGCTATGCAATACGTTAACAATAATAGGCCTAGACCAGCAAATAAAGTTCTAGCGTGCTGGAACTGCAAAAATGTGGGCCACTTATATTGGGAGTGTCCATCGCCCAAGCAGAATATATTCTGTTTTAAATGCGGCGAAGAAAACTATATTGTGTCTAACTGTCCTAAATGTATAACGAAAAACGGACCGAAGAGCGCGATTACAACGGGGGAGTCGCGTTCGAATCAGACCCCCGAAACTACGATCCTACAAAATGGTTAGCAAAACTGAAAAGTGAGGAGGGTGAAGACAAAGGGGTGACAATTTTAAAGAGGGAAAATATCGGTGTAGAACAAAGTCATAATAAAGGTACAATTCTTTATAGAAAACCTTTACATATTAGAATAAGTGATTATAATAAGGCAAGAGAAAGAATTTTTAAAGTCAGTACAGTAAGCAACAAAATACTTAAAGCTCGGCATAGATATAAAATGAGGAAACAATTAAAATCCAACCTGTTGTCTACTATAATTGATGTGTCAGGAGATCCTAGGCCTTACGCCAAAGTAAAAATAGCCGACAAAGAAGTATTGGGCTTGCTTGACAGCGGCGCTAGTATCAGTATACTTGGCAAAGGATGTAAAAGCTTCGTAAGTGAACTAAACGCCCAGATCTCTCCTTTCGTTTCTAACGTTAAGACTGCAGATGGGAAAAATCAATCCATCATTGGCAAGATAGAATTAGAGGTTAACTACAAAAGCAAATTACGCAACATCACCTTTTACCTGGTCCCCAGTCTAGATCAGGAAATGTATCTCGGCGTCGATTTTTGGAGAGCATTTGACCTCGCCCCTGGAATAATCAATAAACTCTCAGCAATAGATATCAAAGATACTTCGGATACTCACCAATTATCTCCAGAGCAGCAAGTGAGATTGGACGCTGTCAGAAATAGGTTCAGGTGTTATACCAAATACGGTCTCGGTAAGACGACACTGGTCGAGCATGTCATCGAAACCGGAGATGCGGTTCCTGTAAAGCAGCGTCATTACCCTGTCTCTCCAGCGATACAAGCCCTTATGTATGCAGAAATAGACAGGATGTTGAGCCTTGGAGTGATTGAGGAGAGCGAAAGCTCATGGAGTTCGCCAGTGGTTCTCATCCAAAAACCCGGCAAAAATCGGTTATGTCTTGATTCTAGAAAGTTGAACTCGCTCACCAAGAAAAATGCATATCCTCTCCCAAACCTCGAAGGCATCTTCAGCCGCCTCCGAGATACTATTTTCATAAGCAGTATCGACCTTAAAGACGCGTTTTGGCAAATACCGCTGGAGAGGGAGAGTAGAGAGAAGACTGCCTTTACAATACCGGGGCGGCCCTTGTACCATTTTACCGTCATGCCTTTTGGTTTGTGTAATGCAGCCCAGAAGTTATGTCAGTTGATGGACAAGGTCATTCCCTCAAGGTTAAGGGACCGTGTCTTCGTGTACCTCGATGATCTGCTCGTCATTGCTCCGGATTTTGAGACCCACATCGCTCTGCTGGACGAAGTCGCGTCGTGTCTCAACAAAGCTGGTCTCACCATCAACGTAACGAAGTCAAAATTTTGCTTCAAAGAATTGAAGTACTTGGGCTTCGTGGTTGGTGGTGGTATCATCAAGACAGACCCGGCTAAGGTTGAGGCGATCGAAAGTTTTCCGATCCCTAAAACGGCAAAGCAGGTTCGAAGGCTGCTTGGATTAGCGGGGTGGTACCGTAAGTTTATACGGAAGTTTTCGACCCTGACGGCTCCAATCACGGACACTCTGAAAAAGAGCAATACAAAATTTAAGATGACTGAAGAAGCTCTGGAGGCTATTGGTGAGTTGAAAAAGGCCTTAGCTGAAGCGCCAGCACTAACGCATCCAAATTTTAGCAAGCGTTTTTACATACAATGCGATGCGTCTGAAACCGGGGTGGGAGCGGTGCTTTTCCAAAAAAATGATGAAGAGGAAGAAGCGCCTCTCTCTTTCTATTCCCAAAAATTGAATAAATCTCAAAAAAATTATAGTGTTACCGAAAAGGAATGCCTGGCGGCCGTACTAGCAATACAAAAATTCAGACCCTACGTCGAGGGAATGCTTTTCACCGTAATCACTGACCATTCAAGCCTTAAATGGCTCATGAGCCTTAAAGATCTGAGCGGAAGACTTGCGCGATGGAGTTTGCAACTCCAAGCTTTCTCATTTGACATTGAACACCGTAAAGGTAGCTTAAATGTGGTCCCAGATGCTCTGTCCAGGGCCTACATGGAAATTGAAAGCATCGCCTTACAAAATATTGCGCCCTTGATCGATCTACAATCAAAAGAATTCAATTCTGAAGAATATAAAAGTTTGTTAAAAACAGTGAGGGAAAATCAAGACCGTCTACCAGATTTGAAGATTGATGATAATTATGTATACAAGAAATCTTTTCCGTCCTTCGAAGACGCCACTACAGTCGAGCATTCATGGAGATTATGGGTACCGTCAGGTCTCACTAATGAAATTATTGCTCGTGCTCACAATCCGCCACAAGTTGCTCATGGTGGCGTAGCCAAAACTTTACAAAGAGTTCGGCAATTCTTTTACTGGCCGAATATGACTGTCCAAATAAGGGAATATATATCAAAATGTGACACTTGTATTCAGTGTAAATCTACAAATCAAGTCTTACGTCCTCCTATGTCGACTGTGTACAGCGTGGATCGTCCTTTTCAAAAGATATATGTTGACTTCTTAGGTCCGTATCCGCGTTCTAAGTCTGGTAATAGTTATGTCTTTGTTGTCCTTGATCACTTCTCCAAATTTGTTTTGTTGAAGTCTTTACGTAATGCTAATAGTTCAAGTATCATTAAATATCTGCAAGAAAATATTTTCCATTTATTTGGAGTGCCCCAAATAATACACTCTGACAATGGAAAACAGTTTCTATCTAAAGATTTCCAAAACTTTATGCAGACGTACGGCATCCGCCATTTCAAAACAGCAAATTACTCTCCGCAGTCAAATGCATCGGAGCGAGTGAACCGAACTCTTTTAGCCGCAATACGATCGTATCTCAAAGATGATCAACGAGATTGGGATCTTCATTTAAGCGACATATCTTGTGCCCTTCGAAGCGCAGTTCACACTTCAACTGGTGTGTCACCATATTTTGCTCTATTCGGCATTAATATGATGACACACGGAAGTTGTTACGAACTGGCTGGTAAATTAAATTCTTTAGAAGATGGAGAGCTTATGACATTATCAAGACATACTCGCCTACAGTGTATGCGAGATAAAATCAAAGAGAGCATATTCAAGGCCGGTGAAAAAAGTGCCCAAAAATACAACACTCGCACGCGCAACATACGTTTTGTGCCTGGCCAAGAGGTATTTAGAAGAAATTTCATTCTAAGCGATGGTTCAAAAAACCTCAGCGCCAAACTATGTCCTAAATTCGTCAAAAGTCGAGTAGTGAAATTAGTAGGTAAAAATCTGTATGAGTTGGAGAATTTGTCTGGTAAGAGCATCGGCGTTTATCATGCGAAAGACATTAAACAATAAAATAAGATTCTGTTAAATATTTTCTTTGTATGCTAGGCAGGATAACAACCCCTCACTCAAGTATTACAAGAGATGAAATTTATTTGAACTGTCCATTTGTCATAAGGAGAAATTTGCTTTGTTTATATCAGGCTATATTAGTTTATATTAATTTATGATAACATTAAGGACCTTTAGATCCGGTGTCATTTTTGGTTAATTTAATTTAGATTAAATTTGCATTAGTAGGTTTAGCCTAGTTAAATTATGTCGATATCTATTATGTTAGTTAATTAATTTATTTATTTGATAATTTTTCTGTTTATTTATTAAATTTATTTATTTATGTTAATTTATATATGTATGTTAATTTATTTATTTATTTATTAGTTAATTTATTTACTTACTAAGTTAATTTATTTATATGTTAATCTAATTATTTATATGTTAAATTTATTTATGTATTTATTGGTCAAATTTACTGATTTATTTGTCAAACGTCGTTCGCTAAACCTCCTATTATCTTATCAAGTTATCTCGTTCATTAATTCTTTACAAATAAATGCTTCTATAAATATGGAAAAAAAAAAACAGAAACAATCTCACTTAAATATATTCGGTATTTATTTATATCTATACACATATTTGCATGCACAAACCTAAATCACAGCAATGCCCGGCTTTCGTGGGTTCTTCACCACATTTGGAAATACTACCAAACCCACAAAAGAGCGTGTATGTGTATACGAACCTGGATATTAAAAAGCATTCCATTCATACAAGTTACTATTGCGAAGGTTTATCCTTTAAACACCAAAATCCATGAATACCATGTGTACCTATAAAAAAAAAAAAAAAAAATTAAAAAAAAAAAAAATTAGGGGGTGAATAATTGTGTTTTCTAACCGTACTAATGGTTAAATATCACCTATTTCTAAGAAATTAGTGTGAAGGTTACCTTGATATATCCAGCTGTCCTCTTTCTCTGCCCCAGACGTCGGTGAGACCTCCTACTAGTCCAGAGCTTTGTTGTGGACACCTGAATGACAGTCGTATATCTGCCGATTCCCAAAGAATCAAGTGACCTTATGTTGCTGTCATATAGCCGTGTATCTAAGGCTAACACTGGCATCGTAAACTGCAAAGTAGCATTCATGCGGCACACATACAATATTTAGGAACTGGAAAAAAAAAAAAAATATATAACCTTGTTGACACTAGGTAACCGGGTTCTCACAGGAACGATGTTGTGTTCGCCGCGGCTGTTGTTTCGGTGGAGGTGAGGGAAATGTAGGGAGTGCTGACTTGGCCAGGCAATTCTGGACGGTGTTTCGGTCACCGTAAGCCGTATTATTCCATGGGAGATCGTCTTATATATATATATAAAGAATAGGAGTGGAGGAAAATTGTGGAACTCTGTCTGCGACTGCGGCTACGACATTTGTTTTTGATTTTGACGTTTCGCTGTTGAGTTTGGGTTGGCTCGGATTTCGAGCCTCGATTAATAAACATGGCGGGTGAAAAAAATAAAAATAGAGTAGTTTCTCAGAACGACCACGTGATACCGTTCGTGTCGTGGGTTTTACACGGGACATAAAGGAGTTTATATGGTACGTGGATTGTGTGGATGGATCGTAGAAAATGGCAGATTAGCAATAGACACCGAACGTATAGCACGTGATCTTCGCGATTGAGACAATATACGCTTAAATTAATTAATATAAAGGCAATCAAATACAAAGTTAAAATTAATATTATATATATATAACCGAGGTTATCGCGCGTCCAAATTGCGGAGCGGTTACCACCGTCGTTAGATATATACATATTCATTTAGTGAACTAAGTTAGACACAATTTTATTGAAGGAAAATATAATTGTACAACGAATCAAGAAGACGAAACCGATTCGCTCGTCTTTGCTGATCAGAGCACAAGGAGACAGGGTGGAAACTCCCTACCCCGGAGCAGCATCCTCACAATATCCTATTTGTTTCTCCTATACGGTGAGTCAGGATAATAAAACAAAAAAAAAAACAAATTTTATATATATGTAGGATATGTGCCGTAACTATCTATATTCCAATTTATTATTAATAGGAACATTCAAAATTCGGCGGTCAAGGACTGCGCATCATAGGGGTCCTGATCGCCCACCCTTTTTTTTGTCTGGTAATCGACGATAGTATTCAGGGGATCCTAGATCTTATCCGATAAGGAACCTGTTTAAGAATTTTTCAAGAACTTAGTCAAAAACCTGTTCAAGAATTATTCAAGAACCAAGTCAAGAAGCTGTTCAAGAATTATTCAAGAACCAAGTCAAGAAGCTGTTCAAGAATTATTCAAGAACCAACTCAAGAACCAATTCGAGAATCATTCAAGAACCAAGTAAAGAACCAATTCGAGAATCTTATCCAGCGCAAAAAAAATATCAAGATAACTTACTTAACTTCGTGTTTTTTTTTTTATTACAGTCATTTTCTTCGGTCTTTACATATCAAAAAAAAAAAAGAGAAATTTGCTAATCATACTTACCGTTATAAATAGTTGTACCGTTAAATCACATGTTAATTTTTTTTTTTTTCAACCATGCTTATCCTTCGCCGCGAAGGATAAGCATGGTTGAAAAAAAAAAAAATTAACATGTGATTTAACGGTACAACTATTTATAACGGTAAGTATGATTAGCAAATTTCTCTTTTTTTTTTTTGATATGTAAAGACCGAAGAAAATGACTGTAATAAAAAAAAAAACACGAAGTTAAGTAAGTTATCTTGATATTTTTTTTGCGCTGGATAAGATTCTCGAATTGGTTCTTTACTTGGTTCTTGAATGATTCTCGAATTGGTTCTTGAGTTGGTTCTTGAATAATTCTTGAACAGCTTCTTGACTTGGTTCTTGAATAATTCTTGAACAGCTTCTTGACTTGGTTCTTGAATAATTCTTGAACAGGTTTTTGACTAAGTTCTTGAAAAATTCTTAAACAGGTTCCTTATCGGATAAGATCTAGGATCCCCTGAATACTATCGTCGATTACCAGACAAAAAAAAGGGTGGGCGATCAGGACCCCTATGATGCGCAGTCCTTGACCGCCGAATTTTGAATGTTCCTATTAATAATAAATTGGAATATAGATAGTTACGGCACATATCCTACATATATATAAAATTTGTTTTTTTTTTTGTTTTATTATCCTGACTCACCGTATAGGAGAAACAAATAGGATATTGTGAGGATGCTGCTCCGGGGTAGGGAGTTTCCACCCTGTCTCCTTGTGCTCTGATCAGCAAAGACGAGCGAATCGGTTTCGTCTTCTTGATTCGTTGTACAATTATATTTTCCTTCAATAAAATTGTGTCTAACTTAGTTCACTAAATGAATATGTATATATCTAACGACGGTGGTAACCGCTCCGCAATTTGGACGCGCGATAACCTCGGTTATATATATATAATATTAATTTTAACTTTGTATTTGATTGCCTTTATATTAATTAATTTAAGCGTATATTGTCTCAATCGCGAAGATCACGTGCTATACGTTCGGTGTCTATTGCTAATCTGCCATTTTCTACGATCCATCCACACAATCCACGTACCATATAAACTCCTTTATGTCCCGTGTAAAACCCACGACACGAACGGTATCACGTGGTCGTTCTGAGAAACTACTCTATTTTTATTTTTTTCACCCGCCATGTTTATTAATCGAGGCTCGAAATCCGAGCCAACCCAAACTCAACAGCGAAACGTCAAAATCAAAAACAAATGTCGTAGCCGCAGTCGCAGACAGAGTTCCACAATTTTCCTCCACTCCTATTCTTTATATATATATATAAGACGATCTCCCATGGAATAATACGGCTTACGGTGACCGAAACACCGTCCAGAATTGCCTGGCCAAGTCAGCACTCCCTACATTTCCCTCACCTCCACCGAAACAACAGCCGCGGCGAACACAACATCGTTCCTGTGAGAACCCGGTTACCTAGTGTCAACAAGGTTATATATTTTTTTTTTTTTTCCAGTTCCTAAATATTGTATGTGTGCCGCATGAATGCTACTTTGCAGTTTACGATGCCAGTGTTAGCCTTAGATACACGGCTATATGACAGCAACATAAGGTCACTTGATTCTTTGGGAATCGGCAGATATACGACTGTCATTCAGGTGTCCACAACACATATTTTTTTCCATATTGTACAAAAAATAACCAAACTCTGGCAGACGGCCTTTAAATTCATAGTTATGATTTAAAAATCTTAATAATTGTAAAAGTATGATTTAAAAAAGAAAATAAATCAATTTGATTTAAATCTATCTATCTTATTCTTTCGTCGAAACGTTGTAACAAAAAAGGAAATGTAGTTTCAGCTTATATTACGCAGTGTGTGTTTATTTTATTATAAAAGTAAAAAAAACTAAATTGATATTTGATCTAGCTTTAATCGTATTTCGTTCATCCGCAAAAAACAATAATATAGTTGTTTTCTGTAGAAAATAGAGTAAAGGAAATTTTTGGATTCGTGGTTTGACTTGATAGTATTCTTAACTATCGCAGGGATTGAAATGGTCACTGGTGATGCTTTTTTTAAAAGGAACCATCGTGAAGTTGGCTCCTAGCAGTCCATATCTAGTATGTCAATGATATATGGAAATTAATGATCCACAACTTTCGCTCCATCGAAAATTGAGGCGACGAGTTGATTTTGGGTGTTTTCATGAAGATTATTATAGCTAGCTAAATAAAATAAAAAGTCTTTCTCTTTTTACTTCCAAATAGGCTATTCACACCAAACCATAAACGACATTATACTCGTTTTCCTTAAAACGAATACTAAAAAGACTCGTTTTCCAATACAATTTCACAAACAACTTGGTTTGCAAAACGACTCGTTTTTGATAAAACGACTTGAAAACGAGTAACAATTCAAGGATGAATTAAGCGAACAGATCTTACGTCAAGTGAAATTGATATGATTGTGAATAGGCCCTGCAAAAAAAAGAACAGCTGGTTGCTTGCTGTCAAACAAATTAATTTAAAATCTTTTTAAACAATTATGGCAAAGAGATTTTTGCGAATATTTGTATTTATTTGTAATAAATTTTAATATTTTTATTTTTATTTACATATTGTGCTTGAGGAATACGCCAAAATGTCTGGCAGAATTTATTGACAATACACATAATATAGACCATAGAGAAACTAACAATTGTAATTATTTTCTCTATGATATAGACACGCCTACACCGAAGGGCTGAGATTGTCCTGTATTCGGCAGATAATCACAGCGCAAAAATTGCTATGGCTACACTTTTTTTAATGGATAGATCGTAATTGGGAGTATTTTCAATATTATTTGGAAAAATTACCTTCAGCCAAAATAATGGAAAAAAGAATTACATTTTATGTAGACACCAGAAAAAACTCGCTTTGCTTGGAAAGAAAAATGAGTGCGAAATTTAAGCGGGAACTGCATACTAGGCTCTTAATCGACATTTTTTGACAGTAGCTTAACAAACTCAACCAACAATAAATTTTTAATAGTTTCAGATATGGCAGCAAAATGTAAACAAACTGACCATGTAGCTTTATGCGTAATTACATACATTAATTAATATCATGACTTGACCAACTGTGCACTGCGATCGAACTTAAGTTCGTAGAGAATGTATACTACTGGTACTAGGAAATATCTTTTCCCTATGCTTCAGTTGATCCATAGAGAAAATAATTACTTAGTTATTATTAATTAATTAGTTTCTCTATGAGTTGATCATTGGTTCAATTTAAATTTGTAAATAAACTCTTTGGTGAGCGCCAACAACCCTCTATCATGTAGCTATTATTTTTTTTTTCATATAAATTGTCATCGAATGAAATTGGATATCATCATTTAAGAATTCAGAAATAAGTTTCCTATTAAAATAGTGAATATAAATAATAAATCTCAGCAAACTATTGGATCTCACATATTTCATTCCGTCAAAAATTGAATTTTTATCCTAAGCATTTTTTTTTTTTTTTTTTTTTTTAAATTCATTTTTATTTCATATTAACTTATAACTATCTTAAAGCTAGACAAAAATGTTTAAAACTAGCCTAATTATCAATAACTTACAACTAATTTACTGGCCCTTTACGGGCGCTCTAAATTAAACAATAACTCTTACAACTAATGTCTTTCGACCTAAAAACTATTTTAATTAAATCTAAATTTTTTTTTTTTTATTTATTTTATATTTCAAGAAACTTTTATACAGAAAACTTGGTATCTGATCATTCTTTTTTTTTTTTTTTTTTTTTTTTTTTTTTTTTTTTTTCTTTACCTATAAACTAAACTTAAATATATATTAAAAATAATTAAAACTAAATAAAACTAACTTATACTAACTAAAAATAACTTAAACTACTTAAAATACCTAATAATACTTATAACTTAAGTTTGGCCGTGTTCTACAGAACTTATACATGGATACCACAGCAGCAGTATGGGATGGTGAAGATATATCCGAATGGTTTCAAACTAGAACAGGTGTTAGACAAGGATGCACACTCAGCCCAAGTTTATTCTCACTCTATTGAGGACATTATCGGTATTCTACCAGGAGGTATTGAATATGCTGGAATCCTCATCAAAGCTCTACTTTTTGCAGATGATATTGTTATGCTCTCATACTCGCCAGAATCACTTCAACTAATGATTAACAAATTAAGCGCATATTGTACGTTATGGAAACTAGTAGTTAACCTGGAAAAGTCGAAGATCATGATATTCAAGGGTGGCGGTGGTAGATTGAGCTCAAGAGAACAATGGACTTACAACAATGAATCTATCGAAGTTGTTAAGGATTATAAATATCTTGGAGTCTACATAACAAAGAACTTGAGTATGGAAAAACATCTCTCTGAAAAATTAGCGAAGGCGAAAACTGCAATTAATACCGCATGGAAGAATATCTTTAGTAACAGACATATATCACATAGTGTTAAATACAAAGTGTTTGAATCGGTGTCCCAATCCACATTGTTGTATGCGGCCCAAGTATGGGGTGCAAAAAAATACGAAACTGTTGAAAAATTACTTAGATTTTATTTGAAGCGCATATTTCGACTTCCCCAAAATGCGCCAAATTACATGGTAATGTTAGAGTCGGGCATCTCTCCAATGTTTATTAAAACATTAAAATTGAATGTTGATTACATCATTAAGGTATTGAATATGCCGGATTTTCGCCTACCAAAAAAAGCTGCTCTTCAAGCAATACGTAGCAGATCTGGATGGTTTAAGGATTGGCTCGATCTGGCCCAAGAAGCTAATGTAGAATTAAATCTTAATGACTTGAACTCATGGAAACCAGCACTATACAAACTGATCTCAGATTTAGATGACCGTATAAGAGTAAGGTATGCGGAGGAAGCAGCAGAATCAATGCACAGAATGATCTACAGTAAACTGAACCATAATTTGAACGTAAAAAATTATTTTAGAGATGACCACTCCATTGAAGAAATATCAACCATGTTCAGGATGAGAGGTGAATTACTGAATCTTAATTACGTACCGCATCGTGAGGATTTACCTATCTTTTGTGAAATATGTAATATGGATGAGAGAGAAGATATTTTTCATTTTCTTGGTAGATGTCCAATACTAAGGGAAACACGAAGAGATATATTTGGTGAAGATTTTTTATCCGAAGAGGTGATTTTAGGATATTTAAATGAAATGAATGTACCCAAAATGTACAAATTTTGTAAAATTGCACTAGTGTATAGAAATAGAATTTTAAGTGAAAATTTTTGAACCTGAATTAATACTTAAATTGGTTTATACATTTGTAATGAAAAGCTATAATTGTCAATCTGGCAGACGGCAAATGCCATGCTATATTGTATGTACATAATTTTGTTACTAATATTTAATACAGAATAAAAACAATCTATCTATCTATCTACTTATAACTACTTAAAAACTAGAACAGCCACAGCAGCATTTTTTTCGTTTTTCAATTTTTTTTTTTTTTTATTTTTTATATGCATGCAGACACACACTAGCATGCAACCCACCCACACATGTACATACGCACATACATACATATACGTACGCACACACATGTACAGACACGCAGCTACATGCACGCATGCCCCCGCATACATACATATTTTTAATTTTTTTTTTGGTGCCACCCTGACTGTTACCTATACCTAATGCCCTAAATCTATGTAAGTCGGCCAAGATATATTATCTTCATCGACTTTAAATATCACGATGCTGTTCAGAGAGCCACCAGAACTGGTTCTCCTGTTTCGCCCTATCCCTCCGGTCCCGATCGGACACAGTCCTACTGAACCGAAGGCGCTCTTCTCCACCTTGAGCGATGACGTCTCAACTATACAGGAGTCGCCTATCCACAGTTTTCCGGCTGACGTGGTAGATGAGCGGAACCGCCCCTCCATCCTGCATCAGCCCTCGACTGTCTAAATAGAGGAATGCCTCAGGAGGGATGTAACCACTTAACCGCGCACTCTCAAAATATTCGTTATTGGGGTAATAAGCCCCAAAAATTAAGCTGTTAGTTGAGGACATCGCTCTTGCAACGTGACCCCGAATCAGCTTGAACAAAAAATTATCTATTCTGTTTATGTTGGCTCCGTTGTATAGAACCTGGTTGGAATAATATCTTGTGTACTCCGACTCTGGTGTTCTGTGTAATCCAAGGCAACGTCTAAGACATTGCCTCTCAAACACCCGAATCTTTTCCATTTGAGATGGGGCAACGTTGAACCACACCGGGCATCCGTAGGCAATCATCGGCCTGATGAGGGCCATGTAGCAAATCACCTTCACCCTGCTGTCAAGACGGCTGCTATAAAACAGTCGTTTTGTCAAGGCTAAGGCTCCCCTAGCCCTGGCCAAAGCAGCACCTATATGTCTGTCGAAATACAGGTACTGATCCAACCAGATGCCAAGGTACTTTACTACACTTTTACTCGCCAGTGGATGTCCATGTGGCCCTACGATCACCAGCTTGCGCCAGTTCTTTCTCGTATCCCTTGAGGCGCTAGACAACGGAGTCCTAAACAAAATAGTTTCTGATTTCTGGAAGTTGATTTTCAACTTCCAGTCATCACAATATCGCTGAATCTTGTCGAAGTCACTCTGCAAGAGACTTTTGATGACCTCAACTGTATGAGCTGTTCTGTACGCAATTAGATCATCGGCGTACGCAATTGCCTGAGTTAGACTACCTATCAGATCGCTGGTGTAAATGTTGAATAGAATCGGCGAGTTAACCGCTCCCTGCTGAAGACCATTATTAATATTAAAAATTGCAGTAGAAGTTACATTGCCACTCTTGACAACAAACTTTCTACCATTTAGCATGTCATAAAGCATATACAATAGAGGTTTACTTATACCTAGTCTGGTTAGCTTTAGATAGAGACCTTCTAACCATACGGTGTCGAAGGCCTTCTCTAAATCAACCAGACAGGCACCCGTACACTGTTTTTTAGTTTTGTTCCATTGGATATCAGAAACAAGTTTAGACGCGGCATGAATTGTGTCATGTCCCGCCTTAAAACCGAACTGATTATCCGGGATGATATTTTTGTCCTCCGCCCATTTGAACAGGGCTCTATTAATAACCTTTTCAAATACTTTGCTGATACTCGGAAGAAGACTTATCGACCGGAGATTCGCCGGATTGGAGTTGTCCTTTCCCTTTTTTGGGAGAGGGTGCACCACAGCTGTCTTCCACCGCACTGGATAATATGCATTATTCAGCGCGTTGTTAAACAGTGTGGTATAAATGTCAACTGCTTCTTGAGGCAAATGTCGTAGTACAACGTTGGATATACCATCGAGTCCTGCAGACTTCTTTTTCTTTAATGAATCGAAGATGAGCTGGAGCTCATTCTTCGAAATTAACAGGGGGCTGGGCCCATTTCGGTCGGCGATTATGGCGTTTGCCAAATCTTCATCATTAAACCTGGTAAAACCAAGGTTCTCAGATCGCCATTCGGTTATATCGTTCCGGAGCCATAAGTGATGAAGCAGAGCTCTGTTCTCCAGGTCATGATTCGGGCGAATGCTAGCATTCACCTTGTACACTTGCTGGAAAGCAGCCCCCATAGCCTCCACTCTCTCCTGCGGATCTTCGATTATATAGAGGTCATCGTCCAATACGGCATCCTCTGGGTCTATGCCTGCTGTCAGAAGTACGTCTCTGTTCTCTGTCGTCCTCTGGAGCTTAAGACACGGAAGATCGTTTTGATCCTTTCTTCTAAAAATCTTATTAATTTTTGGGAACATACTTGGGTCGCTGGAGTTAACGGCACGAATTTTATTGTCCCAGAACGAATTAATAGCCAATCTATAATTTTCTTTGATCAATTGGTTGATGTTTTTGATGGACGACTTCAGTGTCCTAATCTCCAGGTCTCGTGTATCAGTAAACCGCCTGTACAAGCGTTTTAGTCTTGTCAGTAGTCCACTTTTTTGTCTGTGAAGTGCGTCAATTGTCGCGTTACGGTACATGTCAGTTGCGTTACGTTCTTTGTATTTCGGTATTGTTCTGTTCATTGTTCGTAGAATCGTTTCGTCAATTTGTTCTAAGTATCTGTCGATTTCAGTATTTGTTAGGTTCCTGTCATTTGGTGGGGATATACCATTTGAACGTAATTCACTCAATAAGGCATTGGAGAAACGTGGCCAGCGCACCTTACTGTAATTGTAAGTATGCACAGGCACATAATCCTCCAACTCCATAAGCTGGTTCGGAAGTTGTATTACGGCTGCGAGTCCGCAGTGGTCACTGTCGTACTCGATCGTTCGTAAACAATTTCTTGGCCGTTGACCCACAGCGTCAGTAATTGTTAGTCTTGCGTCTTTAAGCAATAGATCCAGATAGGCACCGCTTCTTGGGAACGATGGCCTGTCTGTGGCTAGAAGATCGATGCGATACTCAAGGTTGTATCGACCCATCCAATTAAATAGATGATTACCTCGAGGATTTTGTATTTGATTTCCCCAATCTGTGTGCTTGGCGTTTAAATCACCCGCCAATATATAGTAATTCTCTTCCGAGCTCAATCTTAAGCATTCAAAAAGCTTTTCAAGCTCTGTTATAAACTGTGTGGGCTGAGGTGTTTCCGGTGCATAGGCAGCGATCACATACATTCGCTTCCCCTGTTGGAGATGAATGCATATGATGCATGCCTCTAACGTCCGAAATTTTCGCACATCACTATTATATATTACCTTATGACTTATGCCTTTACGTATAAAGATTCCGACGCCTCCTCCTTGCGTGGAGTTGGGTCGGTCTCTTCTTACGATATTGTAATTGTTGTTAGTCAATTTATGTTTCTGGTTAAGCTTAGTTTCGCTAGCCATAAACACATCTGGACTTATGTCTTTAAGCAATTGGAATAAATTCGCTCTACGTTCGGTCCTAATCAATGAATTTACATTCACAGCTAGGATCTTAAAGGGCCTCTCCGGCAGCGCGCCCTTAACCTCTAAGTTGCGTTAAGCTCGGCAAAACAGAGTAGAGATAATCCACCCTAGTCGCCTGCTCCCTGATCTGGTTTTGGAGGCCGTTCAACTGGCCCTGGATGGCCAGTAGAACGCCCATAATATCCGCCTGTGCCGCCGGCGCCTTAGGCACGGGGGCCTGTTGGGCGACCTTTGGTGTAGGCTGTACCGTGCTTCCCCTTCCTGACGCCATTTGGGCGTAAGAAATTTGGGGGTTGACGGACGTTGTTGTAGGAGGGCGCACTGTTGGACGCTTTTCTACCACTGTTTGCTTTGCTGCTTTATTGTTTTTTATAAGCTGAAACGTCGGGCATCCCCGATAATTAGCGGGGTGTCCGGCGCCTCGGCAGAGTACACATTTAAGCTGGGTCCTATCTTCGACCCGTTCTTTTCCTAACTTGCATTCATCTGCATTGTGGTTCTCTCCACACTTAACGCAGCGTGACTGCATTTCGCAGTTTGCTGCGGCGTGGCCGAACCTTTGGCAGCGCATGCATTGAAGCATGTCGCCGCGCCTTTTTAATTTGTCCCAAGTTACAACCTGGCAGTTGAGGACGGATATACTCCTCAAACTATCCAGTTTGCTGCTGGGTGAAAGTTGAACGAGGAAGAAGGGAAGACTCCGCTTCTCCCGCCTAGCTCTAACTGTAGCGAACGGCTTGACCCCGATAAAGTCGAGATCGTCATTCGCTTTTTGGCGGAGTTCATTTAAGAGCACCTGTGGTTCCGTGTAGGAATCTATGCCCTTCAAAAGGACCGTTTGAAATTTTTCGGTTTTAGGGGTGAAACTAAAGAATTCGGTAGTAGTTTCTTTCAGCAACTCTTTAATTTTTTTGTGCTGTTCCAGTGTGAAGCACTGGATAGCATGCCTATCGTTATTTAATCTTTTAATAGTAAAATTTTGACCTATGGTCAACTTACATAGATTTATGGTATCCTGTAACTCCATTTTATAAGTATTAATGGGTGGCACCTTTTCTTTTTTCATAATCGGCGGCTGTGGCTGCTGCTGCTGAGACTGACTTTTCTGCGGCTGTTGATTCTGCTGCTTTTGAATCTGCTGCTGTTGTTTTTCTTGTGGTTGTTTCTGGACTTGTGTCTGCTGCTGTTGCTGTTGTTGTTGTTGTTTTTGCCGTTGTTGTTTTGGCTGCTGCTGTGGCTGTTGTTTCTGTAATTGTTCTTTTTTCTGTTGTTGTTCTTTTTCTTCGAGTTCTTTTAGTTGCCTCGCTCGGCGCGCTTCTTGGCTGGCCTTAACTTTCCTTTTTATCTTTTCAATTTCTGCCTCCAAAACTTCAATTTGGGCGACCATTCTCTGTTCCTCGTCCTCCTCAGCTGACGCCTCTGATGTGGAGAGTTTCACGAAGGCAGTACTATCGCCCGTCGTGAAGTGCCCTTCTCCTTCTTCAGACATATATGCTATACCCTCTTCGGGTGAAGTGTCTAACTCGGTTTGTCTTGCTGCCTCTGACGTCTCGTCTATATCGGACGTATGCACCCCAGCTGGCAGCTTTGCTGAGGTGGCCGTGGATCTCCTTTTTACCAAATTTGGTGCGCACTTGATCCTCTTTCTGCGCTTTTGATTAGCATCGGATGATGTTGCCGTTGTTGTTATTGCTGTTGATGTTGTTGCTGCAGAATCACTGCTTGTAGTTGGAACATCTTTCGATGTTCCCTCAGCTGATGCCATCGCTGGCCTCATTGGCCCTAGGACACCTTTCGATGCCCCGGTGCTTAAACTCCTCCTCCTTTGTTCGTTTTCCCAACCAATAAAGTTAACTACTTCACGGTTGTGAAAAAAAGCTGATAAAGTTCTGATGCCCTCCTGGGAATCGAACTGGCGACCCTTGGATTCTCGGTCGGCCACTCTATCACTGTGCTACTGCACCACTTATGAAATGTTGATTTAATTTAGAACTTAAGCTCATACACGAATTTTAATTGGAAAAACTGGGAAGCCGAAAACGTCTTAACACTTCCACAGTACGAGATCGACTGATTTTATCCTAAGCATTTGAGAGCAAGAATGATCTACTGAGATATCTGATTTTTGTGAACTATTTGCGTTAATTCTTTGTTGTGTATTCCAAAATTGAATTATTTTTGGTTAGAGGCAGTATTGTACAAATAGTTGTTGATAAGTGGTACAGCAATTTTATCTCCCGATATTGGTAGATTAACTATGGTTCAAATATAGTTCAAGCGGTTAAAGTATATGATAAACTGTGAAATATATGCGTGAACTCTATCATTGAATTACAGTTAATTCACCGAAATCGGCGAATTAAATTAGCTAAATGAGGGTACAAATATATAACAACTGTATCTAACTGAACTTTAATGATGGGTCAATCATGTATTTTGTCTTCTAACAAATACTTTTGAACCTTGAACCATCGGTTAACTTCAATGAAATTAAAAGAGTTAAAATGTATTGAACCACGAATCATATAGTAAGAAATGTGTTTAAAACATACCCAAGCAACACATAAACTCTTTAAGACTTCTTTGAATAAATTTATCAGGTCCTTACAATCTCCTAAATCAATCTTCTTAATACCGTTGCACTTAATAACCTGTTTAGTTGCTCTTTGAAAGTGTTGTTTGTTTCAACTATTAAAAAAAAAAATTCTTTCTAACATCTTAAAAACCTCTTTGACAAATATATTTATTATGTCTCTTTATAGGTCCTCTTTTAAACCTCTTTACATCAAGGAATTTCAGAGTGTATTTAGAGTATTTCATTTGTCTCTTTCAAACATTATATTGAAGATGGTTTTATTAAAACATCTTTATAAATGCTTAACACCCCATCTTCTAGTAGTGTATATTTTATCTTTAAGGAAGGTTATTAAAAAAAACTTTTTGTTTTGTCTTTGCCTTGTATTGATAAATTTGGCTTTAAATCGATGAATAAATGTGAAGTCAAACAATAATTATATGTGGTGTAATGAAATTACACACAGAAGCAAACCTATACAGCTGCCGAAATTTCCCATCTTTTTCTTGCTCATGTGTGGCTATGAAAAGAGATTATATCAATGATAGCTTAATGACTTCTTAACGAACTCTTTAAGCAGTCGATATAAAAATGGAAAGTGTATTTATATGTCGAACACAAAAACATTTATATAAAGGGTGACACTGTTAAATTAAATTTCAGATATTATTTATAATATCCACAAATATTATTTTTTGTAATATTTTAATACCTTAATATCTTACAATAAAACATTGTGTAGGTAAAATGTTTATTTTATGTTTTTATTAAATTTGAATAATATTGTTTATGTATGTACATATCTTAGATGTTCCTTCTTTTTAGAACTTTTAGCTTTTGTTCAACGAAATTTTACAAATTTATGGCTATACAAACTAAATTTTAACAATTTTTTGTATATTCTGCTCTGAATGTTATCCAAAAGCCCGAGAATCGCATTTTCAGAGCAGAAAATAAAACCAAAAAAAAATGCGGAATTTTTAGCGTTTTTTTTAATCAATCGACGTCGTACTGACATAAGTACATTGATATATATTTACATACACATTTTGGTCCAAAAGTCCACTTCTCACTTATTACAACTTAAAATGATTCAAAACCCATAACACATTATGGAACAGTTCAATAATAAAAATGAGGAACCCTGTTGGAGTATTCGTGATGACGCCATATTACTTGCAATTAATTTCAGTACAAATTATTATTTATGTGATTCAAATTACGATTGCATATGAATTTATAGCAATAACACACTAACTTTCTACACAATGCTTCACTTTTAATTGTTAAAACCACTTTAGACTGTATTTTATACAGTTTCTGTCAACTCCGTGGGGAGTTTTTTTATTTTTTTATTAATGAATATATGCATTATGTTACTAAATTTGTGGCGCATTTATTTAACCGATGTAGAATGTGTGATTTCAAAATAAATCTTTTTTGGCACATCAAAACACAGATATACAACACCAGAAAAATGAGTTTAGTTTCTATTATAATGTGTAAAATAAATCAGGCATTGAATGTGATGAAAAAAAGTCATCTTGATCTGGCATTTTATTTAAGTTCATTCTTTTTCGTTTCAATTGTATTAAATTTGCTTTTGTGTAAAAGAGATAGAGATTTGTCAATATTATTTTTTTTTCTCCCATAAATTATTCACTCAAACGAAAAACATCTTTAAAAGATCTATAATAAGAACTCTTCCTCCTATGGAGTTGGCTCCACCCCTTTGGTCCCATTGGGGTCTTAATGACCTCTTGAAGATAGTGAAAAGAGTTAAAAGCTCTTGCGAAAGTAGACTTCAAGATATTTGAAAGAGTCGATTGTGTTGCTTGGGTAGTTTTAAAATTTACTCTATGAAAATTTGACTCTAATTTATTGGTTCATTTATTTGCGTTTTAAAATTTTTATCATAGGATAAAAGATGTTATTTTAAAATTTACCAAGCCCAGATTTAAAATAGCTGGAGGAACTGAACATTGGATTTTTTATGTCTTTACGGCCACACTACTATTTACTTTAAGTCATCTTTTAAAAGCGATCTAGTACTTTTTGCTTCATTCACAATAGTGTAATATTATGGTACGATGAACTGTCAAAATTACTACTAGCAGCAGGCTACCGCCGATTTGCACGTGCATGATGCAATAGACATTTGACTTTTTTTTTGGATGGATATTAATTTATTAACAGCAATAACTATCGCATATACTACAAAATAAATATAACCATTAGTTAGGTAATAAAGTTATTATATATCTACTTTTTTTTCTTAATTGAAATGCTTTTAGCAAAATGATTTCTGGAACTGCAAAGGAAACAAAAACAAATTTCCTTAAAAATAATCCAAAATACAGTGAATTCGAAGACAATAATCATTCTCTCGGAGATTTCTACTCAATTAACGAAGACGATGAAATTTGGCTCATGCAATGTCCCAAGGGAATGCATATTTCACTTCTTAATGAACAAAAAATCAGACTTCCTGGACGTAGTAACCACCTTGAATTTGAAACCGTAGCTATCGAATATACTGAACCTGTTCCACATGCATTCGGATACAAAAACCGAAAAGCCCACAATAGTCTTAAGATTTTTCCAGTACGAGGTAACATTATAATGAGAAATCGTCTGAAAGTTTCGACACCACCTGATGGTGCCATAGAAGCCTCCCCAATGAAAGTGCCAATGCCAACAGGTATCAAGCAACGTCATCCGTTGCACGGAGTCGATTTCGGAAGTAAGCTTGAAATTTGCCCCCAAATCGCCGAAAGACTAAAGCACGTAGATGAAGTAACTCAAAAACAAAAATCCAAGAAAAAGCTCAAACAAAAATCAATCGAATCAAACACTATTGCAATGGACAGCGATGGCGATGTGGAATTGATATTACACAAAAAGCAGAAGCAAAAAAAGAAAAAGCGAAAGCATTCGTCTGGCGATGACACCAACGAGGTCTCGGTGAAGAAAAAGAAAGCAAAAAGGAATGGTCATATTGGGGATGTTGCAGAAGGAGAAGAACTTCAACAATGGATTAAGAATTTATAGAACGTGAATACATTTAAGTTTTCCTATTAATAATTTCGATTAGTTTATTGATCTAATTATGTACAAGTTGAAAATATATAATAAGTCGTTTATACTTAGAATTTTGTTGCAAAATATAATGTTACGGTAGTGAGAATCGAGTTCTCTTACTCCAGACGTGCTAATTTATAACAGTGCAGTTTAAACAAGTACCTACTATTACTCATCCGGAAACAACCTCACTTTAAATAGCGAATAACAGGATTAAAACTGTTGTGTTATAAATTGGCATAATAAATTAAAATTTATAATTAAACATTTGTTAACGCTATAAAATTCCGTTAATCAGGAAAATACCAACATATTTGTTCATATCCTTTTCTAAGTCTTAAATAAAATGTAAATACATAAATATAAAATTCAGCCCTATCACAAATTCCATCGTAATCGAAAATATGCTACGTTTCCCGATAAATCTATCACAAATTCCATCGTAGTGGATTCGGAGTGAAAAATTCGCTTACGATTTTCGGAGTTCGTAGAAATTGGTATCACTGAATTCGAATGGAATGAAATGAAACAGACTTTTTCTACGACAAACTATTTGTGTCGGACACTGAAAGTAATATGTCGTTAACAGTTATTTTAAAGAAAAATGTAAGTATTTTTACAAATTCTTTGGTTTTATGGTTCGAAAATAAGAATAATCCACTGTCCGTGCGGGGAATTATTACGATGGAATTTGTGATAGGGCTGATTATTTCGTATCCCTACTAACAATTTAGCATGCAGTAGGTTCGATTTATACTTGTATATAGTTTGCTTCTGGCTTCCTTATTCAAATTAAACATTTTTTTGGTATAACATTTCAAAATAACTTGTATAAGGTCTGTCAAAGTTGTTAGAGTGCAAAAATCAATAGATTATATATAGCCAACTAATACACGATATACGAACGAACGTGAATTTAGATGTTCTGTATTCCACATAAAATAAAGTTTGTAAAGAGCTCATTCAGAATGTGGAATTTAAGGGTTCTGAATATTCCAAGTGAGATTGTCGGGATGAAACGCAAATTTTGTGGACTAAAGGCCGTTAGAAGCTATTTTGAATCAATAATTCAACAAGTCCAATTAAATATAATGCTAAGTCTTCTACTTGGCTGAGTAATTTCAAAAAAACACCTTATTCACTATAACTGCGTTTTATTATCTACGGGTCTGGGTTATGTTTTAACACATATAACAAAAACAACACGAGATCCAGGTTTCTATCGGGGTTTCTATCTGGGTTTGCAAATATTAGTATTAAATTCGGCAACAGTGTACATGTAAGTACATAACCCAGATCGTTTTATTTTCACTAGGTGAACCATATGGGTTATTGGCGATAATAAAACACGACTTATGTCTGGCCAAGGACAAAATCTTCCAATTTTAATGATTAAAATTTTAATCTTGTTGGATATAGTTCACATTGCTATTTTGTCAGAAAATGCAAGTAAGTTGAACTGAACTTAACAAAAATTGCGTATTGGTAAGGCGCTCACTAACCAACTGATGAGTCCAAGTGAGATTGCCGGGATGAAACGCAAATTTTGTGCTCTAAAGGCCGTTAAAAGCTATTTTAAACACAGTATATTTTATCATCGCTGACTAAAAATAGCATCAGAACCTTCATAGCTGTACTAATAGGACATTGTGCGATAGGTACAATGACCACTATATTGGGGGTATTGGCAACCGATTTAGAAGCTGTCAAGATGTTGATGAAACAGAAACCATTACACACCTGCTCTGCGACTGTCCAAATCTACAAACAAATCGCCTCCGACACTTTGGAAACCGGTTTGCTGATGAACTGGAAGACCTAGTGCAGTTACCAATGTTAAATATGAAAAAAATATATAGAGAGTACGGGCTGGTTGGTAAATGAACAAGTCGTCATTAAAAACTAGTTGGGGGCATTTCTGTGAAAAAGGGGTTCACGTTGTACCAATAGGCTCCCGTGTACGCAGCAGCCTATGAGCTGCGCACACCCCTCCTAATCTAACCTAACCTATACAATCTATAGCAATGTAGCTTGCATGTAGCCAGCTTATACCAGGGGCCCAACTATGTAATTCGACTCTACAATAAAGTTGATCGAATTCGCAAACTTTTAACTTTCTGATTCTAAAGCACGTGTATTTATAGCTAGCCTGTACATATCTTATACAACATATAGCTTGTCACCCTAGATTGGGCCTAAATCGTTGATTGTTGTTGATTCACGGTTTTATTTAATTTGATATTTTTGAAATTAAAAAAATGATTAAATTTAATTATGGAATAGAAAATGGAATCCCTTGAAATTGTGGATATTGCATCGTTCAAATCACGTGCACTCCAAAAGAGAAATTTAAACTAATTTTAATTTTTAATTAGAAGACAGAGGTCAGTAAGTTTAATTTTCACCAAAAATCTATATATAAATATTAAAAACAAAATCAAATAATTAACTACTTTAACGCCTACGTATAAAAGGCTTATTTTTTCGATGTTTGTGCAAAACAGTTCCGTTTATTTTTATCACAAACAAGGAAGCTAATAACACTTTATACATTTTTTATGTTATTCCATCAGGAAACATTTGTCGCAGCAGAATGTAGAAATTGTCAATCGACCAGAATATTATTTTTAAAAAATTACAATTCAAAGATTTTAAAATAAACTCACCGAACTTTCCATATATACTTGTATGGAAAGAATCTGCTTTTTTGTCTTATTTGGAATGCATTGCAAAGATATGTAATCTGCTTGTGTTTA
The DNA here is from genome assembly GCA_910595825.1 of Philhelius pedissequus. Classification (NCBI taxonomy): domain Eukaryota; kingdom Metazoa; phylum Arthropoda; class Insecta; order Diptera; family Syrphidae; genus Philhelius; species Philhelius pedissequus. The sequence goes on along the minus strand of OU343161.1, from coordinate 51,448,628 downwards.
AGACAATAAACTGATAAATAACGCAGTTATACCCTGCGAATAGCAGATATCTCTATTATTAAGCAATAACTCTATACAATTTCTTTTACGTGGCGAAATTTTCGTAAGAGTTCGTTGGAGTTTATTTGCCAACGTTCGCGTTGTGATTTGGAATAGCAAATTAGAACTAAGAATTCCGAGCTAAATAATTTTGTAATAGAATGGAAAACTTCAGCAAAATTACTGGAAAAAATTAATAAAAGTTAAAATACAGAACAATCTTATCAAATTAGAGAAGTTTTACTTCTGGCGCGTATACATAAGTACACACAAACTCTTCTATTTAAAATAATTTTTTGGATTTGGTTGTAATTTATTACTTATTTTCAAAAAATATCTATTATTTGTTGACATTTTCCCTAAAAAATGAAATGCACGAACTTGCTCTTATGTTCTATCACATCGTATGAAAAAGGTTTCTATAAGAATCTAAATATATTTTCCAAGTCGTTTTTAACTTTTTTTTTTTATTTTTTCCAAAAAAAAAACCTGGTATGACAATTTTAAATATTTAACAATATAAACCTTAAAAACAAAATTTCAATCATCCACCAGTTTTCGAAATATTGAATTTTCTGAAAAAATCGGTATGCAGTATTATCTTTGTATATGAAACTTATAGTTCTACTATAAGACTAAATTTTTTAGCTAGTAGTTCCGTCGATGAGGGCGCTAGTTTCTCTTTTCTTGATATTGAATTGTTGATGTGGAAGAAGTAAATGTAATTTAGAAAGTTTAAACACTATTGTATACCAAAATTTTTCACAATTTTTTTTTTGAAAATTCAAAATTTTGAAAACGACTTAATAGATTTTTTCGAAACTTCGTATTTAGTAGTTTTTTGACATTATCTTGAATAGTTAAAAAACTATTTTTCTAAAATAAAAAACAACGGTACCTCCCATACAAATGTTAAAAACCGTTAAGAAAAAAATTTATTTCTTAAAAACGGCTCCAAGAATTTTCAAAAAAAAATTGCTATTAAATATTATTTTATTTTTTTGATTTTGAAAAAAAAAAACAATATTTTCCAAAATTAAATATTTTAAAGATTTTTTTTAAATATTAATATATAAATATTTAAAAAAAAAATAAGTAAAAAACGACATAGAAAAATATATAATACCTATTAATAAACAATTCTTATTTGAAAATTCGTCAACTCGATTTTTTACGAAATTACTTAATCAAATCTGAATTTTCAAAAAAATTATTTTTTTTTTCAAAATCCAAAAAAAATATTTATATAAAATAAAAAAAAATTTGTCACAAAAACAATTTTTTTTGCACAACGATTAACAGAAATCTCAAATTTTAACTGCTAAATTATTATCATGTTTGTTCATTTGGTAAAAAAGTTTATTTTATTGAGTAGTGACCGTTGCACACAAGTGTATACCTGAATATTTAAATATTCCCTACAGCCATCAAACAGTTTTCATTCTATCGGCCCGTAGAATAAAAAACACACACACACAACCAGCTCCTACTCAACAAAAAAACCTATGAAATAAATTGTTTTCCTTTTCTCCTCTAACTTATAATAAATTTTGTATATATTTCTCTCATCAATTTATTATCACACTATTTCCCTTCATACGCATTTTCTTAACACACCAACACTACCTAACCCAGATTTGGTAGTGGAACCCATGATGAGTAGTAGAACTTATTGCAGGCTGGATGAATTTCGTCGTCATGATAGTACTATTAATATCTATATACAATGGTATTATGTATAATTTGAAGGACCTCCAAAAATTTTGATCGATCCGTTTATGAAACAGTTCAAAATAAATAAAAATGGTTTGACGTTTTGTTTTGCATTCCAATTAGCCCAACAAAATCTTCCCAGTTTTCACCCAAGTTTCTTGGTGCCAGGATCTTCGTGTGAAAGCTACAAGGCTAAAGGAAAACGTCAAAAAAATCTCAAGCAACTGGATTTTGTTGGGCTAATTGGTATGCAAAGCAAAACGTTAAAAAAAAATCTCTTCAAATCGTTGGCCGGGGATAATTTGTTCATTCCCCTTACTTCTTGCCCTTCTAGCCTTCAAACTGCCAGTTGCCGGCAACTCAGAATCTTTGTGTGAAAGGGGACTAACAAAATATTTTAAAAAAATGTGTTGATCAAATTGTAGGGTATACCTAAAATAGTGCACACTTTTTTAAAGATAGATTACGAGATAATTCAGATGGTAGAAGAAATTGTATGGCAGAGGCTAAGGTTAGTTGTGGACCCATTTTTTGGTGTTCTCAAGTTCGATTTTTTTCCAAATGCAAAATTTGCTCTATAGTAACTATATCATAAGTAAAAATAATGGGAAACGGTCAACCGAAAACTTTTTTAATTAAAATAAATCAAAGAGGGTTATCATGACAAAAAGAATTTAGTATACCTATACTATCATGATTCTCCCAATGAATTTCGATTTCCCTCGGAATATTTTAATAGTTTCTCTTGCTAAGATTTAATTCATTATGTTTGCATAGCAGCAAGATAAGCTAAATGCGCTGGAAGGTAGTACGAGTATATAGAGCCTACATAAAAATGATCTTGTATCGAAAGTGATTTGACATCACCCATATCAATTTTCCATTTTTAAAGGATGAGTAAATGTGCATATTTGGCATATACAACGATGTACGACGATGCTATCTGGAAACCGATCTTTGTCTCGATCGTTGACTGTTTAATTGTAACGAGATTATTTATTAACTTCTTTGAAAAGTTAAAATAAAAATAAGTTGATATTTATCCTTGAAATTGCTTAAAAAAGGTTAATTCAAAAATTACAATACAAATATTTAGTGGGCATTTCATTTCTGGCATTTAAATTTCAATAAACCTTATTGTTTCTATTTTGTTTGTTAATTTAAGCTCACTTATTTTTATTTTTGTATTTTTTAGGCACATTTATTTATTTTTTTTCCTATTTTGTTCAGTCAGTAAATTGTTTCACTCACGGCACTCCTTTAAAATAACGGGAGAGCATTCAAATCGAAGGGAAGCCATTTTGAAATGCATCAATATATTGCCTCAGAGATGGAAAGCAATAAGGTTCGTTCGTTGAACTTTACCTAGGTTCGACCCAGGTTTTTTAACAACCCCAAGAGTTTTAAAAAAAAAACTGGGGTTTTCGGTTCTCAAAAAACACCAGGTCATTCAATTTATGTTGCAGAAAAGCAAGTTATGTCATTTAATAATTAAAACTTAAATGTTAACATTTTTTGTGACGCTATGCATAATCCTCAACTTCAAAGCTTTCCATTTTTCATGTTTGTGTCTAAAAATTAATTTGAGTATTGTTTTATTTCCATTTAAAAAATAATTTGCATACAAAACGAGAATTCACAACAAAACAAATGCTTTAGATTAGGGATGATAGATAAGCCCATCTATGCTATTGAAACATCGATATTAAAACAAAAAATCGATGATTCAATATCGATGTTGAAGAAAAAATAAGGGAAAACCCTTAACACATCGATGTTTTCGATTCGATAACTATTAACATCGATGATCAGTACTCGATATTCTCCTCAATATCGCCCATTCCTACCTCAGATCTCATGTGACTTTGACGTTTATTCATTTTACTCAATTTGCCCCTGGTAAAAACATAGTTCTACTTCAGGGCGAGTTGAGGGCGACTCTAGGTTTCAATAAACACATAATTTGTTTATCAGGGTAACTTTAGGTTTTTAAAAAATACGCTTTAGGTTGACCCTGGGGCGACTTCAGGGCAAACCTATTATCGATCGGGCAATATTGCCATTGCCATTGACAAAGCGCCTCCATTGGCAATATTCAAGTAAATGGCAATATGTGAGGCAATTTATTGACTTAAATATATTGCATATGGAGCCACTGGGTTAAGTGGATACTGAATCAGTGGGTTAGGAGGTGAGGCAGTAAAGGTGATATACATAGGTATAACAAATGACAAAATATCTTTTTATATTCATATTTTTTGTTGCAAAACTTGTGTGTCACAAGGAGAAAAAGAGTACATATAAACAGGTACTTCATTTTATCTCCCATGAAATAAATTTCCCTACAAAAAATCGAATGAAAATACATCAACTCACTGGAAAAGTTTTTGCCTGATATCTTCAATAAATTTCTCTAGGGAAATTTTGAGCAAAATTCACGTTCCCAACATTCTAATGGGAGAAAAAATTCCAAAGTATGATACAAAATTTCATTTAAAACGGCCCATGCATGACGGTTTCGGAAAGCATCTATTTCAGATTAATTCACAATTACTACAACCACTGTGAATCAAATTCACAACTGTCAAAAATATAGGCGTCGAGTTCCAAAAAGAACAAGAGTGAGTGTAGTGGATTTGTTTTTGGAAGCTGGTGATATTTATTTATTTTAAAATTCCATAACTTTTTTTCACAGAAATCAACAATTAAATCAAATCAAAATGCCTGAAGAAGAAATGCCAACGGCATTTCTAAAATTCATAGAAATGGAGAACTTCAAGTCCTATCGTGGCCACACAATAGTAGGACCATTAAAAGAATTCACTGCTGTAATTGGACCAAATGGTTCAGGTAATTAGCTTTTCCGATCACTATTATAACATTAATAAAAATTCGTCTTATTTCACAGGCAAATCTAATTTCATGGATGCTATAAGTTTTGTTATGGGTGAAAAAACATCCAGTCTTCGGGTGAAGCGTTTGGGCGACCTTATACATGGTGCATCCATTGGCAAGCCTGTGGCGCGGTCATGTTATGTTACAGCAAAATTTATCGTAAATGGAGATACCCATGTGGATTTTCAAAGATGTGTTACTGGTGGATCATCTGAGTATAAAATCAGTGGGGAGGTAAATTGGATGGATATTTATCTATGTGACCAACATTTTGTATTCATTTTTTATACCTACTTACACCTTTAGCCAGTTTCTAGCAATACGTACTTGTCTAGATTGGAAAAGTTGGGTATTAATGTAAAAGCAAAGAATTTCTTGGTGTTTCAAGGAGCTGTGGAAAACATTGCTATGAAAAGTGCCAAAGAACGAACTGCTTTGTTCGAAGAGATCAGTGGGTAAGTAATGTAATGAGCGGGAAAAAGATTCTATTGACATAAACAATGTTTATTACCATTAACTTTTATAATGATCAAGCATCAGGGCAATAATATTAGTAAGTAGCTACTATTGTCCTTCTCAATGTGCAGTATTTTTTCAATATTTTTTTTCGGGATTCGCAAAACTTTTCGATTACGTTCCATTTTGATAAGAGGAAATAGATCATATGAACATTCAAACCTGCCCTGCCAATACAGTTTGAACTTGACATTTCGCAATTATTTTCTGTAAAATGTAGGTTTAATATTTCTATTGGGATTTTATATTAAGGAATGAAGAACCAATTTATTTAAATGTTATATTTATTCGGAAGGTTATCGAAGAATAATATAAAAAACAATTTATATTAATAATCAGAGTAAATAAACATACTTTGATGTATTTACATATTAAGTTGTAAAGTTATGTAGTATAACAAGTTATACTATAACATAATATTTCCACAATTTCTATTAATGTTTTTTGTTATCCAACCATTTGTCTTAAACAAAAAAAAAGCTTGAATCAATTGAGACGAGCAAAAGTAAAATATAACACGTTGTATATATTTGGAATCTGAAGGACATACATTCACAAACTACGCAAAATACTTTTCCTACTAATAAACCAATGTTTTAATCCTATTGTAGAGCTAGATTTCCATTTTCTTAACTGTAAAGATCTATGATAAATATTGCATTTACTTACTACAAAAGATGATGTACATATTTCGAAATTATATACGTACCACCTCTCTCACAAAATGAGTATTATTGGTGCTTTATTGAACGATCTTAAATTCTAAGTGAGTCTTATTGGCTTTTTAGAGAGATCACTCAGTTCCTCGAAAACGAATTTTCCAAGCGCTAATCTCAGCTAGAATGGGACATTGGAAAACCAAGTGAGTATATTCCTCATTCATCTATACAATGTGGTGGCCATGTTAACGTAAAATGTGGAACTAATTCTGCTTTTATGACTTGTAACCCGTTAGAATTCCGAACGGCTAAAATAGGGATAACTTATATTTTCCTTGGACCAAATTCCGAGAGCGTGAATGTTTTTGAATGTTCGCAATCTATACACGCTCAAAACATGCGTGATTAAATTGAAATTTGTGAATACGATTTTCACGCTTGCTCAATTAAGCCTGAGAAGCCATTCCCATGATTGATTCAGCGCTGCATACGAATTTATACGAATACGTTGTGAAATGTAGTTGTACAGTGCAATTCCGCCCATTTTCCTGCAGCGCAGTTCGCTGTTAATTCCGTCAGAAAATATATCGTATCTTCTTTCCTCTTTTGTACTCCTACAGTAACAGTTCCCAGAATTATAAAATACCTTGATATACACAAATCCGCTGGCCCAGATAGTATCCCTCCCATCGTTCTGAAGAGGTGTTCTTTAACTGTAGCAAAACTACTGCGTAATCTTTTCCATCTGTCCTACTCTATTGGTTTCTTTCCCATTGGATGGAAAACAGCATTTGTCCAGCCTTCCCTTTAAATGGCGAATCTTCTTCACCCTCTAATTACCGTCCACTTGCACTTACGCCCTTCTTTCCAAGGTCATGTAAATTTATCAGCTAAAGATATATCTTGATGAACGAAATCTCCTTAATGACCGGCAGTATGGCTTTCGTAGCAATAGATCCACTGGTGATCTGATGGTATATCTAATCGTACACTGACACAAATCTTTACATCGTTTTGGAGAAAGTAAGATTATTTCGCTTGATATTTCAAGACATTTGATAGAGTGTGGTGACAAGCTCTCTTATCGAAAATGCGTGCATTTCGTATTGACGAATCTTTTTCTTCGTTAGGTTAAAAATTAATACAAGTTGTGTTGGCGCGTTTCAAGTCTGATATTCATAAAATGGTGTGCCCCATGGCTCCGTTTTGTTTTCACATCTTTTTCACTAATTAACTTCTAATCCACTAAATTGTTTTGCTGACGATAGTACTTTAAGCGTTTCATATTCGTTTTCAGATTCAACTGCTTGTTATTCGGTTGTAGAACTGCAACGGCAACATATGATAAGCTCATTAAATTCTGATCTCGACAGCATTGTCCTAATTTAATGCTTCAAAAACTCAGTGCACTCTTTTGTCGTTAAAGCAGAACCCACCCCCATGCCGCTATCCCTGAGGAGCACTTTGAAGAAACCGATTAGCTTTCAGTCCTTGGTATGTGCATCAGAGACCACCTCTTGTGGAATGACCACATATTCGATGTCGCCAAAAACGCTGCAAAGTGTTTGGAAATTTCCCCCCTTCTGACCTCTCTGTAATCTATAAAGACTTCGTCCAAAGCTCGAATGTAACTCTCATATTTGGGCAGGAGCTCCAAAAACTCATTTGATTTTTTAAAAAGAATTGAAAATAGAGATCTAAGAATGGTAGGCGATAGAGCTTTGACAGAAGCATTTACATCTCTCGAACATCATCGCATTGTTTCATGTCTTTCATTACTTTTTCGCTATTTTTAATGAGCAATGTTCTAGCGAAATAGCCAGTTACATTCCTCCCCTAAAACTAATCAACCGTGATACTCGCGCTTCTAGGAATGCCCAACTTCGGACGTACCGTCAAGTACAGTTATTATTTCTTTAGCCGTACAACGCGAATGTGGAATGATTTACCGGGCTGTACATTTTAATATTCTAAACTTCAAAACCAATGTACATCGGTATCTCCTTTTAAATCCTACTCTATTATCCTTACGCTCCCACTGTGCTCTTGATCACATTAAGCGTAATTGAAACGCTTTGACTAAGTGACTTGAGTGGGCGCTCAATTAAAAAAAAAATGCCACTCAGAGGTTTTTATTAAGGGCGATCTGAATTAAAAAATGTTGCAAGTTTAATTGTAATCTTCGTTTGTGAACTTTACTTATGCTCAGAAATCTAATAAATGATGTTAACATTTAATTATTTCTAAACCTAGCTCTGGGCTATTGAAAGACGACTATAATAGACTAAAACAAGAAATGAATCTAGCCGAAGAGGAAACTCAATTTACGTATCAAAAGAAAAAGGGAATTGCAGCTGAACGAAAAGAAGCTAAACACGAAAAAATGGAAGCCGATCGCTACGCACGCCTAAAAACTGAATATGTAAGCTATATAATAATGTAATCATGTTATAACAGATTTTTTTTCTATTGCAGAATGAAAAACAAGTAGAATATCAATTATTTCGGCTCTTCCATGTCGAAAAGGATATTGAAAAGCTAAATAAAGATCTGGAAACGAAGCAAGATGAAATTAAAGCTGTTGAAGTAAAAAAAGAACAAGCAGATGAAGTACTCAAAGATAAGAAAAAAGAAGCTGGCAAAATAAGTCGTGATTTAGCTAAAGTTGACCAAGAAATTCGTGAGGTTGAAACTTCAATCAATAAAAAACGACCACTCTTTATTAAAGCCAAAGAGAAGGTGTCGCATTGTCAAAAGAAATTAACATCATTAGTAAAGACACTTGAAACTGCAAAAGAAGCCGACAATGCTCATCAATGTGACATCAGAAATTTGGACAAAAAGCTAGCCGATGTTGAGTCTTTGAAGAAACGATTCGAAGAGGAAATCGAAGGAGAATCTCAAAGACGTGGCAAGAGTGTTCACATGGAAGAGGGTCTTGTTCAGGAGTATGATCGCCTCAAACAAGAGGCTGAAGCAACAGCCACACAGTATCGATCCAATCTAGATTCTGTCAATCGTGAGCAAAAATCAGATCAGGATTTACTTGATAGTGAAATGAATAGAAAGGCATCAATCGATGAGGCTTTCAAAAAATTAACTCTACAAAAAGAAGAAGCCATGAAACGTCACGATAAGCTAATGGACCACATAAAATCCAGTCAGGCGGCGCTGGAAGAACAAAATCGTATAAAAGAAGATCTCAGACGTGATGTGGGATCATCAAAGGAAAAAATTGCTGAAAAACAACGTGAACTGGAAAATGTTCGCGATCAGTTGGGTGATGCTAGAATTGATAAGCACGAAGATGCTCGCCGGAAGAAAAAACAAGAAGTGGTAGAGTTGTTCAAGAAACAAGTCCCCGGAGTATACGATCGTATGATTAACATGTGTCAGCCAACACACAAACGCTATAACGTTGCAGTTACCAAGGTCTTGGGTAAATACATGGAAGCCATAATTGTCGATACTGAGAAGACAGCGCGGCATTGCATTCAGATCCTCAAGGAGCAAATGTTGGAAGTAGAAACTTTCCTACCGCTTGACTACTTGCAAGTCAAGCCTCTAAAAGAACGATTGAGAAATATCTCTGAGCCACGTAACGTAAAACTCGTATTTGATGTCCTAAAATTCGATCCACCAGAAATTGAGCGAGCTGTTCTCTTTGCCACCAACAATGCTCTGGTCTGTGAAACCCCCGAAGATGCAATGAAAGTTGCCTACGAAATCGATCGCAGTCGTTTTGATGCGCTTGCATTGGACGGAACTTTCTATCAGAAATCTGGAATCATATCTGGTGGCAGTCATGATTTGGCTCGGAAAGCCAAACGATGGGATGAAAAGCATATGGCACAATTGAAAATGCAGAAAGAAAAACTCACAGAAGAAATGAAGGAGTTAGTAAAGAAATCACGAAAACAGAGTGAACTGGCAACTGTTGAGAGTCAAATTCAGGCATGGAACCGAATATGTTGGTTTGGGTAGGTTTTTAATTTTTGCTTCATTTTTAGGGATTAGCAAATCGGCTGAAGTACAGTATGGTAGATTTGGAGTCGTCAAAAAAATCAATTTCACAATTCGATAGGCAGTTAAAGGATGTTCAGGGTCAACTTGATGAATTTGGGGTATGTTTAACAAAAGAATGATTTGGACTTAATTTACAAAATACTTGATTTCTTTTTTAGCCGAAAATCAGTGAAATCGAACGGCGAATGTTAAAACGCGATCAACGCATCCAGGAGATCAAAGAAAACATGAACAATGTTGAAGATAAAGTCTTTGCTAAGTTTTGCCGTCGTTTGGGTGTCAAAAATATCCGACAATACGAAGAGAGAGAACTGGTAATGCAGCAAGAGCGAGCCAGGAAAAGGGCCGAGTTTGAACAGCAAATTGATGCGATTAACACTCAATTAGATTTCGAGAAACAAAAAGACACAAAAAGTTGGTGCTTACATTTCGATAATTAATTTAAATTGAAAAAAAAAATGTTTTTTTTTTTTTATAGAAAACTTGGAACGTTGGGAACGGGCTGTTCAGGACGAAGAAGATGCTCTCGAAGATCTGAAAGTAGCTGAAAAACGATACCTGAAAGAAATCGAACAAGATAAAGAAGCCATTGAAAAACTTAAACAAGGAAAGGTTAGCAAAAAGACTGCAGTTGATGAAATGGAAGAGGAGATCTCGAAGGTATTTACAAAATTCACTTTATATTTATATTCATTTTAAACATTTTAATATCATTAAAGGCTCGCCGTGATGTTGCAAACTTGGCAAAAGAAATACATTCTTTGGGTAGTCAAGTGTCGGCGATTGAGGCAAAAATTGAAACAAAAAAGAATGAGAGACATAATTTATTGTTGCAATCTAAGGTTAAAGATTATTGAATATTGTATTAATTTTTAGACGAATTATTAGATAATATTATTTTAGATGGATTGTATAGCAATTCCACTACAAAAGGGTTCTCTCGATGATGCTGTTAGGCAGGTTGATTCGGAAACTACGACAACGAACGGAACAACAGCGTCTATGATACTTGAAAAAGAAAATCAGTAAGGACAAATTTTTATTATTATTTTGAGAAAAATTGGATTTTTTATCACCAAAATTTCCGCCTAGAACAATTATTATGAAGTAAAAAATACAACAAAAAACTATTATATAATTTTTTATTTTTTTGTTGTCTCTTATAGAATTGAAGTTAACTATAGCTCTTTACCACGAGACCTTTGTAAACTCAAGGACGACTCACACTTCAAAAAGACCAACGACTCTTTGCAAAAAGATTTACAATCAAAATTAGACGTTCTAGAGCGCATTCAAACACCCAATATGAAAGCCATGCAAAAGCTCGATCGTGTAACCGAAAAAGTCGCTTCTACAAATGAGGAATTTGAGAACGCCCGTCGCAAGGCAAAAAAAGCAAAAGCCGCATTTGAGAAGGTCAAAAATGAACGTGCTGAAAAATTCATTCGATGCTGTACTCACATTTCCGAGGCAATCGATGGCATTTATAAATCTTTAGCGAGAAATGAAGCCGCGCAGGCCTATTTAGGTCCAGACAATCCAGAAGAACCGTATTTGGATGGAATAAATTATAATTGTGTTGCGCCCGGGAAACGATTCCAACCGATGAGTAATTTGAGTGGTGGGGAGAAGACAATTGCTGCCTTGGCCTTGCTATTTTCCATTCACAGGTGAAAATTTTAGAAAATTGTTAAAAAGCGCTTGTGAAAATAAATAAATTTTGGTTTATAGCTTCCAACCTGCTCCATTTTTTGTACTTGACGAAATCGATGCAGCTTTGGATAATACCAACATTGGAAAAGTCGCATCATACATACGCGATCACACAATGAACCTGCAAACTATTGTCATTTCGCTCAAAGAGGAATTTTATGGACATGCTGATGCCTTGGTGGGAATTTCACCAGCCGTGAGTATTTTTGTTTAACAATAGAATTAAAGTTTTTCTAATATTCATTGTTTTTTTTTTAATTTTAGGACGGTGACTGTTTAATTTCCAATGTTTATCTTTATGACCTCACGGAATTTCCAGACAAATAATTTAATGTACTGAAATATTTATTAATTTTTATTACATAGGAAACATAAACACTATTAAATAAAAAAAAACATACATGCATGGAGTTCGTAATTGCCAATCGGTTTTGAATTGAAAGTAAAATATTAGGGTGAGCTTTTCCACTGCGATAGATTTTGTGGTAGACTTTTTTGAAGATTTTGTAGCAAATTTCAGAAGACTACACAACGAAAAAATTAAACATTTATGACTTTTTTAAAGTCAAATGGATAAAATAGCCATGTAACTAAATTAAAAGAACATGGCAGAAAAAGTAGAGAAGAATCCTCAGAATTCAAAGGTATCTCAAAAATAATAATAATTATTATTATTATTTATTAACACGCAATTAAAATTACATTAAATTATATAAAAATGTTGCATTTGGAGATAAAATCTGATATGTTTTCAATGTTTGCAGAGCTAAGGTTTTGGAGAACTTCATAAATTGATTTGTTATCTAATATTTTCTTGAGTATGGGTTGCATCACAGGGCAACGCTCTAGTGTATGGGTTAGGTCCAATCTTGTTTTGCAGGTTGAACAATTTGGTGGGGTGTTTTTCTTGAGAAGGTGCTCGTGAGTGGTTGAGGTATGCCCAAGGCGTAGACGTACAAAATTAGATATTTTGTGTTTGGGTACGTTTATTGGGTATACTGGGATGAGTTTTTTGGGGTTGGTTTTTTCTATAGTGGTGGTGGTAGAGACTACAGTCGTGTATAATATTTACTTTTGATATTTTTTGAACTTGTTTAAGCAAGTCTAATTTGGTGAAGATGTTGAAGCTGTATACTGGAGATTTTTTTGCCGAGGTGGCAGCTATGTCAGCAAATTAGTTTCCCTGAATTCCAACGTGCCCGGGAGTCCACATTAGCTTAATGTTGTAGGGTGATTTGGTGAGTTGATATCTTATTTCAGATATGAGTTCGGTGTTGTTGTTGGGGTTTTTTTATGGCGTTGAGTACAGATATGCTGTCAGAGCATATGATGTATTTGCCTCGGTGTCCCATAGCGAATTTAGTGGCTTGAAGTAGTGCAAATGCTTCGACTGTGAATATCGATGATAATTCAGGTAAATTACCAATGCAGGCTATAGTTCCATTTTCAAGGGTTACAGGAAATGATGTGTTACCTATTGTTTTAGAACCATCAGAGAAAATGAATTCCCATCCATTCGATTTCAGATCAAGTGATATTGCTTTAAACAGTTGACAATATATATTACTGTTAGTGTTTGGTTTTTTGTAGTTGGCTAATGTCAGTATGAGAGATTCGGAGCAGATGAACCATGGAAGGTGCCGTGGGTTAATGATATGCTCTCGTTTAGTTGGAAGTTCCAATTCTGCTGCTTTGGCGATAATCGTGGCGATGGCGGATGGTATCTTTTTGGTCCCTTTACTACGGCCAATGGTATTTTTCACGTCGTTATCTATGACCGAATTTCTGGTGAAAACTAGTTTCGCAAACAGTTTTATGGTGATTGCGTCTATGCGTTCCTTAATGCTGGGTAAACCTGCTTCTGCCAATATGTTTTTTATTGGGGTCGTCGTTAATGCTTCTGCTGGCTGCATCGTGGTAAACGGGTTTTATTATTTTTAATGTTGATTTAGGACAGTTCCCGTAGATGTACAACCCATAGTCGATTTTACTTAAAACTAACATTTTGGTAGTGTTTGATAAACTGTTAATGTGCATATTGCTTTTTCTAGAGGCTAAATATCTTATAATATTACTTCTCGCAGCTAGGGACTTCTTAAGATCTAAACAATGTGTTTTCCATGAGTATGTTTTATTAAAGACTAGTCGTAAAATACTTAAATTACTAACATTTTCAATATTAACATTATTTACATTGATATTAGGTTTTGAACAATTTTGTTTTCGACAAATATGAAGCAATTTACATTTTTGAATTGGCAGTTTAGCCCCTGATGTTATCGACCAATTTAAAATTTCTACTAATGCTAGTTGAAGAAGGATTTACTTCTTTTAATATCATTAATTTTGCATAAGATATATATATCATCTGCATAAATGCAGTGTTTTAGGGATTTATGTTTTAACAAGATTGTATTTATGTCATCGCAATTAAAAATAATATCACCGAGAGGGGTGATCCCTGGCGTTGTGCAGTAGGAAGTTGGAAGAATAAACATTATTAGTTTTAGTACAAAAAGTTCTATTTGTTAAAAATGTTTTTACATAACCATATATATTTCTTCCGACACCCCATTTTGCTAGATTTTTCAGAACGATGTGGAGGCCAATATTGTCGAAAGCTTTTTCGAAATCTAGGGAAAGTATGGAAACATGGTTTTTAGCTGACAACGCTTTTGAGACAAAATTGTCTATATGAAGAAGAGCATCAATGCACCCCCTGTTGGATTTAAAAGCCACTTGATTAGGACTGATATACTTGTTTGTTTCGGCGAACGGTATCCTTCGAAAGTATTTTTTTCTTTTTTCGGTTTTGGAATGGGTATTATTGAGGCCGTTTTCCAACTTTGAGGAATTACCGAGTTGTTTAAAATGTTGTTGTACAGAACAACAATCCTCTGCTTAATTTGCTATGTACAACTTAAACAAAAACTTCACAATAAATTTAGAAAACAATTAAATTTCATTTTTTAATAGATATGTCCCACTTAGAACAAAAATTATTAAACTTTGTGAACGTCCTTGGTTTAGTCATGAAATTAGAAACCTCATTCTTCAACGCGATCGGGCGTATAATATATGGAAGCGTTTTAGAATAAAAATCCATCACAATATGTATCGCAGATTGCGTAATCAACTGGTCCACAATATACGATCTGCTTAAATCCAATTGTACAGTAGAAAATTAGGTAATTCAATGAATAGTCGTCAGCTATGGAAAAGCTTGAGGCAGATAGGCTTAGGGAAAGAAAACCTCATTTGCGATACTAATATTGATGTCGATTCGTTGAATCATGACTTTATTACGTTACCGTTTCCAGCTCTTTCCAGTAACTCTTTAAACTTACCTGGGCTTCTTTATGAGTATTCGACAGAAGATTGCTTTGACTTTACTTGTGTCGATAGCACGGAAATAGTTGAAAATGTTTTGTCTGTTAAGTCCAATGCTGTTGTTATTGATGGAATTCACCCAATCTTTATTAAGTCACTATTACCGGTGATTTTGCCCTACATCACGCACGTCTTTAATACCGTTTTAACGACTGGTTTATTTCCATCCCAATGGAAACTAGCCAAAATCTTACCCATTCCGAAAAATGGTGGTGGAAACGAGTTTCGACCTATTTCTGTTCTCCCTTTTTTATCAAAAGTCTTCGAGAGAGTCGTGCAAAAACAACTTAACGCATACCTTAGCCAAAAAAAAAAATTCTCTCACCTAAGCGGTTCCGTTTCCGCCAAAAACATAGTTGTTCCATCGCCATTATAAATATTGTTGAAGACATCAGACATGCTTTGGATGAAGACCATGTCACGTTCCTTATACTGCTCGATTTTTCGAAGGCGTTCGATACAGTGGATAACTCTAATCTATGTTTAAAACTCTCATCTCTTTATCGTTTCTCATCCTATGCAGTTCTTTTATTATCTTCGTATCTTCGGGATAGGAGACAAGCAGTTTCAGTTGACAATAATATCTCAAGTTTCCTTCCGACCACTAGAGGAGTTCCTCAGGGTTCAATTTTAGGAGCTCTTCTTTTGTCGCTATATATAAATGAGCTCCCCACTAACATTTCAAGCTCCACCTCCATTCAAATGTATGCTGATGATGTACAATTGTACAGGAGCTGTTCCCTGGGACTTATAGAAGATTGCGCATTCAGAATAAATGAGGACTTAGACACAATCTCCCGCTGGTCTATGAATAATGGTTTGTTCCTAAATCCACTGAAATCCAAATGCATTGTCATTAGTAGAAAAGTTTTGAATTTTGATTACATTCCCAGCTTATACTTAAGCAATGCAAACATTTCGTATGTTTAAACTGTTAGATATCTTGGCATGTTATTTAATAATACTTTAATGTCCTTTTCGATTGGTAATCCGGAAGAACTCTCCGATCCGAGGTTGTAATCGAACAAGTAAACACTAGATTCTAGATTCTGAAAATGTATGTGAGTGTATGTGTACGACAGGAAATGTCGAACGCACATTTGTGATTATTTTATTTTGTAAACATGGCTGACACAAATGTAGAAGATTTCGAAGTTATTCCTGTTGAAAATGCGAAATTACAGTTATTGTAGGGAAAATTTGTAATAATAATTACAATATAATATATACAAATATAATTACAATAATAATTTCAATTCTCTAAAGATTGGAGTTGAAACTACAAAATTTCAGACAAACCAAAACAAAACAATGACATCAATAAATTAATTTGAATTTCACATTTAGTGGGTGTAAGTGTGTGCGTGCTTCTGGTTTTGATTCTGACTTCAAATCCAGAAGGAAATTTCTCTTCTATCCAGGAGAAAAATTGTCATTTGATACCAATCAAACAGTTTTAGAAGCATTCATAAGCCGACCAATCGAAAAGGCCATAAGTTGGGATATGCATATCAACTCTGCAGTCGGTAAGGCCTATGGCGTACTTCGAAGGTTATGTCCTTCGCAATATTACACCCCACTGAAAACACGTATGCTTTTGGCTAAGACGCGTGTTTTACCAACACTCACATACAGGTGCGTGATATTTAGGCCGTGTGTGAATTGCGTTAAAATGTTGGTTAAATTTTGTAACTTAGTTAAAATTTGACACTAGCGTGGTGAATAAAATGGGTTAAAATGTAGGCAGCTGTGGAGCAGGCTAAATTTGCGTTAAAATTTAACCTTTCTCAAGATAGAGTAATTTGAAACTGTAAACGATAACCGAAAAAAAAGATGAATTCCAAAAAGTACAGATATACTGGGACACCATATAATAAATGTAAGTTTTAATTTATTCAATTGAAAAATTAAATTACATTATTATTTTTGTTTGTGTAGGGTCTCAAGAGGAAAAAACAAATACTATAATCCGTTGATATTTTAACAAATATAAACTCATTGCATTTCATTTTGCAAATTGAATACAAATAGATTGATTTGTCAGCTTGTCAAATTCTTCAGCTGTGAAAACTAGTGTTTACATACTAAATTAACAAACTAACCATAATGGGAATTGTTCTGAAAAGATTTGGAATTGTTGGTTTAAAATATTAAATGAACGATGTAAAACCGAAACATATTAGTAAAACTGAGAATTCGTTACTTTTTTCGTGCCAAATTATTAACTTTATATCTTCTAAGTCGGATTTTGGGAAAGAAATTATTTAACTTAAACAACAAAAAAAATGTTTTTAGGGAAATTTCTTCAATCTTGAAGGAATTTTAGCCAAAATAGTGTTTTAATAAATCCCTTTTAACGCAATTCACACAGCAAAAAGCTAAATTTGATCCCACCACAAACCAAACTTCAAAATTTAACCAAGGTAGAAAATTTAACCAACATTTGAACGCAATTCACACACGGCCTTAGCAACTGTTATGCCATCAGCAGGAGAAAGCTTAATGTTGCATTCAACAATACCGTTCGTTATGTTTTTGAGTTGAGAAGATTTGTCATGTGTCGAATTTTTCAAAGAAATTATATAATATGTCCCTTGATCATCTTATGCGCTTTCGTAACCTTATATTACTGTTCCATGTTGTCAGTTCAAAGCAACCCTGCAGTCTTTTCAATAGGTTACAGTTTGGTTCATCTAACAGATCTCAACAACTCATCCATCCTCGTTTTTTTTTGTTTGGCATCAAGACGACAGTTTTTTGTAAATGCTACCCGATTGTGGAGCTCCCTTCCAAGGCATTTAAGGAGAGTGAGCGGCGAAGCACAGTTTCGCAGAGATCTCCTCACTTATTTTAAAAATTAATTCTGTTTTTTTTTTTAATGGAGATGTATTGTAACATCATTGTATAAGTTGTATATATAAATATCTTTTCTTAATAGTAACCTTTTTTTTAATTTCTCTTTTTCCTATGAAATGTTAATTAATCTATAAAATTAGTAACTTTTTTTTGAAGCCAAATGTAAATAGTTTTCTTCATAGTATGCATATTCTTAATGTGTAGGCATACATTTAATAAACTAAACTAAACTAATAAAAAAAACTTAATATACAACCCTATTCTGCTATTCACGTAAATCGTACATATATTCGATTCACCCATTCGATTCCCTTTTACACTGAATTTGTATTCTGCTATTCATTGGGTGAACTGCGCTATCCCAAGTTATCGCTGACATTTTTAAAAGATGCTCATGCAAAAATCGTATAAAGTTTGCATACAAATGTTTGGTTTTTTTTTTTTGGTAAAAAGAATGTACATAATGTACCGGACTTTTTTCCCTGCAACAAAAATAATTAATAATTAAATTAAATTAAATAATTATAATTAATAATCAATAAAAATTGATAAATACGGAGAAACGTGAAACGATAATTTTTTTTAAATTCTTTAAATAGAAAATTTGTTATTTGAAACTTATAGATTTAAAACAACTCCATCAAAGTTTTCTAACCATTTTATTATATTTCAAAACCGACTAATCTTTTAACACTTAGCTAAACAGACAACAAATACCAAATCCGAAACAATTGATATGCGGGTTTGAATTGTATGTAGTGAGTGGGTACAGGTGGTTAGCAGAATACCGCACAATATTACCGACTTTACCAATGTATATAAGATTCACTTTGATTAAATAGTAAAATAGTGATCTGTGAAAATTCAAGAAAAATGATGACGAATAGCAGATGCCGAATAGGACTGATAGTTGTTAATTCAAAACAAAAGAAGCATCATTTATTTTATAGTATGTGGTGGCTGTTCATAAGTGGCAATGTGTTTTTTTTTTTATATAATTTTGCACGCGCTCAAGGTATTATGAATACCCTTTAATTTGTTTTAACATAGCGCAGGCAAGTGAAAGAAGGATAGGAAAGATGTGTGGCGCGATGTTCTGAGACTAGAGCTGGTTGTTGTCTCAGATTTATCTCCAGGGATGGCGGCTGAACTAATGCCGAGAGAATTACCGTGTGTTATTTATTTATGTCTCTTATAATTCGCATTATTTTATTTATTTCTTTGTCATATTTATGGGAATGCTAGTTTATTCAATCACATGTTGTTAGTGTTATGCCTGAACAGCATGTAATGAGTAATCCAGCAACTCATATTATTACAATTTTTAGAATTGGTTTTTAATGGAATATAAGAAGATAAACCCAACGGTAGGAATCGAACCTGCAACCACGAGGTTGACAGGCGAGCACACAACTATCGCGCCACGGCCACCCCCAATGTGTGGCGAAATACGAGTTGGCTGAAGGGCGCACATCTCAAGATAGCTTGTGACATTATTAGTTTTGTGTTATTTTGATGATTTCTTTTTACTTTCGATAAAGTTAGTATATGGCAAGTTTTGCATTTGCAAAAAATATCCAAATTGAGATTTTAATCAAACTTGACGATCTTATGGCGTTTTTATTTGGCAATCCGGAAGCCTTCCGGACTCTTCTGAAAGCGTTCACTTGGGAAAAAATGACAGTTCTAATTCTGAAAAGAAGAGAATTTTGCTTCTGGATATGAAATCAGAATCAGAAGAACTCACACATTCATATACTTGAACGTCAAACTCGGCTGTAGTCATTTTTTGTATCATAACTGTGACACAAACAATTTTTTTTTTTGAATTTGAATATTCTCACGTACACAATTATTTTAACACACACAATCTCATTAAAATTCAGACTCGTCAGAATCACACAAAAGTATTCAGTTGGGATCCCGGATCGGACGAGAATTCCGGATTTCCAAATAAAAACGCCATTAGAGAACACAAAAAAATGAGACCTGCAATGCCGTCTGGCTGTCTGTAGGTCGTCTCGGCTGTACTTAAGCGTTTTATGTGCCTGCACCATTTCATGCATAGTCTACATATTTTGGTCAATACAAATTCTTAATTGAAATTTTATTAAAGGCACCTGCCTCATGAACTGCCCAACGGATTTCGACCAAATTTTTTGATACAATAGGTCCTTTAAATTATACAATTTTTGTAAAATTATTTTTGGGATTTTTTGAAAAAAAACAATTTTTTTTTGGAAAATCCAACATTTGGAACCAACGGATGGACTTTTTCTAAGAAAGAATTTTGTATATACAAAATTAATTAAAAAACGACTAAAAATATATTTAGCCCTTTCTACTAAGAATCTTGTGCACTTACGATGTGATCGAAAATTAGAGCAAGTACATGGGATACAATCGTGCCTTTTATTAATAAAATTATATATAATGTTTGTGACCTTTTATAGTTAAACATTATGTAACTTTTTGTGGGCTGTAGGTCGTGCCTTTTATTTTTATTTACAATTGAATTTTAAAAAATATCAGGTTTTACAGCTTGGTTTTTATTTAGTTTCATGTCAGATTCAATATTAATGAATTTTGTTCTGTCTGTTTCACATAAAAACACGGAAATTTACTACCACATATTAAAAAACGTTATGTAATTTTATGTCGTTTTCGAAATTCGTTCGCACGGACGATACAGTAGCTGTGTTTGGTAACGTGAAAATTCGTACGAATAAGTACAAATATTTACATTTAGCTATCAAAACCTATAGGTGAAAAACACAAGTTGGGAAAACTTGGTGAAAATTTCAAGTATCAAGCAGGCATAGTATGTCACTACTGGTATACATCGGCGAAGTAGCTATTGTATGGTATTCTGCTATTCACGTATAATAATAGTGTACATTACATATCCATATGACTTTTTTTCCATGTCACAAACATAAATAAGGAAATTCTCAAATTCATAACTACGGCGGAACATAAATAAAAAATTGATGAACACGTTATACGACGATTTTTTTTAAATAGAAATTTTGTTATTCGAAGCTTATAAATTTATTATAAACAATTCCATCAAAGTTTTCGGGCAAACACTCAGCCAGACAGATAGACAACAATTACTGCAACTTTTCATACGCGGGTTCTATGGAATGAGTGCGTTCACGTGAACAACATAATTAGTGTATATTACCTTTTTTAAATTAATTATTATTTAATTAAAAGTTAAAATTTACTTTAACAATGTATATCAGATTCACTTCGAATAAACAGCAAAATAGTGATTAATAAATATCAATATGAACTTGAGATTGTGCATTTAATCGAATTCGCTGTTCTATTCACGTGAACGCAGAATAGGGTAGTATCAAACGAATTCTGGAACATCTTTTGCAACAATTTTTCGTCCGATAGCTTCGGCCCTTCAAGAGAAATTTAACGCGCACTACATTTTGTCAGAATCTCGATAGGGTTTGCCAGTTTAATTTCACTTTTAATTTAAATGGTTGAGTGGGTATAAGCAAGAAAAAGTCACAAATTCGACTCATAAGTATACCAAAGAAAATAGAATAGGTTCTTTAGCCTTAAGCACGCTTAAGAACAACATAGCCTATAGCGTTTTTATTTGGCAATCCGGAGTCCCTCCGATTCGAGAATCCAGCTCAACAATGAACACTTTTTTGGTTCTTACGTTTCTGAAGTATGATGTGATTGTAGATGTGAAAATAATCAAAATAATAAAGGTAAAATTGTAAAATATGGATACAAGAACTGAAAACTATCGAGTTTGACGTTTTAGTTGCTTTTGAAGTAGATCTAGGTTGTTAGCTGGGGCAAGTTGAGGTGAATGAATAAACGTCAAAGTTACATGAGATCTGATTTGATTTGTTATTTTTAAAAAGAAACCAAAGCTCCCAGCGCCTCCGATTAAGAATGATCAAAACGAATGGGCAAAAAGCGACAAAGAGAAAGCAAACGTTTTCGCGCATTATCTGGAAAACACATTTAAACCTTTTGATGGGCAAGTACTCAACGAAAATTTAAATATAAGTTCTAACTCAAGCGAAAATTACATATTAAGAAATGTTACCCTTGCCGAATTAAGTAGAGAAATAAGAAAGCTTAAGTATAAGAAAGTTCCGGGATGTGACCTAATTACGGCCGAAGTTCTAAAAATGCTTCCTCGCAAAGGGTTAATTATCTTCTTTATATAATAAATGCCACTCTAAGGCTAAAGTACATTCCGAGCCAATGGAAGGTTACGGAAGTTATAATGGTTCTCAAACCAGGAAAACCATCACATGATAAGAAATTTTATAGACCCATTTCGCTTCTGCCAGTAATATCTAAGATCTTTGAAAGAATATTACTTCTGCGCCTGCAGCCAATAATAAAAGAAAAGCGCCTAATACCTGAACATCAGTTCGGATTTAGAAGCAAGCATTCGACAATTGACTAAGTGCATATGATCACTGACGTCATTGAGAAAACTCTTGAAGAAAAGAAAATTTGTCCGGCGGTCTTCCTAGACGTGTCGCAAGCTTTTGATAAGGTCTGGCACGAAGGCCTAAATTTTAAATTAAGACAAATTCTGCCTAAAGCACTTTATACGCTTCTAAAAGCATATCTAGAAAATAGACTTTCTAGAGTAAGACATGGAAACGATTACTCGGATCTCAAAGAAATAGTGGCTGGGGTACCACAGGGAAGTGTTTTAGGTCCAATATTGTTCTATTATTCACACGTGATATACCTCAAACAGAAGACACTATCGTAGCCACGTTTGCTATCGACACTGCAATACTAGCAGTGGGCCAAACGATAAATGATTCTACGACAAAAAGCTCTGAATAATGTCAATGATTGGACAAAAACATGGCGGATATCGCTCAACGAAGTAAAATCAGTCCATGTAGATTTTACGTATAAGAAAATTAATAGATTGCCGGTTAATGCGGTTCAAGTTCCGTTTGCTAACGAAGCAAAATATCTCGGAATGACTCTAGACGCGAAATTAAAATGGAAACCGCATGTTAAAAAGAAATGCGAAGAGTTAAATAATAAACTCACAGATATGTACTGGTTGTTCGGGAAACACTCTAAGCTCAGTATCGAAAACAAGCTAATTTTGTACAGGCAGGTGCTTAAGCCTGTCTGGACTTACAGTTTACAACTCTGGGGTTGTACGCGAGATTCTAATTTAAATACCTTACAAACATTTGAAAATAAACTCCTAAGATCATTTGTAAGCGCACCTTGGTACATTAGAAACGAAGATCTCCACAGAGAACTCGGGATTCCCACGGTTCGCGATGAAATAAAAAATTTTGCCCGAAATCATAGAAAACGGCTATTACAACACTGCAATAGTAATATAATCGAAATTATCTATGAGACGAATTTAGTAAAGGACAAAGCCTTCCGATCTGGTGTACTAAACGAGAATCTGCTTTAAAATCGCGGTATAAGCAGGAACTATCACCGGATAGTTACCTGCAACACGTTAATTAAATTCGTTAAAAATAAATTGCTAGATAAATTTCAACAAAGTTGCAATCGGGAGGAGGAGGTGTTTTTAGTGCAGTAAGAATCTCACACTCCTATGAGCACGCGTTTTTCGGTCCTCATAGAGCCTTTTGAAGGTTTTAGACCTACCCACGGGAAAAAAAATGCAAAATGGAAATAAAAGAATGCCCAAATTAATTTTCAGACACTGGCGTGCGAAATGGAAACCTTTCAAGTTGTGAATTATGCATAGGGTCAAAAAAAATGTACTAAGAACTTAAATTTAACACATTTAAAGTTTTAATTATTAAATGACATTACTTGCTTTTATGCAACATGAAATTAATGGCCCTCGGGTGTTTTTTTGAGAACGGAAAAACCCAGGTTTTTTTGACAACTCTTGAGGTTGTCAAAAAATCCTTGGTCGATCCTGGGTAAAGTTCAACGAACGAACCTCTTTTCAGAATCAGAACTGTTATTTTTTACAAGTGAACACTTTCAGAAGCATCGAGAAGGGGAAAAATCTGATATTTAGTTAAATTTAAAATGGTTTGGCTACTGTTCAATATGAATAAAAAGACAATCTTATAAATAATAGTGTTATCTTTATTACAATGTTTTCATAACGTGTTATTTTTTTGTTGCAGATAAAATTATTATAATTCCTGAAAACAAACAGGAACAAAATCAGCACAAAAACATTAATATTTTTAACTACACAGTCCAAACTTAAAAAGAAAATTATAATATATTATTTTTATAATTCATCTATGGCAGGTATAAAAAAAGTAGGTATGAATCAATTTAAAAACGTTGATTAATTTGAGAACATAATTTCGTTCTTGGTTTTTCTACTTTTTCAATGTTTTTTTTTTCTTTAGAAATATATCTACTGTATTCTATAATTTTTTTCGGGTACAGCTTATATATTTAAATTTCAAGTAACTTAATAATATATATTGAAAATTTATTCAAAATGATTTCTGTTTTTTTTTTGTGATTAAATAAAATGAATTTGTTTTTTGTTGTTTGTTTGTAAAGAATTAATAATCGCGTTGTTGGTGCGTTAATATCTGCTGAACTTAGAGGAATATGCTGAATTTCAGCTTTTCAGTGGGACTTTATTTCTGAAAGTGGATAAATAAAAATTTATTAATAAATTTGAATTTAAAATATATAATAAAACTTACATTGCTAAATATTTAAGGCTATCACAGTGAATCTTATATTCCATTAAAGTATTAAGATGTAGATTTAATATTCTACGTAGTGTGTCGCGGATCCGTGTCGTACTGGCGATGTCAGTAGCCGTACGATTCCATACTGACAGACTGTCTTCCTGAAAATATAATTGCAGAAAAATCAATTATTAATTTATTTATTATTTACTCGTTTTTAAAAAAAGAGTGATCGAAAAAACCATTCTAATGGGGTTTTCGTTTGGTTAATTTATATTTTGATCTACAAATTAATTTTTTTCGTAACGAATAGAACACGTTTTTAGATTAAGTTTTTTTTTCGATATAGTATTGGTGTATATTTGTGCCTGTGAACCAACTAGCGTTATCAAAAAAATAAATCAATTTATTTGGGCAATCGAAGGCAAATATTATCAAAATCAGTTTTTTGACAGATCTAAATAAAAAATAAATTGATTTTTTTTTAAACTATGCGCGCACTCAAGGGGTTATGAATACCCTTAAAATGTTTATACACAGTGCGAGCGATTAGGAAAATGGGATAGGATTAGACAGGAGATACCGATGTACATTGGTTTTAAATGCCTGATTATCGCAATGGGAGGGAAAAATTCGGTAGGGTAAAGCATTCCACATTCGTGTTGTGCGGCTAAAGAAAGAATCTCTATACTTGACAGTACGTCCGAAGTTGGGCTCAAGGGTAAATTGATGGGCTTTCCTAGAAGCGCGAGTGTTACGGTTGAATAGTTTAAGGGGAGGAATGCAACTGGCTATTTCACTAGGACACTGTTTATTATAATACCGATAAAATAATGAAAGGCATGAAACATTGCGACGGTGCGAGAGAGGCTCAATTGTTTTAGTTATTGTTTCATCACCTATCATTTTTAAAGCTCTTTTTAGGATTCTGTCCAGGAGACTTAAGTGCGTTATGGGAGCACCTGCCCAAATATGACAACTGTACTCAAGCTTTGGACGAATGAAGGCTTTATAGATTACAGCCAGATCAAAAGGGGAGAAATATTTCTTGCATCGTCTCAGAAAACCCAAACATCTTGCAGCATTTTTGGCGACGTCGAATATGTGTTCATTCCACAAAAGGTGGTCAGTGATGCACATACCGAGATCTGAAAGTTGTTCGGTTTCCTCGATGCAAGCGCAGCTAATGGACAACGGCATTGGGCGAGGGTCCCGCTTTAACGACAAAAGACAGCATTGGGTTTTTGAAGTATTAAATTCTTATTCCCCATTGGACAATGCTATCTAGATCAGAATTTAATGAGCTCATCATACGCTGCCGTTCAAGTTCCACATCCGAAGGACATGGATGAGAATCTAAAAACGAGTATGAAAAGCTGAGGGTACTGTCGTCAGCAAAACAGTGTATTGGATTAGAAGTTTCAGACAAGAGATCATTGATGAAAATGAGAAAGAGAGTCGGAGACAGAACGGAACCCTGGGGCACACCAGCATTTATTTTATGAATATCAGACTTGAAACCGTCCAATACAACTTGTATTGAGCGATCCGAAAGGTAATTTCTAATCCAATGAAGAAGAGATTCTTCGATACCAAATGCACGCATTTTCGATAAGAGAACCTGATGCCAAACTCTATCAAATGCTTTTGAAATATCAAGCGCAATAATCTTACTTTCTCCAAAACGATGTAAAGATTTGTGCCACTGTTCGGTGAGATATACCATCAGATCACCAGTGGACCTATTGCTACGAAAGCCATACTATCGGTCATTAAGGAGCTTTCGTTCTTCAGGATATTTCTTAAGCTGATAGTTAATCAGCGTTTCTTGGAAAGAAGGGACGTAAGTGCAATTGGACGGTAGTTAGAGGGTGAAGAAGATTCGCCCTTTTTAGGGACAGGCTGGACAAATGCTGTTTTCCACCCACTCGGAAAGAGACCAGTAGATTAGGACAAATGGAAAAGCTTACGCAGTGGTTTTGCCAGCGTAGAAGAACACCTCTTCAGAACAATAGGGGAGATACTATCTGGACCAGCGGATTTGTGTATGTCAAGATCTTTAAGAACTCTAGCAACTGCACGAGTACGAAAGAAGATACGTCCCATGAAACTGTTTATGCTCTCAAGTACAGGGGGAGTCATGACACTTTGTGGAAGCGTAGAATTAGCAGCAAACCGATCTGCTAGCAAATTTGCTTTTTCTTGTGCGCTTACCGCAGGAGTGTTATTGGAAACGAGCGTTGGAACCGACGAGCAGGCGGAATTTCGTACGTTTTTTACAAATGACCAAACATTTTTACTACCTTTGGGACATTGTAGTATTTTTTGCCTTAATTTTTGCTCATGTAGAAATTTGGTTCTTTGAATATGACTATTACAGGTCTTTCTAGCTTGTTTAAACTTATTCCGGTTTTCCTCAGTTGGGTTGGCTTTATAACATCGGAAACTTACCTCTCTCAACCTGATAACCTCCTTACAGCTCAAATCGAACCATGAGTTTTCTTTTGGTTTGATGCTTAAGGTTTTGTTCGGTATAAAGGCTTTCATCCCCTTAAGAATTATATTTGTAATCATATTAGCGCTGGAGTCAACGTCACTATCGAGGAAGCATAGTGACCAGTTAAAAATCCTGAAGAAATTATTCAGACCGTCCCAGTTGGCTTTCTCGTATTGCCATACGGTCCTCTTCGGAATGCTTTCTTTAACTGAGAACTTTGAGCACGAGAAATTGGCTAATATGATACAATGGTCCGATGTGCCTAGAGGCGATAACACACTAATAGTATATTTACCAGGTAGAGAGGTAAGAAACAAGTCTAGGGTGTTGGCGGAGTGACCTGCAATGTCAGGTATTCTTGTTGGCTCAGTAACCAGCTGAGTCAGATTATTCACCTCAGCAAAGAGCTCAATATACCTTCCTTCGGGTGTTGTCTGGCCAGAATAGCGTAGCCACTTGGAATTGTGTACATTGAAATCGCCCGTAACAACGATTTCATTGTGCGGATATTGGGAAACAATTCTTTGGATAGAGTCGGACAGCGCATCGAATTCGTTAAAAGTCGAAGTACTGTCCAAACTTGGGCTACGATAAATAAAGCATGTGTGAATGATGTTTTTTGTGATTTTTTTTACAACGATACCCGTTTTCTCTTACGATTGCTTTTGGATCTCGTATTTTATTGTTTTGGCACATTACTTTATGTATAGTTTTAGTATTGAAGGAATGAAGTTGGGGGCGTTTAAAAAAAATAGATTTTTTATTTTATCTGGCAAATATTTATTATCGTAAATCATAAAAGTCCATGTCATGACTATCGTTTTCTTGGTTATCGTTTATTTGCATTTTGTTTCGTAATACGTAATAAGGGCCCAGCTATGCGTTTTGAAACGACAAACAAGGATATATGTAGATTTAAGGGAGTCGACCAAAGGTAAAATTAAAGTTTTTCGGTCGAGTGCCTAAGCTTTTGAAGTATTATTAATAAGATTTCGAGATCTGTTCCTGGTGTCCGAAATTTGTTTCAAGAGCCAATATCTTATGGAATAAAAATAAGACACGTTCATCAGCAGATGCTGACACGTGTCGCGATAAGAGCGAAAATCAATACTGCAGCCAATTGCGTGAATTCTGAGGAATTGGGGTTTCTGTTTTGGCAGATTTCTGTTTTTTTTTTTAAGATTATTCTCAGTAACAAAAGAAAATTTATCATATTTTTTCCCAAGAGGAACTTCCGAGGTGGCAGTTTTATGCTTTGGGGTAATCATTGCGAACGTTGTACGGTTGTGTTTGTTTTTACCACTTCAAGGATGAACCCAGTGACATGCATATGCTACAATAAGACAATCTATTAATCTATTGCTTCAGAAAACGAGCAAGCTGGGTTTTATCGTGAATTTCATTCATTGCCTGGCTCAAATCTTATTTACTTGACAGATCCTATTCTGTAAATTTTAATGGCTACTATTCAAAAAGTTTTGTTGTTAATTCTGGAGTTCCCCAGGGCAGCCAATTGGGTCCAATTCTTTTGATATTATTTATAAATGATCTTTCCCATCAGTTTTAAAGTACTCAAACGGCCCTATTTATGCTGACGATGTTAATATTTTTAAAACCATTTTTAATTCAATTCAAATTGATCTGAATTCCTTCTACAATTGGTTTGCACGAAATTATTTGTTGTTAATTATCGACAAGTGTTATGGCGTTTTTATTTGGCCATCCGGAATTGTTCTCCGATCCGGGATCCCAACTGAACACTTTTGTGTGATTCTGACGATTCTGAATTTTAATGAGATGGTATGTGTGAAAATAATTGTGCACGTGAGAATATTCAAATTAAAAAAAAAAATGTGTGTTGCACAATTATCATACAAAAAATGACAACAGTAGAGTTTGACGTTCAAGTACCTTTATGAATGTGTGAGTGCTTATAGTTCTGATCCTGATTTCAAATCCAGAAGCAAAATTCTCTTCTTTTCAGAATTAGAACTGTCATTTTTTCCCAAGTGAACGCTTTCAGAAGAGTCCGGAAGGCTTCCGGATTGCCAAATAATTTAGATTCTAAATTTTACAAAAAAGTTATCTGTTTAGCCTTTTGAGTATAGTTTAATAGGCATAAATCTGTTAAATGAAAGTGATGTATCTATTCTTGGTTTCTTGTTCGATAAAAAGCTCGAATTCAGGCAACACATTAATAGGTGTTTTTCGTTTTTAGTTCAGAGCAGAGTCTGAGTTGCCAAAATATTTGTTTGCGTTTCTTTTTAACTCAGAGCATACAGAGGTCCAAATGTGTGTTTCTTTTTTCGTTCTGATATGTGTAGATTGCACTCGACGTGCTCGAACATAATTGACTGAGCATATGTGAGTAAATTGCTGAACGCACCAAATGCCAAGTCATTGTATTTATATTACATAGTACTATCATGAAGCGGAACGTCCGAGGCGCCCTCTGGTGACACCGCTCAGATTTACAACTCTGCTGATTGGGCAGACTCTCAGAGAGCGAGAATTTGAAGGATTGACAAATAAAAAATAAGGTAAGACAAATAGATAATGAGGGAGAAGAATGCAAAAAGCTAAAGCAGGATAAAAGAAAATATATTTTTTGCATTTTTCTTTCACATTTATCATAAACTGCAGAAAATACCTACATATGTAGGAAGAATATCCCAATTTCAATTAGTAAGTATCCCGTTCGACCTACTTTTGTTTAGGATATACATAGGTATGTATATTTCGCTTTGTTTTGGTTTTTTTAACCAAGATTTTGTGTAATTTTTCTTTGGCGATTGTAGGTACGTGTGTGAAATATATATTTCCGTCGGTTGTGTGTAAAAAAAAATGCAATTCGGTATTTTTTTATTTCTGTGTGATAAAGTGTTTTTGTTTGTGAAGTTGAAGTTAATTCGTGATGTTGGGTGAACAAATTGTGAAATATCTTTATACCTACATATATAGTAGTTACCTACCTATAGGTAGGCAGGTACATAAAAATATTTTTTTCAGATCAAAATACCTAGGTATGTAGGTACCTACCTGCAGTGAGTAAAAATGCATTCTTATAATAATAAAATGCGCCACTACTGGATCGTACAAACTGGATATTGTTGCTAACAACTTTAATGTAGGTAAGAATTGAAGCTGTTAGAAAGAAGGTATTCTAGTTATCAATTGAATATGCAATTTGAATATGCAAAATTATTAAACATTTTTGGAAGCTTTTCCATTTTTAAAATATTATTTTGATCGGTTCATTCAAAAATGATAAAGTATAAAATATGAAAAATGGTTCTATACCTACATACCTACATATTTGAAATTTGAATTGCACATATTACATTATATATCAAGCCTTGAAATTGAATTGAAATATAATGTAAATAAATCCGAAAGGAATACCTACATATAAAAATATTTTATGCATTTACAAACATTTAAAATTAAAATTAAAAAATGTTTCCATTATATATTAATAACAGATATTTAATAGAAAACCATTTATCTCTTTTTAAAGTAGGACAATTATATTTCACGTGCACCTATTGCAACCAGGATTGGATTTGACTTTAAAAACTATTCGGAAGATTGCCTATGAATATTTTTAACTTTTTTCAAATATGCAAAAAAAAAATTGATTCATATCGAGGATTTCGAAAATCGTAAAAAAATGAAAATCTTAATATATACATTTTTTTTATTACATTACCCAATTGTGCCTAAATATATACACCAAATATATCGCAATTAAAAAAAAAGATTTTTGTTTTATTTTGTTTGTTTTATTTGTCAATAAATTCTAATTTAATATTTATTTACTTGTTTGGTTTTTGTTTTAAATTATATTCTAAAATTTATGGAGTCTGCTCATAACAGCATAAGTCAATCTTTTTGGAAAATAATACACCGTTTTTTTAATCAGTTCATTAATAAAGGGAAAAGGTAGTTTTTGGTAATCTTTTCTTTGAAAAAAATGGTTATTTTTGGTACCTCTAATAAAAAACATTTTTTGGCTTTCGATTTTCTGTAAAACGGTTCATTTGATTGTTTTCAAATTTTTCAAAACATTCAACCTTCCATGGAAATAGATTAAGCACGAAAAGATGGTTTATCGTTTTCTATTTTAACGTTTCATTGTAACAAAGGTATACTTATATATATATATACTTGATTGACAGGGAGTTGTAATTTAAATAAAATGTTTTGTTTCCTTAACCTCTTTTTTCCAACTCTCCAAGTGCTTGGAGTGCTGTTCTACGGTACCTTTTGGAGGCCGGAATTGAAGAAAGGTTTCTTGGTTTTTTTTGACGTTAGTGAGTCTCGCCTCATATTTTTAAATATATGTACTTGATATATTCTCCTGCAAGGACAAACTAATTGGCGAATCTTACGGCAGCTATGTCTGGTGAAGTGGGTGGTGTTAAAAAGAAAGTCCTTGATGCTTGTCCAATGGCTAACTCACGTTTTAAATTTAGTTTAATCCCGACCACTTAAAAATATATCGGAATTAAAAGTTTTTCTTGGCAGTGTTAATACTATTGTCCATTTTTTTTTAACATATCAACTAAATGTTCAAAACTTTTAAAGCAAATAGCCAACCGACGAAAGCCTGGGTTATCGGAAACTCGCTGGTATTATCATTCGCGGATAATAAACGCCATTTTAAATTGTAGATTAGATATAATTCTAACTCTTATTAGAATATTAGACAACCCTAGCGAATGGGACACTGACTCGCTTTCTATTGCCGAGAGCTTGTTTATTATATTAGAGGCACTAGATTTTTTTTTCTTAATAGTATTTCTGAAATTTTTACTAAGACTGACTTTCTTTACAATTGGTTCAAAATTAGTAAACGGATGTTGAATTTGCAAAAAGAGAAATCGAAAAATTTGAGTATTGGCATAGCTCTGACTCTTTTAATAAATTTAAATCCATTTTGGAAAGCATAAGCGATTGCGCGGAAACACCACAAAAACGAGAATTGTTCGAAATTGATTGCAAAACACGTTACAAATGTCGTTTTGTAGAAATAAAAGACAGTATTATATCCCAAATAAATACAAGATATAAAACTTTCACGAATTTATTTTTTTAGATTTACTTAGTAAATTATAATATGATAATTTCGAAGTTTCCAATCAAAATTTAAAAATATCTTCTTTAATAAATTTTCGCCCTGGGCTTTTTGATTTTACAGCTTTAAAAAATGAACTTAAAGTTTTGTATACAATTTCTTCTCTTCGACAACTTGACGTTTTAGCACTTCGTAACCTTTTAGAAAACGAAATATTGCGTGATACATTCCCTCAAATTTTTAATTTAACAATAAATTTATTTAAGATATTGTATTTGCATCCGCCAAAAAGTTTTCTTGCGAAACCGCTTTTATTATGCATTAAGCTCATTGTTACATTTAACTTAAATGACTTAAGGTATAACAAATTTGGTTTAAATTGCTGAACCTTATGGTTTCATACTAACTTATGCATTGAACGAAATAATTTCAAGTAAACTTCCGAAATTTAATTTTTGGTGACTAATTTTCTTCGAGCTACTTTTTGAAATTATTCACGCCTCGCCACTGATACATACCTACCTACATATATATTTCACTTTCACTATTATATGTATGTACATATTTACATACATATTTTCCTTCTATGTATGTATGTACATAAAATATAGCTTTACCTTCCTAATAATTAAAAATAAATCCATTTAAATATACATTTGTAGGTAGGTACCATTCAACAATTTATTATTCTATTTGAACCTGCATATGCTATACCTACCTACTAACAGCGTCAATGTTTAGCAACATTAAAGTTGTTAGCTACAAGAGCAAGTTCGTACGATCCAGTCCTGATTTGAATCTGTCCATGTACATTTCTATCTTAATGTCAATTCTTATTCCTTCACTAAACCACCGTCTTCGATGGTTTAGCGAAAGACTAAGTTTTTAAATGTGAAATATCAGAAATTCTGTTGTATTATTGCACACACCATATGGAATAAGTCCTAAACGTTTATTAAGACTTCCTTATTCATTCCTGTTTTTTTTTTTGATATAGGTACTGCATTTTAATAATATGTTTTTTTTTAAGTTTTTCTTATTTTAAAGTTTTAATACTAGGTAGGTAGTTAACAACCTTAAATATGTTAAAAAAAACATAAAATAATTTAACATAACAGGAAAGCACTTATAGTAGATAATAGATTTAACATGATACGTGACCTAGTTTCTAGGACATACATCACCCACATGCAGCCTATTTAAATAAAAAAATAAAATTCATTCAAAAATTAATTTTAATTAGAAAAAAAACTTATTCAAATTTTGATATGCAGAATTAGTTTAGCTACCTAGATCTTCTCAGATATAAAATTTGAGATAAATCCAATGTATACCGTTACCGAAAAACGCAAAAAATCGTTGGAGCTGAGAAAAATAAGCATTTCCTTAACGGTTGTATGACAGGTACCTTCATTTTTAGTTCTAAAAATAAAATTTCAATTTCCCCTCTGAGGAATTTCAAACAAATACCCACGTACCAAATTTGAAGGTAATCGCTCAAGCCGTTTAGGCTGCAGCTCGTTATACATTACAGCCAGACATTTTTTGTCGAGGCTTCTCTATGATCGTAATGTCATGTTTGATTCTTAGAATTTTTTTTCTTGTTTTTTACGAATGCATAACTTGCCTAGTACCTACCTATAATCGTAAGTAAGAATAGTTAGGTGTGTATGTAAGTACATTTGTCTTATACATTATAAATGTTAATTTACCTACCTACGATTGTTTTAAGCGCGACTGAGCCACTTTTGGTAAAGTACCTACCATATATCAGAAGAAATCAACTCTAAAATGCTAAATAAAATAATACCTAGGTACTTAAAATTTTTTAGAATTTCATCTTTTCACCAAATCCAAATCATAAAAAACTAAAATCCAAACATGTAGGTACACATCCAAACTACCCCAACAATTCAGTACCTAACTTATAATACGTATATATCGTTGTAGGTACGTATTCACGTATGAAGAATCAATGAGCGATGGAAGTAACAAAATTACTTGCTTTGCTACATTAAGGCAAAACGAAAAATAAAATCCATTCATAAATTCATTGTATTTATATTCCTCTTTGCCTTATCCTCATATAAAATAGTAAACTACAAATATGATGTCAAAAAAATATACCACATTTGGTTTTCTCGCTTTTATTCAGTATTGCTATAAGAACAGAAACGAAACTACCTCATCTCTTCTTTTCCCTCTTTTATTTCTCTGCCCCGCTCTCAAACAATTAGCGCCAAAGGCAAATTTCACGACACAAGCGCCATCTGAACAGGCGCGCTAATAAACAGATTTTCATGTTCCATGGTAGTACTATGTAGATATAAATACAATGGCCAAGTGTGTCAAGAAGGAAAATGTGAAGAAAAAAATTATTAGATAGATAAGTTGGCGAAATAAGTTGATCGCTTATTGACTTTCTGTATCTGCGTGTGTATCAGTGTACAAAAAAGGATAGGTATTGTGTTATATTGCTTTTTATGGTTAAAATGAAAATGTGTTGTGATTTGTGTGGTTCAAGTGTATTTAAAAAACATATCAGTGTTCAGAGCTCGCTCTGTTTGGATCAAGTTCAGTGCATAATCTATGTGTTCGAATTTTGTTCTGTGCTCTGCTCTGAACGAAAAAAGAAAAACGCCTAATGTAACTTGCAATGAGACCAATTCAGAATCACTTCGGTTTTCTCACCCTTATGTTATCAAACAATAATTATTTTTTTTATATGTCAGACCCATTATAAATTAAAGATTATATGCTTGCCAAGAATGGACCCCATATTACAGTTGCCACAAAACAAGAATTGAACAAATTCAAAAAAGGTTCTTAGAAGTTGGCCTCAGAGGCTTAGGTTGGCAGGACCCATTGAATCTCCCTTCATACAAGGCGTTTTTCTTTTTTCGTTCATAGCAGAGCACTGAAAAGAGTTTGCACACAGATTATGCTGTGAACTTGTTCCAAACAGAGCGAGCTCTGAAATCTGATATAATTTTTTATACACACTTGAACCACAAAAACCAGAATACATTTTCATTTTAATCATAAAAAGCAATATAATACTAAGTTTTAACCTAAAGATAATCCGGTTTAAATTGAGTAGAGAAAAAAAGATTAGTTTGTCTTTTTCACTGTGTAGTCTACTAACTTTTCATAAATTTTAAACCTTTTGTTAACTAGTAAAATGCTAATTAAGCAGATAGCAAAGCATTTGTTGAATTTTGATGAAAACAATTATTGTGTTTATTCGTTGTAAATTGATTATATGTTGATAGAAACCCAACATGTATTCTAAATAAGCATTCGATGTTTATATTTTCATTATTTTCGAACTCGAACCTGGGCCTCCCGCATGCAAAGCCGATATACTATCAGAATGTCACATGCATTTAGTACGATACTAAAAATTGCCATTCAGGGAGTATAACTTTAGTAAAATGTTAATAAGATTAAAATTAGCAAAATCCTCTTTTAACCTAGTATCATACTAAAAATGATTTAACATATTACTAAATCGTTTAAAATTTTGCGCCAATATTTATAAGTTAGTACTCTTTTTTTATTGAAATTAAATTTGTTCACTGCACCGAAATTACTATTCTTCTTTCTAATTATTATTTTGTTTTACTCTTGTTACATTGACTTTTGAATTACAGTGTGTCTTTTTCATTGGGCCTAGGTAAAGTTCAACAAACGAAGTTTATTAAATGTGTCAAATATGTTCTCAAAAGCGAAATAGTAATTTGACAATATTGCACATATTTTATGAACAGTTTCACTTCATAAAATAATATGGATATTCAGGATCCAGTGCAACTAGTCTACTGTCATTGGCGCATAATTTAAAATGATTTAGTATGATGTTTAAGTAGGTTTAGTATAATACTAAGCTAAAAAAAGGAAAAAGGATAACTAATTTTAAACAAGTTATTCATCGAACTATATTTTAACATTTTACTAAATTTAAAATTATCAGAATGCTATTTTATCTGTTAAGCATTATACTCAATCCATATGACACTTTGTGACATTTACAAAAGTCAAAAAGTTAAGTTAGCTTACTTTTTTAGGCGTGTTCATCTGTAGTTTACCAAGAAAATTGGTTTAGTAGGGTTCTAGTTTAAAAGTGTTTAAAATTAGGAAAATTTTAGTAAAGTGCTTTGATATTAGCAAATTGTTAAGTAATAGCATGCTAATACCTTAACAACAGGCTGTTGTTAACATTTTTTTTGCACCACAAAAAACGCTATTGCAACAGAAAAATACAATGGTGTAAAATTTGCCTGGTGTCGCTGACAGTTTGGCAAATGATGTTCTCAGTTTAATTTCACTTTTAATTTAAATGGTTGAGTGGGTATAAGCAAGAAAAAGTCACAAATTCGACTCATAAGTATACCAAAGAAAATAGAATAGGTTCTTTAGCATTAAGCACGCTTAAGAACAACATAGCCTATAGCGTTTTTATTTGGCAATCCGGAGTCCCTCCGATTCGAGAATCCAGCTCAACAATGAACACTTTTTTGGTTCTTACGTTTCTGAAGTATGATGTGATTGTAGATGTGAAAATAATCAAAATAATAAAGGTAAAATTGTAAAATATGGATACAAGAACTGAAAACTATCGAGTTTGACGTTTTAGTTGCTTTTGAAGTAGATCTAGGTTGTTAGCTGGGGCAAGTTGAGGTGAATGAATAAACGTCAAAGTTACATGAGATCTGATTTGATTTGTTATTTTTAAAAAGAAACCAAAGCTCCCAGCGCCTCCGATTAAGAATGATCAAAACGAATGGGCAAAAAGCGACAAAGAGAAAGCAAACGTTTTCGCGCATTATCTGGAAAACACATTTAAACCTTTTGATGGGCAAGTACTCAACGAAAATTTAAATATAAGTTCTAACTCAAGCGAAAATTACATATTAAGAAATGTTACCCTTGCCGAATTAAGTAGAGAAATAAGAAAGCTTAAGTATAAGAAAGTTCCGGGATGTGACCTAATTACGGCCGAAGTTCTAAAAATGCTTCCTCGCAAAGGGTTAATTATCTTCTTTATATAATAAATGCCACTCTAAGGCTAAAGTACATTCCGAGCCAATGGAAGGTTACGGAAGTTATAATGGTTCTCAAACCAGGAAAACCATCACATGATAAGAAATTTTATAGACCCATTTCGCTTCTGCCAGTAATATCTAAGATCTTTGAAAGAATATTACTTCTGCGCCTGCAGCCAATAATAAAAGAAAAGCGCCTAATACCTGAACATCAGTTCGGATTTAGAAGCAAGCATTCGACAATTGACTAAGTGCATATGATCACTGACGTCATTGAGAAAACTCTTGAAGAAAAGAAAATTTGTCCGGCGGTCTTCCTAGACGTGTCGCAAGCTTTTGATAAGGTCTGGCACGAAGGCCTAAATTTTAAATTAAGACAAATTCTGCCTAAAGCACTTTATACGCTTCTAAAAGCATATCTAGAAAATAGACTTTCTAGAGTAAGACATGGAAACGATTACTCGGATCTCAAAGAAATAGTGGCTGGGGTACCACAGGGAAGTGTTTTAGGTCCAATATTGTTCTATTATTCACACGTGATATACCTCAAACAGAAGACACTATCGTAGCCACGTTTGCTATCGACACTGCAATACTAGCAGTGGGCCAAACGATAAATGATTCTACGACAAAAAGCTCTGAATAATGTCAATGATTGGACAAAAACATGGCGGATATCGCTCAACGAAGTAAAATCAGTCCATGTAGATTTTACGTATAAGAAAATTAATAGATTGCCGGTTAATGCGGTTCAAGTTCCGTTTGCTAACGAAGCAAAATATCTCGGAATGACTCTAGACGCGAAATTAAAATGGAAACCGCATGTTAAAAAGAAATGCGAAGAGTTAAATAATAAACTCACAGATATGTACTGGTTGTTCGGGAAACACTCTAAGCTCAGTATCGAAAACAAGCTAATTTTGTACAGGCAGGTGCTTAAGCCTGTCTGGACTTACAGTTTACAACTCTGGGGTTGTACGCGAGATTCTAATTTAAATACCTTACAAACATTTGAAAATAAACTCCTAAGATCATTTGTAAGCGCACCTTGGTACATTAGAAACGAAGATCTCCACAGAGAACTCGGGATTCCCACGGTTCGCGATGAAATAAAAAATTTTGCCCGAAATCATAGAAAACGGCTATTACAACACTGCAATAGTAATATAATCGAAATTATCTATGAGACGAATTTAGTAAAGGACAAAGCCTTCCGATCTGGTGTACTAAACGAGAATCTGCTTTAAAATCGCGGTATAAGCAGGAACTATCACCGGATAGTTACCTGCAACACGTTAATTAAATTCGTTAAAAATAAATTGCTAGATAAATTTCAACAAAGTTGCAATCGGGAGGAGGAGGTGTTTTTAGTGCAGTAAGAATCTCACACTCCTATGAGCACGCGTTTTTCGGTCCTCATAGAGCCTTTTGAAGGTTTTAGACCTACCCACGGGAAAAAAAATGCAAAATGGAAATAAAAGAATGCCCAAATTAATTTTCAGACACTGGCGTGCGAAATGGAAACCTTTCAAGTTGTGAATTATGCATAGGGTCAAAAAAAATGTACTAAGAACTTAAATTTAACACATTTAAAGTTTTAATTATTAAATGACATTACTTGCTTTTATGCAACATGAAATTAATGGCCCTCGGGTGTTTTTTTGAGAACGGAAAAACCCAGGTTTTTTTGACAACTCTTGAGGTTGTCAAAAAATCCTTGGTCGATCCTGGGTAAAGTTCAACGAACGAACCTCTTTTCAGAATCAGAACTGTTATTTTTTACAAGTGAACACTTTCAGAAGCATCGAGAAGGGGAAAAATCTGATATTTAGTTAAATTTAAAATGGTTTGGCTACTGTCCAATATGAATAAAAAGACAATCTTATAAATAATAGTGTTATCTTTATTACAATGTTTTCATAACGTGTTATTTTTTTGTTGCAGATAAAATTATTATAATTCCTGAAAACAAACAGGAACAAAATCAGCACAAAAACATTAATATTTTTAACTACACAGTCCAAACTTAAAAAGAAAATTATAATATATTATTTTTATAATTCATCTATGGCAGGTATAAAAAAAGTAGGTATGAATCAATTTAAAAACGTTGATTAATTTGAGAACATAATTTCGTTCTTGGTTTTTCTACTTTTTCAATGTTTTTTTTTTTCTTTAGAAATATATCTACTGTATTCTATAATTTTTTGCGGGTACAGCTTATATATTTAAATTTCAAGTAACTTAATAATATATATTGAAAATTTATTCAAAATGATTTCTGTTTTTTTTTTGTGATTAAATAAAATGAATTTGTTTTTTGTTGTTTGTTTGTAAAGAATTAATAATCGCGTTGTTGGTGCGTTAATATCTGCTGAACTTAGAGGAATATGCTGAATTTCAGCTTTTCAGTGGGACTTTATTTCTGAAAGTGGATAAATAAAAATTTATTAATAAATTTGAATTTAAAATATATAATAAAACTTACATTGCTAAATATTTAAGGCTATCACAGTGAATCTTATATTCCATTAAAGTATTAAGATGTAGATTTAATATTCTACGTAGTGTGTCGCGGATCCGTGTCGTACTGGCGATGTCAGTAGCCGTACGATTCCATACTGACAGACTGTCTTCCTGAAAATATAATTGCAGAAAAATCAATTATTAATTTATTTATTATTTACTAGTTTTTAAAAAAGAGTGATCGAAAAAACCATTCTAATGGGGTTTTCGTTTGGTTAATTTATATTTTGATCTACAAATTGATTTTTTTCGTTACGAATAGAACACTTTTTTAGATTACATTTTTTTTCGATATAGTATTGGTGTATATTTGTGCCTGTGAAAAAACTAGCGGTATCAGATGTCTTGTTAAACTGATGACTGTCAATTATGATTTATAGTGGTGTTAGTAAAAGAGGGGTAGATCTGCCGAAAAATCCAGATCTGCTTTTTTTAAAATCAAAAAATAAATCAATTTATTTAGGCAATCGAAGCCAAATATTGTCAAAATCAGTTTTTTGACAGATCTAAATCAAAAATAAATTGATTTTTTTTTTTAAACTATGCGCGCACTCAAGGGGTTATGAATACCCTTAAAAATGGGATAGGATTAGACAGGAGATACCGATATACATTGGTTTTAAATGCCTGATTATCGCAATGGGAGGGAAAAATTCGGTCGGGCAAAGCATTCCACATTCGTGTTGTGCGGCTAAAGAAAGAATCTCTATACTTGACAGTACGTCCGAAGTTGGGCTCAGGGTAAATTGATGGGCTTTCCTAGAAGCGCGAGTGTTACGGTTGAATAGTTTAAGGGGAGGAATGCAACTGGCTATTTCACTAGAACACTGTTTATTATAATACCGATAAAATAATGAAAGGCATGAAACGGTGCGAGAGAGGCTCAATTGTTTTAGTTATTGTTTCATCACCTATCATTTTTAAAGCTCTTTTTTGGATTCTGTCCAGGAGACTTAAGTGCGTTATGGGAGCACCTGCCCAAATATGACAATTGTACTCAAGCTTTGGACGAATGAAGGCTTTATAGATTACAGCCAGATCAAAAGGGGAGAAATATTTCTTGCATCGTCTCAGAAAACCCAAACATCTTGCAGCATTTTTGGCGACGTCGAATATGTGTTCATTCCACAAAAGGTGGTCAGTGATGCACATACCGAGAACTGAAAGTTGTTCGGTTGCCTCGATGCAAGCACCGCTAATGGTCAACGGCATTGGGGGAGGGTCCCGCTTTAACGACAGAAGACAGCATTGGGTTTTTGAAGCATTAAATTCTACGCGGTTTTTTATTCCCCATTGGACAATGCTGTCTAGATCAGAATTTAATGAGCTAATCATACGCTGCCGTTCAAGTTCCACATCCGAAGGACATGGATGAGAATCTAAAAACGAGTATGAAAAGCTGAGGGTACTGTCGTCAGCAAAACAGTATATTGGATTAGAAGTTTCAGACAAGAGATCATTGATGAAAATGAGAAAAAGAGCCGGAGACAGAATGGAACCCTGGGGCACACCAGCATTTATTTTATGAATATCAGACTTGAAACCGTCCAATACAACTTGTATTGAGCGATCCGAAAGGTAATTTCTAATCCAACGAAGAAGAGATTCTTCGATACCAAATGCACGCATTTTCGATAAGAGAGCCTGATGCCAAACTCTATCAAATGCTTTTGAACTATCAAGCGCAATAATTTTACTTTCTCCAAAACGATGTAAAGATTT
Source organism: Philhelius pedissequus (assembly GCA_910595825.1). Taxonomy (NCBI): domain Eukaryota; kingdom Metazoa; phylum Arthropoda; class Insecta; order Diptera; family Syrphidae; genus Philhelius; species Philhelius pedissequus. Next base: position 51,407,277 of record OU343161.1, on the reverse strand, counting down.
GTGCCACTGTTCGGTGAGATAAACCATCAGATCACCAGTGGACCTATTGCTACGAAAGCCATACTATCGGTCATTAAGGAGCTTTCGTTCTTCAAGATATTTCTTAAGCTGATAGTTAATGAGCGTTTCCATGACCTTGGAAAGAAGGGACGTAAGTGCAATTGGACGGTAGTTAGAGGGTGAAGAAGATTCGCCTTTTTTAGGGACAGGCTGGACAAATGCTGTTTTCCACCCACTCGGAAAGAGACCAGTAGAGTAGGACAAATGGAAAAGCTTACGCAGTGGTTTTGCCAGCGTAGAAGAACACCTCTTCAGAACAATAGGGGAAATACTATCTGGACCAGCGGATTTGTGTATGTCAAGATCTTTAAGAACTCTAGCAACTGCACGAGTACGAAAGAAGATACGTCCCATGAAACTGTTTATGCTCTCAAGTACAGGAGTCATGACACTTTGTGGAAGCGTAGAATTAGCAGCAAACCGATCTGCTAGCAAATTTGCTTTTTCTTGTGCGCTTACCGCAGGAGTGTTATTGGAAACGAGCGTTGGAACCGACGAGCAGGCGGAATTTCGTACGTTTTTTACAAATGACCAAACATTTTTACTACCTTTGGGACATTGTAGTATTTTTTGCCTTAATTTTTGCTCATGTAGAAATTTGGTTCTTTGAATATGACTATTACAGGTCTTTCTAGCTTGTTTAAACTTATTCCGGTTTTCCTCAGTTGGGTTGGCTTTATAACATCGGAAACTTACCTCTCTCAACCTGATAACCTCCTTACAGCTCAAATCGAACCATGAGTTTTCTTTTGGTTTGATGCCTTTGGTTTTGTTCGGTATAAAGGCTTTCATCCCCTTAAGAATTATATTTGTAATCATATTAGCGCTGGAGTTAACGTCACTATCGAGGAAGCATAGTGACCAGTTAAAGATCCTGAAGAAATTATTCAGACCGTCCCAGTTGGCTTTCTCGTATTGCCATACGGTCCTCTTCGGAATGCTTTCTTTAACTGAGAACTTTGAGCACGAGAAATTGGCTGATATGATACAATGGTCCGATGTGCCTAGAGGCGATAACACACTAATAGTATATTTACCAGGTAGAGAGGTAAGAAACAAGTCTAGGGTGTTGGCGGAGTGACCTGCAATGTCAGGTATTCTTGTTGGCTCAGTAACCAGCTGAGTCAGATTTATTCACCTCAGCAAAGAGCTCAACATACCTTCCTTCGGGAGTTGTCTGGCCAGAATAGAGTAGCTACTTGGAATTGTGTACATTGAAATCGCCCATAACAACGATTTCACTGTGCTGTGATATTGGGAAACAATTCTTTGGATAGAGTCGGACTGCGCATCGAATTCGTTAAAAGTCGAAGTACTGTCCAAACTTGGGCTACGATAAATAAAGCATGTGTGAATGATGTTTTTTGTGATTTTTTTTTACAACGATACCCGTTTTCTCTTATGATTGCTTTTGGATCTCGTATTTTATTGTTTTGGCACATTACTTTATGTATAGTTTTAGTATTAAAGGAATAAAGTTGGGGACGTTTAAAAAAATAGATTTTTTATTTTATCTGGCAAATATTTATTATCGTAAATCATAATCGGTCCATGTCATGACTATCGTTTTCTTGGTTATCGTTTATTTGCATTTTGTTTCGTAATACGTAATAAGGGCCCAGCTATGCGTTTTGAAACGACAAACAAGGATATATGTAGATTTAAGGGAGTCGACCAAAGGTAAAATTAAAGTTTTTCGGTCGAGTGCCTAAGCTTTTGAAGTATTATTAATAAGATTTCGATATCTGTTCCTGGTGTCCGAAATTTGTTTCAAGAGCCAATATCTTATGGAATAAAAATAAGACACGTTCATCAGCAGATGCTGACACCTCGCGATAAGAGCGAAAATCAATACTGCAGCCAATTGACTGAATTCTGAGGAATTGGGGTTTCTGTTTTGGTAGATTTCTGTTTTTTTTTTTCAAGATTATTCTCAGTAACAAAAGAAAATTTATCATTATTTTTTCCCAAGAGGAACTTCCGAGGTGGCAGTTTTATGCATTGCGAATGTTGTACGGTTGTGTTTGTTTTTACCACTTCAAGGATGAACCCAGTGACATGCATATGCTACAATAAGACAATTTATTAATCTATTGCTTCAGAAAACGAACAAGTTTTATCGTGAACTTCATTCATTGCCTGGCTCAAATCTTATTTACTTGACAGATCCTATTCTGTAAATTTTAATGGCTACTATTCAAAAAGTTTTGTTGTTAATTCTGGAGTTCCCCAGGGCAGCCAATTGGGTCCAATTCTTTTGATATTATTTATAAATGATATTTCCCATCAGTTTTAAAGTACTCAAACGGCCCTATTTATGCTGACGATGTTAATATTTTTAAAACCATTTTTAATTCAATTCAAATTGATCTGAATGTCTTCTACAATTGGTTTGCACGAAATTATTTGTTGTTAATTATCGACAAGTGTTATGGCGTTTTTATTTGGCAATCCGGAATGGTTCTTCGATCCATTCGATTCTGAATTTTAATTAGGTGGTATGTGTGAAAATAATTGTGTACGTCAGAATATTCAAATTCAAAAAAAAAGTGTGTTGCACAATTATCATACAAAAAATGACAACAGTAGAGTTTGACGTTCAAGTACCTATATGAATGTGTGAGTGCTTCTGGTTCTGATCCTGATTTTAAATCCAGAAGCAAAATTCTCTTCTTTTCAGAATTAGAACTGTCATTTTTTACCAAGTGAACGCTTTCAGAAGAGTCCGGAAGGCTTCCGGATTGCAAAATAATTTAGATTCTAAATTTTACAAAAAAGTTATCTGTTTAGCCTTTTGAGTATAGTTTAATTGGCATAAATCTGTTAAATGAAAGTGATGTATCTATTCTTGGTGTCTTGTTCGATAAAAAGCTCGAATTCAGGCAACACATTAATAGTCGTTTTTCTTAGTTCTGAGCAGAGTCTGAGTTGTCAAAAAATGTGTTTGTGTTTCTTTTTAACTCAGAGCATACAGAGTTCCAAATGTGTGTTTCTTTTTTCGTTCTGATATGTGTAGATTGCACTCGACGTGCTCGAACGTAATTGACTAAGCATATGTGAGTAAATTGCTGAACGCACCAAATGCCATGTGTGTCAAGAAGGAAAATGAGCGAGCTCTGAAATCTGATATATTTTTTATACACACTTGAACCACAAAAACCAGAATACATTTTCATTTTAATCATAAAAAGCAATATAATACTAAGTTTTAACCTAAAGATAATCCGGTTTAAATTGAGTAGAGAAAAAAAGATTAGTTTGTCTTTTTCACTGTGTAGTCTACTAACTTTTCATAAATTTTAAACCTTTTGTTAACTAGTAAAATGCTAATTAAGCAGATAGCAAAGCATTTGTTGAATTTTGATGAAAACAATTATTGTGTTTATTCGTTGTAAATTGATTATATGTTGATAGAAACCCAACATGTATTCTAAATAAGCATTCGATGTTTATATTTTCATTATTTTCGAACTCGAACCTGGGCCTCCCGCATGCAAAGCCGATATACTATCAGAATGTCACATGCATTTAGTACGATACTAAAAATTGCCATTCAGGGAGTATAACTTTAGTAAAATGTTAATAAGATTAAAATTAGCAAAATCCTCTTTTAACCTAGTATCATACTAAAAATGATTTAACATATTACTAAATCGTTTAAAATTTTGCGCCAATATTTATAAGTTAGTACTCTTTTTTTATTGAAATTAAATTTGTTCACTGCACCGAAATTACTATTCTTCTTTCTAATTATTATTTTGTTTTACTCTTGTTACATTGACTTTTGAATTACAGTGTGTCTTTTTCATTGGGCCTAGGTAAAGTTCAACAAACGAAGTTTATTAAATGTGTCAAATATGTTCTCAAAAGCGAAATAGTAATTTGACAATATTGCACATATTTTATGAACAGTTTCACTTCATAAAATAATATGGATATTCAGGATCCAGTGCAACTAGTCTACTGTCATTGGCGCATAATTTAAAATGATTTAGTATGATGTTTAAGTAGGTTTAGTATAATACTAAGCTAAAAAGAGGAAAGAGGATAACTAATTTTAAACAAGTTATTCATCGAACTATATTTTAACATTTTACTAAATTTAAAATTATCAGAATGCTATTTTATCTGTTAAGCATTATACTCAATCCATATGACACTTTGTGACATTTACAAACGTCAAAAAGTTAAGTTAGCTTACTTTTTGTACTTTTTTAGGCGTGTTCATCTGTAGTTTACCAAGAAAATTGGTTTAGTAGGGTTCTAGTTTAAAAGTGTTTAAGATTAGGAAAATTTTAGTAAAGTGCTTTGATATTAGCAAATTGTTAAGTAATAGCATGCTAATACCTTAACAACAGGCTGTTGTTAACATTTTTTTAATTAATAAGCAAAATGGAAGTGTTGCAATATAATAAAAAAAAATGTGTTCACGATTTACAAAGAAAAATACAATTTCGCAATTTTACACCTTTTTGTTGCATCGGATCGTGAATACCCCCAATAATTATTGACCAGTCAAATAAACTTTAATTGTAAATTTGCAATATTGGAGAAAGCTTTCACCTTCCATAATGTATGTTGTATATCGGCCAGGTATCTTCTTTGGAGTTTTTATCTGCTTGACCAGATTTATCCACGAAAATTCGATTATTTTCCACTCGCTTATATAAAATGTAACCAAAAAAAAAAACGTTTTGTCTCTTAATATCTCGAGACCATGAGTTTTAATTCCTAATTCGACTTCAGGTCATCGAAATACTTACAAAAAAGTAAAATTTTGAAATTTTGAGCAAATAATTAAACGTAAGATTTGCAAAACTCATACTCATACAAATACACGAACTCAGTTAAAATCGAAAAGCAAATAAAGTGTGCAACATAGGGAAAATTCGCAAACACAAATATATGCTTAGCACACAAATTTTTTTTAAAAGGGAAAACAAATCTAATAACAAAAACCAATTGAAAAATTTCAATTAACGACCTCGATTGACAAACTAGCAGATAACGATAACATCACAGCATAATCAAGATGGCAAATTGGGTGTATCTAATGAGCATACAGCTTATTTCTGTTTATCGTGATACTAAACAAACTGTCCCCAAACGCAAACATAAAAAGCCTTGCAATGCAGACTCTCCCCAAATGCGGTTTATTTTTTTTCTTGCGCGAAATCCAGTACATTTGTTCAAAGTTATGTTGCGCATACGTTACTTGCTTTTGAATAAGTATTTTGAAATTTTTTTAATCTCGTGAGTTTACCATTAAATACAGGGGTCAGTTTGCAGATTTTTGATGGTTATTTTTCATTCGCAATTTCTTGGCTTTCAAATTTCATTATTTCGCATTTATTATTCCTTGTCAAAACCAGAATTTCAATGTTTAACATCTTACTTCATTATTTTGTATTTTTTATATTATTTCGCATTTTGCACTTTGTTTTGCATTGTATTAGGTTTTGTTTCGCATTTCAATTTTTAGTAAAATTTATTAACAACTAATCTAAATGCGCGAAATATTGCGAATCGATTCAAATTTATGTTGATAAATGCAGATTAAGATTTGTGAAAATATTTCCATTCATCTAAAAACGGCTAGAGCCGTATAATAAATAAAAGAACATTAACAAGCCAAGTACATATCATCTTAAATAAAATACGTAAATTATTTTTTCGCAACAAAACAAAATTTTTATTTACCTTAGGTAAGATTACATTTTTTTATAATTATAATATTAATAATAATAATTAATAAGAATACATTTGTTTTTTTTTTATTTTTTTAATTATGTATTTATTAAACTTCACCTACACATGTGTTGATTTTTTTTTTGTTTCGCATTTGCTTTGATACAATTTTTTGTTGTTTTTTTTATCAATGAATTTTATTTTATATTTTCCTATGAATTGTAAATTTATATAATATGAAATTTTGTTTTTACTCTCAATTTATTCCTTCTCTTGTTTTATGTTTTCCTTTGTATGAGTTAATTAATTTGATTATTAATTTGTTAATTACATTTAATGGGTTAATTAGTAGTGTGTTTTTTTTATGTAGTGTTTGGTGTATAATTATATACATTTATGTATATTATATATAATCTGTGAATTTTGTAAAATACTCTTTTAAATTTTTTTTTTATTGTTTCGTGTGAATGTCTTGTGTTCCAATGTTTTTTTTGTTTTAATTTTCATTTCATCTTGGTAGCTTTTATAATAAATTTTTATTTTAAAAGCCATTTTCGTATTTTTGTTGTTGTAATTTTTGGTTTATTAATTTACTCCTTCAGCTATCATCTCCGGAAAAAGATTAACAAATTCGGAGAAATCTCACCATATTTACAATGATAAATATATAATGTTTTATATAATTGTATAATAAGAATGAACTTTTGAATTTAAATGTGTGTTTTCTTTTAATTATAATTTATTATTTTATTACAGATCACCATTAAACGCCATTTTAACTACTTGAAGTAGTAAATCGAAAAATAAAATCTACCTAAGATTTGAGTTTATAAATATTTTTGAAAGTTTTATTTTCACTACATAAATCAGGAAGTTTTGCTTTTTTGTTTTTTGTTAAATTTTTTTTTTAAATATTATATTTAAATTTAAATATTTTTCAAATACTGCAATAATTTGAAAAGTGGCAGTTGAAACGGAAACATATTACAACACACACGCTTATTTTTAAAAATTTATTTTTTTACACGAATAAAAACACATAGAGAAAAGATAAAAATTACATGAAGATAAATGTTTAATTCAGTGAATTACACAGAGAAATAGAGAGAGAGATAGAATATGAGAGAGGAAGAGAAGTATACCTTTTGGTGTTTTTTTTGTTTTGTTTTGTTTTGTAATATTCTATTTTTTCCCCTCAATTCGTTTCTGTTTAAAGTGTGATTAATAATTTTTTTTTATTTCCTAGAAATTAATACATTAGTTGAATTGTTAATCTATCTATTATACAACTTATCACTAACCCATAAAGATTTTTGAAATAAATTTTTTTGTGTGTGTTTTTTGTATGTATAGCTAGAAATTGAGATTTTTGTAAAATCTTTTTTTTATTATTATTCTTGGAGATATGTCATAGACCCGACAGATATAAGGTATGTCTAAAAGGTATTAGATGTAATGCTGACTTGGAAGAGAGGCTAGAGAGAAAACTCTTATTTGACTGTTGTTTTTTTTTTGGTTTTGTAATACATGTATTTTTTTATTGTTTTTATTAATTCGCTGTCAAAAGTATTGGACAATGTGTTCAAAACACTAGAAAATATTTCTTTTGGACAACAAAATTATATTCTGATATGCATTCTGGGCATTCAAGTGTAGGTAGGTACTTTTTATTTGTTTTAATATTATTTCAATATATTTATTTAGCCAGAAGAAATATTTTTTTGTGAATTTCTTTTTAACACATTATCCTATTCAGAAATTGTTTTTGTGTTTAATCTGAATGAATATCAATTTTTTTTTATTTTTGAATTAAATCGTAATAATTCTGTATGCGTGATTTTTTCTTCTATTTAATTACATTTATACTAAATTTGTTGTTTTGTATTATTACTTTTTTTTTTAATGTTATATGTATGTATGTATAAAAAATTTGCAAGCATAAAGTATAATCTATGAAAAATTTTGTTAACTTACTACTTTTCCCAATAGAATATATAAATATATAATATGTATAAATATTTTGTTATTACGAATTTTAAATGTAAGTTTGCTTCACTGTGTTTTATTTTTTCTTTAATTTAGCTTTAAGTGCCCGATTTTAATCGTTGGTAGAAGATATATGTATATGTAGGTATGTATTTTTGTTGTTATTGTTGAAAATATGATTTAAGTGAAAAATAACAATATATAGATTCTTATCGTTGAAATAATTAATATCTTTTCATGAATTTGTCTACTATTTAAAACAAGATTTACAATTATGGGTATTTTCATCTGTATCAAAAATGCAAATGTTAAATCTTCGAAAAGTAAAATACAAATTTTAACTTATATTACGAGTAGTATAATCGTCGATAATGGAGCCACATCATGTTCGACAACACAATAAACGAAAAAAAAAAAAAACACCAGAAATAAAGGAACAAATTATCTTTCATCAATCTTGTCCATATTCTTATCTGAAAAATGCTTGAATATTTTCATATTACTTCGTAAGTAGTGTCGATTTGCTATTCTTGTTAATTAAATAACATTTATAGAATAATTTGTAATCAAAATTATGATGATAACATTCCATTTTGATTTGTTTGGACTATTTCCTTTACGTCAAACAAATTGCATGTTCAGAATCAACAGGTTTGCATATATGACTGCTGTAAATATGTCGTAACATTAATGTTATATCCCTGTCAAATTGATAATTTATATTTCATATTTAGCCTTATTCATTAACACATTTTAGAGACTGCATAAAATTACAGTGTTTCTAAATTATGTATATAGTTGAATAGATGCATTTTAAGCTAAACGCGCTTAGAGGTTGAATAGTGGATATATAAAAATATTTTAATATCAAGGTTTCATTTTACATTTAATAAAAAGGATATTTAGTGTTCATTAAACGTCAACAATAATTTTTTTTATATGTAAAATAGCATTAAAGATCAAAAGGAAATGTATATGTATGAGCAAATCACTTAAGTATTTTGCCAAAAAAAAATTTACTTTTCTACATTCTAGCATTCATCCCATAATTCCATTTTCTACATCCAAGTACATTGGCGTATGGTAGAAATTCCTAATTTACGAAGTTTATCCCACGAATTCGTGTCGGTAAGGTTACGATTTGTTGGAAAAGATTTTCAATCTCAATTACAACGTCGTAATCTTTCAGAAAGTATTTCTTGGAATAAGAACAATTGTTAAATTGTCAATTTTTACATAATATTAAGTCAACGCGAACAACATTTTCACATTTGATGGATATATCAATTTTTTTTTCTGAATTGTTCTGATTTGAAGTTTAGTGAAGTGTAAAGGCGGCTTTACATGGATCTGCATCTGCAGCCTTGAAGAAAAGTAGAGTGGGCCAATAATATAAGACAAACATAAAAGTAAGACAGGGTACACACTAATAACTTACTCGAACTCTGCTATAACTTTCTTGACACATCTCACAATCACATGTTCTTAGCGTTCAGGTATGTAGTTTTGAGAAGAAAAATTTCCGTTTTTCGTTGTTTTTAAGCAAACTGAGGTGAAATGGTAAAAAAAAACTTGAAAATTCGTTATCTGAATGGAACAAATTATGGTGCAGATGAAAATGCTATAATGAAGATGAACATGTTCATTTTTTTTCCTCTTTTTTTGCAGATGTCAATGCAGATGAAGATCAAGATGCATGTAAAGCCTCCTTAACTAGAACACAATAGAACAGGATTTTCTTTAACGTCTTTTGAGTACGATCGAACTAGAACCGAATCGAGAGAACTGTCAAAATTATTTGCTTTTTTTTTGTTGTGTTTTGTTTATTTTGTGGTTTTTTACTTTTTGATTTGTGGTTAGTTAATCGACTGTTCTTAAACGAAGTTAAGTAAAACATGACTTTAGCAAACGACTAAGAATTCGCCCCTAATATATCCTTATAATTCACCTAAATCATATTTTACTTTACATTTGACTTATAAACCTTGAATTTCATTTGCGATGCCTGTTTTAACTTTACAACTCATAAATGTGTATTCAGTTAAAATCTAATTAAATTATTAATAATATTTATTCCAAAGACATAATATATTGAAGTTAATTTATTTGAAATATTTATTATTTTAAACATCGTTCTTTGATATTTAAAAAAAAAATATCTACTTATTTTTTATTTGCTTTTAGTTATTAATTTAAAGAACCCCCTTTGCCCAGAGTGTTAAGATCGCCGTCTCGTATTTTTTTTTTAAATTTTGTTTTAACAATTTTTGTTAAACTTGGATTAAAATTGAAATTTATTTAAAAATGTTAATTCTAATTTTTATTGCTTTTTGGATATTTTTTGTTTGCTAAATACATATGCATGTATGTATTTATAAAGTTTTTTTTTACACATTTAAAAAATAGACGAAAGAATTTTAAAGCAAAAATAACTCGCGTCACTTAAATGCAGGGACTTTAAAATTTTGTTTAAAAAAAGGCTATACTATAGATTAGTGATTTACATGAATTTTTTGTTTGTATAGGTATCCTTTGAGTCTTTCCTAATTCCTTTCAAGTTAAAATTTTCTAAAAAAAAAAATTATTTCAATTGAAAAGATTAACTTAATACATATGTATTTATAAATGCAAATTTAATTTTTATAACAATAAAATAATCACCTCTTCCAAATATAAGCAAACTTTGTTTTGTATAGGTACATAAATATAAATAATTTGTTTGTAAACTTAAGCTTGTTGTTTTTGAGGTATGAATTATGTTGGATAGAAAAGTTTATTTTTGTAATTTATATATGTATATTTTCAACAAATTACGAAACAAACTAAGTAATGTTTTTTTAAACAATGATGCCTATCTAAGCAATAAAATTACAATAATGGCTGGAACAATAGAAGTAGTCTACACATGAATATAATTAAATCTATCAAAGGAACTCTAATTTTTGTTCGCTTATTATTTGGTTTTTAATAAACGTTCGTGAACAGAATGTTTATATGTTCGAGTTAATTTAATTATTTTGAATAAATGAAGCAAACAATTATTACAATCGTATCTACATACTTCTTGGAAATATAAGGGATTTTTAATAAAGGTAATGACATAAGAAAATACAGCCCAGGTGCCAAACTCATCTGTACATACATGATGGAAATAGGGGATTGTTGGTTAAGTGAGAACCTTGGCAAGGTAACACGCTATCATGTTTTGAATTGTATAATCCAAAACCAGTGACAAAATCTTCCAAAAGTAGGTGCAATTAAGCTCGATATCCAGTTGTGGCTGGTGCGATATAGAAACATCTTTAAAATAACTCATCTACTGTGAACTAGATGGCACAGAGTTAGCAAAGGGGTTTCATTTAATTTGCTTCCACGTCCGATAATAGCCGTGTTTAATTATCTATTGATCTGGATCAGAGATAAATTTCATTGGCCACGTTCGAGTACGATACCGCTAGGCTAGCCAAGATACCTTAGTAGGGCCTTTGTTTTTTGGCTTTTTCTGTTAAGTCAGTTGTACTGCATATACATCTGCAGTATTGAATCAGATGTTCCTCAAATTTCCAAACGAATCTAAGCGAATCCAATCATTTTTGGGTAGCTTGAGTTTTGTATTTGACAACATGTTTAGTTCATTAGCTGTTTTCTTTCCTAGGCATTACAACACAACAAAGCAATCCGGATTGCCTTGGGTATGCTACTGAACGCGACCTATGTCTCATCGGGATTTATGTATTTTAAAGATCCAAATGTTGTTTTAACACTGACAGGTAGATGGTTCTTAAGTTTTGTAAATGGTGTCGACAAGGTAAGGACAAAAAAATTCTAATACACGAGAAGTAAACTAGCAAAAAGAGGTGGATGGATAAAACACTCTTGCCACTCTAATCCATATAATCTTAGTTTAACTTGGATAATCTATATGAACCATTAGCGATTTTTTATCCATGTTTCCGTGTTGTGGATTCCATTTTATATATGTTCTTAGCACTCTACTCCTTTTAATTTAGAAAATTTTAATCGAATAATATTGACAATCACAGAGAGATTTGACAGTTCATGGGGGCCATGTGTTTTTAAATTATGATGTTGCCTCGTATTTAATGTTACAGATATAAAACACATAAACCAAAAAACAATGGCACTTAATTTAGCGATTACGATGTTAATCATCGAACTATATCTAAAGTTAAAATTACCAAGAGGCTATTTTATCTTTTTAGCATCATACTAATGCCGTTTTCCATTTTCCATTGGGCATTCAAACGCATTGCGAAAGGCTTCTAAAACCATTCTATTGGCAAAACAAATCCTCTTCTCACGATTCCGAGAAGAGAATCTAGAAAAAACTATGTTCTGCTTTAAGCACGTTCAGCAGATGTTTGTCAAAAAAGAAAAAAAAATAGGTTTAGAGTATGGTGCTAGTTAAAAAGTGTTTCAAATTATGAAATAGTAGTATCATGCTTAAACATTAACATCAGACTGTTTAAAATCTTGTACCAATGTCACTTACAGGTTCTATCAATACGTGTAAATGATACAGTATATTGTCTAAATAGGTAATCTCTTGTTGCAACGGTGCAAGCGTTACGCCCATTTTCGTGAGGAACGGTTACGTCAAATGCAAGTGTCAGATTTATGATGATATCAATCTATGCCAGGCTCAGCAAGTAGTAATGTATTTCCAGAAAGTCATTGTTTGGTGTGGACTGTGGGTAGGAGTCAGTCTTTTTTCTTGAAACGGATGACTTACGTATTTTCGAACAAATTGCATATGAATGTTAACGACATGAGGTAAGTAAGTAAGTAAGTATATTTTTTTCTCAAGTCGCAGACCCAGCCGATAAGCCTCATACGATAGATTCTCTACTAAAAGTTCACATAGTCAGTGCAATCACTGATTGCAAAATACCCTCATTTGTTGGGAAATACTTTTTAAGGTCCTGATTCGATTGACCAATGAGACTCTATATAAGACTCATCTTATCGCCCTGAGACATGAATATTATCGCAGACGGATGAAGATACCATTAATCCCTCTGAGAAAAAAGCTTTTGTAGAAGATTCATGAACTCTTAGTCTATCCCAGAACACGGAGGAATTTTAACTCATATATATGTGTTAGATGTAAGTTTAGTATTTAAGTATATCAAACCTAATTTGACAAAGTATTACAAATTATTTTAAACTATTTTAGATCTCTAATCTTTTTCAAACAAAAAACTAAGTTGCAACCAAAAAAAAAAATCTAAAAAAATCATAAACAAAATGACAATTCTATTCTATTAGGTATGCTTTCAATAATATTTTATCCATAGTTTGCTTTTTTAACCATTATTTTTTTTTGTTATAAATGTGTTTGGTTTGAATATTTTTGTTTTAATTATTCTATATTAGGTAAATATTTTTTTTATTGAAAGAAAAAAATTGAATAATTTTATTGTAACAGTATAGTAACACATTTTTTGGATACATGGAATATAGATTTTGTTTTTAAAATTAGGATTTATTACTTGATGTATATAGGCATTATGTTTAGTTTTTATGTATAATAATTGTGGTGGTTTAGTTAAGATTTTATTTCCTTTCCTATTTCGTCTTATTTTGCGTTCTTTAAATGTGTATATAATATATATATATATATATAATTTCATTATATAATTGAATCTTTTGTTTTTCCTTTTTAAATTATGTTAAATTATTTTATTATTTATAATAATTTTTTTTTTATTTATTTTAATTGAACTTTCGATCTTAATTAATATATAATAGTTAATTTAAGTTTATTTTTTAAATACTTCTATATGCATATATGTATACATACCTATATATGTATGACTGTTAATCTTTGATTCTAATAATAATAATTATGTACAGTGATTTGTTGTACAATGAATATATATGTATATATATATTTGAATGACTTGATTATAATATATACATATAAATATATATTATTATATCCATATAATATTAAATAACTTTTGTACTCATAGTATAATAATTATGAATAAAAAAATTAATAACTATGTATTATTTATTCCTAAAATTAAAAACAAACAAAAAAACACACACTCAATATAAAAACCATTTTGAATTAATTTTCTAAAGTATTGGTGAAGCAATGTAAATGTAAAATTTTAAGTTAAGAAAATATTCTTAGATGTAAAATATTTGTCCCTAAATAAATACAAGAACTAAAAACTGACAAAGGAAATATTTCAAAGAGGACAGAATAGGCTTCGCTCGAGTGGAAGAAATGCGATTTTGATTTTTAAAAATAGCTAACAAAAAAAAAACATCAACAAAAAACAAAATAGCTAAATTATTTTTTTTTCTAAATACAAATACATATATGTACATACAAAAAAATAAATTAAAATTTTTGTTTTCTCGTAAAAGTTTATTTTAAAGTGGACATTTATGTTGTTGTTGTTGTTGGGTCTTTTGTTTTGGCGTTTTAAGGCTTTCTTTATAACAATTTTTCATTTATATATTGTTTAATCGAATCTACGAATTAATGTAGTTCAATGTTATTATATTCAAGTCCATGAAAAGTTTTTTTTTGTTGTTGTTGTTGTTGTTTGATTTAAGTATATAATAATTTTTATACAGTACTAACAGTGCGGAGTTTTCATTTATTTTTTTTTGTTTAATCTTTTGTGCTCCTAGAAACATAAACAATTTGCTTTAAAATTTAAATTTCTAATTATTTTTTTTTTTTTTATAATCGCTCTATTCACTCACTAAGTGTAACCGCATTTAATATGTTTTGTTTTTTCATTAATTAAATAACATTTATATATGTAAAAAATATACAAATTTTAACAAGAATAAGAATGTTTATTTAAAAAAAAATAATAGCCATACACAAATGCAAACAAATATCAATTGAAACAAACGGTATTCTCAAACATATTTGTAATTTTTCCTTTAAAATAAATGTTGTTTTTAAAATGTTTGTTGTTGTTGTCAAAAAGTTATTGAATATTATATCTTTAACGGTAATTTGCTTTATATTTGATTAATTTGTCAAATTATTTGAAAAAAAAAAATGTTTTGTTGCATAGGAACGAGCTTTGGTTGCCAATATGTATCTATGTGTTTTTCGTTTTTTTGTAATTTCTTTCCATTATTTATTTATTAAAATTTTAAATTTTGGTTTTTATTTAGCCGTTTTACAACAATTACAATTTTTTTTAATTATAAATTGGAAATAAAAAAAATTTAGTTCAGAAATTGTATTTTTTTATAATTTTTTGTTGTCTTCTTTTTAAATTATTTATTATTTATTTACTTTTTGTTTGTATTTAAATTTAACATCACATTATAATTACTAATAATAATAAATATTAAGATATTAATGTATATATATATTATGTATATGTTATGTATATGAATCTATTTTATATACAAAAATTGATCACAACGTCGCACCGGACTAAATCATACTTAAATAACAATAAATAATTTTAAGAAATAAAAATTAACATTTACATAATGTATTACATTTTGTTGTATTTATTTTTAAGTATATTGTAGGCAAATTTTATATTTGTGTTGGTTTTGTTTTCCATTGGTGTTATCCACTGGTGGCGATTTAGGAGGGGGAAGAATTTATGTTGTTTACTTTTAGATAGCGGAAGCCGATAAAGTTTTTATCAGCGCTGCTTTCTTTAAATAACCTAAAATAGATAATTTCAAATATAAAGTATAGTGTTTAAAAAAAAAATGATTGATGCCTTTTGAATCGTTGTGCAAATCGGGGTAACATACCTGGTTCTATTTCACTCAAATAAAAAAATTTCCATTTCACTTAATAACTTAACATTATACAAAGTGGGAGTCAATGAAATCAACTGTCAGTTTCTACAAAACTAAATATAAGCTTCTTTATCGTCTTGAAGTTAAATTGGTAGATTGTCATTTTTGACAAGTAAACGAGGATCTGATCTTTCATTTATAAAAGAAATCAATTCGTTTTAAATACAAATTTGACAGTTTAATTCAATCCATTCCATTCCAAAAAAAAATTGATATTTTTTTTGCATCTGAATCAATTTAGCAGATCCGTATTTTGCAATTAATTCAACCCTGTTTTTACTAACACTATAGAGTACAATTGACAGTTGACATAATAATATAATTTTCCATAATTTATTTTATTAGAGAAAGAAATTGGTTCTGATGCAGACTTTTTTTTAGCCAGAAATTGCCATTATTACAGATTTTTTAGACAGCGAAGATAGAAACAAATTGGTAGTATTTTTTGGGGTATTTGCGATAGAGTTTAAACAATTTTCCTGTATATAAACTTATTTCCTAGAAATCTTTGCGTTGACAAGAAAGTTTAAGTTAAAAAAATCAGATGTACATTTGATGCAAATTCATGTGTTCCGAAAATCAAAAAAACAGGAGTTTCTTAACGCATCCTAAACGTTACTGATGTGAATTCTATCAGCAGACAACGTACCCATTTCCGTTTGGATCCTTTTATTTGACTTTTTTTTCGATTTAATAAGAAAAAAGGATGAAGTATACAGCGAAGTAAACAAAATATATTAAAACTGTTCCACAACCTGTTAAAAAATCTATGCCAATTGCCACCTATTCATGTTCCAGATTAAATTTTTTTTTAGAAAATTGTTCTCAAACAGTTCCAGCCTTTTTTCCATATTATTTATTATTTCGGTTGGAATAGTGATACCACTCTTTATTTTTTGTTTGGGATTTAACAGAATACATATAATTGTTTATGATTGTAATTGTGGCTCTAAAACTATCCAAAATAAACTTATCTTATCTTTTCAGGATTTTCCTAATCAAATTTAATTCATTTTCGTGAGGGGAAACTAAAGTGCAGCCAGCCTATCAAAATTTCAAAGAGTAAAAAGATTAAATGAGCTATTTGTATTCAAATTATTGTTGTGAATGTGAAATATTTATTTATTTATTTATTTATTAATATATCAATATACAATTAAAATTGCTATTAATAAAAGGAAGAGCAAACAGCAGCAAAGGCTTTCGGCTCTAGGGATCATAACATTTGTTAAATAGAGATTTTTAGATCGTTAATAATTTCTTTAATTTTTAAAATATTGCTTCGTTTCGGTTCTTTTAGTAGATCCAAGGGGTTAGAGTTGATAGTGTGCGTTTGGAGTTGAGGATGTCCAGATAAGAAGCATGGACTTAATAGGTGGGTTGCAGTTACGGAATTCGTACAGTTCGGGCAGGTAGGTGAAGGTTCTTTTTTGAGTAGGTGTTGGTGGGTGAATGCGGTATGGCCAAGGCGTAGTCGGATGAATGTTCTGAGGTCGGATTTGGTTATATCTGTTGGAAATTTTGGCTGAATTTTCAACGGGTTAATAGAACTATAGTGATGTTTATAGTGTTCCCAGTCCAGTAATATATTTTTATGACACTCCAGATTGATGTGTCTCTTTAAGTCAAGACTTGAGAAAGTATTGAAAGTGTAAGTGGGGGCTTTAAGTACTGCGTTTGTGAAATAAATACATAGCTTAAACTGAGAACTCTAATTGAGATGACAATTGACTTTAATACCCAGTTTCGCAGTCTGAGTACAACTTATAGAGAGTTCTATTCAAATTTTAAATAACTGTTCTCAAAATCGAGATTTGATCTTTTCAATGAAACTCGTTTTCAGATTTATGTGTAGCATTGGTGAATGACATTCTGAAAAAAAAACACATTTTCATCATCAGATGACGAGGAAGACGAAGCAATAAATAACTACAATAGATTTATGAAATCTAAATTATTAACTTTTTCGTCCATTTTTTGTTTTTTTTTTGTAATTTTTTTAGCATGGACTGTTACCAGTTCAAAACAAATTAATAACAAAATATTTTCCATTTGACGTTTGACAGAAAAGACTTTTAACATGTATGTCTGCGTTCAGATCAAATCTGCCAACCCATCAGTGATAAAATCTTTCGTGTTGAGATTTGATCTAGATTTGTTCTTCTTGTTTGCAACGAAACTCTCGAAAAATTCAAAAAGATTAAATCTTTTGACAGAAAGGGCAAATTTTTTCTGGAATGAAAATAATTCGCAAATGAACAGACCTACAACATTTGAAGCACAAATAAGCCAAAATAAGATTGGAAACTTTCGTACGTTTAACCCCCCAAAACCCATTTGTTTACATTGTTGTATTTGTAGCTTTGAAACTCTATCCATGAAAAGATGGGAAATCGAAAAACAAAACAAAAACAAATTACAAGTACTAGGGCTGTGTTGTCTATGTGTCTATAGGAAGAGGAACAGAAAAGATTCTTGTGTGCATTTTTATCAATGTGTCTATTGGAAGAGGAACAGAAAAGTTACTTGTGTGCGTGTTTCAGCTTGAAGGCAAATTTCAAATGAAAGCAGAAGTTTCTGGTCTTTACGTTATTAGTTTATGATTTGAAGTTTTAACTTTCAGCAATCCAAACCAACAAATTATTCAACTCCTGACAAAATTATTAGATAAATAAAACGCATAATTAATTTTATGAGGATGAAGCGAGTGATTTTAGAAAAATAGAAAAATATTAATTTCTTCTATTGTCTTATTAATTAATAGATACCTAGTTTCTTTATAATAGACTCGTAAACATAGAAAGATAGTTTTCCCCGTAAGGTAAAATTAAATTAATTCTCCTCTCTTAACTTTCAATGGCAATAGGTATCTCCCATCCTAAGAAAAGGAACAAAGCATACAAAATAAGTTGAATCAATCCACAACGATTTTTCGAAAAAAAAAACCTGAAAATGTATATTTATAGAAGGAATTACAACAAAAGGAGCATGCAGCTTCCTTAAAGGGGCAAACAAAAAAAAAATGCAAAAAGATACAAAACTTTGTCGTCTTTTGTTGTCGAATTGTTCTAGAATTCATTATTTTTTCTATGCATTTTCCTTGGATTTGAATGCAATTTTCTTGGAAAGATTTTTCCGTTTCTTTTTTTTATATATGTATGTATGTATATGTACATATATTTCGTGCGCTGAATGAGAATTTATTTTATATATTTCATAGTCGCCCCCAATTCAATACAATTCCTTTTTTAGCATTTTCGTTTTATTCCTATACTTATCGACTAATTGAGTTTAGATACAGATTAGGGATCGCTCTCTCTTCCCTCATCTACTTTGGTTAAATCTTTTTTTTTTATTTTTTTGATTAAGTAGACAAAACGAATTAAATCAACGGGATTATAAAAAGGAAACATTACAAATGCGCGAAGAACAAGAGTATTGGTTGACATAAAATAGGCAGGTACAGTAAAAGCCCTCCTTTCAGGCATAGAATTACGTAGACGAGATTGGATTTACACGGATACTTAGTTTAATAATTATTGATTAAAAGTTCAGGAAAAAAATGTTTTATATTTTTTTTTCTGCAAAAAGTTTATTCTTTTTATTTTTTACATTTGCCTTAGAACACAAACAATCGAAAAGAGGAGTTTTTACTGTAAAAAACTGAATAGTAGTTATAAAGTCCTAGGATAGACCCCAGATAATAAAGAGGAAGCTCTATAATTTTATCAAACACCTGACGCCCGGAGCCAACTATAAAGAAATAATGATGTAAAGTGACTTAACGTATTTGATGTAAATGTAAAAAAAGGAAACTACGAAAGAAATAACATTGTTATACCTTGACTAAAGTAAAGTAGGTTTATCTTTGAGATTATTTTTTCTCTATTTAAGTGTGATAAATTATTCATTTTTCTTCGTACTTGATGGTACTACTTACATATATAAAAGTTAAGAGAAATGATTTTGAATTCTAGTGCTAAAATGCAATTAAAATATAATATGTATCTAAATTAAAAAGAGTCCATACTTTAAACTTAAAGCGAAAAAGATGGATGGCTTAGTAAAATGTTAGACGGTTTCACTCAACCACAAAAGCTGATAGGCGTGCAAAGTGACATTTCAGTTTGATTTGATTTGGTTTGGCCGTAATTTCATATTTATTTTTTTTCAGTTTTAGTTTAAAATTTCTCGTAAGGTTAAGTGAGTTTTCATTCACTCAATGACAAAATCATTAGCCTAATGAAACCACTTTATTTTTTTTTTTTTTTTTTTTTTTTTTTTTATAACTTTGCACGCGCTCAAGGGGTTATGAATACCCTTTATATGTTTTTCTTAACACAGCGCGGGCATCTGGTGAAGAAGAGAAAGAAGGATAGGAAAGATGTGTGGCGCGATGTTCTGAGACTAGTTGTTGTGCTGGTTGTTGTCTCAGATTTATCTCCAGGGATGGCGGCTGAACTAATGCGGAGAGAATTACCGTGTCTTATTTATTTATGTCCCTTATAATTCATTATATTTGGGTATGCTAGTTTACTCAATCACATGTTGTTAGTGTTATGCCTCAACAGCATGTAATGAGCAAAGCAGCAACTTATTTTATGACAATTTTGACAATTGGTTTTTAATGGAATATAAGAAGACATAGACAACGGCAGGAATCGAACCTGCAACCACGAGGTTGACAGGCGACCACACAACTATCGCGCCACGGCCACTTTATGGAAGTTTCATTGTCTCAATGAAATTGTATTACTGCTGTATTGGTGCCAGTTTTTCTTTTTGTTTCGAAGCGACTTGTTAGCTTAAATGAAAACTTTCATAATTTTCTAAAAAAAATAACATATTTGTTAATTTAAAATTTGTAATAAAGGTCATGAAGCAGAGAATTCACTTGTTATTTCCCAGAAATCGATCGAAAATCTATAGATGAATCAATACCATAAAACATACCTAATTCCTCAATAGATTGTTTCTGTTCTTACATTTCTTATCTAGAATTCACTACAATTTGAAACTTGAATGCATACACAATTAAACAAAGCGTAAAGATTATAATATTCTAAGCCATAAAAGGAATAGAGTGGTAGAAAAAACAGAGCCCTGTTGCATACAAGCAGGTATTAGTTCTGTGAATTTCAGACATGTTTCTATCTTATACGTCTCGTATTGTTATGTTCGAAATGCTATTTCTATTATTTGACGGAGGAATGTTTCTTCAAATTTAAGTTGGTTTGATTCCAAAACTTTCTGTCAAACTTTATTAAAATGAGAACCATATCTTAAACAAAAATTATAAATCAAAAACTAACTACTAACTGTACTACTAAAAGTAGTACACAATAACTGCGTTTCTCCCAAAGGATAACAAATCATATTGGAGTTTTGAGCTTCACATACACGCTATAATTAAAAAGTGACAACCACTACAAACTCAAATTAATTTAGCATTTACATGTCTATCGAATGACATTTTAACTGACATCTTCATTTAGAAAAGAACAACATTAGTCAACAGCTGGCATTTAAAACACAACAATAACTGTCATGAACAACTTTCCTATTCTCCTTTTCGAAAATGCATTTAACAACACGAAACATCCAATTAAGGTTCGGACATCTTTTTTTTGTCTATCGATGTCGCACCACAGCATTTTGATGTCGAATGTCAATTGAATTGAATGACATTACATAATACTAGTCATTGGGGACTCTGTCCGACCATCGACAAATTTGTTTCTTACAAATGTTCAAGTTCATACACAGACATCCGATGACAGTTCGCTAAAGAAAATTAGAGTGAATAAAAAAAGAGGAAAAAAGCAGTAGCAACAGCTGATGCAATTTGAGACATAATGGTCTTTTCTTTATGTGAACTCGGTTGGTAGGTGGGTTTCTGTTCTTGTTAGCAAAGATTTTTCTTTTCGACTCTTCATATTTTTTTTGTTGAGCTATTCGCTCTCATTTATATTGTTTTTTTTTTTTTTTTTTAAGTCTGATATAAATTTCGTTGGAAGATTCAAGGACGTTTGGATATATGACTACTACTATGGCTGTCACTTCAATAGAAACGACTTTATCTTAAGCTTTTTTTTTGTAATAATGTCTATTTCTAAAGGTTAAGATAACATTGAGGAACAAATGACCATGCTTTAACGGTAATACTATATTATATTATATCCATAGAAAGTTTTTTTCTTCACATTTTTTTTTGCAAAGAAAATACTTTGAACGCAATTCTTTAGATTTAGAGCAACAAATAGGTTTTAAAAAGATACGTATGCATATGTTTGGGTTTATTGCCTTAATTAAATGAACTTTAATCGGGTTCTAAGTTTATTTTGGTGGAGATCTACTGTAGTCCAGATTTCCTGTCTTAGAAAAATGAACGAGAAAGAAAACAAATTTGTAGCGATTTTCAGTCAAAAAAGTTATTGACACATGATAATAATATGTATGAATGCACACAAACAACTTGTTTTGTATTGCGAAGATATTCACATTTGACAACTGCGAACGATTTGTGTTGACGTCCGAGTTTCGTTGACTGAGAATAGGATTTCTTTAAAATGAACTGCTCGAACAGAGCCAAACGTATTATCCTGTTCGGAAAAATGAGATATCAAAAATTTCCCTCCGTTACAAAATGAAGTGTTCAGTATTTGACAAACAAAACAGAGAAACTTGTTTGAGCGGTCATGTTCAAATTTCCGACATTAAAACTTATACTACCGAATTTATTTGTCAGAATTCTCCAATCTTAATTATACTCGTATTATGTAGGTATTAATTTTTCGCATTCTCTCTTTTGTGAGTTTACGTCTGTAAGCTTTGCATACACAAGCGCCCACGTGATTTAGACAGAGACAAGTATATTTAAGTAAAATGGCGTAAAAGCATTTCTGGTCTGTTAACTGACGTTTATTAAATGTGAGTTAGCTAAAGTTTCTGATGAAGGATAAAGTAATCAATGTATAAAATTTGTTATTATTGCCAAAATATGAAGTTATATGATGTTTTAGAATCTGTTTCAAACAATTCAATTCATTAAGAAGCTAAAAAAAATAAATAAATGAAATGAAAACCCACAATTAATTAAAATATATCCGGAGGAGATAAGAATAGTTCAGATTTAATTAAAAGATATGATTGTTTTAACTTTACATTTATTATCAATTGATTATGCATATCTAGTGGATATATTCGTAAGTAACAAACCGCCTTCCCCCCAGGTGATAATTCCACCAAAATCTCAAAAAGAGGATCTTCAGTGACTTCTATATTTATTTGATTTTTCATTCTTTGAACAAAGAAATAAGAAGTAAGACCAAACATAAGCTTTTGACAGCACAAAATGGTAAGAAATTTCATGCAGTTTTGTTAGCTCTGTTTGTTGAGTTTATCTAAAAAACTGGTATATAAAACACAATTTCTATGGCAATTTTATAGAAATTGAAATGGTTTGAAGTGATTTTGAAATTGTGCAATTTCGGAGGCAATTTCAGAAAATATTCCGAAGTTGTACAATTTAGTCCAGTATGATGGGAACATAGTATAAAGGGTTCGATAGAGCTTAGTTATTGTAAGTGTGTGTATTTTTGTGTGCAAGAGAGCGAGAGAGATATTTTCGTTGACGTATTATATATGGGCTCCTAGTTACTTGTCACTTCCATACATTTCTTGAACGAAAATGTGTTACAAAAGCAGCAGCGCACTTGGGATTGAGTGGCTATTTCTGTTACTAAATAGATGTCAAATGCTTAAAAAAAACTTCAAGATTTAAATAGGATTTAATAGGATTTCTAACGATAGATGGCATCTGAAAAAGATCGTTTTTAATTTAAATTTAATAAAACATATCTTTTCATTTCAAATTTACAATTTTTTACGTCAGCTGTTTCTACGTATAATACGTATGTATATTAACTTAACGCTAGCTTACTTTCCCACTTTGTTTTTCTCAATTAGACTCGTTCGTAAGATAATTCTTATTAAACCATTGCAGTTGCATCTGAACTTTCTGAAGTTATTTACACACTGGGGTAAAAGCAATTGTCAATTATGAATGTGCCATAATGTTTGCAAATGGCGTAGTCATTTTAAATGGTGTTTTTTTAGACGTGTGGTTTTCAATATGGCAACACTTTTTTTCAGAGTTGCTCTTTTTGACAGCTGTCACTTGATTTATGTTCAGTTGGGTGTGCCATTTCATAATGAATAGACTTACTCCTGAACAACGCGTCGCACGTTCGGTGAATAGGCCCAAAACGAGATGGCCACCGATCCCGATTTTTACAAGAAAATTTTGTTCAACGATGAAGCTCACTTTTGGTTAAATGGGTACGTCAACAAGTAAAATTGTTGTATTTGGAGTGATCATAAGCCACACGCCATTGTTAAGACGCCGTTACATCCTCAAAAAGTCACTGTTTGGTGTGCTTTATTGGCAGATGGAATCATTGGTCCATATTTCTTGGAAAATGAAGCCGGTCATAATGTTACTGTCAATGGAGAATGCTATAGAGAAATGATGTGGTTCCAACAAGACGGTGCTACATGCCATACAGCCAAAGAAACAATCAATTTATTGAAGGAAACCTTTGGAGAGCCCATTATCTCGCGTGCGTCGTGGGCCTGTCGCGTGGCGATCGTGCGATTTAATACCGCTGGACTATTTTTTTGAGGGGTTATGTTAAGTCGCTTGCAGATAACGAGACGAGACGATTTACGCATTGGAAGAGAATATTCGGCACGTTATTGCTGACATATTGCCCCAATTGCTGCAAAAAGTGGTCGAAAAATGGGCTCCTCGGCTTGAATTTATTTCAGCCAACCGCGGCGGCCACTTGCCCGAAATCATTTTTAAGACATAATGGCTAAGCCTTATCTTTATAATAAAGCTAAATTCTTGTCCATAACGTTAAATTATATGCGTTTTATTTCTTCTTGAAAACCACACGTCTAAAAAAAAACACCCGTTACTTTGACACTTATGTTGTAGACGGAACAGAGAACAAAAATGAGAGAATTTAAAAAAAAATGTCAAAAGTATAGGAATTTTGATTGGGGAATAATGTGGTTAAATAAATTTCGAACCAATTCTAGTAATCTGGTAATTTAATTATTTAATGTAGTTTATGTCGTACAGATGATCTTTGGGAAGTTGCTCAAAATTTTAAGTTAAGACCCACTATACCATTTCCAGCAAACCATATAAACTAATTCAAAATCTAAACCTTGTAGGTTTCTAAAATCGTTCTCTGCATAACATCGTGTTTATGTAACTGATTTAAGTGAAATAACTGGAAAAGCAATGCAAGATTAGCCTACAAAAGTCAATTCCATGCGAGAGCTTTATAATTGAACATTAAGCCAATAGAAATGAATTCAGTGAACAAAAAAACTCTCTCTACGAAATCCTACAGCAGCTGTTGAATTTGCAAATTTTCCAAAAGATAGTTGTTACCGCACTATTGCATTACCACTGCGACTACCAAACCAACTCCCAACTTTTACCAGCACACTCTCATCGAATTGTACAAGAAACCACCATAGACATGCCTGCAGCAAGTCTGAATGCTTGAGTTGTCTATTTGTATATTTCTGCCTATAAATCCGCTCTAAAACGAAACTAGGACTTGCACGAATCTTTGTATGTACATATGTATAATTCTTCATTCAGCATCACAACGACAACACAAAAATAAGTCCACCAATGTTGGCAATGCTTTTTTTTTTGGCAAATTCATTAAAAATACCACAAAAGAGGAAAAAATCGCACAACATCCCTGACCCAGAATGAGGTCAGGTCGAGTCTCCAAAGACGATAAAAAAATCATATATATGTAGGTACCTATATGCATATGTATGTACTTACGTAACAAAAGGAAAAAAGAGTAAAAATAATGAAACGTTGCAATACAAACATCCTCCCGGTTGAGCTTGAATACGTTAACCCGGCCTATCAGAAGATCGAGTACAACTCGACCTCATTTTATTATGTAATTCATCGGATCAAGTGTGTGACGATTATATTCATTATGATTTTACATTTTCACATCCTCATGTACTGTAATATACTGTATACAAGTAGGTACATACATAGATATGTAGATACATTATCTACATTTACATATCTATCAATGTAAAATTCCTTTAAGTTGTAGGCACTACTCGGCGCTTATTCCACTCTACTGCAACTGGTTATTAAGCAAAATTAAAACAAGGAGGGCCCTTAGTTTCTCCCTGGCACTGCCAGCTACCAACAATCAACTTAATCCGTCAGGCAAATCAAAGAACTTAATCCATTTTTTTTTTTTGTAATCCAAATGAGATTTTCTCTCTTTTCCTTTATTTTAGATTCACTTCTACTTTAGTCGTTTTCTCTTTTGTAGCTATACCTACTATGGGGTTAGGCTTATACTTTTAAGTTAACATAGAGTGGTGGTTTCTTTCTAAAGAAGTCGTCTAAAGTGTCGTCAAATCAGGTAAGTAGGTATATATACCTAAAGACACAAAAATTACAACACAGCTTCCAACGGCCCCTATTTTGTATTTTCTATTTTATGTAAGTGTGTTTTCTATAAAAGGACGTATATTGTATTTGCACTGATTTGTTAAATAAGATTTTAAGCAAAATTCTTGGATTTATAAAATTTTCAGTTTAAAATTAAATAAAATAAAGAACCAGGGCCTATAGTGACATACAACTCTGTACTCTTTAATATTATTGTTGTTCGGCAAGATTGGAGGGAACACTTTTTGGAGATAAATTTACTTTGGGAGAATTTGCCAATTTTTGGTAAGATGTTCAAACCTCAGACGTCTAATGCTATACTAGAGATTACTAGATTTTAATTTATAAGCTTTTAATTTATTTATGATTAGATATAGAGATATGGATGAATGGGAATTCATTTTAAATTTAGCGCCATTTTTGATCTGTCAACATTAAACTTCATTGCAATGCCATTTAATAAGTTAAAACTAGGATCTTGTATCAATACACTGTATGAATTAAAATACTGAACTATTATTAGAAAAATGAAAATATGTATGTGCCCACATTGATTACATATAAAGGAAATGTTTCGTTAAGTTCGTAAAGTACTTTATAGTGAATTTATTTGATAAATTCGAACTCGTATTTGTTTGGCAAGTTCAGTTGAAATTATTCTACCAGGCGGCGCGGCGCCACGGTAGCTCAGAGTATGGCTTTAAGCTAAGATTTGTTCATTTCGAGTAGACCATAGGAGTTGGCCATCTACAAAATTATTGTACACGATGTGAAAAAAAATGATGTCATAATGTGAATGAGTCATAATTTATCCATATGGCTTCAATATCATAGCCCGAACACTCTAATTTCCTTTTCAAACACACTTGAACTCTTAGTTGTAATTTATTAGCATTATGTTAATTCACTTCAGTCTTGTATTATTTATTTAAATAAAAATACTTTCTGTCATATTTTCTAGCCATTTTAATTTTATGGTTATTTTTTTCTTCACATATGACATATTTTGTCTATTCAGCAATTAATTCAGAAAGCTGAGAACACTATGGAGCTCTGAAAGCTCTGAGTGAAAAAAAACAACTGAATGAAAAATGACTTTTGTTGTTGACAAATAGAAAATTGAAAGATACACACATCATAACATAAAATTGCAAAAATTCTGTTTTATTGGAAAATCTATCACAAGTGCAGTAAGATTTAACATCCGTACATACACAATCGTTAGGATTAGTACCGAAATAGCTGGAGCAGAATCCCATTACGGATGGAACACCGACTTAGTTCTAGTATCAACTTCAACATTTTTTATGCATCACAACAATAAAATATACTGAATCAAATCTTGCAACAATTGTACACTTTTGCTATACCCCCACCCCATGATACAACTAAACAGATAGCGCATTGCGCATCAAGGGCATGGGATGACGTCACTGACACACAAATTTCATTTTTATGAAAAATATTGTTTATAAAAACAGTACTCTTGTTTTTTTTTTAAATTATTATAAACACCAAGCATTTATTATTAAAAGTACGAAAATATAAGGCAATTTGTGTGTCCATGACGTAGATGCGCAGAACGAAACGAAAATAAACACGCGAATGCGCTATCTTGTGTAGTAGTATCATGCCCCAACCCTATTGCAACAGAAAAATACAAAAGACAACTGTCATTTTTACTGTCAGCTGTTAATCATTTGTGATTTTTTTGGAAATTACATTAGTGATTCCTACAAGTTAATAAAGTGCGTTCATGATTTACTAAATATATATAAAATTTCGCAATCTTACTAGACTAGTTGCACCGGATCGTGAATGGGGTATTCATTTTTTTATTTGGTTTTTACCACTTCAAAAGATTAAATACTAGATTAATTTTGACAGCACTATTTAAAATTCAAATGAGACATCATCATCTTTGTCAAACGAAAAGAAAAATTCACTTTTCCGATGAACGAGTTCATTTCGATATGGGAATACTTGAGCTCGAGCACACTATGTCTAGTGTGGCCAATTTAGCATTTTTCCTTCTAAATTTAGCCGGAAAAGTTTGATAGTTTGCTTGTTGGCATTTTTTTTTCAAATCCTGCCTGCAGTTTTTTTTAGCAAGAAATCGAGCAGCTTCAAATCACGAAATCCACAAAATCTACGAACTTTGCAACAAGTAAACTTCTGTTCTGTTGTTAAAAATTGTTTGCGGATGCATAAGCAACCATTAAAAGATTTTTTTTAAGATAAAAATATGAATTCTGAACTTATTTCCAAAATTGAATCTTAATGGAAAAACATAAATCTAAATAAATGCGAGAATATTGAAAATTCTGTTGAAATTTGGTGCGAGGTAAATAGGTTCACTGAAGCATCCAATGAAAACCTTACATATAGTTGTCAAACTTTGTCAATTCGTTTTTAGTTTTATCTATCTAAATTATGGATCTTGTAAATAATAAACGAAGGAATCGAATGAAAATTGATATATTAACTAGTATACTTTTTATCCGAGATAATTTATCTGAGAAATGTTGTAATGCTTTCATTATTCCTCCTAATATAATCAAACATTAATTTTACCGTAAAAGAAGAACAAGAAACTTGTGATATTTTTTGAAGATGCTTTAAATGAAGCAAAAAACTTTTGCAGTAAAAATATTATATAAATACATTTTACTTAATTAGATTAAAATACTATGATAGGTACTAGATTTGTTTTGTTTCTTTTTTTTTGCGAAATGGACTAATAACTATTTGTAAGGTTGTTTCCTTTTTTTTATTAAACTTAACGAAAAAACAACTTAGTTTTTGGTTTTGATTAGTTATTTAAAATTCAACATGCTAAAGTAAAAAAAAACTACAAAAAAATATACACTCGGTATTTTTAACGTCATCCTAAGACAAGTTCGATTGGCCCACACATATATTTACATTGTTTTGCGTTCTAATTACAGGACAGGAAATCCCGTTGGCAGGATTTTTGGCAGTTTTTATTCAAAAACTTTTTTCTTAGCAGTTTTTGTAGTAAAACAAATCCGGCTAAAACCACTATTTTAGCAGGATTTGAAATTTTTCATTGGTCACACTGATAGTCAGTCCTAGGAAGATTTAAATCAGATTTATTTTAAATCTTCATTTGAGGAGATTTAAATTTGTATGGAAAATCTTCAAGATTTTAGGAGATTTAAATTAAATCTACTTAAATCCCGGTTTAGTGGTCGGTGAAGTTTGATTAGTGAATAAGTAACCTAAATTCTGACAATTATCTTATTATATTAAGCCTGTAAAAAAATCACCATGGATTCATAAATGACGCACTTAAATTTTTACAATAGTTCACGAACAAGCCATGTTTATACTTCGAGCTGACGGCAATCTCAATGCCATAGCTACAAACTTCATAATAATTAGGTCTTATTAACAATCTGACCAAAACTGTCAATTGTCACAAATTGGCACCAATTTCTGACAATTCCTGTTCTAGACTTACAAATTTTGTAGTTTTGGGCAGAAGAGAGGCGCTCTTGAGAGAGTAAAAATTTCCCCTTCCTGACAATTTCTTGCCATTTTTTGTCCAGTACATTTTTGTAGGCAGCAAATACTGGGCAAAAAATTTAGAAATGTCAGGTTGACGCTTGTCATAAAAGAAAAAGAAAGTCTCGTTTTCTTGAAATTCTGCCAAACTTTATTTCTTTATGAAAGAATTTCATCCCCACTCTTCAAAATTTAATAAGCTGTCAACCTCTGCCCTAAAAAAAGGCTGGATCACCGCTATTATAAACAATGTGCAAGGTTACCTTTCCGTTCTTTTTTTACAATTCTACAATCGTAAAAAAAGACAGTGAATACTTAATGTAGTAGAATTGCTTCATGTATTTTCCGACGGACCCTTTATTTTTACTAATCGAAAAAATTCGTGGATACGATAATTGATAAACAAATATTGTATTCCGTAACGGAACATGGAGTAAATATGAAAACTAACAATTACTTGACGGGAAAAGAGAGAACGGTAAAACGTCTTTTAAAACGGCAACATTACAACTTTGAGACTAATTTCATTTTTTAGCATAACTTTTAAAATGTTCATTTTTAGGAATAAATACATATAAAGGGTCCGCCATCTGACGTTTTTTTTTCAACTAGTGCTTATTTCGTGAATGATAACACTTAGCTCATGTCTGATTTGACAGATAATTAGTTTTATCCTTTCGCTGAAGGAATATGGTTGTGTATACGCTTGAACAACGCTGGGAAATATTGCGACATTACTTTGAAAATCATGGTTATGTTGCAGAATGTGTGCGAAAATTGCGTACGGATTTTGGAAGAAGAGAAGCACCGTCAGCTCCGTATGTTCGTTATCTTGTGAAAAAAGTGAAAGAAACTGGCATCTTCATCGATAAACCAAAGCGTGAAAAGCCAAAAACAGTTCGTTCACCTGAGAATATTGCTGCTGTGACAGAAAGTGTGCGTGAAGCGCCATCAACATCAATTCACCCTCGTTCTCAACAATTGAACATTTCGGAGACATCATTGAGACGAATTTTGCATAAAGACCTTGGTATGACGCCATACAAAGTCCAATTGGTTCAGGAGTTGAAGCCAACTGACCATCCAATGCGTTTTCGCTTCGCCGCAGAGCTGATGTCGTTTGGCCACCTCGGAGCTGCGATTTGACACCGTTGGACTATTATTTATGGGGTGCTGTAAAAGATAAGTGTTACGCCGACAAGCCAGAGGCAATTGACGCTTTAAAGGACAATATTCGTGAAGCCATTGGTGAAATACAGCTGCAAACAATCGATAATGTGCTTAAAAATTGGACCGATCGTGTAGGCTACTGCCAGCCGAGGCAGCCATTTGAATGAAATTATTTTCCATTATTAACCGGAAGGATTGTACTTTCAAATAAAAAAAGAAATTTGAGAAAATATTCAGTAGTTTTGTTTTATAGCATTTTCAAAAAAAAAAAAGTTATTTGGCGGACCCTTTGTATATATACATGCTCGTATATCAAACCTAATCTCAAATCAATTTGTAGTTCCTGAGAGCATAATTCTGAATCAATTCGGAATTTTCATTAAAATTTTATTCCTAGGATTAACTTTCAAAATCTTTGGCAATAAACATCAACATGTTATTGCAACTCTTCTGTACCTTTAACCTTGCAGGTATATCCACAAAACGAATACAATACAAGCAAGACCAAAATTGAAGGCGAAAAAGAATCATGAAACCACATAACAACACAACAAAAAATAAAATAAAGTGAAGTAAAAAACATCCCACATATAAATTTCTCTGACGACCGCCGCGACGTGGCAAAAGGTAGAAAGGGGTCAAAGGTACTATGAAACCTATAACTGTAGTTACGACATATTTTTGTTAGTATATTGTATTGGAGTGAATACTCTCTGGCGTATAGTCAGAGTATGTGGGTAACATATGTGTGGTAGTTAATCCTTCGAAACATAGTTGTAATCCAGCGTAGACTAGTTATTTAATATCCTACACAAATCCCTCAGAGATTGAACTCAACGTGATTTTTCAATTTCTTCTCAGATGATGTTGAAAAGGTTAGTCATTCATGGTTTTAAAAGTTGACGGGACCAATTATTATATGAGAGCATTACTCTTAAATAAAATTGTAGACCATGACTCCTATTAGATAGACTACTTAGCGTTCCATAGTGGTGCCTAATTACTTTGATTTATGGAACATTAAATGGAAATCAATAAATTTATTGGAAAATAAAATAATAAATTGAAAGTGGAAGGTAGTATTTTTGTTGCTGGGCGACACGGATCGATTGGGAAAAAGATTTCAGATTGCGGTGATTATTACTTTTTATGTTGCCTTAAATGATGCAATAAAGATATCTACAGTTCTACACGCAATTAAGAAACATTTCATTTGGAGAAATATGAGGAAAATAAACGATTGAAAACTAATTCAAAATGATATCGATTTGTCATTCTACCATTCTTGACGTAGGAACTTACTATACAAATAGAAGACTGATATATGATATTTATTTTAAGATCCATAATGTCCATAATAATGTAATAATTTAACCAGACTTCAAGAATTGGTTAGCTTGAACTCTGGTTAAATTTCGGTAGGAAACTTTTAACCTGTTCAAACTGAATCACACGTGTAGTTAAACTTCAACACTAAATTATGGTTCACAATATGTGTACCCTTCGTTTATTCTCGGTACAAGATTTCAAGGAAATGTATGCGGTTCAATCAGTTTTTAGGGGACAGATGCACAAATTTAACTTCAACCAAAGATCAGCTGAGTTCGAATTATTTGTCGAACCAGATCAAATTTCCAGTGCATTGGGCAATTGCGAGTCCAGAGAGAGTTAACTGAACTGGACTTCAAAGTATGAGTAGTCTGGGTATATGTCTTTTGTTACTGTCAGTTGTTAGCTCATTGTTATTTTATAAATCCTTGATGAATAATTTCACATGGTTAAGTGCTTTGTATTCATTTAAATAAAGTATAATAATTATTTTGTTAAGGTAAAAGGCATTTGTAGACTACGACAAGATGATAATATTGATTTCTTGGAACTTGCCATGGCGATAGTCTCCATTGAGGGTTAAAAAGCTAACCCCCAGTTTCACAGTGCGAGCTTAAGCTTAAGATCAACTGAACCTTAAACTGAGTTTAAAGTTTTGGTTTAATATGTCAGGTTTCCCAGTGAAATCTGATCTTCAAATCAGTTGAACTTCGTTTAACTACATTTTATGAATAATAGTTGGCAGTATTTTTCTTGCCTCGCCCTCCCTTTCTCTCTCTGACACAAAAAAACACGCGAACCAATGAGAATAATAAATAAAATAATATTCAAAATCACTATAACAACTCGATAACATTTGAATACACAATTTTGTTTTGTTGATAATATTTTCTGAAAAAAAAAACAATAGAATCGCCGAACTGAAATTTAAACGGCAGAATAATCTCGGTTAACTTAAACTACAAATTGAACTCGGTTCAAGGTTTAAACGACACTGTGAAACCGAATAAATTGTTGATTTGAAGTTTAAACCAAAAGTAGAGTTTAAACCCGCACTGTGAAACTGGGGTTTAAACAATGTGGAATAATAATCATGAGTTTTTGTCTCTGTTTCGCATGTCCCAGAAATATTAATCCTATGGCGGCTTATGTAGATTCTTCCATATAAAAAATTAAAAAAAAACTTAACTTTATAAGCAAGGAATTAAATATTTTTTTTTTTGGTTGTTGGTTTAGGTTTATTTAATAACCATATTTAGTTGACCTGTGAAAAAAATTCGATTGAAGTGAGAAAAATGTGTGGAAAAAATATTTCTCACCAAGAGTTAAGTAATAGCGAATTAAATGCTTTAACCCCAGCTGAACCACAGTTAATCCGCCGAAATCAGCGAGTTAATTTTTTCCAGGTTCAGCACTGAGTCAAGCTCTTAACTTCGACTGTTGGGCCTAAGAATTAAATTGATTTAGTCTTTCCGATAATTTCCTGTATTCCTGTTTGGTACAAAATTGCCAAAAGTAGTGACATAGCCGGGATGAAGCTGGCATTTTTTTTTATTGATTTTGTGAAAATAATACTTATTGACCAATAGTCAAATAAATGCGAAAGGTTGCACGTAATTCCGATCTTCGTAAGTTGATTTTTTTAATGATAAATCAAGTTTTAAAACTAAAAGTTCAAAACATTCTTTGCAACTCAATTTCATAATTTTGTTATTGTGACCTAACTTTGAGATACACCTAATTTATAACCTGTACCGAGTTGAAACAATCTTCATCCGACGATTGTAAGCAGTCTCGAGTCGAAATTTGTGTTAAAAAAAAAGTTGAGTTGAGTTGAGCTTAGGGGTTTGGTTTCACATTATTTAAACATCGTCTGAAATATTTTTACAAATAAATAGATTCAGCCACATGGTAGTCTTAAATATTATATCGGTAAACATAAATATCCTTTTTTGAGGCATGTCAAAAGTATTGACTTTCCACCTCAACGCTCCCACTTCTTCGTAAAACTCTATCAAGTTGATGAAATTGGTTTGGTTTGACATTAGTTCGAATAATTACAGGTGGAAGGTAATGTATCGCTTCTCTATCTACTCGTATGTATCTATTACTGTGATATGACTAATTTCGGAGTTATGTCTAAGTTATCTTGATTTTTATTATTTAATGTACTGAATAGTGTGTTTTCGATAGTATTGCCCTCTTGATTTCAAAAGTGAAAAATCGATTTCAATTGCTTGACACGTCGATTTCGATAGAGTTTTAACAATTGAAAATTAAAGCAACTGAAAAAATGCTTCCTGTTTAACTCGGGTTTATTTTATTTTCGGGAGTAACTAACCCTGATTCAACTCACGAGTTAAATACAAAGAAACGCACTTGCTCACACTCGAAATTTAAGCACTTTAGTTTTAATTTACATTTAGTATAGCTTTTGATGAATTTTGATTAGCACATGTTTTGTGCGCTCATAAAAAACAGATAAGTGTCATATTACAATTTCAACGTAAAATAATGTCAAACCAAAAAAAAAAACAGTAAAATAGTGCATTTCTTGTTTTTCTTTGGTAGTAGGTAATTACATAATTTTTTGATTACTGTTTATCATGCTACACCCTAAACTTTTTGAAGATATTGTGCCTAATTACATAATGTACATTGTATTTTATATATGTAAAACTCCTCAAACAATAATACATAATTACCCATAAATGCCACTACTTTCTCAAGTAATCACTTAGAAATACAATTTAAAGCACGTTCAATGAAATTAAGTAGATACCCATCTACTTATCCAACAAAAAAAGCAGAAACAAACTTAAATAAACAAATTTTACCATTAAGCAAGTTCATTTCATTTTTATTCAGTCGAATGCTATTAATCACTCGATTGGAAATTGTACAAGAAAACAAACATACCCATAAGTTGCAATAGTTCATTGAAATAAAATGCCGATATACGATTTCGACTCGAACCTAAACAACATTATAAGCAGTCAGTAGTTTAATGTTTATTAAAAGCTGCTGAAATCGGAAAGATAAACATAGATTGATTCCAAGATAGCCAGGCTATCATACACACGCTTTTGGTCATGACCGGACAATGCTCGTATAGATACATAACGTAACACCATTCACAGCCAATCGATTTGATTAAGGCACGCACAGTTTATATGTGCGATTACCTTATTCAGCGAACGGCACGGGGCTATATAAACCGAGCATGTAAGCAAGAAAATACGATGTAACTACTTCTCAAATAGAAAACAAAGAAAACGATTTGTCTTTTCTCTGACAATTACACAGTGGGGTATTTTAGCTGAAAGCATTACATTTTTTTTCAGGAAATGATAAGAGATTAGCAATAAAATTGGTGTAGTATACTAAAAGTGGTTAGTATCTTACCTAAAAGGTCGAATACAATTCGTTTCCATTGATTAATTCCTTTCTTATCCGAAAACTGTATTGTCAGGTGTTCCTCAGGGAAGCCATCTTGGTCCTCTTCTTTTTCTAATTTTTATTAATGATATGCCTAACATATTTTTAAATTCTAATCGACTCTTATTCGCAGGCGATTTAAAATTCTTCATATGTATCAAATCTGTTAACGATTGTTTTCTGTTACAAAAAGACCTTCAAAGGCTATCTAAATGGTGTTTAACTAACCAATAGTTTTTAAATGTCTCAAAATGTCATTGTTTTTCTTTTTTTCGCAATTATACACAAGATTTTTTAATACAAAATTGATAGCCATATTCTAGAAACAGTATCTGAAAAAAAAAGACTTAGGTGTGGTTTTTGACTAAATTAAAATTTGGAATATATTGTAGCCAAAGCAAACTCCATGTTAGGTTTTGTTAAACGTAACTCCAAAGACTTTTAGCATCCTTTCACGCTTAAAACCCTTTATAGCTCATATGTGAGGTATCTATTTTAGAGTATTGCTGTGTGATTTGGGATTCATATTACAATATTCATTCTAATAGAATTAAAAAGATTCAAAAGAATTTCACTAGATTCGTAATTTGGAAATTGGGTTGGAACATTGAACCTCCTTCGTACCCAACTAGATGTAAGCTTCTTGGAATACAGTCACTGGCTAATAGAAGGAAAGTTTTTTCGGTGATGTTCATAAGTGATATTTTATCTAATAATATTAAATGCGCTTTTCTTTTATCTTTGATCGATATTAATGCTCCATGTCGACAGCTAAAAGAACGTGTTATGCTGCGTGAAAGTGAACATAGGGTAAACTATGCACTCAACGAACCTATAACTCGCTGTGTTAGAGAAACCATCTTGTTTCTAACAATATTGACATTAATTTTCATTTAAGTAGACTCACTTTAAAAAATAACTTAATGTTGTACTTTTCAAATTAGTTAATTATTTTATTTTACTTATAAATATGAAATTCTCTCATAAAGAAATAATATCCAAAAAGTCTGGAACAGTTTAAGCACAATTCAAATATCTTGTTACAACCAACCTTACACTTGCGCTTTCAAAAATAAACTGTGCCATCTTCAGGCATAAGCTACTATTTATACTAGTTTTTATTGCTTCTAGATGTCTCTTGAACTCTCTCGCCAAATAGTTCTAGAATTTGCTAATGTTGTTAATGCAGATTATAAAGCATAATACTGGGTTTGCGTCTTTGCTGTCGGTATGTAGTTTATAATTTGTAGGAACTTTCATAACAAATTAAATAATGTCCGTTTAGCGATTTAAAAGTAGTCAGGAAGTACAATTCGTTACAATATCATATGCTCGTATTTTTTTTTGTGATTTATGAGGTTATATGTTTCATTAAACATTTAAAAATGTTTCTTTGCCATATTATTTTGCTATGACAACCCACTGTGTATTAGCTGTCATTCGTTCCGAAGCATTCCAAAGCGAAACGGCTCACGCCGGGAATGCAAAAAAAGCCTTTTTGCATTTAGTGTGATGAGAAGTAGTCGTAGTTTTTCACGCGATGATGGCAAAAATATATTTATAACCAAACAATTCGCATACCTAACCTAAAAGAATAATTTGCGTTTAGTAAATGCACATACCTACTTCTATTTACTCTTATCAAATTGTACTATTTTCTGAAAAAACATTGCTTTATTTTTAGTTTCATTCACATATGTATCTACTTTAGGCGATTATCGAACTCTTTTTGATAAAAGGATGTCAAAGTGTGTACTAAAAAACGTACTAAATGATAAATCCTGTCAGTGTTCTGTCATTTATGAGTTATATATATAGTACCTATATATTTTCTCTGAAAATTATGTTTTGAATATTAATTTGATTTTCATCACGGATTTATGATTAACGCCTGACAGATTACGAATTAACGCCTTGGACGACATCAATTCAAAAACTTTCTCGGCATCTTTGCCGTTTACCATATCAAAGTGATAAATTTCTATAAGAAATTAAATATTTAAACATAAGAAATTCATCAGAATCAGCTCCCGAAATCCACGTTGCGTCAAAATCACTTACGAATTGTTCCGTAAAAAAAAATAGTCACGCAAACGTATTCCGCGATTTTGAGAAATATATAGTTCAATATTGCTTGTCTATGTCTATTTTGCATCTGTTCACTTAACATATGTTCATATATCAAAACAAAACTGAGAGTTCCCGCCTTTTGCAAAAGTTATACAATCTTTCACCTTGTATTTAGACAAGACATTTCTTGAGTATACGAACGACCTTGAATTTGTTATGGTATAGTAATTGCCAGTTGTGGGCCAGTAAACGAACATACTTAATGTCAACAATATTCACACGCTAACTCGTTTTTTTTATTTGAAAATAATTTTTTTTTATTGAAAAAAGCGAATTTGTCAAGAGCACCACCTGTCACATAGAAACAAAGGAGCAAACATCGCGTCAGTCGGTCGTGTCGGCAGGTTAATCCACATAAATGGTGGGAAGGAGCTAAAAAGGGTCAATACAAAAATGGATTCTTAACGATTACACATGTGAACGAGCATGCCAATGTATAGGGGTGTTAACAAATGTTGCCAATGATGTTATATATAATGGATTTTTGTGTGGTGTAGGAGAATTTGGATGTGTTTTTGGCAAAGTGTCATCTACTAAGTTATATGATGTTGTAGGTAGTTGGTAGGTATTAAGTACCTATCACATAATGTTCCTGTTAAAATTATACTTCGTTTCCTTGTGTGTTTATTGCTTTTTCTTATGGTTTCTGCCTAGCAGCTGTTACCCAAGACTCACCTCAAGCGCCATCAGACAACATCCACACACATTCAAAAAAAAAAAAAATCTAAAAAGAAATTATTTAATATACCTAACTACATTGTCCAGAGATTCTGTTTTTTTTTAGTCTGATGTCATGCTAGAAATACAAGATTGCATTTGCGTG
Organism: Philhelius pedissequus; assembly: GCA_910595825.1. Taxonomy (NCBI): domain Eukaryota; kingdom Metazoa; phylum Arthropoda; class Insecta; order Diptera; family Syrphidae; genus Philhelius; species Philhelius pedissequus. The sequence continues at coordinate 51,368,785 of OU343161.1, read as the reverse complement.
ATGGTGTGACAGACACTCCATGATTCCGAGATCATAGCCAATTGATCTCTATTAGTAGGTAAATGTGCATAGTGCATGTCGGTAAAGTGGTTCCCATGGCAATGGATGACGCTGTGTGGGTCATTGCTATATCAAGAAGAGATTATGCAATCAATGGCAAGTCGGTACGTTTAGTTCATTTCATGGGGGTTAAACCAGTCAGCGATAATGATTACGAGATATATGCATTCAAATACGGGTTCAATGCATGAGTAATTTCTGTAAGAGTAGCGATGCATGGCAATGGGTTAGTGGCATTCAATTTAAACACAAAACAAACAAGCTTTAATTTTGAATTACAGAAAAGTTCAATACCTTTTGGAAGGAAAGCAGTACGGCGATGATGTCAAATAGGCATCGAAAATGTATATACCTAAATAGTTATAAGCAAAGAGTAACTGGTTAGAAGAAAATGAAAAGCTAAAATCAATTCCCAAAGAAGTTCAAACGCCATTTAATTTCAGAGACTTGCGGTTGCATGTTAAGCGATTGCAATTACCTTTTATTTGAGTTGCAATTATTTTCAAATTGGAAAATTTTGCCGAACTACTAAAAGTTAATTTTTTTAAAAGGTTGAGAAAAAAAATAACATCGTTAATGTATCATAAGTTTTGCAAATGGCTGCAAATGTCACTGTGTTTTGACATTTATGTAGTAGACTAGACAGGAAGACAAGCAGGTTTAGAGCGATATAAACAAGAAAAAAGAGGAACTACCTATTGTTGCTTAATATTTGACCAATGTTCAATCTATGTTTTATAAAGTGTTTCCACCGCTCCAAAAGTAGATTAATTTTGACAGCACTATTCAAAATGCATATATCTTTTTATTTTCGCTTATGATGTAAAAGTGAGACAGGCAGCTTCATCTGTGTCAACCGAAGAGAAAAATTCACTTTCCCGATGAATGTGTTCATTTCGATATGGAAATAGGGTAGTTCGATTGTAGATTAAAATGAGATTTATTTTAAATCTTCATCTGAGAAGATTAAAATTTGTATGGTAAATCCTCAAGATTTGTAAGAGATTTAGCTAAATCTACTTAAATCTCGGTTTAGTGGTCGGTGGAAACGTAGTATTAAAGTACAGTCGATTTTGAACCACGAGCCTTTTAATTTACGACCAGTACTCTCTTGGAGATAATTTCATTCATCTTTTTTTTTGTGTTTTTGCATCCAAGTAAAATGTTTTAATTTTTTTTTTTTACAAAAATAAGAACAATATGTATAGATATATTGTTTGGATTTCCTTTTACTAGATTTTTTTTTATAATTTACACGCGCTTAAGGGATTATGACGTTACCCTTTATATGCTTTTTAACACAGCGCGGGCGTGAGAGAGAAGAGATAGAAGGATAGGAAAGATGTGTGGTGCGATGTTCTGAGACTAGAGCTGGTTGTTGTCTCAAATTTATCTCCAGGGATGGCGGCTGTACTAATGCGGAGATTTTACCGTGTTCTATTTATCTATGTCTCTTAATTCGTATTATTTTATTTATTACGTTGTCATATTGTATGGGTATACTAGTTTACTCAATCACATGCTGTTAGTTTTATGTCTAAACAGCACGGATGAGCAAACCTGCAACTCATTTTACCACAATTTTGTATAATTAGTTTTTAATGAAAAAAAAGACGACATAGACAACAGCAGGAATTGAACCTGTGACCACGAGGTTGACAGGCGAGCACACATCTATCGCGCCACGGCCATCCCCTTTAGATTTATTTTTTAACTTAAAACAATTCTTTTGTATAAAATCAAGGATAAACACAACTTCACATATACCTTGCAGTTATTTAAAAATATTGAAGACGAATTTATTTGTTTATATTCCCAGGAACTGAATGTCATACTTTTATTGTATATGAAAACGTTTTGCAAGCCACTGAGGAAGGATAAAGTGAGTGTTTCCGCTTGTTTTTGATTACATTTTTGTATCAATATAAGGGCAGGGCGTAGGTTGATTCATGGAAATAAATAGAATATTCGAGTAGAAAATGGACATTTGGAGGATTAAGTTTTATACAAAATTTTATTAAGGTGACCATATTTCCGATGCTACACAAACCAAATTTTATTTTGAAAGCTTATTTAATTTTGAATTTAAAAAGGCGCAATTATCAATTTGTTTTAGTTGTTAAAATCGTTATTTCAAGGTTTTCATTAATCATGGAATTTCCAACATAATTCCAAAAAAATTTGGCTAAAATCATCTCATTTTTAGCTTTAATTTATTTCAACGAAACAAAATCACTAGTTCATTACTTGCTTTTTCGATCGCATGATAATTTAGTCGCAACGTAACGTAAAATGAGTTTAAATTCGATAGAAATTATCCTTTTCGTCGCAACTAAAAAAATTGCAAGGGTTTTCTTAGCATAACGCGATGAGTTTGTCATTCTATAAATTTATTTAAACAATTAAAAAAAAAAAAAACTTTCAACAAAAGGGGAAATAATTTTGTTTACATAGAAAAAAATAAATTTATATTAAATGATTGTGCAAAATAAAATAAATGAGTTGGTCACCATAATTCATGATTGGAAACACCATTGACAGAAATGCCACCCTTGACAGGAGGTTATTGATGAATTGAGTGTTTTGGTTCTGTTTGTTTTTTTTTGCAATATTTATTGTTTGTTCACAAATAGTGTTTACTCATAAAATAGTTACATATGTACGTACATGTACACATATGTATACATACATACATATATAACAAATGAAAATTGATACTGATGGTTTATTATTTTTTTTGTATTAAATCGGAATTATTTTCATGTTCACATTTTGACACTCAGAATAGCAAGAAAAAAATATCTACGTGTTGGTGGACATTTACACATAACGAGTATAAGTAAATAGAAATATCACAAAATTGAAATACATTTCGATGTCTTACAGTTTTCCTTTTATGCAACTAGTTGAAGCAATGGACACAAAAATTTATATAGATATATGCTCGCTGTATTATCAGGAAGCGAGATAAATTTTGACAGAACTTTCATTTGATATGTTGACAGTTTATATATTAATTTAAGAACTGTTTCCGTTATTCCATTTTCTAGCTAAAGAAATGAGAAATTGAAAGGACATGGAAAAATAGTTTCTGTACAGTGTAGATTAAAATAAAATGCACGACTGGATCGTACGAACTTGCTCTTGTAGCTAACAACTTTAATGTAGCTAACCATTGGGGTTTAGTTAGTTAGATGTGGTTATCCTATGTAGGTTTAAAGTCTATGTAGGTAAGATTACCCTGATTCTTAGTATAATGAATTGTCGAATAGATGATTCAAGGAATAGTAACATAAAGGTACCTACCTACAAATGTATATTTAAATTTAAGTTATGGATTTTAATTATGTAATTTAGGAGAGTTAAATGTATATTCATATATATACGTATGGATGGAACCTTAGTATGTAAACATGTACATATAATAATAAAAATGAAGGATGTTCGTGGGTAGGTATCTATGTGCATATAACTTTATAATTTAGGTGCAATATGCATACATAAGATTCATGTGATTTTTCAAGACACATATTATGTATAAATAAACATATGTAAGGGCGTACATTGTATTTAGTATTCAGTGGCGTACGCAAACATTGGAAAAAAACGGAATAATAATAAGGTAGAAATAAATGGATAATACACATAGTTAAATGTTTTAATATTGCTTAGTCGTTATAGTTTGAAGAAAAACAAAGTTGCCATTTGAATCCATGGATAGAGCGGTTTTTTAATAAATTAATTTTTTATGTATTAAATTTTGAAAACATTTTTAGAAAACAAATTTCAAACGACATTTTGAAGATATTATTAATATATAAAGGGTCCGCCATCTAACGTTTTTTTTCAACTTGTGCTTATTTCGTGAATGGTAACACTCATGTGTCTGATTTGACAGATAATTAGTTTTATCCTTCCGCTGAACGAATATGGTTGTGCATACGCTTGAACAACGCTGGGAAATATTGCGACATTACTTTGAAAATAATGGTAATGTTGCAGAATGTGTGCGAAAATTGCGTACGGATTTTGGAAGAAGAGAAGCACCAACAGCTCCGTATGTTCGTTATCTTGTGAAAAAAGTGAAAGAAACTGGCATCCTCATCGATAAACCAAAGCGTGAAAAGCCAAAAACAGTTCGCTCATCCGAGAATATTGCTGCTGTGGCAGAAAGTGTGCGTGAAGCGCCATCAACATCAATTCACCTTCGGTCGTTCTCAACAATTGAACATTTCGGAGATATCATTGAGACGAATTTTGCATAAAGACCTTGGTATGATGCCATACAAAGTCCAATTGGTTCAGGAGCTGAAGCCAACTGACCATCCAATGCGTTTTCGCTTCGCTAAGTGGGCCTGCGATCGACTTAGAGAAGATGCCGATTTTGCCAAAAAAAATCATCTTTTCAGATGAAGCTCTTGGCGGGTATGTAAACAAGCAAAATTGCCGCATTTGGGGCACAGAAAACCCGCACGCATACATTGAAAAGCCGATACACCCAAAAGGAGTCACTGTTTGGTGCGGATTTTGGTCCAGAGACATAATTTGGCCATTTTTCTTCGAAAATGAGCAAGGAGTGGCCGTTACAGTTAATGGCGATCGTTATCGGGCCATGTTGAATGAATTTTTGTTCTATTGGCAATATTTGGTTTCAACAGCACGGCGCTACGTGCCACACAACCAAAGCTACACTCGATGTTTTGCGCCCTGTTTTTGAAGATCGCATTATCAGCCGCAGAGCTGAAGTCGTTTGGCCACCTCGGAGCTGCGATTTGACACCGTTGGACTATTATTTGTGGGGTGCCGTAAAAGATAAGTGTTACGCCGACAAGCCAAAAACAATTGACGCTTTAAAGGACAATATCCGTGAAGCCATTGGTGAAATACAGCTGCACACAATCGATAATGTGTTTAAAAATTGGACCGATCGTGTAGGCTACTGCATGGCCAGCCGAGGCAGCCATTTGAATGAAATTATTTTCCATTATTAACCGGAAGGATTGTACTTTTAAATAAAAAAAAAAATCGATTTTTCAAAAAAACATTTTTATTTATTTTTTAAAGATTGAAAAACTTTTTTTTTTGAACATTTTGGTATGCAGTTTTATTAGCAACCTTAGGGAGCATTCGCATAAAAAAAATTATTTCAATCGGTTCATCCAATGTTGAGAAAGTCAAAAATATGAAAAGTGGTTCTATGGGAAGTACCGTTAATAAGTACAACAAAAAATATTTTTATACTTGAAAGTGGACTGTGTGGACTAATTTAAGAACACACATTTTTTATAAAAATTCTTGTAGCCGTTTTTGAGAAATTAATTTTTCTCTTAACGTTTTTTTTTTAACATTTGTATGGAAGGTACCGTAGTTTTTTATTTTAGGAATATAGTTTTTTTTAACTTTTCAAGATAATGTCAAAAAACTACCAAATACAAAGTTTCGACAAAATCCATTAGTCGTTTTTGAAATTTTGAGTTTTCAAAAAATAAAGTTTTTTCTTTAATTTTCAACAAAAATTTTTTTGAAAAATTTTGGACTACAATAGTGTTTAAGCTTTTTAGGAGCTTCTGCGCAGAAAAATTAAAAAAAAATGAATTAACCGTTTCCCATAAAACCGAAAAACAAAAAAGGGTACTATTAGAGGTACCAAAAATAACAATTTTTTTTTCAAAAAAAAAATTACTAAAATGTTCTATACTAAAGCACTTATTTTTTTTTTATAAAAATCGTTGGAGCCGTGTTTGAGAAAAATAAGATTTTTGTTTTTGGCCCAAAAAAATGTATGGTAGCTACTGTTTTTTCTCGTCTTAAAAAAAAATGAAAAAAACGTGTGGGCATATTACCGAAAAAACAATACCAACCAAGTCTGAAGCGAATCTATTCAACCGATTACCCTGTAGAGTCGAGGACAGACAGACAGACGGAATTGGGGGAACCACTTTTTTGGTGTTCTCTATGATCGTAATGTCATGTTTGATTGTTAGATTTTTTTTGCACGAATACATAACTTGCCTTATAGTACCGTAAAAATGGAAGGAATGTTGACAGATTTGGAATGACATAAGAAGAAATCCAGTACGAATTATTTGCACGAATTTGACATTCCAGTTTCAATCATATATGTAAATAAGTATGTACGTCAAACCAATGTGTCATCGAGACGGTATATTTTAAGTTTAGGGTTTGTCGTTATGTGAACTTCACCGACGGCGACGCACGCTGCTTTTTATTGTGCCAGCGCCGTCGGCAAAAAATAATGGTAGCAGATAAGTAGGTAGTATCAATATGTACTAAAATGTTTATTATTATGTATAAAATCTATCTGGAATGCAAACATTCCATGGTAAGATAAGTTTAATGACAGTTTGGAGTCGCCCGAAAGGCTTCCGATTGCATCTAAAAGTGTTCGATTGGTATCAAATGACAGTTCTTCTTCGAAAAATAAGAAACATTGAATCAAAACCAATAGAACACTCATACACACAGTCACAACTAATAAATGTCAAACTCGAATTCAACGTTGCATCGGTCATGGTTACAAAATAAAAAAGAAAACAAAAATGTGCGTTTGACATTACCTGTTTTATATGAACATATACAACACTCTTATTATATATAGTTCTTATTTGTCCCGGTAGGACAGTTCCTCCGGATTACCTGTCAAAAACGACATAAAATGTGATATCTAAAATGTATTTGAATACGTATTAAATTGTGTATACTTTAACGACGTCTTTTGAATTAAGTGGCAATGCTAGAGTCGAGGATAGAATAGATATCAAAGTTATATTTTTTTGACAGCTTGCATATTGACAAATGTAACAGCGCTGTCACAAGCATGCAGAGATGTGCATTCTATAATATAATAATTTTTAAGAAACAATTTAATAGTTGTGTTTTTGTATATTATTGCAACAATTGTACGCAACAAGTAAGCGCACATTTGGAAATTTGATATCGTTTCACTGAACTTAAAGATCTTTCAAAAAACGAGATACAGTATAATTAAGTTGTTTAAAATGATTTTGAAAAAAACGCAATAAATAATTTAATATTATTTTTGTTTTTGTGGACTGTGTGGATTAAAGCCAAATTGACGATTTTTATGACCTGTAGTCCAAAATGAGTTTCGCCCAGGCACGATAGTTGGGCTCATCAGTTAGATGCTATCGTACCCTTCTAAGACGCAATGTTTTTCGGTCAATGATTATCGACTCTTATAAAATTTGCAGCATTAACACACTGCAAATTATATTATTTGGGGGAATTTCGTTAAATTCGTGCACCTAAACGTATGTTATGTTGTTTAAAATGTTCAAATGTGGCTGACTGTCCCTCCAATCGTTGTGGTTGCCGAGGTGTGACTTGACATCACAGTTGTCAAGTGTCAATTATAGTCGAAGCTCACTTAGTTTTCAATCAGTGTAGCGTCAAACATTTTAAATTTTGTTCGACTCAATAACAATGCCAACAGTTGATATTTAAACAAAGAAAACCTCCCAAATAAAGTATGTGTTTTTCTTTATTACTCACACAAACGATTGTCGGTTTGTCTGTTTGAACTTCGATACAATTTAATCGTGGATAGTAAATGTTCCTTTTGTTGTGATGATCTTTTTAAATAAATGCCGCCACACGCATGCACAATGTCTGTCTTAAACAGCTCTGTATAGAGAGTCACGATAATATTTTATAAAATTTCCTTCACGACTTCCAAAATGTTTTAGAGCAAAAAACAAAACTAATATTATTCAATCGTGCATAATAAGATCTCCAATCAACTCAAATAAACAGAGCTATAAAATGTCATCAAAATGAAAACTGGTAAATTAACCAGCCAGCAGTACGAACCTGTACCTACTGTACAATTCATATTGTATCATGTTGCTTTTCTTAGAAATTAAATATTTGCTTTTCTTATACAAGAATATGACATCAACATTTTGTTAAGCAAACTGTCGTATATGTACGAGTATGTAGATTAAATCAACTTGCAGATAAAGTAAAAGTATTTTTCTTATGCAACAATCAATGCAGAATCAAATAATAGAACTTAATTAAAGGGTGACCCAACATATATCCCTCTACCGGAAGACAATAATAACTTTTGCAAATGGCGGCAACTGTCAATTGTGTGATTGTGAAGTACACAGATGCAGAATTCATGTCGTAAACAATGGGACTCTATAACCTTCGGTCTTTTTTCCTTTTTTTTAATTCGTCAAAGATTTTAGCAACGATTTTCCAGGATTCTTACGTTAACTATGTTGGTATATGTATATTGTAGTCAATTGTTGCGAAGAGACTGGAACAATATAACTCCTCGTCGCCGGATATGTCATCGGAACTCATTGATTAAAAAGATGATCAATTTGATTTGCAGTAAACTGTTGAATTGGGACTGATTGACAAGTAGTTTCACGGAAGGTACAATCGAACAAAAAGTCAACGTGGCAACGGGCAGTTTAAACGGTCGCATATAATGTCACGTTTTGAGCCGCTCCAAAATTCTCTCATCAACGAACAAGCCTCATTATTCGGGAAGTTATCAAAGAGAAAATACTCCAAGTTCTTGTCAAAACGATTGAAAATGCCATTACATCCCAATAATTATCATCAACAATGACACCTAATTGACTGATATCATACGAGTATCTTATGGGTTAAAATGAACACACATTCCTATTTATGAATAAATATTAGGAAATCAAATAGTTTCATTTTGAAGATAGGTATACCAAAGAACATAGTGCGAGTATTTTTGGAACACCCTATATGAATCATTTAAACCAAATTTATAGTACGTTTTTTTTTTTTTTTTTTTACTTAATCAAAATCTTGACAACCTATCACAATTACTGATCTTTGTTTTCTCCAAAACAAAACAAAAATAATGAAATTGAAATGTATTTTGGTCTCATTTTAATCAATATAAAAATGTACAGATACTCTGTGCTTGACGTCAGAGCCATAAAGAGTATAGATGAAAACAACTTCCCAGAATATCCCAATCCTATAGATATACTATATATATAATATACTATACAATACTTCAACGGATGTCTATGGCTGCCTACAATTTTCAAGGTGAAGTTCATCTCACTCTCTTATTAGAGAGTAGGTAGGTATACATAATTTTGTAGATACATATTATTATGTACTTCTTTTTTATTTTTATCGGTATCTTTTCTGGTGGTCGTTGTGTGATCCAAGCTAAATAAGAAATGTTCCTTGAAGGCAAGGAAATGTAAGATACACAATAAGATACAAATCTTATACATATTGGAGATTTCCAAGCAATTTAAAATAACTATATTTATACACAACGGAAACTGCTACTTCTGTCAAAGGAATCGGAGACAAAAAAACTGGCATATTAGCCGTGTTTTTTTTTTGTAAAAGCTATCTGCAGCAAATCAGAATTTACTTACATTACAAATAAAGGGTTATCCATTTTGCGGTTTCAAAAGTAAACGTAAAAAAAACAGATATAAAATATTTTTGTTCATGATATTTCTTTTTTATTATAAAGGTTGAACATTGACATTATGTGTGAAACAGTACATCATTTAAATGAACACCACGCAAATTGTTGTAAGCATCGATTCTTTTGAGGTAATTTTCGACCACTTTTTGACACATATTGGGCGGTATCTTAGCCATAAGTTGACGAATATTGGTTTTCAAGTGCTCAAGAGTTAAAGGTTTATCTGCATAAACACGGTCTTTCGTGTAGCCCCACAAAAAAAAGTCCAGCGGTGTCAAATCGCATGATCTTGGTGGCCAGTTGATATCGCCACGACGAGAAATTACGCGGGCAGGAAATGTCTCTTGCAATAAAGCCATATTCGCTCGAGTTGTGTGGCATGTGGCACCGTCCTGTTGAAACCACATATTCTCCAAGTCATATTCTTCAATAGCAGGCAAAAAAAAGTCGGTTATCATATGACCATAACGCTCGCAATTGACGGTGACAGTCGTTCCATCGTCGTTTTCGAAGAAGTAAGGTCCAATCAGATTTCCGGATCAAAGAGCGTGGATGTAATAGCCTCTCTTCAATTACTTGAGGATTCTCAGCACCATAAATACGACAATTTTGTTTATTAACATACCCTCCGAGTGAGAAATGTGCTTGGTGCTAAAGAAAATTTTGTTCAAAAAATCGACGTCCACCGCCTGTTGTTCAAGCACCCATTCGACGTATCTACGACGTTGTGAATGGTCAGCTGGCTTCAGTTGTTGTGTGAGCTGGACTTTATATGGATGTAGGTGTAGATCCAAATGCAAAATACGCCATAATGTGCCGTAAGACAGTCCTAATTCCTGAGAACGACGAGGAATCTACACATTCGGGTCTTCGGCAACATTTTCACTTACGAAACGATGATGCACAGGCCTTACAATATCTGTAACCAATCCAGTCAATTTCTTCACAATTTTGCCAATTGCTTGCGTAGTTGGGCGATTATGTAAACCATAATCTCCTCTTAAAGCACAATATGTGGATGTGGCAGAATCACCATTTCGTAGGAGGTTTTAACAATTTTTATGCGTTGTGCGATAATTAAGCGATCCATTTTCTTTCGTAAATGTCAGACTTTCAACTGAAACAAATTGGTTTAACAACTTTGGTTGACAGATGTCGAATTCCAGCCCTATACTTTTGAAACCGCAAAATGGATAACCCTTTACAAGAACCTGCTTTCGATAAAAATAAAAGCAAAAGTCTGCTTTGGATAGATTTGTGACATTTATTCGATTATCGAATGATATTATGTTGTTTAGTTGCCTAGTTGGTAGTTTCGATAACTTTCATGAATCTTGAAGTCTTTGTTTGTAGAGTTCTTCTTTCTGTCACCCATTCGATAAGTTATCTCAGATACCAAACTATCCGAATATATTTGTGAACGATTCGGAGAGGTTCGCTGAAAGCAGTAAAAAATCTATAATTTTAGGTTAAGTATGTGTTCTTTTCTTAAAAAAAATTGTTTCACACCTATTCACGTACACAAAAAAAAAGAATTACTAACGCAACGAACTACTAACTAGGACAAAAATAAGTTTTATTTATTTTTGTTGCTTTATAAATCACAGTTATAGTAAAAGTTTAGGTTATTCGTGCGAAATTCCAGATCAAATATACTTTTAAAAAAGATGTTTGAGTGACTTTGTGTCAGCTGCTGTCAAATTGCCTAAAAAAGAACTTACTAAAACTTGAGCAGCGTCCCTACCATATCTCTAAAATTGGAATAGCAATAAGCAAGGAACAAATCAGTGCATATCTATTATTTTTTACGTGAGTTTGTGTTATCGATAGAGCAATTATAAGACGTGCAAGACATAAACTGTGGAATTCCATTGGAAGATTATTAAGATTTCTTTTCTAAAAAATCTCAATTTTTTTATACCAAAAATTGGAAATTTTTAGATTTAATTTCACCTCCGGAAAAGGGTAATATTTTAGAGCTTTTCGTCGAAATTTAGCAAGAAATATACATTCTAAATATTTCAAAACATAGTTTATTGCCTATTCGTGTAAAACCAGAAAATCACTATTTTACGACATTTTGAATTCAGAGTCGAGTTGAACATTGACCGAAACTGTAATCTTTGTGAATGTTTGTTAAAATCGATGAATATATCAAAATATAAAATATCTACTCTACTTATTGGTCAAAATTTTAAAATAAAATTTTTTTATAAATAAAATATAAAAGTGGACATAATCGTTTTTTTCAGTGCCACCGACGTTTATAATTTGTACCAAAACACTGCTATTTACCCCTATTACGAGATTTGTATCAAAAATTTATGCTTTTCTTTCTTTTCTTTTGGCATTGCAAATTTTTCGGTGTCTACTTTTCGAAACTATTTGAACGAACTAAATCTATTTTTAACAGAAGTAAAAAGGGTTTCTGTCCATATTTTATGTAACTCATTTTTAATTAACATCTCTACTCCAACTCGATTTTTGAACAGCAAATAAACGAAGTTCAAAAAATACTTAATAATGAATGCGAACATTTTTGCCAGGAAGCACTATGAGAACGTACCCCACCTACACTGGCAAAATATCTGATTTATTGATAAACAAAACCTCAAACACATAAAATAATTTTAAAATGTCAGGTCCTACCACACAGATGTGAAAAATTCAACTTTTTGTTATTTCTTACTGCTTCATTTATACTGGAAGTTTTATTGTCTTATATACCTTTAATCTAAAGAAATAAAAACAAACCAATTGTTGATTTTTTGCATTTAATTATTTGACACATGGTCGGTAATAGTGTAACGAAGTTACAAATCAAACTTTACCAAACAATCATCTTTACAATATCCCCCACACATCGCATACATTCATCCACCAGCCAACTGCCACTTCAGTTTCAATTGAATTTCCAAATTCCAAAGCCGGTGAATAACAGATGTACAAGCAGACACGTGACCATACGATTTGTAATGAAGACAGAACATTATCATCCAATCAAACGTCACGCCATATGAATTACATGGGATAAGTTTTTCTGTACTTGCAATTCACAGTCACTCATTACGGCAAATGTATCAAGAGGAGGTAACATTGGTACAGAAAGGCAGGGACTTCTGCCTTCAGTGTTGTATGTACCAATCCGGAGTACAAAAGGGAAGTACCTAGGAGCACACTACTGAGTGCGTGGTGCACTAGTAAGGAGTTTCGTAATTGTTTGGCCTTGTGCCGTAAATTTTGTGCCTTTGGTTTCGACCAGGGTCGGGGACTCTATCCCACGAACTTTGTGCCTTTGGTTTCGACCAGGGCCGGGGACTCTATTCCAATCTATATTTGATTGTTTGTTTATTTTTAAGGAAAACTATTGTAAAGTATTTATATGAAATACCGTGTTATAGTATTTTTGATTGATTATTGTTGTTATTTTTCTTCGTCGGAGTTCTTTTTAGGCCATTAATTTTTTATTGGGCTTAATCACTTAAATACGAATAAAAATCTTAGCTCACCTTTAACTAAATGATTTCCAGGGGTCCGTATTAAGGCATTGTTATTCGCTGATGATATAGTCATGTTTGCGTATTCCCCAGAAACTTTACAGCTCATGATTAATAGAGTATACCATTACTGTTGTCTGTGGAACTTAGTTGTCAATATTCAGAAATCTAAGGTATTGATTTTTAAAAAAACGTGGTGGTCGAAACGCATCGAATGAAAAATGAAAGTTTAACGGAGAAGATATTGAATGTGTCAATGAATACAAATACCTAGGCTTAATTTTTTCGAGAAACTTGAGTATGGAGAAACATCTAAATGAAAAACTGCATAAAGCCAAAACCGCTATTAATATCTCGTGGAAAAGAATTTTTATGAACGTAAATATATCTCATAGCAGTAAATATAAAATATTTGAAGCGATTGTATAGAGTATCCTTTTGTATGGCGTTCAAGTTTGGGGATGTAAAAAGTTTCTCAAGGTGGAGAAACTTTTAACACGAATATTTCGCCTACCAACGAACACACCAAACTATGTTCTTATGTTAGAAACTGGTCTATCACCTTTATACGTTAAAACTGCAAGCGGACTATTTACTGAAAGTTTTCAAGATGCCTGATTTCCGACTAGTCAGGAAAATAGTTATAAAAGGCATACAAGACCAACATAGCTGGTACAGGGAGTGGACATGTCTTGCCGAAGAATGCGATGTATTATTTAATTTAAACTTGGAAAATATATCGAGCTGTAAAACTCTCCTGTACAATCTTGATATCTAAGATAGATATAAAATGTAGGGAAGAATATGTAGCTGGAGCCTGCACTTCCCTATTCAGAACGATATATAGCAGGTTGAACCATAATCTCGCAGAAAGAAATTACTTCCGCGATTCAAATAAGGTAAACGTGATTGTTACAATGGTCAGACTTCGGAGCGAATTACTCAGCCTGAACTTCATACCGCACAGACCCGATTTACCTTTGGAGTGTAGTATTTGCAACTTGAGGGAAAGAGAAGACGTTATTCATTTCGTCGGAAGGTGCCCAACTCTCAGAGAAACACGAAGAAGTATTCTGGGGAATGACTTTCTGTCAGAGGAACAAGTTCTTGCCAGCCTGAATGAGATGGATGTAACCAAGCTGTATGAATTCTGCAAAATCGCGCTAAGATATAGAGCAAGAATTATGAATGATGACTTCTGATTTTTTTTTTCTTTGTTAAATATCAAATTCGTAGTATAAAATTAATTTCAAATTACATAAAATTATGTTAGCTTATTAAAGTATTTGAATTTGTTTTAATTGTCAATCTGGCAGACGGCAAATGCCATGTCATAATGATTTTTGTTTGTATAAATATATATTAACTGTTAGGTTAAATTATTATGTAATTCAATAAAAATCTATTCTAATCTAATCTAATCTATTTTTGATTGTATTTAATGTAATATTTAAAAAAACTAATAAAGATTGATATTTAACGGAGTTCTGAACCCTTTATGCACCGAGTGTTTATTGCTTTATTCGGTCAAACCTTGGACCCGCTGATGCTACCTCAGCTCTAAACTAAAAAAGCATCACAATAGCAACTTAAAATATAAAATATCAGGTTGCTAGGGATCTTTTTTTTTTTAAACTCCTGTCGTGCTGCCGATTGATTTCCCAACAAAACGCAGCTATTGACAGAAACAAAAACTCTACGAAAAATTACTTGGAGATTCATGAAAGTCATCGGAGGTACCACCAAACAATTATAATTACTACCTAAAGACATGTTATATGGACGACCAATATTATAATGTATTGAAAAAAAAAACCTTTATCCCACCTTTAGGGCCATTGTACGTTTGCACATAGAAATTTATTAGATATATCTATCTATCCTATACCACTTCAAAAATTCAAAACGCCGATTCATATAAATAAAGGCTTTCAGGCACTTGAAAATACAAATCTAATCACATACAAAATGCTGAGAGTTATGTCCTAAAACTAAACCATCCTGTGACCTAGATTAGATTGAATTAAAAGCTATTTATTATTATGCTGTTAGCGGGCTAGGGCCTGCCATCAACAGGGTTTCTTACAATTTCTTGTTTTATGTAAGTCGGTCAGGACATCCCTGGGCTGTTCTGATTGAGGATGAAGAAGATTCAAATAACAAAGAATGAAAGGGAGCAATCAAGGGCTGATGGATATGATATGGTAGCGGTTGTTCCATTCGAAGCTCGATCTTCTTAGATAACCCAGGAAATATAAAAGGCACAAGGAAATTGGAAGCAATTAATTTGAAAGAAAACATTTACACCGCACCTTCACTCCTTCAAAGTATATCTATTGGGGGTAGATTTATACATTATTAAGAGGAGGGCTATTTGAGGGAACTAATAGACTTGGGTTGCTTATTGTTGGGTTTTACAGGTGCTGAAATAAATGTTTATGTTTGCAAATGGAATATAGTTTTCCATTACACATACATATAAGTTTTCTATTATTTTGAATGGCTCTTTTACAAGACTACTCCTCTTCTTTGTATGTATTTGTGTATATAGATGAAATTGCCTTGGATTTCTTTTTTGTCAAAACATAAAGGATGATAAAATTAGGGACGACAAAATATCCATTACATAAAAGGGACATTTTTGAGGTGGGGCAGCAGGATAAATTAATTTGAAACT
The DNA here is from genome assembly GCA_910595825.1 of Philhelius pedissequus. NCBI lineage: Eukaryota > Metazoa > Arthropoda > Insecta > Diptera > Syrphidae > Philhelius > Philhelius pedissequus. The sequence goes on along the minus strand of OU343161.1, from coordinate 51,353,064 downwards.
TCGACACGTGAAGGCATATGGAATTAACTGCTTTATACATAAAAAGTTTTGTTAGGAAAAGTTTAGGCAAGTAGGTATGTCTTTGGTAATATTCAAATCAAAAACATAAAAAAAAAATATTAAAGATTTTTGGAGGGTTCACATTACATTAAATAAAAATGAGATTGCTGGTTACATTAATAAATTAATGTAAAATAGCTACTACTTAGCATGGTAAATCATACGAAATTATGTGGCATGCGGAAAAGTTTTAAAGTTGAAGACGCAACAACAATTTACTGTCTGAATTTACAACTTTGAGTGAATTGAAAATCACTCTAGTGTCTTGTCGGGTGAACTGCACTAACCCAAGTCCATTTTGACATTTATGTTGACAGATGTTTATCTGTAAATCGTTTGAAGTTTGACTAACATGTTTTTTTTAATTAGATGGTTTTGGATTTTTTCCACTGCCAGAAACAAACAAAAATAAATTAATCCTCAAACAGGGAACTACACAAAAACACAAAAAAGTCAGATGCTTTGGAACTCCCGAATAAAACGTAGAATGATAATTTTCTTTTCATTATTTAAATAGAAAATTTATAATTTCAAATCCATAAAGATTTACTTATTTATAATTCAATGAAAACTCATTAGATTTCAAGACCCGTCAACAATTTGACACACGGTATGGAGTGAGTGCGTTCATGCATATAGGAGAATACCGCAGAATATTACCGACGCCGACCTATGGGTGTTTTTTTTTTTAGAGAACCGAAACCATTGGTATCTAATTTTTTTTGGAGAGTTTATATAAAATAACTGTATTCTTGATTTCCTTTCTAATAGCCTATTCACACCAAACTCGTTTACCTTTTTCATTTACCAAAACGAGTAGAGCGTTCACACCGAACATTTACTTGTTTTGTTTGACATTTCAGTTATTTTTGAAAGACCTGTCAAAACGTTGATACAACGTGAATTCTAAGCAATCAAATCTTATAATTCTGCATAAAAAGAGAGCAGACCAATTTTATTTATGAGCCATGACCCATGTTCTGTAACTCAGGCGATAACTTTTCCTCACTTAACGCCTCTGAAAAAATGGGTTTTCTGTAAGTTGAGGCGATACCTAAAGTTTTTAATTTATTTGACTTGGGTTTTAAAATGGAAGGCGATAAATTCAAAAAATTATTTTGGCATCTTAACATAAAACAAACATATTTTCTTTTTTTTTAAATTTAACTATATGCCTGTAAGACCTAAGGTCTTTTAAATGCAATCTGAATTGCACGGCACTATTTTAGCACAGTGGATTTGAGAAACAGGCATTGACTGTCTCATTTTTAACCCATGGGCGGCATCCAAATAAAATTGGAGGTATAGAAAAGAATGCGCCTAGCGTGGTGATCGAACCCACACGTCTAAGTTAGCAATCAAGCACTTTATCCACTGCGCCATTGCCACCATTTTGTTTATCGACTACTTTTATCGATTCGAAAGTTACAGAACATGGGCCCAGAAGTATCTACAAGCAGGAAGAATCGTGTTCTTCACTGGAAAATAATAATTGAACTCGTAAAGAAAAGAAAAATAATAGTTCAAAATTGTGCAATGCCTAGAAGCATGTGGAAAAAGGTGAGCTTTTAATAAGAATAATTAGCCCAAAGTTCGATCAAAAACTCTCCGTCCGCACTTCCCCAAATTCGTTTAGTTTTTTTCTTTTGCATTTCCTGTAAATAAAAACAATTCATGCATGAAAAATTTATTACAAATAAGTATTTAAAAAAATATCCTTACCGCTGCCATAATTGTTTGAACGATTTGAAATAAATTTTTTTGACAGCAAGCACTCAGCTGTTCTTCCTTTTCTGAGGGCCTATTCACAATCATATTAATTTCCCTTGCCGAAAGATCTGTTCGTTTAATTCATATTTAAATTGCAACTCGTTTTCAAGTCGTCTTATCAAACACGAGTCGTTTATGAAAAATGTATTGGAAAACGAGTAGTTTTTAGTAGTCGTTTTAAGGGAAACGAGTAATATCTCGTTTATGGTTTGGTGTGAATAGGCTATAATCTTTACGGCGTGGTGTTTCTTCGGTGACGTTACTTCGCTCTTTATTCTGTTTACCAGCGATAAATGTTAGTATGCAATAGGGCAAGTTATGGATTCGTAAAAAAATCTAATTTGTGGTTATTATGAAACTTGACATTACCACAATATAGGAAACAAAATTGTAATTGAGCTCGCAATAAAAGGGTTTTGACTACCCTTAACATGATCAAAATCATAGTGTAAGCGTTAGGAAAGTAGGGAAGGATTTAAAAGGAGATACCAATGCCCTTTCATTTTGAAGTTCAGAATATCAAAATGGGAATATAAATTAGAGCATGTTTAAGCATTCCACATTCGTGTTGTACTACTAATGAACAAATCTCTGTACTTGAGAGCACAGAGCAATGTAACTAGTTATTTCGTTAGAATATTGTTTATAAAAATAGCGAAACAAAAATTGAATTGAGAGATGTAAATTCTTCTGTTATAGTTCTATCGCCTATTATTTTTAGAGCTCTATTTTGAATGCTATCCAAAGATATAGAGAGTTATACTCAAGATTTGAAGGAATGAGAGCTGAGCGGACCGGTTTCTTCAATGCTAGTGTCGCTCAAGGAAAGCGGTATGGGGGATGGTTTTTGCTTTAACGTCAGAAGACCAGCACTGAGTTTTTGAGGCATTCAATTTTTCACGGTTTTCTATTTTCCATTGGACAATACTGTCGAGTTCAAAATTTAATGAACTTATCATACGCTGCCGTTATAGTTCCACATCAGAAGGCCATGAGTGTGGATATGAAAAGCTGAGGGTAATCTTGTCAGCAAAATAATATTTTGGATTAGAATTTTCAGACAAGAGATCATTAATGTAAATGATAAAAAGAGTAGGACACAGAACGGAACCCTGGGCCACACCAGCATTTATTTTATGATTTTCAGACTTGAAACATGAAACCGACCAATACGACTTGCATTGAGCGGTCCGAAAGGTAATTTCTAATCCAGCGAAGAAGATATTCATCGTTACCAAGTGTAGGCATTTTTGATACCAAACTCTATCAAATGCCTTGGAAATATTAAGCGACATAATCTTATTTTCCCCAAAAGGTTTGTGATACTGTTTGGTGATACATACTATTAGATCATCACAGCCAGAGTGGCGTTTATTAAGGACCTTTCGCTCTTTAAGATATTTCTTAAGCTGACAATTAATCAGCGTTTCCATGACCTTAGAAAGAGGGAACGTAAAAACAAACACGGACGGTAGTTAGAGAGGGAACATTCGCCTTTGTTTTGTCAGCTGAACAACAGCTGTTTTCCATCCACTCGGAAAGAGGCCCTTAGAGTAGGGCAAATGCAAAAGCTTTTTCCAGCGTACAAGAACACTTCTTCAGAACAATAGGAGATATACTCTCAGGACCAGCGGACTTGTGTATTTCGAGATGTTTCAAACGTACAAACACGCAAGAACGGGAGGATTCATAACACTTTGGGGATGTGTAGAATTAGCAGCAAAGTGTACTGCTAGCAAATTTGCCTTTTTCTTGTGAGCTTACGACTGCATTGTCATTGGAAAAAAGCCTTGGAACCGACGAGGAGGTACAATTCCAAACAATTTTACAACGTTTGGGACATTTTAGTATTTTTTGCCTTAATTTTTGCTCATACAAGAATTTGGTTCTTTGAATATGACTATTACAGGTCTTTCGAGCTTGTTTGAACTTATTATGGCTTTCTTCAGTTGGGTTGGCTTTACAACATCGGAAACTTACCTCTCTCCACCTGAAAAACGTCTTTGCAACTCAAATCGAACCACGAATTTTCTTTTGGTTTGACGCTTTTGTTTCTGTTTGGTATAAATGCCTTCATCCCTTTAAGAATTATGTTTGTAATCATAATAGCACTGGAGTCAATGTCCCTATTAGGAAGCAGAGTGACCAGTTAAAGATCCTAGTGAAGTCAACGAAAAAAGGCTTTGGAGGTGTATTATTTACTTTGGAAGGCACCTGCTATTTAATAGAAACATTATAAAAGGTGATTTTTTAAGAGCTTGGTTTTTGAAAATTCAAAAAAACACAGAAACTTGTAAAAAGTGAATGAAATTTTTATTTGGATCGATAAATCAATTTCTGCCATTTACTTTTTAAAAATAATTTCACTTAAATGTTGCCCGCGGCTACACTTCAGGTGGTCCATTCTGAAGGTCCAATTTTGGCAAACTTTTTCACACATTTCGGCCGGAATCTCACCAATGACGCGTTCAATGTTGGCTTCCAAGGCAGCAATCGTGTTTGGCTTGTCCCCATAGGCAATAGACTTAACATAGCCCCACAAAAAATAGTCTAACGGGGTCAAATCACATGATCTTGGTGGCCAATTGACTGCGCCAAAACGTGAGATCCACTGCTCACCAAATTCGCCTCTCAATTGATGCATGGTTTCGCGTGCAGTGTGGCATGTGGCACCGTCCTGTTGGAACCACATGTCGACCGAGTTCAATTCTTGCATTTTCGGCAAAAAAAAATCTGTTATCATCGAACGGTACCTTTCTGTCTGGTTTCACAGTGAAATCTGATCTTCAGATCAGTTGAACTTCGTTTAACAACATTTTATGAAAAATTGTTGGAAGCATTTTTCTTACCTCGTCCTCCCTTTCTCTCTTTGACACAAAAAACACGCGAAACAACGAGAATAATAAATAAAATAATATTCAAAATCAATTTTGTTTTGTTCATAATATTTTCTGAAAAAAAAACAATACAAACGCTGAACTGAAGTTTAAACGGCAAAATAATCATGGTTAACTTAAACTACAAATTGAACTCAGTTCAAGGTTAAAACAACACTGCGCAACCGAATAAATTGTTGATATGAAATTTAAACCAAAAGTGGAGTTTAAACTCGCACTGTGAAACTGGGGGTTAATTACCCGAAAATAATATTTTTAAAACTATCCAAATTTCGTTTCTTACATTTTTGCTAATCATTATAGGTATCCTTCCTTTGAAGATAAATACATAAAGTTATTTAACCTCGCGGTAGAACTGGGGCAGCGAAATACTGCTCATTTTTTTGGAGCGCCCGCCGCAATATCATCCACTTATAAAAGTTAAAAAAAAAAAGGATTTTGCTGTAAGACCTTGGAAATTCTTTTTTTTTCTACTAGAATAATGCATGTTAATTTTTTTTTATTTTTATGTTCTTAGCTCAAGAAGAAATGGCATATTTTGCAACTGCCAAGAGCTTGTTCACTCGAAAAATGCTAACCAGACCAGCAACAACATCACTTATGTTGATTCTTCCTTTCATTCTTTCATCCTTTTTTTTTTTGATTTTGTTCAGAGGATTTAAAAAAAATCACAAAGTGGTGGATGTGTTGAATAAGAAACGTAAAAAAAAGAAAGAAAACGTTTTCTTCCTAAATTGGATCACAAATAATACATCCAAGTGAAAATTTCTAAAGCCTTAATCATTAGGAGCTTGAAGAAGGATGAGTATATAAGGGAGGAAATATGTATAATATAGGGTGCAGGATGTGATGCTGAGAATAAAGAAAAAAAAATATATAAAACATAAAAAATCCAGCCAAAGTCAACAAACGGTTGGCAAGAGTGGGAGACCTTCCCACACTACGACAGGGGTTTCACAACCCAAGCACAACCCTGCAACACTCTATGTATTTAAATACGAGAATGTTGAATGAGCCTGAGGGGAGGTCGATCATAAAAAAAAAAAAACACTCGATGTGATTGTGTTCGCTATATCGTGCATATGACAAACTTCTGCTGCTATGTAGTAGGTATCACGAAGTCAAACCAGAGCTGTCGTTTCCATTTAGGTTTGTTTGTTTAATTAGTTTGCTCACTTTTTTTTCTAATTTAAAACAGGTTACCTGAAGTTGGACTTGATACTAAAAATGAATTCCAAAAACTCTGAAGACTAACTTGTAAATCAATAAATACTCATTTCGATGAATGAATTAATCAATTTGGGGAAGAATGCACTCCGACCTTGAGCTCTATTGGCCAACCCCTTTATGGAATTTTAATATTTGGGGTATTTTAATAGAAGACAGTTCCTTTTCCTCTATTAGGTAATGCCCAAGAAATTTCTATCTCTGGTGAATGGTGGGATTACATCTACCTAATTATATGGTTTGATGCCTCCTCGTACAACTTGCAGAACTTAAAGAGAGCATTGTTCTCCAACTCCAGTTCCAGGATGTTGAGGAACCAATTTAGCTTACAGTGGCCAGTGAGGAGACCGGTTATTACTCTTAGTCTGTTCCTACTTAGGCTAATACAGTCTAAAACCCAAGGAGCAACAAGTAGTTCCCAAGTAGTAATTTAGCTTGGGAAGTTTATTTCAATTTTTTGAACCTTTGACCTCCTCTTCGGAACTGATCTTGTTTTTGATCACATTTTCTCCCATTCCGCAAAAAAAACCTGGCCCCATTAAAGTTAACGTTGCTCCTATTTTTGCTAGGGTTTATGCTTCTGCATTGCCCTGTATTATTATATCAGGTATTCAATGAAGTACCATTCAGTTCATTTAGCATGCTCATACATTTCCATACCAGTTTTGAGCTGATGGAATAAGAACTTAGTGCTTTTAATGCAACTTGACTATCTGATATGATGTCAATGTTAAGGTTCCTATAGTTTTTTTTTTCTCGAGATTACGCTCTACGCATTTTCCCATGGCGTTAATTTCCGCCGGGAAAAACCTAGGTTCTAGGTTCTAGTTGTTATCGATCCATCAGTGTACCACTATGGTACATTACTATTATTTTCCCAGTCCCAGTTCCCTCTTTGACATATTTCAATATGGCGCTCTTATCTGACTTTACTACTACCACGTACAATGCAGTTAAGTTGATAAGGACTTCCATTGCTGCTGTGCTGCAAGTTCTCATTACGGCTAAACACTTTCACTGTCGTCCTGTGCAAAATATCTAGGTGTCATTCCTGACCCAAAACTAAAATCGAAACTAAGTAAAGAAGATTAGGTCAAGAAGGCCTGCTTAGCTTTCCACGTCTGTAACAAAACAGCTGAAAAAAACATGTTTTCTACAATCGAGGATGAACGGCCTGCGTTGGAACTACAGGGGCTTTTTCTTCTTGCCCTTAGTTTTTTTCTGAACCTTTTATCACTCGACCTACACATCAATGTTCTTGCATTTTGCAATGAGATTAGACTAACAAAATATTGGATTTGTGGTTTGTCAAACCCTATGGCCACAGCAACATCGTTAGTTTGATTCCAAATGAAATGTTCTTGGTTCCCATTGATTACCTTCTCTGGACCTCAATAGGGATTAGTCAAAATTACATCCAGGAAGGATTGGAAGGATGACATGACAAGAAGTTTCGGCAACAACCATCTTTACTGACGAATTTTATCCGAGTCATTAAAAGTCGCAAAGACTTTGTGTCTACCTAATTACGCTAGTGTATTTCAAGCAGAGCTGTTAGCGATCAGGTAAGCATGTAAGATACTCAAGTAAGCCCCTAACCGAAACCGCAACACTGCTCTCCTGGCGGATAGCCTGGCTGCTGTGGAGACCATTGCTTCGGCAACAACATCCTCTAAAATGCCAGGATGAGCTCGCTAGTCTGAATATTGCCCCGGGAGTAACTCTTATCTGGGTTTCAGGTCATAGTGGCATTAAGGGTAATGAATGAGCATGCTTACGAGCTGGCCAGGCAAGGATCAGTCCTTCATAGGACTTCCGTATGAACTATGAAGGGTAATATATATTCAATAATTCCCAAAAATTCTGCTTGTTAACATTGCCGTTTAAGTCAAAATGGGCCTCATCAGACATGAACAAACAATTTATCATTGTGTTGTCTTCTTCGGCCATTGCAATCATTTTTCGGCAAAATTCCAGGCGAACAGGCAAATCCTGAGGGTTTAACTTGCTTGTAATTTGGACTTTGTACGGAAACAAGTTTAAGTCATATTGAAGTATCCGTTGTAATGACCGACTGCTAACTCCAATTTGGCCCGATAAGTTTCGAGTCGAAACACTTGGATTTACTTGTATTGCCGATGCAACAGCCACGATTGTATCCTGAACCCGAACATTGATATCTCGATGATACGGTCTTCGTTCGTTGCTTCCAGATTCGGCAAACATGTTCATCAACCTCATAATGGTCCATCTACTCGGCGGAGTGCCGCCAAACTCCAGCCTAAATTCCCTTTGGACGGAAATGACGGACTGTAAAGAATGGTATCGCTGCACTATCCAAGTCACCCTGTAGTAGGAATGATAAAACAACTCCCCTTGGACAACCTCTAGTTGTGATAACTTTTTGGACCGTTTGTCATGCATGTTCTTCCGCCGTTCTGGTTCTTAACATTGCGTTTGTCCATCTTGTTATTATTGTGATCGGTACGAGCTTTACACAGCTTCATACAGCTTTAAAGGCATGTTGGCGTTGGTTTAGAGGTTATGGTATTAGTGTTTTTGATCTGACGAAGTTATCAATTACCTTTTTAAATGTAACCTGAATTGCACGGCACTAGTTGGACACAGTGGATTTGAGAACCTGGTATTGACTGTCTCATTTTAAGCCATGGGCGGCACCGAATTAAAATTGGAGGTATAGAAAAGAATGCGCCTAGCGTGGGGATCGAACCCACACGTCCTAGTTATCAATCAAGCAATTTATACACTGCGCCATTGCCACCCTTTTCCAAGGTCTTGAATGATGTTAGACTTATTGGTCTAAATAAGCACGCAACGAGGCTTGGCAATTATTCAAACGATTTTTGCAGAAGCTGCATGAATGAGGAGGAGGTGGAATCTGTTCCTCATCTTCTGTGCAAATGTCCTGCTCCATCTCAAAGACGTAAGCTCCATCTTGGAGACTTTTTCTTCGATGATCTCAGCGATCTAAGCAATATAGGCATCTATAGTCTCTTACGCTTCATTACGAGCTCCAAATGGTTCAACGATTAGGAAATTATCTGAGGATTCATGTGGTATCACAATTGACCAACTCTGGTCTTAGTGTATCAACTACAAAGCTGACAGCCACCTCAACCCAACCTAACCTAACCTATTGGTCTAAATGACTTTCCTCATATGGGAATAAAGATAACCTTAGCTTTCCTCCATAGACTTGGTATAAATAATAAATCCAAGTACCGTGCTACTTCGGAGTATTCTAATTAGATGTGACAGTGCCAACACTTTTACTTTTTGTTAAAGAGCTGGGGAAGATGTAATACAACCCTGGTGATTCGAACGAATGAAAGGTATCTATTGCCCATTCCATTCAATGGTCAGAACAGATTGGTTATGAGAGGTGTTCTCTCTACAGTGTTATATTTACTATTTGTTAGTACGCTGTTTGCAAAGTGTGTTTACTACTCAGTTTTAAGTTTTAATTATATTAAACCATCCAGCCATCCTATTGAGATTTTGAATAATGTTGTGTACTAAAAGCAATTTTGTACTCCTATTATGTATACATAATTAATGCGTCGATTTTTTGTATGAATCCATAACTTGGTCATACATATTACATACACTGCGTTTCATTTCTTTAAGTACAGTATTTTTTTAATATGTATTTTTTTTTTATTTTCAGTAACCTTTTTGCTTATTTTCAGTCATAAAATCGACGCCTTTTTTCCGTCATTCGTTTACATATTCATTAAACATAAAGGTGTTAAATGCAAACAAACAAAAAAAAAAAAAACGTTTTAATGCTTCCATTTAAAATCGATGAACGATTGTATTAAAAGGAATGAAACGCAGTGTACATTATAAAGTATTTACATGTGTCGTAAATATAAAATTGAACGACTACACTGTCGTGTATAATATTATTTCACACTAGTGAGATAAAATCACTCAAAAACGGCGACGATATGGTTTGCGTTAATGTTTGTTAAAAGTTTCAAAACAAGAAAACTCAACGAAATAAAAACTCTGGATACGAAGGCTTTATGCTTTATCGTTTCAATTTAGAGCCACCTATAGCCATTATATTGCATATGTATATTTATTATAGGTAAAAGTTCTCTATCATATATTTCACGACGTTATTCTAAATATATATCATACGAGTCTATCTATAAAAAAGTACATTCCAGGTCATTCAGTTAGACTACAGTTGACATAATAATAATTTTATGTTTATTATTTTTTTTTAAGTAAGTAGTGATGAAAGTTGTGTATGGGCAAAATTTCATCAAAATGGTTTGAGCCATTTTTGAAAATCAAAAAAAAATTGTTTTTACATCCTTCTGTCATTGTGGCGTTAGATTTGATTAAAATCGCAATATAAGTACGAATAAAACAATCATTTTGTTATTTCCGATAACAGATCTACATGTTCCAAAAATCATACAATGGTCGCATTCAGAAATCGAAAGAAACCTAAATTGCTTTCTTTGAGCGCAAATTTGACTAAAGAAATTAGTTAATGTCAATAATGCCAAATTCTTCTCTTACAAAATTTACATTCAATTGGTCCTGTAGAAATAAAATTAATTTCAATAACGGTCAAGTGATTAAGAATTCATTATAATCAAAATGATAATTTTAACACAAAACCACGATATTTCTTATCTAGCTTGTCAGTCACGTTCCTTTTAACAAAAGTCATACAGTAATTAAAAGGAAGTTTTTGACAGCTCGCCAATCTGACACTAGACACTTGCCTTACTCTAAAAAAATTGAATGGTTTATTTACTTGCAATTATTTTATGAATCTTTGAATATTCGCACACAAACCCTTCAGTGAATCAATGCATTCACAATAGTTGTAAAATTCTATTTTTTGAGTGTCGCAAATGGCCCTTTCATAAACATTTTTTTTTTACAAAGTCCAAGAAAATCGGAATAAGATTTTGACCGAAATTTTCAGGACTTAACCCTTATTCTGGGGAAAATTGTGTTGCCGAAGCGAAATTGATAGTTTGTATGGAAATGCCATTTTTTTTGGTAATGGGGTCTGTAATTTCAAATGTCGTTTTGTCGTCCAATATTTTGACTCATTATCTTATTTTTTCTGATGAAGAGGGTCCAATTGAGTCTAAATATTATTCTTAGTATTTTATTAGATTAATTGTCAAATGTCATTTCACTCAAAACTTAAAATTGATTAGTGGCACAGGTAGCTGTTATTTTTGAGAGCAGTATTATTTCGGGTAGATAATTTGTCTGTTTTTGTTTTTGATTGTACGATCAGTGCCAGTTCTTGTTGTTAAAATACAAACTAAATTCTACTAAATTTTTTTTCAGAATCAAAACTAGAAGCGTTTAAACCTATCAATATGTCCTTTGCATTACCAATCGAAATCATTTAAATGTTGACTTGATTCATGTTCAAAAAAATGTGTGTCAAATTCGTCAGGGAAGGTTTCCTACATCATCACTTTAAAACTTTTTGTAAAACGTAACTTTCATTGGCAAATGAATGTCCATAAAGTTAAGACAACGCATAAATTCAGTGACAATTATGCGAAAGTCATCGAAAATTGGACCTGACGAATACCTAGGTGGATATCGTTATATTCCATTCTTAATGTCAAAAAATGAAACGATAAACAACATTCACATGAGAATGATCAACGAATTAACGAATATTTGACCGTTTTGACATTTAAATGACAATCTATAATTGACAATATCTGATTTTGAGGTTAGTCGTTGATGTGTGGATTGTATGTGGATCGCAAATATAGTTTTAAAGTTCGCAACAATCTAATAAATAAGACTTATCTATAGCTTTATTTTAATTTTCGAGCTATCCTTTATATTTTCAAAAATTATATGTTTATACAGGGTGCGCCAGAGAAACTTACTTATTTGAAAAATTCCCGCGATGTGATTTGGGCGGTTAGTGGGGCGAGAGGGGGCGCATCTGGAGGGGGAAGCTCCCAAGTTTGTTTCTCCCTCCAGTCAGTTGCCATCATGCTCTGGTCTAGAGAGCAGCGGGCCTTCGCAGTCGAGAGCTTCTTTTCTAACGGTCGCTCACTTGTTGCTACGCAACGTGCCTTCCGCGCTCGCTTTGAAATTCCTCCTCGTTCCTGGCCGTAATTCGATTGTGTCGTGGGTTAACTCATTTCGGGAGTGTGGAAGTGTCGCTAAACCCAGAAATGGACTTCAACAGTCAGTTGTGCGTTCACCCCGGTGTTCGGCTCGCAAATACGCAGCTGCTATGGGAATTTCTGACACCACTGTTCGACGAATTCTCCATGAAGACCTTCAATTTCATCCCTATAAATTGGCTGTTGTGCAAGAATTAACTGAACGCGATTTTGTTGCCCGCGACGCCATTGCCTACATACCGATTGATATGCTGCAAAGAGTGGAGACGAATTTCAAAAATCGACTCCATCAGTGTATGCGCAATGGAGGTCGCCATTTATCCGATGTCATTTTCAAGAATGCATGAAAAAAAAATTGGGATATTGTATTCTTAAATAAAAAAAAAATTAAAACAATAATTTAAGTACTTTTGTTTTTATTGACCTTTCAAATAAGTAAGTTTCTCTGGCGCACCCTGTACATATGTACGTATGCATTTTATGTGCAAGTTACTAACTGAATAAAATATATTTTCTTTGAATTGAATTTAACTAATTGACCCGCACTGTGCCTTCTCTGTCAGAGTGCTGCAATATGAATTGAAGCCATTGTTGTCATCGTCGTGTTAAGACAGGTGTAGGAGTTATATTTAGGTATACATATATTTTTGTATGACACAAATCAACAAGCTGGCTGGCAGGGGGTGACTACATGTTCGTTTCGCCATCGTCAAACATAAGTGTTTCATTCACTCCCACTTGAATAATGGAAGGGCGAGTACCTCCTGCGTGGGTTTGTGGGGTGCTCTACTTTATTTCATTTTTTAGTTACATCAGGTGTGCTGCGAATCCGCCTATGTAGTTTCCTTCCGGCTATAGTTTAGAAGCAGTGATAGTGAGTGCAGAATCTTTATGCTGCAGCTGCACACACACTATTCTAGTACTTTTTATACTGATGGTGTGGTTACATTGAGTATAATAGGACATGGAGTTAGCTCATCCACTGTTTGCTGGTTTGTTTGCTGGTATACCTGATGATTGTGGGTGTTGAAGCGAAGAATGTAATCTCTTGTATACAAGAATTGGCTTAGGGAAACTGCAAGTATAAATGTTTTACCTATACCGACGACATAAATGTCGTACTTCGTACAGTAGAGTTTACTTTGTTTCGAAATTCAACATCTCTATAGGTAACTACGCATTGCGAAACCGGAAATATTTATATACATAGATGAAGATCCTTGCGAAAACTCATTTTATATAATAATAGAACTTTGTCGTCTTCGTCAGGGGATTTGAGTGGGTGTCCTTTTGAAATTGTTGCACTTTTGCAATTTAACTTAGTTACCTACTTTAGATATAGAACAGAAATGATAATATAAAGGTAAGATATTATATTCAATGTGTAGGTTGTTATGGAATCAGAAAAATGAACAAACTAGGTACTGCAATTGTTTGCATTCTAAAAACAATGTGAAATATATTGAAAACAAAGAAAAGAAATGTCATTTCTGTGTTTTGCATAAAATATAATATCACCTATTTGTTATGCATATATTCCTATAATTGAAGAGATATATCTAGACTATCTTTAAAAAAAGTTAGCTTTACTCTTAAGAACTATTCACAGTTCACAATTTATAAACCTAAATTCTAAACAAAATGGTAGAAATTTAATTTCTATTAATGTTTGGATACTAAAGTGTATGTTTTAGTTATTAAAAATGATAAATATTGAGAAAACAAATTGGCCATCGTGAATTATTATTGACATCTGATTGTTACTAACTGTCAAACTCTACTTCGCGTTCCACATAGTATTCAGACTTCAATAAATAAATTGGTCGATTGGCGACTAACCTTAAAATCTGAGAATATCGATTATAAAACGTCATTTGACACGAATAAAAAAATGCCATGTGAAAGAAATGTCAAAATCGTTGGTCGCTCTCTGTTCGCATGTACGAACAGTTCGATAACTTATTTCCTCAACGTACAGTAACATCAATCTTTCTTGTTTCTATTTATCCTTCAACTAGATTAATGTTTAACTATCGATTTAAGAATAATATTTAAATTGGAATTGTTTAAATAATTAATTTGTCGAAAAAGTTTACCTGTTAACTTTCCTCTCCCACTTTATTGCTTTATAACATACCTATGGTGATACGCCGGATTCACTAGAAGGTCTCTATCTAAAGCTAACCAGACTAGGTATAAGTAAACCTCTATTGTATATGCTTTATGGCATGCTAAATGGTAGAAAGTTTGTTGTCAAGAGTGGCAATGTAACTTCTACCGCAATTTTTAATATTAATAATGGTCTTCAGCAGGGAGCGGTTAACTCGCCGATTCTATTCAGCATTTACACCAGCGATCTGATAGGTAGTCTAACTCAGGCAATTGCGTACGCCGACGATCTAATTGCGTACAGAACAGCTAATACAGTTGAGGTCATCAAAAGTCTTTTGCAGAGTGACTTCGACAAGATTCAGCGATATTGTGGTGACTGGAAATCAACTTCCAGAAATCAGAAACTATTTTGTTAAGTACTCCGTTGCCTAGCGCCTCAAGGGATACGAGAAAGAACTGGAGCAAGCTGGTGATCGTAGGGCCATATGGACATCCACTGGCGAGTAAAAGTGTAGTAAAGTACCCTGGTATCTGGTTGGATCAGTACTTGTATTTCGACTGACATATAAGTGCTGATCTGGCTAGGGCTAGGGGAGCCTTTGCCCTGACAAAACGCTTGTTTTATAGCAGCCGTCTTGACAGCAGGGTGAAGGTGATTTATTACATCGCCCTCATCAGGCCGATGATTGCCTACGGATGCCCGGTGTGGTTCAACGTTGCCCCATCTCAAATGGAAAAGATTCGGGTGTTTAGGAGGCAATGTCTTAGACGTTGCCTTGGATTACACAGAACACCAGAGTCGGAGTACACAAGATATTATTCCAACCAGGTTCTATACAACGGAGCCAACATAAACAGAATAGATAATTTTTTGTTTAAACTGATTCGGGGGCACGTTGCAAGAGCGATGTCCTCAACTAACAGCTTAATTTTTGGGGCTTATTACCCCAATAACGAATATTTTGAGAGTGCGCGGGTTAAGTGGATACATCCCTCCCGAGGCATTCCTCTATTTAGACAGTCGAGGGCTGATAAAGAATGGAGGGGTGGTTTCGCTCATCTACCGCGTCAGTCGGAAAACTGTGGATAGGCGACTCCTGTACGGTCGAGACGTCATCGCTCAAGGTGGAGAAGAGCGCCTTCGGTTCAGTAGGACTGTGTCCGATCGGGACCGAAGGGATAGGGCGAAACAGGAGAACCAGTTCTGGTGGCTCTCTGAACAGCATCGTGATATTTAAAGTCGATTAGGATGGTATGTCTTGGCCGACTTACATACATTTAGGGTAATTAGGTATAGGGAACAGTCGGGGTGGCACCAAAAAAAAAAAAAAAAAAATGCTGCTGTGGCTGTTCTAGTTTTTAATGTACGCCGGATTGACCTCAATCAATCCCCTGTAAATTTTCCGGTTATCAATTGCTGTGTTTGTCTGAGAGCAAATGAAGGGTTGACTCTCATCAAGTAACTCAACTGACACTGAACGTATAATTTACAAAACAATGCAAATATCATGCAATGTCAGTGAGTATAAATTTAAGAGCAAATTGTTGCTGTTGCGTCTATATCGGTGCATGTACCGCATACTTTTGCAAAAATGTAAATACCAGAGATTTGTTCTTATTTTAATGCTAAAAGAAATGATAACGCATACTTTTGGAAATATCTGAGTATCCACTGTGTTTCGCACACTTTTTCAAAATATGTTATGAAAATCCGCTCTTTTTCCAGTTTGTGGGCAAATAGAAATAACAGCCGGGGTTTCTATGATTGCCCCTTCTTCGCTATTGTATAATACGTATTCGCTTTTGAACGAATTTCTCAGTTAAGTATCTGCTATACTGTAATAACAGTTCGCTTTGTTGCAATTTTTCATACGATGGATGGTGGTTTACACGTATAGGCTTCCTCTAGTCTTCTTCTACATATACAGTTTTGAAATGTAACTACGCGCTGGATAAACAACTACAGCGTTGATCCTTAAATTTAATTTAATGTCGTTTTCGATTGAATTTTTTCGGAGTGAATTCATGACGTATTCACAAACTAACGCATCCACACTTAAATGTCGCCGTCTAAAAAAAATGGCTTTTTCGAACAATTATTACTTATATGCGTGTTCTATTATTAATCCTATGAAACCGAGAACAGAAAAACCTTACTGCGAACAGCCAGTCGAACATATTCGGAGAACAGAAGTGGAAAAAGAATAACTCCGAACAGAAAATCGAAAACGACATAATGGGGACATTTAGGTCACCGAATATGGTGGTGTTTCCTCGACAGTTGCTTTGCTATTCACCAAATCCAAAAATGCAAGCTATCTAATTTAAGCTTTTCGCACTCATTTTAAATTCAAGAACCTTCCTTTGTGTGCCACTAACTTTTTTCACTGTAATGCCATTCCCCCACAATATATGTATACTGTCTGAACTTTGGTATCAGCAGCCGGTGCAGGCAAACAAAAATTAATATTTAAGAAAAAATATTAATCAGATGTGACAAAATCATAATTAAATCTAACACTATGTAATTAACAATGTCAATCCTGTCCACATTTCCTAGGAAATTAAAATCAACAAGCTTACCAAGGAAAATCATACAATGCTAACGACAAGATAACGCGAAATCATTTACGGAACTGTTCCGCATTATTAATCTTATTGTACATGTTTGATTTATTAAAAAATCAAGATGGAAGAGCATAAGATATAGCCGACCAACTGTTGGCCCATCAAATACGTTGTTGGCTCATCATAAACATCGCCTTCTACACTCCATAACCATCATCACATAATCTTTTGTGTTCTTCTTATGGAAGCACACAAAGTTAATAGATCAAAAGCGGGTTTTAATAAAAAAAAAACTTCATTAAATTCAAAATAAGATTCATACTCGTATACAAAAACACTTATACATATTATACTACATCATCGACGATGGAGAAATGATGAAGGATATTCTACAAAAAACAAATTTACAAAGGACGAAATTAGTATAATGATGTAATGGAGGAGAACTAAGCACTCTGTCACATGTTGCTGTTTTATTTTTTTTACAAGACATGTTAATTATAGAATATAAAAACACCACTTGCACATGGATTATGTATTTTGAACATTATTCATAAAGCTTTGAATGTAAGGGGTCCTCTTTATACATACTATAGTGATATGATGAAGTCATTTTATTGAACAGGGTTATAGATTCCCAACTTAATGCTTATGTTCACTTAACTTAACGAAATTGGGTAATGGTTAATTTTGGAATTTGTGCGATGAGATTTTGGAAATAGAGAACTTTACGAATCTGTCAACGTCAAAAGTGACAGCATTTAGTAGGTGAGAATAATTGACAGATGTAAATTTAAAAAGCAGAAATATAAAACGTTCTTTATATAGGGTGCGGTAAAGTGAACGTCTGTGTTTGAAAAATTCGTTATCGACCTGTGTAATATAGAAATATTGGCGGACCTCATTGTGATCGTTATAGACGTCAGTGCGTTAAGGGAAATTTAGGTTCATCGGACACAATCATTTCATTAATAAAATGAGGCAAATATCTTCTCTCTCAGCAGTGGTGTGGGGTGGATAGCGGGATTTTGTCAAGCTACCTCATGATATTTTGTAGGTTTCTTCGCACTGGGGACCAACTACGCAAGCGTGCATTCGTGACGCAAGGGCGAGAATCATTTTTTTTGACAGATGTACACAGTTAGAGGCAAATTTATTCACTCATATTTTGAGGCTGCATACATTTTTTACAACACATTCAAGCTTGCGGAATTGGACCTCTTACTTTCATTAGACTAATCAATTTATGAAACAATAAAACACAACATAATTTACCCAGCTGAAACATGTCAATAGGCGTGTAAATATACAAACGTATGCCTTTTGACAGTTCGGTGTCTGAAATTTATTGAAATGAAACATCGAACAAACCAAGTAATTTTAATGGCCTTTTCGATTGGCCGTCCGGAACACGTTCCCCCAATAAAACACTTGGAAACAATTTGACTGATTCTGAATTGTACGTATCACTGTATTTGTGAAAATTAAATCAAAAAAATCACATCGACTAAAAAGAATTTCCAAAACACTTGATTTCAATTTAGATACACATTTTCTTGTATGAATAATTATACCTTGCTTCTTTTTTACCTTATCTTACCAGAAAAGTAGTTTAAATTCAATAAGCACATCGAAATTACACAACAAAACAACCCCATGATTTTGACATTTTAATTATGTGAGTGTATTAGTGATTCTGTTTTCGATTCTGAAATGAAATCCAGAATCGTTTTCTGTTCTGTTTAGAGTAACAACTGTCATTTTGTGGGGGTCAGAACAGTTCTGGACGGCCAATCGAAAAGGCCATAAGTTCTGTTTTTTTAATTATGACATCTGTCACACTCAACGTATTCATTGCCGCATAGAAGTAATGACAAAGCATTTTTTTAAATAAGGAATTTTATTCTTCGTTCAGTTTGCGTACAAAAAAGGCTTTACATGTACATTATGTGTTTCTTTAAATATTTTCCTGTTCTTTCTATCATAGATTGTTGAAACAAAGATACACAAGTGTGTTTCCAAATCGTAACAGTTTTCATTCTTTAAAATTGACTCGAGCCAATTTCCCACTTAAAAATAAACAGGTTTTTGATCTTACACTGACTGGAAGATGATTTTGTTTTACAGAAAGACAGAAATAGTGTAAACTCTGACAGTTGACAGACCAACCATGACATATGAAGTGTTTGGAAAATGCGAAGGTTTGGAAGGTGGTTGGAAAACATGCTATTAGACCAAAGTTACACTTTAAAATCTTGTTGGGCTAAAAAATTATCCCCATAAATTTCAGCGGATTAAATGATGTTCAACGGACAACGATGGTTTAAGGTTGAAGTATACTAAAGCAAATTATGTACATGCTTAAGCTCTGGTTGAACGTTAGTTAGTTCGCATAAATAGTTTGGTTAAAATTTTGATCCGTTTTTGTTTATTAAATGGAAATACATATTCAACATTTTATCCTGACAAAAGAGAAGCTCTAAAACCATATGTCCTATTTCTTATATATTTTTTTTTTTTCAAAAAAGACAAAACATTTTAATAAGTAGAACAAAGTCCCTTTTACGAGAGTAAACATTCTAAACATTTCTTTTGGTTCTCATAATAAAAGCTTTGCACAGTCAGCACTCTGCGAAGCAATAAAAAGAAAGGAGATGAATTGTTTAAACAGTGATGTTTTATTTATTATATCATGTGTAGAAAAAAAAACCGAATGCAAAAAAAAGAAGAATCAAAACATTTTTGTGTGTGCGTCATATTTAGAGGTTGATGTCATCACTTTTGTTGAAGTTTGCATGTCGGTTACTTTCCATATTTGCAAACGTTGATTTGCCATGCAAAGTGGAATTTTTGTTATACATGTGTGTGTGTTATTCGATTTCCCATATAGGAAGTTTGTCGTTCTATTTTTGTATGGTATGTGTTTTAGTTTAAAACCCCTTAAGTTATTCGAAGAATTTAAGAGATCTTTTGTGTTGTCTTTGAGAGATGCACTATTAGGGGTGTAGAGTTTAAAATGCAAATGGTGGAAATGGTACATCCCCCCCTACTGTACACCATCTTATTGGCTGGTTGAATACAGCTGAACTGGAGTACACAGTTTCCTCAATTTAAATGAGAGAAAAAACGTAATAAATATGATTTTCTCCCTTCTTTAAAATAAAAACACTCAAAAAAAAAAAACCAAGAGTATTCATCTTAAAAAGATTTGCAAACTGATGTGCTAAAATCTAGGTGAAAGAACGGTAATAAAATGCTTACAAAACATAATTTTTCAACTACATCAATCATCATGGCAGTCATGCCATGGGGTTATTATTATTTTTTTTTTTTTGAAAAGTGCTACTACATTACCCCGTATACAATCCACCCTAAATGAATGGAATGTGATTCGAACTGCAAACACTTTTTGTCTATAAAAAGACTGGCTGGGTGTGTAGCAGTGCAATGTATTATGTGCAGGAGCAGGACTGCATTTTAATGCTTTCCACTTAAATGTACTTACTAATGGAAAATAAGTTAATTTTTTCCAAGAGTGCGTTCTGATGAGGTTTCTCTATGTTGAAGTAAAATTTAAACGAAATGACAACCTATTTACATACCTACCTAGGCATATTATCTGTTATACATATTTTGGATGAAATGGTTAGTTGAATGTTCAAAAATAAGTGGTGTAAAAAGTTCATAGGTATAATTTGATTGAAACAAAATAGCCGTGAAGATAAAGGTTTTAAGTTTGAACTTTAGTTAAAGTTGGCAATACAATGTACGACTGTATCTCACGAATTCGCTCTTAGGGTTTGACGCTTTAACTCCGTTATCAATCATTAACCCCCAGTTTCACAGTGCAAATTTAAACTCCACTTTTGGTTTAAACATCAGAATTTATTCAGTTTCACAGTGTCGTTTAAACCTTGAAGTGAGTTCAATTTTGTAGTTTAAGTTAACCGAGATAATTCTGCCGTTTAAGCTTCAGTTCAGCGATTGTAACCACTTTTCACTACCATTTTGCACCTTTTTCATAAAATCTAGTTAAATGAAGTTCAACTGATCTGTAGATCAGATTTCACTGTGAAACCGGACGAGTTAAACCAAAAATTTAAACTCAGTTTAAGGTTCAACTGATCTCAAGTTTTAACTCCCACTGTGAAACGGGGGGTAAATGTTTTTTTTTTGTAGAAATAACTTTGAATGTTAACAGAAAAATATAATTTTACTGTTTATAAAAAAGCTTTATAAGCCATGTTCCTTTGGAGGTAGGTTAATACTCGTGATTAGATAAGACCAGTAATCTAGTACTATTATCTATGTACTTGTGCGAGTAGGTAAACCTATCAGTTATGCACTTAGAAAACACCCCAGATGTCTTTTGATAAGGTTGTTAGATTTTTGATTCAAATTTGCTTTCATATTTAAAAATTGTTTCCTCGGCAATGGAAAATGAATCCAAAAAACCGTTAAATTATATTTCTGCTGTTAATTTCGTAAGGTTTATGAGAATGTACATTTACACCGGTTAATTCTCGACTTTCAGTTTGGTTTCAGAAAAAATCACTTCTCAATTGATCAGGTAAATGAAAAGTTGCAAGGGAATAAAGGATTTGTTCAAACGAATTTCTTGATGTCTTTAAAGCTTTCTATAAGGTCTGGCAACATTCGGTTTCATGTTTAAGCTATAGAAAATATTTCCCGGGACAAATATGTAGCTAGGTTAAAAATTTGTTAAAATCATTAATTTGGGGTGGTTTTTGGGAATATTTGAAAATGTTTTCTTATTAAGAATCACATAAAAATGACTCATACTAAAATGTTAAAGCAAATCAGACATATATCTATGTTTAGACGCAAAGATCAGACATTGATTCATGAAATAATCAAAAAATCATTTTTTCCAATAGATATTTCCTCCCACACCTTCACACTACCGAACTAACTCTCTGTGAAAATCGTGAACATGTGTTGAACCTAAATGGAAGAAATTTCAATTTGCTAAAAAAAAACTGACTAAGCGATGTTTCTCAAGGATGTATTCTCAGTCCTTGTTCTTCTAAAGAATTGATGACATTTCTAAGAATTTCCCATTTCAGATATTTAAATACAAAATATTGCTTTATGACAGAGGTTAGTAATTTAATTCAAATATCACCTACAAGGTTTTATTTTAATAAAAATTGAATGGTAACCTGAACTTTATCACATGTATAGTTAATTTTTAAAATAATGAGAACATTTCTATCTTGATAAAGTCGACTGGTAATTGTTCTGGCTAATCACACTGATTTGATTTAAAACAATTTATTTCGTTTTGTAACAAATAAATCACA
This sequence comes from Philhelius pedissequus, assembly GCA_910595825.1. Lineage (NCBI taxonomy): Eukaryota > Metazoa > Arthropoda > Insecta > Diptera > Syrphidae > Philhelius > Philhelius pedissequus. The sequence continues at coordinate 51,330,948 of OU343161.1, read as the reverse complement.
CAGATAAATATGTATCATTAATTTCATTCGCTTTCGCTTTCATATCCATTTTCATTTTTCTTCTCAACCAATTAATTCAAGTTTCCATTTCAAATAATGCCATGGTAAGATATATTTGATAATTTTTTTTTCTTATTATGGGCTGGTGCTTAGCGATGGTTTACCTTGGCATTTATTGAAAATAGTGAAATTTGGGCAAAAATCATTTTATAAATTAATTCAGAATTAACCGTATTAATCAAGCTTGGATTAAAGACTCAATTCAAGTGCTTTCTCTGCAAGAACAAAATTGTGTTGAGCAATATAAATTATTATACGGCAAAGAAGAGGTAGAGGTAGTCATAACTTTTTTCAAGTCACCTACTTATGATCTCATGAGAAATAATTTATATCTACTTACATGAATCATTACTTAATTTTTTTTTTTAAATTACCAGATAATTATTTATTTACTTGCGACAAAGAAGGGGAAAAGTATGAAATGTATTTCAAATGCTTGGTCTTGCGTCTCTAAGAAGGAATATAAAACTAGCTATGCATGTATTTTTATATAATACGTTCGGCTTAATACTATTCAGATAATTTTAACAAATTTAAGATGAATTTCATTAACTCCGTTTGTTAAAAGTGTGAATCGAATTTTTTATACTAACTATATGCCTGTAAGACATAAGGTCTCTTAAATGCAACCTGAATTGCACGGCACCAGTTTTGGTACAGTGGATTTGGGAACCAGGTACTGGAGGTATAGAAAAGAATGCGCCTAGCGTGGGGATCGAACCCACACGTATAAGTTAGCAATCAAGCCCTTTATCCACTGCGCCATTGCCACCCACAATTGAATTGAATTGAAGCAACTAATTGAACTGAAGCAACTAACTGTCAAAAATGAAATAGAAACTGTGATACTACATATTAAACAACTAAACTGGAAAATTAGCCTTAGGTAATTAATAAATCGACCAATATCAACCAGTTAAGAGTAAAATATGTATTAATTTGTATTTCCAATTCATAAATGTATGTCACATTTAACAAAACTAATAACAAAAAGAAATGTCTTTTTTTGACATTTGAACAATAATATCAATCGCGGTTCATTTTTCTCCATCCCATATTTTATCTCATTCAAGAATCTTCTACATCCCAGCACATTGGCGTATGGTTGCGTCCTAATTATGAAGAAATCGAAAACAAAATTGTCAGCTGGAAATTGTGACAAATGTACTTAAATATTTAGTACAATTTGACGAAGTGTTGCCAAGTTACCTATTCATGTGCTAGATAAAGCGTGTCAACAGGTGAATATTATTTTTTTTAAATAAAGTTTTAACTATAATTCTAATTTTATACGACATTACAGTTCAACTGACTGCAAACATCTCTGCGTTTTAAATTCTTTTTTTTTTTTTTTTTTAAGATAATTGCATGTTTTAGCCATTTTTTTTTTACAGACAAGAGCTGGAATAGACTATTTTATATTTAGCAAGTTTTTAGATTTCTAACAATCGTATTACGAGTACGACTGTCAAATATCAATTCGATATTTGATGTTTATCAAGAAAATGTATGTTTCAGTTTTATCGTTATAAAATTAATGGTGTACAAATTAAGATCTTTTGAATGTTATTCTATTGATAAACTTGGTATTATTGGTGTCAAAAAATTTGTTATTTATCAACTTTTTAGTCAATGACAAGTTGATAGATATTTTGCTTATGATTCATACGCAGAAGATCCAACGATTTAACTTTTTTTGGAAATAACAATCATTTTTGTTGTGATTGTCAATTGCCTATTGATAGTTGATAACTACTGAAATTAAATATTGAACAGCCTAACTAATAAGAGTTTTCGGTCATTAACAATGATTTAGACCATTGTGAATTACAAGAAAATCGATAATTACCAATTAATAGATGCGCAGTTTTTGTTTTTAAATTAAAATATCAAAATGAAATGTCTGTATTTATCAATGATCAAATTGAAAAACGCAATAGGACCTATTGTTATGTTCATAATACCGAATAGTCCAAGTCTTGTCAATTGCGGCGTTTATAATAAGATCACTAAATAGTATAGGAACAATTGACGGTTCGCAACATTTAATTTTTAGAGAATTAGTTATAGGTATCGTTTTTACGCAAGTTATGTCAATTTTGAGACCAATGGTATCATATTCATAACTTAAACACCGGTCTTACAGAAGAAAAACCGCAATATTACTAAAATCCTATTTTGAAAATATACTACAATCCATTCAATTAAGGCAAATTTAATTTTGTGTTTAAATGAAAAATTAATCAATTTTTACGGCACGTACCCTCTTCGAAATAAAAAAAAAACTCCTCAAAACTATGCAATATGAAACACTACACAACCACTCTAACTTAAAAAAAAAAAAGAAAACTAAAAACAATTTCACGAGAAACATTAATTTCTGTGTGCAAGCAAGCAACCATCGGAATGAATAAACATTTAACCTTCCTTCCGTTTGTGCTTCCTGCTAGCTAAAGCTAAGCTAAACTATAAGACAAGGCTATGATGCTCTCTTAAAATTTTGGAATTTGCACTCCCAAGACATCTCACTTTCAGTTTTTTTTTTTTCAGAACCACTCATCCCTTCCGTAATTAGAATTTTCCTTTGACGTAGTCATCATTCGTCGTTGTTATTTTTTTGTTTGTTATTTTCGTATGTTGGAGGAGGAGAATTTATTGTTGACGAAAGCGGTAAAACGTTGAGGGTGCAATGTTATTCCTTAATTAGTTGCAAAAGATAAACTTTTCTTTTTCACACCACGGAAAAGTGTAAAAACAGGAACATCAAAATTAAAAGAAAAAATTGAAAAAAAAAACATTTTCAGGTACACCCCACATCAATACATAATGGCTAATTTTGTGTTTTTTTTAAGGAATTCATTCGTATAGGGTAGAATTTGACAGTTCATGGCGGCCATGTTTTTTTTTTTCTTTAGGGAGAGAAGCTCTGCTAAAAGTATATGTAAAATCTAACAAGTTTTATTATTTAATTCTACAAGTATGTAAATTCTTGAAGGAGAAATTAATATGTGTATCAATTTATAAAAAAACAAAATTGTTGACATAAGGATAATGAAAAAAAAAGCATGGCTACATTTGATCGATCTGGTGTGTTTATGATGACTGTACGTACTCAACGACTACATACACTACGCTTGGATTTGCAATCAAGTTTAACGAAAATTAGAACAGTTAAAACTTTTTAATTGCTACATACATACATACGTATTAGTTTGTTGAGAGGTAGTGATGTGACTTTGACTTGTGCGCTGCGCTAACTTTTGGTAAATGTTTATTCTAACAAACCCCACCCAGGCATGCAAAGCTGTCAAGATTGAGTTCACACTGAGTATTAAACGACATGCCTGCTATGCTGTTTGTTTGTTCTTCAATCGATATTTCAATTTTCAAAGTTTGACGTTTTGACCCTGACACGAGGAAATAAATAGGGTAGCATTTAAATGAACAAATTATTCAAATTCCAAAACAGAGAGTGGTTTTTTTTTAGTGTGTTTTGTACGCGTTGCGAATGTTTGAATTATTATTATTTAATAATGTTATTCTAATTTTGTATATTTCTATATTTGTATTTTTTTTTTTTTGTATATTGGGATTTAATTAATATTTTTGAATTCTGAAAAATATTGAATTTCAGAATATGAAATGGCATAGAACAATTAAAATTCGATAATTAAAGTAAAAGCACATAATACAACATAAGATATGAATTTATTTATGAAACTCTCAGTGTTTCGCAAAAAACTGATAGGACTTGAGTTTTTTTTGGTTTAGTTCAAATAGTTTTAGAGATAAGCGTGTGCGATTATGACAAGTCCAGTTATTTCATTTTGTATTCATTCTTTTTAAGCCAATATTTAAGTGTTCTGTTATCTGTTTAGATAAGACAGATTTGAGATTCAACTCAAGGACTTTCTAGGCTTCCTATATCGCAGCAAGTGTTTATTTTAAACACGTTATTTATTTTCACGTTGAAAACTGTGTAAATCGATAAAAAAAGTGGTAAACGTCATTTTATAGAAGCCTTATTTAATTGGGCCAGAAGAAGTAGTTTATTTTTGCGTATCTACCACTTAGACAACATAATTTGAAACTTAGAATAGTTTTAATAATCCAAATCAAGTAAGTAGTTTTGAAATGATACGAGTTTTACTTAGAACAATTTGTACGATTTTCTTTTAAAAATTGCAACTGTTATTTACAAAACGCTGACATTTTAAATCTGTTTACCTTATTTTATTGATTTAAGCGTTTCTGAGTTTTTAATTAAGTGTTTTAAGTGCTTTTAAAAACCATTTTTAATTCAAACAAAATTTTGTAAATAATTGCACAACAGGTTTCATTATTTTCTTGAAAAATGACATTTTTGTGAACCACCCTATTTTGAAACAATTTTGTTCTTTTACATATAATTCTGGGTCGGCTACAACATATTTCAATTTCATGGAAATCAGTTAACATTTTTTGAATCCGGCAATTGCATAATTATACATCCTCCATAACGACCCCATTTTAAAACGTCACCGCCATTCAAACCTTAGTTCGTGGTTCGGCTTTTTTAGTTAATGGATTTCGGCGAGTTAAGTGAGGATCAATGTTGATTTAAATTGTGCTCCGTGGATTAGCAATTTCAATTTATTGATTTTAACCCAACGATTTAATTTCCCTATTATATAAAAAAATGCTTATTGCACGCCTAATCCGTGACTTTACTAAGGGCTAGTTGTACAAACGTGGTTTAAATATTTGAACCGTAGTTGAGCAGTTTTAACTCCCGATTTCGGTGGATTACTTGGAGTTCAACGATTGTTAAAGGTGCAAATATGTTATAGAAATCAAATACATGCTTAGCCTATCGTTGAACCTCTGTTAATCCGCCGAAATCGGTGAGTTAAAATTGCTGAACCACGATTTAAATATTTGTTTTGTACAACTGGCCCTTAATCCATAGAATAGAAGTTATTTCGCGAGTCAAAATTCTCCATTAATAAAAATAATAGGTCCGTCCGAAATTTAAGTTTAAATCAAGATCTGCCGCGTTTTTGACAGAAAATGGTTTGCCATGTCACTGACAGCTCCATAGAAACATTGTGAATATGACATTTTCAAATTCGATTGGAATCAAAATAAAATTAGACACTGAAAATCCAATCGAAAGCGATATAACCCGGAGTGTAAATTTGAAGAAAAGAAATTTCATATTCAATTGAGTCCAAACAGGATTAAAACACCAAAAAAAAAAAAAATAAATAAGTTGAAAAACAACATTACATTCACTTTAACTTCCAGCCTCAAATCTTTAGAAGATGGACAGTCTAACAACAAACACAATAACAACTAAATTTTAAAGTAATCTTTCAACACAATTAATTCTGTGTGAAAAAAAGTGGATAGACTTCTGCAAATAATCTTGTACAATTATCAATTTCGCTCATCGAACTGCGTGATGTGGAATGAAAAGCTGAACGAAATTATTCATTTATCATATTGTTGTAGGATTTTTCGTTTCGTTTCGCATCGGTTTAATCAGTAAAGTATTTTTTTTTTTTGAAACAAGAAAAAACAAAAAAAAAATCGCGACATGCGACATTTTTATGTGCTAAAGAAGACACATCGTTTATAGTGTTGTTTGTGGAATATTAATTTACGCTCGAAGGGTTATTTTGACTGTTCTTAAACACAAAACATTTTATTTATTTTCGGTGGTTGGTTTTTCGTCGCTAGCAGGATTTGACTCGGGGATAAATAAAGCTCAAATATACTTTCCATCTTACACTGCGATTCATTGCTTTGAGTTAAGTTCGTTCCTTATATTCCTTGATGGGATTTTTGTGTTCTATGTATGTTTTTTGATATGTATAATCCTCTTCCTACTTGTTGTTTTTATTTTTTGCTGGTGAACTTTGATTTTGTAGTCGTTTTGCTTTACCAGAAGTACCGAAATGTTCTGTACAGTACATACATACATGTCATAAATATTATTCAACCAAGGTAACTTATTATTATTTTGCAGACATTTTCTTATTCCTTATCAAGGACAATATCAAATTTTGTCGGAAATAAGGAAAATAAATAAATAACCAGTATGACTTTTCAGTCGCGGAATAATGAGACTTTACATAATGAGATCTAAATGTAAGTTATAAGTTGAGTAAAATTGTAAGAAATATGTATCAGAAATCTAGTACGTAAACTTCAATATTTTAAGAAAAAAATAAATACCGTATTTTAATTCTTAACTTCTACTACTTTTTTACGTCAAATTCATATTTGTGTGTCAATTTAACAAACTTTTAACAGTTTTATAAAACTTGTTCGCCATTAAAGGTGTGAAATATTCAAAACCATGTTTCAAAACTCAAACCCCGCGTAGTCGAAGAAACAGTAATTTTATAAACTGAACTGAAACACATCCATAAATATGACTAATCGATAGACTTGAGTTTTACAGTATGGACTTATTTACAATTTTGCGCATAAACTTTAAAAATAATATAAAAAAATTACTATTATTTGTCCTCCATTTTTGGTGACGGTAAAAACAGTTAAATTCAAATGGAATGCTACAATTTCGAAACATACAATATATATTTAAGGTCATAGAAATAGCTCAGGGGAAATAATCATAATGACAGTCTGAAAGTCAAACAAAAATTTGTCATCTTCCTGTCAAGCTACAAACTGTTACCTTCCATTGAATTATGACCACAAGTTGATGTTTTACAAAAACCATTTAAAAATCTTAACCACCTTTCAGAGCAGGAAACTTAGTTACTACCAAAATATAGTTTTCTGGAGAAAAGGGCAAGATGTAACGGGATCGAACCAAATCACTGCATTTACACTATGTCAGTATAATGCCACAACTTAACGAAAATTCTGGCTTGCAGTTTTTTAATGACAAATATACTGCCACATTTTCGACCATTTACACGCCAAAAAAAAATAATGCCAATATTTCGACAATTTGGCAGTCGTGTAAATCCGGCATAAGTTCAAGCAACCATTAACTCTGCACATTAAAAGTTATACATATGTATTAAGTCACAATAACAAAATTATGAAAATTAGTAAAAACGATTGCGTTGAATAATGCAATTATTAACAAACAGTTTTATAGAAAGTAAAAGGATGGGCAAAAGTATATTCATGTAGTCATAAGAAATGAAAAAAAAACGAAAACAATAGGCGAAAGACAGATTGGGAATTATCTGTCTTTATCATAAATAGCATTAAGCGTGTCACAATTTCAAATATTTTTGACAAGCACGTATATGAACATTCCATCTATCGGTTTGTCAAACGTGTTTGATATATTTCAATATTTTATGAAATTTTGCTGGTTTGAAAGGCAAATTTGCAAAAGCGAATAATTGATAGTCAAGCATCATACTAATTATATGGGAATTCGAATGAAATAATCGATTATAATCGATTCTTACATTATCTCGAGGCATATCGATACTTCATCTAAAATTATTTGAATGATTTCCATTCATCATTCAAATGATGTCTCATCTCTCATACACGGATCTTCCTAATTCTGTTTTACAATACTACTTTTTAAGCGTCAGCGTAATGCAAATGCAATACCAAGAGGCAGGAGTAATAAAGCCAAGAGAGTATTGTGTAAGTGTCTAGTCTAGTGTGGATTTTACATTACGAGCAAGTAGTGTAGGTTCGAACTATGTATCTGTTTTTTCATTATTCGAATGAATTAGTATTTACTAGTAGTAATCATTAGGTCCTCGAATACAATTTATTACATCATGTTGGTTCATCACTCGAGATATAGGTTGTTCCATGGAATGACCGAATGAAAATGGAAGAATTGAATGATTGTATTTGCTTTTATAGAGTTGTATGTGGTCATGGTGGATTTGAATATTTCTTTTGCACAAAATACAATTGTGGATTGGTCTTATTTGATCTGACATTTGGGTCCGAGATGAACAATATAAATATGGCAAATTTCGGCAGCTATTTCGGTTTGCCCACAAGCTAGTTATGAAACTGATATTTTTGCATCTGTGTGCAGTTTCACAACACCACATATTGTCGTTGGATTTCACATCTATTCATGGATAGATAGTCAAATTTACAAATACAACAATGTAAACATATGTGTTTTGGAGGAAACCAAAGTTTCCCATATTAGTATTTCTCATCTGTGGTTTGGGTTTTACACAAAAACGCCATTGTTTTTGTCTCGTCTCAATAAGCTATTTTTGTATTTCACCAAAATAGTTTTCAAAATGTAAATATGAAAAATGTTCCTATTTGTTACTTATTCTCTTTCTGTATAAGGAAATACAATTGTGAGCAACAAGAAACAGCTAACAAGGCTGCATATCTGATGGAACAGCACTTGGATGTTGCCAAAGGAATTTGTAGTAAGCCAACGATAAATAGAAAATTCGAATTAATAAGAAATTGCGCTTGAATTAAACTAGGACCACCAGAGAAAGACTCGACTAAGTGGCAAAGGGTAAACACATATTTTAATACATGTTTTACCTACATAATCTTTAAGTTGCACACTCTAAAACTAGATTTGATCTTATTTAAAGTGCACGGTGAAGAAAAAGCTGACTCAAACTAAAGTTGAGATATCAGCAACGGTGGAGTCCCCAACATCGGCTATATGACACAGAAGAAGCTGTAAATTGTTTGATGCATTTCGACAGTTAATTTATCAGCAGCGAATTTCCGACTGATTGAAAATTGTATAGATAACAATATTTTTGACAACAGTAATACCAAGTTATCAATGAAAAATTCACAATAGATCACAAGTCACAAGCAAATTCATAGTTTATCAAGAATTTTGATAACAGCCATAGTACCGACTCATTAATTTCGCTGATAGCTATCAAATATCATATTGATATTTGACAACCATAATATTAGGGTGGCAATGGCGCAGTGAATAAAGTGCTATAGTGATACTATGCTGAACTTAGACGTGTGGTTTCGATCCCCAGGCAAGTCAACATTTTTTTATATCCGTCCAATTTTAATTGGATGCCGCTCGTGGGTTAAAATGAGATAGTAAATACCTAATTCTCAAATCCACTGTTCCAACAAAATTCTTTCCTATCTTTCTATTCATTCTAAATAGTGTCGTGCAATTCAGGTTGCATTTAAAAGATCTTGGGTCTTACAGACAGATATTTAAAATTATTAAAATAGGGGTCTAAAACAAATTTCTAGTATTTTTATTTTTCTTTATTTAGGAAAATAAAGTCAATGCACATAAAATCTAACATCCAAATTAATAAACATGGACTAGGGTCTAGGACTAATTCCGTGGACTAAGGGCGAAATGTTATTAATAAAACAGAAGTTCTATTATTTGCCATTCACTAACTTAGTCCTTCACTAGACCATCGAAGACGGTAGTTTAGTGAAAGAATAAAAATTGATATTAAGAACAAAATTTACAGGGACTTATAATAAAAAGAGATAGAGTTAATATTTATTGTAGTAGATTTTGTTTGTGGATTTTCGATTTTTTATTAATAGAAAATTTTAGTCCGCAGACTAATTTTTATTGTATGGTTTAGTAAATTCATGGACTTGCGGTGGACTAAGCATTTGTTTTTATTAATAGGGCTGCAAATGTTTAAGGATCTATTCGCATGTGAGTAATTTATTACTAATTTTTGTCAGTTACAGTAAAAAATGGAGTAAGGTATTCCAATTTTTGTTTTCTTGTTTCATAATTCGAATGATCATTCTATTATTTAGATCACTCGAATACTAATATCTCGATTATTGAAATCATTCTATTATGCCCATCACTACCTCATACAATTTTATTAGCATAAAAATTTTAAAAATATCAGCCATTTTTGTAAAATTTTACAAAAATGACTGTTAGTTCAAATACTGAGTTCTGGACAGAGTATTCCGAACTATGTAACGGGTGATTTTTTTGCTACTTGGTTTTTGACGTTTATATTTTTGACAGACCACACATGACAAATTCCACGAACATTTGACATTTCGATTCAGTATTGTTTGCCATTTCATCATGAATAGACTTACGCCTGAACAACGTTTGCAAATTATTGAAATTTATTATCAAAATTCGTGCTCTGTGAAAAATGTGTTTATCGCAAAATTGTCTTCAGCGACGAGGCTCATTTTTGGCTAAATGGATACGTGAATAAGCAGAATTGCCGTATTTGGAGTGAAGAGCAGCCAGAGGCAATTCAGCAGCTACCAATGCATCCCGAAAAATGCACTGTTTGGTGCGGTTTATGGGCAGGCGGCATCATTGGGCCGTACTTCTTCAAGGACGATGAAGGCCGCAGGGTTACGGTCAATGGAGAAAGGTACCGTTCGATGATAACAGATTTTTTTTTGCCGAAAATGCAAGAATTGAACTCGGTCGACATGTGGTTCCAACAGGACGGTGCCACATGCCACACTGCACGCGAAACCATGCATCAATTGAGAGGCGAATTTGGTGAGCAGTTGATCTCACCAAGATCATGTGATTTGACCCCGTTAGACTATTTTTTGTGGGGCTATGTTAAGTCTATTGTCTATGGGGACAAGCCAAACACGATTGCTGCCTTGGAAGCCAACATTGAACGCGTCATTGTTGAGATTCCGGCCGAAATGTGTGAAAAAGTTTGCCAAAATTGGACCTTCAGAATAGACCACCTGAAGCGTAGCCGCGGGCAACATTTAAGTGAAATTATTTTTAAAAAGTAAATGGCAGAAATTGATTTATCGATCCAAATAAAAATTTCATTCACTTTTTACAAGTTTCTGTGTTTTTTTTTGAATTTTCAAAAACCAAGCTCTTAAAAAATCACCGTTTATATTTATAAGAGTTTTTGCCAGAATCTTAGCCATTCTGTGACCAAATTCTTATCTTTTTTTTTTTGTTTTCTAAAACAATTTTGACAGCTTTCATACATCAATCATTTATCAAGCTTGTCAAACATATTTGAGTGAACACCTACATATATTGACACCATTTGCAAAAATGATGCCACATTCACATTATGATATTATCCTTTTGCCGCACATGTAATGCACATTTGTATACATGTTGCTTTCTTTGGATTACAAAGTAAGTAACAACCTTACTAGTGCGAGCGAATATAAACTTCATGTTATACCTTTTATGATCCATATTTTGGTATCCCCTTCCCCTTAATTTAGGTGCCCGAAGCCATTTCGTATGGTAGATCCGCTACTGCGCTTGCATCTCTTAAATTAGTAAATTTTATCGAACTGATGACGTAACATTTTTGTCTTGTGTCGAACCTGTTACGAGATATTATTTTTCTCTTCGAATGTTCAGACACACTTCACTTATTATGAAGAATCATATGTTAAGATTTTAGTATTCACAGCAAAAGGTCAGACCCGGAATAATTTATATAAAATTTATATCTACCGGTACATTATACACAACACATACATAGGTATATCCACATATATAAAAGTTTACTTCTGTGAATCACATGATGATGCTGAGCAATGAGCCATGTGCTTGCTTTTGCTGTCCATTTTTAATCAAACCCACAACAGAGTTTGCAGAATAAAAACTTTATATTATTTCTATTTTTATCTCGAAGCATAATATTTTCAATAGTACTTGAAATGTATATATGCGAGTATGTATATTTGTTTGTCAGTAGAATTCTATTTTTTCGACAATTTTTTTTTCTTCCTTTATTTCCAAGGCACATCACATCACATCACATCACAGCAGAACAGATCAAAAGCTATTTTAATTCACTTCAGAATGTAAATGGAATGCTGTGATGGCTGGTGGTGGTATCTGATCTGATGATGATGCAAATAACCAATGTAAAACAAAAAAAAATGAGAGAAATCCCCCAGAAGTGACCAGACGAGAAATTGTTTGCGTCATACGTTTTCAATAGAACCCAACCATTTGCCGGTTGTCATACGAATAGGAGGTCGGCAGCAGTTAATGATGTCATTATTTTTTGATATCGTAAAGATTTGTTATATCTAACGAAGTAGTTTTTTTTTATAGCAGATAGTGTCAGCCATTATAAGTGACAAAATCGCAATCATTTAATGGGAGTAAAGGTTTCTTTTTTGTTTGCAACACTAGTGTGTGTTTGGTTTGTAAAATATTGATGGTGATATGGTGGCTTGATGTTGAGGTTGCCGAAAATAGAATTCTAAATCGACTTCATAAATTACGAGCTTTCTCTCTTTCACACACAAAAGAGTTTGCCTCAGGCTAAGAAGTTTCTGATTTTAATTTGGTCATTTATTTTTTCAAAATTGTTATGGCACCATTATCTATAAGAACTTAATGATATTCAAGAATCTGAAATCACTTCTTTTCCACAGAATAAGGGTAACACCACTTTGGCACTCACAGCTTCATCTCTGGAAATGATGTCTGTTCAAGAAAGTGCTAAGTTGACTTGCCGGCCATTTTGTTTTATCTGCTATTTTTTCTATTTTTTTTTTGTTCAGACACTAAAGCCAAAATAACACGATACGACCATAGAAAATGCCGCGTTTTCGCTGACTGGTTTTGGATCAGTTGAAAGACGGCCTCGATTTCTGAAAAAAGTCGCCTTCAGCAACGAGGACCATTTTTGGATGAACATGTTATATACGTAAACAAATAAAATTGAGGATTTGGGACGAGACCGATCCACACCACACACACGAGTTCCAGAAGACGAAACTGCTTATCTATAAGCAACTTCTCAGGCCCATTATCACATATTCTTTTCCTGCATGGTTTACTGTATCCAAACCCAGCATGAGAAGGCTTGGAATGTTTGAGAGGAAAATCCTCCGGAAATTGCACTGGACTCCACTTTGACCAGCAACGACAAAAGCACTTCAGCAACAAACGTCTTTTCGAGGCGTCCGGAATAACACCCCTCGACAAGTACATGATCAGTGCTGCCAAAAGACTGACGAGCAACCTTATCAACCACCCAAACACCATAGTGAATAGCATGACCAGCAAAGAGAGATACCCCGAGCCAAGATATCTGGATGTGACAGCGCTACTGGACCAAGGACTTATTTATATCAACGACGACGAAGCAATCCAATTCTACAAGGATGCAGCGTCAAACTACCACCATGGCTAGATGCCACATTAACCCCCACATCACCAGAAAACAGTAGGGTTTGAACAACCCGAGATTATCCACAAAGGGTTTAGTAAGCAGTACAAGAAATTCAAGGACAATTTTTTTAATAATTTTAACAAAAAAATTAAAACAATGTATAATATTAGCCCCTTAAGTGCTAAAACAAATTAAAATATCAATGTAATATAAGTAATGTAAAATAGAATTAAGAGCAAATTTTATATATATCAGTTCAATAAACATTATTATTATTACACACACACGAGTTCCATGAAAGTGCAATGCATTCGTCGGAAGTAACTTTTTATTGGGGATTGTACTTCTTTGAAAACGACAATGGCATTGCCATCAGGACATCGACGTTAGCGTTAAAGATCGATGAAAGCATCACCATCGTCAATACAGCAAACAGCATTCTGGCCAGCAAATTGTTTTCAAACACATTGCTACCAGCAGCTTAATGTCTATCTGCTTGTCATTTCATAGCAAAACACACAATGGCTGTCATCCATTTTTATTTTTTGAAGTATAGTTCCACTGAATATCGTAGTGAGAGATATGACAGTAATGTTCCAGCAACATGAATTGTTTCTAAAATAATGGCGGTCGCTGTATTGCTAATAACGTTGCTACTGGTGCTGGTTTAATCTGTTTCTTGCATTTAATTCACACAAAAGTCAAGAATGGCAGAATCTGTCAAAACTTAACTTGAGAATATTGTGTACATTTTTTTTTTCTATTTTGACAGATAAGCCTCGATACTGACTCGAATATAAATATTCGTTGATTTCAGCAAAATTTTAAAAATTACTAAATTAAATTTGTATCACTTTTCAATCAAGAAAGAAAATATTTGATGTTTTTGCATTTGTTTATGTTTAATTGTAAAAAAAAGAATCTACTTGAGTGATTTCATTTGCATTAAGCCACATATCTAAGCAAAGCAGTCTAGCGTCAAATATGTCGACATTAAAAAATGTATGTTTTGATTTTTTTTTTGTGCGAATGACGTGGCAACAAATATCTATGTATTGATAAACTATTCATTGGAACTAAGTTTCTATTGAAAACTGATGCACCCTACTTTTTACTTAAAAAAAATGTATTGGGGGAATTTCTTGATTTTAATCTACGATTTTTTCTCTAATAATATTTTATTTAAAAAATATTAAAGTTTAATATTGTTATTCGAAAAAAAAAACTAAAATGTAATTAACATTAATTTTTCCCTCAGATGAACACTCTTCAAAGGCAGTGCTACTGGGGTCGGTTTTTCAAAAAATCCCTTAGAAGAAATCATAAAGTCCCATTTTATCCAAAAGTCATAATATTTGTGTGTTGATTTGAACACCAAGATACAAAAATAAATAACGGGTTTTCCAATAAGAGGTGTTATTTTGAATAGCCCGCTATTTCGGTAGCTGTCACTTTTGAAGCTGTCATTTTTTGACATTTGACAAGTAGAAACTACGCTATTAATAAAAATGGAACGATACACGCTTCAACAACGCATTGAAATTATTAAAATTCACTATAAAAATGGTGAAAATTTGGCAGAGACGGTTCGTAAAACTAAAACATTTTTGGGTCGTCGTGAAGCACCTTGTCGGACCGCAATACAGAAATTGGTGGACAAATTCGAGCTGTTGGGACAAGTTAGTGATGTGAAGAATAAAACCCGTGCACGTCGCTCAAGAACAACTGAGAATATTGCTGTTGTAGCCCAAAGTGTTGAAGAAAACCCAGGTTTGTCCATTCCTCGTCGTTCTTTGGAATTAGGCATTCCACAAACGTCATTACACCGTATTTTGCATAAAGACTTGGGTCTTAAGGCTTATAAAGTTCAGTTAACACAAGAACTCAAGCCGGCTGATCATCAACAACGTCGTGTCTTTGCTGATTGGGTCCTTGAAATGCATGAAAATGAACCGGAATTTCATCGAAAAATCATCTTGACTGATGAGGCCCATTTCCACCTCGGAGGCTACGTCAACAAGCAAAACTGTCGCATCTGGGGCTCGGAAAACCCAAGAGTTATTGTTGAAAAGCCTCTCCATCCTCAACGCGTGACTGTTTGGTGCGGTTTATGGTCCCGCGGGGTCATTGGACCTTACTTTTTCGAAAATGAGGCTGGAGCAACAGTTACGGTCAATGGATTGCGCTATCGAGAGATGATTAATGATTTTTTATGGCCTGAATTGGATGGTATTGATCTGGACAACGTTTACTTTCAACAAGACGGCGCTACGTGCCACACAAGCAATGAAACCATCGATCTTTTACGGGAAAAGTTTCCGGACCGTGTTATCTCTCGAAGAGGTGATCACAATTGGCCACCAAAATCTCGTGATTTAACACCTTGCGACTTCTTCCTTTGGGGCCACGTGAAAGATAAGGGCGTCGATTCAAGACCTCAAAGATGAAATTCGTGAGGCTATCGAGGACATAGGGCAGCCACTTTGCGATTTGGTTATGGAAAATTTCATGAAAAGGATATGGTCCTGTAAGCGTGGTCTTGGCGGCCATTTGGCTGATGTTGTGTTCAATTATTAACGGCATACCTTCCTCTTTATAATGAAATAAACATCCGATCATTTATCTCCAAAAATGCCATTTTTCTTTGAATATCAAAATAACACCTCTTATTGGAAAACCCTTTATTTGTTTTTGAATAAAAAGGCAAACTATTTTCCGTTTAAAAAATGAAGATTCTCGTTACTATATTTATTGTTACATATTTATAAAACATACTTTTAAAGTGTTGAATTTTCTAAACACAAAAACATAACATAACTATTATTATCTATTTTGTATTTTTGCTATGACAATTCCCCCACAAAAAAAGGAAATTTTCCCACTGCATCCATTAACACTGCTTCACACATCTAAATCTAACCAAAAATAGAAGTCCAATATAACAACTAAATTTACTACGAAAAAGAAAGGGGTGAAAAATTGAAATACAAACTCATTACAATTCCCCGGCATATTAGATATGAACAAAAAAAAAAAATAATAATAACATTCCTCGTCGTCGGTCGTGGCCATATAGGCGCCTTTATGAGCCCATTCTGTAACGTAGTATCCCTGCGGAGTTCAAAAAACCCTACCATAAACAACCGCCATTAAGAGTTGGAACAAAAATAGGGCAAGGCAGTTTGTTAAGGGAAAAAAAAACAAGTGTTTGTACGATGTATATATATATGTGTGTACGAGGCTCCTACACACAACATGTACATACATATGTATGTAAGTATGTAGGTACATACGTTTTGTTCGGTTGCGTGTGAGTAGAGACAGCCCCCGGGCAATATACGGGGGGTCATAAAACAAACTGGCGCCAATTTTTTCTAATTTATTTTTGTATTTTAACTCTGCAGGTCCTGATGAGAATAAAAATGCAACCAACACATTTGAAAAGGCTTTCATTATGCAAAATACGTTTAGAAATAAATAATGTTTATGCATACCAACTCGTATTTTTTTTTTTTTGATAGTGTAACCCACAACTTCATGTAGAATAATTTTTGTATTTGGATTCGGGATATTACTTTCAGTGTAAATATAGGTGTGGCAGGCAGAAAAGGGGGTTGGTTAATGGTTTGTTTTATATTTTTATATCAAACATATTAAATCAGGTGTTTCTCATAAGGACGACGCGACGTCAAGAGAAAGAATCATTATGGTTTTCTGGCAGGGAAGTAATTATAGTTTGTGGAATAAAGTTTGATTCGATTTTTAAGTGTGTTTTTATTGCATGGTTGATATTCTTTCAAACATACTCGTATATAAAGTGGACTGTCAAACTCTTGTTACTAAATATAGCCTAATTTTTTAGAGTGTTAATGATTATTTTTAAAAAGTTTAGATTTTGTTTTGCTAAAGGAGATGAGTTTTGTAATTGTGTCACCAAGACTTTCGGTTCTTAGAAGCAAAAAGTAATTTGCATAAGGAATTGAAACATTCACAGTGCAACACGAATTAATAAAATGCACGACTGGATCGCACGTACTTGCTCCTATGTGTGATCACATTATATGCAACAGATTTTTAATGGAAACGGCTAAAAGTATTTTTAAAAGTCGTTTTTCACTTAATTTTTAAATTTCTTCTAAAAACAATTGGTATGAACATTTTAAATATTTAATAATATAAATTTAAAAACAAAATCGCACGCCCCTTTTCAAAATACTGAATTTTCAAAAAAAAATTATTTTTTTTTCAAAAATCCAAAAAAATATTTTTCGAAAATTTTGAAATGCAGTATTATTTAGAATTTGAAGGAGATCCTGTGTACAAATTTTGATCAAAATCCGTGGAGCCGTTTATGAGAAAGTCGAAAATCAATAAAATGGTTGTATGGCAGGTACCGTTAATAACAATATATTTCAAAATTTGTAGAACATACTCAAGGTAGTACACACATCAATTTTTATCAAAATCGTTAGAGCCGTTTTCGAGATAATTAAGATGGTAGAAAAATTTGTATTGCAAGTACAGTTATTTTTTGGGGCTAAAACAACGATTCAGAAATCTATTTTGAACAATCACCTAAAACGCCTAAGCACCAAGTTTGAACAAAATCGGTTCAGCCGTTTAGGCTGTAGATCGTTCTACAGACAGACAGACGGAATTGCCGGACCCACTTTTTGGTGTTCTCTATCATCGTAATGTCAACTTTGATTAAAATCTCGAGTTGGATTTGTTTCCAAATGCAAAACTTGCCCTATAGTACCTATATCGCAAGTAATAACGGGTGTTTTTTTTAGACGTGTGGTTTCCAAGAAGAAATAAAACGCATACAACTTAATGTTATGGCCAAGGATTTAGCTTTTTGTAAAGATAAGGGTTTGCCATTATATTTTAAAAATTATTTCGGGCAAGTGGCCGCCACGGCTGGTTCGAATAAATTCCAGCCGACAGGCGCAATTTTCGACTACTTTTTGCAGCAATTGTGGCCGTATGTCAATAAATAACGCGCCGAATATTCTCTTCCAAGGCGTCAATCGTCTCGGGCTTATCTGCGTAGACAAGCGACTTCACAAAACCCCACAAAAAATAGTCAAGCGGTGTTAAATCGCACAATCTTGGAGGCCACGCCACAGGCCCACGACGCGTGATAATGCGCTCACCAAAAGTTTCCTTCAATAAAATGGATTGTTTCGATGACTGTAGGGAATGTAGCGCTGTCTAGTTGGAACCAAAGGTCGTCCACATCAAAATCCTCCAATTCATGCACGAAAAAGTCATTAATCATGGTTCTATAGCGTTCCCCATTGACTGTAACATTATGGCCGGCTTCATTTTTGAAGAAATATGAACCAATGATTCCCTCTGCCCATAGAGCACACCAAACAGTGACTTTTTGAGGATATAACGGCGTTTCAACAATGGCGTGTGGTTTATGATCACTCCAAATACCCATTAACAAAAAGTAAGTTTCATTGTTGAACAAAATTTTCTTGTGAAAATCGGGATCGGTGGCTATCTTATTTTGGGCACATTCACCAAACGTGCGACGCGTGAAATGGCAAACCAAACTGAGCATAAATCAAGTGACAGCTGTCAAAAAGACCACCTCCGAAAAAAGTATTAAAGTATTGCCAGATTGCTTAAAAAACACTCGCTAAAAGAACAGCATTTTAAACAGACTAATATATTAAGGTCTTACTATGATACTATGTATGTACTTATAAATTTGCTCATCTTAAACCAGAACTGATTTTCAATTAAAAAAAAATTCATTAGAATCATGTCATCATGTTTTCTCAGCTGAACACACCTAAGATAGTGAACTTAACATTTATAGATTCAAAATAGCTTTAATACTAAGTCTTCTACTTGGCTGAGTAATTTCAGTAGTATATAGAATTGTATTATAAAAAAAAACACCTTCTTAACATTTATAAATGTCAAAGTGACATTTCGAGTAGTGGTTTTTAAATTATCACAACTAGAATACTATAATTGACAAGTGGCAATTTTAAACACTTTAATAAACAACTCTTCTAACTAATGTAGGTTTTTAAAAGGGTATTACAAAAATTTAGTTGAACGCGCCTTATTTTAGCAGACATATGAGTCAAAGAGAAGCAGATCTAAATATAAACACATGAAACACAGCTATTTCAAATTAAAATTAAATACATTTGCATTTGCTTTCTTGTTTACTTTGAGAATGTGGATTGTGAAAACGGTTTAGTGGACCTTTCGCCGTAAAAATGTATGGACAACAAAGACTTAGAAATAGGTAAACCATGATTTGTTACTGGCTCTCTTATATTGAAGTTTTCAATTAAAAATCAAACCGTTGTTTTGTCAAATCGGTATCTTGAATGAAATTCAAGGTCGTCAAATTCTTCGAACGGATTTGCTCCAACTTTTTATATAAAATTTCCTTTAGAAATTTTTTTTAAAATTTTTTTGAATTCAAATGTCAACTGAATAAAGTATACTTTAAAAAAGATAAAGAATCGTTTTGCTGTTATTAAGGTTATACCACCTCTTTAACAATAACGTATACTTTTTGTTATTTAAAATGATCAAAAAGTCGACTCTCATTTTAAAACACATTTCTAGATTAACATCCCGATTCTCCCCCACATCACTGATGCCTTACAAGTCACAAAAATAGGTGAAATTAATTTTGTAACTTTTCCATAGTCACAACTTATGAGAATCATAAATACAATCGAAATTGTTATCTACTTCAGAGCAGGTCACAGTTCACAAGTAGCCTCAGTTTTGACATTTCGATTCGGCATTCGATATATTTTGCGAAAAATTTTAATATTCTTTATTTGAATGTATTTTATAGTAAATTAAAATGGAAGTGAATTTGATTCTGATGCATTTTATTTAGAAAGTTTTATCCACAAATGAATAGTAAGAACTATTTAATAGAACACCATTTTAAACAAATTTATCATAGCGACGGATTTTAATTTTGTTTGGTTTTAATAATCAGCTGTTCTAATAATGACAGTACAAAATTCACCTTTAATGTGGTGAGTTTCCTTGTGAGTTTACTTCTGACGGCAAGGGTAGAATTCGATAAACGTTATCGAGTCACAACAATCCTCACAAGGAAAAGGACAAGGACTTGTGATTTCTCACAAGGAGAAGAATCGGGCTGTAAGATTAGATTTTAAATGTTTACAATTTTGCGCCATTGTGTTTTATGCATTTGCGAAGTAATGTTATTATAATATGGTAACCATATATTGCTTTCCATTATACCCTGCAAATCACTACTAGGATGAGGTCAACGTTTTTTAGATCGAGATTAGCAATATTTAATCTCAACGCTACTGATGGTTCCAATTATATGTCCATGATCCAAAATAAAGGGCTTATCATCCTATGAGTACATCAGGAGTCATGGTGTGGGGAACTATTACCCACTATATGGCACAAACGAGTTAGTTTTTTCCCACACCTATGCACGAAATGTTCTGCACTGTGCTGGAACGGCCTTTTTTAAGAGTGAAAGCATTTTGCCACCTTTTTCTATATTGTAGAAGTTGGATTCAGTCAGAAGACGTGGAAATTTTGCCACTGCCGTTCTATTCTTTTTGCAAAATAGAGGGTTCGCTCATTATTGCAATGATACTTTTCTAATCCTTCAATTTCATGAATTCCCTTTGGGAAAATTATGTATTCATAGGTAGTAAATTACAAAATTCCTGTAAGACCTTTAATGAATTATTTTTTTGGAATAAATACAGTATGTAGTATGTATTATTAAATTATTATCGAGCTGCATTCAAAAAAAAATATTTCAACAACAATTCAGTGTTTTTATGGTCGCGTTCTAAATAAGAACAGATCATGCTAGCTAGATGTCACCATTATGTGTCTTCTGAGAAATAGATTTCATATCACAATCGGTGCAACAAGACATTTCCAACAATTTATATCCTTCATATTCGAAATTTTAATTAAATTGACTAAGATCGCAAGCAATACGTAAGGAACCGGATCTACGAATATTCATTGATTTTGACATATCACTCACAAGATTTTCGTTAATTAATCGCGAATGACGTTTAACTTTCCCCATCTTTATAATTGACAATGGCTACTTCTAGAATTGACATAAGAGATATTTTTAGTATCTAGTCTCTGATTGGTCAGATGTCAAAATATTTCCTTTCAAATAAAGTACTTTTGTATCAGAATGTTCAAATGTAAATTTTCTATTTCAAACTTTACATGAATTGTTTGTGAAGAAAAGTTATCAGAAAATAATATTTTCCTCAAACTACAGCGGTTTTTTGTCGAGGATTGTGAAGAAATTTTTGAGTGTAATTGATTGGTAAGAAATTTATACAAAAATACCAAAGTAACCTTTAGGCAAGATCAACTAATGGCAAATGTTTGAAGTAAAATTCCAAGTGACATCTGAACAATTAACTATTTTTACTTGCGATATACATATGTATGTATTTGCATTTGGGAAAACAATCGAACTAGAGATTTTAATCAAACTTGACATTACGATGATAGAGAACACCACAAAAGTGTAGATCGATCTACAGAATAAACGGCTGAAGCCATTTTCTTCAAACTTGATACTTAAGCGTTTTAGTCCGAAAAAATAACGGTACTTACCATACAATTTTCCCAGCATCTTTTTTGATTAAAAAAAGTGGGTTGAGGTCAAAATTCTTTTTTAACAAAATTTTGCTTTTAAAATTCTGCTCTTAAAATTTTGCTTTTTAAAATTCTGCTCGCCTAAATTCTGCTTTTCAAAATTCTGCTCATTCAAATTCTGCAAATCATAAAGAAAACAAAGATGAAAAGAAGCCCAAAGATGGATACTAATATCCGAAACGCATCGCTAATTTAAATTTAAATATGTTGTGAAATAATTAAATATTAATAATTACAAATTTTGAAATATATTATCCAACAAAATATAAAAAATTGTCAATAATTTGTTCATTTCTTTTAAAAATAGAAAACAAAGGTTTGCAAACTGTTTTTTTTTTCATTATTTGCAAAGTTTTGATAAGCAGAGCAGTATTATTTTCTTAGGAGTTTTTTTTTGTAATTTTTTTGTTTCCCGTTTGGTATTGTAAATAATAAAATGTGAATTAAAAATTAAAAACAAGGTGATTTTTTTTGTTGACGGACAAAATTTTGAAAAGCAGACAAAATGAAAAAAAGCAGAATTTTCATTTTAAAAGCAGAATTTTGAAATGCACTATTTTGAAGCCAGAAATTTTACCGAATTTTTAAAGTACATATGTGCACTACTGGAGGTATAGTCTATATTTTTGCCGATATTTTGTTTTACATATTTTGTTATTAACGGTACCTGCCATACAACAATTTTGTGACTTTCGACTTTCTCATAAACTCTCCACGGATTTCGATCAACATTTTTATATAGTAGGTTATTCGAATTCTAAATAAAACTGCATAACAAATTTTTTTTTCAATATTTTGAAAACGGGTGCACGTTTTTTTTCGAAATTATGTTTTTAAATTTATATGGTTAAATGTTTATAATTGGAATACCAATATTTTTTTAATAAAAAAATTAAAGAATTTTTGTTTATAAAAAATTAAGTAAAAAACGACTTGTGCTTACGATGTTTGAAAATTCGTTTGACAATTAGATTGTAATTATTCGCGATGACTAATGTGTTTGCTTAAATTTTATCTTTGACATTAAAATCAAATTTTAGCATAAAAACTAAACATTAATGTTAATTATATCTTAAACATTTTATTAAGAATTTATGAAATTTTAAATTATTTTAAACTTGTTCATTAGTCGTTGTTCGCTCTTATACGAAATATTCACTATTATAGTCTTTTACTTTAAATTTTTTCCTTAAACATAGTTTTAAAATTTAGAACTTTGGCGATCTCTAGACTATAAGACAAGTTATCTTACGAGTCTTAGAAATTCAAGACAAAAGTCAGCTTTCACTTTGAATGTGAATCATTGAAAGAAAATGATCACCATTCTGATTCATAAACAAAAAAAATAAACAATTGATTAGCAGCAAATTACTTTTGTTGAATTGTTTATATTTTCTCGTGATAAATACCGACTTAACCACATAACTTCTTAAACAAAAAAAAAAACTTAACAACCACATTCTGACTTGACTAACGTGAATTATTAGCAAGTCTATATTCCTTACCCCTGCCTTTGTTATTATGTTCTCAACCAAACAATATTTCTCATATCATTTTCGCACACAGTCAGTGCCGGTGGTAAAATTATCTAATTGCAGCAATTTAAAATAAAATGCTGCACGCAAAATGATCCCATCAAAAAAAAAAAAACAGATAAGATTGCAGTATTTTATTATAATGAATTTACGTGGGAGTATTTCATGTCAAAAGTAGAATGAGTAGACTGTAGAGCATTTATGTATGTAAAAATAGAATTGGAATTAATAATAAAACAAACAACAAAAAACACTGAGAACAAATCAATCACACATAATAAATTAATTAAGACCGATGATAGACATACTACTGGGACATGAAAGTCCTCATTTACACACACAACACACATCAATGATGGCAAATATTTATATCTAAATTTATCTATCCAAGGCCTCGCTTCGCAATACTCAGCTCTCAACAACTCTACATCCCAGAACAGCAGTCTATGCAAACATTAATTGCAAATAAGGATACTTAACATTGTGGTAGCACACAGGAAGACTGAAAACAAAAAAGAGCTAAATCACCAATGGATGTGGATTGTGGATGTGTGGTTTGTTAGTTGAAAGCATCAGCATACTACAAATGGATTTATATACCAAAATATAACTCATACATCCCGCACATAAATATCCTGATGAGAATAAGATCCCATCAAACCTGGAACGATGATAAGACAAACACATCTGACGACCCTGCTTTGTCAGCATTTAGTTTACGCATCATTTAAAAAGTAAAATCTCCATTTTATCCTTTACTGAATGGCCATAACCATAACGAAACGCTGCAAAACAATATTGTATGTCCTTCAATCCGTCCTATAATAAGAAAATGTATTGTATATTGTGTACAGTTTAAACAGGACTCTCTAAGTCCACATCACTTACATATAATAGTCTGGCAAAGTTAAGTTGAATTTTAAATGTCAAAATATTTTTTATCAGAAAATTAATGTCATGAAAATGTTAGTTTTTGCGCCAAAACGGGCATATCGTTAAACTTTAAATGAATGAAATATGACAACAAATAATGCCAATTTATTTTTTTGAATCCTGACACTTAAGCACTTAATTTGAAACTTGGAACCAAATCAAGTAACCACATGTGAAATGACACTTACAAAAATTCGTATGATTTTTACTTGCGATATACTCGTATAGGTAGATACTCGTACTATAGGGAAAGTTTTGCATTTGAAAAAAAAAATCAACCTCGAGATTTTAATCAAACTTGACATTACGATGATATAGAACACCAAAAAAGTGGGTCCCGCAATTCCGGCTGTCTGTACAACTCTCTACAGACTAAAATGCTGAAGCGTTTTTCTTCAAACTTGGTATTTAAGCGTTTTAGGTGATTGTCCAAAATATATTTGTGAATCGTAGTTTTAGCCCCAAAAATAACGGTACTTGCCATACAAATTTTTCCACCATCTTAATTATATCGAAAATGGCTCTAATGGTTTTGATAAAAATAGGTGTGTACTACTTTGGGTATGGTCTACAATTTGGACAAAAATTTTGTTTTAAATATTTTGTTATTTACGTTACCTGCCATACAACCATTTTATTAATTTTCGACTTTTTCATAAACGGCTCAGGGGAATTCGATCAAAATTTTTATACAGAAGCTCCTTCAAATTCTAAATAATACGGCATTTCAAAATTTTTAAAACTACAGTAATACCCGGATAAGTGCCGCTCGCTTAAGTGCCTAACCGGTATAAGTACCTTTATTTTTTTTAGAACCAAAATTCTGAGGATTTTTTTTATATAAAACTCATCTTATAAGTACCTTCCGCTTAACTACCATTCCCGCTTAATTGCCTTTTATTTTGTATCCTTTTTTTTAAATTTACCTGACAAAAATTCGTTTAAGTACACATTTGAAATTAGCTGATAAAACACAACAGTTCTTTTCTTTTGTTTTATGATTCAAAATTCATAAATAAAAAAGTAATAATCTTAATCTATTATAATGATTCGTGGACCAAAGGCCGTTAAAATCTATTTTGAATCAATAATTCAACACGTGCGATTAAATAACGGGTGGTTTTTTTGCTACTTGGTTTTTGACGTTTATATTTTTGACAGATCCCACATGACAAATTCCACGAACATTTGACATTTCGATTCAGTATTGTTTGCCATTTCATCATGAATAGACTTACGCCTGAACAACGTTTGCAAATTATTGAAATTTATTATCAAAATTCGTGCTCTGTGAAAAATGTGTTTCGCAAGCTACGTCCGTTTTTTTTCCGCTCATTTTTGGCTAAATGGATACGTGAATAAGCAGAATTGCCGTATTTGGAGTGAAGAGCAGCCAGAGGCAATTCGGCAGCTACCAATGCATCCCGAAAAATGCACTGTTTGGTGCGGTTTATGGGCAGGCGGCATCATTGGGCCGTACTTCTTCAAGGACGATGAAGGCCGCAGGGTTACGGTCAATGGAGAAAGGTACCGTTCGATGATAACAGATTTTTTTTTGCCGAAAATGCAAGAATTGAACTCGGTCGACATGTGGTTCCAACAGGACGGTGCCACATGCCACACTGCACGCGAAACCATGCATTAATTGAGAGGCGAATTTGGTGAGCAATTGATCTCACGTTTTGGCGCAGTTAATTGGCCACCAAGATCATGTGATTTGACCCCGATAGACTATTTTTTGTGGGGCTATGTTAAGTCTATTGTCTATGGGGACAAGCCAAACACGATTGCTGCCTTGGAAGCCAACATTGAACGCGTCATTGGTGAGATTCCGGCCGAAATGTGTGAAAAAGTTTGCCAAAATTGGACCTTCAGAATGGACCACCTGAAGCGTAGCCGCGGGCAACATTTAAGTGAAATTATTTTTAAAAAGTAAGTGGCAGAAATTGATTTATCGATCCAAATAAAAATTTCATTCACTTTTTACAAGTTTCTGTGTTTTTTTGAATTTTCAAAAACCAAGCTCTTAAAAAATCACCGTTTATAATGCAAAACACTTTCCTTACTCGTATTAACTATGTCTGGCCCAGGAAAAAAATTTCCGATTTTAATGATTAAAAATTTTAATCTTGGTGGATATAGCTCACATTGGTCGAAAATTCCATGTGAAATGAACTGAACTTAACAAAAAGTGTGTATTGGTAGGGCCTTCACTAGCCAACTGATGAATCGAAGTGAGATCGCCGGGACTAAACGCAAATGTTATGGATTGAAGGCAGTTAAAAGCTATTTTGAACTAAATGTTTTTTTATGAAAAATGTTTTAATTTTTGTATATGTAAATATAGAAATAAGTACCTATGTGCACTTAAGCGGGTTTTTTTTTTTTTGAAAATTCAATATTTTGAAAACGGGTGGACGATTTTTTCTGAAATTTTGTTTTTGAATTTATATTATTAAATATTTAAAATGTTCATACCAATTTTTAAGAAGAAATTTAAGAATTTTTATATATAAAAAATTAAGTGAAATACGACTTTAAAAATACATTTAGCCGTTTCTATTAAGAATATGTTGCATATAATGTAATCAAACATAGGAAAAAGTACGTGCAATCTAGTCGTGCATTTTATTTTTTAACATTTTGTAACTGTTTTATATAAAATGCTGACATTTTTAACAATACTTACTTTTATTTGTTGATTGAAGCATTTGAGTGTTTAGATTAAGATTGCTTATTCCTTTCTAGAACCAAACAACATTTTCTAAAAATTTGCATACACAAAGTAGAAAACGTTTCATATTTTTTTATTTAATACATTTTTTTTCGCCCACCCTAATTTGAAATTATCTTTTTTCTTTCATAATTCTATGACAGCTATAACAAACTACAATTTCATTAAATCGGTCAGGGAACAACGAATTTAAGTTCAGCGATTTCGGCGAGTTAAGAGAGGTTCAACTTTGGTTGAAATTATGATCTGTGGTTTAGCAATTTTAACTCAGCGATTTTAACTCAACGGATTAATATGACCGATACTGCAGTAAAATCTCCGAAATTGAGACTAGATTTAAGGAAAGAATGACTCTAAATACGCAAGAAAATAAGACGAGAACGTTAAATGATTCACTGTAAGCATTTTGTAATTATTATAAAACTATTCAACAATTCAATGGGACGAAACTTTTCACCACGAGATTAACACAAATAATATTGAAGCTAACTGATTTCCAACTACTATTATTTTATTATCTATTACGAGGGGCATTCAATATAATCTCGGTATCGATATGAAGGAAAATGCGAATTCAATTTAAATTGTTTTTATTTTTCAATATAATCTCCCCTAACATCAATGCATTTGTTACATCTTGAGATAAGCTTTTTTAAACCCTCAAAAAAATAAATTTCCTCTTTCTCTGCAAAATACCCATTTATTGCCTACTTGAGTTCTTCATCATCCGAAAATCTTATTCCACGAAGACATTTTTTCAAATCCGGAAACAGGAAATAATCACTAGGGGCAAGGTCTGGACTATAGGGTGGGTGTTGGATTTCTTCGAAACCACAATCTCTCGCAGCAGCCTTGGAAACTCGCGTCGTGTGAACAGGAGCGTTATCATGAAGAAGCAACACACCCGCTGCGAATTTACCCCGTCTTTTCTTTTTAATTTCCTGCCGCAAATTAAGCAAAGTTGAAGAGTAGGATGTGGCGTTGATGGTTTCACTTTTTTTTTTACTCAATGAGCAAGATTCCCTTTGAGTCCCAAAAAACTGTGGCCATGAGCTTCCCGGCAGACGGAGTGACTTTGAACTTCTTCGGGGGGTCTGTTCCTTTTGTATGCTACTCCATGGACTCTTGTTTGCTTTCAGGGTCATAGTGGTGAACCCATGTTTCGTCCCCAGTACCAATTCGATCCATAACACCGTCCGCGTTCTCACTACACATCTTCAAAAGCTCTCTACAGCATGCGATTCTCACTTTTTTCTGAGACGCTGTGAGCATTCCTCATGAAGAATGGTGTGAATGGTACTGGTGGAAAGCTTGGTGATCGTTGTCATCATTTTCACCTTTATTCGGGCATCCTCAAGAACAAGTTTTTCGACCTCTTTGATGCTTTCTCCCGTACGAGCACAAGCAGTAGCCGGGGCGCCGGAGCGGGGGTCGTCTTCAATGCTCTCTCTGCCTCTCTTGAACTCACTTGACCACTTTTGTACAATTGATAATGAAGGTACGGAACCCTGGTAAACAGCCACCATCTCTTCAAGAATAGTTTTTTGACTTTTTCCTTGCTTAGTCAGAAATTTAATTACAGCGCGATGCTCAATTTTCACCATCATTGTCTCAGTTGACATTATGATTCTGTTTAACTAGAGATAAAACGCGAATTAATAATCACATTTATATGAAATTTTACATGAATGCACTAAAATAATAGTATTACTTGATAAATAAGTCAATTTATATATATAACCACAGTTTCACCCCGATACCGAGAATATATTGAACGCCCCTCGTATTTTAACTTAACGGAAGAAGATGAATGTCATAGTTTGACGTTTATTTAACAAGAACGACGAAATCTCGTCACACTCACGTATCGCTTTCTTATCGCATCCAGTCTGTTCAAGAGTAAAGAATTCTTCCAAATGCATGGCAATGCTATTTTAGATTTGTCAGTTGACTTAGGATTCCTCATATAGCGCAGTGCTGGTCTACGTTTGTCAACATGACAGTGTAGTTTATTTTTTTTTTTTTTAATTTTAGGTAAATTAAAATTTAAAAAATATTTTAAGTACATACATCCCTACTCTGCTATTCACGTGAATCGTATATTCGATCCACCCATTCGATTCTTTTTCACACTGCCTTTGTATTCTGCTATCCATCGGGTGAACTGCACTATCCCAAACTTAAATAAGGAAATTTCCAAATTGATAACTACGGAGGAATGACATAAAGAAAAACTTAATGAGACGTGGTATGATGTTTGTTTCTAATGTTTAAATAGAAAATTTGTTATTTGACGCTTAAGATATATTTATAAACAACTACATCAGAGTTTTCTAGCTAATTTATTACATTTCAAGGCCCGCTAACCTTTTAACACTCAACCAGACATAACCAAATACCAAATCCGCAACAATTGATATGCGGGTTTGAATTAAATGTAGTGACTGGGTTCACGTGAATAGCAGAATACCGCACAATATTATCGACTTTACCAATGTGTACAAGATTCACTTCGAATAAATAGCAGAATAGTGATGAGTGAAAATTCAAGAAAAATTCCACCCGATGAATAGCAGAATAGGGCTGATAGTTAGATTTAAAGTCAATTATAAAAAGTGAAAATTGTTATTTACGAATTGTTTATTTTTGTATATAAAAATTGTTTTTGGTTCTGGTGGTTGTGATTGTGCTTCGTTAAGTTTAATTAAACATAATAATTTCATGTGGTTCTTTAATAAAAACATTTGTTTAAATGTTGTTATTGGTTGGTAAAAATTTTTCTTAGAGAGCTAAAGCAAAATCTGTCGCGAAAAGTTCTGTCGGCTCGGATTTTGACAGAAAATGTGTCGGTTTAGCATGGTGCTGTCTCCATAGAAAATTTTTAACCCCAATGCCGCAAAAGAAGTTTTACTTAAAAAAATTTACGCTCATGATTAAATAAGATTCATTGAGCATTATATGTAGTGGTAAAATCTTGAACTCAGTCGGAACCACAGCTCAAATATTTATACAACTGATCCTAAGGCAAATTTCATTTTCAGAAATTATCTAACTGCGGATTAACAGTTAACTGACTTTTGATAAACTTTTCCTTAGTCCGAGTCCGAGGATGCTGTTGTCGATATCAAAACTAGACTTCACTGGAGGAGTAATCAGTTGTCAGTTTTTCACAAGCATCTTTCAGAAATATCTACTTATCCATTGATTGATTAATGTAGCATTTAAGTTGAAGCTAAATATTTAAGCGATACATTTCTGCGAAAGATCCACAGTCCTTCCCAAATTTTTATTAAAAAAGACTTTTTCGACATTGGATCGAAAAATGTTATTCATACTTCGAACAGAAAAAGAAGTATCAGTTTTAAACAAAATTAGCAACATTACGTCTATAACTATACCACCCTCGTAAAATTCTTAATGTCATCTCTATGCTTGCTTCAGAGTTTGAGTAGATATAATAGTGTACAGGACAAACAATTAAATTACATAGCAAATTCGGAACGACATTGTTTGTTCTATTTTGAGAAACACAATTTATTTCGCCATAGATTGAGGACGACACTTTTAATGTATAACATTGAGATGTGTCCATGAAATGTGTGTTAAAAAAAAATCTTGGTTAAAATGTGTGTAGGACAAAGGACAGAGAAGTTTACGCAAACACAAAAAAAAAATGCTCCAATAACATCATTGTTGAAATAATATTTTTAAATCATATATACAAGTACAAAAAGAAAAAAAAAACATACCAGGGAATTTAAGGAATTCATAAAGTTTTGTGCAGGCGTATAATTTAGGACAAAATGTGGCCTCTATTTTATAATGCTGATGGGATGTGGGAGTAAATAACTTTAAGGACACAAATATTATGATGTCAGCCAAAAGCAAAAATAATATAGAGAAGCTAAAATGACATAAGTTATTAAAGACGAAATTCCATCGTCTTAAGAGTACTCGCACTAAAGATACTCCAAATAAAGATAGAAAACCTCTTCTTTCATTATGTATTGATTGCCAACAAATTGATCAAAGCAGCTAGTTTGGAATATTGTATAAATATAAGGCAGATAATAATAAGAGTATGGTGTATAATTTAAGGTTTTAGCATATGACAAAAATTGTCATATTAGTCAATTTCTCGTGTCCAAACTTCTCAGTTAAAGAAAACAGTCCTAAGACGACCGTATGTATAGAAATACGAAAAAGCTAACTGGGACGGTCTTTAACATATAGTCACTATGCGTCCCCGATAGTGACGTTGACTCCAGCGATGGTATGATTACAAACATAATTACGTCTTTTATACCAAACAGAACCAAACGCGTCAAACCAAAAGAAAACTCGTGGTTCGATTCGAGCTGTAAAGAGGTTATCGGGTTGAGAGAGGTAAGTTTCCGATGTTATAAGGCCAACCAAACTGATGAGAATCGGAATAAGTTTAAACAAGACCTGCAATAATCATATTATCATACGAAACAAATTCTTATATGAGCAAAAAATACTAGTTACATTGTTAAGAACGTAGTAAATTTTTTTGGTCGTTTGTAAAAAACGTACGGAATTGTACTTCCTGGTCGTCGGTTCCAACGCTTGTTTCCAATGATACTGCAGTATTAGGCTCATTGAAAAAAGCAAATTTGATAGCAGTACAGTTTGCTGATAATTCTACACATCCACAATGTGTTATGACTCCTCCTGTGCTTGAGAACATTAACAACAGTTTCATGGGCCGTATCTTCTTTCGTACTCGTACTTTTGCTAGAGTTCTGAAAGATCTCGAAATACACAAATCGGCTAGTCCAGATAGTAACGGGTGATTTTTTTGCTACTTGGTTTTTGACGTTTATATTTTTGACAGACCACACATGACAAATTCCACGAACATTTGACATTTCGATTCAGTATTGTTTGCCATTTCATCATGAATAGACTTACGCCTGAACAACGTTTGCAAATTATTGAAATTTATTATCAAAATTCGTGCTCTGTGAAAAATGTGTTTATCGCAAAATTGTCTTCAGCGACGAGGCTCATTTTTGGCTAAATGGATACGTGAATAAGCAGAATTGCCGTATTTGGAGTGAAGAGCAGCCAGAGGCAATTCAGCATCTACCAATGCATCCCGAAAAATGCACTGTTTGGTGCGGCTTATGGGCAGGCGGCATCATTGGGCCGTACTTCTTCAAGGACGATGAAGGCCGCAGGGTTACGGTCAATGGAGAAGGGTACCGTTCGATGATAACAGATTTTTTTTTGCCGAAAATGCAAGAATTGAACTCGGTCGACATGTGGTTCCAACAGGACGGTGCCACATGCCACACTTCACGCGAAACCATGCATCAATTGAGAGGCGAATTTGGTGAGCAGTTGATCTCACGTTTTGGCGCAGTCAATTGGCCACCAAGATCATGTGATTTGACCCCGTTAGACTATTTTTTGTGGGGCTATGTTAAGTCTATTGTCTATGGGGACAAGCCAAACACGATTGCTGCCTTGGAAGCCAACATTGAACGCGTCATTGGTGAGATTCCGGCCGAAATGTGTGAAAAAGTTTGCCAAAATTGGACCTTCAGAATGGACCACCTGAAGCGTAGCCGCGGGCAACATTTATGTGAAATTATTTTTAAAGAGTAAATGGCAGAAATTGATTTATCGATCCAAATAAAAATTTCATTCACTTTTTACAAGTTTCTGTGTTTTTTGAATTTTCAAAAACCAAGCTCTTAAAAAGCACAGTTTATATCCTATTGTTCCAGGTGTTCTTCTATGCTGGTAAAACCAATGCATAAGCTTTTCTATCGGTCCTACTCTAGTGGTCTCCTTCCGAGTGGATGGAAAACAGCATTTTTCCATCCCGTCCCTAAAAAAAAGGTGAATCTTCTCCGCCTCTATAACTAGCGTCCAATTGCACTCACGTACCTTCATTCAAGGTCATGGAAACCCTGATTAACTATCAGCTTAAGAAATATCTTGAAGAATAAAAGCTCTTCAATGACCGACAATATGATTTCGTAGGTCTACTGGTGATCTGCTGGTGTATCTTACCGAACAGTGGCACAAAGCAAGATTATTCCGCTTCATATTTAAAAAAGCATTCGATTCGTGCGTTTGGTATAGATGCATCTCTTCTTAGTTGGATTTAGATTAGAAATTACCTTTCGGACCGATTAACACAGGTTGTATTTGACGGTTTGAAGTCTGAAATTAACAAAATAAATGCTGGTGTGCCCCAGGGCTCAGGGATCCGTTCTGTCTCTGACTCTTCATCTCATTTTCATCAATGATTTCTTGTCTGAGCTTTCTAATCCAATACCTATATTATTTTGCTGACGACAGTACCCTGAATTTTTTTATTCGTTTTTAGATTCACCCATGTCTTCGAACGTGGGACTTCAACGCCAGCATATGTTAAATGCAATAAATTCTGATCTCGACAGCATTGTGCAATAGGGAATAAAAAACAGTGTTGATTTTAAAGGTTCAAAAACTCAATGCGGCCTCTTGTCTTCTACGCGGGACCATCCCCCATGAGCGGCGCTTGCATCGAGGAAACTGAACAAATATAAGTTCTCGGTATGTGCATCACCGCACTCGCCTGTTGTGGATTCACCATATATTCTATGTCCTCAAAAGCGCTGCAAAATGTTTGGAGTTTTTATAGATGATACGAGAAATATTTCGAAATGAATGTTCTGATCTGGCTGTATTCTATAAAGCCTACATTTATCCACAGCTTGAGTACAACTGTCATATCTGGACCTCTGTTGGACCCCTACGTTAAAAGTTTGAATTTACACCACAGCGATTTTTAATCTCTGTTTCTGTTTTGGAATCCCTTCGATTGAAAAGATACTTTAAAGCACTGCGATATTCAATAGGATGTTAACTTTCCTCAAACATATCTCCCCTCTCTTTACTCTAATTAATTTCGAAAAGTTGAATGGTACCATTGCGAAAATATCCACATACGTCCATCACTAACGTACTTAAAAATTGCAATCAGAAATTGCATGATGTAAAAGCAGTCTATTCCATAAAAATTGATTTGCGCTAAGGGTCGGTACGCATTTATGTTTGAGTTTTAATTTTTTAAATTAATATTTTACTTAACTATGAGTAAAATAACTTCCTGCTTAAACCAAATTTTCTGCGCTAAATAATGTTGGCAGGATTTGAAAAAAAAAATAGTGCTAAAAGCAAAATGCGTGAATAAAAATTTCCCTGGAAATGTTTCCCCTCTTCGAACATATGAGGTTTGAGAAAGATAGTCCTGTGACCCTCGGAATTTATCATTATAAAATAATGGTATAAACTTTCCAGGAGAATTTCGCTGTCATTTCTGTTGGATTTTTACCATGCAAAACTAAATTCGAGGGAATAAAATAAAACAATTGATAAACATTTGATCCGTAGTATGCGATGAACATTTAAATCCAAGCTTCTTTGACAAAGTCTAAAGTTTTGTACAATTCTGAACCCAGCAAGTATCATTACTTTCAAGAAACTGTACGGATTATAACTTTCATCATCTCATATTACGGTCAATATTTGATGTTAATCAATTGATATTTCCGTATAATCGTTATCAATCATATTTTGTTTATAAATTGTGAATGATCTGTGTAGTAAGAACCTATTGTGAATTGTTCTATTGATAAACGTTTTCAAAAGAAATGTTATTTCTCAATTTTACATTGTATACAAAATTTTCTTTCGAAATTTCATTGATAGATTAATAGAATTAAAACGTCAAACGAAGTATGTATATATGTACACTATTCACAATAGTTTTTTTGTTTGTTGTTCACAATTGATCGAAAATGTATCAATTGTTCAGTTCAACCGATTTACAATTCTTGTCAATCGAACTAGTCGATCTTTGACAAGCGTAATAAGGGAGATCGTATTGATAATTGATAACCGTTATAAAGGTAAGTAATTTTTCAAAATGGCGTTTTAAGTTCAAAATTCACAACCATCACTACCAATCCAATTGCAAACATACAATTCACCACGCATAAATTTGTATTGTGAAAAAAAAAAACACTTTAGTATCTGCCAACTGCGTTCAACATAATCTACATACATATCTCAAATGCATTAATATTTTAGTAGTGAACAAAAAAAAAAATATTAAGCGAAAATAATTTATAAATTAATTTTTTAAATCATCGATTCCCTTTGGGATGCTCTTCCAGCTACATGCGAGTACCTAGCTACATGTGAACATTCCTATAATTTTAAACCTACGCGTATACCTACTTTTATGAGCAATTTACACTTGATGATTTTATTAAAAAAAAATTCAAAAGCCTGAATATTCATAATATTCCGAGTGAAATAATTAAATGTCATCTCTATTTAGTAATCCCGGTTGTATGTGTGGGAGCAATGAAAATGGGTTAAAAAAATGGAAGTATGTATAAACATAGACAGATTTTCTGGTACATACACGAGTAATCTCATTCCTCTCGAACCAAAGGACTACCTATAATTAATTAAATCGAATCTCTTTTAGTTATTTCGCGCGTGGGTTGACATCGGCATCAAGCAAATATGTATACGAATACCTAACTGCCATTGTATAAACAACCGAAGAGTGGGTTCAGTGAATTTTCCGGACACTCTCGAGTGTCACAACTCAAAACTTCATTCTACATACACATGCGCACACAAACAAAAAAATAAAACATAATTAACAGTCAGGATTTACTTTTGACGTTTTTTCCGCTGCGCTGTAGGTAAAACATTAAAATTCCAAACATAGAACATAAAGTTGCCGTGAAAAAACCTCTAGGCATGTAGTTGTCGAGCGCCCTCAACGAAAAAGGCTATTATTGGCACGAGATACGAGAAGCATGAATGTAGGTATATGTAGTATAACAAGGTTAAGCGCAGATCCACATTCGCGTTCAGAAACGTGGGTAACTTTTATTTCGAGGGAAAAATTCCATTTATAAACTTCCATGGAATTTACAGGGATAATTCTAGGTATGTTATGCACCCGTTCTATCTATATACGAACCGTTCACACACACAACATACCGGCTCCCTATACATTATCCTGTTGAAACATGGGTGATTTTTCTATTAGGTAAGTTCTACACGTATGACATTTTTTTTTTGTTTTTAAATGAGCTTTTTTTTCAAATTAGCTCAAGTTTTTTAAAGGTCGAAACAAGATTTAAGGAAGAAGAGACAAATTAAATCGATATTCAGTTCAGAGAACAGCAGATAGTGCCAAACAGAACAAGGACACCGACTCCCAACATCAGAGATAACAAATTCAGAGCTGGTTGCCATTTATAGAACAACGCCATCGTCTAGGAAGTACGAGTATCAGTTGAGTATATAACAACAAACAACACTAACCCAATATATGTATATGTATGTCAAATACTCGTACATCCAGGTTTTACAAAATTAACGTCAGATGTTATGTTCCAAATATTGTCTGATTGTGAATGTGCACATCGCACCACTGGTTGTCTGGAAATAATGTATTCACTCATTTCAGTTTTTCTTTTTAGATGGCGTGTCCTGAGTGCAGATAAATATTGTGACACTTTCAGTTGTGTGTGCAAGGGAAATAAAGTCCTTGAGCTAAATGCGCCAACAAATTAACTATAGAAGAAGAGCAATAACTATTGCAATAAAGTGACAGGAAACATGTAGTTGGGCATTATGGATAACGAGTACTCGTATTTTTTTGATTTCAATGGGGGATTTTTTTGAAAGCATACTCTATTTTATATCTTTTTTTCTTTATTTTTTGTTAACAACGATTTGCGTTAACAAGAATGTAATACGGATATACACATACATTTTAATGACAGATAAGAATTTTGAGAAAAAGTCCACAACAATCATCATCCGGAGCGGATGAAACTTATTGTGATACATTAATTTATTGGACACGTTTTAAAATGCCGAAATTATATTTAAGCTGATTTGACATACGTGTATCAATTACTATTTGACATTTCCAGAAGCAATCTTTATTATGTTCTCTTTCTAATTCTGGCATTTGAAAACAACAACGGTAATATCGTATTTCGACAACCCAGCATTTATTCCATAATGCAATTTTCTACAGCCCAGCTATTGACGTATGGTGGAATTTCTTAATATATTATTTTAAAAAAATGTCTGCCGTTAGTGTAATCATTTATTGATCGTCACTTGCTTTACGGCATATTATGATATATTTTGCATTTTCACTTTTCTTTTAAAATTCAATTTCACCACATAAACGACCGGTGCTCATGTACACGTACTGAAATCATCTTACTAATAATATGAAATTCGTTTATATACAGATGCACCGAGTGCGTGAATAATTTTCACTCATTGGATACGTTAAAAAAAATGAAAATCCTCATACCTAGGGTCCTCTGCTTTCTCTTCTGAAAAGAACTTATAGGCT
Source organism: Philhelius pedissequus (assembly GCA_910595825.1). NCBI lineage: Eukaryota > Metazoa > Arthropoda > Insecta > Diptera > Syrphidae > Philhelius > Philhelius pedissequus. Next base: position 51,293,487 of record OU343161.1, on the reverse strand, counting down.
TTTTACACCAAACCCAAGACCGGGTTTTCAGCTTAAGGTTTACGAAAACTCGAAAACCGTTAACACTGAACATTCAATTCCATTCAATTTTATTAAGTCTTTTCTTTTCTTTTACATGTTGTATATTTGTCTTTCTTACACTAGATATATAGAGAACTGTAAAGTATGGCTCTCTTGTTTTAATTAATTTTTTTTTTGCTCAATAGCTATCACTTATATGTTATTAGAGTTCTTGCTTATGTAGCTATTTATTTTTGACGTTTAAGTCGTAGAATCTTAAGACTAACTTAAAAATAACGTACGATAAAGGAGCAACACTATATAGTGAAACTCTCACACTGAACATTTACAAGTTTTCGTTTGACATTTCAATTTTTTTTTGGCACCACAGACAACAACAAATACGTTGTGAAATGAAATTGAAATTATCCCAGACAGCTGTTTTTCCTGGCAGCAACCCGTCAGCTATTTATGTGACAATTAATTGAGCACTGAATGTTCAAGGTGTGTTTGTTTAGTTCATCTTGCAAATCCAACATGTTTTCGACTGGTTTTATTTAAAACTTGTAGTTTATCAAAACGAGTGGTTTATCAAAAATTTATGGGAAAACTTGTGTTTGGTGTGAAAAGGCTATAATAAGAATTAGAACTTTAAATCAAATAATAGTAAAAATACAATAATCAAAGTGCTACTAAGTTCTTCCGAATTAAGGCCATAACTGTCAAATGACCATTACTGTAAATGTATAGTGTGTTCTGTTGATGCAAGAACTGGTTACCCAGATTGTGTAATTTGTCGCCAATGGATTTTTATTTCCCGAGCTTAACAAAAGCTCATGATTTTACACACAATTAACATTTTTTTCCCATGGTCTCTATTGTAATCGAAAAACATGACTTCATTTATTTGCCGTGAATGACGTTTAATAACTGATAATTTCTGGTTTTCAGGTTACGGGGTTGTGATATGGAGTGTATGTGGAACGCGAATAGAGTTTGACAATTCGTAACATTCAAATTGCAATTTAGTTTCTCAATGGGTTGGGTACTGTTGACCGCAAAACGATTTCTCGCACCACGTTTCACCGCACACGTTTTCTCGCAAAACGTTTTCTCGCAGCACAGTTGCCTATGTAACCATATCTCTTCTCTCGTTTGCCCGAGGAAACGTTTGACAGCGAAAGTACTACCTTTTTTAATACAATCGTATACTCAGATTAGGTACGTAATTGCGAATGGCTTTCCTTTTAAGATTTACTTGGCGGAGTGCGGTTTGTTGGAAGTGGGTAGGTATAATCATTTTGAGCAATTTGCAAATGGTTCGTTGGCGGTTAATGGTTTGTTGGAAATGGGTAGGTATTGATATTGAGCTATTTGTAAGTTTGTAGTTCTTTTGAAATAAAAAAAATGATTAAGAGATAAAATTGATTTATTGTCTATGGCCGTTCTGGCACAAATCCTAAGAATTACCTTCGGTGTATTTTTGTCATACAGCTCAAAGAGAGTTTTTAGCGATGCATATATATATGTATGTACATGTATATATACATAGGTATAGGTATAAAGTTTATGGGGTATAAAAAGCTCGGCGCGTCATGCTGGCCTCCTGCATCCCCCCTGTCAGGACCAATTATAGGATTTGGGGTGGGGTCTAGTTAGGGTGTATGCAAAGTTTTTTTGGATTTAAATTTTTGTTGTTAAGTGTATTCATAATCGCTATACCATTTGTTGAGGGCAGAATAATTTGTAGAAATACACAAGAACCACCCGAAAAATTCGTAGTCGATTACACACATTAATATACATACCTACACTAATGTACGAGAATTAACAAAACGAACAAAACAATTCTCCGCGTCGAATGCACACAATGCACCAATCTAATCATTAAACTGAACCCAACAAAAAATCGAATATAAAAAAACAAACCAACAAAAACAAGAATTACTCACAATTAGGATTACCAGCTCTAAAATTTAAAAAGCCTGACGGTAGAGATAAAAAAGCCTGATTTTCGAGAAAAAAGCCTGATGAAATTAGTTTTTCCTGTTTTCACATTTTAAAGAAAAAAAAACTAATGACAAAAAACGGATAATGCCGGATTTACACGAGTGACAAATTACCATTAATTCATGCCATTAAACTGGCAAAATAATGGTAAAATCAAATCAATAATGATAAGCATTTACACGGGGTAAAATAACGACTATTTGATTGATATGGCAATCTGTCATTAAAGAATGAGCAATTTCATTCTTCCTCGCGGTGTGCCATAATTTTCAAAATGGCATCATTGTGGATTTACATGACTCCATTATAATGGCAATATTTAATGTCAGTCTTCCCTGCCATTTTTTTAATGACGAAAACAATGACAAATTTTCAAACCATTTACACGATTTTGTCTGTAATGTCAATAAAATGTAAGAAATAATGGCAATTTTTCACTCGTGTAAATCCGGCATAAGTATCTAATCCAGCAGGCGGTCGTAGACATTTATATATACATAGATACTGAATTCGTATACTTTTCTTTACAAATAAACTGAATCCGATCCACCATGTTTTCATAGGCTAAAGAGAAGATTCTTTCCATGCAAGTACTTTAGTTAAGTAAGTTATTTTATTCTGCTGAGGCAAATGCTTCTTGACGTCAATAAAATAAAAAAGTATATATTGTTATGTATTTAATAAAATATTTAAAAAAACACAGACCTCTCCATATATTCATATGAAAGTAATCTAATTGTTTGTTTTCTCATAGATGGCGGCTTGATTTCACTTTTTGACGCGATGCTGAGTATCTAGGTAGTACACAGAAATCGGTGATAAAATGAAAGCACTAAATTGGCCGCATTCAAAAATCGAAAGATAGTTATCCGGGTAGGTTGGTGTTGTTATAATCCCGAGTAAGAATGCAGCTGATGACAAAACAGCTACCATCAAAAAATAAATCTCAAGCTATTCGAAAAACTTTGGTATCCATGCACAAACCATACAAAGTTTATCTATCCGATTTTTGTTGTTCAGGATCATAAATGAATACTACCCTATATAGGCAATCGTATCGACATTCAGACATTCATTTTTCATAACTCTTTGTCTCTTTCTAAAAGTGATAACTAAAACAAAAAAAATTAATGCGTTTACCGTGCTTTGTAAGCACTCATTTGAACGCATTCGGCAAAGATTTTTGAAACGTTTTTCTTTTTTTCAATTAGTTAAGTTGATATGTTTTGTGTGATTGACATAGGAAAGCCTAACAGAGCACGAAGCCTGGCCAAAGCCTGATTAAGATGTTTAAAGCCTGACGCGTCAGGCAAAATCTTGACGGATGGTAAGCCTACTTACAATTCATGTAGATAACTAACTACAATATTCTAGACAATTTACATGTACCAAAAAAAATCCTCGTCCAACACACACTACAATTCGTATACCTACTACATTAATCCATGCGAATCCACAACACGTACCACCAAAAAAATTACACTTGTCGGATGCACACAATGCAGATACATATATGTAAGTCGAAAAGTACTTTTATAATAGTATTGCTATCTCGCCGCCAATCTCGCAACAAATAAATCCGAGATACGAGTATAGATATAGAAACGTTTCGCGAAAGAGAGGTAAAATGCTAAAAGTACGTAGAAAATCTGCGAGCTGCGGGAAACCGTAACGATCCCTTCTCAATTTAACTTATTTTGGAAATTAAAAAACAAATGTTATTACATCTTAACATTAATACAAATTATATTTGGAAAATTCAGTTATTTGACGTTTAGGAATGTACACATAGTTTGCATTGAATAAACTTTTATTTGATTTCGATTCGTTGCTTAACGAAAGTCATGACAAACAATACATTTTTAGACCTGAAGGAGTCCTAATTATTATAAACGGTGATTTTTTAAGAGCTTGGTTTTTGAAAATTCAAAAAAACACAGAAACTTGTAAAAAGTGAATGAAATTTTTATTTGGATCGATAAATCAATTTCTGCCATTTACTTTTTAAAAATAATTTCACTTAAATGTTGCCCGCGGCTACGCTTCAGGTGGTCCATTCTGAAGGTCCAATTTTGGCAAACTTTTTCACACATTTCGGCCGGAATCTCACCAATGACGCGTTCAATGTTGGCTTCCAAGGCAGCAATCGTGTTTGGCTTGTCGCCATAGACAATAGACTTAACATAGCCCCACAAAAAATAGTCTAACGGGGTCAAATCACATGATCTTGGTGGCCAATTGACTGCGCCAAAACGTGAGATCAACTGCTCACCAAATTCGCCTCTCAATTGATGCATGGTTTCGCGTGCAGTGTGGCATGTGGCACCGTCCTGTTGGAACCACATGTCGACCGAGTTCAATTCTTGCATTTTCGGCAAAAAAAATCTGTTATCATCGAACGGTACCTTTCTCCATTGACCGTAACCCTGCGGCCTTCATCGTCCTTGAAGAAGTACGGCCCAATGATGCCGCCTGCCCATAAACCGCACCAAACAGTGCATTTTTCGGGATGCATTGGTAGCTGCTGAATTGCCTCTGGCTGCTCTTCACTCCAAATACGGCAATTCTGCTTATTCACGTATCCATTTAGCCAAAAATGAGCCTCGTCGCTGAAACGGACGTAGCTTGCGAAACACATTTTTCACAGAGCACGAATTTTGATAATAAATTTCAATAATTTGCAAACGTTGTTCAGGCGTAAGAATCGAAATGTGAAATGTTCGTGGAATTTGTCATGTGTGATCTGTCAAAAATATAAACGTCAAAAACCAAGTAGCAAAAAAATCACCCTATATAAACTTTGGAAACATCAAATATATCATTTTTAATTTAGCGGAACTAATAGAAAACGTTAAATGTTCACATATAGATATGTATATAACGAGAGGTGGTGAACGAACAGGGTCCCTTATGATATATGCACTCTAAGTATAATATAAACCCCTATACAAAAAGCTTAAAAGATCCCAAGCCATTTCCCAGTTTTACTCTTTCCTGCAGAATTTCAAAAAAAGAACAGAATAAAATTGCAATACTTAAATACATACAAAAATAGGAGAAACTTTTGAAATGCGGTCAAACATACTGGTCTCTTTTTAAACAATTTTTCTTTTGATGTACCAAAAACCATAGCAAATACATTCATTCAGTGAGGCTGTTCTGGACTTTACCAGAAAAAGTACAATTTTTCTGTTCATTGAGAAAAAATCTACTCTGTTGGAATATTCTGTATTCACCGAATGGAAGTGACCAGCGCACCAGAAGTACAATAGTTTCATTTGGTATATTTTATTTCTTGTAAAAAAATTGTGCTCAATAAAAAATAAAATGCACGACTGGATCGCACGAACTTGCTCTTATGTTCGATCACATCGAATGCAAAAGATTTCTGTTAAAAATCTAAATATATATTTAAAGCAGTTTTTTACTTCATTTTTTTTATATACAAAATATCTTTAATTTTTTCTAAAAAAATTGGTATGACAGTCTTAAATATTATAATATAAACTTAAAAACAAAATATTAAATCGGCTTAATCAAAGAAAAAATAATTCAAAATTCTGAAATAAATACTTAAACTAATTTAAGCCCAAAAAAAAGTACACCATTTTATTTGTTAAAAATCTGTGGAGCGGTTTTTGAGAAAAAAAGTTTATTTTTTAAAACTTTTTGAAAACATTTTTCAAAAAAAAAATCAAAAGCGCCAATTCATAGGTATTCAATAAATACATATAAATATAATTTTTGAAAAAAAATTTAATGAGCAGTTTTCGAAATATAAATTTTAAAAATGATTTTAAAAATACAAAAAAATACTAATTAAAAATATTGGTACGCGGTATAATTTGGGCAATCTAAACCTATATATGTGTGAGATTTCGAAAGAATCGGTTGAGCCGTTTATGAGATAGTCGAAAGCAAAGAAAACGGTCCTTTGGAAAGTACCGTTTTTAGACATTTTTCTAATTTTTTTTTTCAACCATATGATCGGTCGTAGCTAAAAAGCCGCACTGATTTCTTTTTATCAAACTCGTTAGAGCCGTTTCCGAGAAAAATAGGTGTGAACGTAACGGTTATATGGCAGGTACCGTTATTTTTTGAGCTATGACAAAAATTTCAATTTCCCCTCTGTACAATACCTAAAAAACTCTATATACCAAGTTTGGGCTGTAGGTGTCTATACAACAATACAGACAGACTGACAGACAGACAGACATACAGACGGACAGAATTTTTAGGCCATCTTTTTTCGTCTTCGCTATCGTCGTAATGTCATGTTTGATTGTTATCTCAAAACTTTTTTTTCGACGAATGCATAACTTTTCTTCTAAAGTACCTATAATCGCAAGTAAAAATGTACTCTAATCGAAAAACAGGCAATTTTGAAAATGTGGGGCCGTGGACACTCAGTATATATTTAGCAATGACACAACAATAACAAGCTCACTGATATAACTAATCACAATAGTTTATGTACAATTCACAATACATAAAACATAACTAATTATTGATAAGTAACCAATTGACGTAAGATTTGACACATGATTGGTTTCCCAACAAGTGCTATACACAAATCTTTGAGATTTATAGCGAAAATTTCACCAAAAATTTGTTTTACATTAAAATATTTAGAACGTGATATGTACACATATGCTTGAAAATTTTCCTCGGAATTTATACTGGTGGTAGTGAGGTACCAAGAATTCAATTTTCAAGGCAACATAAATTAATTGGTTAATTGGTTCTTCAGACGAAATTTATTACCAACCGAGTTTAATGAAACAAGAGAATTTTTCATGGAACTGACATTTCTCAGAGGAAACAAAAAATTTCGTACAAAGTACCGATGAGACTAACAATAACAAGTTCTGATAATAATTATTGCTGTATTGCCAAATGATTTTTCTTTATGTCGTACACTTAGTATCTTGTTACCATATAACATAAGATATTCTTAAAGAATTTGCATTGCATTACAACCCTTATACGTCTGCGAAAGATCAATAAGTTGACGATTGACAAGATTTGTCAATCAATTAAATATTCAGTTCATACATTTCATCTACTGTGAACTACAAACAAAAACCTATTGTGAATAGACATTCTTCGTTTGACAATTTCAATTCAAGTACACATTTTCTTTCTAAGGTTTCGCGCAAATTTGGTTGAAATGAGTTTGAAATTGAAATTGTTGACCTGAGCAATTTACAGAATGGAATTTGTAATAGAATATATCCTATTATTGCGGTTTACACAAGAAATTTCTGGCGTGCTATAAAATATTGCTTGTGAAACCGACGTGTTAGGGCAACTAAGAAATAAATAATAACGAAAAAAATTGAATGGAATCACAGTATTGCAAATTAATGCATATCAAATTAATCAGCTTACTAAATTTTTCGATTTCCCATAATTTCTGACACAACTGCAGGATATACATTCAGATCAATAAATCTCTATTGTACGCTGAGACCACAGACTTAAAATAGAACAGGCATTTTAAAGTATAGGCAATGGCAAATCACACATTCTTGGCCACAGACATTTCAAAGGAGATATAAATCAATGACAAGGAAATAAGGAGAGAATGGGAACTTGTTAAAAATCATTTTCTACATATAATAAAGGAAACCTTTGGAGCATCAAAGTCAACAACCTCTGACACATAAAAATCAATTTCCGCAGTCATTAAAAAAAAGACACAGAGATAGAAAAACCCATTAATTTTGGGGATTATTTTGGCAAGTGTTTTTTTTAACTCAAATTCCTTTAAAAAAAAAACCGGCACAATTGATTTTATGTGGTAACCCAGATTTTGTATAAGAAAATGCATACACAGACACACTCGCACAGATGATGCACATCAAACACAGGCATTCACTGCGTCGTCGTCGTCAATGGCGATATGGTGAAAAATGTTGGAAACTCTTTAGCCATTCACAATGTGCCCTTTGACCCAGTAACAATGAATAAATATACATCTACGTATTTATTTGCATTCATTATTACATCAAATTAAATTTAATTTTTTAGTTCTATAGCCATTAATGGAAATTATATGGGTGCACCTTACAGAAAATAATGATTAAAATATCAATTTTTTCAAGTCCATCTACAATTTGTTGCGTTAATTTTTTGTTTTAAATTTTCATCATTTATCGATCCATAATGAATATTTTATGTTTGATGGAAAATTGTTCATGTTTTCAACCATTTCACGCACTTACACATTTACAATCGGATTTTAGCTTTGCAGAAAAGCAAACAATATCCACAAAAAAAAAAAAAAAAAAACAATGACCTCGTTGTAGAAAAATGCTGGATTTTCCCGAGCGGCGACTAATCGAAAAGTCCTTCGCATGAAAATATGAGTACACATTACGTAAATACATACATATATAGTTATAAAATGGATTGTACTTATACGCATGTTATACAAAGTCACCATTACACGCACCGGTCTACGAGTAAAGTATACGTTACGTACATTCAAAAAAGCTTGTGTATAGTTTTTCCTTAATAATGGGATTTATAAAGTGCCAATGTCAAGCGTAGCCCCGGACTTGATGTTGATGTCAATATAATAGCTAATCTGTGATGGTTTATGGGATTTGTTAACTCACCATATATGTATGTGAATACTCTATGTGAAATTGAACATAAAATTGGGACATTTTGTATACAATGCGGACTATGATGAGTATTTTCGTTTAAGGTCGTCAACATAAAATTTATGCACACCTATCTGTTTGTTGCCTTCAAAATTGTCGCTTCGGGAGACCTCTTTTCAAATATGTAAATTTAAAATGATTTTTTTTTGGATGAATTATGTATATTGTATGTACGTACATGTGGGTACAATCTACTATGTATGCTTGTCCTCGTATGTATCTAATTACTTTAAACGAGCTAAACTTATATTTGGTTTCTCGGAAACGGATTAAACGAATTGGATGAAATTTGTACAGCTTGCTTTAGTTAATCCCACTTTTTTATTTCATTGTTTCTCGGAAACGGCTTTATTTCATAGAGCCGACATAAATGATTTTCATGACATTTTCAGAACTTGGTTTTTGTGAAAATCCGTACTTTCGAAGAAGAGGAAACATTTCTAGGGAAATTGTTATTCACGATAACCCGCATCGGTTTTATTTTAAAAATATTGAATTATCTAATAATTGTTTTATATTTTACAAAAATCTTAGTTTTTTTTTTATTTTTTCTACGAAATTCAATGAAACCATCCATATTGGGTAATGCGAGGTCTTTGAAAATGTTGTCTGCAGGTCTAAAGCTCCCGCAGAATAAATTTTTATCGAACATGAAATGACGCATAATCAAATTAATTTCGAAATTAACTTCCAGGTACCAATCAATTCTGAAAAAATATAAATAATCAAACAAGACAAATATTCACAACACAATTTTAACGAAAGCAGTGAAGCTTCTAACGAGAAAGTAAGGACGGCTGCTCCACAAAAAAAAATCTTTGTACAAAGTCGCACAAAATTCTCTTCAAAATTTACCGACGCTAAAATTAAGTCAAGCGAGTAGCTTTAATGTTCATAATTATGTATATGTGTAAAAATTTATCGCAAAAGAGAATTTAGAAAAGACATTATTCTCCAGCTAACGATTGTTTTCAAAGAAGTATTAGCAATATTTGTCAGTCAATTATAAATATTTTCGGCATTATCAAACAATTGATAAATGTTTGACCCACTGTGAACAAAAAATAAAACACTATTGTGAATAGTGTCCAATTTTGTTTGACATTTCATTTCCAGTAGTTTCTTTGATTTCGTACAAATTTGGTTGAAATGATAGTTTGTTATCGAATTTTTTACTAATGAAAACGTAGAATTTCTACAAATCTAAATCGAGTCATATTTTTACTTCAATGAAATTTCAAAAGAACATTGTGTGCTTTCTTTCAAGTCCTTTCAAATAGTGTATCATTGACGCGATTTCAATTTCAATTTCAATTTATTTCAACAAAATATAAGGTTAACAATGACACATTAAGATATGAATCTTATAGAGTATCTAGAATAAAATTTACAAAATGTTTCAATAATGAATTTAATTTAATTTAGATTGATGAAAACAAGATTGTATTTTTTTATTATTTCATGTATAAACTACTTGCAATTCCTTAAACAAATATCTATCAACTAATAACTTGCGATTTTGAGATTTTGACAATTGTTTTTACAAACAAATACTACAAAGCGTATCAATAGAACAATTCACAATAGATCTTACCACCGCATATAATTCACAATTTAGAAACGTATTTTTTTATAATAAAAATTCTATACACTACTGAAATTATTCAGCCAAGTAGAAGACTAACATTATATTTAATAGGACTTGTTGAATTATTGATTCAAAATAGCTTTTAATGGCCTAGTCCACAATTTTGTTAATTTTGTTGGATATAGTACACATTGGTTTTTTGTCACAAAATACATGTAAGATGAACTGAACTTAACAAAAAGTGCGTATTGGAAGGCCCTCCACTGATGAGTCCAAGTGAGATCGCCGGGACGAAACGAAACAAAATTTTGCGAACTAAAGTCCGTTAAGAACTATTTTGAATCAATTCTTCACAATTTTTTAAAAAAGAATTATGTTTGATAACTATAGGTCTGTTCCCCACTCTGTCAATTGGCACAAATTGACACCAATTCTTACAAATTTGGTCATTTTGGTTAGAAGAAAGCGCTCTTAAGAGAGTGAAATATTTTTACTTTCCTGACAATTTCATGCCAATTTAAGCCCAATACATTTTTGTAGGGAACAAATACTGGTCAGAAAATTTACAATTTTACAAGCCTAGTGGCTGAAATTAATTCAAAACCACTAAAATACAAAATTATTAGTTTGAAGGGGAACAAAATGTCAACAAAAATACAAAAAAAAAAACAAATGTGTTGCCGTTTCAAAATTGGTAAAAAATTGTGCTCAAGCCGTTCCAGAGTTTTTCGGACTTTACTTTGATAAGAATGACAATTTCTGCCCAAAAAAAGTCTGGGTCATACCTAATAATACTTAAACATCAATTTGGTTGATAACCATCAAATATTGTATTGATATTTGACAACCGTAATCGGGATAGTACTAAGTAATAAAAATCCTATAGAAATAATTCATTTATTTTGACTTAATTCAACTGTTTTCGGTGCCCTTTTCTCCATAATGTTCTTATGTAAAAATTTATTCAGGATTTTAATAGAATATTTGCAGATAACATTTTTAAGTTTTCGAGATACAATTTTAATAACTAACTATATAAAACTCATTGTAGTACATTACGGTCTGTATGAAAAACAGTCATCCGTGTTGACGCGACAGAGTTTCATTGACGTTTGGTTAATTTGTAAAATTGATATTTATTTGTTATAGTCTCTCTGTTATTAGTCTTCATACTCATTTATATGAAGCTTTATGAAGAAATATTATACATTATATAAATTATATTGGATACGAAAAAAATACCAAGTCTGAGGAAGGCTTATGTATTCATATGTATGAATATTATGTATGTATAAACAAACGAAATAACAAAAATACAATAAACAACTTAGGTGCCTATAAACAAATAAAAATAAGAGGTGAGAATAAGAAGTTGTATTTATGTACCTGAAACGTAAACATTATAACACATAAAGCTTTTAAGTTCTAACCATGGCCAAAGGTAATAGACGATAAACAATGAAATAAAGTCAATGACCTACGAATCCAACAACTTCTTGTTAATACATATTTATAAAAAAGTCTAAGAGGAATTTCAAAAATATGTAAATTAATGTTTTTTTTTCTTTGGTTTTTTGTACAACAAACACATCAATGTATTTTTTCACACATGTTGTTTTTTCAATGAAACATAGCAAAGGAAAAGAAGATTTCTAAAAAAAATATGTGCAAGTTGGTTAGAGTTATTAGACTTATTTAAATTTAACACTTATTTTAATTTGAATGAATTAAAAATTCAACTAGGTACTCTGTGTTTATATATGCATGTATGGTCTCAGTTGACAGTTAAAAATGTGTACTTTCTCAATAGTTGTGTTCATTGACGTTGTTGTAATTTATTTCGGAAAGAAAAATACAACCTTTTATTGTTCAGTGGAAAACTTTCTGTTCTCACTTGTTCTGAATTGATGTTTAGATATGTTTTCTAGGACAGATTATAGGATAGGATTTTCAGTTCTGACTTTTGAATAAGATGAAATAAGAACAGAATCGTGAGAACTGTCAAAATCATTTGATTTTTTTCCGGTTTGCTTACTTGTTGATCTATTTACTTTTGGTTTGTGGTTTGAAAATCAAAAATTTAAATTATTTGTTCTAACAACTGACGTTTAATTGACTGTTTCAATTTCTTCTGATCTGTTTTTCAGTGAACAAAGCTAATGTGTCTTTACACAATGGGATCTAACGGGAATGTAGGAGGGAATTTTATTTCCCTCTGTGTATTTTGTTCCCTAGAATTTTTTTTTGCGACCGTGAATAAATCTCAAACAAAAAATCCTATAAATGACAACAAAATTCACCTGGAAAATTTATTTCTGATATCAATATATTCCGAGTGAGATTTTGATCATCATTCACGTTCCTTGCTTTCAAAGGAGGGAATGGTTCCAGGAAAACTTTTATTCACGTTAACTTGCAATGAAAATCACACTCAAAGCGCAATAAGCCACACATATAAAGATTGCATTTACATACATATATGGAGCAAATAGATTTATGGCCTTTTCGATTGGGCTTCCGAAGTCTTCCGAATGCCTGTGAAACTGTTCGATTGGTATGAAGTGACAGTTCTTCTCCTAGAAAGAAGAGAAATTTCCTTCTGGATTCAGAATCAAAACCAGAAGCATGCACACACTTAAATACTAAATGTTAAACTCGAATTCAATTTCAACAACAATGTTGTGTAGGGATGAGCGATAATGTAAAACATGGATGTTAACATCGAAAATACAATATCGATATCAGAATATCGATGTTTTCTTTTGAGAAAAAATAGGACGTTCAAAAATCTATTAAAAATACAATATACTATAAATTCAAAATACCTTCAGTATTTTGAAAATTGTAGCAATCTTTTTTATCGCAATTTTCTTTTCCCTTTCCCATAAATAGTATTTAAGCGTAGTTCCGCTAAAGTGCAATTCCGTCGAATGAGGTCTAACATTTATAAGCATGAGTTCATTAACAAAATATTTCAGCTTATTTTAAGTCGATCTTTTGAATCTTAACATCGATGCTGCGATGTTTCACATGCTTCAACATCAATGTTTAAACATCGATATTTTTTTCGACTAACATTGATGTTTTGCTAACATCAATGAACATCGCCCATCCCTACATTTTTATATCATTGTTTTGTTTTTTCCCACCTTACACATAAACTCACATTCATTTTCAAAATACAGAATGGAGTGTTAACTTGTTCGTTTGGTATCCCGGATCGGAGAGTTCTTCCGAATTACAAATCGAAAAGGTCAATAGATTATATTGTGACTGTTTTTAAATTAAAACGTTTGTTGGTTAAATATACCTTCCATCTAATTAAATGCTGATGATTTAAAAGGTTAACATTTATGAACAGCAACAATATATGAAAAATACACGATTTAATTTTTTTAATAACTCTTGATTGGCAGCTGACGACAGGAAGTATTTTGCATTAGAGCAATTTTAAATGGGAAAGGTTGCAATAATTCATTAATTAGAATCTTACATTGTACATCTACTTTATCGTTGCATAACGAAACGCTAGACACTGCCGAACTGAATTAAGGAATACATCCTTTGGTTATGTGTTTCTTTTGTTTCATAGATTTTATGTGAATGATAATTCTAGTTAATTTTCAGTTTATTTTTGTATTTCTTTATCGTGTTGAATAAACACAATGTACATATTTAAACATATTTTAATATACATCAATTAACAATATTTAATTCAAATTTCAATGTCTACTTTTTAATGGTTGTGTTTAACCCGACAAGATTAGGGTATGTGATCAAATAAACATATTTTTATTTTATTATTTTGCGATAACACGAGATTTAAAATGTGTTATCGCGCTAATTACTGATCACAATTATATCAAAATAATCTTCTTTAGATTTAATTTATTTAATTACAATATTTACTTATGTTTCAACCCATGAGTCATGAATAACAATCTTTGTAATTTGAAAATGAGATATGAACTTATAAGTACATTATTATAAGACTGTGCACATGTAATGCCCTTCGTGCGTCTTAAAAAAATGGTGCTTCAAACAGTATTTACACGAGACAAATTGTAATAACTTCCTTGATTATTATTTTTTGTTTGTAATTCATTTTAAACCCAACTCAACTGAAATTATCGTTCCGTTCAGTTTTTTAAAGCCTAAAGCCCGCTCCCACTGAACTGAAGTTGAGTAATGAGCATGAATCAAGAAAAAGAAGAATACGACACTTCTTTTTTTGTCTTATTTTATTGATGCCACCAGAGAACAAAAATCTGAAAATTGTTTTTGTTTGTCCGATGTGGATTAATGGATTTTGTTCTCTGGTGACGTCAATAAAATAAGACAAAAAAAGAAATGTCGTAATTTTGTTTTCTTTGATTCATGAATAATGAGTATACAAATGAATAAACTGTTAAAGTGACATTTGTATTATTTTGGATTCGCGTATTACCTGTGAAGTACGAGGAAATAGGTTCGTTCGTTGAACTTTACCCAGGGTCGACCCAGGTTTTTTTTGACAACCCCAAGAGTTGTCAAAAAACCTTGGTATTTCGGTTCTCAAAAAACACCCAAGGACCACTAATTTTATGTTTCAGAAAAGCAAGTTATGTCATTTAATAATTAAAACTTGAAATATGTTAAATTTAGCATCTTAGTACATTCTTTGGCCCCTATGCACAATACACAACTTCAAAGGTTTACATTTTGCATGTCTGTGTCTGAAAATTAATGTGATTATTCTTTTATTTCCATTTTAAAAATAACAAATCAAATCAGATCTCATATGACTTTGACGTTTATTCATTTACCTCAACTTGCCCCAGCCAAAACCTAGATCTACTTCAGGGCGAGTTGCAGGCGACCCTAGTTTTCAAAAAATAGAGAATTTGTTTATTAGGGGCTTCACGTTTTTCGAAAAACGCTTTAGGGCTACATCAGGGCTCAACGAACAAACCTTTTATTTCTATTCACTTTAAAGCAAATTTAAGCTTAAATAAATTATTAAAGCACAACATTTTTTGTTTCTTTCGTGAAATTTCAACAAAACAAAAACCCTTGTTTTTTTTAGAACCTTAGTTTTGTATGTGGAATTCATTAAAAGAAAACCAATCATTAGGTTTTTTCTGAACACAATCGAATTATGTTTTTCTTAACAAAATCAATTTTATGCTGCCAAAACAAATTCTGCGTTTTTAGCAGAATATCACCGACTTTAGATGCACACTATAGGTCTGATCCAGACTTTTAGGGCACAAATTGACAGCTTATAAAATTTTAAAAAGTGGCGAAGAAATTCTCCCATTAAGAAATAAAGTCAGAAAAAGTTTGTGACAGCCAATTTTTAAACGTCAACACAACATTTGTTACTTGCGATATAGGTACTATAAGGCAAGTTTTACATTTGAAAAAAAAATCGAACTCGAGATTTTAATCAAAGTTGACATCACGATGATAGAGAACACCAAAAAAGTGGGTCCCGCAATTCCGTCTGTCTGTCTGTCTGTACAACTCTCTACAGTCTAAGCGGCTGAAGCGATTTTCTTCAAACTTGGTATTTAAGCGTTTAGGTGATTGTCCAAAATAGATTTTTGAACCGTGCGTTGTTTTAGCACCAAAAATTACGGTACTTGCCATACAAATTTTTCTACCATATTAATTATCTCGAAAACAGTTCTATCGATTTTGATAAAAACTGGTACGGTACTAATTTGAGTAAAATATTAAAATATTTTGTTATTAACGGTACCTGCCATACAACCATTTTATTGACTTTCGACTTTCTCATAAACGGCTCAACGGATTTCGATCAAAATTTGTATACAGGAACTCCTTCAAATTCTAAATATTACTGCATTTCAAAAAATAGTTTTTTTTGATTTTTGAAAAAAAAAATATTTTTTTTTTGAATATTCAATATTTCGAAAACAGGTGGGCGAGTTTTTCTGAAATTTTGTTTTTAAATTTATATTATTAAATATTTAAAATGTTCATACCAATTTTTTTTTTCATTTAAGAAATTTATATATAAAAAATTAAGTGAAAAATGACTTTAAAAATACTTTTTGCCGTTTCCATTAAGAATCTTTTGCATATAATCTGATCGAACGTATGAGCAAGTACGTGCGATCAAGTCGTGCATTTTTTTTTTTATTTTTGTTTGCTTAAAATTCACATTTTTTTTCTCTTCAAAGTAATTATTTTTTATTGTAGTGTTTCTAAATTAACATTATTTTCCCAAAACAATTATGAAACGTTTTTTTTTTGTTTACGACAAACGTCAATTTGACAATTGTAAATTTTCTGCCCAGAATTTGCTGCCTAAAAAAATTTTTTGGACAAAAATTGTCAGAAAAGGGAAATATTTTACTCTCACAAGAGCGCAGAAATTGGTGCCAATTGGCAGTTTTGGTATCATACCGAAATTTAAATGGTGCATATTAATAACACTTGTTATAACCTTCTGTTATAAAGAATATTCAGTGAGTCACTTGCGACCAGTTTTTACTGTTCAACTTCAAAATTTCTGTTCCAAACTTTTCAGTGAATCTACATGTCCAATCTTTGCCTATTACCTACTTCTAAAAATGAATTTTATTTTTTATCAATCTTTCGTATGTACATACATTTATGCACTTTTTCTTGGTTTTTGCTGGTGGCTGAGATAGCTATTATCTGTTTTGTAGTGTTCTGACTTTTTTGTATTTTAATGAAAACACGAAATGCTTCCGAAATTATTAAAATGTCATTAATTAAATTATTAACGGGTACCTACTATTTTTTTTTAAACATCAAACGTATTGTATTCATTTTAGTTCTATTTTCTCGACAATCTTAAAAAGAAAGTATTATGAACAAATTTGAAAGAAAAAAAAATATAGCAGCCAAAGTCAATGGCTTAAGCGAGTATGTATGTATGTATGTATATACCGACTCATGCAAGTCAAATATTTATCTTTAGCACTCCCACTAATCTAACGAATATTAGTCATTCTTTTGAAAAAAACTGTGAACTCATTTCATTTGAGAAAAAAAAAGCAAATAAATAAAAATATTAGATACATACATATACTCGTACATATAGACGAGGATAAAAAGAAATATCTTTATTGATGTAAAAAAAAAACAATTAAAAGCAAAACACTGTGACAGCTGGAATGACTTTTTGTTGACATAGATATTAATAATAAATGTTGGTCAAAATAAACCAAGATAACTTTTCTCGTTTTTTGGTATTTTTGTTTTTAAGTTGTTCCAAATATGTATACACAAAATTTAATATTTTCATTAATAAAAATTTAGTTTTAAAACCATTTACCCATCTCTGATGCAATCTTACATTCTGTGAATTAATTTTGTTACTAATAGTTAAGGCTTTTTGCGGTACGCTTTTTATACCGAGATTACAAACAATAGATATGCATGCTTATATGCTTATTTCGGCAACTATGTTTCGTCGTAGCTATTTTACATCGTCAATATAAGTATAAGCATGGGTGTCAATTTGGTTCACGTGATTGCAAAAGCAATCATTCACATTTAAGCTCAAGTTTATTTAAGCAGGAAATAACTTATCTAAACAAAATTTCATATTCCAACCTGGGGGTTAATTCCCGATCCGTGAAGATGTGAAGTGATAAATTTTATCACGCTTTCACGTCTAATTCGATTCTCGATTCGTGAAAAAGTGAAGTTAAATGCCAAACATTTTTCATATGATAATTTTTGTATCACTGTCAATTGTTTTGTGAAGAAAATGTTTCTAATCGAATATTAAGAAGAAAAAACAGGATTTGGCACATGAAAAGTAAGCAACAATTATATTTATACACACATTTATTTTGGTAGTAAGTTATATTTGTGTTAATTCGAGTAAATAACGAAATTGTTAAATCAACAGATTCACAACAGCCGAGGCGACGGTGCTTATTCCCGCGACAGATCGTTGGAAACTACCCATTGCAAAAAAAATGCAGATCACTTTACCATATTTAAATGGATTTGAAGCGCAATTATAAGTTGAGTGTTTTTCAAGAATGCTCTCAATTCACGTATTAAATCCATGCATAAATATTTTGGAAATCTATAAAGTTCAATAAAGTTGTAACTTCCAATAAATTCTGCCCATCTCGAAGGGAAAGCCTCAATATCCTCACATGAAAAAATAATAAATCTTACTCAAAACAAAGATACTATTGAATATAATATAAAACCCACAATTGTTCAGTACGACGTCTTTTATTAATTTATTAAACGAATTATTATTCCGGACATTATTCTTAAGCAAATTTAGAAACTGAAATGAAATATTTACCTTTCCCAACAAAAAATCTAATCAGAAATGATATAATTTATCATTTAGTACTTTTTAGTACAAACTTTATCACAATGAGTTCTAGAATCGCATTAGGCGTATGCTTGAAGTTGAAAAATGTTAAACCTCTGTGAAAACTGAAATGATATTTTTTTTTTCACTTCAAAACTTCACAGATCAGAAATTGACCCCCTGTTCTTCTGAACTATTAAAATTCACTGAACATGAAATCACAACAAATATTTACCAAACAGCAAAAGGGTGTACTTTTATGTACGGAACAGTAAGGAACAACGAAACTGAACACAGTTTTTGTGTTAATCATGAAGATTGCATATTAGCCGATGTTGGTTAATTAAACTGAATTTAATAAAACCCTCAGGAAAATCACTGTAATATGATCTAAATCTCGAATTATAGTGCATCATTACCTCTTATATTTACGTAAGTAATGATCTATAATTTTAATACATCCATTTTTAAGTAATACATTAATGTGTGGATGTACTGTACATACAAAAATTTTCCTCGCTCAATTGATAGTATTGATAGCAAATATTAAATTTATTTTCTTCATAATTAGTTTGATTGATTATTTGGAATTAAATTAAATAGCATTTAGTTTAAAATAAATTATCCGTTTAGTTAAAAAAAAAAAAAAAACACTTGCCTTCTAAACACACTCACAGATGAATAATATGATAAGCCTATCATCATTTGAATTTGAATATTTATTATTAAAATTAATTTCAATAAAATATTGGCCAGAGGCAATTTCCATCAGATAAATCGATAAAAACAAATTTTCTATATAAATTATTAAATTGATGGTATACATTACACAAATGTATGTAGTACATACATATATTTATATTGAAGAGGAAACAAATTAAATTTATTCTCGTAAATCAGATGGTTTTGACCCTATAAGTGCCTACTAGCGAAACATTTTTTTGACACTTAATCAACTGATAAATTAATTTACGAATACATAATTGAGAATATCATAAATACAAATATTTTTTATGACAGCAGCGTATAATGGAGTTAGATGGACAATGTTATGTACGTACATATGTATATAAGTCCTAAATTAGTGCATTTGCTGACAAAAATTATTTTATTCTCAACTTTCTGTCCAAAGAATACCAATCAGCTATATAGATAGATTTTTAAGGTGATGTATCTCTAACGCCTGAAACGTACATTTCTAAATTATTGTGACCTATTCATACTTAAAAAAATTGAAATGTTGAATTTCGATATCTTTTATGTACATAAGGGTGCGTATTATTTCCCGTACTCATAATCACACACCCCTTAATCAACCAAAACAAAAAAATATAACTTCAATTGGCAATTTAAAATTATCAAACAGTTTATTGGATTAGGCAACACGAGTAAAAACCACAAATTTGTATAGAGAATATGTAGATTTCAATAATTAAATGTTTGCTCTCACCGGAACGAAACCATAGCCTAGCGCTTACATCCAGCGACAAATAAATAGGCCAATGCACATCGGAATCTAATTGTGCTTTTTAATTTAACTAACGCCATTTCACATTTATGTATATATACTGATCAAATAAGTTTTGCTGTTGGAAAATGTATGTTAGTGAAAGATTTACCTAATTGCATTAATTGACTTATGTAAGTGAAAGAGCTAATTACATTAATTGACTTAAACTCTCAACTATTCCTGTATAACTATTAGTAGTCTACAACAGTAACGGTGGACTAACAAGTTTCTGTTTAACCGAACGCTTAGATGAGAGTTGCCCTCTTGAAGACAACATGGAAAATCATTTTAGACTGGAATAGTAGAATTATATCCACATAACATTTGTATAGGCCAACAAAATAACATCCTTGTATAATAATTGTAATAAATTTTATATAAGATACTTAGTATATTAACTGTAAGTATGCAACGTTTCGTTACAATTAAAAAAAATATATAATTTTCAATTCACCGAACTACGGAGAGGAGCTGATGAGATACATTTAACATACTTATTTACAGCCCAATTAATAAAAAATGCTAATTCCAGCTCTAATCCCTGACCTTACTAAGCCATAGAATAGAAGATAATCTGCGGATTAAAATTTATGTAACGGCCCTCGGGTGTTTTTTTGAGAACCGAAAACCCCAGGTTTTTTTTGACAACTCTTGGGGTTATCAAAAAACCTGGGTCGACCCTAGGTAAAGTTCCACGAACGAACCTAATATTATAATAATAATATTATTCACTTAGAAGAAATTTTATTTTATTTTAATAACATTTCGCAATTAAGCCTTCCCTATTCCAAGTATATTAATTTGGGTATTAGATACTACGAACTTTTAGGATACATTTTGGCTGTAAAAAAAAATTAGACATTGAGAGCAAATGATAAATTTTTTTGTTCAACGGATTTCGAAAAAAACAATATACTCCATTTGAATATATTCATTGCCTATAAGCATTTTTATTTAATTCCTTTCGAACAACCAAACTGTTCAGCAATCCCAGTTACAGATAAAACATTTATAACTATACAATATACAACTGGGTCCAGCCAAATGTTTCCAACTAAGGTCAAAAATAAAACAGCACAATTATATGCCTACCGTCATGGTTGATAAAAAAAAAATTCCAAATAAAAATGTGTCAACTTTTTATTCAAAATCGATTTATCTATATAAAACTTTTTTTTTCCAAACTAACAACTAATTTAAATTCTTTGAAGCCACTTTTTGCCTCTTCCAGCTGGGTTTTTTTTTGTCTGTCCTTCGTTATCTATTCAAATTAGGATATATTTGACAGGTTTATTTGCTCATTCACCATCTATATTGTGGTATACATATAAACGTATCTTTAGATATTATTTAGTTTACACACGTTACATACATACATATATATGTAAATAGCACGTATAAATTCTTTACATGTGTTTTCGTCCATTTGTCCCACATGGGACGTATAATAGCACCGTACATATATAGTATTGGTTGTTAAATTTCGGTTTACACAATTTTAACTGCAGCCTTATCTGTTAAGACTATTCTACGTAACTTAATTTCATTTTGTATGTGACTAAAAAAACCTAGCCTATGAATTAACTTTAAGATATGAATTCAAGTTCAAGAGCAATCCATCTTTGTACATATAATGTATGTACTTATGTATACCATAATAATAAAAAATGATTTACATTGTGTAATTTTCGTGTTTAAAAAAATGATAAATGAATGAATAAACTCTATTTGAAGCTAGCATAAAGCTATAAATTCATAAATGCTTCAATTTTAAATATAAAATCAACCATTTTACACGCCCAAAATAAAAAATAAGATTTTTCCTATGTACGATGATGAGATGGATGGATAATGTAAGAGAGGACGCAAGTAAAGTAGGAAATGGTACCAATGTTTCTTCTTATCCCCTCAGAAAACGATTGTACATACATACATTAAATAAGTCATAGTCATCTTTTTGTTACAGATACATTAGAATCCCCTCATTTTTGCCATCATGACCTTTAACTTACAGTGTTGGATTTATTCGAAATTAATAGAAACATTTTGTATGGCTACAGCTATTAAATGTTTAAATCATGGTTAAGAATATGGAATAATATTAATCTGCGTGCACAGCTAAATGCAGCAAAGAGAGATGCAATGGGTAAGCAGGATGCGGGATTGTGAGCAAAGAAGAAGTTTTCTTTATGCTGCCTGTTCAAAATGTATTTATTCGTCAAAAGACGAATGTTTAAAAAAAGTCTTACGAACAATAAGTATAACATAAATTACATAGAATTATTTAAGTGCAGAACAAAAGAAAACTATATCAATTATTATGTAATGATATAAAGTTGAAAGTATTTGTGAAATATCTGTACATTCAAAACATTTGATCATATTTTTTTTAAATACAAATTGAACATTTACACTTAAAACCTGGATTACTATTATTTTTTAATTTAGATTTGTTTATTGAGCCCTGAAATCACCCTAGAAACAGTCTAAGGCATTTTTTGAAGAAAAAAAACCTGAACTCACCTTGGCGATCAACTTCTGTGTTTATGCAACCTAGGGCCGACCCCCTGAACCTGCCCCAAATTAAAACTAGACTTAGCTGGGGCGATTTGAGGTTAAGAATAAATTGTCAGAACGACATGGGCTACTGTATTTGTTTTGTTGTGGAATCGAAATTAAAATTCGATTACAAGGTAATGTTTTTAAAGTCATTTTTTAAATTATTTTTTATATATGCAATTTTTTTTTAAATTTTTTTCTAAGAAAAGTTTGGTATGCCAATTTTAAATATTTAATAATATAAATTTAATTTAAAATAATAATTTGAAAAAAAAAATCCGTTTTCGAAGTACATATTGAATTTTCAAAAAAAAAATGTGTTTTTTTTTCAAAAAATTCAAACAATATTTTTCGAACATTTTGGTTTATAGTATCATTTAGAATTTGAAAGATGTGTAAATATTTTGAAAGAAATCCGTTGACCCGTTCATGAAAAAGTCGAACACTTTTATTTTGTTACCTAATTACTCAATTTTGAAATGAAAACTTGCCAAGCAAACCAAAACAATTAAAGTCAGTTATCATTAAATAACATATTTCTGTGACAATTTTGAAGTTCCTCCATATTAATCTACTTAAAATATTTGATATTTAAGATTAATAAACTTCATCTCACTACTTTTCGCGGCTGACTTGTTACGCTAAGGTTTTTGTATAGAGAAGAACTTGGCTACTAAATGTTAAGACATTATGTTTTTGGTGTATTTTCACTACTTTTTGCAGATTCTTTCTATCAGGAAAAGTAGGTGGATGAAACGCCCCTGCATGAAAATTTTCATAATTTCAACTTTTTCTTTGTAATTAATAATAGCCTTAGCACTCACGTAATTAATAATAGCCTTAGCCTTAACACGATACTAGGTAACAATTTACTATATACATAGTAGTCTACAAACTTTTCATAAATTTTAAACCTTTTGTTAACTAGTAAAATGCTAATTAACTAGATAGGAAAGCATTTGTAGGGTTTGAACTTTGATGAACAAAATTATTTTGTTTATGCTTGTAAATTAATTATATGTTGATGAAAACCCAACATGTGCTCTAATAAAATAAAAAAACAAACAACAATGTACACCTGCAGGATTCGAACCTGGGCCCCTGGGTGCAAGGCTGATATACTATCAGATGACATTATGAATTTAGTACGATACTAAAACATTAAAGTAGCCATTTGGTGATTTTTACTTTAGTAAAATGTGAAGAAGATGATACGATACTAAACTCGTTTAAAATTTACAAAATCCTCTTTTTAACCTAGTATCATACTAAAAATGATTTAAAATATTACTAAATCGTTTAAAATTTTGCGCCAATAGTTTTAACTAGTTATATGCCTTTAAGATCTTAAGGTCTTTTATATGCAACTGCACACCAATAGTTAGAAGGATTAGAAAGAAAGGAAAGAATTTTTTTTATTGGCACACAGTGGATTTGAGAATCAGGTATTTACTATATAATTTTAGCATCCAATTAAAACTGGAGGTATAGCACAGATTGCTGCTTAGCGTGGTGATCGAACCCACACGTTTAAGTTAGCAGTCAAACACTATATCCACTGCGCCATTGCCACTCGCGATGCATGCACTTGAAAGCTAACCTCTTTACCAAATTTCATAATGCAGCACCAATCGGAAGTGCTCTCAATATATTTAGTATTAATTCGGTGAAAATGTGTGGTTGCCACGCCCACTGAATGTAAAATCTCAATTTGTTAATTTTCCCTGTGTTTACGTGTCAAGTCCTATCGCTCTACCAAATTTCATTATTCTACGATAATCAGAATCGATCCATATAATTAATAACAACTCAAAAAATTGGGCGGATGCCAAACCCCCTGAATGTAATATGAAATTTAAAATTTAGCCTTCGACCAAACCAATCAGATGTGCTCATTTTAATTGTTTTCAATTTTATACAAATGGGCGGTTGCCACGCCCTGAATGTAAAATTTCAAATTTTAAAGTGTTGCATCTGTAGTTTGAGCCTTACCGTTGTACAATTTCATCATTCCACGACTGTCAGAAGTGCTCCAAGCAATTTATATTAATTCTATGAAAATGGGTGGATACTACACCCCCTGAATAGAAAATCTTAAATTTTCAATTTTTGCCTTTGTATACACCATAAGGCTTGTGCGATATTACAAGGTTCTATGATATCGGCGACCTAATATTGGTGATCTGTCAGTTAGTTACGGTTTTTGCAGTCTTACATCTCTGGAACCACTAATGCTAAAGAATTGAAATTTTGTGAGTTGCCCAAACGTTTAAAATTTCTGACTCTATTAGTTAAGTTCGGGGAGCGAAAATCGCCTGAGTTTGATTCTGTAAAAAGGGTGTAGTGCCAGAACTTGGCTGGACACTACTATGTCCTTTGATAGTGTGTTCATTCTTTCGTTAACTCAACTATACCCCACTTAAATAAGAACAGACTAAAATTTGTTTAACGAAAGAAACAGACCTTTATTTCACATATGTATACACACACATACATATCCATTTAAAGTTGATATGAAAAATCGATGTAACAAATTGTTAATGTCTCATAATACGCATCCTGACATGAAATCTCCAATGGAGTCGCGTTTTTTCTTGTTGTGTTGGGATGTCAGCGAGCTCTCCCTCTTCGATTTTGTCTTAATATCGATGCCTGACATCAAATTTGACGGCTGCATTTTTATTTCTGTTCTGATTTTAACTCTCACGCCAGTAACTACTCTTTTAGCCCACGTAAAAAAATTGTTTTTGTACTAAAATTCTGCAAATACACCATTTTTATTAACACAGGAGTATATCAGATATTAGATCAACAAACATTATTAATTTTTGAAAATTCTTCTTAAACATCCTTACCTACACCTCAACCACTATTGCATGAATGAATTGTCAAGAAACGAACTGCCCAGCCAAGACAAAAAAAAATGGGTACCCACCTATAACGTTTTATACCTACAATGGCTAAGGCTAAAAAAAAGCTGTAAGTCTAGTATTTTCTGTTTACTAATTATTTTAAAATGCACTTTTTGTTCAAATGTGCCTCGAAATCAATAAAAATCTTTTCAGAAGTTCCAAGTAACAATTGGCCAGTTGAGAAAACTGAGACCTTTCAAATTACGCTCCGTTAAAAAATTCAGAAGGCGAATATAAAATTTGTTTCGTTAAAATTTCATTTGAAAGAAATTGTTGAGTTCTCATTTTTCTGAACTAGCCTAATACTTTCGACTCACATTTATGTATATTTTTTTTTAATGTTTTATTATTTACAAACAATATAGATAGGTAGTTATTTTTTCTATTTACATATACAAAACTTTTCTTTTTTTTAATTCTAAAAATTAATATAAACAAAAAAATTAAATAAATACATTTAAGATTAATAGGACATCGTAATGGGCGGCGACGAATGCGCCTGATTGTCTCGTTGAACCTCATAGCCGGCACTGTTTGGCTTGGCCAAAAACATTTCCATTTAATTCACAGAAATCTTTTCTATGAACAATATTTCTTCTTTTTTTTTTGGTTTTTGCTCTTTATGCACAGCACATTCGATTTATTTGTTATGAAGATAGAAGAACAAGATATTCCCTTAAGCTTGCACATCGATTCAAAGGTAAATAAATTAAAATAAAAAAAAGAACACAGCAAATAGAAAATGACGACAAGACACATAGCTCGTCGTTGTTGTCGTAATCGTTTTTTTTTTTCTGCTGCTGTGCTGTTGTATTATTAAATATTATAAAAAAATGTAAATAATGATAAATGACCAAATATGATATGGGACCTACCTGTTTATTGCAGAATGAAGATGAGCAATTTTTGTTGATTTTACTTGTTGGTTTAGGTTGGTGGTTGTTGGGTTGCTGGTTGAGTCAGAGAGTTGGGTGGATTAGTTTTTGTTGATGCACTGTATCTTAAGCTTATTTAAGCTTTTAAAAAACGAACGATGAATATGAGGAAGAAGAAACTCTTCCAATTGTTTTTGTTGTATACTGTTTCCTGATGATGATATTGATGACAATAATGACGACGACGATTGACTGATTTATCCCTTATTTGTTGTTGTTTTGTTGACTGAGTGGGCGGTGGTGGGTTAGTCAATGGATAGAGGTGACAAGAGCATCTCTCATGCGGGGATTCATTTTTATTTAAAACTTTTTTTTTGTTGATTATAGACAGGCAGGCAGGCAAGCAGCAAGCAGGAGGATATTTTAGTGTGGATTGAATATTTAAATGATGATCGCGTGGACAAGAGGACAGGATGGGAAATGGATAAGGAGTAGGATAAAAGGATAAAAGAAAATCATACGCCAAAACATAGAAATAACCAAAAAAGAAATAAAAAAAAAATATATAAAAAAAAATACAAAACAACTTAATAGAAAAAAAATTAATAAAACGTTAGATTCTTTACATGAAATAACTGCTAACATATGATGCGGCCATGATACCCAACACAGTCAAACAAATCAAAATCATGATCTTCTTCCGGCGGGCTTTGCTCTGGTACTTTAGGGCCTTCTTTGTGTCCTGCGTGGCGGTTTGCACATAATCCATGGCGTGCTCCACATGGTACTCGATGCGATCGATCATTTCACCCTGGCTCTCAACCAACATGGCCATATCCATGAACATGTCGTGCAATTCCTTAATGGACGTCTCAAGTTTCATGATGTCAGCGTGTCGAGCTTCGATATCGGCTAATGTCTGTTTGGCCTGCTGCGTCTCCATGATAATGCCTTGAGTGAACACGGCTGGATTACCTTGCTCCAGCATGTCTTCGAGCTCGTCATTGGTAGTGGCCCGGCCGGTGATCTCCAGCTGACGCTGTATTCTGCCTTTGCAGCGTTCTCTGTAATCGGTCTGAGTGCGATTGTACTCGGTCATTACCTCGACGAACTTCCTGGACAAGGTTGAGTGTTGGGTTTTGCGAATTCGCAGATCCGCACTGGATTTGTTTGCCTGCTCTTCTTGTTCGATGTTTTGTTCGATGCCCTTCAGCTTGCCACGAACTCTGTTGGCGTTCTTCTTAATATCGGCCATCAGATCTTCGAGTTCTTGTTTGGTTTTCTCGTCCGATTGTGGCGCTGACAGAATGGCGCTATGTTTTTTTTTAACTTCCTCGACATTGTCTTGGACTTTATCAATCATTTCACGAATTTCTTCAACCTGATTAAAGAAATCATCCATATAGCCATCGCGTCCTTCGACATTGACGGCCACATCATCCTGAGCGACATCTTCGTCGTCGGATTGGGCAGCGTGCAACGCTGCTAATCTGTCTTTCGTCATTTTTCTTTAAATTGAGGTAAAGGTTAAGTATTTATTTTTGGGGTCTACACTGATGATGGTCGTCTCTCTACACGAAGAAGAGAAGAAAAAAGGTGGGAGGCGGTGGTCAGAGTGTAGCTACAGCGGGCGGTACACTCTTTTTTTTGTATTCGTAGTTCCCGTGTCTCGTTTGTTGCTTTTCAACGAGACGCACGCACTTATTCCGAATTCGATTCAACACTCTCTGTTTCCAGAGTCTTCATTTACTTTTTTTTCGATTGCTTTCAAGTTACGGAAGAAAACGGAAAAAAAATTTATGACTCACTTTCCGCTTTGTGAGACACGGGTTTTCTTGTTGTTTGGCGATTGATTGCACTGCACTCCGCGAGGGATGTACTCCAAATAGATTGCTAATTGTTCAACTAAACTTAGCACTTCAATATTACGTTTGGGTTTTTTTTTTAATTTTTTCCGATTTTTTTTTTATTCGAACACTTGACTTGAATTTGAGAGATGGGAGTGTTCTTTCCCACTGCTTCCAAGCACACACGCTTGTGCTGATAGACTTTTTTTTAATAATTCAAGTTTAGTTTATCATTTGGAATTGATTGGGAAGGCGATTGAGAATTTATTTGAATTATCTTCAATCAATTTTAGAGTTCGCGAAAAATTAGCACAACGAATCACACAAACTACCTCGAGAACTACCTTGTGTGCTGAAAATCGATATTTTGCTTTCTGCAGTGGTTAAAATTTTTTTGTTGGATAGAGTGAGCATGCGTTGGTATTTTGTAATGGTTTCTCTTTTATGCTTAGGTAGTTGGTGAAGGAAAAAGATGTACTTAGACAAGATTTCCCTACGCTAGTTGTTTCAGATTTCTTGTTGAAATTATGACAGATAGGAAATATTGTAGTAGATTTCAAAAAGTTATTGTGTGTAGATTGTACTAGTTTTGAACAGTGATGGCATTCAATTAAATACTCTACACTATGACTACTATAGAGAACATGCAATTTATTGCTTGATACAATATAAAAAAAAAGGATGAACTGGGGGCCCAATTACGCAACCGTGAACGCTTTTTCCGTGCAAGAAAGTTATCCACCCTCAAAATATGCGTGAAAAAATTTGCCTATCTGTGTACACGTTATCTGTCAAAAAAATATCGGAAAAATGTATGTGCACACAACTTTCTGTATACACAGAGAAAACTCGCGCTTGCGGAATTGGGCCTCTGGGCTCAATTCTGCAAGCGTGAATGATTTTCAATGTACACAATCGATATGGGTGTGTAAATTGCCTATTTGTACACGTTATCTGCCAAAAAATAGATCTTAGCCTTGAGGAGATGAACAAATATGTATATGTACCCGATTTTTTGTGTAAAATTTTTCTCTGGCCAAATTACGTTCCGTCTTATCTGTGCTTGCAATAATACGGGTATACAAAAATTTAGGATTCCGCAAGGGTGAGATTCAATTTGATTTAACAGATAACGTGTTTATACAAATTTCCTGGAAAATTATTTACGCTCACGGAATTTGGCCGTATAGTGGCTGATTGAGTTTTTTTTTAAAGAGAGGTTACCCTTAATATGTTGAAAACACAGTATAAACATTAGGAAAAAAAGGAAGAGTTAAAAAGGAGAAACCGATGCACATTAACTTTGAAATTTTGACTATTTGACGGTACGTCCGAAATTAGACTCAATGGTGAACTGATGAGCATTTCTATAAGCACGAGTATTACGGTTTAACTTTTTAAGGGGAGGAATTCACATAGTTATTTGGTCTGAACATTTACTATAGAAGAACTTATACAACAATGATATTAGACAAGAAACGTTACGTCGGTGTTCGAGCGACGCGATTATTTCCGATATAGATGTGTCCCCTATCATACTGAAAGCTCTATTTTGGTGTCTGTCCAAAAAGCTCAGGTACGTTTTGGGAGCACCTGTCCATACATGGGAGTTATGCTCAGGTTTTGGACGTATATAGACCCTATAATACACAGCTAGATCAGACGGGGAAAAATATTTTACATCTACCGAGGAATCCTAAGCATTTGGCAGCGTTAAGCGACTTCAAATATAATATGATCGTTCCAAAATAGATTATTTGTTAAGTGCATTGAGTTGTTCGGTTTCCTCAATACAAGAACAATCATCAACGGCGCGGCGGCAGAGGAATGTTTTCGCTTTAAAGACAGTAAGCAGCATTGGGCTTTTAAAAAATTAAATTCTACACGGTTTCTTATTCCCCATTGTACAATGATATCAAGATTAGAATTTAATGAGCTTATACTGTGCTGTTTAAGTACCCAATCCGAAGAACAAAGGTGTGGATCAGGAATCGAAAATGAAAAGAGTGTACTATTATCTGCAGAACAATTTAATAGATTTGAAGTTGTAGAGTAGATCATAAGTTTTTTAGAATAAGTTTTCTTTTATTGGAATTCACGTCAGAATTTTTAAGTCTAGCCTAGGAAACTCGAGAGCAAAAACGTGAAATCGGCTACAAGTATTAATGTAGTTCTATTGGTCGTCTAGAAATCTTAAGGTTTCAATTCTGCCATTACAAATTTGGTTTTGGGCAGAAGAGACCGAGTAAAATATTTCCTTTTCCTGACAATTTCTGGCCAATGCATTTTTGTATGGCAGCAAATTGTGGGCAACAAATCTGTAATAAGTCAGGTAACGTTTGTCATAAAAGAAAAAGTTTTGAAGTTGTGGCGAAAATATTTGTTAAGCGAGCAAATAATTTTAAAACTAATTAGTTTGAAGTGAAAAAAAATGTGAATTTTGAACAAACAAAAACACAAAAAAAAAAAACAAACGTGTTGACGTTTAAAAATTAGCAGAAAATTGTGCTCAAGCCGTTCCAGACTTTTTCGTACTTTATTTCATTATTAGAGAATTTCATCCCCAACTCTTGATAAGCTGCCAATTTCTGCCAAAAAAAAGTCTGGATCAGACCTTATTTTTAAATTATAATTTTAGGCCAATTTGTGGCAGCAGTGACAGCTTCTGTCTTTATTTAAAAATACATTAAATTAAACATCAAAGCAAATCTCCAGCAACTAGTTTCATTGTGAAAGATTCTAGGGAGCAGCATGGCTGTCTCATTTGGTACTCGTTTAGGACTGAACTGGTACTGAACTCTAAGATCTACTACATGTAATTTGCAATCCAATTTTTTTGTGTGTATTCGACGCCATTCTATCTTCTTTTACTCCGAATTTTAGTTCAAATATTTCCAATAGAACAAAAATACGGCTTTTTATGTTTGCATTCAAGGCTATGAGCTTAATCTGTATGCTTTTATTTTTAAGCAAGTTATAATTTGTAGGAAAAGCTTTATTTAAATAAAAAAACGATTTTTTTGTAATTGCTTTGAAAAAGCTCATCGTAAATTTGAACCACTGGAAGCTTTTGAGCACACAGAAAGCTTTTTTTTAAATTAATACTGCAACCATTGAACTTTAATGTGGTTTTCTATTGGTAAGAGCAATTCTTTGTATGCCAATCTGTCAAAACACCGATGGAGCTAAGTCCATCTGTGTTGAAATCGAGTTTGTTACGAAAGAAAATAAAATTCCGAATCAAAATCTGTATTTACCAATTAAAACCCTCATTAAATAAAAGAATCAATCAATAATTATGTCGTTTTCGCTTGGTTTTCCGGAAGCCTTCAGAGCTCTTCCAGGAACTTAAAAGGTTACTAACCTATCTTAGATAGGCTATCGTACCGACATTTCAATGCACTTACATTTAACTTTAGAATCTAGGGTTAACTTGTTCGATTAAGTTCGATGAGTTCTGGATTGCCAATTAAAAATGACATTATTCTTATACAGGGTGCGGCAGGGGAATTTCCATATTTGGAATGCGTGCCATCTAGCGACATTTATTCGGAGAAGGTTGGGAAGGCCCTCATTCGAAAAAGCGCTATCTAATGTTTTAGCTTTAGTAATGATCATGACATGGAGTAGGTTGGGGCGCACGTTCGCCGTAAAGACGTACTAATCAAGCGGCTATGCAATCATCGCCACGCAACATACATTCAGAAATCACTTTAATATCGCCCCTATAGGTCGCGTTCCTGATCGTTAATCGACTCTTTTATGTGTGGATACCTTTAGATAACTAGGTATTGTACAGAACGTGTGACTGTTTGGTTCGCCTGATTTAGCTCCGTGTGAATTCTTTGAAATTTTTATCTTACATCGAACGTCCAATGACCCTGTCTCAGTTTAAAAACAATATTTATCCTGTTATCGACAACATACTCGACGATATGAAATTAAGAGTGGAGAGAAACTTCAAAACTCTACCATCTCAATGCATTGACCAGAAAGGAGACAGAGATAACAAAAGTAAACTTTAATTGTCTCTTTATAACTTGGAAACAACATTAAACTGATATCTCTTATACTATTTGTGTTATTCATTTTTAAAATAAGGTAGTTTCCCTGTCGGACCTTGATGTGGGTAAACCGAAATTTGGGGTAGAGTTGTTTTTGTAGGAAACAAACTGTATTGCGAAGAATATTTTTTTTTTTTAATTTTTTAATTTCAAATATTTGAATGCCTGTTTAAAATGAAAAATTAAAATTTAAAATTTTGATTATAACTTGTGCTTTTGTCATATCCTTTTAAATTTTTGGTTGGCAAACAGTACTTTAAATGAAAATTAATTATTAAACTACCCGACAGACGACTCTTAAGCTAGTATTAGACGGTCCTAGCAATGTGTAATTGCCGTGACACTCTGACGTCACTATGACGTAGTTGTCTGTCCTAAAAGTGTCACGTCGTGTGATCGTCGTCATTGTTTTGCATGTCATTGCCGTGACAAATTGATGGGACACAATGACACGATGCCTGTCGCTGCAAACACTGCCCCAACCGTGACACGGCAGGAATTTCTGCCATGTCATAATTTGTCACAATTCTAAATAGTTACATAAGTACCTACCTACAAATGTGTATTTAAATTGATTTTAATTATGTAAATTAGGAGGGTTATTTGTACTTACCTACATAGATGGAACCTGGGTATGTAAATATGAACATTATATGTATATAATGAAAGTGAAGGATATAGGTGGGTAGGTAATTATAGGTTGGTTTTTTTGCAATCCCCGGGGGAATTGGTTGAAAAAAAACGACCAAGGTGCTTAGTGAAATGCTTGGCAGCACTATTAGTTTGCAAGATGTAATTTGAAGAACAGCTGTAATGCAAGAAAAAAAACATCACTGTTTGCCTCATCCTCATCCTTCTAAAAATCATCAGGTTGATTTGTTTTGTGTGATTTCGATATATTTATTGAATTTAAACTACTTTTCTATTAAAATAACATAAAAAAGAACCAAGTTAATTATTATTTATACAAGAAAATGTGAATCAAGTAATTTGAAAATTGAAATCAAGTATTTTGGAAATTGTTTTTAGCCGATGTGATTTTCTTTTAATTTTAATTTTCACAAATACAGTGGTACATAGAATTCAACTACTTGAAAACTACCCCATTCGTCGGGCACTGGTGACATGATATTAGTCGACGAGTTGCTTATTCGGGACGGGACGCTCAGTATAGGTCTGAGCAAGAGCGGACGACGATCAAGAAGATTGAAGTATGCCTAGGATGCAGCAGAGAATCTGTATTGTAACAAAACGCAGCCGAAAACAATTTTCTTAGAGAAACCTTTGTTTTGTAGTTCATTCAATTCTTGTTAATTGAACGAATATCAACTTCAGGAAATACTTTTTTATTTAATAATAATTTCACAGTCAAGTTTTAATATACATATAATAAAAATAAACGCAAAAATGAAAATCGCTGTAGAAGGTTGTGCTCATGGCGAGGTGGAAAAAATCTTCGACACCATAGAGGCAATACAAAAGCGGAAAATGTTAAAATTGATTTGTTGTTGTGTTGCAGAATATATATTAAAAGGTAGGTTAGGTTAGGTTGACATAGTCGTCAGGAAAACAACTGACACACTTAGACCAAAAGCTCAACTAAACCAAACAAAATTGATAACTATTTGACAAGTCAAAATGTCAGTTTTGAAATTTCTATACATTTTATCGATTACTTAGTGAAAAAGTTTTTGGTAGCAGAGTTTTTATCCTCTCCAATAGCTAAGCCCCGAGAATTCTCTGGGTTTAAGCTAAGCACCCCCGGGGATTAGTTGTTGTTGGATTTAGTATGCAAATTGTTAATCCTACTCATCGTTTTTTTCGTCCAATTTCCCCGGGGCTTAGAAAAAAACACGCCTTATATATATATGTGACGTTTTAAAAAATGTTATAGTGCTAGTTCTAGGGGAAAAAAGATGCCATTTGAATTCTTGGGCAAATACCGTAAATTTTGACCTGATTAAATGATAGATTGTATAAATTCTCAAAATTTTTTATCAAAATCGTTGAAGCCGATTTCTAGAAAAATAAGCTTTTCCTTAACAACCAAGACACAATGACTCGATTGATCGACGCCGTGTGATAGTCACTGCTAAAAATGATAAATTTCATTGCAGTTTAGGCTCACCGCCAATGATCAGATGTTTGAGAGTTGTCACGTCGTGTGATAGTCATTGTTTTGCATGTCATTGCCGCGACACCGAGACAGAAATATCACCGTGACACACTTTGACGTTCATTGTATTTTGGGACAACAATGACAGACATGTGTCATTCGTATGATAGTCATTGTAGCTGGCCATGACACGATTACTTTTGCCACGTCAGTGACGGTGGTTAGACCTTTTTTTTTGTGACGTCAGAGTGTCACGTCAATGACACATTACAAGGACCGTCTAATACTAGCTTTAGAGTCATTGTCGTAAGTTTGAAATTTTAACAATATTTAAAAAACAAGGCAAATGATATGTACATATATATTTAACATTTGAGTTAAAATAAAAACAATTTACTTACTTACTTACTATATAATATAATTACTATTGTTCGAATACAAATAAATTTGGTGGAATTACATATCGCGATTACCGAGTCGGTAAAAATGAATAGTAATACAAATCGCCAACACTAAAGGTAATTTTTTAAAAAAAGAATGTACTCTTTATAGGATTTGTCAGATCTTTAAATCCAAATGTAAAGTACTTAATTGAAACATGAACATAAATACAATTCTATATTATTTTCTTGTCCGATTACATCCAATTTATTAAATACAGCATCGATTATTCGAATTGCATTTAAATTGACCGGATGCCAGTTTCGTAAGTACAAGTTCGGAATCACACAAAATTTCAAATTATGGAATCGTTGTATATAGAGAAGTTAACTACACTTAAAAAGGAATCATTTTTATATATGAAGAAGACAGTATTATCAGTATTCAGTGGTACAGCTAAATTATTTATGTGTGTAATTATAATATTTTTTTATAATCAGATATTTAAACTTTAATCAATCATGTAAAATTTGTATTATTATTTCTGGGCAAAAAATATTTAGCTTTTTCATTTAGAAAAATAAATGTATGACGTTTTATTTGGGTATAGGTATTACATATGTTAAAAGGACGGCTCTAGGGAAATGCCAATTTATAACAGTTGTTCGCCCTTAAGGGTTAAAGACTGCTGAAGCATACAACTAATTTCCGGAAGTCAATGCCCTAAATGCGCATAAGCTCTACGTTTCTGTTACACTGTCACACTGTTGGCATTCACTGAGTCACGTCCATTTTAAAAATCTATTGCATTATTCATTAGTATTATGAATTGTTGGTTTTAATTGATCATTACAGTTCGGATATGAAATTTAAAGATTTAAAACAAACTGACTTACCGGATATTTGGTTGTTAAAACAATCCCACAAATCTCATCACCAACGAGAAACTGTTCACCCAGCATAGCCATACAAACGTTCTCCCATGCTCTATCGATTTTATTCTTCCGCAACCGGATGACCCATTGGCCACCGGTTGTATTAGCCGGGTCCTCCCACATTGGTTTTATACCTTGTTTAAAGAGACTTAATTCTCTAAAGGGCGGTAACGCCGTTGGACGCACTAAATGAGAATACAACGACCACCATTGCTGAACTGTTGCACATCGTCCTACAAAATGCAATGATTTACTGTAGTCGACCGCTCTGTGGGTACCTTTGCGGGAGAACCACAAACAGTAGGTGTGTTGTAAGCGGTTCTCGTTTGGATTTATTTCCAATGGTGCCAGTTTATCAACATCTATGTCATTTTCTATGTCACTGTCATCGCTGTCAGCTAGCTCAGGCCATTTGCTAAAAGAATAAAATAAGAATCAAAAAAAAAAAATAGAAAATTTGATTATACACGATACAATAATTAGAAGAGATTTTTATTTATCTTTGAATTGACACAAAATGAAAAATTTAACAAAAACTACTGCCGATCTTGTCGTCACATTCAACAGAATAAACATTTGAATGGATTTGCGAAAAATTTTAAGTTTATGTTAATATATTATTTCAAGTAGGCATATAGTATTATTTACAATTTTAACATCCTTGCCAAGCTAGTCCATCAGTGAATTATGAACATGGAAAACGAAATAACACAAGTATCAGATTTAATATTAGTGGAACACAGACCTCTCGCGCCAAAACTAGGTAGACGATCTTTGAAATGTGTATTAAATAATGCCGACGATATTGAAGCTTACAAGCCATTCGAACATCGTCGGTAATCTCCAAGAGGAAACACCAACGCATATAATAAGTAAATGTGATGCACTTATTGACCAAAGGCACAAATATTTGGGCACAAAACATACTCGCAGTAATGAAGTTTCTCAAAGAAAACTAGAAGAAGAGCTGTAGGACGAGCAACCACAAGCATTTCTAGAAGGAACACAATCCATAAGAAATATCGCAGATCTACCATTTAATATGTATAATATAGAGTACGCTATAAGTCGCACAAGGCCGCGGGTTCAGATGGCCTGTCAGCTGAGCTGTTTAAGGCAGCGGGAGATGACTTGGTCAGGAGCATACACCAACTCATTTCTAGAATCTCGTCGGAGGAAAGTATCCCAATGAATGGAGGCTCGGCATAGTGTGCCCTATCCACAAAAAAGGAGATGCTCTGAACTGCGCCAACTACAGAGGTATAAGTCTCCTCAACATCGCATACAAAATTATGTCGGCTATTTTGTGTATCCGCCTAGAACCTTTTACCAACGACCTGATCGGATCCTATCAGTGTGGCTTTAGGCGAGGAAAATCAACTAACGATCAGATTTTCACACTCCGGGAGATCCTGGAAAACCCCCAAGAATTCCAAGTCGATACGCACCATCTCTTTATTGACTTTAAAACCGCCTATGATAGCGTTGATAGAGACAAGTTATACAGAGCCTTGTCACATCTCGGCATCCGTGCCAAACTTGTCCGCTTGTGCAGAATGACAATGAAGGAATCACGCTGCTCCGTCAGAGTCGGTTAGAACTTCACCGACGACTTTGATGTCGAGAAAGGTTTGAGACAAGGTGATGCGCTATCATGCAATCTCTTTAACATCGTGCTGGAAGCAATTGTGCGCAACTCAAATGCAACACCAGAGGACAATTTTTCAAAAGTCCGTTCAACTCCTTGCTTATTCTGATGACATTGACATCATAGGCAGAACAAAGCGAGCTGTCAAGAGCTTTTGCAAGTATTGAAGCGGAAGCGGCGAAGATGGGTTTGACTGTTAACAAGACGAAAACTAAGTATACGCTGTCATCGAGAAGAAAAGTCCAGCACCATCGACTGGGACAAAACGTCACGATTGGCGGTTATAACTTCGAAGTAGTCAGAGACTTTGTTTACCTGGGATCCACTATTACATCGCACAACAATATCAGTGCGGAGATCAAACGAAGAATCACACTTGCAAATCGCTGTTTCTTCGGGCTTAGAAAGCATTTGAGTAGTAAAGCCCTCTCTCAAAGAACCAAAGAGACCCTATATAAAACTTTAATCATCCCAGTCCTGCTGTATGGGGCAGAGGCATGGACACTGACAAAATCGGATGAAAACCAGCTGGGTTGCTTTGGGAGAAAGATTCTTCGAGTTATGTTTGGCCCAGTGTGCATCGGTGGTGAGTGGAGAAGAAGATTTAACGGCGAACTTTACGGGCTCTACACCGATATCAACCTGGTCAAAAAGCTAAAAATACAGCGACTGAGATGGCTAGGTCACGTGGAGCGCATGCACATCGACGCACCAGCCCGACGAGTCTTCGTATCCAACCCCGGTGGACAACGCGAAAGAGGAAGGCCTTATTTTAGGTGGCACGATCAAGTGGTGAACGACCTCAACCAACTTGGTGTGCGTAACTGGTGGCAGCTAGCTAGGGACCGGGCTACCTGGAGAGGTTTGCTGGTTGAGGCCGTGGGACCATACGCTTGCCAGGTATGGTCCCCCTATTACCACAAAATTAGAATTGAACAAATTAAAAAAGGTTCCTAAAATTTGCCCTCAGAGGCTTAGACCGGCAGCACCCATTGCATCTGCCTTCATATAATAGTCGTCTAAAACTCATAGATCTACCCAGTCTGGAGAACAGACGCTCCTATTTATGTTTTGTTTCTATTGTTAACATTATTGATGGAAATATCGATGATTTGAACCTTTTGTCTTAAAGAGGTCTTCCTGACCCAATTCATGTATGACACTATCGTACCAACTATAAAAGGAATTTGCCTTTGAATAACATTTTTAATTTGTATAACGTAAACCATAATTTATTTACACATTCTTCTGATGTATCAAATAGTGGTTTTAAAAATATAAAAACGTTAAGTTCAGTGGCAATACAAAAACGAATGCGTATGGAACTAGACGTAAATTAACAACTTGCAATTATGGACACATCATACACACTTATACCATTGCAAATTTTTATACGTGTTGGAGAAGGAAGAAGGATGGGCTAAGTAGGCAAAAGTCTTTTGGTGTAGTGGAAATGATGAATTCTACTAATTTTGAGGTAGTCACGAGACTTTGTCTATCTAGGATCCGCTATAAGCTCAGCAAACGATACCAGTGCTGAGATCAAACGATGCTAATTCATCGTTCTGAGTTCGTAATTGTAAAACTTCCGCACTGCTGCCCAAATTGCGTTCATAAAATGTTAACAAACACCATAAGCTCTGCATGAGCATGGCAGCATTTGTGTTCATAAAAGTAAAACAACAGTTTATTTGCGGTCAAGTTGGCATTTTTTTTTATTATGTTGCTAAATTTGCACGGAAATTGCAGAGGAGCAAATGTGAGTATTTTTTAATTAAATTTATTTATAACTAGCAGACCCAAGGGAATCTAATGAAATCATCTATCCACCTACAAAATTTCATTAAATCCTGTTCAGTCGTTGAATGTAGGCACAAACGACGAAAATGATCGCCCGTTCGGTTCCATTTTTAGGGATGAAAATGACCTATGTGGTAATCGCATGTGTGTATGGTATATATGTATGTGCTTTTTGGCTTCTTGTGAACGAAAGCTAAGTTGGCTTTTTCTAAAATGAGCAGATATGTATATATGTTATTATGAGCCCTATAGAAAATTAAAACAAATCTATGCCGCCAAGGGAACCATACATTTACCGGGATAAAAAGAATGATGTGTGCTATTCCAGACAATAATCTATCTCTGTGCCAAATTTTATCCAGATCCGTTGAGCCGTTCTGGCGTTATTGTGCAAAAAACATCCATCCAAACTCTTACATTTATAATATTAGTAGGATTAGTAGGATTAGTAGGATTACATGCATACACAATTCCAAACAAAAAAACAATTTTCGATTTTTAAAATTTCCCGACTTTTCTGGAGGTATTTCTCAAAATTTTCTTTCGTAAAAACCTTCTCCTGGATATTACGAACAACTAAAAAAGAGTTAGAGCCAAATCGGCCCATTCGTTCTCAATTGATGAATTACAATTGATGACTATCCCTGTAACAAATTTCATCCAGATCCGTTCAGCCGTTCCGGAGTTATTGAGCAACAAACATCCATACATCCAAACTTTCACATTTATAATATAAATCGAACGGTTCCTATGGGGGAGGCTTAAATATGAACAAAATATATACTTATGGGTGTTTGTTCCGCATTAAATGGATTTTAATTGTATTTGGTAAGCAGCTGGAAGATTAGCCATGATTTATTTTTCCCAACTTTATTTTTGTAGTTCTCACTTTTTGAATCCAACATAAAATCTTCGTTTTGTTCGCGAACATGACAAAATATAAATTTTTCGCCAACAGCAAGCGGCTCGCGAACCAGCCAAATTACAAGAAGAGCACAGCGAGCGCGAGCATGCTGGGCGAGCATGTCCGTCCTTTGTGCCTACATTCAACGACTGAACGGGTTTCAATGAAATTTTGAAGGTAGATAGATGATTTTATTAGATTCCCGTGGGTGCGTAGCATCGCACGGGTATCTGCTAGTAATATATTCTCAATTTGTCAACTTTTGCTATTCTGAACTCATTTTAAACAAAGTATGAAGACTGCACACATACTGTTGTAATTGTGTTCATAAACGTATTTGATCATATTTTAGACATGGCATGGGCAACAATGCCTGCGATTACGAACTCAGCCTTACTCTTGCCAATCGCTATTCCTTTGGGCTAAGAAGGCAATTGAGAAGCAAAGCCTCTCTCGAGCAACTAAACTGCCGATTTATAAGACGCTTATCATCCCGATCCTGATAAATGGTGCAGAGACATAGACACTGTTAACGGTGGATGAGAGCTCCGGGTGATTTTTGTTCTTGTCTGCATAGATGGGGAATGGGCTGCACAGCGACCTCGACCTAGTAACAAAATTGAAAAACCAACGACTCAGATAGCTGGGTCACCTAGAGCGAATGGACATCAATGCTCCGGCCCGGGAGTCTTTGTCCCAACCTCGTAGGCCAGCCCAATAGAGGTGGACAACGTAAAAGGTGACGCACGAATGCAGAAGAGGACCTCAACCTACTTAGTGTGCGAAACTGGAGACGTATATCTAAAAACCGAGCCGACTGGAAGAAGCTTCTTGGTTGAGTCCCTTTGTCCAACCCTACTGTAAGTAAATGAAAGATGAATTCTGATAATTTAGAGGAATACATGTGAATAATAATATGAATCATAATAATAATAAATATAATTTTATTTCCATTAAAAATTTTAACAAAAACATGATTAAACTGGTATTCAAAATTATGTATGACAATAACTTATTTTTAAGTCACCTGTCAGGTTCAAGAAAGTTAATTAATTATATTCAAGCAAAGCTAAGCAAGTTTTAAATAAATTCGTTTATTATTAAGCTACGATATTTAAGCGAGTCTTTTAAAAATTTGTAGAGTTTTGGGTAGCAAGATCCATTTAAAATGTTGAGGAATGTTGGCCGGTCTAGTCTATCGTTTCCAAGATATTTTTGTCGGTATCCTCTAAATATGGGACACATACCAATGAAGTGGTAAGTATTTTCTGTGGCATCCTGATTGCATAGAGTGCATAGGCCAACAGAGTCAATACGAAAGGCTTTGGCATTTAAGTTCAAAAGCCCGCACCTTGCTTTGAAGATTAAGCTGATCATGTCACGGGTATTATTATCTTCAAAGTAATTCGGAACTTCGGTATATAAAAGGTTACAATATTCATCGTGAAACTGTGACTGTAGTGCATTGCTGGTAAAATCGCCCCAATGCTTTTAGGCTAACTTTATCAGCAGCAATGTGTGTATTTGATTCCAATCTGAAACTGAAGTTTCGGGACTGAAATCAATCTCCGTCTCCTGAAAAAGGCCTGAACATTCATGGGCCCAATAATTATTTTTCTCGATGACTGCTTCAGAGAGGATACGTGGTAAGCGGTTACGTGGCATAAACATCACTCTACGTATGTATGACAGATGTATCTTTAATGTACTTAGGAAAGCCTTTGGACATCCCGTTTCGATGGGTATTGCATAGTTGGGCGTATTATCCGGCAGTCAAAAGCATCTTTTGACGAAGAAACGTTGTAGTTTTTTCAGTTTGTATGTTTTCTTTGTTTCCCCACACTTGCGAACAGTAGTGCAGTATTGACTTTGTTGCTGCACTCTATATTAAGCAGTGAGTAACAAATTTGTTCCTTACAAATTTGGACCATGTCGAGTTGATCGAGTTTTTTCAATGATATAAGTCTTTTTGTTAAGTGGTATGACCAGGACATGTTGTAAGAGAAAGTAACCCCAAGATGGTTTGTTATCTTTATCTCACCATTGTTAAAATACCATTTTTCAGTTGCTGCTCTTCTACCAACATTCCTAAAAATAAGTATTTCAGACTTTTCTAGATTAACAGCAAGGTTCCAATTAGTGCAATATCTGCTGAAGCTATCAATGATCGTTTGTAGGGTATTAAGGTTGTCAGAAAGGAGTACTATATCATCCGCGTATAACAAAATGTTTAATTGCATACCATTTACGATTAGACCAGTTGGAAGTTCGGAGTGTAGGTCGTTCAGGAATAATACAAATAGAAGCGCACTCAGTACGCATCCTTGCTTGACTCCTTTGGATGTCTGAAAGAATTTAGACGTACTAGTTCGATCCCAAGCTGTATCAGTATGCAATAAACGTGTAATAGAAACCATTTTCGAAGAGACACCTAGCTTTGACAATTTGTAAAACAAAGCTTCTCTGTTATTGTTGTCGAACGCTGCTGACAAATCTACGAAGAAAGCATACAGTTTTTTCTGCTGGCTCAGCTGAAGTTGGATGATACAAGAAAGTAATATTCGAAGAAAACGCAAACAATATTTACATATTATTTTTGATTTTGTTTTTGTAGACTGTGTGGCTTAAAGCCAATTGAAATATTTTGTGACCTGTAGTCAAAAATGCGCTTCGCTCGGGCACTACAGTTGGGCTCATCAGCCACAAGAAAGGTTGTAGACTTGGTCAACTGTACTATACTTACTTCTGTATGCAGCCTGGTATTCATTGAGAATGTTGTTCTCTTCAATCCAGAAAGTAAGCCTTCAAAGCAGAATTGTTGTAAATATTTTGTAAAGTGTGACCAGAAAGGAGAGCCCACGATAGTTCGAAGCGATACTGGCATCACCTTTTTTGTATAGACGAAACATTATTGATTTTCTGAAGGAAGATGGTATAGTTTCTGTGTCAAATATATCTCTTAGTAGAATGTGTATCTCTTCAACAAATGAAATGCTTGCGTTTTTGTAGAACTCATTCGGAATTCCGTCAGTGCCTGGTGCTTTGTTATCTCTTGTCGCTTCTACTGCCGAGACCACTTCAGAGAGTTCTATTTGTCTATCAAGTATTG
The DNA here is from genome assembly GCA_910595825.1 of Philhelius pedissequus. Classification (NCBI taxonomy): domain Eukaryota; kingdom Metazoa; phylum Arthropoda; class Insecta; order Diptera; family Syrphidae; genus Philhelius; species Philhelius pedissequus. Next base: position 51,250,238 of record OU343161.1, on the reverse strand, counting down.
GAAGATGAATGGTTTCTAAGACTGTTATAGGCAACGTGATACTTGACAATACTGAATTCAATGTGCCATTGAAATGCTCCATGAACTCGTTAGCAGTGATTTGCATTCTAATGTTCTTCAAATCTCCTCGTATTTCTTTTGCGGTTCTCCACCATTATATTGCCGAAATCACAGATACAAGTTGTCGAGAGATATTTTGTAAATATACATATTGTTTCGACTTACAGAGAGCCTTATATTTGTTTGTTTGCTGCGGCATAATTTTTTCTACTGGCTTCTAATTTATGTTGCTTAAATATTCTCAGTGCTTTCTTTTCTAGCAATGTGACACTGTAAATCATACCAAGGTTTCTTCCTTTCGAATTTTATAACCTGATTGTTAGGCCTTCCATTAGCTTCATACACACATTTTTTAATAGTCTCGCATCTTGATTCAATGTCATCTTCACGCCCAATAGCTTCGGTATAGCTTCGTTTAGTTTATTTATGTATTCTAAACGATTTCTATCTACCCACTTCAGCCTTGGAAGTAACTGCATTGTCGAATTTCTAGAGATGTCTTCAGATGACTTTAATTTTAGGATTAAGGGCATGTGGTCAGAGTATGTCTTACAGCCAACAGAAAAATCTTCAATGACACCTGCTGAATCGTAAGATGAACAACAATAGTCAATTACCGATGATCCTCTACTCGATACGAATGTGAATTCTCCACTTTTATAACCAAAGTTTCTCTAATTAAGAATGAACGCACCAATGTCTTCCAAAAACTCAAGAAACGCATTGCAGTTTCTATCAGTTGTAAAATCTTTTGAACGTCTAGAATCAATGACTGACTACTGCGGCACTGCCCAAATATCTACTGAGCCCATCAATCCCGTTCTGACATTAAGATCCCCCATCAATATGAAATAAGTCAACTCAAATTCATCAAACGTATTTTTCAAAGTGTTGAAATCACTGCTCCATTGGTTGCAGTTTACGTAGCATGGAACTAAATCGACAGTTTCGCCTTGAAATATACCTCGTAGACCTGTAGTTTCATTATAGCTTATAAATTTTAAATGATGTTATGACTCTTTACTGTTACTATAACCTAATAAGCACCCTCCGCTTGCTCGGCCGAAGATTTGAGTTTTTATTGCTGGAACCCAGTGTAGCTTAAAACCTTTGAACAAGTTTTCATAATTTTGGATGTGTTTAGATATTATAAACGTTTCGAATAAAAAAAAAGATTTGAAATTCTGTTATATATTTAAAAAAGTTACATAACATTGATTTATTTGCAAGACCAGCTACATTATAACATAAAACATGACAGACTATGGGTTGCCAATTTTGGAAGTTTGAAATTTGATTCTTCGGTGGATCTAAGACAACAGCGTACGATGAATGCGTTCTCAACAGTAGATCTTCAATAAAAGTTTTATCATCTTCATTTGTCGTCTTTATTACGCCTTCTGGGTTGCACTTGTATCGTCTGCGCCCGTTAACAGTGAGAGTCCAACGTTTTATTTAAAGACGAAGACACCTGTCAGTTCTAAAAAGGCACCGTTTGACTTCTCGCAAATGAAATTGTTCTGACCGTTCATTTGAAGTGAGATCCTTGTTAATGGAAATACGTGTTCCTGCTAAGTTTTTTGTTGATGATAGAACCGCCTGGACTACCGTTGAATTGGCAAGCACAAACACAAATAAGAATAACTATAATTAAAATCTGGGTTTTAGTTTAATTTTTGGAAAACCCATATTAAAATTAAGCTGGTCCCAAGTCTCATCTAATTTGTTATTAACAATTTGAAACAGGATTTATATTAAGTCTTTAGTTTTCTACCCAAATTAATGCTTGATGTAAGGCATCAGAGAGGGAGCCAGTCTTATCCAAGTCTTACCTATGTATTTGGGCTTTCAAAAAATAACTGGACCAGAAATTTTAGAAGAACCGTTTTTTAAAGATACTGAGTTAAATGGAAAGGTTGTCATATCCACAATATTGAATGTTAAATGCGCAAACTGCATTCAAATCGAGTATGATGGATAATAAGTGGTATTAAATTCAGAATGCCAACTATCTCTCTTATGAAACTTTTAAACAAAGGATACCCAATATAAAATTCTGTAAACAGTTATCCTGGAAACAAAAACTACTCACGAATTCGGAAGCAACAAGTTAAATGGCATCCAAGCGACTATATGTCATTACCAATAGAAGTCACAACAACGACTTTAAGTGGCCACTTTTTTCATTATAGCCAAAGGCTTCTGGTTTAACCAGTAAAATATAGAGGCACATACCATAGTTCTTAAATTAGGGCCATACCAATGCATTGTCATTGAATAATTTTTCTGCACATTTTGACAGCTCAGGTTAAACATAACCTAAACCTAGAGACGAAGACTTCCTGGTTTGTAGGTAACGCTGATTCTAGGTAAAATGTCTTGCAACAAATATTTGTTATTGCATGCGTAATAGACACAACCTAGTCAATGATCAGATGTATGTAGTTCCTTCTAACAAAGTGAAGAAGTATACTTTACTTACGATTCGAACTGTTTTACTGATGCTTTTTCCATTTTATTGTTTACTGGTTGGTTTATAGTTTTATTCTGATTGAATTTTGTCTGTGTTGCTGCTGATTAGCTGCCGCTGAGCGGTTTCAACTTTTGATTTTAAAATTTCTTTAGCACTTCTAATTACAGTTGCTAATATTTCAAGCAATTAACTGTGTTCTGATTGTTTTGTTGTGATTTATCAAGATAATTTAAGATATAGCTGAATATTTATAAAATAGTTTGCAAGATTCACTTCACTTTAGCTCGACGACAATCGTTTTTTTAACTTAATTTTTTTGTACACAAAAAAATTATAGATGACACGGACACATCAATTTGAAATTGTAGTAGATTTATTGCGTTTTTATTTTGACACATGTGATTTTCTTGCCAGTGTTAATAGACGCAAGGGATATTGTTGTGAAGAGGATAATCCCTTGGCAGAACCGGCGACAAGCATGTTGGTTATATTGGATTGAAGAACTCGCCAAATTCGCATATTGTGAGGAGAGCAGTTAATTATTCGGCTTAAAAAGCTACATTCGGCTAAGCATTAGCCTCCGGCCGAATCTACATTTTATGGTGAATTTTCGACTTGATCATATCCTCCATTTGAAGGACATCTAATAAACATATGTTATGAACTTGGGTCATACAAGAAAACAATAAATTATATTTTAACAAAACAACTATTTATTAATTTAAAACACAAGTAATACGAAGTAGTTCGGTTAAGCCGTTAACTGCAAGAAGAGACGCCATCAAATATATAATGCTTGTTGACTATCAATATACACATTTATAGCAAAATTAGCTGTGTTTTATTGGGAATCTATCCATTGGAAAGTAAGTAATTCCCAAACAAATTTTTGGGATTGCTTTAAAAATAGTCTTTGCCTTTCACACGAGAAAACAAAATTGCCGAAGATTTGCTTGTTTCCTTTTAATGTTTCTTGGTTCTGAACGCACACTATACAAAGTAGTTTAAATTGTTCACTCCCTTACATTTCCCCTTTATATTTCATGCTTTTATTTATTTTCTGAGTAGATCGATAGCTAGAGTCTTATTTTTCAAGTCAATTTACAAATTTATTTTCTGAGTATGTTTTGCTTTCAATTCAATATTCACTCATCAGACTACACTTAACATACGCGGAGTAAGGAACAAATATTTAACATTTGGTTTAGTTCAATCACTAATTGAACGATGATCGCGCACATAGGCAACTTAAAAATCAATCAACGAGATAAACCAACACACAGACAACATATTGAATTAATGTGCGCGCAGTTACATTATAGTTCGGTGTGATTCAAACTGAAGAACTTATGTGGGGCGATCGTTCGATTTGTGCCAAAACACAAACTTTTAAGTTGTTCGAATCGCGGACTGAATAGTTTTTGCATGTGCGCGCACTCTCATATAAGTCCATGGTATTCACTTTAGCAACCAAACTGTTGCAAATCTGTAGTTGCATATTTGCGCGCCTGGCCTTATAGCTCATAGAATTTCATACAAATAAATATTTTGCGGCGCATTGTCGAGCAGCTCCTCTATAGTGCAGTTCCACTCAATGCGGTTGTCTTCTCAAATTGCTTTTTTGTAGGTCTAAATAAAAAAATGATTTTTTTCACCAAACTCCGTTTTTTTATAACAATCAATAAAAATTGAACAGAAAACTAATATTGGTCTTAGTTGGTCTTAAAATAAAGGTAAAACGGAATTCATTCAAAGGATATTGATTTTTTTTTTTCAAAATGGAAATCGAAATTTGTTAAAATTGATTAAGTGACATTATGGGTATGCAAAATTGCAGATATAGGTGGAATTTTAGACGTACTCCAGGAAATAATTGAGCAAAGAATATAGTTTTTAATAGTAAAAGTCAGAAACTTTTCGGAAGAACAGCTTATAATTTATTATAAAATTGAATTATCTAAGATTTGAGAAATATAAACTGGCCAACTATTAAAAAAAAAGAATCAAAAAGATCGATTTGTCTTACGAATGAAATTAATAATTATAACACTCCATGAACACATTCATCCAGATTCTATTCAATTATCAATCGTACCAACAAAACTAACAAAATTAAATTCGAGACTCGAATAAACGTCATTTAGCAATCCACCGTAGCTTCTACTTTAGCTTTTTATCGACCGTAGCGAATGACATGTAAGATTCTACGACGGATTAACTTACGGCGGATAAATTTCCCAATAAAACACAGCTACTTTAGCTTTTTATCCACCGTAGCGAATTGTATGTAAAATGCCACGGCGGATAAACCTACGGTGGATAAATTTCCCAATAAAACACGGCTAAATCACTTTTTTATTGCAGTAAATTCAGATGGTAATTTAATATGGTAGTGGCCCATAAGAAGCATAATTGTCTTTGCTCTCAACAATATGTTTCTTGAGAGAACCTTTGCTTTTAATGAATGCTTATGTATAGGCATATTGGGCTTCTGGTCCATACATTTATCTACTCCCAATTGCTTTTAAATATTTATATCCTCCTCTCACTAGTGTCCCTAGTGAACAAGAACTTATGAGCTATTTGTTGTTTTGTTTTGAACTATTTCAATAAAATATTAAAATTTATACCTATTAGTTTTTATTTTTGAAAAGTTAATTTATCCCGTTAGACTGTTTATTGGATGCATACATTCCAGAAAAACTTCCAAGAAATATTTTTTTTTCATTTTTAGTCAATCTTTAACGGAAATTCTTGTAAGTTGATAAAGCTTCGGCTTCGGCTGAAGGTTGTTATTTAGCCGAATATTCGGCTTCAGCTAGAAATCTACCTTCGGTCGGACACTTAAGCGCAGTAATAATAGAAAAGTAGTTAGGTATTTAAAAATATTTAAGAAAACTATTTCTACAATCAAATACAAAATTTTAATGTGAAACAAATTTCAATGTTTGCTTGCGACAATTTTTGAAGTAAAACTTCGATTCCGACGTTGGGTGTAAACAAATGCTTATAGAGCTGTCAAACCGACCGACATCTGACGTGACCCGACATCAGACGTGACCGAACATCTGATGTGACCCGACATATGCCATTTTTGTTCGTTTTGTGGATTTCATAGATGAGTGCAGATATTTATGTATGTATCTCCATTGTGTTTATTCTCTGAGGATTTTTTTCTTTGTAGATATCTACATGAATTGTGTGTATTCAGCGAGAATTTCGTCTTTTTTTTTGTTGCTTCGTTTTTTTTTTGATTCAATTTTCTTTGTAGGTTCGTTGTGGATTCGCAGAAATTAATTTAGTAGATAGGAATTTTTTTGTTGGTTCGTTTTGTTGAAAATATTAGATTAGTGCGTATTGTGTGTATTTGACGGCGATTTTTCTTGTTAGTTTGGCGATGCTCATACATTAGTGTATATTGTGTTGTATTAATATGTGTAATGTTTAAGTCGATGGTCTCGTTACCAGTGCTTCAGCGTATATTTACTTCATAGTTTTACTTCTGGCGCGTGTACATAACACACCAGTTAAACCAAATAAAGACAAAGCCACTGATGTGATATACAAAATCAATTGTAAAGGCAAGTCCGACGATCCTTGCAATCAACGCTATATTGGCACCACAAAACAATTTCTCCGTCAACGCATATCCAACCACAAATCGGACATAAAATCCAATAATCCTGGGAAAACTGCATTAGCGAGTCATATATTTAATTGAAACTGGCCATTCTCCAGACTTTGAAGATTTCAAAGTTCCCCAAAGTGAGCGGCACGCGTCAAAGCGATACACACTGGTAACGTTGCACTTTGCACATCATCAACAACAGCAACAACATGAACCGAAAGCTCGACACACAAAACATATGCGCTCTATACTGTTCACTTGTTTCGGAATAAAAGTCAATTTCTTTGTTTATTCTTTTTAAATTATCAAAAATGTTTAAAGACTAAACTTCATTTTGGAGTGCATACGATTTTATTTAATGTAAAAACTAATATAATTCCATATTTTAAATAGAGTAAGACCAATTTTAATGTTGGCTACAATTGTTATTAAACTGTTTTTTACTATATTGTTATTGTGCAATAAAGTTCCCCTGAAGAACGCAGTAACCAGAAACCCCTGCCGAAACGTCGGGAAAAGCAAATGTAACTGGATTGACATATCCATTGCGACCAAGAAAGCCTAAGGATAAGTTAAATTTTTATCTTATCCACTATTTTCCGTAAACTATAACTGTTTTTTTTTTATTTTCGTGGATTGTGAAGAAATCTTTAAAGGTAGTTTGGATGGTAAGAAATTTGAACGACTTACAAAAAATAGTAATTATATGAAAAAATACATTAAGTCAGATTTTTTCAAATAACTAAATCTTTGAAGTAAGGTTCCATATCTCACATTTGGAAAAGTATCAGAAGATTATAAGGGACTTATTCATATGCTATGCCAATTGCATTTATTGATCGTCCGGAACTTCTCTGAACACCGCAAAATGACAGTTGTTACTCTAAGCAGAACCGACAACGATTCTGCATTTTAATTCACAATCGAGACCAGAATCACTAATACACTCACATAATTAAAATGTCAAAATGATCGGTGTCGTGTAATTTTGATGCATTATTGAATTTAAACTACTTTTCTACTATCGAAAAGGCAGTAATGAAATAAGTATATTTTTCACATGCCAATACAAAAGATATAACTCCAATATTTTGTTTTGTTAAAAATTACTTTTTTGTTAAATTATACACATTTCTTATTATTCGATTTTCGATCAACGTTTAAAGATTTCTTCACAATCCTCGACGTTATAAAAAAAAATCTGTAGTAGTTTGGAAAAAATATTACTTACTTACTTATCCGGCTCCCGATCCATGGAGGGTCGTGGCCTGACATATTCGGTCTTCCATCGGTTGCGGTCCCTCGCACGCTCCCTCCAGTCGTCGAGACCAAGCGCTCTTGCGTCTGTAAACACCTGGTCCTTGTAGCGGAGGTTCGGTCTTCCTGGTCGTCTCGAAATTTGAGGCTGGGATTCAAAGATTTTCTTGGCTGGAGCGTTGTTGTCCATTCGCTCGATGTGGCCGAGCCAGTGTAGTCGACGCGCTTTGGCTCTTTGGACTACATCCACATCTTGATATAGCTTGAACAAATCTCGATTGAATCTTTTCCTTCATTGGCCCTCTTCGCATATAGGACCAAATATCCTCCAAAGAATTTTTCTCTCGAAAGTGCCCAGTATCAATTTCGCTTTTTTACTTATCGTCCAGCACTCGGCGCTGTAGAGTAGAACTGGTAAAATTGGCGTTTTGTAAAGCGTGCACTTTGTCTTTCGAGACAGGAGTTTTGAACCCATTTTTTTGGCCAAACCGAAGTGGCAGCGGTTCGCTAGGGTAATTCTTCGTCGCATTTCCACTAAGGTGTCGTTCGTGATATTTGTTTTGAGGGAACAATATTATGTTTGAATCACAAATAAGCCATTATAAGATTGAAAACCTTCGTACGTTTCACCCCCTAAAACCCAATTGTTTACATTGTTGTATTTGTAGCTTTGAAACTCTATCCATGAATAGATGGGAAATCGAAGAGCAAAACAAAAACAATTACTAGGGCTGCGTTGTCTATGTGTCTATAGGAAGAGGAACAGAAAAGATTCTTGTGTGCGTTTTTATCAATGTGTCTATTGGAAGAGGAACATAAATGTTACTTGTGTGCGTGTTTCAGCTTGTAGGCAAATGTCAAATGAAAGCAGAGGTTTCGGGTCTTTAAGTTATTAGTTTATGGTTTGAATAACTTGACTGCACAAACACCATAAAAAGTTGAACTAGTAGATAACTAACAGCTGCTAATTCTGACAGAAATGCCCCTGAATTGAAATGAAGGGAGACATTTCTTGACTATAGGTGCCCAGTAAAGTTTTTTTTTTAATTGGAATGACATTTTTTGACAGCTGACCAAACAGAGACTAGAAACTTGCATTAGCTTTAAATGCCCTACAGGTTCTAAACGTGGTTATTGAAAGTGAACCTGATAATGAGCAAAAGGATCTCGAGCCTTTGCTAATATATATCGTATAAGTGTAGAGTAGATGCGAACAAAGCTAGGGCGTTAGAATAAAAGAAATAATGCCGGAGGGACAATTTAAAATAAAAACACCTACCCAAAATGGCAACACTTAAATATGTTATATTTTATTTTTAAAGCAAGGCAACACACAAATATTTTAATTTTCGAAAACGCCTAATAAAATTATATATCTCTTCTTCCTCCGGCAATAATATGAGATTCTTACAATTTAAAAAAATATATAGTTTTTCATAAAGGAATCTAAGCCTTATTGACTTAGTGACTAGGAAACTTCTTTCCCATGACTAAGCAAACCGATTTTAAAGTATTCTCATTACTAAGACTTCAGACATGTGCCGCAGCTATCCCTTTGATTTAAGGACATTATTCGTTGCAGGATTGCCTCAATGAATCTCTTAAACAAACCATGTATAGTATGTATGCACATATACATATACACAACTGCATAAATGTATATACTAAATCGTAAAGACTGATGGAGGCCGCTGAAAAATCCACAAAGGCAATTAATACATTACATAGTTTTTTGCCAAGTTGATGGCCAAGGATATACGCGATATATCGATATACTTACATTAATGTCCCACCCGCCGCGCCATTTGCTCCCGCTAAATACACAACACAAGGAACGTTCCTTTAAAACCAAACTAACTCAATAAAAGGAGCAGTCATCGCTATCTTTCTTTGACCCATCAAAGTGCTGTAGAAATCAAAAGTATTTACTAGCCATCATCATACTCATATCATAGCAAAGGACTTGTTAAAAGTAACCTCAGGTCTTGAATTCCAATTTAGTTGCGGTCAGGTGTTCATTCGCGACGGGTCTGATAAAGGATACAATAATTATAAGTGAATTAAATGCTTGCAGTGTTCCACTAAATAAAATGTGATAGTATAGAGCGTGGTTAATTTTTTTTTTAAATATTAAAATGGCAAAAATTATATCGACAATCAAAGCAATCCTTACCCGTCTCATATTTAGTGCACATAGTCTAATTGCAATTTGGCAAGTAACGGAAAACAAGGGTCATATTATATACTGGTCTCTGTGTGGGCCATTGGCATTGCTTCTGCTCGAAGGAATATTCACACTAGCCATCAAAAAGAATCAGGAATGGCGATGGTAAATTTGCATGTGTATATCTGTTAGTTGTGTATTTGAATAGAAAATGTATAGAGAAATTTGAATAACCGGAAACACGACCGGATATCCGTTTGATTAAGTGTTAAAGCGTCTTAGGCGTTATAGTGCGTGTGATCAAATTAAATCTTTATTTTCATAAATGGAATGAAAAAAATCCTCGGATTACGTAATACCTATCTTAGAAATTCTTAGAAATCCCTTTAAGTGGGAGAGTCAACGTTTTATCCTTACTTCTTGCGAGTAAAAGGGAAGGGAAATGTTCTCGTTTATAGCGGTGTTTTTTTTTTGTTTTATATGTATGTATGTACATCCACTATATATGTATATAAATTCCCTCCCCAAGTTTAACAGAATATGATTAACAAAGTGTGATGGTGTTGAAATGAAAGCTAAAGGATGAGACCAGCTCTGCGCGCGGTAAGCAGTTTAACGAACTAAACAAACACTGGTCGATTTAAATTGGATTTTTTTTAATGCTGCAATAATTATTTGGCGGTTAAAAGGCGCTACAATAAATTTTAATTGTTTGTTTTTGGCTGGTGTTAGGAATATACATATGTTCTAGTGTAATATGAGACTTGTCGTGGTTTTATAGTAAACGCTAAATACAATAATTACATAGTAACTTACGCAGAATCAAGACCATTAAAGGTGATTTATGACAAATCAATGGACCTGATAAAGTTCTAATTGATAATTAAATATAAGAAAGCTAATTGAATTAAATTATATAGTCATTGGGCCTGCACACACGAAAGTATTTTCTCCGGAATAAAACTGGGCTTGTGGACAAGGAAGCGAAGTTTGCAGAATGAAACGGACTGAAATTACAACCCAAAATTTCGTGGATGAACTAATAGACTAAAACTGACACATACACAACAGTTTAAGCAGTCAAATACGATAGAAATACTAACACATATAAAAAAGAGGTTCATGAATTCAATTCTTCGCTCAGCTGAAATCATCTCGTGTGTGCTTGGACTAAAAAGACGAAAACCGGTTTTAGTTCAAAAATTGTTCATCCCGTGTGTGTGGACCCAGTAAGATCAAATTCAGACCTTAGTGCGTTAGGCTAGGCGCGCACATGCAATTTTTCCGAAACTTATGGGGTTTTCGTTTGGTAAATTTATATTTTGATCCATAAATTGATTTTTTCCGTAACGATTCGAATACGTTTTCAGATTGATTTTTATTTGTGTATTGGTGTATATTTGTGTCTGTCAACCAGCTGTCGGTATCAGCTGTCTTGTCAAACTAATGGCTGTCAATTATAATGCATAGTGCTGTTAGTAAAAGAGGGGTAGATCTGCCGAAAAATCCAGATCTGCAAAATTTATTTAAAATCAAAAAATAAATCAATTTATTTGGCCAATCGAAGGCAAATATTGTCAGTTTTTTGACGGATCTGAATCAAAAATAAATTGATTTTTGTTATCAAACGATAACTAGTTTAATTACTATTTGAACAATGATCGCGCTCATAAGCAACTTTAAAATCAATAGATGAGATAAACCAATACACAGGCAATATTTATTCAGTTTTTGTTCCTTTTTTTATCGAAGAACCACACACTAGGCCGAAACTAATGGCGTTTTTATTAGGCAATCCGGAATTTCTCTCCGATCCGGGATCACAACTTAACACTTTTGTGTGATTCTGAATTTTAATGAGATTGTATGTGTGAAAATAATTGTGTACGTGGAAAGATTCAAATTTAAAAAAAACGTTTGTTGCACAATTGTGATACAAAATATGAAGACAATCGATTTTGACGTTCAAGTATATGAATGTCTGAGTGCTTCTGGTTCCGATTCTGATTACAAATCCAGAAGCGAAATTCTCTTCTTTTCAGAATTATAACTGTCATATTTTCAGACTTCTGGGTTGCCAAATAAAAACGACATAAGAACAACAACTGTCAAATCAAAACGAACACACGAGAAGAAAATATTTTTTGCGTTTATTCTACATAGCTCGTCACACTTCCAAAAACATAGGAACGAAATTCACTAATACACATACATCGCCGAGAAACTATTTAGTTACATGTGGGCGCATCTACATTTAATAAACTGTTCAATCAACTGATAAAAGAGAACCAATGGTATTGGGATGTAGTAAGGCAGTTGGTCTTTCCTCTGAATTTTTGGTGAAAGGTAACTATTGACTGCAACGACTTTCTCTATTGCACTCAAAGAAAGAAGTTCTAATATTTGGTAGAGAACTGTATATTATAAGCTAGCTGACTCGGCAAACCTTTTCGAAATAATGACTTCATTTTCGTAAAAATATCCACTCCTGCGCAAACCATTGGGTCCAAATTTTGTTAAAAAGTAAATACTATACGGTATGAATTAGTGCGAAATCGTACCAAAAATTATTAATATTAGAGAAAAATTCGACTCCAGCGCCGCCTAGTAGGTAATTAAAATCTTAAGATGTGTGTCAGTGAAAGTCCCGTTAAAATCGGTCTAACCGTTTACGAACAAACAGACAGATATTGGCAAAATAGTTTTTTTTTGTTATAAGCACCGTATAGAAGGTAAATTTCATATATGTACATCTAGTTAACAGTTATTTTGACATTACAAGCAGTAGACACTTCAATTTCAGTTATATGAAATAAATTGACATGTCTATGTGCTCTAGGGCAAAATGCAGAATGCGAGAGATTTTGATTTCTAGATAGTCGGAAGACTACCAAACAAATTGGCTTCAAGCTAAATGAATTACTCCTGCATGCTGTTAACTCTTTATTATCCTAAAAGGGAATTTTGACCACTAAATTATACTGAATTTTTTTGCATTGCTGAATATTGTTTACTTTTAATAACCAGCTGTTAGCCTCATCCATGAGGTAGCCATTATTAATACAAAAAATTAATAGTATGCTGTCAAAACAAATCTTGCATTTTTCACAAGATTTCATCGATATTACACACACACTAGCACGATCTGACGATCATTTCTCTCAATAAAAATTATTTTTGTCGTTTGCATAAAATTGGAGCTATTAACTAGCACTCATTCATTCACAAGCAATCTTATTTTTGGAATTGCTTACATCAAAGAATAAGAATTATAAGAAATCGATTTTATATGGTTGTAAGGAATTCGACATAACAAGCTCTCTGAGCAGCAATTAGAGCAGTTTTTAACAGATTTTTCTTATATCCAAGCAAGCGTTTCAAATCGATTTAAGATCTATTTGGTTGTTGTAAAGCACTTGCAAGAAAAGTGTGCTTGTAAAGTCAATGAAATCTTTGCGAAAAATGCAATATTTGTTTTGACAGCATAAAATCGATTTAGGTTGTTAGGAAGGAATTCGACATTAGCAACTTATAAAATGTAGTACTTTTCTAAATGGAGCAGTAAATCGAAATTGAACACTCGTTTATTTGTTCTTGATGATTTTAGTTTAAGACCAAGTTTTCGGCAATCCATAACTGAAAATAATAGGAATTTTATTTGTGCTATATACTTTGTGTCTGCGGTAAGTCCAACGGATTTGATTCGGATTAAATTAACGGTCTTTTTTATAATTAGATCAATTTTGTTAGTTTCTTCTCTTATCTGTTTATCATTATTTTCATTACGTTATTTGGCAGAAACTTATGAATTAATGACAACTTTAATAAATGTCGCATTAAAAGTGACTCGGCACAAAAAGTCAAAGTTGACGTTTGATGTAAACGTGTATCGTAATAATGCTGAATATTTTATTCAAAACCTATTTCACCAACTAGAACATATAGTTTTGATAGAATGAAATAATTTGAGTTAGATATATGCTTGTAGTTTTGCATTAACATTTGTTACTGCTTTAGCATTTCAAATTAAAATGTGAAAATAAAATGTTCTGTTATACTAATACATACCCTTTCTAATTGCATTGTACTATATCCAATTAGCTTAGATTGATTTTTTTACTCTTTAAGTCAATGTGGCGTATACGTAATATTTTTGTACGATTCTTAATATCAATTTTAAAATTCATAGGACCACATGTAAGCTAATCACCGAATATTAATACCAATAATTGATCATTTTGATAAATGTACGGTTGGTGCACCAGATATTTCAAAAGCATTTGTTAGAATTGAAATCAAGCTCTCTTATCGTGTGGAATCTTTTTTTTTTTATTAGATTAGGAATTACCATTTAGGCCCGTCAATACATAGTATTGGATTTCAATTCTCATGTTCAAAAATAATAATAAAGGCAATGCGGGTGTGCACAGGATTCTGTTTTGTTTTCATATTATTCATAATACACTCTTGTCTGAAACTTCTAATCCATAAAACTGTTTTGCTTAGGAGATGGACTTATAACCTAATATTCTATTCATTCACACCAGATGTGGCAGCATAATGATATGGTATATTTCTTATCATTACGCTCATAAAATTCTTACTTCGATAGCATCGGTTTAATGAGGAATATGGAACCGCGTAGAAATTTATTATTAGAAAACTGTGTTCTGTTTTCTCTCGTCGTTCTCATACTCAAAAAGTATGTGCTATTAAATCCTATGTGTCAATTTATTGAAAATTGTTCTTTTAATATTTCTGACCGGAGAGTTCCAGAAAGTTCTTTCAATTATGCAGTGATAAAAAATTCTGGAGGATGAACACACACAAAGACAAAACATCAGAATTGAGTAGAAGACATAAGCAATCTTCCATTTGATTTCACAATGAGTGAATACCTGAGTGAAACCAATGGAAAACATTACAGACTGCTTTTACACTAGACCGATTCTTAATGCATGTTTCTGTTTTGAAGAACTTTCGGTTGCAAATACACTTTTAAGAACACTGCGATATTTAAAAGATTTTAACTTTCTTCAAACATATATTCGCTCTCTTTATTCTACTTAATTTAGTAAAGTTCCATTGAACATTAACAAAAATTTACAAAGAAGAAAAGGCGATAACTCTGCAATTTTTCAATCTGAGCAAATTTGTTTATCACGGCCACCACATTCCGTCCCTCACCTTCGTGGTTAAAAATTTCAAGCTGAAATTGATGTAAAAGTGATGTAAAATCAGTCATAACTATAACTATTCATCCATTACCGCATTCACAAATCGAACCATAGCTATCCGGATGGGTCGGTGATTTTGTAATTCCATGTAAGAACACACTACTGCCAACAAATAAATATCAAGTTATACGAAAAACTCTGGTATACTTTTTTACCCCATGAAAAATTTCAACGACCTAGGAACTTAAATGGATACTAAATTTATACTAACCTACTCGTACCTTAGATCGTAGCGACATCTTAATATGCCCACTCATAAAATAAAATACGTATTAGGTTTATTCGATCAGCCATTGGCCCGTATTAGATTAATAAATGCTTTATTTTTTTAACACAATTTATATTAATATACCCACCGGCATGACAACTTGGCCACTCTTATTTTTGCTGTAACTCGCTCTAAGATATTTTTTACTTGCGATATAGGTACTATACGGCAAGTTTTGCATTTGGAAAAAAATCTAACTCGAGATTTTAATCAAAGTTGACATTACGATCATAGAGAACATCAAAAAAGTGGATCCCGCAATTCCATCTGTCTGTCTGTAGAACGATCTACAGCCTTAACGGCTAAACCGATTTTGTGCTTAGGCGTTTTATGTGATTGCCCAAAATAGATTTTTGAATCGTTGTTTTAGCTCCAAAAATAACGGTACTTACCATACCAATTTTCGTACCATCTTAATTATTTCGAAAACGGCTATAACGATTTTGATAAAAAATTGTCTGTGAACTAATTTAAGTATAGTCTACATTTTTGTTTAATATTTTGTTATAAACGGTACCTGCCACATGGGCAATTTATTGATTTTAGACAATCTCATAAAGGATTTCGATCAAAATTTTTATGCAGGGGCTCCTTCTAATTCTAAATAATGCCTTTCAAAATTTTCGAAAAATAGTTTTTCTTGAATTTTTGAAAAAAAAAATATTTTTTTTTTGAAAATTCAATATTTCGAAAACTATTGCACGATTTTTTCTGAAATTTAGTTTTTAAATTTATATTATTAAATACTTAAAATGTTCATACCAATTTTTTTTTAGAAAAAATTTAAGAATTTTTATATAATGGGCTATCCATTTTGCGGTTTCAAAAGTAAACGTAAATAAAACTCATATAAAATATTTTTTTTCATGATATTTATTTTTAATTGAACGTTGACATTATGTGTGAAGCACTACAGCATTTAAATGAACACCACGCGATTTGTTGCAAGCATCGATTCTTTTGAGGTAATTTTCAACTTTTTGACACATATTGGGCGGTATATCAGCCATAACTTGACGAAGGTTAGTTTTCAAGTGCTCAAGAGTTAAAAGTTTATCAGCATAAACACGGTCTTCCGCGTAGCCCCACAAAAAAAAAGTTCAGCGGTGTCAAATCGCATGATCTTGGTGGCCAGTTGATATCACCACGACGCGAAATTACGCGGCCAGGAAATGTCTCTTGCAATAAAGCCATATTCGCTCCAGCTGTGTGGCATGTGGCACCGTCTTGTTGAAACCACATATTCTCCAAGTCGTATTCTTCAATAGCAGGCAAAAAAAAAGACGGTTATCATGTGACCATAACGCTCCGAATTGAAGGTGACAGTCGTTCCATCGTCGTTTTCGAAGAAGTAAGGTCCAATCACACCTCCTTTAGAGCGTCCCAAACAGTGACTTTTTGTGGATGTAATAGCCTCTCCTCAATTACTTGAGGATTCTCAGAACCCCAAATTCGACAATTTTGTTTATTAACATACCCACCGAGTGAGAAATGTGCTTCATCGCTGTCCGCCGCCTGTTGGTCAATCACCCATTCGACGTATCTACCACGTTGTGAATGGTCAGCTGGCTTCAGTTGTTATGTGAGCTGGACTTTATATGGATGTAGGTGTAGATCCAAATGCAAAATACGCCATAATGTGCCATAAGACAGTCCTAATTCCTGAGAACGACGAGGAATCTACACATTCGGGTCTTCGGCAACACTTTCACTTACAGCAGCGATATTTTCAGTGGTACAAGCGAAACGATGATGCACAGGCCTTACAACATCTGTAGCCAATCCAGTCTCTTCAAATTTCTTCACAATTTGGCAATTGCTTGCGTAGTTGGACGATTATGTAAACCATAATCTCCTCTTAAAGCACGATATGTGACTGTGGCATAATAGTAGGTCTTAACAATTTATATGCGTTGTGCGATAGTTAAGCGATCTATTTTCGTAAATGTCAGACTTTCACCAGAAAAAGAAAAATTGATGGAACAACTTAGTTTGATAGATCGAATTCCAGCCCTATACTTTTGAAACCGCAATATGGATAACCCTATATAAAAAATTAAGTGAAAAACGACTTTAAAAATACATTTAGCCGTTTCTATTAGAAAACTTTTGTATATATGTAATGTGTTCGAACATATGAGCAAGTACGTGCGATCCAGTCGTGCATTTTATTTTTTAAATAATTTGATTGTAATTAAGTGAAATATTTTATTGGCTTTAAGCACTTTTAAAAGAATTTATAGATTTATTGTAGTTTTAATAACGTTAACTTGAAATTTTGCATTATCACAGAAAATAAGCTTAAATTAGAAACGGTATAAAATTTTAAATCACGTATTATTATGCTAGTTTTTGGTACGCGTCAGTATCGTGTGTTTCCTCCCCTTGCCCCTATTACAGCCTTCAACCGATCAGGCATGTTCTGGATGATGTATTTAATATCCACTTGATTTAGGTTTTTCGATGCAGCCAATGTAGCGTTTCTTATCTCGCTTAGTGTTTGTGGGGGGTGGGATGTGCACTTAATATCCTTCTTTTAAGCATATCCCTGATATGATCTATGCATCTATGGGATTTAATTCCGGACTACAAGCGGCCACTGTAGTTTTTGAATACCGGTGTCTTGAATGTATTTATCTACGCAACTTGCTACATGTGTCGTGCATTATTTTGCATCAACAGGAACTGATCATATTCTGTGAACCCCACATATGGCGAAAGGTGCTCCTGAAGAATCTCCTCAACGTATACGTTGCAGTTAATCATTTATCAATGATGGCTAACTCTGTACGTCCTTCGGAACTTATTCCTCCCCATACCATAATAGACGCTTCATGAAAAGCCACAGTTCTTGTGGTGGCGATGGGTAAAAACCGCTCTCCACTTTGCTCCATACACGTTGTCGACCATCTGGTGCATATAAAGCGATTCTACACTCATCTGTGAACAGAACTCTAGCCCATTGCTTGTATGTCCAATTTGAGTGGTCTCTCTCTATAGCAAATCGAAGCCGGGCTACCCGGTGCCGTCTGAGCAGTTTTGGACGGCGTGAAGGCCTGCCAGCTAATAAATTCGCTTCCTTCATTCGTCTTCTTATCCTACGCTCGCTTACATTGACTTCTCTTGTAATTTGAAGTCGCAGCCATATATCAACGGGCGGTTAGGAAGCGATTCTTTAAAATTTCCAATAAAATAAATCGGTCATCTCTAGCCGATGCATGTGCATCTCACCCACCCACTGCCTGGTCGGCGCGATTGTAGCTACCGATCTCCTGAAACCTTTTTAACACATGTTGCATGGATGGACGCAGTACTCCGAGCATAGAAGCCACTTCACGTTGTGTCAATCCTTGGCTGATTAATGTTTCAGATTGTGCTACCTGCGCTGAAAATAAAGGCATTTTTTATGATTGTAAAGAATGCATAAGCCTCTGATAAAAACCACGCCAACAAAAAGTTTATATTTAAGTAACGGTGCACTTCTAGAGAAAACAATAATCAAATTGGACTATGAATGGATGAATTATCCATTTCTTAAATAATAACTTTTATGAGACTCAAACGTAATAACGGGACTTGAAGAAAAGAGATTGATGGCCTACCCTAGTGTGCAACATATGTTATAACTAATGAAAACATTTGCTATCGGATAATAACCGCTTATCCAAGATTCAGTGCCACTGAGTGAATAATAAACTAACATTTTCGAGCATGGCCTAAGGCGTCTGCCACTGCCAGGCCCATATTATAAAACTAAAGGCAAAAAAAGCGATACCAACGAAAACATGCATACAAATATTGACAGCAGAACCGAACACTTATAGCGTGTTTCATTCAAATTTCAAAGATCTCCTCTCAAAATGGAGATTTGATCTTTTCAAAGAAACTGTGTTCAAATTTAATTGTAGTATTGGCGGCGTTCGGTGGCATACCTAAAGCAATCCGGATTGCTTTGTGTTGTTGTAACGCCTAAGGAAAAACCAGATGATGAACTAAACATATGTTGTCAAACACAAATCTCAAGCTACCCAAAAATTATTATTAATTTGAGGAACAGCTGATTCAAAACTTCAGATTTGTATATACAACTGACTTAACAGAGAAAGCTACCTGGATCGTTCGAAAACAAACACGCTACTAATGGCGTTTTTATTTGGCAATCCGGAATTCTTCTCCGATCCGGGATCCCAACTGAACACTTGTGTGATATTGACGATTCTGAATTTTAATGAGATTGTATGTGTGGAAATAATTGTGTACGTGAAAATATTCAAATTCAAAAAAAAAAAATGTTTGTTGCACAATTATGATACAAAAAATGACAACAGTCGAGTTTGACGTTCAAATATATAAATATATGAATGTGTGAGTGCTTCTGGTTCTGATTCTGATTTCAAATCCGGAAGCAAAATTCTCTTCTTTTCAGAATTAGAACTGTTTTTTCCCAAGTGAACGCTTTCAGAGAGTCCGGAAGGCTTCCGGATTGCCAAATAAAAACGACATAAGGTATCTTGGCTAGTCTATCGGCATTGCACCGAACGCGGCCAATGCTGACTGACTGACACACATTTCTGAAAAAAACATATCTTCATCATCAGAGATGATATTTGCTTATTTTTTAGTTTAATTTTTTAGCAGGGACTGGCACAATTGCACAATAAATTAATTACAAAATAGTTTCCATTTTATGTTTGACCAAAAAAAAAACGTTTTACGTGTATGCGTGTATTCAGATCAAATCTTCCTACCCACCAAAGATTAGATCTTTCGTGTTGAGATCTGATCTAGACTTGCCCTTTTTGTTGGAATGAAACTCTCAAAGTTCAAAAAGATGAAATCTTATGTCAGAAAGAGCAGATCTTCTTGAATAAAACTCGCTATTAGGTACATAGTAATCTAAAGTGTCAATAAATTATAAAATACGGCCACCAAAAGCAAACGCAACGTAACGATAACGAGGAATTTTTAAACGATAAACGTAACTCGTATTAACAGGCACTAATGTTTGAAAAAGCTGAAGTCGGACTAAAGTAGCCTTAAAAATTTGGTGTGCGGAACGGGATTTGACAATTTTTTCGAAGAATCTCGGAGACTTTCGCAATTTTTGAAAGTACGGGAACACACCTAAAGTAAAAAAAAAAATTTTTAGAATTTGAATTAAAAGAATAGGTACTCAAATTTATAGCGAGTTTCATTCAAGGAAATATTGGCTCTTTTTGTAAAAAGATTGGATCTTTTTGAATTTTCAGAGTTTCATTTCAACAAAAAGAGCAGATCTAGATCAAATCTTAGCACGAAAGATCTGATCTCTGATTGGTTGGCAAATTTGTTCTGAATCCACACATATAAATATTTAAAAAGTCTTTTCTGTCAACGGTCAAATGGTAAATATTTTGTTATGAATTTGTTGTGAACTTGTGAACTAGTGCTTAAAAATTAAAAAAATGAACAATTTTATAAATTCAGTGGAGTTTTTGATTGCTTCATCTTCGTCATCTGATGATGAAGATATGCTTTTTTTCACGAATAGGTGTGTCAGTCAATCACCAATACTACAATTAAATCTGAAAAAAGTTTCATTGAAAAGATCAAATCTCGATTTTGAGAGGAGATCTTTGAAATTTGAATGAAACTCGCTATAAATAAAAAATGGAATCTTTGAAGTTCGTGCAAATCCGACCAAATATTCACTCCACAAGATAGATTTAAACGAATTTTAAATTGTATTTATTTGAGGACATAACTTTTTGTTTCTTGCTTGAAATGTCAACAATGCAACTGATAAGACTTTGATGTTTCTTGAGAATCGAAAACGCAGAATTGTTTGACAGGTTGTCAAGAACACCTGGGTCAACCCTGGGTAAAGTTCAAGGAATTAACCTATTATATTACACACTTTTTATACAGCCCAAACCTAGGTCATACTAAATACATACAAATCTTATATATAATTCTATATAACTATCTTTTCCATAATTTAATTTCTTTCAGGTTCTGCCCCTCAGTATTTCTCTATTTGGGTAGTATTGTGCCGGCAATTTGGCTTTTAGAATTAGATAAGGTAGACCGTCGTAATGCCGGGAAGAACAATATTCCCACAAATCATTCGTTAGACTCCTCTCCATTAGGAACTATCGATGATATCTTAGGCAATACGGGAATTGATATGCCCAGTATCAATGTTGATACATGGACAACACTGATCGAACAATTCCTGATGCTAATTTTGATAGTCGGCAGATGGTTACTGCCAAAGGGCGATCTAACCCGTGATCAGCTAAGTCAGCTACTATTGGTGTATATTGGTAAGAAAGAACGAATGGATTTTGAATGCACAAATATTAAGCAGTGTTACTTTCAGGTACAGCAGCCGATATAATCGAATTTTTTGATTCATACAAAGATGACTCAATTGCCAAAATACCACTTTTGGTATATTTAACTTTGGGCATTTGGTCGTGGAGTTTGTTGCAGTTTACAATAGTTTTGTCCGCCACTAGGGCTCGTAGATCACGTGGAGGTGGTCCACGAGATAATGAGTAAGTGTATTTTGACCGATTCCAAATGAAATGAAATAAATGACTAACTAAATTTTCATTTCTCTTTGCTGATGAAGAAATCACGATTGTTGCAATAATTGTTGTTGTGGCATTGACATTTGGGGAATAGTTTTGAACGTAATTCTTCAAGATGCACCGTTCTTAACTTTCAGATTGCTTATAATTTTTCAATATAAAATTATTAACTATATGAACGTGTTTTTTACATGTAAGTCTTAAATTTTTTGGTTTTTATGTGAAAAGGGCTTAAGTCAGAAATTTTGTTTCAATCTGTAAAAATAGTCAAGAACTAATTTAATTTAAAACAGTTCAATTCAATTGCTGTTTGTTATTAATCGCTAATATGATTACAAATATAATTCTTAAGGGGATAAAAGCCTTAATACTGAACAAAACCAAAAGCATCAAACCAAAAGAAAACTTATGGTTCGATTTGAGCTGTAAGGAGGTTATCAGGTTGAGAGAGGTAAGTTTCCGATGTTATAAAGCCAACCCAACTGAGGAAAACCGGAATAAGTTTAAACAAGCTAGAAAGACCTATAATAGTCATATTCAAAGAACCAAATTTCTACATGAGCAAAAATTAAGGCAAAAAATACTACAATGTCCCAAAGGTAGTAAAAATTGTTGGTCATTTGTAAAAAACGTACGAAATTCCACCTGTTCATCGGTTCCAACGCACGTTTCCAATAACACTCCTGTGGTAAGCGCACACGATAAAGTAAATTTGCTAGCAGCTCAGTTTGCTGCTAATTCTACGCTTCCAAAAAGTGTCATGACTTCTCCTGTACTTCAGAGCATAAGCAGTTTCATGGGACGTATCTTCTTTCGTACTCGTGCAGTTGCTAGAGTTCTTAAAAATTTTGACATACACAAATCCGCTGGTCCAGATAGTATCTCCCCTATTGTTCTGAAGAGGTGTTCTTCTACGCTGGCAAAACCACTGCGTAAGCTTTTCCATCTGTCCTACTCTACTGGTCTCTTTCCGAGTGGGTGGAAAACAGCATTTGTCCAGCCTGTCCCTAAAAAAGGTGAATCTTCTTCACCCTCTAACTACCGTCCAATTGCACTTACGTCCCTTCTTTCCAAGGTCATGGAAACGCTGATTAACTATCAGCTTAAGAAATATCTTGAAGAACGAAAGCTCCTTAATGATCGACAGTATGGCTTTCGTAGCAATAGGTCCACTGGTGATCTGATGGTATATCTCACCGAACAGTGGCACAAATCTTTACATCGTTTTGGAGAAAGTAAAATTATTGCGCTTGATATTTCAAAAGCATTTGATAGAGTTTGGCATCAGGCTCTCTTATCAAAAATGCGTGCATTTGGTATCGAAGAATCTCTTCTTCGTTGGATTAGAAATTACCTTTCGGATCGCTCAATACAAGTTGTATTGGACGGTTTCAAGTCTGATATTCATTAAATAAATGCTGGTGTGTCCCAGGGCTCCATTCTGTCTTCGACTCTCTTTCTCATTTTCATCAATGATCTCTTGTCTGAAACTTCTAATCCAATATACTGTTCTGCTGACGACAGTACCCTCAGCTTTTCATACTCGTTTTTAGATTCTCATACATGTCCTTCGGATGTGGAACTTGAACGGCAGCGTATGATTAGCTCATTAAATTCTGATCTGATAGCATTGTCCAATGGGGAATAAGAATTTAATGCTTCAAAAACCCAATGCTGTCTTTTGTCGTTAAAGCGGGACCCTCCCCCAATGCCGTTGTCCATTAGCGGCGCTTGCATCGAGGAAAACGAACAACTCGGTATGTGCATCACTGACCACCTTTTGTGGAATGAACACATATTCGACGTCGCCAAAAATGCTGCAAGATGTTTGGGTTTTCTGAGACGATGCAAGAAATATTTCTCACCTTTTGATCTGGCTGTAATCTATAAAGCCTTCATTCGTCCAAAGCTTGAGTACACTTGTCATATTTGGGCAGGTGCTCCCATAACGCACTTAATTCTCCTGGACAGAATCCAGAAAAGAGCTTTAAAAATGATAGGTGATGAAACAATAACTAAAACAATTGAGCCTCTCTCGCACCGTCGAAATGTTTCCTGCCTTTCATTATAAATATTATCGGTATTATAATAAACAGTGTTCTAGTGAAATAGCCAGTTGCATTCCACCCCTTAAACTATTCAACCGTAACACTCGCGCTTCTAGAAAAGCCCATCAATTTACCCTTGAGCCCAACTTCGGACGTACTGTCAAGTATAGAGATTCTTTCTTTAGCCGCACAACACGAATGTGGAATGCTTTACCCGATCGAATTTTTCCCTCCCATTGCGATAATCAGGCATTTAAAACCAATGTACATCGGTATCTCCTGTCTAATCCTATCCCATTTTCCTAATCGCTCGCACTGTGTATAAACATTTTAAGGGTATTCATAACCCCTTGAGTGCGCGCATAGTTTAAAAAAAAAAAGAGGGGCAACCCCATTCGCCGGTAAGCATAATTCAGACCACCATAGTAGATTTATGATGCAATGTTTTGAATGAACAACAACAACTTGAGTGTGCCAACCACCATATTTTTTTTTTTTTTTTTTGGCTGGAATTAAAGCCTTTTCACAACTTTCCAGCTCAATCATCAAATTCCTTTGATTTCTTCTGGTGGTACACTGATGGTGGTCTACTTTTTCATTTTAATTAAAAACTTCTTATTTTGCCTCCACCTAGTGTTGAACTTAGACTGGTGGTCTTAAAATCCAATGCACTACGCATCACACCACCGAGCCACAAGAACCATGTGAAAATTGTTAAAAACTGTTATAAATTGGAATTTCAATTATATAATGTATGTAGTGTTTTTTACTTTCATAAGCCCTCAACACCTTGCTCCAGAAAATGCATTTATATGTATGTATATTTTAATTGTTAAATATATTTTAAGGTAAGAACTCGTTGGTGATTGTCCTACAACTATACAGGTTGTATGTGGTTAATTCAGAGTTCTGGAAAGCGCGCAAGGCAAGCAAAGCTTTGCGAAAATCACAAATGAATAAAACAAGACGTCGTGGGTCGGGTGATCTGACAGATGTCTATGTGATATCAGAAAGAGGTGCAGAGTCAAGACGAAGGCCGAAAAGGTAAATATAGAGAGTCTTTTAATATGACTGGATTTATAAACTTAAAAATAAGTTGTGTTAATTTGAATTTAATAAGGTTCATCCCTAATGTTTAAGGCCCGTTTGCTGATACACAACTTAAGCATTTAAGTTCTACTTAAGAACTTATGTGACAGTTTATGCAGAGGAAAAAGTAGCCCTTAAGCTATTCAAGTAGAACATAAATATTTATGATTCGTATCAGCAAACGGGCCTAAATCTCACATTTTATTAGGTACTCAGAAAATAATGCTATTCAATATAATATTAATGTATTTTCAGACCAAAGAACTACAGCGACGATGAATATGTTCGCAAGAAAAAACCGAAAAAGGAAAAGTAAGTGACCATATAAAGGCAACACAATCTACTTGAAATTCTATCATTGCAATTTATTGCTCTGCTTATTATTTTTGTATTGAAAAATATGACACTCAGTTCGGCAAATGTTTAAATAAATGGCCTTTTCGATTGGTCGTCCGGAAGGCTTCCGAAGTCTTCCAAATGCTTCTGAAACTGTTCGAATGGTATCAAATGACAGTTCTTCTCCTGGATAGAAGGGAAATTTCCTTCTGGATTTGAAGTCAGAATCAAAACCAGAAGCACGCACACACTCACACCCACTAAATTTCAAATTCGAATTAATTTATTCACGTCATTGTTTTGTTTTGGTTTGTCTGAAATGTTGTAGTTTCAATTTCTTCCCTTTCGAGAATTGAAATTATGGATATCTGTTCCGAAGACAAATTGTCGCTTCAATAACTTTAATTTCACATTTTCATCAGGAAAAACTTCGAAATCTTCTACATTTGTGTCAGCCATGGTTACAAAATAAAATAATCACAAACGTGCGTTTGACATTTCCCGTCTTACACATACACTCAAATAAATTTTCAGAATCTAGAATCAAGTGCTTACTTGTTCGATTGGAATCCCGGATCGGAGAGTTCTTCCGGATTACAAATTGAAAAGGGCATAAGTACCCGATTTGTGTTGTCGATTGCCAATCGAATCGACTATTCTCATTTCTAAATTGTTTCATTCGGATTGGTTGTCATGTTTGGTATTGTGTTAATCGATTGAACATACGAACATTTGTAGGTCTAAAATTTAAAAAACACAATAAATTATTATTGTTTATGTTCGGCATAAATTAATTATTTTGTTTAATGGAAAGGCAACATGTGCTGAAAATAACGATCTATCAATGTTAGTATTTTTTTTTTATCATTTTAACTTAATTTATTACAAGAAAAGGTGGGTCATAGCAGTATTCGAACCCAGAATGATCGGGTTCCATATGACTCATTGATCAGATAAGAATCGAACATTTCGATCAAAAAGCCACAATCATACTCGTAATCGAAAACATTCGTTTATCGATCAGTAAATCCACAAACGCAAACATCACAAAAATTACAAACAAGTTAAACCATTTAATTTACGTACAACACTTAAATTCGATTAGGCACTCTAGATCTCAAAAAACACAGAACTTGCTCACCAGGGCGATCGCGGGGTTTTCCTGAAAAAGCTTTAGGACGGCGCTAGGGTGAATTAGGGGCTCAACCGAACCATTTAAGCATGATGAAATTATGTACAAGTAAATTGATTACAAATCCTAGTAAAATAGGTTTTTTTTTTAATTTAAATTTTAGTGGTAGAATTTTAAGGGTATTCTGTTGCAGAATTAAAATCTTAATCCCATTAGCCTAAGCCAAACAACAAAAACATTTAAGTGATCCTATTTTAGAGAAAATAAATATCGTACGCGCAAGGATACTGGTTATTCTACTGCAAGTTCTCAAAATCTGCACTCAACTCGAATCATAGAAGAAAAACCTGGAGCTCGACGCAAGGATAAAAAGCCCACAAAGAAACCAAAACGGGATCCCAGTACTTCGCCAAGTGAATCCGAAATTAAAATGAAGCGCTTAAAAAAGAAGCCAGATAAAGCCGATTATCGGATTGATAAAAAGTTGGTTAGCATCTTTGCAATTCATGGTTACAAAATAAGAATTTGTTTTTTGTTTTTGTTGTTTTTCTTCTCTTTTGCAATATTTTATTCCATAGAAACGCAACAAAAAAAAATAAAGTTTTTGAAGCGGTGACCGAAGAATCTTCATCATCGACAACGTCTCCGTCATGGGCTAGCGATTCAACTTTGCCAAGCTATGAAGTGATTAGGGACAAGAAGTCAAAGAAAAAGCGTCGAAGATCGCGTTCAACGAGCTCATCTTCGACAACATCTTCTTCACATTCAACTGGAACATCGACCTCGTCTTGAGCAAATATTTCGATGAACATTTTTTTTTTGGAAAGCTGATTTTTCAATGATAGCATTTATTTTTTTGAAAATAAAAAATAATAATGATTTATCTAAATGCTAAATAAGACACATGGAAATACTGTAGAAATTTGGGTATTCTTGTCAAAATAAGCCAATTTTATATATTTTAAGGTTTAAATTAGAAAGTTTTAAATAATAACTAAATCATTTCAATGAATTAAAAATACATAATTATTTGGTTATCTAAATAAAGCTGTTAGGCTAAAAATAAACTAAATGGTATAATGTTTTTTTGTATGATCATGCAATCAAAGTGAATTTACATTATAGGAAAGCTGCAAGAAGTATACATTCAGCAGATTTATTGGGCCCTAGCGAGGTAACCGTCGGAGCGGAGAATTCTCCGAAATCGGAGAATATTTGCATAAACAGCTGTGCGGAACATTTCTCCGACAAAGCGGAAAATATTCCGCTCCGACGGTTACCTCGATAGGGCAGATTATAATCTTTTATTAACTTTAAATATTCACCGTTATTACGATAGGTGTTCATTTAAAAAAATGTTCACTCAAATCGAGTCACTTTTTAGGCGTTTAGGAGTCAGTATTACTTTATTTAAACGCTACTCGTTCTTGATTAAAACACGTTCCACCAAAACAGCCAATAACGTATAGTTCATGTTTAAATTACTCGTCAAATCAAACACATGTGTTTTGATATCATTGGGGACATTCACTCAAGCAATCTGGAAAATAACTTTCTCCTGTTGTAACGCATGCAAAAGCACAGCCGATGAGAAACAGCTGTTCTCATGAAAGGAAGCCTTCTTAAGCCATTTTGTTGACAAAAAAATCCTCTTCTGAGAAGAGAAATTCTCTTCTTGATTTGGAATCAGAATCCACTCAAGAAGCACTAATCCATTCATACTCAAATGTCAAACCTCTAATTTCTATAGCTAATTTTCAACCGGTTTTAAACTAAAAATTTGGGGAAAAAGTTTAAAGTGTAATTTTTTTTTAAACCGTAAAATTATATATGTATATTTTTTTTATAAAATTCGTTGCTCTAATTAATTCTTAATCAAAACTGAAATCTAGATGATTTTTTG
The DNA here is from genome assembly GCA_910595825.1 of Philhelius pedissequus. Lineage (NCBI taxonomy): Eukaryota > Metazoa > Arthropoda > Insecta > Diptera > Syrphidae > Philhelius > Philhelius pedissequus. The sequence goes on along the minus strand of OU343161.1, from coordinate 51,222,068 downwards.
TCTCCTAGTTTTTGAGAAAATTGAAAGTTGCTAAACTACTTTTTTATGAGATTTTTATTGTTTTTTTATATACATACATATGTACATATTTAGAAAACAGCTGTTGAGATTGGATATAGGTATGTGTAGGATAAATTCAAAGTTTCTTTAAGTCCAGATTCTTGAAATGCAAAAGAAATTTTGCATACACCCAACTTCGCACATAACCCAAATCCTATATTGTGCCAAGCAGGAGGGTTACAGGGAATATACATATCATATTTTTTGAGTTTGAATGTATTTTATTTTTAATAACGCAAATAACTAGGTTGAAACAAATGATGCAAGGAATAGTGCTTGGCTTTCAAAAAACCCAACAATTTGTTTTATTGTAAGTGTTGCAGTTGTTTTTAATTTTTTAGAAAATTGCCCCTCCCGCCTAAAAGGGTGGTAATAGACCCCCTCTTCTTTTTTCATATGGATGGTTGTATTAGGCCATCATTATGAAAAGCGAGTCGAACTTAAAATCTTGCGAATTCGCTAATTATGTATTACGAATAGCGGATCGCCGAAACTTAGCTAGCTTCAAATGTGAAAACTGTAGCGAATTTGACTATCGAGGGATTGCTATAAAAGCTATTTTGAATCAGGGATTGCATATAGCTAATCTTCGCTAATCGAACCCATGTAAATGTTGCGAGAGTCCGACGAATGCATAGCTTTCATAAATGCAAATGATGAATGTCAGAGTTTCATAAATGTAAAACGCAAATATTTGCAGGGCAAATGCGCAGATATAAAATTTCACATGCATTCCGATTTTTTTCTTAAAGAAAGAGACAATATGATGTAAACGGTGGCACACCTTCCCTTACTGTTCACATCTGTCCAAATTTCCCCTAGAAAATTTAAAGTTGAAGTCAAAATTAAAAATACACATTACAAATACACAGGAAAATAAAGCTAATCAGAGAAAGTATTCATAAATGCATATTAAAATGCATCGCAAATAGTTTTTCTGATGTTAATATGATCGCATGTAAACACAACAAATGCATTTACGAAAGCAACCATACCATCGAATCAAAATATTTAGTGATAACGTTAGCGAATTGTTGTGCGGGAAACATTCACCCTTATTGCAATAGTCGTTCAACGCCATACCAAAACACGACACAAGAATTTGCTATTGTGTATGGCGTTGAACGCCAATTATGGCGTAACGCCAAATTTAGTCGTTCACAAAATTGCAAACGACTGATAAAAAAATAATGGCACAATGTACTTTTACGTTTGTCGTTTGTTTTATTAATTATAGGTAACAAAAAAGTTTCTTTAGGTAAAAAATAACAAATGAAAAACATGTTGAGCTCATGGAAGCAAATAAAAACCTAGACAGAAATTTTAGAGGATTGTCGACAGAGGTCAACAAACGAAGTTGGAGTAGGAGTCCTTGCCTAAGGAATTAAATTGTCTTGGACAACCAACATGAAATGAAAAAAAAAAATAAAATGCATGACAGGATCGCACGTACTTGCTCCTATGTTCGATTACATTATATGCAAAATATTCTTAATACAAACGGCTAAGCGTATTTTTAGAGTCGTTTTTCAGTTAAATTTTTATACATAAAAATTCTTAAATTTTTTCTAAAAAAAATTGGTATGAACATTTTAAACATTTAATAATATAAAAAAAATTGGTATGAACATTTTAAACATTTAATAATATAAATTCAAAAACAAAATTTCAGAAAAAATCTTCCACTCGTTTTCGAAATATTAAATTTTCAATTTGTTTTTTTTTTTCAAAATCCAAAAAAAAACTATTTTTGAAAATTTTAAAATGCAGTATTATTTAAAATTTGAAGGAGCTCCTGTATAAAATTTTGATCGAAATCCGTTGAACCGTTTATGAGAAAATCGACAATCAAAAAATGGTTGTATGGCAGGTACCGTTAATAACAAAATATTAAAAAAAAATTTCGCCAAAATGTAGACTATACCCAAAATAGAACACACACCAATTTTTATCAAAATCGTTAGAGCCGTTTTCGAGATATTTAATATGGTAGACAAATTTGTATGGCAAGTACCGATTCAAAAATCTATTTTGGATAATCACCTAAAACGCTTAAATACCAAGTTTGAAGAAAATCGCTCAGCCGTTTAGGCTGTAGAGTTGTACAGACAGACAGACAGACAGAATTGCGGGACCCACTTTTTTGGTGTTCTCTATAATCGTAATGTCAACTTTGATTAAAATCTCCAGTTCGATTTTTTTTCCAAATGCAAAACTTGCCCTATAATACCTATATCGCAAGTAAAATAGCAGAAAGTAGGCAATTATTGTTAAACGCTTAATAATAAATACTCGTACTAGTGCTTGTTCTTAGATTTAGCTTGACGCCAAATTTAAAGTTAAATAGAAGTTGATACTACTACCTCAATATCATTTAAACATTTTTTTTTAAACCGCCTCCAGATGTGGCGTTAATTTCTTTTTTATTTTTATTAAGTCGGTATACACATTTTGTAAGCATAATTATTACAAATCAGGCAAATCCATTAGATTTGTTTTGATTTGAATCCATCGCCTCTGCACAACTAAATATTTTTTCCTTTTTTCTTCCCCGTGTTAATCATTGTCACTGCTGCTTCATGAGAAATAGCTAGCCACGTACCTACTTTTGTACATTTTTCCAAACATTTGTATTGTGGTAAACAAATTTTCACAAAATAGTTAAGAACAGATTTTATTGAACCAAAACAACGACCGAACCGTGCTTAATTTAATAGCGAATTGATGCAATTTCTTACATAGGAAAAACTTTAAACGTTTAGATTTATGTATCTGTCCTATATCTACATTAATATTTTGGATCAAATCTAAATACATTTGAAAACTAAACTAAATGCTTACACACACCGAACTGCTGTTCACTGATTTCAATGGCCTCATTCAGAAACAGAACTATGTTATCCGGATTGGTTGGTGTTGTTGTATTCCCATGTAAGAACACAGCTGATGACGAAACAGCTGCTGCCAAAAAAAAAAAAAAATCCCAAGCTATCCGAAAAACTTTGGTAAGCTTTTGTATTCCTTGAGAAATGTCACAAACATATGCACAAACCCATATAAATTTAATCTATCCGATGTTGGTAGTTCAGGAACTTCAGTGGATACTAACCTATCTTATGGCCTTTTCGATTGGTCGTCCGGAAGGCTTCCGAAGTCTTCCGAATGCTTCTGAAACTGTTCGATTGGTATGAAATGACAGTTCTTCTCCTGGATAGAAGAGAAATTTCCTTCTGGATTTGAAGTCAGAATCAAAACCAGAAGCATGCACACACTCAAATACTAAATGTCAAACCCGAATTCAATGTCAACAACAATGTTGTGTAGGGATGAGCGATATTCTAAAATATGGATGCTAACATCGAAAATACAATATCGATATCAGAATATCGATGTTTTTTAACATTAACGTTTTTTAAGTTTTATTTTTTTTTGAAAATAATATCACGTTCAAAAATCAATTAAAAATTCAATATATTATAAATTCAAAATACCTTCAGTGTTTTGAAAACTGTAGCAATATTTTTTATCGCAATTTTCTTTTCGTTTTTGTGTGTATGAACTACATTAAATTCCAATAAGCGCCAATTGAACTTCATACAATTTCAACTTAATAGTTGTGAAGCGTAGCGTAGTTCCGGTGAAGTGCAGTTTCGTCGAGTGCGGTCTAACCTTTATAAGCATGAGTTAATTGACAAAAGATTTTAGCTTATTTTAAGTCGATCTTTTGAATCTTAACATCGATGCTGCGACGTTTCACATGCTTCAACATCGATGTTGAAACATCGGTATTTTTTTCGAATAACATTGATGTTTTGCCAACATCAATAAACATCGCCCATCCCTACAGTTCATGTCATTGTTTTGTTTTTTTGCACCTTACACATACCCTCACATTCAATTTCAAAATCCAGAATGGAGTGTTGACTTGTTCGATTGGAATCCCGGATCGGAGAGTTCTCCCGGATTACCAATCGAAAAGGCCATTAGATATGCTATCGTACCGGCATCCGAATGAGGCTAATTGCAATTAAAATTTATTTGTCAAAATATCAGCTGTTGTAGTGGATCTCATGTGGAATCTAAGAGCGGCGAAGAGGCTGGCATTTAAGTTACGCAATACCGATTTAAAAGCGACACGACTACAAAAACGATAATTGTCGATGAAGTGAAACGACTATGGCAATAAGGGTGATTGTCTATTTATTGTTGATAAGTTTCAAATTTACTTTTATTAACCTGTAGCTGGTTATTCCTAATGACCGATAAAAGAAAAAGGTATTTATGTTGAAATTGTGAATATGTATTATTAAATAAATAAAAATAATAACTTATTATAAGGACCAATGCAAATCAATTTGTAAAACTAGTTATTTTGATGGAATCGAATATGGACGTTCGAAGAAAAACCAAAGTGATCATTGGCAACAATTTCCTGCCGAATTAAACTATTTTGAGCCTCCGATTCATGAGGGAAAAGAGTTGCATATCGTTACTAAGAAAATATTTAGTTGTTTGCACCTTTGATTGTTTTTGTACATAGATTTGTTCGGACTATAAATTAAAGCTGAACCAACAAATTGCAGTTAATAACAAAATGTGACTGTAACGGAATGTGCCATACTGACAAATTTCTTTGTCGCCTGACACCTGACACATGCTTTTCGTTTCAAACTCAATCACCTCTTAACATAAACTGTTTTTTTTTTTTTTAAATTAAATCGTCGAAAAATACAAAATTAAGTGCACACAACAATAATCCACAAACAATTTAACGCAACACAAACAGCATTTGACGTTTAACATAATTATGTTTTCTTATTTTTGGCACCATTTATTTTTAAGCGAATGTTGAAGGTCGCTATTAATAATACTGTGATAATCGAAGATCGCTAAACTTATCGAATGTTCGATTCGCTATTCATAATGAGGGCATTAAGCCCCTCTACAAAAATCAATTATTATTTCTTTGTGCCTAAGTTATAATCTCCCCCAAGATTTTTTAATTTAATTCAATTATTTTTACTAAAGTAAACTACATAATGTATGTGACCCGAAAATTATTAAATTTCTTATAAGCTGACTGGGTCAGTTAAAAAATCATGTTTTGCAATTATTAAAAACTGGATCAGTTTAATCATAATCTATTATGTTCTTTTCTTACCCCAACTTGATCATATAATTTGTTGGATTAGAAATAAAAAAAACTCTTCTCAGTTCTCTCACCGACCACCATTTATGGAACGACCACATATTCGATGTCCCAAAAAACGCTGCAATGTGTTTGGGTTTTCTGAGAAGATGCAAGAAATATTTTTCACCATCTGATCTGGCTGTAATCTATAACGCATTCATTTGTCCAAAGCTTGAATAGAACTGCCACATAACTCACTTAAGCATCTTGGACTGAATCCAAAAAAAGAACTTTACAAATGATAGGTGATAGAACAATATCCGAAACAATTGGACCTCTCGAACACTGTCGCAATGTTTCATGCATTTCATTGTTTTATCTTTATTTTTATAGACAATGCTCTAATGAAATAGCCAGTTGCATTCCTCCCCTTATAAAATATTCAACCGTAATACTCGCGCTTCTAGAAATGCCCATCAGTTTGTCTTTGAGTCCAACTTCGGACGTACTGTCAAGTATAGAGATTCCTTCTTTAATCGCACCACACGAATGTGGAACGCTTTACCCGACCCTATTTTTCCCTCTCATTATGATATTCCAACATTCAAAACTAGTGCATGCGTATATCCTATTAAATTGTCTCCTATTTTACTAATCGCTCGCAATGTGTTAAAACTTTTTAAGACTAGTATAACCCCTTGAGTGCGCGCATAATATAAAAAAAAAATTGAGTTAGAAACTTCTATTTTTGTGTTAAAATTTATTACTGCTGTAGTCTTTTAATATTCTCACAATTTGAATAAAATATGTTGTTTTATATTAATAATTTTTCTAATTGCTCTATCTACAATGTATGTATATCAAATTTGCTCAGATTGTTTTTTACGCTTTAAATCACTGTGGCGTATACGTACTATTTGTTGTATGATTTTTTTAAATACCATATTTCAGAAAAATATAAAAATAAAGTCAGATACTTCAGGTTCGCAATATTTGCTAATCTGATGAAAATGATAACATTTTGGTGTTTCTTGAGAACCGAAAAACGCAACTGGGTCGACCCTAGGTAATGTTCAATGAACTAACCTGATAACTCTTATGTATTTGCAACTACATATAATAATATCACGTAGTAAGGGCCAGTTTAAAATCGTTATTGCCGTGGTTCAATTTTGAAAACGAAGCAATCCTCAAGTTTGTAGATATCACAGAAGTGTATTTTTGCAGACACAACACAATTTTAAATGCTTCAAAAAATAATTATAAATGTTGGTAACTATTTTCAAAGTCCTATCCGGAATTCAGAATTAAGCACATCCCGTTTAGAAAAAAGTTTCGAAGAACTATAAGGGGAAGGGTATTAACAATAAGTGCCGCTAGTTTCAATCATCGTACAAGAAATGTTGATCTAATAAAATCAATATACATTTTTTATTATTATTCGTGTTTGTGTTTTCTTTATTTTCTCTGTTTTTTTTTGTTATTATTTAAATTTTCTTAGAAAATTCTTATAAAATAAAATTTTACATAATGCATTTTTTTCTTTTTAATGTATTAAATTAGTTTTGTCGTCCTTTTTATATATTTTCAAAATAGATTTCCCTTTCACATTTTCTCATTTCATAACAAACAGGTTTAAGTGAACGTACTATATCAATTAATGTGTTTTTGTTTTTGTTTATGTTTAGTTCAAAATATATTTGTATTCAATATCAATTTTGGGTTAAATTTGTTGTTTATCAATTTTATCAGTTTGCTTTTGTCTCTTAGCACAAACAAAAATTAATGTCAAGGCCGCTTTGACATACACAATTTAACAATTATAAAATAAGAATAATAGAACAATATATTACGTAGATAATAAATATAAATAAGTCAAATAATTCGTATGTTACACATATGAAATCTCAAAAAGAAACATCTCAAAGGAGTTTTGACTTTAAAGTTTACAAAACACAGCTACCAAGTGTGAATTAAGAAAAAAAATCTTTCAAATGCCAATGTTAGTTTTTTTTTTTATTTAAAATATTCAGAGTTAAAACAAATATATATGTATTTTGTATACATCATATGTAAGATTTTTCAAATTTTAATTAATAAAAGCAACATCTTATTTAAACGCATGAGTTTTTTAATATTAATAGATTAAAAATTAACTTAATGAATTTAATTCACAAGCAAAAGAAAAAAAAACATTGAAACAGTTTAACGGCATTAACACAAAAAACAAACATATGTTCTTTAATATTTATATTAATAAAAAAAAACTGAGGTAGATAACAATTCTTAAAAAAAAAACAATAATAATTGTTTTAAACAAGTAAAACGGTAGTAAACAAAATATGAAATTCTTTTTGCTCTTAAATAGTCGGTGACAATATATTATAAATTTGTTTAAATACATAGATCTCTTTTTTTTGTTCATCTTGAGTCGCAGATAATATGAATATATATTTTTTATTTATAAATAGAAGTTAAACTAAAGAGAGCTTTTTTTTCTTAAACGATTATATCAATGGTTTATTATAAAAAAAAATATTTAAAATGTAAAGTGTTTGTATTTATTTATTTAAATACTAATATAAAAAAATGTATTTATTTATAAGATTTTCAAATTTTATTTTAATGGAGAATGAATTAACTTAATAGATGAGAATTTACAAACTTCTTATTTTATAGATTTTTATTTGTATCTTTTTACATAAACATACATAATACATTCACTTACACAGTAACATAAGAACTTCTATTCAAATTTTATTTTACCTACTTATTGACCAGGAATATTGAAGTTGGAATGTTTTAAAATAAAGTATTTTTTTTTTTTTTGAATAGGTATGATGTGCAGTTTGAAGTTTTTCAGCAATAACTCATTTCGAATAACTTGAACACAGCTAAAAACTTTATTTTACAGAATCAATTTTTTTAACGTAGGTATCACAATAAAAGAAACAAAAATAAAAAGAGTAGTAAGGATAATTAACAAATTAGAAATAAAAATTATATAATGTAGGTACTATTGGTTTAAAGCTAGATGGTTGTATTGCACTTGTAAATTTTTATTTTTTTATTCAATAAAAATTTACATTGTTTTGAGTATTTTATTAATAATTGATATTAATAAAATGTGGAATGTGGTTTGCTGGCGGTAATCTATTGCTATTTTTATGTTGTATACTGTATGTCTTTTGTTTTACTATACTTTTTGGTCTATGTACACTCTTTTCATTTAATTCCATTTTCTACCTAACATTAATTTCAAATTCCAACTTACAGAAGGTTTTCTTTTATAAATTTTACTTTGTTAAAGTTTTTTTTTCTTTTGAACACACTGGGTTTAAATATACTTTTTTTTATATTTAAGGTACTTTTGTTTGTCAAATATTGAATTTTTACTTGGAATAATACTCGTATCAAAAAATGGAAAAAGTCATTCGAATGAATGAGAAAATAGCTTCAAACTTCCCTACTGCACGATAATATTTGTTTTTTTTTTTCATTCTTAGGGCTATCTAGTTGACGTTTATATATTTTGAAAATGTGATTTTTACAAAATTATTTATAGTCGAATATAATTTGTAATGTAATGTATAAAATATTACTGTTTTTTTTTGTCTGTCATGTGTGTAAGATGAATTGCTCGTTTTTTTTTATTTAAAAAAAAGTTGATGCTAGTAAAAATAACTATTGTTAATGTTAGTTTTTTTTTTTAATTTAATGAATATTTTAAATGGTTCAGGTACAATTATTTCTATTTTTTATTTATATGTAATGTATTTACACAATAATATTCACTATCATGTTATTTGTCATGCTATTTTGTCAGGAATTTTGTAGGTAATGAGTTTTATTTATTTTCATGTTGATACAGTTTGTATTGTGAGTTTGTGCTTTTTTTTGTTTCTATATATTAAAAAGCCAATTATAATGTTAACTAGTTAAATTCTAATAAAAAAATTATAACTTACAGAACAAATTATTTTGATTCTCACCGAAATATTTATGGTTTCAAATTCATTGACAATTTGGTGATAAGCTGCACACCAAATTGTCAATAATACAAATATTCGCTGTTTGTCTAAATTATAAACGAATAGTGAAATAGAAAAAACAATATTTTTCCGTGTAGTAATATTCATGAGAAATGAAATCACAACCGATGGGATATGTTAAACATGTTTCGCGAAGGAAATACTAAACGAAAAATAATTGGTCAGCACGATTTCAATTTGTTTATATATACATATTCAATAATTGATTTGTTTTGAAAAAAGAAAAATATCGAAAATGAATTGTCAGTTCTTTATATTTGGCCAGTTCAGAAAAAACTAGATCTGATAACATTTAGCTTCCTAAAGCAAGATATACATTGTTCAAATGCATTACATGCACAGGCAAGTGTGTAAGTGAACTTACCTATATAGATTGGGTGTATGATTGAAGCTTGGTTACACGAGCGCAAAAAAGAAGCAGGGTCCGTATTACAAATTATGAAACGAAAGACGAAAAAACGATACCCAAGAAACACCCAAGAAAACGAAAATCATTTATATGAACCGATTATGGTTTACAATGCCTGAAAATATTTGTCAGATAAAATAAAAAATCTATTTTTTTAAGTGCATCTAACCTTATTCATCCAATAATACAGCTAAATAAAGTCATGTGCTAAAACAATAAAATACGAGAGCGAAACATAGTCTTAAGAGAAAACGAGTATCGTTTAAAAAAAAACGACTATCGTAAATCAACAAAACGATAACAAGGGATTTTGAACGATAATTATAATTCGTAATATGGGTCCATTTTTGTGGATGCACATAGAAAACAAATTTAGTAGTCATTTAACGGAACTTGATAAAAGATAAGGAACCGAGTCTGTTACAAATAAAATGATATAGAAATGGACGAGCAATATCAAGCGATTGTATAGTTAAGTTATACTGCGGCTATATGTGTTGCCTGCTTTATCTAGTTACAAGAATGGCTCATGGCAATGATTTGATTGTATATTTTGCTCATGCTCAGAAGCTTTACGTTGTTGTATATGACTGAATATTACATGGCCGGCAAAATAAAAATAAAATTAATGATTTTAACACAATAATCATAACTGAAAATGATTAAAGTGATGAAACTTGGCCCTTTTTCATCCCTTTCTTTCATTCTAAAAATCATCCCTTCCCTTTCTAAAATTGATTACTTTTTATGCTTGTGTAAACATGAGAAGGCGAATCCAATTATTTTCTCAGTATTTGGCAGCAAAACTGTAACATATGAAAGAGTTTACTGGGTTATTATGAAAAAACGATACACGTTTTTAATACGAAGTATTTGTTAAATTGCGATTACGGGAAACGAGAATCGTAGAAAAAACGATACTAGTATTTTTATTTACGAGTGCCTTTCAGCTGTCGTTTCAACTTTTTTTTTTATAATAATAATAAGGGCGCTGAGAATTTATTTTTCTAAACTCACACTTATGGCCTTTTCGATTGGTGGTCCAGAACTGTTCTGAACCCCACAAAATGACAGTTGTTGCTCTAAACAGAACAGTAAACGATTCTGGATTTCAATGCAGATTCGAGACCACAATTACTAATGGCGATTTCATTTAAAAAAATAGGATTCGCTACTAAACCCCAATACTTTTCTGCTTCGTAACGAAAGATTACGGATCGAATCTCTTTTTGTGACTGTCTGTCTGTTGCTTGGCAGCTCTAAAAAAAAACAAATCTTCAATTCGTTAATGCATCGTTTTTTTTCTGATTCTGCCGCGGGGAATTCCTAAATCCAATTGCACTTTTTTAATATTTATTTCAAATAAGTTTTTAACAATACATATTTTTATTTTTTAATAAAAATACACTGCCACAAAATAAAAACTGCATTGGCAACACAATAATAGAGAAACTTCAAAATAAATATTGTAGTGAGTATAAGAATCTGTGTACAAATCCGTTTTGAATCTGTCTCGAAAAATGGATACAAAACGGATCCGTTATTCCCAGAAAAAAATATTTTTAGAAAAAAAAATTGACGGAAGATAGACTGTAGATCGATGTTTTTATTGAAACGAAATCGGAATAATACAGGCACAAAATTAAAATGTCAAAATCATCGGGTTGATTTGTGTTGTGTAATTTCGATGTATTGGGTAAGTTCACAAACGTCGAATAATTGCGCAGCGATTCGGCATCACTGCTTGTTTATGATGCTAATAATTACATATCTGTTGCGGATATTTTCTTATACAAAATGCGCAAAGTAAATAGGCTTTAAGAGAAATGATATGTCATTCAAATGAATTAATTTCATTTTCATTCGCCATATTTATACCAATCGATCACCGGCATCAACAAGTAATCACGATATTTCTTGATGCTTGTTTGTTTAATGTTTGCGCATCAGCATATACAACATTGCAATAATGAACAATTGACGTTAAAAGTGATGCGGAAAGTTTGCGTTTGTGAATGTTTGACGCAAATGATCGAGCATCATTACTGCAGTGATGCGTTTGTGAATTTAGCCATTATTGAATTTAAACTACACAAATGTGATACATACAATTTAAAAACAATTAAATTCTGACCGGGTGTTTTATTGGGGGCATGTGTTCCGGACTACCAATCGAAAATGAATTTGAATTGAATTGAATTTATTGAGTCTTTTCTCTTGAATTTAACAAATGAAATACAAGTTCGTTAATAATAGATGTGATACTGCGGCTATAATGAATTGCCTGCTTTGTCTATACTGTTTATGCTCGCCTCTTGGCAAAGTTAGTTTGTGTATTGTGGAACTGCTCTTGCTCAGGAGCGGTCTATGGTAACTTCCAATCGAAAATGCCAAATTTTGTTCCGTCAAAGAATTTTCTTTAGTCAGCATTTGACAGTACAAATGTTTCTATTGAATAAAAAACAAAAAAAAATGGGAAAAAAATGAGAATTGGTACAGACTTTTGCTATATATAGTATTAAAAATAAAATGTAAAAATTCAATACAATTCCTTGTTTTAAAGGTCAAATAATTGGATTATTACTTTAACATTTCAATTTGCTAATGATAAAGTAAGTAAAACTTGTATGCTACATCTTATCAATTATCTTCATGAATTGATGTGAATAATTTAATGTCTTAAGTAATTAAGTATTTTAATTAAACTTATATCAATTATTGAATTGAAGAAAACCAAATATCATCTTTCCTCAGAAAATACCATCAAGAAATTATGAATTATGGTTAATACTAGGTAACTTAAAAATTGGAGATGAGCAATATAAGAAAGCCGTTTGACAACCTTACTCAAACCGGCTTCTGAGCCCTACTTTTTGCAGTTAGTTTAGTTTGGACAGGTCTTTCATAAATAAGTTATAGCCAATTTAAACAATTATCATAATGAAGAAAAATAATCACTTTATGCCAGTAATCTACCAATAGCTCGTTAGGATAAAACTTTATTGCCTTTCTGGTACCGAATTGTATGATCTAAGTGTTTAGTATTTGTATGATGAAATTCACTGTTTCAGTTATATTGTATGAAAATCCGATATTTTGATTTTTAAATAATTAGTTTAACAGGTGGTAATAGACCTACATAAGTACTGTAGATATATGTATAAGCGTAAGACAAAAGTCGATACCAAAAATGAAAATAGTAGTTATAAGTAATAAAATTACGTCAATTCAAAGGTCAGTGAGAATCAAAATGTATAAATTCTTAAACTTAAAATCATAATTTTGAAAAAAAAAAATGATAAAAATATTGAAAAAATGTATGTATGTATATGTACTTCCAAATTAATATAAAAAAATGTTTTCTTATGTAAGAATTTAGTCAAATTCAATAATTATTAAATTTTGATTGCTTACAAAACTATACACAATGTTTAAGGGTTTTTTTCGAATTTAATTCATTTCCCCAATATCCTACATTCGCAAGTAAATAAATTCAGTCCAATTATGGTATCCATTCTTAAATAATACAATTTTGTATAGGAATTTGAATTAATAACTACAATGAATAATCAACATGTGCGCAACTAAAGGGAATGTAATCCAAAGAGTCATGAGACGATTGCAGTTGTACTTACGATAGTGATCATGACAATTAACATAAATAATTATTCATGCAAGTTCGTAAACTATAAATTGGATTAATCAAGGCAATTGTTTTGTGTATTCTTTTACAGATATAAAAAAAGACTTCCTTCCGAAATCAAAATTAAGTTTTTCTTTAATTGTATTGTTCATGTTTAATTGCATTTGAATTTAATTCTGTTTTTTTTTTTAATTATTTGGCGTAATTATTTTTGACAGAATGTTTGTTTAAAAACATTCGGATTATTTATTTTTGTGGATGTCTAACGATATAAAAAAAATTAAAATGTGCTCAATTATAAATTGAGACTGATTCCAATAAATTTTTTTTTTAGTTTCTATGAACATTGAAATTATTTTTTGAACACAAAATGTGTAGTGTGATGAATTCAACGAAATTTTACAATCAAGATGTCGAAATCGGAATTTTGTTACGTATTTAAGTAAGCAACATGTATCGTCCAAAGGAAAATTATACAAAGAAATATCAAATAATTTTTAATAAGGTAAGAACTTAAAATCATAAAATCACTGCTAATGTTTATTTCTTAATTTAAGTATTAATAAGAAAAAGAAGTAGAGATTTAACTATTCAGTCTATTCATTTTGTTTGGGACGGGAGTTGATCGTGATCACTCTTCGTAATTTAAATTATTTATCGTTACTCCAAAAACCTACGTTTATAACTTAAAACGTTAAAAGAAAGGATACCATAAAAGGACTATTTCTTACAAAATAGTAGTTTCTTTTTTTTGTTTTTTTTTTTAATTTTTTTAAAAAATATATAAGCCTCAATTTTAATTTCACAGTAAATCACCTAATTCGAAAAGAGAAATTGATCTTTTCAGAGTGTTAAATTTATTTAAAATTAAACTCGTATTCATATCTAAACTCTTTTCTTCGTGCCTCTTTTGCATCTGGGCTCGAAAACAAATTTAACATTTCAACAGATGGAATGTATATAACAACCATAAAATTTGCAACTTATTTTATCTCTGGTTGCGTTGAGTGAGAATATCATGGATCCTCCACCATATCATATTTGGGATGAGTCCCCCTATCCATTCGGATCTACATTTGGCCTTCGATGATTCCAATTGGGTTTCAGTAGCGGATTATTCATAGAATAATCTGTATCTGGGTTATGATGACTAAAGGATATACCAGGACTGCTACTGCTAGGATGTTCATCTACTGCTGAAGAAGTTGATGCTTCGGAACCAATTGTGCTGTTGTTTCTAATAAGAGGAGCTATTGATGAGTCGTCATTTGGTGGTTGTTTATTGTTCCATGACAATGTGTTATTATTGTTGGCTGACGCTGGTAAAGTGCTGAAAATTTGTACATGCCCATCGTTTCTATCTAAGGTCAAGGTGTTTGTTGGATGATGAAATTGTGTGTCTTCGAATAGACGTTCGGTGTCGTCAGGAAATAGGACGTGATTCTGCAAAAGTAAACATTGATGTTAAAATAAATAAAGAGTATACAATTTAAATAAAATCTAAAAATACAAAATTTATAACAGATCGTTGAGGTCAAATTTTCGACATCTCATCTCTGGGAAATTGACAGTTCATTATCGATTTTGACATTTAAAATTTATGACAAATGTGACAGGGAGTCGAGAGATATTGAAATTCGTGACGTCTTGTAAGAAATGCTCCTAAGGCCAGAATAGTGCGCGAAATTCGGGGAAGGCTGAAAAAATACTTCTGGACTTCAAATTAAAAGTAAGAGTTACCAGAAAAGTTCAATTACGCAGAACTAACATTTCTGTTTTCTTCAAAAGAATTTGCCTTAAGCCATAGAAAATGGCGTAATATCCTCTGAGTGATGATCCAAAAATTAATTTGTTCTCATCGGATTCTGCATGTAATTTTCTGGACCACCACCCAGAAAACGATTAAGCACGAAGGGTGGAATATTATGGTCTGGGGCTCTTTCTCCTGAAATAGTGTAGGTCCTATATTTCGTATTAATCATCTTGACTAAATACGGGTATATGGATTTTTTGGAAGATATAATGCTTCCATTTGGAATTTTCAGCAGGATGACGATCCGAGAAATACGGCAGGTCTTGTAAAAGATTGTTTTAGATAGAAAGAAGTCTCAATTATTTCATGCCCAAGTCACTCCCCAATCTTAAACCTATTTAGAACTTGTGGAATGACCTTTAGCGAAAACTAGTAGGCCAATATTTTCTAAATGATGACCGATTGTGGTATGCTGTTCAGAGGGAATGGCATTCTATACCCTAAGAAATATGCCGAAAGCGAATTGGGTTATTAAAGAAAGGTAAACGAAACATTGGCCAAATTCCTAAACGCAAGATTTGCAAAGCAAGTCTCGTGCTAAGCAAATTCACGAACCCAATAAAAATTGAAAAGCAAGTGAAGTGAGCAACACAAGTTTAAAACTTGCACAATTGCAATGAAGTTTACGCAAGAAAAAAGAATGAACTGCGTTTTGGGACAGTGTGCTTAGCAGAGATTTTTCTGTTTGCGTTTTAGGCACAGTTTGCTTAGCATATTATGCGCAAGATTTGCGCTTAGGAATTTGCCCATTTTTTGACAGCTATTCACAGATCAGAAATTTGCGTAAGGAGTTTTCAATTTGTAAACCTGAAGAACTCTCCGATTCCAATCGAACAAGGAAACAATGCATTCTCTATTCTGAAGTTTAATCTGAGTGTATTTGTAAGGCGAGAAAATTCAAACGCACATTTGTGATTATTTTATTTTGTAAACATGGCCGACACAACATTGAATTAGATGGTGAAAATTAATTCTGACTTCAAAACCAGAATCAAATTTCCCTGTCACTGAACTGACATTTGCTACCAATTGAAAACTTTCAGAAGAGTTCGGATACGACATTACTTTTAATTCGACTACGTTACGACTTCTGAACGTGGCCAATGTTTCACAAAAGTATGGCGACGCATTCAGCATAAATTATAATCACTTTTGAAACGTCAAAACAAAAAAAAAAAGTTTTTTTACGATGAACTGTTTTATTGACACACCTGACAGCTTTTGTATATAGTCTTTTTTTTTATTTGACATTCTTCAAAAAGAAACTTGTTGAAAAAGTTTTAGGATGCACGAGAACAGACCTGTATAATGTACACATACTTGCTCAAAATTACACCCACAATTAGGCCCAGTTTTTCAGTGTGAGATTAAAGTTAAACCCGAGTTAACTCACCAAATACTTGGTTCACCTTGGATTAACTTAAAGCAAACAGTGTTTTGTTTTATAATGTAAGTTTTTAAGACCTTTCAGCATTCATATCCCTCTGTCAATTTGTGACACCTTTAAGTATTTTTGGTTACAGGATTCAAAACCTTTAAATCGATGTGACGATGGATATTATGAATTCAATCGTTTTATACAAAATTTTGATTTTTCACACAGATTCATCATCGAATTCATGGCCCGGATTTGACATCTCAGTTATGAGACTCATTTTCACTAGGTGGATACGTTAATAAAGAAAATTGTCTGGCATAAGGAAGAGTTAAAATTAGTATGTAATAATTATCGAAAAGTCAAATGGATACTTATGTATGTATGCGGGTTTCATTCAAATTTTAAAGATCTCCTATCAAAATCGAGATTTGATCTTTTCAATTAAACTTTTTTCCAGATTTATTGTATTGGTGATACAAGTTTGAAACTTCCAAATATAATGGCATCTAATCTGAATGCCGCGTTGGGCGTCCTGTTGACAGATCTTTCTCATAAGGCTAAAGGTAAAAAAAACTGTTAACGTGACGCTCAACGCGGCATTGTAAATCAGCTATAAGTACTCGTATCAAGTGTGTTTTTTTCATTAAATTTACTATATTACCCACGAAATGAATGGTCCTGTACAATTAACAGCAAGAAGTTACACTTTCTTCCAATAAATCACTTAATGGGAATGAAGGAACTGATGTACGATTTTTCTAAAAATCGCAAAATGAAACATCTTAATGTTCACAAAGTTTTAACTTCGAATTGCAAAATTTTAATTTTGATCGATTTCAATTTTCTTACGATTAGGAGTGAATTATTGTAGAGCCTATGGCTGATAATAAAATAATGAAAATATATAAAGAATACGACTTTCGAATGAAAACGATGTTAGATAAAAATCCATTAGATAATTAGTTACCAATGTAGGACTCAGACATATCATTCATACACACAAAAACTACATAACTACATATGTAAAATGTCAAGAAAGGACTTTGTCCAGAGATAAAAATTTATTGTACCACATTTGTTTGCTGAAGTTCTGTTAAAGTATTAATTTTTCAATTAACAATCGACGCAATAGACTTTGTTTTTTATTATTTCAATGGATTATTGAATTATACAAGTTTGTGATTTTCATTCGGGTTGGTGTTTCCTTGTCGACACACAAGGATGTCTAACATTAGGAAAAAAACAGTTGACATGGTGACTTTCAAAATTACCCAACATCACCGATTTAAATATTCACTGAAAACTCACTTATTTTCAATATCATATTGCATTGTGTCCTTGGTGGGATTGATATTTTTCTGGTCGCAAACTTTGATGAACATACTGAATATGTTTCTTCCAGATTTATGGATCATACATGTAATGCATCTTTTTCTTAAACACGTCTATTCAGTTATTTTACTAGCCTGGCAGGTAATTGGTTATAAAAAATTCAACAGAATTTTGAATGAATCGTTGGAATTATTAAGACGAATAAAATCAATCACTCAAATTAGCAACATATTTGGCAACAACGAGGTCTATGTGATCATTCTGTTTAGAATCATATGTGCACTTTTTAGTGATATTCCAAAATTCTTACGTGTAGCAATGGAACATGAATATAATTATCCATTTTTATGTGGTTTCGTTTATTCTGAAGCCATGATTGCCCTGCTTCTTATAGATGTTTTGACATTGGGCTACTTATTGTCTTCTGGAATGTATCACAGGATGGGAAAATATATGATTGGATTTCCTCAACGTATTGCAAAATTTCAAACTTTTCTAATGACGAATCATCAACAAATGGCAGTTTTATGTGAGTTTTCCGATGAACTCGACGAATATTCAGCGGTGTATTGGAAAATTCATCAACTCCTGTACAAGTTTCATTACATATTTCAATTGAATATAATGTTAGTGTTTGTGGGAAATCTGGTTATGATAATTAGTTATGTACATCAAAATTTTATAGTTTTTTTATAACACTGGAGCGATTTTATGGGAGAATGTGATATTTGGTATAGTTGGAATTTTCGATTTTCTAATGTTCGTGCTGATTTTTGAGTTTATATCACAAAGATCTCGAATACCAAGTAATCTTAATTGGGATTCTTTATATTCGGACATGGATACACGATTGAATAGGAGTGTAAGAGCATGCATATATACATATGTTAAAAAAGACAATTTTATCGAAAACTAAATTCCATTTCTTTTTAGGTAGATCAGTTCTTGACTCAACGAATACTTCAAGAATTCATTTATTATTGCCTTTATTATTTTGTTCGCTTATTGTTGCGTATTTGACACTACTTATTCAATTTACGATGGCGGGTTATTGAATTTAAAAAAAAAAGCATAATAAATAAAAAACATACATATATGCACACTTGCTTGAGATATTAAAGTGATGATGAGATAATTGATTCAAAGTATCATACTTAATATACATTTTAGACCATTGCATGTACTAACTATTGAAAAAAGAAATAGATATTTTTTAGCTTTGGTACTTAATAAATTATTCGATTCGACCACCAATCAACTGAGCAGATTGTTTATATAATCTTAGTTTAAGTTTACTTTTTCTGACAAAAGTTTACGGATTTTTGTTTGTTAATAATAAATAAAATAAATGAAAATTAATGACTTAAGTTATTTTTCTTTTGGACGAGACTAGATAAAAATACCAATTTATAACAGTTTAAAACAGTGGTTCGCCATTAAAAGTGTAAGATATTAACCACATATCGTTTGGGTGGTAAAAACCTTCTCACTGTATGGGCCCCATAAAAAAAGGCCTTTCTAATAGGGACTTCTGAGCATTGGCGGTTGTTAGCGGCCATATTGTTGAATATAAATCTGTCAAATTGGGTGTCATTTATTCAGTCAGTTCTACCAAATCGACATGCGAGGGATATAGCGTTCAACAACAACACGTAAAAATGAAAAAAAAAAAATGTTAAATCAAAATGGGTGTTCTTTTCTGGCAACGTTCCGCGCGCTTCGCCCATTTTACGTTTGCCATAAAGAGGCCCATTTCTAAATGAATGTGTACGTCAACATACAACATTGTCGAATTTGGGAATATACCAATCCACATGATATCCAAGAGCATCCAGTGCATTCCGAAAAAGCCACTGTTTGGTTTGGATTTTGCGCCACATTATCTTTGAGAACGCGACGCAACGTTTTCTAGGGGCCTCATTCCGTAATCGCCAGACGATAATATTCAGACGATTGTTTGGCTACACGTACTATTAAAAATTACTATCACCTGGGCGTTCACGTTTTGCCTATCAAGTATTTGGTCCACGTAAGTTGATTATTGTCAAAACGTTATTGTCGGAACGTTAACGTTTGCACGATAGCTAAATAGGTAGCGTTTTGCGTCGATTTTTCATTTTATGATTTGATCCTTAAATAAGGGGTTTTCCAATAAGAGGTGTTATTTTGAATAGCCCGCTAATTCGGTAGCTGTCACTTTTGAAGCTGTCATTTTTTGACATTTGACAAGTAGAAACTACGCTATTAATAAAAATGGAACGATACACGCTTCAACAACGCATTTCTTTTTTTTGAATATCAAAATAACACCTCTTATTGGAAAACCCTATATAAGAAAATTGTCAGCGACATTTTGGCGCAAAAATTTAATGATCTTGCAAAGTAAACATGAAAATATAAAAAAAAAAAAACAAAATACAAGCAATACGAATGCAAAGACAATTTCGAGACAAATCGGGGTTTATTTATCATGAATATTTATTTGGCTGGAATTTTTTCTCTCATTCGAATTTTGGAAAAGTGATTGACGGTCAAAAGTTCCCCGCGGAATTTATTAGTATCGGGAATAACCTTTCCCATGAAGTTTTGCTGTCATTTCATGCGATTTTTAGTTCGAGAGAAATTTATTCCGTGGGATATTCACGATCGCAGGAAAAATTTCGAGGGAATAAAATATTTTGTAGGAAATGAAATTCACTCGGAGATTCCATCGATAAGCCTTTCACACGCATACAAAATGTCGATCATATCTCACATACACTTCGTTTTATTTAAATTTTAAAATAGGAAGCGCTTAATGAAATGCCCTATAGTACTTGTGTAACTATAGCTGTGTTTTATTGGGAAATTTATCCGCCGTAAGTTTATCCGCCGTAGCATTTTACATACAATTCGCTACGGTCGATAAAAAGCTAAAGTAGAAGCTACTGTGGATGGCTAGATGACGTTTATTCGAGTCTCGAATTTGATTTTGTTAGTTTTGTTGGTACGATTGATAATTGGGTTGAATCTCGATGGATATGTTCATGGAGTGTTATAATTATTAATTTCATTCGTAAGACAAATCGATCTTTTTGAGTCTTTTTTTTATAGTTGACCAGTTTATATTTCTAAGATCTTAGATAATACCATTTTTTAATAAATTATAAGCTGTTCTTCTGAAAAGTTTCTGACTTTTATTATTAAAAACTATATTCTTTGCTCAATTATTTTCTGGAGTACGTCTAAAATTCCACCTAGGTATATCTGCAATTTTGCATACCCCTAATGTCAATTAATCAATTTGAACAAATTTCGATTTCTATTTTGAAAAAAAATTCAATATCTATGGAATGAATTCGGTTTTACTTTTTGACTAACTAAAACCAATATTCGTTTTGTGTTCAATTTTTATTGATAGTTATAAATAAACGCAGGTTGGTGAAAAAATCAGCTTTTTATTTAGATCTACAAAAAAGCAATTTGAGAAGACAAACCGCATTGAGTGGAACTGCACTATAGAGGAACTGCTCGACACTGCGCCGCAAAATATGTATTCGTATGAAATTCTATGAGCTATAATGCCAGGCGCGCACATATGCAACTTACAGTTTTGCAACAGTTTGGTTGCTAAAATGAATACCATGGACTTATATGAGAGTGCGCGCACATGCAAAAACTATTCAGTCCGCGATTCGAGCAACTTAAAAGTTTGTGTTTTGGCACAAATCGAATCGCCCCAAATAAGTTCTTCAGTTTGAATCACACCGAACTATAATGTAACTGCGCGCACATTAAATCAATATGTTGTCTGTATGTTGGTTTATCTCGTTGATTGATTTTTAAGTTGCTTATGTGCGCGATCATCGTTCAATGAGTGATTAAACTATTTCGTTTCGGAAAAAAATGCATGTGCGCGAATGGCCTAAGCGCACTAAGCGGCAACTGAAATTCACTGTGCTTTTTCCCCACTGTTTAATGGACGTTGGCCATGAACTGTATTCGCTTCACTACATGGACATAGACTGGGCGTACAATTTTGTGATCCCATTGTTTTTTTTTCTGGACATGTGCATGGAAATTGCAAATCAAATGTTAACTATTTGTTCCTTAATCCGCGTATGTAAAGTGCAGTATGATCTCTGTTGAGTGAATATTTAATTGAAAGCTAAACATACTCAGAAAATAAATTTGTAAATTGACTTGAAAAATAAAACTTTAGCTTTCGATCTACTCAGAAAATAAATAAAAGCATGAAATATAAAGGGGAAATGTAAGGGGAGTGAAGAATAGTGTGCGTTCAAAACCAAGAAACATTAAAATGAAACAAGCAAATCTCCGGCAATTGTGTTTCCTCGTGTGAAAGGCATTGACGGTTTATAAAGCAATACAAAAATTGCCTTGTGTAAAAAGGGACTTGACCATAGTCTATGAACAAACCTGTTCACTTATCATTTCCTTTCTATTGGTGCAAAATGAATGTTCGAATTTAAAATTGCAAATGCAGAAAAAGTGAGCACAAGAAATAGGTTTGAAACATAAATTAAATATTGGTACGTTTTTCTACTTTCTATTTTATATGAATAAAAGCTAATTATTGTTCCTAATTTTGATTTTTTAATAATTTTACTTTGCAAAAGACTTTTTCATTACTTGTGACTGCTGTGCAGGTGTACCATTTTTACAAAAATAAAAAAGCTACGGTCCATGCTACAGTCGATGCGTTTTTTTGGGAATTACTTACGGTACAATGGATAGATTCCCAATAAAACACAGCTTATAATGAATTAGTATAGGATCACTCCAGTTTCTTTTATAATTATGTTAAAATGCGTTCGGCTTATTTTATTATTATTTTATATAAAATAAAATTCAATAAGCGGGAGTTGAAATCAACACTTTGGATCACAGTTCATGAAAACCACTCTTCACCAGCTTATTGGCAAATTGGACATTCAAGCAAGAAAAAGTTTTGAACAAGAGGCAGTCGGATCAATGCACAGGATCATTTACAGCAGAATTAATTATAACTTGAACCAGTATAACTATTTTTGTGATGACTGCACAGTGGAGCAGATATCAAGCATGTTTCGTTTAAAGGCAGAGCTGTTACACCTTAACTACACAGTGAAAATTTACTAATACTATGCAAAACCTGTTTTTCGAAAGAACGAGAAGATATGTTTCATTTTGAAGACATGTCTTTGGAACGATTATTTACCCAACGAACAAATCGTAGATTATCTCAATCGAATGGATGTACCTAAGATGTTTAAATTTTGCAAAACAGCATATCACAATTGCATATTATATGAAGATTTAAAAAAAAATTAAATAAACAGAACCATAATTTTGTCAATCTAGGCAGACGGCAAAGCCATGTTTTAAATATTTATTTATTTATATATTGTTAGGTTAAGATTATATGGATAAATAAAAAAATCTTATCTAATCTAAAACTATACTTCTTACTACTAGATTTAATAGCTTCTGTTGGTTTTTTAAATAAATATCGATGGATTTATTAATATTTTATACTTAAAATATGTGTGTTTTATTGGGAATCTATCACTTGTACAGTAAGTAATTCCTAAAAAAAACGCATCGACCGTAGCATGGACCGTAGCTTTTTTGTTTTTGTAAAAATGGTACCCCTGTACAGCAGTCACAAGTAATGAAAGAGTCTTTTGCAAAGTAAAATTAAGAAAATATCAATCTAAATTATTCACTTCGATAGATAGAATTTTATTTTTCAAGTCAATTTATAAATTTATTTTCTGATTATGTTTTGCTTTCAATTCAATATTCACTCATCAGACTGCACTTAACATTAACAAGTAGTTAACATTTGGTTTGCCATTTCCATGCACATGTCCAGAAAAAAAAAACAATGGATCACAAAAATATACGCCCAGTCCACGTCCATGTAGTGAAGCGAATACCGTCCATGGCCAACGTCCATTGAACAGTGAAGAAAATGCACATTTTGTGAAGTTCAGTTGCCGCTTAGTGCGTTTAAGCTATGCGCTAACATGCAAATTTTCCGAAACGAAATAGTTTAATCACTAGTGATCGCGCACATTAGCAACTTAAAATCAATCAACGAGATAAACCATCACACAAACAATATTTTGATTTAATGTGCGCGCAGTTCCATTATAGTTCGGTGTGATACAAACTGAAGAACTTATTTGGGGCGATCGTTCGATTTGTGCCAAAACGCAAACTTTTAAGTTGCTCGAATCGTGGACTGAATTGTTACTGCATTTGCGCGCACTCTCATGATATTCACTTTAGAAACCAAACTGTTGCAAAACTGAAAGTTGCATATTTGTGCGCCTAGCATTATAGCTCATAGAATTTCCGACGAATAAATATTTTGCGGCGCACTGTGGAGCATTCCTCTATAGTGCAGTTCCACCCAATGAGGTTCGTCTTCTCAAATTGCTTTTTTGTAGACCTAACTTCGTTTATTTACAACTATCAATAAAAATTGAACACAAAACGAAAATTGGGCTTGGTTAGTCAAAAATAAAAGTAAAACGGAATTCATTCGATAAATATTGGTTTCTTTTTCAAAATGGATATCAAAATTGGTTAAAATTGATTAATTAACATTAGCGGTATGCAAAATTGCAGATATAGGTGCAATTTTAGACGTACTTCAGAAAATAATTGAGCAAAGAATACAGGTTTTAATAGTAAAAGTAAAAAACTTTTCAGAAGAACAGCTTATAATTTATTAAAAAATGGAGTTATCTAAGATTTGAGAAATATAAACTGGCCAACTATTAAAAAAAAGCATCAAAAAGATCGATTTGTCTTACGAATGAAATTAATAATTATAACACTCCATGAACACATCCATCGAGATTCAATTCAATTATCAATCGTACCAACAAAACTAACAAAATCAGAATCGAGACTCGACTGAACGTCAACCAGCCATCCACCGTAGCTTCTACTTTAGCTTTTTATCGACCGTAGCGAATTGTATGTAAAATGCTACGACGGATAAACTTACGGCGGATAAATTTCCCAATAAAACACGGCTAATGACAAAAAACCGGTATAACCGTTATAAATAGGCATTTTTCAGATCAATGGTTTTAATTTTTAGATCAATGAGAGGCTTTGACTCTGCGGAGCTTATAAAAAGTACTTTTGTATAAATACGAACTTATACGATTTTCATCGGAAATCGACTATTACTCACCTTAGAATCGGGATTTCTTTCGCCATTGTTGATGGTCGCAAATAACTTGGGTTCTGACAACGATGTTACACCATTGTCAATGGAATGATTTAACTGATCAGTAGGATGCATATGTGGAGGTTGTTGTTGGTTTAACTTACTATTATTACTAGAACTACTGTAACTATTTCTATTGTTTGTTGTATTTACATAGTGTGAGCAGCCATTTTGCATTGCTGCAGGCTGCCGTTGGCTGTGACGGTTTGTATGTCGTTGGCGGCTACAGTCTTCAGAAATAATAGCTGAAGGTCTGCAGCCACCGCTTACACTGCTACTGCCACCATTGAAGAAATTCGGTGAGGAACTTATTTTATTCAGTGAAAAACGATCCGTGAACTTTTTTGGATTTGCATATTCAACTTCGATATTTTTTCGATGATTTTTTGTAGTTACTGGAATGAAATAAAGAGCAGCGTCATCGTTATTGATTCGTTGCGGTGGTACTTTAGAAAGGGGGGTCGAACTACATAGAGCTGTTGGCTCTTCGTGCAGCACTGTTTCGGCGAATATACATTCAGAGCTGTTTTCATTGCGCCTTGGCTGGTTTCCATTGCCATTAGGAAGTTGCCTTGGTGATTGGGGCATGTCCGTGAGAAATTGAAATTGCTGAGATTTTGGAATTAAAGTTCGCATTTCATGATATTCATGAAGTGCACTACTATCGCCCATGTCTCCACTTAGTCTACCATCGCCAAGAAATCCTCCAAGACCGGTAGTTTCGGTATTGCCACCAGGTGTGCTTGCAGCACCAATATTTGACTCAGATTGACAAGTCAGTTGTATTTGTCCTGATCGCATTTTAAAACGGTGACGTTGGCAGATGAATATACAACTAAAAATCAAGATGCACAAAGTTGAAAGTGCTCCACCAATTGCTACGCCCAGGTAAGTATCTAATATTGAGCGCCTCTCATCCGTATTGCGAGCCCAATTACGAAGATCGAAAAATATGGGCGCTCCTATTCCATTTTCACCAACGACACGGACTGTAACATTGACTTCCTCCTTCTCGGTGATGTTTGGGAACTGCAAAAAGAAGAATTTTTGATAAACGGAATTATCTAAAACACATTTTATGCTTACTTTGAAAAAGGTCTCACTGGAACTGACATTAGTCCCGTGCGTAACATTGTTGACTGTCCAAAAAATGCTATAGTAATAGATTTTGCCATTCGCATTAGTTGGTGGATCCCAGCTCAGTTTAAGACCTCCATCGTTGGCTACTTTATGATTCGTCACAGTACCGGGAGCTGGAAAAATAAAAAAAAAATTCCATTAATGGGATTTATTCTATGTAAAGAAATTTGGTATCATAGGATTTGCTATCATAATTTAATGGGTTTTGAAAGATATCTATGTATGAACACAATATAATAACAGTATAAATTATTATTATTATTATGAAATGAGTTTACATCATGAATCGCATATTTTAACAAGCTAAATAAACAAAAACTTACGATCTGGTAGTGTTTGAACATCAACTTCTCCATAAGGAATATGATTGGTACAGTTGGAAAAAAGTGTTTTGTAGTGTTTTTTTGGTTTAAGCTGTCTCAGTACTAATTTCAATGATGTTATCGTCCTTCGATCGAAAAAAAATCAATGAACATTATACTTAATTTTTCATTTATTACCAATAATGACTTACATATCTGAACACGTTGGTCTGCTTGTGCCAAAATCTCGTATTTCATAAGTGAAGTAACAAACTTGTACACATTTTTCTTCGAAGCTTTCGCTAAATATAAATGAAATACTTCGAGGTTCAATAGTAAGCACTTTAAATGGTACTAATGTAGTTTCTTGAGTATCGTTCTCAATCTATAAGACAAAATCAAATCTTAAATCAAACAATTTCAAAAAAGGTAGTCGTTTTCTTTACAATTTTCCATTGAACAAATCGAAAATCCTGTTGGAGGTCTTCGTTTTCCTTTGTTATAACTAAAACACGAACTTTTGCTGTTTGACAATTCTTAAGAAGCAATCCAGTTACATTTGATAGAACAATTATGCTAAAAACATCTTCATCGTCTTCCGAATCGTTGCGTGTTACTTGTGCTCTGCTTAAAACATCTCTAGCCTGGGTTTCGCTCAGAGGAATAATATCCTGAAGATTGTCCTCAATATCTTTTGGACCCGAAATTATTGTTACTGATGATGAAATTCCTAGAAGAGTGGATTCCTTGAAGAATTCTTGCGGATGTGGACGAGATAATGCAATAGAAAACTGAACAATGAAATATTTAGTTTTTATCACTGGTTTGGACCATGTGATGAAAATATCGTCAGATAAATGAAATGCCCGAACGGGTACTAGAAAAAAAAGCAAAACCTCTCAATGTCATGATATTAATAATTTAAAATAAATACTAAACGTACATCCTTGAGTACAGCAGTATGCTGGTTCACTTAGAAAAGAACTTTGCATTGTCTCTTCGATGTTTTCCTTGTTATTGTATCGATGGGAGGATATTGGGAGAAGAGCCCTTATGAGGATAACGAAAGGTTCATAAGTTGGCATTTGACCAGATATTACGACATTTTGTGAATTATTTAGTTGGAGTAGCGGCTTGGACTCCCAACGAAAGGGATTTTTCTGCACAAAATGAACAGTGATCAAGTAGAGCTAGAAGAAAGAATAGATTAATCTTTTATTGTCAGATAGAAGCAGAAGCCAGATTAACTTACCGACGTTGAACTCTGAAAGGTAACATTGATTGTGTCAAAATTCATAGCATAACATCGAACATTTTTCAGAGGTTTTGGCATGATATCTAGATCTTCCCGACGGGACAAGCGTAATAAGGCTGCTGCATACGTTTCGCCAGCAATGTTTTGAGCAAAACATTGATAGATACCTTCATTCACAATGTCAAAGGACTTAATTGTGAGGATATTTCGATCAACATTCGTTGTATAGCTGTCCTTACTCAGAGGTTTTCCATTGTGGTACCTTAAAGTAACCAAAAAAAAAAAAACAAATATTTAACAGCAATACGAACATAATACAATTCAAATCAAAACTAACCACAAAAATTCCGGTTTGGGATTACCATCAGCTGAGCATGAATAATTTACAAATGCCGCCAGAGCACTCTCATAAGATTCCAGTGGTTGCAGAATTACTGGTGGTTCGGTTACAATTACTTGAAAAATCTGTGAGTCTTGCTTTGTTGAACATCTATAAAAACCATCATCTTTCAAAACTGTAGCATCTCGAATATGAAAATCTCTGCTGTTATTGCTCAGATTTTTGTCTTGGAAATGCAGAGATTTTCCAAACCACCATTCAATTGTAATCGAATTTGAAGTTCCGAAACAACGGAGTCGCAAATTTGTGCCAGATGGAATGTAATGCACGTCATCTTGTAATGGAGGAAGCAATTTGTACATGGAATATGATTTATATAAATTATTGCTAATATTTAGTGGTTCGACATTAATTGTTAATATAAATTGACGATGTTTTCTTTCCGCATACGAATTACGAGCAATACATCTGCAAAAAAGAAGTACGTAAAATTATTGATTATATGTATGAGTAAGAGAAAAATGTTTTATTTGTAAAAAAATGTAAATTTTAAACTGAAATTTATTCTTTCCAATCGGTATTTTTTTCAGATAAATAAGCAATTGAGAAGAAAATATCCTTTTAAAAAGATTTAAAAGAAGATATCGATGTACATTGTTGAAGTTCAGAATATAAAACAAGGTAGGGAAAAATAGAGCCTAGTAAAGCATTCCACAAACGTGTTGTACTGCTACAGAAAGAATCTGTATTTGACAGTATGTCCGAAATTGGGCTCAACGGTAAATTTATGAGCAGTCTTGACTGAAAGCTGATCGGTTTCTTCAATGCAAGTGCCTCCCATGGTTAGCGGGAGTGGGTTCTGGTTTAAGACAGCACTGAGTTTTTGAAGCTTTAAATTATGCACGGTTTTTTATTGCCCATTTGATAATGCTGTCGCGACCAAGTTCCAGAGAGATCATTAATGAAAATGAGGAAAAGAGTTAGATACAAAACGGATACTTGGGCACACCAGCATTTAGTTTATGAATTATTAAACTTGAAACAGCCCAATTCACATTGTATTAAGCCGTCAAGAAGGTAATTTCTAATCCAACGAAGAAAAGATTCATCGATACCCCAAATGACGCATTTTCGATAAGAGAGCTTGATGCCAAACTATCAAATGCTTTTGTAATTTCAAGGACAGTTATCTTATATTTCCCAAAACGGTGCAAAGCTTTATGCCACTGTTCGGTGAGATATACCATCAGATCACTAGTGGCTCTTAATGACCGGCAGTATGGCTTTCGTAGCAAAAAGCCATACTGCCGTTCATTAAGGAGCTTTCGCTCTTCAACATGTTTCTTTAGCTGATAATAACTAATCAGCGTTTCACTGACCCTGGAAAGAAGGGATGCAAGTGCAATTGGACGGTAGTTCGAGAGTGAAATTTGCCCCTTTTAGGGACAGGCTGGGCAAATGATGTCATTCATCCACTCGGAAGGAGACAGCTCAGTAGAGTACGACAGGTGGAAAACCTTACGCAGACGTTTTGTTAACGTTGAAGAACACCTCTTTAGAACTATGAGAGAAATACTATCCGGGCCAGCGAATTTATGTAGGTATATCAAGTCCTTAAATGACTCTAGTAACTGCACAAGTACGAAATAAGATTCGTTCCATAAAATCATTTACGCTCTTTATGGAGAAGTCATAACACTTTATTCGTTGAATTGACAGCGAACTACGCTGCACGTTAATTGGGTTTTTTCAACGTGAGCTGAAAAGGGAAGAAATGTTTATCAAAAAAGCAAAAGTTTTTTCATAATAGGTTTATTCGTTGAGCTTAAACCCTTTTTTTAAAGAAAGAAACTCTCACTATAGTGAGCAAATTCTCTGTTTTTGAGATATATAGTTGGCCCTAATCAACTCGCCCTAACGTAATTCTAGTTATTTAGCTGTGGCGAGTTAAAGTAACGAATAAATTGTCAAAGTGATATTTGCAGTGCTGGAGCATGTGTTTTGTTGTGCATTCGCGTTTTGTGTGTACTTTATTATTTTTGAATTGATAGCAATAGAATAATCAAATTTATTTTATAAATACGGATAGAAAATGGAATTCCTTAAAGTTGTGGATTTTGCATCAGTCCAATCAGTCCAAACCGCATTTGATCCAAAAGAAATGATTAAATAAGTTTAAAGCTTAATTAGAGGACATAACTTCTCTTTTTTTGGCTAATGTCAAAAACACAACTGACAATCCGAGAACTAAAAACCAAGCTCAAAACCTGGCTCAACCCTGAGGAAAGTTCCACAAACATACCTAATGTGAATGTGCCAGTATTTTAGCACATGCCGCCAAATGTCATTGTACTTTGACATCCATGTTGTATACGGATGGAGTTTTAAAATAAAATACATGACTGGATCGCATGAACTAGCTCTTATGTTCATCACATCGAATGCAAAATATTTCTGTTAAAAATCTAAATATATATTTAAAGCAGTTTTTTACTTCATTTTTTATATATACAAAATATCTTTAATTTTTTTCTAAAAAAAAATTGGTATGACAGTTTTAAATATTATAATATAAACTTAAAAACAAAATATTAAATCGGCTTAATCAAAGAAAAAATGATTCAAAATTCTGATATAAATACTTAAACTAACTTAAGCTCAAAAAAAGTACGCCATTTTATTTGTTAGATAAATTTGAATTTATGAGAAAAAAAATTTAAAATCGGTTTTTGAGAAAAAAAGTTTTTTTTTAAACTTTTTGAAAACATTTTTCAAAAAAAATTCAAAAACGCCAATTCATAGGTATTCAATAAATACATATAAATATAATTTTTGTAAAAAATTTAATGAGTAGTTTTCGAAATATAATTTTTTGTATTTTTTTTAAATGATTTTAAAAATACAAAACAATCCTAATAAAAATATTGGTACACGGTATAATTTGGGCAACCTAAACCTATATTTTCCGAGAAAAATAGGTTTGAACGTACCGTTATTTTTTAAGCTAAGAAAAATTTCAATTTCCCCTCTGTACAATACCTTAAAAAACTCTATATACCAAGTTTGAATAAATTCGGCCCAGCCGTTTGGGCTGTAGGTGTCTATACATATATACAGACAGACTAATAGACAGACAGACATATAGACGGACAGAATTTTTAGACCATCTTTTTTCGTCTTCCCTATCATCGTAATGTCATGTTTGATTGTCATCTCGAAACATTTTTTTTCGACGAATGCATAACTTGTCTTATAGTACCTATAATCGCAAGTAAAATAAAATGCACGACTGGATCGCACGAACTTGCTCTTATGTTCGATCACATCGTATGCAAAAGATTTCTATTAAAAATCTAAATATATTTGTAGTCACTTTTAACTCAATTTTCTATATGCATATATAAAATTTCATTCATTTTGTTCTAAAATAAATTGGTATGACAATATTAAATATTTAATAATATAAGCTTAAAAACAAAAGATTAAATCTGTTTAATTAAAGAAAAAATAACTCAAAATTCTGAAATAAATACTTAAACTAATTTGAGCTAAAAAAAAAGTACGCCATTTTATTTCCTGGATAAATTTGAATATACGAAAAAAAAATTAAGAATCTGTGGAGCGGTTTTTGAGAAAAAAGTTTTTTTTTTTTAAACTTTTTGAAAATATTAAAAAAAAAATTCAAAAACGCCAATTCATGGTATTCAGAAAATACAAATAAATATAATTTTTGAAAAAAATTTATTGAGCAGTTTTCGAATAATACATTTTTTAAATTTTTTTCTTAAAAATGATTTTAAAAATACAAAAAAATATTAATTAAAAATATTGGTACGCGGTATAATTTGGGCAACCTAAACCATATTTTTGTGAAATTTCGAAAGAATCGGTTAAGCCATTTATGAGATAGTCGAAAGCAAAAAAAAAACGGTCTTATGGAAAGTACCGTTTTTAAACATTTTTCTAATTTTTTTTTTCAACTATATGATCGGTCGTAGCTAAAAACCCACACTGATTTTTTTTTATCAAAATCGTTAGAGCCGTTTCCGAGAAAAATAGGTTTGAACGTAACGGTTATATGGCAGGTACCGTAATTTTTTGAGCTAAAAAAAAAATTCAATTTCCCCTCTGTACACCTAAAAAACTCTATATACCAAGTTTGAAGCAATTCGGCCCACCCGTTTGGGTTGTAGGTGTCTATACATACATACAGACAGACGGACAGAATTTTAAGACCATCTTTTTTCGTCTTCGCTATCATCGTAATGTCATGTTTGATTGTTATCTCACAACTTTTTTTTTCGACGAATGAATAACTTGCCTTATAGTACCTATAATCGCAAGTAAAATTCAAATGGTATCAAATGTGACAAATTTGTACCACTGCATTGTGGGAACGAAAAATATTATACGCAGGACAATTTTTTGCAGCTCTCCTAGTTCCAGATAAGCGGGATCAAGTGAAGAATTAGTTTACAAGGAACATTACATTACATTACATTACATATTATACTACTCCGTAGATAAATCTACGAAGTAGAGACACTGAAGCACTGGCAACGAAGACCATTGGCTTTAAACATCACATACATTAATACAACAAAGAGAGACAGAGAAAGGAAGAACACACAACAGAAGAAACACATGTCAACAGCACGTGGTTGGTTTCAGACGGTCCCCCATCTTAGTACTAACCACGCGCAACGATGCTTGATTTCGCTGATCTATGGGAAGCGATGCTTTCATCGGAGCCAAGGCCGTTGACATTTTACAAGGAACATGTTTACAGAAAATAATAAGAATGCTTGTCTCTTTCTAACACAGTAAGACAATTTGCTTTTTAACAAACTCAGTGATCTACTCATTAATGTAAGTACTGTTATTCGTTCAATATTTTATTTCATTTATTGAGCTACCTCACGCCTACGAGATGTATGATTATGCTTTGTGTAAGTTTGTGCGATAAAAATTTGTCTGGGCTTCGAGCATTGTTGGTCCCTGTCCCAGCATATGGAGTCAAACACTCACACAGTTCGGACAACTATTGGAGAGTTTGAAACACAAATTCGTGGGTCGTGTGCGCGATCTCTTGTATTGGAGATTTGAACTAGCCCACCAATCATCTTTGGGGCTTTTTGAAATTTCGTGTGAATTGAAAGTCATCTCAAAATCGCCAATTTGAAGCCTGATGTTTTGCGAGTAAAAATCTAAATTGCAGTAATATGTATAAGCGCAAATCTGCATTAACTGAGAAGTAGGTGTTGACTTAATGTGATCAAATCTCACATTAGGTTCGTTCGTTGAACTGGGTTGACAATGGGGAACCAGGGACTTGGGGTTTTCAGTCCTCAAAAAACACCAGAGGGCCATTAATGTTTATGTTGTTGAGAAATTCATTATTGAGCGTTGTTCATTGATGTTAACGTAACATCGATGTTAAAACCACAGATGGGAAACTTTCGTACGTTTCACCCTCCAAAACTGATTTGTTTACATTGTTGTATTTGTAAATTTGAATTTTTAGCCATGGATAGATGTGAACAAAATGAAGTGAGTATAGCAATAGCCCCGACGGACTACCCGCCGAACTCTTTAAAGCAGCCGGAGATGACCTGGTACAGTGCATACACCAACTCATCTCTAAAGTCTGGTCAGAAGAAAGTATGCCTGATGAATGGAACCTCAGGATCGTTTGCCCGATCCAAAAAAAAGTAGACCCTCTAAACTGCGCCAACTATAGAGGAATAAGTCTCCTGAATATTGCGTACAAGATCCTTTCTGCTATATTATGTGAACGTCTGAAGCCATTTGACAGCAACCTGATTGGACCCTATCAGTGCGGTTTCAGGCCAGGAAAGTCCACAATCGATCAAATGTTCACGCTACGGCAGATCCTGGAAACTACCCAAGAACTCCAAATCGATACCCACCATCTCTTTATCGATTTTAAGGCCGCGTACGATAGCATTTATAGGGACGAGCTATACAGAGCCATGTCTGGTTTTGGCATCCCCACAAAACTCATCCGCCTGTGTAGGATGACGATGGAGAACTCTCGCTGCTCCGTAAGGGTTGGTACTGACCACACAGAAGCTTTTGATGTCAAGAAATGATTCCGACAAAGTGATGCGCTATCGTGCGATTTCTTCAACTTAATACTTGAAAAAATTGTAAGAAAATCCCAAGTTAACTCTACTGGCACAATTTTTTTCAAGTCTGTGCAATTGTTAGCATACGCTGATGACATATACATCATTGGCAGAACCCAGCGAGCTGTCACTGGAGCGTTTGCTAACATTGAAGCTGAAGCGACTAAGATGGGACTAGCTGTCAATGAGGCCAAAACGAAGTACCTGCTGTCCACAAAAAGGGACACACAACACCGGCGGATTGGACAAAACGTCACAATAGACAGGTACAACTTTGAGGTAGTTAGGGACTTTGTCTACCTCGGATCCGCTATAACATCTAACAATAACATCTCGTTAGAAATAAAGCGAAGAATAACTCTTGCCAATCGTTGTTCCTATGGGCTAGGGAGGCAATTGAGTAGTAAAGCCCTCTCTCGAAAAACAAAGGAGACTCTTTATAGGACTCTGATCATACCAGTCCTGCTCTATGGCACGGAGACATGGACTCTATCAAAAGCGGATAAAGATATCCTTAGTCGTTTCGAGCGTAAGGTTCTTCGCAAGATTTTCGGGCCTATCTGCGTTAACGGGCTTTTGAGGAGAAGGTTCAACCACGAACTATACGAGCTGGACAGCGACATTGACCTGGTACAAAAAATACGTATATCACGTTTAAGATGGCTAGGTCATATAGAGCGTATGGACAAAAATGCTCCGGCTCGTAAGATCTTCGATTCCAACCCAGAGGGAAGACGCAGTCAAGGAAGACCTCGCCTAAGGTGGCGCGCGTGGAAGATGACCTCAACCAACTTGGAGTGCGTAACTGGAGTTAGCTGGAGAGGCATGTTGGTTGAGGCCCAGGTTCGCCCCGAACTGTAGCGCCACCTAAGTAAGTAAGTAAGTAAGATGTGAAATCTGGCAGCAAAATTTGATGTAGTGAACCTATACACAGATGCAAAAATATCAGATTTATCCTACATAGATATCAGTTTCATAACGGTACTAACTTGTAGGCAAACCAAAAAGCTGCCAAAATTTCCCATCTTGGTTGAAGGAAGAATCTAAAGAAAATCGTTAAAAATATCAATGTGTCTGATTCGATAATTATCAATATAGATTTTTTGTGAATATCGCTCATCTCGATTTCAGATCTGACATTTAGCATTAATGATTTAAGTGAGGGGCCTCACTTATCAATTATTATTGATTAAACATAAAACTACCAGAATGTACGTACATGTTTGTGGAGTACAGGCGTTAAAAAGCTATTTTTAATATAAAAGCTTTTAGCTCCAATTTTAAAAAGAATTTTTGAAGGTTGCAGTGGACTAGTTAGGGTGTATGCCGAGATACAGACAATGATAAGCCAATATATAACCTAATATTAGAATTTTAGAATAAAAAACTTTGCATATAGTGCTTTTTATATCACAATAAAAAGTATATGTAACTTATCACACTAATAAGCAAACATTTTATTTGGAGGCAAGCCCTAAATAATTTACTTCAATAATTGTATATATACATAATGTAAAATAAACCCCAACAGAGTGCACAAGTAAAATATAAAGCACTTGGGTTCTTTAAAAAAACAAATACTTCTCTTATCTTAACAATAAATTAGTACCATCACGCAACAAACTCCACACCTCGGCAAGTATACGTAGTTTGTGCATACAGTTCACAATAGTACATTATTTGTGTAGCATGAACATATCTACATATGTAGGTACACTTTATAGGTAAGAACAAATAACAAAACGTGCAATTTTTTGCTGCTATGACTCGTAAAATCCGTCCATTGCATTTTGCCTAATATGCACTTATAATATTCCTTCGTGTTCAGGATATGAAACCAACATATGATATTTCCACAATTAGTTCCATCGAGATTAGCCCAGCCATGCAATTACAATAGTTTTGCTATGTGCGGTATATAAATTCCCATCTCGTGGAATCTCTCATGGAATCGCAATTGGACAGCTTGTGAAATTCGAATAGCGACTCTGATATAGACTATGCCACTAAAAGCAGATTTGTTGCAAGTTTTTTTTAAATTTATTATACGTAATTAGAACTCGTTAAATATTTTAAATGGTTAAATATTTTAAATTGTACACTAAATTAGAATCGCCGCGCGAATAGGAAGAATCATGCAATGGATGTTGGAATGGTTGACTGGCCTTAGAGATAAGACCAAAGTGGTTGTAATGAAAATTTTCCCCTCCTGAGTTAATACTAAAGAGTGAAAATTTATACTAGATTATATTTGATGATGAAGTGCTAGGAACACGCTAACCTAATTTATACAGTGCTGTGAAATATTTGTTGTCAATTCTTTGAGATGTTGTGTATACATATACATATATTTTTAATTACTTTAAAATTTAAAAAGAGATTTAATTAACGATATCTACAATATTCTACACATTCGTATAGTACAGTTTTGCTAGTTCACTGAAAAATACATTTTGGGACAGGAACAAAGCTATAAACCAAAATATTAATTTTTGCATTATTAACCAACTCCCCTGGTACAAAATTTTAAATAGTGTCAGATAACTAATTATTATTAAAGGGTATTCTTTTCAGAGTCTGAGAATTTTATATTAAAATGAAACTGAAATGTTTTTAAAATCCAGACAGAAAATAGCGCAAAATTTTGAACCAATTCAGGTTTATAACGCGATCTAAGAAGTTTTCAGTTAGACACGCCTATTTTTGACAGATATGAGTCAAACAGAAACAGAATTAAACATAAAGACATGAAACACTGCTATTTCAAATTAAAATTAAATGCATCGGCTTTCGTGATTACTTTGAGAATTTGGATTGTGAAAACGAAAAGAAAACTGGATAAATTATACTTAAAAAAAAGATAAAGAAGCGTTTTTCAGACTGCATGTATAACGTTAAATTACACTATTTGTCCCTTAAAATGATTAAAATATCGACTCTCATTTTAAAACTATTTCTACAGTCAACTCTCATTTTAAAACTGATTTAGAGTTGGTGTTAAATGTTAATTTTGCGTCAATGTTTTTATTTTGGCAGATAACTTGATGGCATTGATATTTCATGACAACACAGTTTAATTTACATAGACTTTGTTAAACAAATATGGAATACTTAAGAGAGTTTTCAATAACCGATGACGATAAGATATTATGAAAGCTCTTCGTCTTCATAAGAATAAGTTGTGAACATAAAATTAATTAATTGAAACTTGATTAAAATCATGGTATATCTCACCGAGCAGTGACACAAGTCTTTACATCATTTTTGAGAAAGTAAGATTGTTGAGCGTTGTTGTTTCTAAAGCATTTGAACAAGCTCTCTTACTGAAAATGCGCTAATTTGTTATTACATCTATGCACTTTTAATTCGTTGGATTAGAAATTAAATATCGGACCGTCCAAGTTGTATTGGACGGTTTCAAGTCTCAAGTACAAAAAATAAATGCTGGTGTGCCCCAGGGCTCCGTTTTGTATCCAACTCTTTTTTTTTCATTTTCATTAATGATCTCTTATCTGGAACTTCTAATCCAGTTAATTGTTTTGTAAATTCGCTTTTATAATCCTTGATCTTCGGATGTGGACCGAAGAAACCGCAGCGTATGATAAGCTCATGAAATTTTTATCTAGACGAATTAAAAAACCGCGTAGAATTGAATGCTTCAAAAAAAATAATCCAATGCTATCTCCTGTCGTTAAAGAGGGACATTTGCCTTAATGGCGTTGTCCATGAGAGGCACTTGCATCTAAGAAACCGGACAACTTCCAGCCCTTGGTATGTGCATCACCAACCAACTTTTACGGAATGACCACATATTCGATGTCGCCAATGAATGGACAGAATGCAAAAAAAGAGGTTTAAAAGAGCTTTAACAATTCAACCGTAATACGCGCTTCTAAGAATTCTCATTGGTTTACCCTTGATCGCAACTTCGGAACAAGGGTAAGGATCAGGATATTCATTCTGTAAGGATGGGACACTACACGAAATTGGAATACTTTACGCGACCGAATTTTTCCCTCGCATTGCGATATTCAAACCTTTAAAATCATCGGTATCTTCTGTCTTATCCTATCCTATTTTCCTAATCGCCCGCACTGTGTTTAAACATTTTAATGGTAGTCATAACCCCTTGAGTGAGCTCAAAATACATAAAACAAAAAAACCAATAAAGTGTCGAGAAACTTGTGGAAAAGTTAAAACTTCAACGAAATAAGCATCGGAACTTGTATTCACACAAAATCGAACTATTCGAAGAGAGATATTTACAAAAATATAGTCGTTATTTAAGGAAGAGCAGAGGTCAGCTAGTATTCAAATAAAATCATCTTATTGTAGATCGCATTTATTTTTCATTTCAACAAAGTTTAGTACTAGGCTTCAAACCTCGGAGGCCAATTCCGCAAGTCTGGGTTTTCTCTGTGTTCAAGGGTGAGTATCAATTATTTTTTGACAGATCACGTGTACAGGCAAACCTTTGAGTGTGAATAAATTACGATTGAGAAATTGAGTTCCTCGTCTTTTCCGACAAATAACCTGGTAAACAATTTTTGCACAGCACTTTACACAATATACCATTTGAACTTTTAATTATTATTAAATTAATGAGTTTCGATTTGCCAAAGAGATCAGCAAAATGCTGCTAGTGAAAAAGCCGAAAAGAACAATTATATTTCAACAACTGTATTTAAATAATTATCTACCTAACTGTGTCGGACCGTGGTGAATGACTTCAATTAAGGGTTTTATTAATGCATTGCGTCTTAAATTGTAAAGCAGTTTAATTATTACAAAAATAAAAAACAATTTGAATAAAACATTTAATTTATCTGACTTCCGACTTAATCCAAGCCGATTGATATGTAAATAATACACTGTTTTTTTTTCACCGATAATCCATGTATCGGCGATGGAATAGCGATTAGTTTTTTTTTGAAATTCTGGTTTCGAAATCCGAAAGTTTTTTGTTTACATGTTTTAAATTTTATATAATAAGCTTTTCACTTACTTGTATTTCCCCTTGTCTGTTTCAGTCACATTCCTCAGCACTAGACTCCCGTTGGTCAGGGTTATGAATCTGTAAGAATTAAAGAATTTTTTAAAGTTAAAATAAACTGCTAATACGAGTATCTAATCAAGTATTCAACATTATAGCGAATAGTTTTTTTTGTCGATCTTTACTCGCCTGTTTTCTTTGAGTTTTTTTTCAATTGATGTGTTTCCATATAACCAAGATACATTAGCCGTTGGTACACTTTGAACTGGACAGCTCAAAGTAATTGGCATTCCTGGTATGGCAGTTATATTTGAAAAATGTGATGACATTCTTTTTAACACTAAAATAACAAAAAACACATAATTTCAATTTAAAATGTAATTCAAGATTATCTAAGAAATTAGCATACCTGGATATTCGACAGAACAGCTTTCTGATAGAAGGGCATGTTGGCCCCATGTTGTTGCATTTACTAAACAGCGATACACTCCTGTGGCTTTTTGATTTGTTGGTAATCTAAGTGTACCGTTATTAAAAATTTCAAAATGTTTTAACTTGAATTGTTTTAATGCTTTAATTTCGATGCCATTGCGATACCAAACATAGACGAATCTTTTGCCAGCAACTGAGTTTTCCTCTGCAAAAAGAATAATTATGTATAAGACTTTGGAGTTTTACTGATTCAAATTAATAAAATTATGTGTTTATTTTTATGTTTTAATTTATAGATATATTTTACATATTTTATTTTTGTACAGGTTTTTGAAATCAATAAATGATATTATTAGGTCTGTTTCTTTACTCAACTTCCGGATCCCGCGGGATCCCAAATTTAGCCAAAAACTTTGTAACGAAGCGTTACACTTACGCACCCCATCCCATGCCGAACCGGAATTATGCACCTGACCACCGCCAAACCAGTCAACTCACCAGTCATATTTATTTATTTTCATTATAAAAAATAAATAAATCCAGCAAGACCGCAAGACCACCACATAACAACAATACAGCAGCATCGTGCGACCACTACATGTACCTAATCATTCGACTAGAGTGGAGTGCCACACTACCAGCAGCAGACGCCAGCAACAACGTACGACCTTAACACCACGCTAACATTAACGTTCGTCATCCTTACAATTCACACTACCTTAAGGTAAGAATTATAATAAGTGGATGTAAGGAATTACGATACGAGAGGAGGAAATTTGTACACTCTGAAGCATACCTTGATCTAGGTTTTGGTGATTGCTGAGGAATAAGATTCACATTGATGCCCAGTGGCAGCACACTTGGTGGTCAATTCCGTTTAACTTTAATTGGTACGTTGTTGTGCCATTTAAGACGCACTTTTTCGTAAACAGAAGATTTTCAGTTGGGTTAGCCTTGAGCTAGAATTAGATTCCTATAAACCGCCGATTTCCCTACTTTCCCCTTCAGGGTTAGTTTAGGGCAAAGTAATTTTCCCTTGGGTTAGCCTTGAGCTGGAATTAGATTCCTAAAACGTACTATTCCCCGGTTCGCTTCTTCAAAGTGAACGTCTTGGGGCTGAGCTTACTACTTTAACTCAAATAACTAGCTTTGTGATTATATGAAATACCTTGTTAGTTATTTTAAGAAAAAGAAAATTGTAATATTGTAAATCACCCGCTTTGAATTTAAATAAAGAAATAATTGTAACTGGTAATTGGCGAGTTCTTCGTTCCACATTCGAGTTTTACTTTGCTTTCTTCGGACAAACCCTGTACACGATGAACTCACCTCAGCATCAGGAAAAAAGCATCACAACGTGTTTCCTTACTTTTTTTCTGGCATGAAAATGCCGGAGCTTTTGACTTTTCTTCAATGTTTGTCATTTTCTCCAGCAAGAATCTAACCGAACATTTTAGTTACTGCACTTTATTGCATGTCAAACAAGAAATCAGCTGATCGATTAATTTGAATTTGTGAAGTAGTGTAAATAAAACTCTTTTTTTACAATTTTAAGAAGAAGAAAACCAAACGATTGAAACCAATATATTATTAAATTTATCTCCTGGTTCTTTTAGTAGAGCTCAAAATGATAAGTGCATGCTGTACTGTATTTCGTGAAAATATTTTCATACATGTTGTCGCGAATCAATTTTTTGTTGTTGTAAGGAAATCGACATAAGGTAACACAACTAAATGTCAACAAAGCAAAGATGTCAAAACATTTAGGCATAACTCTGATACCAGCTACTCGGTTGTTGACAGTTGATTGAAATCCACTGACATTTCTGCTCTGACACGGAAGATCTGTTTGTTTTCTTTTTGGGTAAAGTTTGGGAAAAAGCTTAGTTTGGGCTCAAACAATTTCCCCCTTTTCACGTCTTAAATTGACAATTGTCAAAAGTGCTGGTATATAGATTTGTATATATTGGAAGCCCGAGGCATATGGACTAATAGCGTAAGATACCAGGCATCCGAAATTGCAAAAAATATCTGTGGTAGTGTTACCAGAATTTGTAGAGTAAGCAAAACTGTTTGACGTTTCAGCTAATTTAGCTTTACTTTAGTGTGTGTGCACCTGCGTGTTGTGTTGTATGTAAAAATATGGATCTGTGATTTTGTTACCGAAAGGAACGCGAAAACTGCTCCGGGATCAATGGTGATCCGATTTTTTGGTTGAAATGAAAACGACATTATCCCAAAATAGGTAATTTTGCTGATTTCGAAAACAATTTCTCTTGCTAGTGTGTGTAAAGTAGATAAAAT
This sequence comes from Philhelius pedissequus, assembly GCA_910595825.1. Classification (NCBI taxonomy): domain Eukaryota; kingdom Metazoa; phylum Arthropoda; class Insecta; order Diptera; family Syrphidae; genus Philhelius; species Philhelius pedissequus. The sequence continues at coordinate 51,180,104 of OU343161.1, read as the reverse complement.
CTTGCTACAAATGCAAAATTTGGTTTGACGGAATAAAATCGATTTTATTCAGAAAATTTTCGATGTTGTCCATTGTAAATAACCCCTTTTTATACGGGGTGTATTAAAATCGTACCTCATTTGCCCAAAATTTGCTTTTTTGTATTCTTTAAAGGCGTTTGAAAAAAATTTAAGTTTAATTCATTAAAGAACTAAATTTTGAGTTGCTAGATAAAAACACTTTTTTTAAGATTTTGTAGAAATATATATGATGTATTATATCAATTTAAGCTATTGGTAAACATATTCGATATGCATATTAGTTTAAAAGTTTTAAAACATTGGCGCAAAATTTTAAACAGCAAACAAATTGCTAAGTAGTATCATGCTAATAACTAAAGCACTTTACTAAAATATTCCTAATTTTAAACACTTTTTAATTGGCACCCTCCTAAACTGCACTGCTGAAAACGCCCAAAAGTGTGCAAAAAAAATAATGAACATAACTTTTTGACGTTTGTAAATGTCAAAGTGACATATTATGGATTTAGTACGATACTAAAAATAAAAATTTTAGTTAAATTTAGTAAAATGTTAAGAAGATATTACGATACTAAACTCCTTTAAAATTAACAAAATCCTCTTTTAAACATAGTACCTATCATACTAAAAATGATTTAACATATTGTTAAATGGACTAAAATGTTGCGCCATTGATTTAAGTTATTATAAAATGTTACTAATTTTATTTATCTTCAATGCAATTCTAAATTGAAATGATATACATTTATGGAAAGGTCATCAGTAAAAACGAAGTGAATTACGTTTTTCATAGCTTTTGAACATACCCACCGATTTCAACGGATTTCTGATGGATGAGATTAAAAGAAAAATGACTGGTGGATGGATGAGATTATAAGAAAAGTGGCTAGCGGACGGATAACACTCTATGTGTGCGTTCTATAGGGATAGTTGTATGCGTTAGCCGCTTGTAGGCAAACCCGTTTGACAGCCGAGTATTCCCATCTTGGCATTTCTCATCTTTGGCATGTTTTAAAAATAACAGTGTTAATGGATGTAATCAAAGGTCAGAAGCGAGGATTGTCACATATCCACATTCTGCTTAGGTTGATTGAGAAAATCCAACCAGACCAATTAAATTCAATCTCCAAAATTATCAGTTTTGTTCTTTGGATATAAACAGCCAAATTAATAAACTTGGACTAGGGAAGGTTTAGGACTTATTCCGTGGACTAAGTACGAAATACTATTAATAAACCACAATTTCTGCTATTTGAAGTTTGCCAACTTAGTCCTGCGGTAGACCATCGAAGACGGTGATCTAGTGATTGACTAAGAATTGACATTTAGAACAAAATTTACAGGGACATAGAATAATAAAATGCAAGACTAGATCGTACAAACTTGCTCTTGTAGCTAACAACTTTAGTGTTACTAACTGACGCTGTTGGTAGGTAGCTAGCCTATAGTTATCCTATGCAGATTTAAAGCCCATGTAAGTAATTACCTTGATTCTTAGTATAATGAATTGTCGAATGCATGATTCAATGAATAGTTACAGGTACCTACCTATAAATGTATATTTAAATGGATTTTAATTATGTAAGTTAGGAGGGTAATAATGTAAATATTTACAAGTAAATATGTATATAATTAAAGTGAATGGTGTATAGGTGGGAAAAAAATCGTGTTTTAAACTTATTTAAACTGCCAAAACCATCACTTTAAACTTATTTAAACTGCCAAAACCATCGGTTTTTCGAAAAAAAAAAACGAATAACGCCATTAGATGCCACGGATTAATGAAAATTTTATAAAAAAGTATCTCGAAAATTGTAGGACGGGATTTGATGAAATCCTGTTTTTTATTTTTCATTTTTTTAAATTTTGGTATGCAATTTTTGAGAGATTATTAATGTACATGTGAATATAAAATTTAAAATTATTTTTTTTTGATTAGTTTTAAAAATATTGATTTTTCAAAAAAAAATTTAAATAATTAATTTTAATTTAAAAAAAAAGTTATTCAAAATGTTGATATGCAAAATTAATTAAGCTACTTAGATCTTCTCAGATATAAAATTTGACATAAATCCAATGTACCTTTACCGAGAAAGCCAAAAATTAAAAAAAAAACGTTATATGAAAGGTACCGTTAAAAGACTTTTCCCGTAAACTTGGTTCAGATTAAATGATAGCTATTGCCAATAAAAAAAATTCTCAAAAATTTGTATCAAAATCGTTTTATCCGTTTTCGAGAAAAATAAGATTTCCTAAACGTTTATACGGCAGGTACCGTTATTTTTAGGCATAAAAATATAATTTCAATTTCCCCTCTGAGGAATACCAAAAGAATCACACATACCAAATTTGAAGGTAATCGCTTCCCAGCAAACATTTATCTGAAGGTTCAGATTCTAATCACCAAAAATGAAGAATAATATTCAGGAAACCTTCAGTTTTTTGAATGAATTATGAATATATACAAAGATCCTACAAATTCTTACCAGAGAGACACAAAGAGATATGTATTCTGTGTCAAAAAAAAACAACACTCAGATTTTGTTGTTGGATCCTTCATATGGAGATCCTTTTTTGTTCATCCTTTTATTTTTCTTTTTACCAAGGGGTAATGATGTCGGGTCATTGTAATGACAAAAGTTTCGTTTGCATAGTCGATTATCAGTTCGGAAAAGTTTTTCGAAAGATCGGTTTAGCTAGGTATTAAATGGGTACTTACTTACTTAACAAAAAATATATATAAAAAAGCAAATGATAAAACATAAAGGTATGTAAAAAATGGTGTTAAATTTTCTTAGAAATATAAAAATCAGTTCTTTAATTATAGCATCGTGTAACAATTAAGAAGTCCTGGAAGCTATAAAAGCCAAACAAGAGGCAAATCAAAAAATGTGCCAGAGGCTCACCGATGAAATATTCAATCATAAATGAATCAGAAATAATGAATTCACTTATGATGCAATTTGAATCCTTTTACCTGGGCTGTTAGACACCGATTTGAATTATTTTAATGATTCATTCATGATCTGAAAATTCTGCAATTAAATGAATGTACATAACCGTTCCATATATTCCTTTAAATGATTAATCCCTGAACCTTTTCTGAATCGCAAAAATGATTCCTGTACGATTAATTAAAGTGAAGGTATATACTTAGAAATCCTTCACTTAATTGAATTTTATTGGAATTATTTTTATGATTTAGAAAAGATTCAGGCATTAATCATTTAAATGAATATATGCAGCTCTTATATACGTTCATTTAAATGACGAATTTTCAGATCATAAATGAATCATTACAATGATTCAAATTGGTGTCTAAGAGCCCAGGTAAAAGGATTCAAATTGCATCAGAAGTGAATTCTTTTTCGGCCGGTTTCTTCACTTTTATGAATTAATTATCGTTCATTTCTGAATTAAAATGTTAGTTGGTTAAGCCGTTTAGGCTGTAGCTCGTTATACATACAGATGAACAGACTGACAGCCAGACATTTTTTGGCGATCACTTTGTTAGGCTTCTCTATGATCGTAATGTCATGTTTGATTGTTAGATTTTTTTTTTACGAATGCATAACTTGCCTTATAGTACCAATAATCGCAAGTAAAAAGTGGTAGAGCTGATACTTATTGTAGTAGATTTTGTTAGATTTTTTATTAATAGTAAATTTTAGTCCATGGTCTTACTCTTATTTCATGGACCAAAGGTGGACTAAGCGTTTTTTATTAATAGGGCTGATAGGTTCCAATTTGGAAAAGGACATACATAAATTTAATCGATTTTAGGCTAAATCAGTGGTAGGGCGTGTAGTAACGGAGTGTACCTATATATATTTATTAGTCACGACGTTAAATTTCGTTAATAGTCGTGTTTTATTAACGCCAATAACCCATATGGTTCACCCCATGAAAATAAAACGATCTGGGTTATGTACTTAAATGTACCCTCTGTTCACCGAATTTAATGCTAATATTTACAAACCCTGATAGAAACCCCAATAAAAACCTGGATCTCGTGATTTTTTTTGTAATACGTGTTAAAAAAAAAACCCAGACCCATAGTTAATACAACGCAGCTAATAAATAGTTTGAATTAAAATTGATCAAATATTATTTGATTTAGAATAACAAAATCTATTAACGCTTCAGGGAGCATTTTCGAGTAAAAGAACACAAAAAAAATGTTAACGTAATTCTTGAACTACGATAAAATAATTCACTCATATTAATCGGTAAGGAATGTATGTAATATACAAATTGTGACAGTAAATTATGATACGACTCATAAATATTTGAGGATAGGGCGTAGATTGAAATATTTTGTATTCAACATGATTGCAATAGCTCATAAATTATAGAATTCCATTAAATTCCAAACATTTTAATATCTACTTTCTTATATTCGTGACAAAATAATTATTCAAATAAAAATGTTTTTTTTCCACTGGCAAATTTAATTCATGTACATGTGTATAAAAAATTAAAAAAAAAAAAACGAAAATCCAAGGAAAAAAATATATATCTACATATTTGACTTATTTTTATGAGAAATTGTGTGCTTTAAAATTTAAATTCATAACTTTTATGAATCTGCAAACATGAAGTTGTATCTATTCACTTTTTCTACATATACATATATACCGTTCATGGTATATCCTTTAAGCATATATTCGTACTCACCTGAATCATAGTTTATTGAGGCTGAACATGGTAGATAATGTGGCACATTTGGCTGGGATATTAGCAGTCTCGTTACTGGTGGCCTTTTTATCTGAAGGAAGTTTGCATCTATAACGGAGTTACCAAGTGAGGCACCAACTGAAAAATAGAGAAAATAAGTAAAGATGATGAATAAAGTTATCTGTGTATATGTGACATCGTAATGTAGGTATGTAAATATGTATGTTGATTATGAATTTTAAATATTTTAAAACATGTACCTATGTATGTACGGTACGTACATGACTATAAACTTTCAGCCATTAGTTGATTAAAAATCAAACCATCAACATTTTGTGTGTGTATTTAAGAATACATTAAGGAAGAATGTGATATAGCACACATCAGTGTTGATTTTATGGTTTAAATGGGAACCATAGAAAGTTGGATCGAAAATTATAAGCTAAATGAGTGAATGACTTTGTACCGCGGTAGTTAATTCTAGTAGTATTATTATAATAAAAGGGTACATGCCCTGTTTCACAGATCATACAACAAATGTAATATATGATTTTGAAAATGCTGCTGTGTGATTTCTGTCTACAGTATTGCTGTAATACAAAATTCATGAACCAATACTTCACTGGAAGTATTGGAAAGTGATACAAAAAGTTTTATGTGTTGTAAAATGTATTATGCAAATGTTCAATACATTGAATTCAAAAGTTTAGAAAATACTGAATTTTTTAATGCAACTATTCATCATATTTGTTATTAAATGCATTTTATTGACAGTACGCCTTGATTTTGAATTCAGACAAAATGTGTCCAAAGTGACACATAACTAGTGATGGGCATAATCAATGGATTTCATTAATTGGGATATAAGTATTCGAGTGACCAAAATAATCGATTGATCATTCGAGTTATGGAAAAGTAAGACAATTGGAATAGTTTACTACAATTTCAATATTTAATATTCAATAGTTTGGTTGAATTTAGAAATGTCACGAATCGGAATAATGTTAACTACTCATAATATGCCAATAGATACCTAAACCATTTAGTTTTAGGTACATGATTTTTCCATTTCTAAAAAAGTAAAATAAATAAAAATATAAAATAAAAAACCATTAAAAAAACACAAATCCGAATGTATGAAAAACAATCCTAAATTATTTTCTACTTTGCCAGATTAAAAGTTTAGTATCAAAAAACAAATACAGAATAAAAAGTCTTCACAAATACCTAAGAAATGTACAAATCCACCATGGTCCATGACTAAGACAACTCTATAAAAGCACCCACTCTTTTTTTCATTTTTTCATATACAGTTAGGTAACCTGTATATCGAGTGATAAAACATAATGTAACAAACTGTATCGAGAGCTGAGTGATTACTATTACTATTTTACTAATTCATTCGAATGATGAATGCTACAACAACAGATATATAACGGGTGATTTTTTTGCTACTTGGTTTTTGACGTTTATATTTTTGACAGATTACACATGACAAATTCCACGAACATTTGACACTTCGATTCAGTATTGTTTCATTTCATTTCATCATGAATAGACTTACGCCTGAACAACGTTTGCAAATTATTGAAATTTATTATCAAAATTCGTGCTCTGTGAAAAATGTGTTTCGCAAGCTACGTCCGTTTCAGCTACGAGGCTCATTTTTGGCTAAATGGATACGTAATAAGCAGAATTGCCGTATTTGGAGTGAAGAGCAGCCTGAGGCAATTCAGCAGCTACCAATGCATCCCGAAAAATGCACTGTTTGGTGCGGTTTATGAGCAGGCGGCATCATTGGGCCGTACTTCTTCAAGGACGATGAATGCCGCAGGGTTACGGTCAATGGAGAAAGGTACCGTTCGATGATAACACATTTTTTTTGCCGCAAATGCAAGAATTGAACTCGGTCGACATGTTGTTCCAACAGGACGGTGCCACATGCCACACTGCACGCGAAACCATGCATCAATTGAGAGGCGAATTTGGTGAGCAGTTGATCTCACGTTTTGGCGCAGTCAATTGGCCACCAAGATCATGTGATTTGACCCCGTTATACTATTTTTTGTGGGGCTATGTTAAGTCTATTGTCTATGGGGACAAGCCAAACACGATTGCTGCCTTGGAAGCCAACATTGAACGCGTCATTGGTGAGATTCCGGCCGAAATGTGTGAAAAAGTTTGCCAAAATTGGACCTTCAGAATGGACCACCTGAAGCGTAGCCGCGGGCAACATTTAAGTGAAATTATTTTTAAAAAGCAAATGGCAGAAATTTCATTCACTTTTTACAAGTTTCTGTGTTTTTTTGAATTTTCAAAAACCAAGCTCTTAAAAAATCACCGTTTAGTTAGCTGAGATTTAATCCTTTTTGACGGCGGGGAGGGTACGCTCATCAAGATGGCCTTTCACTTGCTTTGTTACATCTGAAATAGCTTGTTTAGTAAGCCAAACAAGTTATAAGAGCTACCATTCAGAGGGTCAATTTTGCCACAGCTTCTTTCATAATTCATCCTTTATCGCTCCTTCTAATTTGCTAAATCTGGTATTTGCTCCAAAAATTAACTAAATAAATATGTTGCCATTTTTAACGGAAGCAATAAATAAATAAAGAAAACAAAAACCACAATTATTATCCCGGACATTATTTTCAGAGAAATGAAAAAAAAAATGGGTGTTATTAATATTTCATGAAAAAAAAACTCAAAAATCGGAGCAGGATTAATCATTTAGTACTTTTTAGTAAGCACTTTGAAAGGAATTTGCCAAAAAGGGTTTGAGAAGCGCCTTAAGCGTGTTAATATAGTGATAAAATTAACAAAACTCGGTAAAAACTTGACATTATTTTATCACCTTACATTTTCAACATTTTATTGTTTTTCTTAAATGTTCGGCGCTTTGAAAGAACTCCAATGGTCTGAGCAAGACGAAAAACTTAATGGCGTTTTGTGTTGATATGTAATTGTTCAACGCGATATAAAAATGACAAAACACTTTAATGTACTCGTAGGCACTACAAAACATCTTTCTTAACATTTTAGAAGTTTTGACCAAGTTGGTTTTTATGTGGACTTTGGAGAATTTTTAAAAAGTGATTCTCATTGGGTTTATTGGTCTTTATGATGATTAAATGAAAGCAATTTTAATTTTCTTTCTTAACGCAAAATAAGTTTATGAATAAGGTTTTTGCGTTTAGAGGGATGATAAGGAGAACATAACCTTGCACTTGTTATTAACTGATGCCGACTCGTAGAATTTTAACCTCAAGAGTAAAAACTACTTCAATGAATCTTTGATATGAAGTAGTAGTATTCAATGAAATATCTATGATATTCAAGGCAAGGTGTGAGCTTCTTTCTCAAAATGGTAACCCGTATAATGGTAGCCTTAATCAATTCTGTACGCTGTGCAACCTGAAATCGAAAGAAGACATCATCAGCATATGTCCAACATTCAGACAACAAAGACTAATTTTCTTTGGAAAACAAATACTATCGATGCAGGAAACTATCCAACTTCTAAATGAGTGCGACTGGAAAACCCTTAGCAGTTTTTTAAAAACAGTCTATAAGTATAGAATGTTAATAATATCAGAATACGTTTGAGTCCTTATTTTCTCTTTAATGTTTTGAAAATTTAATTGAATTAACAAAATACCTGTATATAAATTTGGTAACCAGACTGAGCAATAGCTCTTAAATTCTATTTTGTAATTTACTTTTATTATCGAAATGTAAAATAAATAAATCACTTACTTACTTACTTACTCGTAGAATAATCGTGACGGACCAACTATTGGTTTCAGTGTGTTGGTTTTTCGCCGACAGCCACTTCGACCATAAGTGATTCATAATACAAATAAATTTGTTTGCTTGCCTTAAAGTTGAGTTGACCTGAGATCAATGGTGTGTTATAAACACGTCGAAAATCTGTCATAGATGAATCCCCTTTCTTCTTTGTTGCATTAATGAACACACTGATTCTGCAGAACGTGTTTAGGACCGAACTCAACACAATATTCTATATTTAACCGAAAAAATACGTTTGATAGTTAAAATCGTTTACTAACTTACTCACTCGGTATTTAAAATCGGTCGAAAATCCCCATCACTAGGAACGAGTGAGATGCACTAACCTGATATGATATACTGCATAGAGTATTCCCTACAAAGATTAATTTTACATCATCCAATTTCACTTTGCAATTTTTAAGCATGTGAGTGAGAGACGTTGTGGTGGCCGGGCTACACAAAATCAGCCCGTTTGAAAAATTACAATTATCGCCCCTTTTTTTGTGACACCATAAAAAAGGTGTGAGTGAACATTTCTGAACTAATTTGAGTAAAGAATGTGCAGAGATAATTGAGCAAACTTAACATCTATTAAAAATCAAACATGGCTTTTTTTTTTTTAGATACCTCTAACTTTTGACGTTTAGAAAACCAGTGAATGCACCTAAAATTGAGAAAAAACTAAGCGAAAATAATTTTTTTGTTTTTGTTAATGGCCGCGTTCAATGACGTATTATAGATATGTTATCTCGACTACCTAACTATCCGAGTATATTTGTGGACGGATTCAGTTAACCGAAAGCTGTCAAAAAATAAGAACAAAACGCATACCAAATGAATTTTCCAGTCAGCTGTTCTATAACTCAAATTAGTTTTCATGAGAACAGCTGTTTTTTCATCAGATGTGCTTTTACACGCATTACAACAAACAGAAAGTTATTCCAGATTGCTCAGAACAAATAAGTGAACGCCCGCAATGTCAAAATGACATATGTCATATATGATGCTAAAAAGATAAAATAAGCTTTTGGTGAGTTTAACATTAGTAAAATGTTATATTATAGGTGTTCGAGATTTAAATATGTCTCTTTCGGCTGTTTTGGTCGTAATGTTTTTTTTAATGAAACAATTTCATTTCATTTCCCGACGTTTCGACGGTGGTTGCTGTCTTCTTCAGGGGATCTTTTATTAACAAAAATAAAATGAACATATTATACACATAAGAACATTTAGTGTAAAATTTTTGCAAACTTACATTTAGTACGTATCACAGATAGACATAAATAATACAATGAAAGACAAAAAAAAATTTTTATGATATAAAAAAAAACACTTCGATTGAAGTTTAGTCGGCTTTTAAATTGTCACGAATTCTGCTTAGTCACCAAAGAGCAGTGAACCGATGAAATGTTCTGGCTGTCTTGTTTACGATTCATATTGTTTTTGTTATTAATAATATGAAGCGTTTCTAGAGTATACCGCTTGGAGACATGTTTCTCCCTTTCCAGGATTTCCACTCTGTAAAAATCTGGTTTGTGTCCACGCTCAATGGAGTGTAAGACCAATGCTGTCTTCCCAGTGCTTTTTAAATTAATGTCGGATTTGTGGTTGGAAATTCGTTGACGAAGAAGTTGTTTCGTTGTACCGATATAGGAAAGATTGCAATTTTCATTTTATAGACTACGTCTGTGCACTTATCCTTTTCTATTTTTGTTATCATGTTGGTGAAAAGTGGTGCCAGCGTCCTTTGGATTTGTACGCTAAGCTGACGTCATTAGTATTATTTTTTACCATCTCTTTAAAGTTTTCTGACAGTTTGGGAACATAAACTATACTCTTATAAATACCTCTCTCTTTTTGCCGATTATCAACAGAAGCTTTGTGTTTTTGGCGAAGTATCAAGCTCCGTATGATTTCCCTTGGATAGCCATTATCTAGGAGAATTTGTGTGACTATTTTCTCATTTGCGGCGTGAAATTCCCGGTCACTCAACGCAAAGACTTTTTGAACTAGATTAGAGACTGTATTAATAAGAATATGCTTTGCTTGATTGGATCTAAAGTTGACAAGTCTTCCAGATGCTGTGTCTTTTTGATATCAATTGAAAGAGAGTCAATCATTAACGCGACGAATCTTGACGTCTAAGAACGTTATCGCTCTGTTTTGTTCCCTCTCAACGGTAAATTGTATTTTTTCATGATATGAATTAAGGCATCGTAAAAAATTGTCGACCTCCCCCTCATTAACAACTGTAAATATATCATCTACATATTTGACGATTATCTTTGGTTTGTTACTATCAGCAAATTTATTGTCCAAAAGGTTAACAATAAGCATTAGTAAAATGTTAATAGATATAGTTTGATGATTGCCAGTTCTACTGACATTGTTGAAATATAACCTCAGTAATTGATTTTCTAGGAACTAAACTGTTTTTTTTTTATTTTTTATTTAATTAAAAAAAGTAGATTTGCCAAAATAATTGAGAAATTTTCCATTAAGCACAAAGGAAAATAAATTACGATAATAATATTTACTCCACATTTATTATTTTTTTTCGCAACGAAAAAGTCATTGGCATTATTTTCGATACCTCATTTATTAATATTGATTAGTTGCGTGGGATGCAAGGGGGTCATTTACTTTATAACTAAATAATATAAAAATAAACACAACCCAAGAGCTAAAACAAAATTCCAGTATGTATTACATTTTGTACAACAACAAAAAAAATAAAAACGTCTGGGAATTAAGATCTCACTGTAATTATAGCTTTTCTTTAAGTTAGGTGAATATGTACATAATTATGTTATTTTTTTTCATAAATGCAGCAGCATGTGAAAATTAATATTAACGTACATACATGATATTATATTCTTGTGGAGCTTTTATTTTTTAATTAAACTGATAATTAACTTTCAATTACAGTAAAATCTCCATAATCCGGTCACAAATAGAAAACTAATCCGAAATAGAATTATAAGCAATTTTCCAGCTAAATATCCAGTTACATTCATTCCCTTAAGCATTTCAACCGTAATAAAGTGCTTTTAGAAATGCTTAACAGTTTACTATTATAAGTGCCAGGGAAATCACAACTCCAATTTTTAAAAGGATTCAGCTGATCGAAAGAATGCAAGAGCTTGCGAGTTCAAGAGAACGAGAAGTGAAAGAAATTTGAAGAAGGTGATTGACGGATTGCAGCAAATTGCCGAGGAACCTGATTATTTTACTCAAAATTTCTTGAAGGAAATTACAGAATTGCATTTCAACACTTAACCAATTTTTTTGAAGAGGCAAAAATGTCCTTTGATAAAAAAAAAATTAGATTAAATGAGCCCCTTTAACCATAAACAAGAAAAACCAAAGTACTGGAACCACCGTAAATGCTCTGTTCTATTTGAAGACAGAGAGCAATAATGTGATCTTTTGAAATATTGTTTGATGATATATTCATATACAGGGTGTCTCGTAAGTCAAAGTTAAGCGTCAGAATTTTAAATGCTCCAAAACGGTTTAAATGTTTACAATCTTCTTTACGAATGAAGAAGTAGTAAGTGTTGTACCATTTTGAAATCTTGATGAAACGGGCCAATTTTTTAAACAACTTGCCAATGGTAGAGTAGTACATTTTTTTCTCGAAATATGAAGTGTCAAAGTTAGGTTGCAAAATTTGTTTTAACCATGATTTAGTAAAACTTTATTTTTCTTACGAAACTGACAATATTTATTTTTGGATTTATTATTGGAATTAATAATTAATAATAACAATTAATGGTTATTTAGGATTACGTACAAAATAAAAACACCCCAAAATTTGTAAATTTGTGACCACAGTACCTAAAAATGTGGCCTATGGTATTGATTTTCTCTATTTTTTCTAAATATTGCAATTATTACTTAACCAAGCGTGATTGATCTTTTGTATTACTTTTCTCAATACCGGTATAAACTATCCTATCACCCTGTACCCACTTGACGTTGGCTTACGGGACATCCTGTATAATAACAGCCATCGCAGTATCAAGAAATCAAGTTTCAATATATTGAGCAAATTTTTAACAAAACGAATCTGTTAACTACACCACAAAGGGAACTACGCGATAGCCCAACAGTAGAAGGCTATAACGAGACAGACTTAATCAATGTGGAACAAAGGGTTCAACAAGCGCTTGTAACTTTATCTATGACAATACAAACACATTGCAATAGAGATTTTCAAATTGATATCGTTAAAAACAATTTCCTCTACTTACAATTATATGGCGGTAATTCTTTGATCTATTTTCACAAATGCTGGACAAACAACCAATTCCCAATTAGTAGAATTTGTAAGTCTGTTTTCACACTACGGAACTTGAGTTTTCGAGCAACTTTAATTTTGTAGGCGAGAATAATTGTCAGGTACCAATATATTTGATGTCAAAAAAGAATTTAGACATGGGACCTCGCTGTCATGCGATTTCTTCAAACATACTTGAAAGAAGAGTGTAGAATTGCCGAGCTAACACCAGAGACACTTCTTTCAAAAGTCTGTTCAACTTCTTACATAAGCCGACGGTGTTCACACAATTGGAAGAACACAGCGTTACGTCAATGACCCCATTGTGAATATTGAGGCGGAAACCACGAAGATAAAGTTTAGTAGTAAATGAGGGAAAAACCAAGTATATGCTCTCATCAAGAGAGGATGACCTAGTCTCAACACTTTCTTAGGGAGCTATAAGTTTGAGGTGAAGGCAAGTTAAATTGCGAAACTAGAGGCAATTAGCTAAGGATGCAGAAGCTGACTGGAGAAACTTGTTAGTTCAAAAGAAAGATAAAAGATTGACCTAATAGACAAGCAGGTATTAAGAGGTGTGATCAAAATTGCGTAAGAAATCAAAAATTATAGCTAGATCTGTATATGACGAACAAAATGATACTCATAAACTGTGGTATTTCAGTGGTAAAACAAACGTCACACTTTTTCGATCAGCGGATGTCTCTTGTCAGGTGTCTACATAATACTTTCATTATAATACTTTATTTAAATTTAATTCGCTTAAAGAATATCAGTCGTTCCTAGAATTTTCGCAGTAATGGTTTTCTTATGATTTTGCTTGTCTAAGAGCCTTTTCACACCAAACCTAAAACACGGTTTTCGCGAAATTATCGGTTTTGGCTGAAAACCTAAGCGAAAACACAAGTTTTCACATGCAATTTTGATAAACCACAAGTTTTGATAAGCTACAAGTTTTAAATAAAACCTGTCGAAAACATGTTGGATTTGCAAGATGAACTAAACCAGTGTTTTGCAAACTTTTTGAATACGCGACCCCTCGTTAGTAAAAACATTTTGGCGAACCCCCATTATAAAATGTACTTTGTCAGTTCCATAAATAGTGGTATACTCTGAACCCCTTTTATGACCAGTCTAATTATGTATCGAGTTCTGGAATTAACACAGAATTATTGATGTGCTTAAAAGATTTAAAATTTGGAAATTCGAATAATTTTGTTTACCCCACTGGGCTATAAAAATTATTATTTCTCGCTGATCTTTTAGGCCACTTAAACATCTTGAATAATAGCCTTTAAGGGGGAGAAGAAAACATATTAACTGGAAAAGACAGAATCAAAGGATTCCTCGCAAAACTTAGTTTTTGGTCAGTCTTTGCAAAAAAATATGATTCCTTACGTCAGATGAGTCGATATCAGTAAGCTCTCACATTTCTCTTATGACACAGAATTTGTATAATTTGCAGGAGAAACTATTAAGTTACTTTCCAGAACTGAATTCTTAAGGTGGAAATGGACAAAGATGGATACTAAATCCTTTTTTGAATATTTCAGTCCAACTCGCCGATCTACCATCGGTGAAGATGAAAGAAAATCTTATAGTGATGTAGGTAGATTTAGCTGTAGTCGGTATGCTAAGAATGAAATTCAATTTAAAAACCATTGATAATTTCTGTATAAAGAGAAGAAGTGAATATCCAGAGCTGGAAAAAGAGGTTTTAAAATTTTTAGTTCAAATCGCCACTTCATACCTTTATGAACTAACGACCCCCAGGTCGCGACCCACACTTTGAAAAGCACTGAACTAAACAAACACACCTTGTGAAACATTCAGTGTTCAATTAATCGTCACATAAAAAGCTGACGGGTTTCTGCCAGGAAAAACAAAAAAAAAACAGCTGTCTGGAGTAATTTCAATTTCAATTCACAACGTATTTGATAATAAATATGAAAATAAATAAATTAAGCGAATTCCATTTAATTGAATAGAAAGCTCTCCTACTTATACAGGAACTTTTCGAACGCAATTTTTTAGGGTAATAAAGTGGGAGTCGAGGTGAAATTAAGCGGGGAACACTGTGTTTGCCTTGTAATATAGTGTAGCAGAATTTTAGAGTCAAATATGGCAAAGTTTTGGAAACATTCTCACTAAATTTCAAATATACGTAATAGCGAGTTTCTACTGTACAATATTTTGTTGTTGGTACATTTGTATTACTATACATTGAACAAATGACATTTTGTTTCGTAGATTACTGTGTGCCCCGATGACGCACGAACATTTGCAAAGAAACAAGCTCATGTCGAAGATATAGGTATAATGTAATTGGAATTAGATACAATATGTAATTCAATTCGTTTTCTTGACTAATCAATATATAATATAAATATACATATGCATGTAGATCATACATCGATATTAGTATATATAACGCGCGTTTCTACTTTTTCCGTTTTAAATAAATTTGTGTTTTTTTTGCATTTGAAGATAATGTATCTAATGGAATTGGTCATGATATCCGTTTGTAAATTAGATGTAGTAATCATAAGAGAACATCCCAATTAAAACAGAAATTTTGTTCGAATTATAATTACAAATTGGATAGGAATTTCTATTTTAAAATGTAAATCTAATGCAGGAATTATTGAACCAAATTACACTGAGAGGACATTGGCAGGTAAGAAGATTGTACAGATGTTGAGTCTAATCGAATTTAAACAAATCACTAAACTTTTCTTGGGTTTACTTCATTAGAATAAAGAGGGTTTGATGGAAATTGGCTATTTATGGTAAGGATTTTTTGATTTTTGTGATGCCTTACTTACTAAAATAAATCCTGGCAAAATTATCCCGTGTGCCCAGGCATATTGTACACATGGTTCCAAAGTCGACTAATATATCGCCGATTTAATTGAATGTGGGATCGTATCTGAACGCCAAAGAAGCATTTCCAACTATCACGTTTGGCAGTCTGTTTTGTCTAGGTTGCCTAAGTTGACAACTACTTTCTTCGAAAACTTATTCGAATGCTTCAAACGCTGCCTACGATCCATTTCAGTCTCATAAATTGAATCCACAATCTTGTAGTTGGCTTGCATTTCGGTTAAGACGATAAATATTTTGACACCTTACTGGTGGGATTTTTATTTGTTTTGTTTTCAATAAAAAATCACAGACTGAAAATAATCAAAGAATTTTAGGTCTAATATCGACAATCTTAGATTTCCACTTGTCGTTTTCCAATTGGCAAATTACACATTTGTACGTCTTTGCACAAATGGAATAGTTGAAAAGTAGTCATTCCATTTCGAATTCAAAATAATACTACATAGCAAAATTTTCAAAATTTTTGTTTGGATATTTGAAAAAAAAAAATATTTTTTTTGAAAATTCAATATTTCGAAACCAGGTAAACGATTTTTTTTTAAAATTAACATTGTTAAGAACCGATTTTTCAATCACCAGTTAAACATGCAGTTAGTTGCCAGAGAAATAAACTTACTTGACTGTTAAACAACCGGACAACAACATCGAATCAATTTCAATCAAGAAGAAACAATTTATAGAATAATTTAATTTAAACGTCACTTTTTTTCGAGTATCTAACTTTTCATTGAAATTCATTTCTGTTTAACGTTTATTTCAAAGGAATAATTTTTCAAAATGTTTTTGACATCGAAAGTAGCTATTTATTTTATTCCTCAGAATAACTCTTTATTCCGTTCTAAAATGAGCAGATATATAGAGTTTTTAATGTATTGTACAGAGGGGAAATTGAATTTTTTTAGCTAAAAAATATCGGTACCTGCCATACAACCGTTACGTTAAAGCCTATTTTTCTCGAAAACGGCTCTAACGATTTTGATTTTAAAAAATCAGTGCAGCTTTTTAGGTACGACCGATCATATGTTAGAAAAACGGTACTTTCCATGGGAACATTTTTTTTGCTTGCGACTATCTCATAAATGGCTTAACCGATTTTTTCGAAATTTCACACATATATAGGTTTAGGTGTCCCAATTTATACCGCGTACCAATATTTTTAATAAAATTTTTAAATTTTAAATCTTTTTGTATTTTTAAAAGCATTTTTTTTTTATTCAAACAATTTATATTTTGAAAACTGCTCATTAAATTTTTTTCAAAAATTATAGTTTTATGTATTTGCTGAATACCTATGAATTGGCGCTTTTGAATATTTTTTGAAAAATAATTTCAAAAAGTTTAAAAAAAAACTTTTTTTCTCAAAAACCGCTCAACAGATTTTTTAATTTTTTTCTCATGAATTCAAATTTATCCAAGAAATAAAATGGTGTACTTTTTTTGAGCTTAAATTAGTTTAAGTATTTATTTCAGAATTTTTAATTATATTTTCTTTGAGGAAAAAGTAGCACTTAAGCGTTTTAAGTTGAACATAAATATTTAGGATTCGTATGAGCAAACGGGTCTTAGTCTTTTGTTTTTAAGTTTATATTATTATATTTAAGATTGTCATACCAATTTTTTTAGAAAAAAATTTAAGAAATTTTATATATATAAAAAATTAAGTATAAAACGACTTTAAAAATATATTTAGATTTTTAATATAAATCTTTTGCATACGATGTGATCGAAGATAAGAGCAAGTTCGTGCGATTCAGTCGTTCATTTTTTAAAAATCAAAATCGTTAAAGCCGTTTTTGAGATACTTAAGATGGTAGAAAAAAAAATGTTTGGCAAGTACTGTTATTTTTGAGGATAAAAGAACGATTCAAAAATCTATTTGAGACAATCACTTAAAACGGTTTAGTACCAAGTTTAAAGAAAATCGCTTCAACCGTTTAGGCTGCAGATCGATATACAGATAGATAGACAGGCGGACAGACACACGAAATTACGAATTGAGCCCACTTTGTTGGTGTTCTCTATCATCGGAATGTCAAGTTTGATTAAGACCTCGAGTTCGATTTTTTTTCCACATGCAATATTTGAACTATATCGCAAGTAAAAATCAACCAAATCGGTCGAGCCCTGATTCATCTGATTTTTATTTAATATATTATTAAAATAATAGGACAAGCTAACAGAAATATAATAGGGGTATTCACGATCCGATGCAACAAAAAGGTGTAAAATTGCGAAATTTTATTTTTTCTGTAAATCGTGAATGCACCTTTTCTATTTTATTGCAACTCTGGAGTAAAAAATGAAAAATCTGTTTGAACGCAAACATTTCTGACAGAAAATAACAGCTGCCAAACTGTCAACTACACCAGGCAAATTTTGCACCATTGTACTTTTCAATAGTTGCAATAGGGTTAGGGTATAACAAAAGTGCAAATGTGTTGTAAAATCTTAGTCAGTGTGAATTGTTGTTGTGGTGCAAAAATAAGTTGCACTTTTGCATTTTAACTCATCCTTCTTGTCACCCATGGTGATACAAATCAGTCTTTAATTTACGATATCGGTAACCATGAAAAGGATATGTTATAAGCTTCCACTCGTCTAAAGAAAAATATTTCTAATGCATTTCTATAAGACATACTATTATTTCCTTCAACAAAATCTGATACCTGCAACAACTACCGCATTCAGGCATAATCATTTAATCCTTCTTTAATTTACGACCATCAAGAAATCAGCTTTTCCTTCTAGCTATATAAACTGGTGCAGCTTTTAAAGATGTAAGGAATTTCACAATATTATTCCAAATTCGTATAGGATCTAAGAAATTAAGCAGCGACAACGACGACAAAGTGGGATGCATTGCATATATTATGCATACTGGATGAACAGGAGTTGTTTTCTAAAACGGTCGAAGCTACACAACGCTACTAACTACTATTTAGGTATATACATTACGAATATCGTATTAACCTTTTACTGGATCTGCTCTGGACCTCTATTGAAACATTGCTATCTGTCGTGCTAAAGAATGAAAATAATTTATGTCGATGCATGTGCTACCACATTCCCGAGGAGGTCTCGGAAACTAGTCCTAATTCCTTGAGGTATTTACCGCAACAATGTTGTTTTCTAATCCTTTGGCAAAGCCATTTCAAACCACGTTCCATCATGGAATGAATGCAACGCTGGCTGCCGCCGTAGACGAGAAGCGACCATAGTTTTGCCCTCATTCCGAAACACACAACAACAAAACTAGCTGATCCAGTCATCAAGCTAGCTGGAATCTATGCATAAATAATAAATTCTGCCACATCTCTTCTCGCTCTCCATAAGTAAAGAAGAAAAAACAATCTAAAGATCTAACTTGTAGAACTTGCAACTGCAACCCACATCGATACATTCATATACGAAAATGTACTGTACATACATTGCTTGCAGCAACGGCAACGGCAAGACATGCGATGAGCTAGTGATGAAAATCTACAGATAGACATTTCAGACGGCATTGGAGTTTTCTTAAAATTCTAAAGTAGAACAGTCCCACTTAAGAATGGTCAACATTTATAAAAACAAAACAAAAATGCACGACTTATCGCATTAACTTCATTTGCTTGCACCACCGGCTATGACGTAGCTAATAATTAAATACATTAGGCATTAATTTATCCATACATTTACATTATAAGCAAAAATTGGAATATTAACAATGGAAGAACAAAAATTAGTCCAGCTATTAATGAGATAAAGAAGAATAAAATAAATTAGATAATCTTCTTAAAAAAAAGGTTTAGCAGTTTTATCAAAATCGTTAGAGTCGTTTTGGATAAATTCGAAATAAAATGACAATCGTTTTTTGACAACAGCCTATTCGAATACAAATATATTATTTATACTCTGTTCAATTTATATTTTCAGTACAGATATTATGGGAGAGCTTTTTCAAACACACTGGTGCCGGTTGATGTTTGCATAGCACTCAACTTAAGAAATTGCTACCGAAATATTCCACGTACATTCCACCATGACCTGTCTGCTCCCCGGCTGTTAGTGAGTTTATTAAAAAAAAAAAACACACTGATTTAGAGTTACCATTCGTTTGGTTTTAGCTATGGAGCTTTCAGAATTCAAGCTTTCTTAGAGCTTTTGAGAGAATATATTTTAAGTTTAAGGAAAAAGGTGTTGCCTCTGCGTGCTTTTCTGCTTACATCTTTTCGTTTTTTATGGAAAATTAAAATGCAGCTATATAAAATTTGTTAGGTATTTTTGTTTAAGCAAAAATTACTATTTGATCAAGTTTATGATGAGAGTTCGGTTCATTAATTATTTGCAACTTTAAATTACCAAATAATTTTTTTCTTCATGAAAATAAAAGTAAGAAGACGGATTTATGTATATATATATAATATTTAAAATAGTGCAGTGCAATTTGAGGTTATATTATTGTTTTGTGCTGTGTTTATTTACATCAAGTTCTTCGAAGGATAGAAGTTCACAAAAGAAGCAGGCAATCGTTGACGCAACCAATCAGTTTTATTGGTTTATTATTTATCTTACCTCTTGGTGGTGTAGAAAAAGATAGATTTATTTTTATTTGGATTTATTTAAATTTTTTTTTAGATTTAGTTTACGTTCTAAGTGTTTCTGTTCATGAAATCTAAATTAACAGTTGGTAACCCTACCGACATTTGTGAGAGAAATATGCCAATTTATAATGCTCACTACGGCAACCATGGAAAATAGAAAAGCTTTACAGAATTAGAGCTTATTGAAATCCATAATAGTTATGGCGAAAGGCAAATATTCTATTTTCCCTGTACTGAAAATATAAATTGAACAGAGTATAGCTAAGAAATCGCATTGATAATACACATCTAGTTTTGCGACCTGTGTTTTTCAAACATAATGCGAGTACAAAAGAGAATATGGGTAAGAAGGTAGGCAAACTGCCACATGGGCCATGGGCCAAATTTGGGCGAATCATTTTTGATATCACTCTTTTCCTCGTTTGTTATTTCAATATGAATAGCTCCACTTGTTTTCGTTGTTTGTAGTGAAATGGAGTATTAGTACAGAAACATAAAAATATTCTTAGCCGAAATCTGTGCACTCTTTTTGGATTGAGCTACATGTAAAGTTGACGATGTCAACATGTCACGACATAATTAATCGGCCGAGGTATAATCGGGAGTTGTCGTCTAAACTCGACCAGTTGACTCAAACGAAGAAAGTCCGGCTTTAAACTTCATTCAAGAAAAATAAATTGGAATTAACTGATTTCCGTTTAAAAAATTGCAACCGAAAAGCTGCGACTGTTGAGACCAATTAGAAAGATTTGCAACATTCTTGACCAGAAGCTACCACTGACGACATCAGCAATAAATATTTTGAAGCTCTAAACAAATTAGTGATGGAAATACCAGAGTTTTTGAGCAGCTCAAATATGCAAAGGATGAACCAAAAAACGGCCTAAGGACTTCGACAACAGAATCACGTTTTTTTTGCGATAATGGCAGCGTTTAACCAGTTTTCGATTGACGACATACTCATTGACAGTAAAACCGATTATGTGCAGGAAGGAAACCCTAAAGAACACTCTAGAGTGCACAAAAAAAAAATCTAAAAATAGTGACACTCGAGTCGAAATATAGACCATCTGCAAAATTGGAAGAATTTGAAATTCCAAATTGTGTTGGCGGCTATTGAGATTGGTCTTCTTTTTATGAGTGATGTTAATGCATGAAGCTGAAAAAATGTTTTGTCAAAAGTCGGACATAAAGAAGAAAAGACTTTTATGGAATTGTCTAAAGCCGAGGTACCGGAATTTTAGACTAGTCGAAGTTACAAAAACAGTGCCGCAGTAATCCTTATTCATTAAGATATAATAGACAATATGCAAGGCTAAAATTGTCCTAATAATCCCTCTAAATGCAAAAACTTGATTCATTATCTTATTTAACGTTAAATAGACGCAACATAAGTTAAACAAGGTATTATGGCGTTTGCATTAAATTGTTTTTGGATCGAAAGTTCATTTTACATTACTCATGGCAATTGTCCTTTTACCGAGTTCTAATGAATAAGACAGTTAATTTGTTTTGAAGTTAGTTTAGTTTGTTAGTTTTTTGATCGTGCAGCGCCTATAAGAAATCGGTTGGCCCCACTGATTTCAAAAAAAGTTTTCCCATAAGGCCTGTACTGACAATTTTTGTTGGACAGAGTATAGGGCTCTACATTCGAGTATTCAAACTATCCTATGTTAATGACGCAATTGAGATCCGACACTTTTCAAATAGTTACGGATGCCTGATAGTATAGACTTAGATAATGAGACGGTGGAAAGCTTACCAAAATATTTTTTTTTATTTTCGAATTAAAATTCATAATTGAGGAACACGATTAGATACTAATTTCATCATCTGGAGTAAAAATTTCAAATAAGAAAATGGGGTAATTTGTCTTGCTTTTTATTTCGGCATTTCATTTGAAAAAAAAAACAATCAAACTCGAGATTTTACGATGGTAGAGAACACGAACAAATTCAGTTTTTTAGTAGTATCTCTGTACCTCGATCTACACCTTAAACAGCTAAAGCGATTTTCTACCATACAATTGTTATGAATAATTATCTCGAAAACGGCTCTAACGATTTTAATAAAAAAAATGGTTTGGGTCTTATTGTATGTATGGTCTATATTTTGATTTTTAAAAAATAATATGAAAGGTTATGGAACCGTTTCTTTTCTTGAATTTTCGACCTTCTTATTACCGACTTAAGCGATTTTAATAAAAATAAAATGCACGACTGGATCGAACGAACTTGCTCTTAAGTTCGATCACATCGAATGCAAAAGATTTCTGTTAAAAATCTCAATATATACAAATATATATATTTTTTTTTATTTAACTATATAAATATAAAAGTTAACTAAATGCCTGTAAGACCTAAGGTCTTTTAAATGCAACCTGAATTGCACGGCACTAGTTTGGCACAGTGGATTTGAGAACCAGGTATTGACTGTGTCATTTTAACCCATGAGTGGCATCCAATTAAAATTGGAGGTATAGAAAAGCATGCGTCTAGCGTGGGGATCGAACCCACACGTCTAAGTTAGCAATCGAGCACTTTATCCACTGCACCTTTGCAGTTTTTTACTTCCTTTTTTATATATACAAAACATCTTTAGTTTTTTTCTAAAAAAAATTGTTATGACGGTCCTTAATATTATAATATAAACTTAAAAACAAAATATTAAAAGAAAAGAAAAAATAATTCAAAATTCTGAAATAAATACTTAAACTAATTTAAGCTCAAAAAAAAGTACGCCATTTTATTTTTTAGATAAATTTGAATTTCTGAGAAAAAAAATTTAAAAATCCGTGGAGCGGTTTTTGAGAAAAAAAAATTTTTTTTTTAACGTTTTGAAAACATTTTTCAAAAAAAAATTCAAAAACACCAATTCATAGGTATTCAATAAATACATATAAAAATAATTTTTGAAAAAAATTTAATGAGCAGTTTTCGAAATATTAATTTTAAAAAAAATTTGTTTTAAATACAAAAAAATACTAATTAAAAATATTGGTACGGGGTATAATTTGGGCAAGCTAAGCCTATATATGTGTGAAATTTCGAAAGAATCGGTTGAGCCGTTTATGAGATAGTCGAAAGCAAAAAAAAAACGGTCCTATGGAAAGTACCAAGTACCGTTTTTAGACATTTTTCTGATTTTTTTTCCAACCTTATGATCGGTCGTGGCTAAAAAGCCCTACTGATTTTTTTTTATCAAAATCATTAGAGCCGTTTGCGAGAAAAATAGTTTTGAACGTAACGGTTATATTGCAGGTACCGTTATTTTTTGAGCTAAACAAATTTCAATTTCCCCTCTGTACAATACCTAAAAAACTCCATATACCAAGTTTGAAGCAATTCGGCCCACCCGTTTGGGCTGTATGTGTCTATACATATATACAGACAGACTGACAGACTGACAAACTGACAGACAGACAGACAGAATTTTTAGGCCATCTTTTTTCGTCTTCGCTATCGTCGTAATGTCATGTTTGATTGTTATCTCAAAACTTTTTTTTTCGACGAATGCATAACTTGCCTTATATTTAGTACCTAGTATAATCGCAATTAAAAAATTATTTTTTTTAGCAGTTTAATTCTAAATAATACTGCATAAGAACATTTTCGAAAAATTATATTTTTTTGGATTTAAAAAAAAATTGTTTTCTTAATTCAATAATTCGAAACACGAGAACATTTTTTTTTTGAAATTATGTTATTAAGTAAAAAACGCTTTAAAAATACTAATAGTCTAGTGCTTACGATTTGATCGAACATAAGAGCAATTACGTGCGACACTGCTGTAGGGAATTGAATATATATATTGGCTTTATTTAAAATTTAATGGTGATGCATAATATTTATCAATTTCGATAGATTTTCAGTTTGATTTATAATCAATGTTTTTTTATAAATTTGTTTTCTGCTCTCTTTTCATGGGAAATGTATTTAATTTTATACCATTTTCTAGTTTCATGTTCGTAAATGCAGTTGGCGCTGAAAGAAGCTAGCCAAATATTTAATAAGTGGACACAGATTTCCTGCCTGTTGTTAATTTATTTTTTTTTTATTTTCCAGACACTAAAAATGAGAGTTGACAGCAAAAATGAGACACAAATGTGACGCGAATTAGACCTGAGATTTAGAGGTTCTGATGTTCTTCTTACGAAAATATGCTTTTTTAGGAACTTTTAATTTAAATATTAAGTGGGCATTTGTTTTGTCAATTTGTAGTTCACGCGACCCCACTGTTCATTGATGAGAAAGTTAAACATTTCTTAGAATTTATGGAAACTTGCATAGGATTGCACCGGATTCCTCTGCACACAGATACTTTGCCATCGAACTACATACGTATGAAGCATATTGTAACGTCTGTGGTAGGTACGTATAATCAGTTTTACACGATGATGACGACAACGACCGACGGACGGCGAGACGCCGACGACGCTTAAGAATTCAAATGGCTTGGGGAGCTGCCCTGGCGATTTTTTGCGGAATGTTTTCCTCATTCTTTTGGTCGTTCAGTTGTACGCATTGGACTAAAATTCTCTGGGGGAGAGAAATTCTAATATTAATTGGAGCAATTTACATCTGTAAATTATGGGAGGGTTATAGAGTTTTTTTTTTGTATTTTTTTTTTGCAAATACTTCTTGTGTATTTTTCAAAATTGGATATGCTAATAAATCTACTCTACAGGTTGCGAAGGATGAATGTTTATGTGAAGTCTTCGCGGCAAGGAGAAAAGGGGATGTGAAATAAACCAGTGGTTTATTTGTTTGCATTTAAATTGTAGTAATAAAAGTTGTTTACTTTTTTTTGCACAATACTCAAATTGTGTATTTTGCATTTGCATTACTTAAGGGGCTTTTTAGCGATAAACGAAAACAATCGAATAGAATATCAGAGCAACATCAATTTATATAGCTGCTAAAAAAAAAATATGCAATAAATACTAACCGCCATCTGATTGCCATCGGGGTATAAATCGATTGGCGTTTTTCAGATTTCAGTGCTGAAACCTTTGGCTATTTTATTGAGGTCTTGTAGAAAACCCGTTAGAATGGCACAACTTAGACACCTACAGATATATGACATGACATATCGGGCGATAATCACATTTAGGTACTTCGCAAAATATTTAATGTGTTGTTGATCATGTGGTCGGATAACGTGGGGTGAAATAAATGAACGACCGCCATTACGATTGAAAAAATAGTACAGTAGAACAGTTAACAGGAATTCCGCCGACTGATTATTTTTGACGTAAATCTATTTTTTTTTAAATTTTAATCTGATTGTTACTGAAAATTTTTGTAGATTTCATTAAAACAGATAGTTTGCAATGATGTAGTAAATAATACGATGTACCTATTCGCTCTGACTAATTTCTCCAAGAATGTGTAGGTGTATTTTACACAATCGTTACCGAAATTTTAGGACTATCCCACACCCTGTCCAAACTGCCAATTTGCTAGAACATTGTTTATAAAAATAGCGATAAAATAACGTAATACATGAAACATTTCGACGGTGTTCGAAAGATGTACAATATTATTGTTGTATCGCCTATCATTCTTAAGCCTGTTTGCTGATACACAACTTAAGCACTTAGGTGACTGTTTACGCAGAGGAAAAAGTAGCCCATAAGCGATTTAAGTTGAACATAAATATTTATGATTCATATCAGCAAACGGGCCTTAGAGCTCTAGAGTTTTGGGAGCTCCTGTCCAAATGAGCAAGTTATACTCCATCTTTGGACGAATGAAGGCCTTAAAGATTACAGCCAGATCGGAAGGGGAGAAATATTTCTTGCATCGTCTCAGAAAACCCTAACACCTTGCAGCGTTTTTGGCGACATCGAATATGTGATCATTCCGAGAACTGAAAGTTGTTCGGCTTTCTCGATGCAAGCGAAGCTCATGGACAACTACATTGTTGGAGGGTCTCGCTTTGAGGACCCCAGACAGCATGCAGTTGTTGAAGCATTACATTCAAGGTGGTTTTTTATTCCCCATTGGAGAATGCTGTCGAGATCAGAATTTAATGAGATTATCGTACGTTGCCGTTGAAGTTCCACATCCGAAGGACTCTAAAGAAACGAATATGAAAAGCGGAGGGTATTGTTGTCAGCAAAACAATTTACCTATTGGATTAGAAGTTTCAGACAATTGATGAATATGATAAAGAGAGTCGGAGCCCTGGGTCACACCAGCATTTATATTATGAATATCAGACTTGAAGCCGTGTCTAAATACGACTTGTATTGACCTGGCCGAAAGGTAATTTCTAGTCCAACGAATAAAAGATTTATCGATACCAAATTAACGCGATTTCGATAAGAAATCTTGATGCCAAACCCTATCAAATGCTTTTGAAATATCAAGCGAAATAATCTTACTTTCTTGATTCAAAATAGCTTTTAACGGCCTTTAGTCCAACAAAAATTGGCGTTTCGTCCCGGTGATCTCACATGGACTCATCAGTTGACTAGTGAGGACCTTTGTCAATACGCAATTTTTGCCAAGTTCAGTTCATCTAACATAGATTTCGTGAAGAACATCTAGTGTGAACTATATCCAACAAGACTAGAATTCCTAATCATTAAATTGGAAATTTTTGTTTTTGCCCATGGCCTGGCATTATTTATATAAGAAGTTTTTTTTTTTTAATAATACAAATTCTATATACTACTGAAATACATCAGCCAAGTACTTTCTATTAAACGATGTAAAGATTTGGGCCACTTGTTCGGTGAGATATACATTCAATCAGATCAGCAGTGGACCTAGGAAAGCCATACTGCCGGTCATTAAAGAACTTTCGTTCTTCAAGATATTTCTTATCTTATCTTATCAGCGTTTTCATGACCTTGGAAAGAAGGGATGTAAGTGTAATTGGACGCTAGTATGTAAGAACTCGTCGTACCACTGCAAATTCTTTAAGCATTTTTCATCATGAAACAACCCCGTTTGTAAAAAAAGAAATCAAAATATCGTAGGTTTTAATTTCAAGTATTACATAGTCAATATTAAATTTTAAGCGAATTTAGCTTAAAATGCCTCTATTCAACGTTTATGAATAAGACTCTATGTTACTTTTTTAATCAGAGCTAGCTTAAAGAGTGCTATATGAGCTCAAAAAAAGGCAAGCAGAAAGCTGAACCAAACTTCTATTTTTCATGTTATATTGCATGTGACAGTTGAGTTTTCAAATGTCTTTTAAAAATAGCTCTAATCATAATCTAATAAGGAAACGCGCTTCAGGACACAGCTATCATGTAATTACAACTCTGTCAAACTACATACTTGAAAATGGTGGCTGCATTTTACTTCGTGTGATTTGTAATTTCTGTTGACCACGCTCACTTCGGGGACAATGTAAGCAAAAAGATTTATCACAGTCTCCAATTATTTTACAATCCACACATTTGTTTTGTGACACAAAAATGAAATGTGAGACAGAGATAAAGCTTTTCGCATATCTGTCGAAGCTAAAAAAGAAACATACCTATTCATTTTTTAACTGAAAAATAAAAAAACCTCTAAAATCCAGTGTCAAAGATTTGACTTTTGGTAAATTGTATTTAAATGGTAAAAGCAATTTAGGTAGGAAAGGAATACGTAACATACGTTAATTCAATTACAGACTAAGAGCACATGCTTTCATAACTTTAGCTAAAAATGTGGGTTGGTTTTTCAATTGTATACCTAATTTTGGAGCCAAGCTAAATATAGCATTTAAGAATTTTCCTGAAAACTGGAAACCTGTATCCTTTCTTCAAATGTATCATCAGAAGGTTAAATACATTAAAAATGAACAATTTTACAAAAGCAAATAATGTGAAAAGCTGTGAATAAAACGTTTTACCCAAAAGCCATGATGAATAATGAACACCGCCCCCGTGACACAACAGTAAAATCGTTGTACCGCTTCCCACCAAAAGCCCTGGTAATTTAAAATTTTTATGAACGCTAAAGTCAAATGCAAATGAACCTCTTCAATTAAATACATACCTACTTGGCTACTGGCATCGCGCGCCTGCCATAGACAAAGGAAGGCAACTACGACGACGCGACGCCGAAGCTTCCACAAAACGAAAACCAAAAATGTGTGTTGTCATAGAAAATTCTAGGAAACAATCGAAGGCTAAATTGAGGATGACTCTATTCTTCAAAACGCTGTATTGGAGTTTTTTTAAATTTTTTTTTTATAAAATCAGACGAAGCCAAGAAACAAAACAGAATATATTTTGCGAAAATAAAACAAATGTTATTTTTTTTTGTTGCAAATATACACTCCAAATCAGTCGGATTAATACACATTTAATAAAATACAAATACAAATTTGTGTGATGACTATAAGCAATTTTTTTTAAACTTAATACGTTTGTTGAGATTTTGGGAAAAAAAACACCTTCACCAACAAAAACAAAACACACTCAGGAATTTTAATAGTGTCTTTTCCCCTATAATCGAGCACTTAGGCCCGATTGCTGATACGAATCATAAATATTTATATTCCACTTAAAAGGCTTATGGGCTACTTTTTCCTCTGAGTAAAGTGTCACATGAGTGCTTAAGTAGAACCTAAAATCTTAAGTTGTGTATCAGCAAACGGGGCTTAATAGCTTACAGAAAAGTAATCCTCAACTGTAAAGTTAATTACTTGCTGAAACTCAATATTTTTTATTATATCTATATATTATTTACTTTAACTGTTTTAAAAAAAATCTGGAAAAAAGCCAAATTCCCCAGTAATCGAACACTTGTTTCCTGAAGCCTAACATAAAGTTTCCTAACGCAAGATTTTGGACATAGACTTAACTTTTAAAAAAATAATAAAAAGCATTTGTTGAATTCTAATTTCAGTTTAAATGAACAGATTTATTAAAATATTTTATTTTTATTTAATTTTAATGAAAATAGGAAAACAAGCGTTGAAAAAACCCTTAAAAAACAAACATAAATAGCAATATTCTTAAGCAAAGTACTTTTTGGAATTCCTTTTATAATGTATATAATTTAATGTTAAAAGTATAAAATGGATAAATACAAGCTACCTTGCTATAGATTGCATAAATTGACGAATGTTGGTTTTCAAGTGCTCAAGAGTTAAAGGTTTATCTGCATAAACACGGTCTTTAGCGTAGACCCACAAAAAAAAAGTCCAGAGGTGTCAAATCGCATGATCTTGGTGGTCAGTTGATATCGCCACGACGAGAAATTATGCGGCCAGGAAATATCTCTAGCAATAAGGCTATATTCGCTCGAGTTGTGTGGCATGTGGCACCGTCCTGTTGAAACCACATATTCTCCAAGTCGTATTCTTCAATATCCAGGCAAAAAAAAGTCGGTTATCGTATGACCATAACGCTCCGCTCGTCGTTTTCGAAGAAGTAAGGTCCAATCACACCTCCGGACCAAAGAGCGCCCCAAACAGTGACTTTTTGTGGATGTATTAGCCTCTCTTCAATTACTTGAGGATTCCAAGAACCTCAAAAACGACAATTTTGTTTATTAACATACCCTCCGAGTGAGAAATGTGCTTCGTCGCTGAAAAAAATTTTGTTCGAAAAGTCGCCGTCCACCGCCTGTTGTTCAAGCACTCATTCGACGTATCTACGACGTTGCAACAGTTTGTTTTTCTAAAAAAAAACCGTAAAATACCGGACTCAAGTCGCAACACAAACAACCATTTTTATAAATGTTGGCATCTAATTGTACTAGTGAATATGCCTCAATGTTAAGCGTAGTAACATTTTGGCGTTTCGCATTAACAGAAGTTGAAAATCTGAGAAATTACACAGTTTAAACGGATTTTTCCTAAAAGTGTTGGACTATTGGGAGTGCTCGAATTTAGGCGACTTTACCCTATTAATTAAAAAAACTAGCAAATTGTGTTTGAATTGGCTTATTCTTTCATTTTGACGTTCAAAAAAGTTTTTTCCCCTGAAAACAATGACCCATTCACAGTACATGGAAGAGTTAATTGATATTATCTATAAATCATTTAATTTCAGAACAAATCGAGCAGTAATGGAAGCACACCAAAATGTTTGAATACGGAAGGAGAATTTATTAGGAGTATGAGATGAATTAACTTAGCATGTTTTGTAAAGAAAAGAACAACTACCACCACAAACAGAAGTGCCCACAACTGAAAACATGGCGAATTCTTTACGATTGGCATTTTAAAAGTATGTATCATTTTGAGGTTAGACCTACGCGTTGAAGTGTGGATGGTATTTGAAAACGCGAATAGAGAATTCTGATCTTATGTCGTTAATATAAATTATATTTCTTTCGTCATTAAGAATTTGTGAAGAATTTAGGTTTAATTTTTTTAAAATTATATTTATTCGTTCATTCTTCGGTCGTTGGTCGCTTTCATTTGAATAAGCTCTTAGGCCCCTTTGTAATTGTCAAATTTAAAATTGATAAATTCTCATTATCGTGACACACATCAACATTTTTGTAAACTATGAAATTATTTGCCCTATCGAGGTATCATATTGAAGAAAAACATTTCACCGATCTGTTCGAATTCGGAGAATTTTCTACCGATGTATTCGATCAGAATGACACATCGGACAGATCTTCTGATGAAATGTAATGCACAGTGATGTGATAAAATACGTTCAGTAAAGAATTTTTCACAGCTGTCCGTTGAATATCTTCCGACGGAGAATTGTTATTGAATCTGATTTGAAATGGCTGGCGTCTACTCCAAAATTTATTTGGTGCGTTCAAATAAACTT
The DNA here is from genome assembly GCA_910595825.1 of Philhelius pedissequus. Classification (NCBI taxonomy): domain Eukaryota; kingdom Metazoa; phylum Arthropoda; class Insecta; order Diptera; family Syrphidae; genus Philhelius; species Philhelius pedissequus. The sequence continues at coordinate 51,149,119 of OU343161.1, read as the reverse complement.
GTTGAATTGTAGCCGCCCAAAGTTGATGTAGAGTGCAATGCTACCAAAATACCTACGGATGAAGTTGCGATTTTTTTTAGCGAAACATTGCGACATGCGGTCGATTTACTAATATTTCAAACAAAGGCGATTGTATGCTTCATTATATATTGTTTCGAAACGAATACTTCGGAAGCTGAGTTCAACATAACAGATTAAAAATCTATTGCGAATGACTTTATTACTGTCTAAAACTTTTTATTTATTAAAAAAGGGAAAATAAAATATACAAAATAATTTTAAGAAAAGCACAACAAACGTTTTGCAGATTGAAATAAAATGCCAAAAAATAATGAATTCACAATAGATTAAAACTCGATATTATTTTGAATATTAAAAAGCAAATTTTAGTATTCAAAAATTAATTATTATTTTAATATTTAATATTTCTAACATTTTGTTTAGAATTTTCGAAGAATTTATGTTTATTATTAATTGTTAAATCACATTAATGCGTTAAATCGTCGGGCGATGGTAGCTCTAATGTGAATAGATATTTAGACCCTTTATAATTGTCAATAATTATCAATGCGACAATTAACGATAGTATAAACAAAATTGATAAATATCAATTATCGTTATCAATTGACAAAACTTTTGATAAATTTGGAAATTATAATAGATTATAACCCATTGTGAATGGTATTATTACTGTGCAAACGTTTTTAATTATTAAAAACCGAAATATAATAAATACGCAACTTGCAACTGAAATACCAACAAAATTGTACTGAATTGAAAATCAATTACCATTGATAAGTTTTCACCACAATTGTGCTGGCCAATTGTAAATTTTTAGTTGATAAATATTGAAATATAGTATTATAAACAACCTAATTGATAAAAGCTTTGTTCATTGTGAATGATTCAGACCTTTGTGAATTACAAAAAAATTGGTAATTCCCAATGAGTGCAGTTTTTTTTTTGTGTTTTACCGAGATTTTAAAAGAACAAAATTTCAATATTTTTTAATTATAAAATTGATACTTGACAATTACAACAGGGCTCTCTGTTGCTTATCAATCAACTGATGTTTGATATAAATATAAATTCTATTATAATATGTCTATATCATTGATTTGCTGTGTAGGTATGTTAAGAATTTGCCAATGCTAAAATATTAATACATCAAATTAACAAAAAAAAAACTTCTATTGTCGAATCTGAAAACAAAAAATGTTTGACTTTAAATATTGTGTATTAACATTGTATACTTGTACCTCAGGTATTATGTCTGACTGTACCCCATATAGATGACAAGTTGCATGTTTACATCACCACAATCTACAGGTATACCTTGTTCTTTTCAAAAAACTTATTATTCACGTTGACGTTTAGGTTCAAGTTACAGTTATTAAACGACATTATATATGTACGCAAGTGATTGTGGTTGTGTACCTATGTATACCGAACATAATATAAGACTACAATATTAGAGTTCCCTAGAAATTGCGAGGCTATTATTTGGATTGTCAACTGACATAGGTAAATGATTTTCCAGTAAGCTATAAGTTACCAGATTCACTTCCATATTGTTCCAAGTTTTTTCTGATCGCTTTAACGGATCCCTAAATGAGAGTAGAGTAGATAAGTTCCTATACCCTGTTCCTATCCACCCATCTCAGGGACAACTGTACTTCTAGTTCTTCACTTAGTTGTGGCCATTTTGCAAGCTGAAAAGCTGCTTAATGAAGTGCCTTTGGAGCTTATACACCTCTTCAGTTTCTTCATATCCCCATACCTGACATTCATAACACATTATTGAGTGGCCAGCTGCGTGACATCATTTCTGTATAGCACAGTTTTCCACGTGCAGCTCCGAGCATTTTTGGATTCTTTAAGTTTTTCCTGTATGCCCCGATTAAAGGTAGGTCTAGGTTATAATAATACCAAGATAACAATAATTTTTGGTTACTTTTATAAAATCCAAACATAGATGCCAGTTTCCATCCATTGAATAGCGTATTGGTAAGGCACTCACTAGCCGACTGATGAGTCCAAGTGAGATCGCCAGGACGAAACGCAAATTTTGTGGACTAAAGCCCGTTAAAAGCTATTTTGGATTTCGTAAAATGTTAAAGCCATAGCAATTTACTAAGCTATAAAGATGATTTATCTAATTTTAAACCATTTTAACAAGTTAAAATCACGGAATTTCTACTTTAACTTTTAGCAATTGGCTAAATCCATTATGGCATCTGATAGTATATCGCTGATGGACCCGAGGGACCAAGGTTCGAGTCCTGCTGGTGCACAAACTAGTAAAATGATAAGCCCTTAACAATGGGTTGTTTAAAATTTTGCGCCAATGCCTCCATGTAGGTAATGAAAAAGGTCATCGAGGAAAAGGCTAAAGAAAAGTGAGCTGAGCTGGCATCCTTGGATGTACTTGGCCTTCAGAGAAAATAATGTAAAGTTCTGTCAAAAACTGGACAAAGTCAAGTCCAAAGAGCGTTCTTGAAGAACTCGAAGATTACTCTATTATCTCTTGGTGCTTTGTTGCTTTTTCCTTTGACGATGACACGTTGTACTTCTTCCGTATTACTACCCCGACCAATTAAGGAAGATCGAACATGGGGTATGACGTCAAAATCTTTCAAGACATCGCGTTCTATTCTGGCATCAATGTCGGAGCACCATTTCAGGATGTCCACCCTTGAATGATCGGGATAAAAAAAACTGGCCACCCAACCATATCTTTTTTTTCGCTCTGTACGCTGAGCAATCTGAAAAAATTTTGATAAAGTATCAATTGTTATGATCATGATACTCGTATTATTAAAACAAAAACAAAAATAATATAAACATATTGTTTGCGTTTTCTTCAATTAATTCACTGGCCAGACCACGGGCAAAACATAATTCTAGGTGCATGAATCTAACCAAATTCCCCTAGAAAAATATAATTTACAGTGAGTAATCGCTGTAAGTTTTATTAAAGTCGGTAAACATCGATCAAAAAATAATGCGTCTTAGAAAGGTACTACAGCATCTAACTGATGAGCCCAGTTGTAGTACCTGGGCGAAACGCATTTTGGACTAAAGGTCACAAATTCATTCAATTGGCTTTAAATCCACACAGTCCACTAAAACAAAAACAAAAATAATATAAACATATTGTTTGCGTTTTCTTCAATTTACTCGTATTATTGGTATTCCCTTTTTCGTAAGTTTCCTTTATTTCTAGAATCGTTAGCTTCTTCCATGTCCCATTGAATTAATTTGTATTAGTATTATTTTTTTTAAATTATATATTTATTTTTTTTGGGTATCCCACTTCTGATGATATATTTTTGTGCCAGCTTTAAGATTCAGTGCCAACTTTTCCTTGGATTGCTTCATTCACAGTCCAAAAACTTATGAACTCCAGAAGTACAGATTTTCTTTTTATATAATTTCCAGCTGACATATAAAACAAACAAATAAACAAAGTTTTACTGATCATTTCTATGTGATCAAGTAGAGTTAATAAAGACAAAGTATATTTCGTCTATAACATTTATATGTAAAAATATTATCTGCAAACCAACAACATGGTTTTATGCAGAAACGTTCTACTCTTTCTAACCTAGTTGTCTTTATGAATAAATGTTTAAACTCCTAGAAAGTGGTCAAGAAGTTGATTGTGTATACACAGACTTCTCGAAAGCTTTTGATCAATTGTCTCATGAAACTATCGAGTTTAAACTTAATTCATAAGGGTTTCCTCCATCTTTCATTAAGTGGATATCCTCATATCTTGAAGATAGGTTATATCAAGTCAAATTCAGAAATTCTTATTCAATACCCTTTATTGCCAAATCAGGTGTTCCGCAGGGTAGCCACCTGGGAGCACTTAACTCGTGCTATAACTGTAAGAGACCTTTGAGTTCTCTTTACGCCCAATTTAGACTTTTCTGCCCATATTAATATCATCGTTAACAAAGCCAATTTAATGTTAGGTTTTATGAAGCGTTGGTCCAAAGAATTTGTTGATACCAATGTTACCCTTGCTGTTTACAAATGCTTGGTTCGTTCCCGTTTCACACTCAAGGGGTTATGACTACCCTTAAAATGTATATACACAGTGCGAGCAATTAGGAAAATAGGATTAGACAGGAGATACCGATGTACATTTGTTTTAAATGTCTGATTATCGCAATGGGAGGGGAAAACCATTCTACATTCAGTGGTGCTGCTAAAGAAGGAATACCTATACTCGACAGTACGCCCGAATTTGGGCTCAATGGTAAACAGTTGATCATTTCTAGAAGCGTGAGTGTTACGCTTGAATAATTTAAGGGGAGGAATGGAACTGGCTATTTCACTAGAACACTGTCTATAGAAATACCGATAGAATAATGAAAGGCATGAAAAATTGCGACGGTGTTCAAGAGGTGCAATTGTTTTCGTTATTGTTACATCACCTCTCATTTTTAGAGCTCTTTATTGGATTCTGTCCAGAAAGCTTAAGTGAGTTATGGGTGCACCTGCCCAGATGTGACATTTGTACATTTGTTTTGGACAAATATAGGCTTTGTAGATAACAGTCAGATCAGAAGGGGAGAAATATTTCTTGCATCGTCTCAGAAAAGTCAAACACCTTGCAGCGTTTCTGGCGATGTCGAATATATGGTCATTCCACAAGTGAGCGGTGATACACATACCAAGAACTGAAATGTGTTCGGTTTCCTTGATACAAGCGCCGCTCATGGACAACGGCATTGGGGGAGGGTCCCGCTTTAACGACAAAAGGCAGCATTGGGTTTTTGAAGCATTAAATTCTACGCGATTTTTTCTTCCCTAATGGACAATGCTGTCTAGATCAGAATTTAATGAGCTTATCATACGCTGCCGTTCAAGTTCCACATCCGAAGGACATGGGTGTGAATCTTAGAACGAATATGAAAAGCTGCGGGTACTGTCGTCAGCAAAACAATATATTGGATTAGATGTTTCAGACAAGAGATTATTGATGAAAATGAGAGTCGGAGACAGAGCGGAGCCCTTGGGCACACCAGCATTTATTTTGTGAATATCAGACTTGAAACCGTCCAATACAACTTGTATTGAACGGTCCGAAAGGTAATTTCTAATCCAACGAAGAAGAGATTCTTCGATACCAAATGCACCCATTTTTGATAAGAAAACCTGACGCCAAACTCTATCAAATGCATTTGAAATATCAAGCGCAGTAATCTTACTTTCTGCAAAACGATGTAAAGATTTGTGCCACTGTTCTGTGCGATATACCATCAGATCACCAGTAGACATTTTGCTACGAAAGCCATACTGCCGGTCATTAAGGAGCTTTCGTTCTTCAAGATATTTCTTTAGCTGCTAATTAATCAGCGTTTCCATGAACTTGGAGAGAAGGGATGTAAGTGAAATTGGACGGTAGTTAGAGGGTGAAGAAGATTCGCCTTTTTTAGGGACAGGCTGAACAAATGCTGTTTTCCATCCACTCGGAAAGAGACCAGTAGAATAGGACAGATGGAAAAGCTTACGCAGTGGTTTTGTCGGCGTAGAAGAACACCTCTTCAGAACAAAAGGGGAGATACTATCTGTACCAGCGGATTTGTGTATGTCAAGATCTTAAACAACTCTAGCAACTGTGCGAGTACGAAAGAAAATACGTCCCATGAAACTGTTGATGTTCTCAGGTACAGGAGGAGTCATGGTCATCATATGACCAACGTTTATCTATTCTTCAAATGCAAACACTTGCATAGAGAAGAACTAACAATGATTTGGTATTCTTCCACCAAATAATAACTGGCGTAACAGATACACCAGACCTACTATATTCAGTATTTTTTAAATTATCGGGGAGGAGGTTTTAATTTCCGTGGCCTCAACTTGAGTAATGTCCCAACATATAGGACCAACTATGGGATGCATGAGCCCTTGACACGTATGGGTAGACTTTTAAATTGGAATTCAAACATTTTTTATTTCAATATCAGTAAAATTAAATTAAAAAATCTACTCAAGACCAGTGTTCCACGCTCCTAAATGTTGTTTGTATGATATTATGTTCTTGCTTTGTATTGACGTAATATTATTTGTTTATATTTTCAGTTTGTACTTGTGTAAGTGTTATTAGTAACAGAGTTTGCCTACTAATAACTAACACTGCACTAAATGATGAGCCGGTGGTATAACACAGTTTTCTCTGTTGGCAAACAATTGGTCGCAAGACGGGTCTTCGATCAATTCTAATACTGTGGTGAAAAAAAAAAAACAAAACAAAAAAAATGTATCCGAAAAGATTAAGATTTTTACAGAACTAATTTTCATTATTAAAACGGCTTACTCTTCCTACAGCATTTGAAATATCTCGCAGTTACACTGTGATTGTATGTATTTGTTTTTTCATTTCGTTGATATCATCTGGTGTTTTGCCGACATTTCCTTGGTATTTCTTTTTGGAATTTCTCAATCATATATAAGCCGTATTTTATTGGTAACCTATAGGTAATAAAACTATTATGAACTTTTTATATACACTCATATTTAACATCTCCCTCTGGCTGCCAACAATGGTGCACAAGCTTTTTGTCTGCAACTCGAGAGAGTCGTTCCATTCCAAATATTCCGAAGCTTAATCTACACTATTATCGGCACTATTTTTACTGCTTAATTTATTCGCACTTTTCCTTTGTTGTTGTTTACTGAATAAAAATTTACTGCGCTGCCTATACATTTACCAATAAAAAAGGGCTATAATCAGTGAACTTCTTTTGGTCAGTTGATATATTATATCTTATTTTCTTTTACGAGTGATTTTTATTCAGATGATCGTTGCATATAATAAGTCCTTTATGCAGAAATTCTTCGGCAAGACTGAGTAAACTACTGATAAATATGATAACGAATAAAATAATGCGAATTATAAGAGACATAAATAAATAAGACACGGTAATTTTCTCCGCATTACTTCAGCCGCCATCCCTGGAGATAAGATCTGAGACAACAACCACCGTCTTAATACGTCGCGCCACACATCTTTCTATCCTTCTTTCTCTTCTTTCACCGGATGCCGCGCTGTGTTCAAAACATATAAAGGGTATTCATAATTCCTTGAGCGCGTGCAAAATTATAAAAAAAAAAAAGAAGTATGATGGATTCATTTATATCGCATTGCACAAATGCTGTTATGGCATTCATTTGTTCGATGTCGAGGCTCTACATAGCTGCTAGTACCATCAGCATACAAATCAATGAGTACATCCCTTGGCAACTAGTCTCGCCTTGTAACGTACAACAATTTTTCCAACCGTCACTTTTGATTTTGTACAACCATTTTGAGTTACTCGGTGTTCTGCCATATGGTAGTTTAACTATCGAGTAGTGATCAAAATATTTAAAAGACCAACCCTGCGCGTTACTCCTGACTCCTGAGCCGTCAAAAGCTCGTTAGAGATTATTTTATGTCATGCTTCTTTCGCAGACTGAACATGGACAATATTTTTTGCATCAATCAGTAAAATTATTTTCGCTCACGCTCTTGTCACTTTCTTTCTTTGAATCGGGGTTAAAGTTTCCTCCTGTAGAATGTATTATGTAAGTCAGAGATTGTCTCCGGCGTTAAGAAACTTTGAGTCCCCCCTCCCCCAAAGAAAAAAAGCAATAACAGCTGAAGACAACTCGGCGTGCGAAACTTGAGAAACTTGTTGATTTAGAAATAAAACCTCTTCATCTTCATCTTCATGTATGAAGATGATTAAATTAATTATTTTTATCGACAATTTTAAATAATTAATAACACACTTATAGCAATAAATCTTCATTGTTTAAACAAAGCTTTGCATACAAAATGTTTAATTAAAAAATTTTTTATTGATTTCGACGCGAATAATAATTGTCATCTTAATTGCCATTAGCATGTCTATTAGTATAATGCCTTTTCCAATCCCATATTATATTGATGCAATTGCCGATTGTACACCATCTAATCTGATATGCAACTTGTGTCTCCGCAAACTCAACACCTCTAATACAAGCAAGCTCGTACAAAAAATAAAAAAAAAAAAAAAAACTCCCACTTTACTTGTATCAAAGCCAGAAAGCTACACAAGAAGAAGCGATGGCAATCAAAATTGATTGTTATGCATAAATTTATTTTTACATAACTAAAAATAGGCGCACCATAGCACTACCTACATATATGGCAATGGCAAACAACCAATAAAATATTCTCAAAATATCAAACATCTCTCTATCGTGGCAGATAAATAAATTATTCTGATCAATAAAAAAAAATTACAGTAAAATCTCCTAATGCAGGTAAAAATGCTGTTTTACATATTCTATTCAAATCATGAAATAGAAATTCGAGCAATCTTGGTGACGACAAGTTGTGTTAGAAATGTTGTTTTTTTTAAGACCGTTCGTTCCAATAGGGATTTCCGAACTTTGACAGTTGATAGCGGCCATATTGTTGAAGCTACATCTGTCAAATTGCATGTCATTTAATTTTCTTTGGACGGATATAGCACAACACGTGTAAATGATAATACTGAATATTATGTTAATTTTAAACTAAAAATAAATAACAAACTGAAAAGGAAATTTTAATTTTTGTATTGTTTATTTAATTTATAATTAAAAAAAACTATTTATTTATTTAAAAAAAAATTGCGACGAGTTTCAGAGTGTAAGCTCCATCTTCGGGCGTACTACTTTGTGTTGTCAAATCTTAATCTTAATTTGTGTCATCATATGTTTCTGTTGTTGTTATTGTTATTTATTTGGCTGAAGCTTTTGCGTTGATTTTGTTTTCATTATAACACAACTTGCAGACGAAATAAGGCAAGCAAAATGATAAAACTATTTTATCAAAATGGGTTCTCTGTTCGGGCAAAGTTTCGAGCGCTTATCCCATTTTACCGTCACCATAATGAGGTCCATTTCTGGATGAATGGTTACGTCAACAAACAAAATTGTAGAATTTGGGACGATACAAATTCACATAAGATTCAAGAGTGTCCAATACATCCCAAAAAAAGTCACTGCTTGGTGTTGATTTTGGGCTGGAGGCGTCATCGGTCCATATTTCTTTGAGAACGCTGTTGGCCAGGCCATTACCCTCGAAGGTGACCGCGTTAGAATTTTTCTTGAGGGGTTTTCTGAAGTCCCAGGTCTATGCGAATAAGCCACAAACCACAGCGGGTGTCAAATCCAATATAACCCATACCATCGGTCAAATTCAGACTAAGGAAAAACAAAAATGGTTGCCATATCCTCAGACTTTACCTAACATTATCAATCCGACGCATATTCACCGACATGTGTCACCATTTTCCACCAACGTAAGCTTAAACTTGCTTAATGCCCGCGCCCTAAAGTACCTGGAAGACATAAGAAAGGTCCCTTGGGACGTGCTCCAATATTCCCTTTAAATCTGCACGAAGGTCTACGGGGTTAGAGTATTTTAACTTTTGCGTGAATCATCGGATCCTGTCTCGACGTTTCGGCTGAAAGATGGTAGTTATCGCATCTGGCAAAATGGTTTCCTCGGAGTTGTTAGTCTATTTTTCGTTCAACATCTGATACCAATTGGATTTGACGGACTAGCCCTGATCTCAGCCACTAAGCCACTGTTGGTTTTCAAATCACCAATGTGATAATAATACGAGTATCTATATTTGTGACTGGGTTTTACTTGATTGCTAACTAGGACGTGTGGGTTCGATCCCCACGATAGGCACATTCGTTTACATACCTCCAATTTTAATTGGATGCCGCCCATGGGTTGAAATGAGACAGTCAATACCTGGTTCTCAAATCCACTGTGCCAAACTAGTACCGTGCAATTCAGGTTGCATTTAAAAGACCTTAGGTCTTACAGGCATATAGTTAAATTAAAAAAAAAACTGGGTGTCGCAGTCAGACCATGCCAGAAAACCAACATATGTAAAAGGTCAGAAGATGATGACTATATAGCCGTGATTGGAAGGACGGGTGATGACGCCATTTTTGGACTTTTAAAATTGTTTGAGAAGAGTTAAGATCGATAGAAGAATAGTGAAAAATTATTTCTAAAAAATTAAGTTTGAAAAAACATAAAAAATCTAAGAGGTAGGTAGAGATGGCGGCCATAAGCAAACCTCCCTCGATGTAACGTTTATGTGCCGGGTTTATTGTGGTGGGGATTTTAAGCAATCAATTGTAGGCCATTCAATTAGGAGAAGCAAAAGCATACCCACTTGGATCGCAATTCACACCAGAAAACCATCTACACTGTGCCAAGATAAGCAGCTTACTGACAGTCAAGCTAAAGCGAACCCCGATCCAACTGAGTGATTGTCCTGCCCTCATGCACCATGAGCTCCTTTCAAAGGCCAGTAGTCTGCTTACTTGCAGTCCCAGCAGTTTGACGGAGAAAATGATACGAAAGTAACCGAAGCTTCTGTTATATCCATTTCGTCACATTGAAGAAAGGAATAAGATATTTGATCTTCATTTCTCAAAGTTCTTTAATGCCCTACCAAAAGATTCTGCTCCTTTCCTAGAATGTGGGGCATTTGCAGAGGAAGTCAAGTTTCTTTTTCCTGTTGATTCCCACACCTATTGGCCAGTGGTGCAACGATCGTGGCTATATCTTGCCTGGGTCTGCATATTAGATTAATAGTTCGCGATTTATTATAGGTTGGCCAAATCTTTTATTGAAATTAACGTGAGTGGGGTTGAATTCGTTGAGAAAATTGAGAATAAATTTCCCTTCATGATTTCCGAATATTCACTATTTTCGCAAGTGTGCTATGAAAGGTTGATAGATCCTTGCCGCGACCACCAAGCCCGTTCATTTCCATTATTGCTGATAAAAGGACTTTATTGATAGAAATCCCACTTGGGAAAAATTGTTGATAAACAAAATTGGACGAGCTGTGGTCTAGACTCTATAGTAAGAGGAAGCGATAAAGGCTAGGCTGTTCGCAGAGACAGGATTTCTAAAAAAAGCTAAGTACATATCTGGTTTTGTCCTGTCCCAAACCTAATGTAAAAAGTGTTAATTTTGGTTGTGGCCATAAGGTTTGCAAAAAGTTTTATTCCGGTTAGGCATTCGCTCCGGGATTTGCTACTAACTGTTTGTTGTATAGCTTTAAGCGAAAATTTGATTAAACAAATTTCGATAATAGTGAAGACGAAAAAAGTGGGTCCCACAATTCTGTCAGTCTCTCTGTCTACAGCCTAAACCAACCGTTATATGTTTATAAAAAAAATCAGTTCATTAATGACAAGGCACTTTTTGGTAATATTTTTTTTTGGAGAAATGGTAAGTAGAATCATTTGTTTAAATTTCAATTTTATGGCAAATGGTTCATTTGATTAAAAAAAAAAAATTTTTTTACGAGAAGCTCCTAGAAAGTTAAAGAAAAAAAATGTTTCGGCTCCAAGAATTTACGCGAGACTCGAGATAATGCGCTCACCAAAAGTTTCCTTCAATAAATTGATTGTTTCGTTGGCAGTAGCGCCGTCTTGTTGGAACCAAAGATCGTACACATCAACATCCTCCCATATGGCTTTATTTTTGAAGAAATATGGACCAATGATACCCTCTCCTCCAAACAGTGACTTTTTGACGATGTAACGGCGTCTCAACAATAGCTTGTGGATTAAGATCTCTCCAAATACGACAATTTTGCTTATTAATGTACCCATTTAACCAAAAGTGAGCTTGACGCTGAACAATTTTGCAAGATTTGTAAACGTTGTTCAGGAGTAAGTCTATTCATTATGAAATGGCAAACCAAACTGAGCATAAATCAAGTGACAGCTGTCAAAAAGACCAACTCCGAAAAAAGTATTGCCAGATTGAAAACCACACGTCTAAAAAAAAAAACACCCGGTAGATACATACATACAAAATCATTTTTTTTTTATAGACCGCTCCCACGATTTTTTAAATATTTTTTTACATACCTATTCATATTTGTCCAAGAATTCGAATGACATCTTTTTTCCCACAAACTATAACAACTAATCAATCTAAAAATATTTTATCATGCGCATCCATTATCCATTTATTTCTACCTAATTATATTAAATCATTTTTGCGTTAACTAAACTACATTCACATGTAGTAAATATATTTAATCATAATGGGGCGTATTCATAGTCATTTTAAAACTAAGTCGAAGTTAAACCTAGGTTTAGATGAATTTGCGAACGTTGATTCTATTTTTTTAAGTTTATTATTCCAAAACATTTGAAGCTCTATGGGTAGTAAGACAAGTTAATAATCTTATAAAAATATAAAACATTTATAAATATAAAATATTTGTAGATATGTACCTAATACCTATGTTACTATTCCTTGAATCATCCGTTCGACAATTCTTGTATACATAGAATCAAGATACACTTACTTACATCGGATTTCAACCTATAACTCATGATCACTAGACTACCTCCTAACATCGTTAAAGATGTTAGCTACAAGAGTATGTTCGTATGATCCAGTAGTGTATTTTATTTTTATCGTCCACAGAAGTTAATTTTTTATTTAAGGCCGTAAAACTTCCTGGTGCCCATTTTGTCAGCACGAACCTGTACTCTCATTACATTCTCATCTTGGCAGCATTCTACTAGTTGACTAGTTAAATATTTTTCATTGAACGCCACACCGATCTGTCCTTTTTTTTATTTTTCATATTATTTGATTCTTTTGGTTGGATTCGTATATATCTTAATCGCGGTAAGTATATTCGTTCAGTATAATTTCGCGTTTAATAATTAATCGGTAATGCTATAATTAAAATTCAATTTAAATCAAATAAATCATAATAAATTATACAACTACAAAAAAAAATTATTTGATCATTTTATTACAAGTATTAAATAACCGACACGCGCGTCAATGGCAAATAAGGCAAATTAAATTTAATAATAATCATACTGATGATCCATGAGATACCATTTTCCTCGTCTTAACTAGTCACTCTGCAAATTCAAATTCAGATTTGCAGTTCAATATTTTCATTCCGTATAATATTGTCACAAAGATAAAAATGAATCCAGTTCAAATTATTCAATCACCAGGGAGGCTTTACATAGAGCCCAGGAGCCCGGAGGACTGTTCGTTCATATATCTGCTCATATAACATTACAACCAATTTAGATAGTATCTATATGCCTTGCCTATGGTGTGGTATTCGAAGCAAATCTCAATAGTTTATCTTACCTACAAAACTTCTTTGAATGCATTGACTCCCTCAGATTCAAATCTCTTCCAAGTTAATGGGTCAACTGTGGAAGTATTGAATAACAATTGATTGTATCCCATGAGTTTAGATCTTCGATTAAAAAAAAAATCAATTCAGCTAACCTAAAACTCAATGGTAACAGGGTGGTGCGGTGGAATGCGAGCGAACCAGGAAGACAACAAATTTAATTCAGCACCATTCATTTTATTTTATTAATCTAAAACTTTCATCTGCCAACCATGAATGAACTCTAATTCTGTGAATTTTAATGAAGTCACTATATTATTGCGAGCAAGACTACATTATAACAGCTAACAGCAATATACATATATATTTATAACGATGATATCGCCCACAGTTCAATTTAATTTTATGATCTGATCTGTCTATCGAACAAATTTGCTGGAGAATTTATTATCGAATCATTTAGCAAGTCGCATTCAATTGTAATACAAACTGCCTGCTATAATTTATGTCAATTGGTTAACGATTTCAATTTGAATAAAATTAATAGAAAAACTACAAAGACGGCAACCATGTTATAACTGAAACAAACTGTCATAACAAAAATGGCCGCCGCCAATAATATTATACTCTTTAGTCAAATAAATGTCATAAAAATCGATATCGAATATCTGTAGATGAATCTTCATTTTTCGATGACATTAGGTATAGATGAATGAAAACATCGCACGCACGCATATGTAATTTAACATTATGTACAGTAAAATCTCTCTGAAAAACCATGCAATTGTCAAATTTGTGTTGGAATCCTTAAACAATCACATGTGGATATGATAGGAGGCGTGGTGGTTTTAGAACAAAAAATTGTTATGTGTCCCGTATTTATACATGAAATTGTTTGAGATGCAATGTCAAGTTGTGTGAAATGAGCTTTCAAATTAGAATTGTAAGGAAACCTTTTCGCAGTAAGAAATAATCAATTACACTATCTCGAGACATCTCGATACTTCATCTAAAATCATTCGATTGATTCGTATTCATAATTCGAATGATGTCTCATATCTCATACATGGGTCTTGCCGATTTCTAGTCCACTATAACTTTTTAAGTTTAAACGTAATGCAAATAAAATACATAGAATCAAGATCCAATAGGTTTGTGAATTGTGAGTGTCCAGTCTAGTGTGGATGATAATTGAAATGTACGTGTACGTGGGAGTTCGAATTGGAATCGAAGACTTTTTATGGATATATTTCTACAGTATTTATGAATTAGCAGTAGTAATACTGATCACGATACTAATGCTAGAAACCGGCCTTCCCCCCTTATTCATCTCAACGCTTTAAATGCAGGTGAACTATATTCTTAACACTATCAAGATGGGTGATAGAAGACTTCCTAAGAAAATAACGATGCTGGTGATGCGGAAAAAAATCTTGTGGTATGAGTCCTGGCGAGATATAGCGGTATACTACGGGCATCCATTCTCACTCCAAAATGATTCGATGGACACATGGAAAAGCGAGGTCTACAGCCTCATTAGCTTATTGGATGAAAAAACAAGGGAGCACTACATTTGGAAAGCCAGAACCTCATTCCACAGGAGTATTTATGCAACACTAAATCATAATCTAACAACAAAAAACTACTTCAGGACGGAGTATCCAACTAACCTCATGTCACTGATTTTACAAACACGGAGTGAGATACTTCCCTTGAATTATATCCCTCATAGAAGCGACCTAGAAGAAATTTGTGGGCTATGCAACCTTAGGGATGCCCTATTTTTGTTGAAACCAGAAGGAGTACATTCGGAAACAATTATTTAAATGAAGTTGAAATGATCAACATACTCAACGGTGAAATGGATTGGATGCCTTTGTACAACTATATAAAGCTAGCAATCCGTTATAGAAAGCGGATCTTAGAAGAACTTTTTTAATAGAAAAAAAAATCAATGTTAAATTATTTAATCAAATTTAAGTTTCGAAACATGAATGTAGTATAAATTGCCAACTGACAGACGGCGTAAGCCATGTTAAATAATGGAAAACTTATAAATTATGTACTTTACTTTTTATGAAATAAAATTCATTTGAACTTGAAAAAAAAACTTCAACTTGTAGGAAGTTGAATTTTTTGTTGTTATTTTATGAAATGGCCGAATGAAAATGGAAGAATTTAATAGATTTATTTCGTATAAATCATCATGTACTAAAAATTTAAAAGTTAAGGTACCTATCTATTGACATATTAGTAATTAACATTATTATTGCTCGTGACCTTTCTAATTTGAAACGAAATTTGGGGCGTGTGGACAGTAGAAATTTGGATTAAACTATTCTAATTGTCTTACTCTTTCATAATTCGAATGGCCAATCGATTATTTTGATTACTCAAATACTAATATCTCGATTATTGAAATCATTCGAAAATTACCTGAAAATTACTCGAAGTTTGTGGATCGTGTGCATTAACACAAACTATTACATAGGCACAAACAAGATACATTTTGACATTGACAGTCAAGTTTGATCATTGGTTTATGGCAGCGTTTAGTGAAAATTTAACGTTGTCAAGTTGTCAATTAATTCTTATTTTGTTTAGGAATTTTTGAATAAAAAAAACAATATTGTTAAAAAATCGACTTTCTCTGCGAACACTAGCAATCAAGACAAAACGAATCATGTTTTTTAATATATGGGACCGTCTTCTTGAAACCACATGTATTTTAGCTTCAACCTCTTTAAAGTTCAGTAAGTTTTCGCCAAGTCTCTCTTCACACTGTGACTTTTTGCGGATGTTATGGTTTTCTAACTTTTCATGTCAATTCTCAATTCGAACATTTGTATTACTTCGCTAGCCACCTTTTTCGTTGACATTTGACAATCTTTCACAGACTATAGACAAAAAACTTATAGTTTAAATTTATTTTAGTAGTCGGTTCGTCCTAATTTTGATCCGAATTAATTCATGATATTACAATGACCTGTCGAATCGCAGGTCCATTAAGAGATGGTTTTGAGATGAATAGCTGTACTCGCGACCAGTTATTTGCTGCAAATATCGAAGGGTGTAAGGCTAAGTAGTATGTTTAGGGCAGCCGCAGGTGTAGAGCACAGTGCTCCAGTGATGCATAAACTGGTTGACAAAATTGGTCACAATATGTTACATTGTAAAATGCAGTCCACCATACTACTACCCCATAAGCTAAGTATCGGTCTGATGACCGCTGTGTACAACCCGTGGGTAATGTGTGGGGATATGCCCCATTTGTTCCCAATGGGTTTTTTTTACTAGAGAAGCGTGCTACTATTGCTTTTCTTACTCTTTCTTGTATATTGGATTTCCAGTTCAGCTTTTGGTCTAGTATGAGACCTAGATATTTGGCTCCATCTGAGAAAGTCAGTGGCGCACCATTTATTGATTGTGGTATAAGCTGGGAATTTTATATTTCCCTAGTGAAGAGGACAAATTCTGTGTTGGTCGGGTTTATATTCAGACCCCTTTTGGTTGCCTATATATTTAACCGTTTGAGGGTGTTTTGCATTAAATCTGTTAGAGTTGGAGCGTGCTTTCCTGATACAACAATGGCAACAAGCAATTTTCCCTAACAGTATGCGTGTTGAGGAGTAGAAACAAGATTGGAGTTTATTGCACTGCGAAGATGAATATCGATCAGGCTTTCTAAATTTTTTAGAAGAAACGAAGATAGACTGATCGGCCTGAGGTCAGGATTTACATGAGTGCTTTTGCATACTTTGAGTATAAAGATAACCTTAATTTCTCTCCACAGCAAGGGAATGTACGCGATGTCAAGGCACCCATTTAGAATAACCTCCAAGATAGGTATAAATATATCCGAGTTTCGGCAGGTGTTATGCTGTCTGGGCCCCACTGATTTATAAGGATCAAAGCTTTTGATTGCCCAAAGTAGTTTTTCCCTTGTAATCAGACCGAGTCTGTTATTGTTTTTATAGCATGTCCGTGATTGTTCAGTGCTACAAACATTTGTGAGCTATCTGGGAAAAACTTGAAGTGACTCTCAGAAGAACTAGCCAATTATCGTTTTGAGGAATCCTATATGTCGGTGTTTTCTCGATCTATGGTTATTCTAAAATGAATTAGGTACTAAATAGAATTGCATTTTTGGGGAAGAGAAGGTGAGGAATTGTTTCATCCTCTTGCTCGTGCATACAGCTTCTGCAGAAATAATTTGCCTATTAATTAGACAATAACATTTATGACACTTATGATGCAATTAATCTATAATTCAGATCCAACTATATTGAAGCAAATCAGAAGTATAAGGAACTCTGTAAAGTTAAAATAAGGAAATTTACTGAACTTCAAGGACTTAGATTTTCGAAATGTAGGAATGCAACAGATTTCTGGAAATTGGCTTGGAAATTGAATGGAAAACAGTTTATTATTCATACCAAACTTTCTGCAAACACGTTACTCACTCATTTCAAGGATCTTTTGAATCCAGTAGTAACTGCCACCAAGTGGTATTATGCGGTGCCTGGGTTCAGCAATGAGTTGCTAGACTGCGAGTTTACACTGCACGATTTAGAATTAGCGCTGACAAATTTAAAAGATCATAAGGCTGCTGGTGCAAATGGTATCCCAGTAGAGTTTTATAAGTACGGGACTATCTCTCTAAAGTAAAGGCTCCTAGGGCTACTTAATAAAGTGTTTCAGGGTGATCTTCCGATAGATGAATTCCGTGATGCTATCATATTTCCTATCCACAAAAAAGGATCCGTATTGGACGTAACAAACTATCGGGGAATTTCTTTTCCCAACGCCACGTATAAAATATTTACAACGATGTTGCACAAACGACTCACAACGTGGATCTCGGCGCATAACCTCTTTAAAGATTTTCAAGCTGGCTTCAGACCAGGTTTCTCAACAATAGATAATATTTTCATTGTTAGAAGCTTAGCGGAAAGCTTTCTTAAGCAGGGAAGAAAACTGTATACATTTTTCATCGACTTCAAAGCTGCTTTTGACTCAATTGACCCAGGTGCTTTATTCTACAAGTTATATAACTTGGGATTATCGCTCAAATTCGGACGAGTTCTTGAAGAGCTGTATAAAGAAACTCGAGCGGCAGTGTGGAACGGAGCTGAGTTATCTCATTGGTTTGAGACCACATCTGGAGTCAGACAGGGATGCACATTGAACCCTACTCTATTTGGCTTGTTCTTAAATGATCTCATCGATTACCTGCCTGGTGGAATTGACTTTGCAGGGGTGCGTATTAAGGCTTTGCTGTTTGCAGATGATGTTGTTATATTCGCGTATTCCCCAGAATCCTTGCAACTCATGATAAACAGAGTGTACCAATACAGTTGTGTATGGAACCTAGAAGTGAACATACAGAAGTCCAAGGTGATGATATTTAAGAAAGGAGGGGGGCGGAATGCTTCGAATGAAATATGAAACTTTAATGGCGAAAACATAGAATGTGTCAGCGAATACAAGTACCTGGGAGTAATTTTTTCGAGAACCCTGTGTATGGAGAAACATTTCAATGATAAATTACAAAAGGCAAAAACTGCTATTAATATGTCATGGAAAAGATGCTTTTCGAATAAGGATATTGCACACAGCAGTAAACATAAGGTTTTTGAACCAGTTTCAGAGAGTATTCTTTTGTATGCCTCGCAAGTATGGGGTTGCAAAAAGTTTCACTCGGTTGAGAAACTACTCGTATTAACATACTATGTAAAAAGAGTATTTCGGTTACCAATGAACATGCCAGACTATGTTATTATGCTGGAAACCGGTATGGAACCTCTGTATATAAAAACGTTGAAATTGAAGGCGGACTACCTCCTGAACGTCTTCAATATACCTGATACACGACTGGTCAGAAAAGTTGTCATTAAAGCCATTCAAAAGCAGACCAGTTGGTACAGAGAGTGGGTTAGAATTGCAGAAGCATGCAAATTAAACTTTGTTTTAGATGTTGATAATGTCTCGAGCAGTAAAGCTATGCTATACGAAATTATATTAGCAGTAGATGAGAACTGTAGAACGGAATTTATAGCTGAAGCTTCTGGTCGACCTCTCACAAATGTTGAATTGTCGAAAAGTGAGATTTTGTATATTCAGTATTCAAAAGCAGATCTGAAAAAATCGTGTTCATATATTTGAAATTGGTGGACCCAATGCGATCTATTTTTGTTGAACTGGTTTAATGTCTGACATTGTCAAACTTCTTAGTGCATTGCTTGGCAGATGTCAATTTATTCAATTTTTAATTCACAGTTCAGGTTGAGAAATCACAAACAAACGTAGAGTTTTTGTTCCATTAAAAGTTGAGGAACAAAGCCAAAAACGTTATTGAAGAACTGAGAACTCAATTTACTGAACTAGCCTATTATTATTATTATTTCCATTTTTTTTTTTAATTTGGCATGCGCCATTAGATCAACCGATTTTTCATAACAACTATCTGCCAACAGGGATGAAAACTGACTATTTTCAATCTGACAGAAAGAACTTGTCAGAAAAGTTATTGCCAGGAGAAAAGCAAGCAAACCTTTCAACTGATATTATGAGACGGTTATTCTCAGATCATTAAACCACTTGACAGTATTGTCATATTTGACAGCCGTATGTACTGTAACGAAGTTACAAATTTTGCCTTACCAAACAACCGAGATTCCAATTTATACACCAATTGCATTCATCGACGAGCTAACTGCCACTTCAACTTTTTATATAATCGTCATGGGGCGGATATGTAGAGCATCGTCAGCAAGCAGACACGTGACCATACGAAATATAGTGAAAGCAGAACACTACCGTCAATTTAAACATCACAGCATAAGATTTACATAGGATGAGTTTTTCTGCATATTACAGTTCACATTCACTTAGTACGGAAAGTGTATCAAGAGGAGGTAACATTGGTACGCAAAAGTACGGACTTCTGCCCTGAGTGTTGCAGGTACCAATCCGGTGTACAAAAAGGAAGTACTTAGAAGCACACTACTGAGTGCGTGGTGCACTAGTTAGGAGTTTCGTAATTGTTTGGCCTTGTGCCGTAAACTTTGTAAGCTTTTGGTTTCGACCAGGACCTGGGACTCTATCCCACTAAACTTTGTGCCTTTGGTTTCGGCCGGGGCCGGGGACTCTATCCCAACCTATATTAGATCATTAGCTTATTTTTAAATATAACTATTGTAAAGAATATATATATGAAATACCTTGTTATAGTATTTTTGATTGAATTTAATATAATATTTAAGAAAAAACTAATAAAGATTTATATTCAATGGAGTTCTGAATTCTTCATGCACCGAGTTTTCATTGCTTTCTTCGGTAAGATCTTGGACCCGCTGACGCTACCTCAGCATCACAGTAATAAGTCTTATCCACGATACAGCTATCGTTTACTTGCCAGAAATGATAATGCAGATAGTACTGTTCTGCAAAAAGTGTCTTCAATTTAAATAATTCTTTTGTTCTTACATTGTAAGTATTAATTATTTTCAAAACAAAAAATATTTACAAAATTCACATCAATTAAGTTGTAAATTAAAGTATCAATGAATTTTTCATTTACTAATCTTGAGAGAGACATTACATATATTTCCATTTTAGCAGCACGACTCGGTTGAGCAAAAAAAAAACCAAGAATGAAAAGTGTTCATACAATGTATCTTTGCTCCATCGCCATAAAAAAAAACTCCAACAAAACGAAAGAAAGGGCAAATTAAATGGACTCGTGTTTACGTGATAATCATCACTCGTCTCTGGTATTAAGTCTAAGTGTGTTTTGTGTTTCTTACGAAATATGCTTTAAAAAATATAAAAGAAAATACACAGTGAAGGTTTTATGAGGAACTTTAAATATTCATTCATGCACTAAAAAAAAACAATGGCCTGTGAGTGTTTGAACGAGCACCTGTTAATTTTAAGCACAATGAATTGCTTCCCTTGAAAAAGAATATATTAATTTCTTACGATTAAGGGATCAACAAATTTTGAAAATAACAATAAAGCATTTAAATTTAAAAATTATATCGCTTCGCAAATAAGCCAAACATCGAAAACACAAGTTTTCACAAACATTTTTAATAAACCACAAGTTTTTGATAAAACCGAAAACTTCCAGATGGAATTCATAGATGAATAATCAAACAAACAACTTTTGCAAAGTTCAGCGCTCAATCAAATGTCAAAGAAGCTGCTGATGGAGTACATTTTCCATCTGTGTATGTAGTCAACAACTTATGGACAACTTCGCATTCCAAATATCAAGAAAATAATATATAGCTTTGTTCCACACCCTGCCCAAAACTGTCACTTCTCATCAATCGGAAAAAAATGTTTTGCCAATTCATGTTCCAGACTCACAAATTCGTTAGGTTTAGCCAGACGAGGGCACTTTACCTTTCTCTGCTTCTCTCTTCCTTACAATTACTGCTCAAGCAAAGTTTTGTACGTCAGGCTAAAATTTTTCATATGAGAATAAAAACAAAATCCGTTTCGTGGTGTATTTCGTGACAAAAAGTTTTGTTAAACAAAATAAATAAATTTAAAAGTGTTAAAATACAAAAATATTAGTTTTAAGAAGTTAATTTTAAATAAGAGAAAAATATATACGAAAACAAAAACGTTTTTGACGTTTAAATAGGGGCTCAACCCGTTCCAGACTTTTTCGCAATCTTTTTTTTATTCGAAAATTTCATTCCCGTTTTTTCAAAATTTGACAAGTTGCCAATTTCTACTAAAAAAAAGTCAAAAAAAAAAACGGAAGAATTGAAGATTTCTTGACGCTTTGACGTTTCGTTCTTTTTTGACAACCGATCAGAGATGAGGAATGCTCAATGCTTTCTTCAGAATGGTTTGGAATATAAACTGGTAAACGGTGACCCATATAATGGTAGCTTCAATAGGTTTTGAACGATATGTAACTTAAAGGCTAAAGAAGGCTGTTTCCACATGATTAGTATTTGTCCAATCTACAACCCTCAAAGACTAACATACTTCGGCAAAAAATCCATAATGAAAATTATTTGAATTATTGTGTTAGCTGTTCTTAGCGACATTAGCGCTTTCTTAGCAAAGATGGCAAACACAATTATTTTTGTCTTTATGTATGTCTTTCTGTCTGTCTGTAGTTCGACCCCGCCTTAACGGCGAAGCGATTTCCTTTAAAGTTGGTACTTTTAAGCGTTTTAATTGAAGAAAACGCAAACAATATGTTTATATTATTTTTGTTTTTGTTTTAGTGGACTGTGTGGATTTAAAGCCAATTGAATTAATTTGTGACCTTTAGTCCAAAATGCGTTTCGCCCAGGTACTACAGCTGGGCTCATCAGTTAGATGCTGTAGTACCTTTCTAAGACGCATTATTTTTTGATCGATTTAAGCGTTTTAGGTGCCTTACTCGATTCTTTTTTATAGCTAAAAAAAAAAAAAAAAAAAAAAAAAAAAAAAAAAAAAAAAAAAAAAAAAAAAAAAAATACAAATTTTTGGGGTTAGACGTAAGACTGGTAAATCTCAATTATCTCGAAAACGGCTCAAATGATTTTGATAAACATAAGTCAGTGCACCATTATAGGCATAGTTTACATTTTAGTCAATAAAAACTTTTAATTAAAATTTTATTAACTGTACTTGCCACATACACAACTGTTTTTTTCCATTTTCGGCTAATGATTTCGATCATATTTTTTATACAGGAGTTTTTTTAATTTCTAAATGCTGCTGCTGCCAAAATTTTTGAAAAATATTTTTTTTTTAATATTCAATATTTCGAAAACGGATGGAAGAATTTTACTTGCGATATATGTATGTAGGTACTATAGGGCAAGTTTTGCATTTGGAAAAAAAATCGAACTCGACATTTTATTCAAACTTGACATTACGATGATGGAGAACACCAACAAAGTGGGTCCTGCAATTCCGTCTGTCTGTATGTACAACGCTCTACCTCCTAAGCTGCTGAAGCGATTTACTTCAAACTTGGTATTTAATCGTCTTATGTCTAAAATATATTTTTGAATCGTTTTTTTCTCTGCCCAAAAATTACGGTAGGTATCTTACCAGCCATACATTTTTTTCTAGCATCTTAATTATCTCGAAACCGGTTCTAACGATTTTGATAAAAAAAAGTGTGTGCACTACTTTAGGTCATTTTGTTATTAACATCTATAATTATTTAAAAATTTTCGAAAAATATTTTTTATTTTTATTTATGAAAAAAAAATATTTTGTTTTTTTTGAAAATTCAATATTTCGAAAACGGGTGGACGATTTTTTTTGAAATTTTGTTTTTAAGTTTATATTATTAAATACTTAAAATTGAATTAAAAAACGACTTTAAATTTTATTTTAACATTATGTTTATGTGAATATAGACATGTCGATTTATAAGAGTTCTGTACATAAAAGTACTGTTTACAAATAAACCGCTGTGTCGAACGGGCAGTATATTTTCAGAACTTTATTACATTATTTTTTCAGCCTCCCCATTGCCGTGTGAAGGGCTTGTGAATATTTTACACGTTTATTTGATGAACAACTGTCATAACAGCGCTTAATTGACATTTGCTTAGTATAGTTTATTAATAACGCACGAAAATTAACTTTCAACATCACAAATTAAATGAACTACTTTTGGCCTTGAATATAGAAAACGATGCAAACAACAAAAACGCTGGGAAAATAATAGAATAAAATTGCTTTAATTCGCATTTCTTACAAATAGTCCAAAAGAGACTAATTATGTACAGTAGAAAATTTACAAGAAAAAATAAACAATAAAATAATACTAAAATATATATTTTATTAAATTTCGATAGTTTAGATTTGAAAAAAATTACCATAGATCAAGATAAATAAAAAATGCACGACTGGATCGTACGATCTTGCTCTTGTAGCTAACAACTTTAATGTAGCTAACCATTGAGGTTTATTTAGTTAGGTGTAGTTATCCTATGCAGGCTTAAGGCCTAAGTAGAGAAGATTAACTTGATTCTTAGTATAATGAATTGTCGAATGGATGATTCAAGGAATAGTTACAGAGGTACCTGCAAATGTATATTTAAATCTATGTTATGGATTTTAATTATAAGATACATACATACATATACTATACATATAGATGGTACCTAAGTATCTAAACGTGTACATAATATAATAATGAAAATGAAGGATGTATGTGGGTATTCATATAATTTATAATTTAAGTGCAATATGCATACGTAAGATTCATGTGATTTTTAAAGACACATATGTATATATAAATGTATGAGGGTCCACATTGTATTTAGTATTCAGTGACGTACGCAACAATTCGTAAAAAAGGAATAATAATAAGGTATTGAAATAAATGGATAATACATATAATTAAATGTTTTTATATTGCTTAGTCGTTAAAGTTTTAGGGAAAACAAAGATGCATTTTGAATTCATGGATAAATAAGAATATATAAAAAAATATCAAAAATCGTTGGATCGGTTTTTAATAAACTAATATTTTATGTATAAAATTTTGAAAACATTTAAAAAAAAAAAATTGAAACGCCATTTTGAAGATATTATTAACATCAACATTCAAATTTAAAAAAAAATTCTGCGACTGGTTTTTGAAAAATCGATTTTTCAAAAAAAAAAATTTATTTATTTTTTAAAAATGGAAAATTTTTTTTTGAAAATTTGAGTACGCAGTTTTATTAACAATTTTAGGAAGCATTTGTATAAAAAAAAAATTATTTTAATCGGTTTATCCAATATTGAGAAAGTCTAAAATATGAAAAGTGGTTCTATGTGAAGTACCGTTAATAAGTACACAAACTAAAAATTTTTATAAAGGGATATCCATTTTGCGGTTTCAAAAGTATAGGGCTGGAATTCGACATCTGTCAAACTAAGTTATTAAACCAATTTTTTTTTTCAGTTGAAAGTCTGACACTTACGAAAATGGATCGCTTAACTATCGCACAAGGCATACAAATTGTTAAAACCTACTACAAAAATGGTGATTCTGCCACAGCCACATATCGTGCTTTAAGAGGAGATTGTGGTTTGCATAATCGTCCAACTACGCAAGCAATTGGTAAAATTGTGAAGAAATTTGAAGAGACTGGATTGGTTACAGATATTGTAAAGCCTGTGCATCATCGTTTCGCTCGTACCACTGAAAATATCGCTGCTGTAAGTGAAAGTGTTGCCGAAGACCCGAATGTGTCGATTACTCGTCTTTCTCAGGAACTAGGACTGTCTTACGGCACATTATGGCGTATTTTGCATTTGGATCTACACCTACATCCATATAAAGTCCAGCTCACACAACAACTGAAGCCAGCTGACCACTCACAATTTCGTAGATACGTCGAATGGGTGCGTGAACAACATGCGGTGGACGTCGATTTTTCGAACAAAATTTTCTTCAGCGACAAAGCACATTTCTCACATGTAAATAAAAAAAATTGTCGTATTTGGGGTTCTGAGAATTATCAAGTAATTGAAGAGAGGCCATTACATCCACAAAAAGTCACTGTTTGGGGCGCTCTTTGGTCCGGAGGTGTGATTGGACCTTACTTCTTCGAAAACGACGATGGAACGACTGTCACCGTCAATTCGGAGCGTTATGGTCATATGATAACCAACTTTTCTTTGCCTGCAATTGCAGAATACGACTTGAAAAATATGTGGTTTCAACAAGACGGTGCCACATGCCACACAACTCGATCGAATATGGCTTTATTGCAAGAGACATTTCCTGGCCGCGTAATTTCTCGTCGTGGCGATATCAACTGGCCACCAATATCATGCGATTTGACACCGCTGGACTTTTTTTTGTGGGGATACGCGAAAGACCGTGTTTATGCAGATAAACCTTTAACTCTTGAACACTTGCAAACCAACATTCGTCAAGTTATGGCTGAGATACCACCCAATATGTGTCAAAAAGTGATCGAAAATTACCTCAAAAAAATCGATGCTTGCAATAATTCGCGTGGTGGTCATTTAAATGATGTAGTGTTTCACACATAATGTCAACGGTCAAACTTTATAATAAAAAAGAAATATCATGAAAAAAAAATATTTTATATGTGTTTTATTTACGTTAACTTTTGAAATCGCAAAATGTATAACCCTTTACTTAAAATTGAACTGTACTAATTTACGGCTCATATTCTTGGAGCCGTTTTCGAGAAATAACTACATACTTAACGGCTTTTTAGCATTTGTATGAAGGTACCGTTGTTTTTTTATTTTAGAAAAATAGTATTTTTTAACCATTCAAGATATTGTGAAAAAAATTTTGAGTTTTCAAAAAAAAAAATTAATTTCCACAAAAAAAAATTGAAAAAGTTTGGTATATAGTGTTTAAATTTTCTAGGAGCTTCTGCGTAAGGATTTTCAAAAAAAAATCAAATGAACCGTTTCCGAGAAAATCGAAAGCCAAACAAAATGGTTCTACTAGAGATACCAAAAATAACAATTTTTTTCCAAAAAATTGTTATTTTTTTCCAAAAAAATTTTTTCCAAAACATTTTTATTAATGAACTGATTTTTTTATAAAAATCTTTAAAGCCGTATTTGAGAAAAATAAGATTCTTGTTTTTGGCCAAAAAAAAAATGTATGGCAGCTTCTGCTATTTGTCGTCTACAGACTGACAGAATGACAGGCAGACGGAATTGTGGGACCCACTTTGGAGTTCTCTATGATCGTAATGTCATGTTTGATTGTTAGACAAATTTTTTTTAATAATAATCAAAAGTAAAATTGTAAAGAATTTTTAGTGAACCCGTAATTTTTTTTAAATTAAAAAGTTTTGTTTCGTACATATAGGAATTAAATAAACAAAACATATTAAAACTTCTTTACTCATTGTCGAAATGCCAATTTGGTATTTAATAAAAATGCATCGGGTTATTTTCAAATGAAATTTGAACAAACAATTACTCAGCCAAGGTCACCAAGATCGAGAATAATGTGCTGAATGACGGCATTTAGTACTTTTTTTTGGTGTGTTCCAGCAAGTGACAAAATTATGTTTTGTTTTGCATTTCACAGCCTTACCAGCTGTGCTCGGGTCACGCCACTGCGAAATAGTTTCCAGAGTTTCCAGAATCTTGATGAGGTAAAAGTCTCAAACACCGATATCATTAGAGCCGTTTTTGAGATAATTGAGGTATACTATTTGTGCCCGAAAAATTTGTATGACTGTTATTTTTGGAGCTAAAAAAAGATTTAAAAAAATCGAGCCAGGCGCCTTAAAAGCTTAAGAACCAAGTTTGAACGAAATCGCTTCACCCGCTAAGACTGTAGATCGTCAGACAGACGGAATAGCGGGACCTACTTTTTTGGTGTTCTCTTCTATCATTGTAAAGTCAAGTTTGATTAAAATCTCGAGTTCAATATTTTTTTTTCAAATGCAACTTGTCCTAAAGCCACAATTAATATACATATATTAAATAATGTCGTGAATCGTGGTGTCCGCACGTTGCTCGAAATTTGATAATAAATCTTTTTCCCGCAGCAAGAAATAAGAATGTTAGTGCTGTGTTGCTTGTATGTATGTATATTTGTAACATTAGAAAAGGATGACTGCAAAATTTGATACTCAAATTAAAAAAAAAAATGTCTAAAATAACAATATTTCGTTCATACTCGTAGTACGAAATATTGCAAATGTGCATATTTACTCAAATCTTCCAGTTTTATATGACCATCTCCTTTCTTCCTTTTGTTTTAGTACTTTCTGAAAACTATTGACTCTATTTAAAAAAGAATTGGTCGTCCACCCGCAGACTAATCATTAATTTGGCTACTGTTTTTTTTATCCAATTAACCATATAAACGTCAAGACATTCACCCTTATTGCGATAGTCGTTTCACTTCATCGACAACCGTCGTTTTTGTAGTCGTGTCGCTTTAAAATCGGTATTGCGTAACTTAAACGCCAGCCTCTTCCCCGCTCTTAGATTCCACATTAGATCCACTACAACAGCTGATATGTAGACAAATAAATTTTAATTGCCGATTGATTGTCCAAATCGAGTTTAGAACGATTTCACTTTCATCTCCATATAAGTGCAGAAAACTCCCAAATTAAAAGTTGCAATTCAACTCATTTGCATATTTGCATTTTTTATTTCGTTAAGTGCACAAAAAGAAGCAATTGCAAACCTTTGAATGAATTTGTAATTTTTGTTGCAACATTGTTGCATTTTGTGGGGGCCGGTTTTGGCCGTAGTACAACAAAGCCATTTGACACAAAGACGCAATAACTATTATGACAGTAGAATAAAGGCCCAAAGTCATGTTCCATTATTTAGTTACAGACGTTGACCGTTCCGCTTATAAGGAAAGACTCATGGTAGCGCATAATTAAATTATATTCTTCTGGTTGCAAGAATTGCGAGTTAGTTAGTGTGTTTGTAGTCATAACTTACCACATCAGCTTCGCAGTTACAATAATTTTGTTGTTGCATTGACGCATTGTGTCTTGAAATTCAATTGCAGTTTATATGCATGCACCTTTGTTGCTTTTTGCTTTTGATGACTGCCAGCAGCATGGTTAGCATAGGTGTGGTAATTAGTGATGCTCTCGTGTTGGGACATACATATATGTACCTTCCTACATGTAAAATGCTGAAAACGATTTTTTTTTTGTTGTAAATAAATTTTTTCGTCAACAGTTGTTGTTATTCGTCATTGTGTTCTTTTGTGTCCTTTTCTTCTTGGTAAATGGGTGGAGTGTTGAAGGATAGTTGTTGTTTGGTACTTTGATTGTTCGGCTAATTATGGTCATTATCTTGTGGCAGGAGGATGAATGTGCTATGGGAGAATGTCGTTGCTAAAAAGGTGTGTTATATAGCGAATCGATTTATTATTTGAATAGTTACTAATGTAACCGATGGTATTGAATATTTGTTGTGTCTGCCCTCTTTGGGTTTATTATTATTATTGTCGTCTTTTGAGCTAAAAGATGACCTGACAATGGAAACATTTTGTGCAGTGGTTTTTATAACTTTGCTCCTAAGGACGGTCAATGTTCTTGCCATTTTTAAGAAAATTTAACAAACAAAATTGAATCAAACATTTCCAATTGAAAGTGTTTGCTTTAGAAATCAGACATTGTTCTTCAAAACGTTTTTACACCACTAGATTAGGCTTTTTAACTTACTTATAAGGTGACCTTATACATAGTTTCTAATCAATAAATCTTTTTAACTTATTTTCAAAAACATGTTTTTTGAATGACAACTGACTAAATTTGTCAACCGATTTTAGGTTTCTTAAAAAAAAACTATTAATATTTATATAGAGGACTATTCAGATTAAAGCGATCAACGATTAAGCGCCAAAATGTTATTCAAAATAATTTATAAAAGAAATAATTATAATTTTGACTATAAATGACTGTAAGACCTAAGGTCTTTTTAAATGCAACCTGAATTGCACTGCACTAGTTAGAAGGATTTGAGAATTTGGTCTTTACTATCTCATTATAACCCACATGCGGCATCTAATTAAAACTGAATGTATAGAAACAAACCTAGCGTGAGTCTCGAACCCAAACGTCTGAGTTAAAAATTCTAAACAAAATTCTAGAAATAATTGTCAAATAAGATACATCCGAGATAACTGAAGTGATAACTTATTAGAAATTGTCAAAATTTATTCACATTCCACATTACTTCAAACGAAATAACTTAAAAAAAAATACTTAACGCTTAAAATTATAATAAAATATAATAAAAATTTAAAATATTAAAAATTTAAATTTTGTTTTACTCTTATTCTATTTTTTAGGCTTAGTTTTAATTTTTTTATTAGTTATTGTGTCCGTATTCATCACAATTCCGTATGAAATATTTAAAAAGCAAAGTTTTTAGCGGACGGTCGTTTGCAGCTTGCATAAATCATTATTTAATTTATAAAATAAGTCATGGAGAAATAAACTTTACAATTGTTAAATATTAAATGCGCATTCGAAACGAAAAAAGACAATTGCGATATGGCGGTCTAATATTGCAAGCAGCGTTCAATAAAAGTCGCGGGACTAAACGCAATATTGCATGCATCCTTCTATGGATTTACATGTGCACCATCCATATTTTTATCGTGATCGGATCACAAACACAACTGCTTCGGTTTGTTCGAGTCGAAATTGTTCGCGTGTGAATAACCTTCAAATCAGAGATAATCAATTATAAAATGTCATGCGCGAATAAAAAAAAAAAACAATCAGCCTTATTTTGAAATTCGAACGAATAGCTAATGCGATAGAATACGAGTATTTTGACATTCGAATGAATAATATTCATTTTTAAATAATTACGCAAAATGA
Source organism: Philhelius pedissequus (assembly GCA_910595825.1). Lineage (NCBI taxonomy): Eukaryota > Metazoa > Arthropoda > Insecta > Diptera > Syrphidae > Philhelius > Philhelius pedissequus. The sequence goes on along the minus strand of OU343161.1, from coordinate 51,118,587 downwards.
ACTTGAATGAATCTTATTTTGAAAGTCATATGTTTGAAATTTACTGACATTTCTATTGGATTTAGTATGCCAAAGTGACATTTTTTTAGTAGAATTTTTTTTAACCAAATTTTATTTATGTTGTATGCTTGGTAAATTTAAGTATTTAAAAACTACATCAACAACAAAATTAGTTCTTATTTTAAGCATTTAGGAAATAATGGTCAGTTTATTCATACGAAAAAGAGTCAAAACGTTTGTAAACGGTGATTTTTTTAAGAGCTTGGTTTTTGAAAATTCAAAAAAACACAGAAACTTGTAAAAAGTGAATGAAATTTTTATTTGGATCGAGAAATCAATTTCTGCCATTTACTTTTTAAAAATAATTTCACTTAAATGTTGCCCGCGGCTACGCTTCAGGTGGTCCATTCTGAAGGTCCAATTTTGGCAAACATTTTCACACATTTCGGCCGGAATCTCACCAATGACGCGTTCAATGTTGGCTTCCAAGGCAGCAATCGTGTTTGGCTTGTCCCCATAGACAATAGACTTAACATAGCCCCACAAAAAATAGTCTAACGGGGTCAAATCACATGATCTTGGTGGCCAATTGACTGCGCCAAAACGTGAGATCAACTGCTCACCAAATTCGCCTCTCAATTGATGCATGGTTTCGCGTGCAGTGTGGCATGTGGCACCGTCCTGTTGGAACCACATGTCGACCGAGTTCAATTCTTGCATTTTCGGCAAAAAAAAATCTGTTATCATCGAACGGTACCTTTCTCCATTGACCGTAACCCTGCGGCCTTCATCGTCCTTGAAGAAGTACGGCCCAATGATGCAGCCTGCCCATACACCGCACCAAACAATGCATTTTTCGGGATGCATTGGTAGCTGCTGAATTGCTTCTGTCTGCTCTTCACTCCAAATACGGCAATTCTGCTTATTCACGTATCCATTTAGCCAAAAATGAGCCTCGTCGCTGAAGACAATTTTGCGATAAAAAAACGGATCCTCATTCAACTTTTCTAAGGCCCATTCACCGAAAATTCTACGTTGTGGTAGGTCGCCTGGCTTCAATTCTTGCACCAGCTGTATTTTGTATGGCTTTAAACCAAGATCTTTGCGTAAAATCTTCCAGGTGGTCGAATAACACAAACCCAATTGCTGCGATCGGCGCCGAATGGACATATCGCGATCTTCAGCAACACTGGCGGATGCAGCAGCAATATTCTATTCGGTACGCACTCTACGGATACGATTTGGTGGATTAATGTCCAATAAAGTGAAACTGGTGCGAAATTTGGTCACAATGAGCTGAATAGCCTGCTCGGTGGGTCGATTATGACGACCATAAAACGGACGTAGCTTGCGAAACACATTTTTCACAGAGCACGAATTTTGATAATAAATTTCAATAATTTGCAAACGTTGTTCAGGCGTAAGTCTACTCATGATGAAATGGCAAACAATACTGAATCGAAATGTCAAATGTTCGTGGAATTTTTCATGTGTGATCTGTCAAAAATATAAACGTCAAAAACCAAGTAGCAAAAAAATCACCCGTTATAATAAAACACTAGATTTTTTTCTGAGCTTTCGTTTCACTTTAATTATTTTTAAAAAAATTTAACAAAAAAAACAAAAATAGTTGTTCAACAAACAACTTCAGTGGTTATTAAATTTACATATATCTGGTCACACTTTTTAATTGACAAAAGTAAAGTCGCTTGCCGACACAATTTTTTCTTTGAACAAAATATTAAAAATATTAAATAAATTGACGATAAGCTATTGCAATTGTTTTGTGTGTGAAAAGTGAAGACAGCTCTAAGTAGGAAATGGATATTGGATCCATCAAATATGTATTCAAGAGTGAAATTTTTGATTACAAAGTGATAGGTAATCCATGAATCACGAAGCACTCGGGAAGAAAATGCTGCATTATTTTAACTAAAAATGTACACATTTTACATTTATATATATATCAATATACCTCACTTATTTATTTCGGTAAAAAACTAAAATCAATAAAAAACCTAAAATAACTCTTTTAATTCACAAAATGGAACTTTTTTTTAAATATATATTTATCTCGTTTACTTCTTTCTGCTCCCGGTTGGTCCAATTGGAAAGCGATTGGGATCTTTATAACTCATAAAAGTAATTTATTTTCATTAGTTTTCAGTAAAAATATCCAAACTTACATGTTTTGTGTATCTATTCGTCCGAAAAAAGCTGAACGAGAACTAAATGACATTTAATTCGAATCATTTAAAAGTCAAAATTTGGTTAGTTTTGACGAAAAAATGAACTTTCGATTGTTTAAGTGAAACAAATCATTCGAATTCGACGAACTTTCGCATGAAAGTGAATTTCAAAATAAGCCTGAATATTATTAAATGTCGCTTTCGTGAATAGGCCTTAATTTATTTACTGAGTGATTCGCATAATGCGTGAAAAAATCTAGACCGTGTAAGTTTAGCAAAAGCAAAAATAACAATCAAACAAATCGATTGGAATAGGTGTGTGATGTGTGTTCCCCCCGTTTAGCCGGGGAAAGGACAATTTTTTATTTTGTCATTAAATAAAGTTCGTTTAGAGCACCGATTGTGAAATATTATTTTTCAAACTCAAAATTTTCTCCAAAAAAAATTATCAAACTAATGTTTTTCGCCTCGCGCAATGGGTCCTACATGTTGGATTCAAGACAACAAAAATGCTCTTATGTTTGATCACATCGTATGTAAAAGATTTCTATTAAAAATCTAAATATATTTTTAAAGTCATTTTTAACTCAATTTTGTATATACATATACAATTTTTTTTAAATTTTGTTCTAATATAATTTGGTATGACAATATTGAATATTTAATAATATAAACTTTAAAACAAAAGATTAAATCGGTTTAATTAAACAAAAAATAATTCAAAATTCTGAAATAAATACTTAAACTAATTTGAGCTCAAAAAAAGTACGTCATTTTATTTCTTGGATAAATTTGAATTTACGAAAAAAAAAATGTTTTAATCTGTGGAGCGGTTTTTGAGAAAAAAGTTTTTTTAAAACTTTTTGAAAAAATTTAAATTTAAATTCAATTTTCCCTCTGTACAATACCTAAAAAACTCTATATACCAAGTTTAAAATAATTCGGCCCTCCCGTTCGTGCTGTAGGTGTCTATACATACATTCAGACAGACTGACAGACTGACGGACAGACATAAAGACTTACAGAATTTTTAGACCATCTTTGTTCGTCTTCGCTATCATCGTAATGTTTGATTGTTATCTCAAAACTTTTTTTTTCGACGAATGCATAACTTGCCTTATATATAGTACCTATAATCGCAAGTAAAAATTAAAACTAAACTATTCAAATTCTGTAACGAATTGTACTACCGGACTAATTTTATCGCTAACACGGACTTCAGTTTTATAACAAACCACCTGAAACTGTGCTACACCCATTTTGAGCTAAGTGGAGACTCATTTTATTTCGCTTAATAGTCAAGACGTAATCCCAATATTATACCTGTGATCTAATAGGTACTATAGCATAGGGCAAGTTTTGCAATTGAAAACAAAATAGTACTCGAGGTTTTAATTAAACTTGACATTACGATGATAGAGAACACCGAAAAAGTGGGTCCCGCAATTCAATCTGTCTGTACAACGAGCTACAGCCTAAGCGGCTGAAGCGATTTTCTTCAAACTTGGTATTTAAGCGTTTTATGTGATTGTCTCAAATAGCTTCTTGAATCGTTTTTTTAGCCCCAAAAATTACGGTACTTGCCATATAATTTTTTCTCCAATCTTAATTACATATATCGAAAACGGGTAGTGTGTGCACTACTTTAGGTATAGTCTATATTTTGGTAAAAAAAATTTTTTTACTTGTTTTGTTATTAACGGTAGGTACCTCCCATTTTCGATTTTCGACTTTCTCATAAACAGATCGACGGATTTCGATCAAAATTTTTATATAGAAGGTCCTTCGAATTATAGGGCGAAAAATTCAGGTTTTTCCAAATTACTCGAAAACTATAGGTTCTTTTGAAAAAAAAGTTGTAGGAACGCATTGCAGCTAATGTTATTCAACACAAAAAAGACAAAGACACTTTTTATCGTACAATTGATAGATTTGGAGAAAAATTGTCGAAAACATTGGGGTATAGTACATTAATTCGAAAAAATGTAATAAATTTATGTTTTTGAGTTGGAATTTTTTATGTTTTTATTTATATTTGCAAAAACATATTCTATGAAAAAAAAACAAATTTTAAATGTGGAACTGGAAGGGTAATACTGCCATCTTAAAAATCCTAATTTTTTTATTTTGCTTAATAACTCCCAAAATCTTTATTTTTTTCGAAAAAAAACTGTAAGAGCAGTTTAATTATAAAATAAAATAAATATCAAAATCGATATATAGATTAAATTCATTCGTTAAAGAAACCAGACTTAATAAAGCTCCCATTTTAACGAACAATTAAATTTTGGTACGCTATAACTTAATAACGAATTGACATAAAGAAGTCGTTAATATGTCATTTTGTAGATAAATTTACTGTCTTAAATCTGCTCTTACAGTTTTTTTTTTTTTTTTAGAAAAAATAAAGATTTTGGGATTTTATTTACGCACCTACAGAACAATAAAAGGCATCGATTTTTAATTAAAGGACTGTTTTAATTTTAATATCAACACATCACGATGTCAAAGTACTGAAAAAAAATATGCTGAAATGCCCCTTTTCCTACGGTTAAACTGATGTCCTATATCGAAAAGCTTAAATACAAGGTTGGAAAAATATCCCAGAAGGAGGTCTCCAGTCGTACTAATTTTCTCAAAAATTCACCGAAGTCTTCGAGATCACAGAGTGCTAGATAACCGAAGGAGAGAAAAATAATCTTCTGATCGTTTAGTAAACTAAGCTGCAAGAATTTTGGATTTAGTCCGATGTAATTCTTCCCTTAGTATAAGCGGAACAACACTATGATTCAAGGGCCCCAAGGTAGAGTATGGAAAGTGCTTCATAACAAGAATGCACACCCCCAAACCCCAAACGACTGGTTCTGGGTCACTATTGTTTAGAGATGAATGGAATTAAAGTTACTAGAAAAAAAAACACAAAACATGTGAGCTTCCGTTTTTTTGTTTTCAACTCCTTTTTATATATATATGCTCTTATTTTAGATCTCCATGTCCTGCTTTCCAACCATGGCTGAAAAAATGTTTTCTGAAACCCGACAGAGGCGTTCCATTCCAAATATTCCATGGCTTTATCTACACTATTATCGGTATTATTTTTACTGCCTTATTTATCAACACTGTTCTTTTTTATATAAAATTTTGCTGCGCTGCCTATACATTTACCAATAAAAAAAACGCTATAGTTGTTTTAAGTCGAGTTTTAAGTTTCAATTGCTTTTTGTCATACAGGCGAAAAAGCCTGCATATAAAAGAGCCTGTCGTCCGGGTGTGAGCTGATAAATGCAGAACGGATTGTTCGAATATCACAATTTTGGGTTTGATGGATTCGTATTGGACCAAAGAAAGACAATAAGGGGGGCCCTTAGTCCACCAAATTTGTATTTCATTCCGGCGACCTCACTTGCACTCATCAGTTGACTAGCGTCAACTTGTCAATAATCAATTTTTGTTTAGTTCAGTTCATCTTACATGTTTTTTTTTTTTTTTTTTTTGGGATTATGAATACCCTTTATATGTTTTTCTTAACATAGCGCGGGCATCCGGTGGAAGAAGAGAAAGAAGGATAGGAAAGATGTATGTGTGGCGCGATGTTCTGAGACTAGAGCTGGTTGATGTCTCATATTTATCTCCAGGGATGGCGTGTGAACTAATGCGGAGAGAATTACCGTGTCTTATTTATTTATGTCCCTTATAATTCGCATTATTTTATTTATTTCGTTGTCATATTTTATGGGTATGCTAGTTTACTCAATCACATGTTGTTAGTGTTATGCCTAAACAGCATGTAATGAACAAAGCAGCAACTTATTTTATGACAATTTTTAGAATTGGTTTTTAATGGAAAAATAAGAAGACATAGACAACGGCAGGAATCGAACCTGCAACCACGAGGTTGACAGGCGAGCACACTTCTACCGCGCCACGGCCACCCCCACACTAACTACTAACTACATTTATATCTAACAAGATTAAAATTCTTAATCATTAAAATTGGAAGGTTTTGTCCTGCGCCAGACATTGTAGACATTGTTATTTAGCAAAGTTTTTATAATAAACATTCTATTTACTGAGCTATTGCGCAATATGACAACCGAAGGTTTATTTCTAGCAGAATCCGAAGCCGAATATTCGGCTAAACAACAACCTTCGGCCGAAGCTTTAATGACTTAAAGAAGTTTCATTTAAGATTGACTAAAAGTGAAAAAAAAAATTACTAATTAACTACATTCAAAGTAGAAAGTGATAGTGACATGCATACTACCCTACCCTACTGAGCAAAGGCCCCTTTAACTAAATTCTAGTCCGCTCATTTAAAGAACTTAAAAAACGAAAAAAAAAAACTAAATAAAAAAGCAAGCTCTGATTCAATTACACTGATTAAAAAAAATCTTATACTTTTCGAAATTACAAAACTTCGGATGCGTAGTAAATTTTAAAAGATTCAAAATCAATTTTTTTTTTTTATAATTTTGCACACACTTAAGGGATTATGACCCTTTAAATGTTTTTTTAACACAGGGCGGGCATCTAGTGAAAGAATAGAAAGAAGGATATGAAAGATGTGTGTCGCGATGTATTGAGACGGTGGTTGTTGTCTTAGATTTTATCTCCAGGGATGGCGGCTGAACTAATGCGGAGAAAATTACGGTGTCTTATTTAAATATGTCTCTTATAATTCGCATTATTTAGTTTATTTCGGTGACATATTAATAAGTAGTTTACTCAATCACATGAAGACATTTACATGGAAAAACCTGTGTTGTTGCACGAAATGTTGAAGAAGATGTCTGATACCGAAATTGATATAAATTTAAGACAGAAAGCTACCAAAATGCTGAAAAAATTCAAGAAAGTGGTGAAAAGTTATGTAAACTAAAGAAGGACTTATATGGCTTACGACATGCTGGGCGTCAATGGAACATAGAAATTGATAGAACATTGAAGAAAATCGGTCTAGTACCAACTGTTTCCGATACATGCATCTATACCAGCCAGTGTAAGAAAATATTGGTGCTCATTTATGTCGATGACATTTTGATCTTTTCAAGCAATCAAAGAATGGTACAAGATAGATACAGAATTTAATACACGAGTTCTTGTAGAAGCCAATTACTGTTTAGGCATACAAAATAAAAGACTGCAAGGTAAAATTCAAATGACGCAAAGCGGATACATTGAAGATATATTGAAGAGATTTGGAATGGAAGACTGCAAGCCAGCAGCAACTCCTATGGCATCACATTGCAAACTCTTTAAAGGACGCGACGAGTACAAGGATCAATTATGTAACGTTCCATATCGTGAGCTTACTGGCGCTCTCATGTATCTAGCTGTAGCAACACGTCCCGATATAGCATATGCAGCAAGCGCTCTCAGTCAAATGAACAATTGCTATAATCAAGAACACTGGGTTGCAGCTAAAAGAGTATTGCGTTTCCTGAAAGGCACCACTCATTATGGTCTTCAATTTAACAAAGATGAAACAGGAACATTTACGTGTTTTGTAGATGCAGATTGGGGAAACTGCCCAATAGATCGCCGGTCCTACACTGGATCAACTTTTGTCATCAGTGGAGCAGCTGTTTCATGGGAATCTCGGAAGCAGAGAACGGTCGCATTATCTTCAATAGAAGCTGAATATATGGCAATCAGCGATGCAAGCAAAGAAGCAGTGTTTCTATTAAAGTTTCTTAAGGAACTTGGTTTTGAAAACCTATGCGAAGTAAAGATGTTCAACGATAATCAAGGTGCAGGAAAATTGGCTGAGAATATTGTTTTTCACGCTCGGTCCAAACACATTGATATAAGTTATCATTTCATCCGATAAGTTAAAAACAGTTGGCCAATATCGCTGAAATATTTACCAACAGAAAAGATGGCCGCTGATATACTCACCAAGTCTCTTCCAAGGCTGAATCATGAGAAATGTTTAATCAGACTTGGACTTCATCATATGCAGGCCACAAATTGAGAGGGGGTGTTGAATATAATCATTTTGCACCTTACAATAAAACACTCTTCATATAAAGGGTCGGCCATCTAACGTTTTTTTTTTTTAACTAGTGCTTATTCCGTGAATGGTAACACGTAGCTCATGTCTGATTTGACAGATAATTAGTTTTATCCTTCCGCTCAACGAATATGGTTGTGCATACGCTTGAACAACGCAGGGAAATATTGCGACATTACTTTGAAAATCATGGTAATGTTGCAGAATGTGTGCGAAAATTGCGTACGGATTTTGGAAGAAGAGAAGCACCGTCAGCTCCGCATGTTCGTTATCTTGTGAAAAAAGTGAAAGAAACTGGCATCCACATCGATAAACCAAAGCGTGAAAAGCCAAAAACAGTTCGTTCACGCGAGAATATTGCTGCTGTGGCAGAAAGTGTGCGTGAAGCGCCATCAAAATCAATTTACCGTCGTTCTCAACAATTGAACATTTCGGAGACATCATTGAGACGAATTTTGCATAAAGACCTTGGTATGACGCCATACAAAGTCCAATTGGTTCAGGAGTTGAAGCCAACTGACCATCCAATGCGTTTTCGCTTCGCTAAGTGGGCCTGCGATCGACTTTGCCGATTTTGCCAAAAAAAATCATCTTTTCTGATGAAGCTCATTTTGATCTTGGAGGGTATGTTAACAAGCACAATTGTCGCATTTGGGGCACAGAAAACCCGCACGCATACATTGAAAAGCCGATACACCCAAAACGAGTCACTGTTTGGTGCGGATTTTGGTTCAAAGGCATAATTGGGCCATTTTTCTGCGAAAATGAGCAAGGAGTGGCCGTTACAGTCAATGGCGATCGTTATCGGGCCATGCTGAACGAATTTTTGTTCACAAAAATTGAAGAGGAGGATATTGGCAATATTTGGTTTCAACAGGACGGCGCTACGTGCCACACAGCCGAAGCTACACTCGATGTTTTGCGCCCTGTTTTTGAAGATCGCATTATCAGCCGCAGAGCTGATGTCGTTTGGCCACATCGGAGCTGCGATTTGACACCGTTATACTATTATTTGTGGGGTGCCGTAAAAGATAAGTGTTACGCCGACAAGCCAGAGACAATTGACGCTTTAAAGGACAATATTCGTGAAGCCATTGGTGAAATACAGCTGCACACAATCGACAATGTGCTTAAAAATTGGGCCGATCGTATAGCATGGCCAGCCGAGGAAGCCATTTGAATGAAATTATTTGCGATTATTAACCGGAAGGATTGTACTTTCAAATAAAAAAAAGAAATTTGAGAAAATATTCAGTAGTTTTTTTTATAGCATTTTCAAAAAAAAAAAAAGTTATTTGGCGGACCCGTTATAATATTAGTCAAAGCAACATTTTATTTCTATTTAAAAAGCGTAACTCTAATATTACTTACCAGATTATATATTTAGTAAAAAAAAATATATTTGCAACCACTCTTACTTATAACTTCTAAAAAAAACAGTTTTACTTAGTGAATTTTTGGGAGGCACCTGACCATGCACATTGATAAATTAGAATGAGGTATTCACAGCTTTAGAAAAATACAAGAAACAAAACCAAGCATGTTTCTCAGCAACAATTAACGACGAATGCAATCTAACCGTTGGTTTTTTTATTTTTTTTTATTTCTGTCAAAAAATCGAACTTAAAAACTAAAAGCCATATATGGCGTTGTATGCAGTAATAAATATTTTCGAGTTCTTTTTTTATCATGGCGAAATTATTTGTACCAAAAATTAGCCATGCCCTGTACACTTAAATTTCCACTAAAAATATTAGAAAAAAATAGATAGATATAAAAATTAAAAATAATAATTGTAGAATTTTGAAAAAAAAACAATTAAGTTCTAAAACTCGAAGAAAAAAAAAGAAAGAACTTAAGTAGATCGCATTTTTGACGAATTCCTCAAAAAAATGTACACGGTTCCAAATCTGTTCGTCTTTAAAATGATTGATGACAAAACACGTATGCCAACCAATTAAACATAAATACAATTAATCTCAAATAAAAAAAATTCCTAACTATTAAACGAAAACTTCAAATTTCGTGATTAATTTATATCGCGAAAATTTACAAAAAAAAAAACAACATACAAAAAAATCCAATTTCTGCGATCAATACTATTTGTTATAAAAGTTCCTATAAAAAAATTTTAATTCCACACGCGCCTTTTTTTGAATGGAAAACTAAGCACAAGCTACAAAAAGAAAAAAAAACTATAATAAAACAAACACACACAATATGAGTATTCAGAGGACAAATCAATATTTTTGTGTTCTTCTTTATAGTTCTCCTTCTTCGTGGTATATCGGATTGTTTCAGGAACATTTTAACGCACACACACACACACACACCCGAGAAAATAATATAAAATGAAAGTACAGTTCAAAGACCTCTTTTCCTGAAATATTGTACTAGTATAGGCATACTACTAGCTGCTTCATTGTGGTGGTGTGCCTTAGTTTTCATAGTGTCGTTCGTCTTCAGAAAAGGTTGCGTATACGCCCTAGAGCACGAGTTGCCTTTATTACACATAACGGAATTTCCACAAAATATAAACAAAAAAAAACCTCAACAATAGTGGCACTGCTGCGTCTGTAGATACAAAGAAAAAAAAATATAATGAAAACAAGCATTGTAGCTTATATTAAGCTACCATCCATCCAGCTAGTACTGCTGCTTACTGTCTTTATAAATGGGTTTATCTGTGAGCCACACCCCTTTTTGGACATTTTTTGTCGTCGTGATCGTCGTCATCATCGTCATCATCATCACCATTGTCGTCATCGTCATCATCGTCGTTGTATTATAGTTATCGTGGTCGTCGACGTCTTTGTGTTCGTCCTCTTACTCCTCGACGCGACGCGACACGAAGAGTAGTACTTCTTTGATTGCATTTGAAGAAATGAAACGCAGCTTTCAAGAGCGAGTTCATCCGGCGGCGTGCAGCCTAATGACGACAGTGATGACGACAACCTAAACGTCAGCTATGATGATGACAGCGACTGTAAGGGCTCAGCAGAGGGACAACGAATTGGAGATATAGTGTAGCGCCAACTTTGCCTCTATTTTCCTGAAGAGCACAAATCAAATAGGGTGTACTTATACTATATGACTAAAGTATGTAGGTAGGAGCCTTAAAGTGGGTGAAGCTGATGATGAAGGTGGGCTGCAAGCACAAAATACACTTTGTTGTGCGTGCGTGCCATAGTGTAAAGAAATGTATATACATACCAATGTATGTACTGCACATACATATCTGTTATGATGAATTATCTTTAACACACATACTCTAACGTATGAGCAAACAAATACTGCTGCAACTCTACTTGAACAATGATAATGAATTTGATACACAAACTGTTCGAGTTGAAGAGCTATGCGTGAATTAAAGTACACATGTACATTTTTTTCTTAATAATTAGAAAATAAAATCTGGCTTTTACATGGGAACTTTAAAAAAACTAATTTTAAAATCAAATCGTTCAATTTTCTTAGGGGATACTTTTATTGTTCGACTCGAACATGAATATGGGAAACGAAATAGTTAACGATTTTTTTTCAATCCGACAATTATTATTAATCTGAGCTAAGGGCGAAAAAGTTTACAAGTTGATTAAAATCTGAAAATGACACTTTTGTTTTGTTTGTACTTGGGTTTTCAAGATTGAATCCTTGCATGACTTAACAAATTTAAAATACTTTTCAGGGTATCTGAAGTAAATTTAAATAACATACAGTCATGATTTAGATTTAGATCAAATTAATGCCAATATAATGTATTAATCATGCATTTACCAATAAAATATAACATCACCCAAATGTCATCGAAGAGAACTGTGTTACAGGCACGAATTACCTCTGTGTTATCGATAGTTTGTAGGAAAATGGCAATTTTTTATGTAATAGTATCGATAATTAAAGGTGTCGTTTTCTCGTTCAATTCCTGTGGCGTTTACAAAAAAAAACACGTCGAATTCAACTCATTCAAGTTTAACTGACACAACCAACAAATTTGTTAGAGAAAGTGATTTTGTAAAATTATTTAAACGTCATTGTAATTTATAGATTTCTATTAATTAATTGTTGATTCCGTTACGCATCATTTACAAAAAATGTTTAAAGGGTACTTTTCGCTATTGGTAACATAAACTGAAGTTGCCCAAACCACCATTATTATTTTGCCAAACAAAATTTGCAACGATTTCTTAAAGTAAGGCTCTTCCAATTAGAGCCCACATTTTAATTTTGTCGCTATTATTACTTGCGATCTAATATGTACTAAAGGTTCAGTTTTACATTTGGGAAGAAATTAAAGTCGGGAGTTTAATCAAACTTGACATTAAGATGAAAAAAAAACACGAAAAAAGTGGGTCCCGAAATTTTGTCTGTCAGTCTGCTTGTGGATGGCTCACAGCCTAAGGCGCCAGTTATAGCTTTCATTGAAACTCATCATTAAAAAAATTGACTATCAATTCTGGGACACTTAAACAAATAAAACTGATGTCGTTTTAGTACCAAAATGAAGGTAATAAGATATAAAGGGTGATTTTTTTGCTACTTGGTTTTTGACGTTTATATTTTTGAAAGATCACACATGACAAATTCCACGAACATTTGACATTTCGATTCAGTATTGTTTGCCATTTTATCATGAATAGACTTACGCCTGAACAGCGTTTGCAAATTATTGAAATTTATTATCAAAATTCGTGCTCTGTGAAAAATGTGTTTCGCAAAGTTTTATCGCAAAATTGTCTTCAGCGACGAGGCTCATTTTTGGCTAAATGGATACGTGAATAAGCAGAATTGCCGTATTTGGAGTGAAGAGCAGCCAGAGACAATTCAGCAGCTACCAATGCATCCCGAAAAATGCACTGTTTGGTGCGGTTTATGGGCAGGCGGCATCATTGGGCAGTACTTCTTCAAGGACGATGAAAGCCGCAGGGTTACGGTCAATGGAGAAAGGTACCGTTCGATGATAACAGATTTTTTTTTGCCGAAAATGCAAGAATTGAACTCGGTCGACATGTGGTTCCAACAGGACGGTGCCACATGCCACACTGCACGCGAAACCATGCATCAATTGAGAGGCGAATTTGGTGAGCAGTTGATCTCACGTTTTGGCGCAGTCAATTGGCCACCAAGATCATGTGATTTGACCCCGTTAGACTATTTTTTGTGGGGCTATGTTAAGTCTATTGTCTATGGGGACAACCCAAACACGATTGCTGCCTTGGAAGCCAACATTGAACGCGTCATTGGTGAGATTCCGGCCGAAATGTGTGAAAAAGTTTGCCAAAATTGGACCTTCAGAATGGACCACCTGAAGCGTAGCCGCGGGCAACATTTAAGTGAAATTATTTTTAAAAAGTAAATGGCAGAAATTGATTTATCGATCCAAATAAAAATTTCATTCACTTTTTACAAGTTTCTGTGTTTTTTTGAATTTTCAAAAACCAAGCTCTTAAAAAATCACCGTTTATAATAGTTTTTGTCAAAAAAATATTTTATTTGCTCTACAACTTTCTTGTAAGTTCACTTTTGATTTTTCAATGATGGGCAAGCGTTTTAAATGAACAGCTGACATCAGTTTTTTTTTATTTAAGCGCCCTTTGTTCTTTAAGTTCCTCAGAATTGATAGCCAAGTTTTCAATGAAAGCTATAACAGGCACCTAAACGGCTGAAGTGATTTCCTCCAAACCTGGTATTTCAGCGTTTTAGGTGATTATCCCAAATAGAGTTTTGACCCAAACTATCCTGACATGCAATTTTTTCTATAATTTTAATTATCTCTGCACTACAATCTACAATAGGTATATCCTACATGTTTGTTAACATTTTTTTTTTAAATATGTATCTTGTTATTAACGGTATCTGCCATACAACCTTTTTTTGATTTTTCGACTTTCTCTTAAACGGCTCGACGGATTTCGATCAAAATTTTTATATAGCAGGGCCTTCTAAATAATACTGCATACCAAAATTTTCGGAAAAAAATTTTGGACTTTTGAAAATTTAATATTTCGAAAATGGTGGACTATTTTTTTTTTAAATTCTATTTTTCAATTTATATTGTTAAATACTTCAAATTATCACACGAAAATTTTTGTTAGATAAAAATTGAAGAAAATTGTATATAAATAAAATGCACGACTGGATCGCACGTGCTTGCTCCTATGTTTGATCACATTATATGCAAAAGCAAATGATTCTTAATAGAAACGGCTAAATGCATTTTTAAAGTGGTTTTTCACTTAATTGTGTGTATATAAAAAACTTTTCTAAAAAAAAAAATTGTGTATGAACATTTTAAATATTTAATAATATTAATTCAAAAACAAATTTCAGAGAAAAACACAAACCCGTTTTCGAAATATTGAATTTTCAATGCAGTATTATTTAGAATTAGAAGAAGCTTCTATATAAAAATTTTGATCAAAATCCGTTGAGCTGTTTGTGAGAAAGTCGAAAATCAATAAATTGGTTGTATGGGCGGTACCGTTAATAACAAAGGGGCAAATTTTTAGTCGATTTAGTAATATGTTATATCATTTTTAGTATGATACTAGGCTAAGGGGAGAATTTTGCTAATTTTAAACCAGTTTAGTATCATACTATTTTCCTAACATTTTACTAAAGTTAAAATCACAAAATGGCCACTTTATTTTTTTAGTATCGTACTAAATCCATATGCCACTTTGACATTTACAAACGTCAAAAAGATATGTTCGCTTACTTTTGTGCACTATTTGAGGCGTCTTTAGTTGTAGTTTTTTAAGAAAATAGATTTAGTATGGTGCTAGTTCAAATGTGTTTAAAATTTGGAAAATATTATTATAGTGCTTAACATCAGGCTGTTTAAAATTTTGCGTAAAAATATTTTTAAAAAATGTTTGGCTAAAATGTAGACCATACCCAAAGATGCACAGATACCATATTTTATCAAAATCGTTAGAGCCGTTTTCGATAATTAAGATGGCAGAAAGATTTGTATGGCAAGTACCGTTATTTTTTGGGCCAAAAGAACGATTCAAATTCCATTTTGGACAATCACCTAAAACGCCTAAGCACCAAGTTTGAACAAAATCGGTTCAGCGGTTTAGGCTGTAGATCGCTCTACAGACAGACAGACAGACAGACGGAATTGCTGGACCCACTTTTTTGGTGTTCTCTATCATCATAATGTCAACTTTGATTAAAATCTCGAGTTCGAGATTGCCCGCAAGTAAAAATGAAGTACGAGTAAGAACAAGACGAAAGAAAAATAAATTCAGCTGTTTCTCCTAAAAAAACTTGTGCACACGATGTGCCATCTAGTTGTGCATTTTATTTATCTGGCAACGCTTAACTTTTATTTAATATACACTAAGCGGTTTGTAATTCAATCATGGCCTCGCACAACGTGTCGGAATAGTAAAAATTCTTTGAAAATCCACAGATATGAACCTTATGTGCGGTTCTTAAAACCCCACTGTAGCTCTGAGTACACGTGGCATGGTCAGGCCAGTGACTTGGAAAAGCGAAGATGTATTCTTCAAAATGACCAAAATACTGCAAGGAACTGTACACAGCAGCAGACCAGCGGACAACCTTCTGTTTCAGCTTATAGGTGAGCTGCAAGTAGATGTTCTCATCATCAAAGAAAAGTAAGAAACTAACCAAATTGGACATCGCTTGGACCCGCTGCGATATAAATTTCAGACAGAAGCTAGAGGACCTGCTATCACACTACTTTACAGGACAAATTCAAATGCTATTTGATGTATGTAAGCTATAAGCCTAGACGGTCAACGTATAAATATTCAACGCGTTGTCTCTCTGACGTACAAATATCGGTTCACAGGTTCTTAAGAAATACAAATCGTCATATAATCGGCATAATGCATCCAAAGGTGTGATGTGTCTCGACTTGCTATATTAAAGCGAGTCCAGCCGAGTTAAAATGAGTTGCAACGATGCCTAAAAAAAAACAAAAAAAAGATATACTGTATTCTGTAGAGCATTTGTCAAGCTATAAACTGTCAAATTCCATTTCAGGATGTCTACGATGTCGATGGATTAAAAAATCTTATTTTCACATTTCCATATTCCTATGGTAAAATTTTTAAATCATCAACAATCGCAATAAATCACATTTGACGTATAAATATCAAATCGAGCAAATTGCAAAATTTTGCTTTTGTAATCTGTCAAAGCGCATGGGTATTGTCGTATTTATTTAAATTTGTCATCCGGAAGGCTTCCGAATGCTTCTGAAAATTACTGATTGGTATCAAATGACAGTTTTTCTGCCAGAAAAAAAGAGACATTCGATTCTGGATTTTAAGCGCACACTTACACCCATTAAATATTTCAAACTCGAATGCAATGGTGTGTTCGCCATGTTTACAAAATAAGATAATCACAAATCGCATTTAACTTCAGAATCGTCGTTAGTCGAATTTAGTGCTTACTTTTTTGATTGGGACCCCGGATCGGAGAGTTCTTCCGGATTACCAATCGAAAACGACATATGTCAACGATGAATTGTCAACGTTTTGACGACTCGATTGGGAGAAATCTCGTTTACACAAGTCAACGCATTTTGGAACAACATTGACCGACTGGTGTCATTCGTGTGATACAATATTTTTTGCATTGACATAGTGAACAATAATACATTATTTTATTTTTTGATAATAAGTTTTCACAATTTTCGACATGTTGTTTCCATACTGTAAAGCTACACATACATATATGTACATTGTTGAATGACAGTTCAGTTTAAAGTTAAATCCGGACAACTAGTTGAATGATAATCGCTTTAAAAAAAAAGTAATACATTTAACCTCCTCAAAAAAAAATTACAAATTTAAAAGTTGAGCAAAACAATGTTTTCGAGATTAGGTAATTTCGCCAGCCGCCATTTTGTTAGAAATGAAAATCTGTTATATGTATGTGTTCTTTAGGTGGTGTATGGATCCATTGTTTGGTGCCAACTGATTTTTTACCTGTCAACAACTTAAATTTCAATGACATTGGCGCCATTTTCAAAAAGTATAACACAATGGCATTATGACAGATAAAATCACACACCGGCGATCATTAAAAGCGAAAATTATTGCCGAAAATGTTGCGCATCGGAAAATAAATCTGCAGAATGAGTATATAAAATAGTGCAGCGCTGAGTGAGACGCGATAAAAGTGCAATGTTGAACAAGCTTGCGGAAAATGCGGAACAAGCTGCAGGGAGAGGGGACGCAAAAGAGCTGTACAGAATCACCAAGGAAATCGTTGGGCAACGTAACAACATATCGCGCCCTGTGTTTGACATAAACGGCAATCTCTTGATGACATTGGAAGATCAGCTTAAAAGGTGGATGGATCACTCTGCGCACTGCTCAACGACGTCCAGAATGTTAATGATGAACCGCAAATGGTCCACATGCGTAGATCTTCTAGGGGCATTGACACCGGTCCTCCAAGCAGTGCAGAAGTAAAGCATGTGATTCTTCTCCTCAAAACAAACAAAGCAGCTGGACTTGATGGCATACCAGCCGAGTTCTTGAAGGTTGATCCTGAAACAACGGCAGCAATTTTGCTTCCACTAATTCCGCATGTTTGGGAGAACGTTACTTACCCCAAAACTGGAAGAATGGTGTAATTGTTAAGATACCAAAGAAAGGCGATCTTAGAAATTGCAATAATTGGCGTGGTATAACCGTCCTGTCTGTGTTCTCAAAATTAATGGCAACTATTGTTCTCGAGCGGATAAGAGAAAGGATAGAGTCAACACTCAAGAGACATCAAGCTGGATTTCACAGTGGCCGATCTTGTGTCGACCATATTAACACCCTGCGGATCATTCTTGAAAAATCAGCTGAGTACCAGTCGCCTCTATATCTCATGTTCGTCGATTTTGAAAAGGCATTCGACAGGGTAAATCGTGAATGCATCTGGCGATCACTTATGATGAGAGGTATCCCTGAGGAGCTAGTCGCTATTATTAAGGAGTCTTACAATAATGCAAGGTGCTGCGTGCTGCACAATGGACAGCTTTTCGATTCATTCGAGGTGCGTCAAGGAGTATGTCAAGGAGATGTGTTGTCCCCAATTTTATTTTTATTGGCAATAGATGATGTACTGACTGCCACAGTTGGTACAAACGAGAGAAATGGCATTCAATGGAGTCCATTCGAAAAACTTAGTAATTTGTACTACGCTGACGATATATGTTTCATGTCAAACATTGTAGGCGGCTTGCACCAAATATGCCAATTGCGGCAAGCGAACGGCGAGATGGCTGGCTTAAATATCAACGCCAAAAAGACAAAAATGCTGCAGACCGGTCGCAACTCTCAACAGGAGATTATTCTGAGACAGGAAACTATTGAGAAGGTTGGCAGTATTTTATCAATTGATGGTGGAACGGAATCTGATGTCAGCAGGATAAACAAAGCTCGTAGTGCTTTTGGACTGCTTTCCCCCGTGTGGAACTCCAGCATAATAACGCTATGCACAAAACTAAAACTCTTCGAGTCCAACGTGAAATCCGTCCTCCTGTACGCCTGTGAAACCTGGAAATGCTCCGCCGACATCTCGAGCAGGCTACATGCTTTTATCAATCGCTGTCTTCGATACATTCTCAAGATTAGATGGCCACAAATCATAAGAAATGTTGAACAGTGGGATTGGACTCACCAGATAAGGGTAGATCTTGACATTAGACAACGAAAATGGCAATGGATTGGCCATATTCTGAGGAAACCAAACGAGAACATAGCAAAGCAGTCCTTCCGGTGGAATCCTCAGGGTGTAAGGAGAGTTGGTAGACCAAGAACAACATGGAGGTCAACTGTACTTAATGAAGCTCAGCCCTTTAACTTTCATTCGTGGGCTCAGCTAAGGCACCTTCCGTGAACCGAGATAGATGGAGGGAATCTGTTGCTGCCCTATGCTCCAGGAGCAGTTAAAGTGTTGCTGCGAAGGCTGCAGTTACCGGAACACATATTATTATTATGACAGTAATATTGCTGCATCTTCTATATTCTGCCAAGTGCAACAGTGTATTAGCTTAACATTTGAAAGATTGACAGTATGAAAGTTTATCAGTGCAAAAATGTGAAAGTGTTATGGCGGCCAAACCAATGAGCTGGGACACCCTATATCTAGATTTTTCATGAAATAACTTAACTAGCTGATTTTGATTAATTTATGTATATAACGGGTGATTTTTTTGCTACTTGGTTTTTGACGTTTATATTTTTGACAGATCACACATGACAAATTCCACGAACATTTGACATTTCGATTCAGTATTGTTTGCCATTTCATCATGAATAGACTTAGGCCTGAACAACGTTTGCAAATTATTGAAATTTATTATCAAAATTCGTGCTCTGTGAAAAATGTGTTTCGCAAGCTACGTCCGTTTCAGCGACGAGGCTCATTTTTGGCTAAATGGATACGTGAATAAGCAGAATTGCCGTATTTGGAGTGAAGAGCAGCATCCCAATGCATCCCGAAAAATGCACTGTTTGGTGCGGTTTATGGGCAGGCGGCATCATTGGGCCGTACTTCTTCAAGGACGATGAAGGCCGCAGGGTTACGGTCAATGGAGAAAGGTACCGTTCGATGATAACAGATTTTTTTTTGCCGAAAATGCAAGAATTGAACTCGGTCGACATGTGGTTCCAACAGGACGGTGCCACATGCCACACTGCACGCGAAACTATGCATCAATTGAGGAGGCAAATTTGGTGAGCAGTTGATCTCACGTTTTGGCGCAGTCAATTGGCCACCAAGATCATGTGATTTGACCCCGTTAGACTATTTTTTGTGGGGTTATGTTAAGTCTATTGTCTATGGGGACAAGCCAAACACGATTGCTGCCTTGGAAGCCAACATTGAACGCGTCATTGGTGAGATTCCGGCCGAAATGTGTGAAAAAGTTTGCCAAAATTGGACCTTCAGAATGGACCACCTGAAGCGTAGCCGCGGGCAACTAAATGTAAAACTATTTTTAAAAAGTAAATGGCAGAAATTGATTTATCGATCCAAATAAAAATTTCATTCACTTTTTACAAGTTTCTATGTTTTTTTGAATTTTCAAAAACGAAGCTCTTAAAAAATCACCGTTTATATACGGTGAATAATTAAATCTAAATTTCGGAAAAAATATATGATATTGTGGTCGTCGTCGGTCGTTGCTGACAACATGACAAAGCTTTATTACATCCACCACACTAATCAAGGTAACTTGATAATTAGTATTTAAGCCGTAATATCAATAAATAAGTAGCACGTCAGCCAGTCAGCCTCCTCCGTTCCAAGTTGGGTATTTTTTTTATTTTTATTTTATTTTGTGGGGGCAGTACCAGCAGCAGCACCAGGCATGCCACATATGCAACGCACCTATTCGCTGCGTCGCGTCGCTGCCGCCGTCATCATCACCATCATCAGATTAAAAGCTCTGTTTTTGTATAGCTACAGAAAGAGAAGCAGGAGAACATAATCAAAATGAATTAAGAGACGTTCGGGGTAGTAGCAGGGAAATTGCATTGAATAATTGTGCGTGTGAAAAATTTGCATTTTCCTTGAAAATTGTAATGCACACGCGGAATAGACAGCAACTCAACAAGCAACGCTCAACACAAAGTTGTGCTACCTAAATATATTATACAACATAAATACATGCAAGTTAGTGGCTTTAGCGATTCTATGTCGCTCCTTGGGCTGTCACTATTCTGTCCCACTTGGACATGTATAAGTGGTGCTGCTACAACTGTTCCATGCTAGCTGAACTCCTTCTGTCTGACAATTTGCGGTGGTGGTATCTCTGAGTCTCTATCGTCTTGCGCCGCCACAGCACCATACCACCAATTCACAGTGGGATAAATTGGCCTAAATATTGATATGGAATCAACTATAAATGTGGTGTTAGAAAGTTAAACTTTATTTCCACATGATTTATTTCCTAGGATTTCTTGAATCAGGATGTTCGCTGGCAATTGTTTAGAAACTCCTTCTGACATTTATAATAAATGAGTAACAAATTGTGTAGTACATAGTTTGATTTATATGATTGAATATACTAGGTGGCGCGAAAGTTGCACCCTATCGGATGATGCTATAATTTTTTAAAATGGCAGCAAACGTCAATTTACCTTTGCAAACATTTACACGTCAACAATGCACAAATCTATACTTACACCGAAAGAACGCGGAATAATTATTTGCTTGACATTTGCCGCAATTTGCAAAAATTATAGCATCTTCCGATAAAGTGACAAGTTTCGTTCCACTTTGTATAAATTTCACTTCAGGTTTTGACATGCGAAACAAATGAAACGAAAAAGTCAAAAAGGTATGGAGAATACACAAAATCTAAATGTTAATTTTGAAGTGTCATACAAAGCATAAGCTTTTCACATCAAACCTCAATTTCGAATTCTATCAAACAAAATTATTTAAAGCAGATTTTATTTGACATTTCCCAGTAATCGTAGGAAGTTGCAATTAACTAAAAATACTCGGGCAAATTTTAATTATTTCCTCTTTTTTGTTTAAAATGGATTAATTTGGATTCTATTTTCGTTTTTTCGATAATGAAGGGAAGAGAGAATAGACATCGTACATCCAAGGAGACTTTAAAAGAGGATTTACTTGCTTATTTACTTTGATAAAATTTTAAAAGATTGTTTAAATTCAATATGATTAAAAAACAATAAGACGGATGCCAAAACATTTATTAATAATTTAAATCACTTGATTTTGTTTCAGATGTGATCTAATCTGCCCACTGTAACTGCGACGCGAGGTCCATTGCGCGCTGCGTCGCCATCGTTATCATAGGTTTATGTTTGGTTTCGCTGGTAAGAGTTTGTCTTAAGTTCTTGAGTTGTAAACAAATGCACAGAGGAGTTAAGTTATTTAGAAAAATGACTAAAACTTATTTTTATAGTTACTAGCGGATATTGGATACATTGTATCAATCTTAAATTTATTTTGTAGCTCAAAAACAAGGATTAAGGGTCAACCACTCCCCGTGTCAGTCTTGTTTATAAAAAAAAAAAAAAAAAAAAAAAAAACACCAAAATATTTATTTCTTTTATGTTTCTTGCTGATAAAAAAAAATATGTATAAAGGGACCATTTTTTAAAAAGCTAAAACGTTTTAACTTTTTTCTGCAAACTTTGGGAAAATTAATAATAACAGTGCACCCTCAGTAAAAGCAACACACGATAAATGCAAAAAAGCAACACCTAAAATTTCACCATTAGTGACTCTGTAATTGCAACTTTCCAACTATGATCTCTTTTTTCATTCATTCTGCGCTTCTATTTTCTGGAATTTGGTAAAACTGTAACTGGCAGTTATTGTACAGCTTCTTTTGTTTGAATTTTGTACTTTTCTTGGTCATATGTGCATTACATTTGGGATGTAGTTTTTTAGTTTTATGCAATTTTTTTAGTTTTCGGGGTAACTAATTGTAAATTTTATTTAAGAAGCCATAGCCATTGTTAAAAAAGATCCCAAACTGTCAATTAAGCACAAGGCCGAGATTTTAACTAAATTGAGTTATGGTGAATCTGTTCAATCGCTTAGTGAAACTTATAAATGAAACAAATCAACCATTTGCAGAATGGTTTTCTGTAGAACACTCAGTTTCACTTGAAGACATATTAACTCTGCAAAAACTCAGGGGATTTATTTATTTCTCAATATTTAAAAAAAAAATAAACGAAACCATGTATAGTTTTTTTTTAAGTTGTTTTTCTTGAAATTACCATAAGTTATTTTACCTTATTTTTTTAAAAACATTCTAACAGAAAATGTATTGATTTTTTACGATATTCTTTTGAAATGGATTAGGTAAGTAAAATAATTTCCTTTAATTTTTGATACTTAAATTTTCAAGTCAAATTTTAATGCAATAATAGATCAAAATTTGTATGACTCGGTTATTGCAAAAAACTCAATTCACGTAACCGGTCGAATTTCTATTAGTTGCTTTTACAGAAGACGCACTGTGTTTAACATTTTATGAATTTCAAAATGGCGACGTTTTGACACCTCTCCAACATTTATTAGATTTTATTTTGCTTATTGTTCATCATAAATCAATTATAAATGTGGATAGAAATATTACTGCATTGTCAATTCTTTTAGACTAATTTTCTCTATTTCCTCTTGTTGAACCCTTTTTTTCCAGAAACTAATTGATATTTTTTGAACGAGAAACCAAGATTATAAATTTCAAATTAAATTCAAGGTCCCGATTAAATATCTTTATTTCAATTGTAACATCCAACCGATCGCACACACAAAAAAACCTTAGCAAGTTCAATTCACTTAAGGTCGGCTTACATAACCAGCAAAGTAATTAAGCGTCATTGAAACGTTGAAGTTTTTTTATGAGCACTTCAATCACACATCATTGACACAAATATCTAAAGTGGAATTTACACTATTGATAAACTTACGACACATTATAACGAAGCCTTGTACATCAAAACACAAATAACCTACTAACACTCAAAAACGAACCTAACCGACCGACCCGCAGTATAAATAATGAATATACACTGTAACTCAACCGCCGATCCGGAGTGTACCACCAAACAAGCAATTCCAGCTGTGTTCAACCACCCACTTGATGGCATTAGGATTAGATTATTTCACAAATTAGTATTTAATCTCTTATAATTCACATTTACGTTTAACCCCTAGTTATTAGAAGTAAAAGTAAAATGTCTTTAGAAATTCGAAGCTTATTATTTATTAGATCTGAAATTGTTTTTCGTTGTGAAATCTTTTTTTTTTTTTTTTATAACTTTGCACGCGCTCAAGGGATTATGAATACCCTTTATGTGTTTTAAACACAGCGCGGCATTCGGTGAAAGAAGAGAAAGAAGGATAGAAAGATGTGTGGCGCGACGTATTGAGATGGTGGTTGTTGTCTCAGATTTTATCTCCAGGGATGGCGGCTGAACTAATGCGGAGAAAATTACCGTGTGTTATTTATTTATGTCTCTTATAATTCGCATTATTTTATTTATTTCGTTGACATATTAATGAGTAGTTTACTCAATCACATGTTGTTAGTGTTATGCCTGAACAGCATGTAATGAGTAACCCAGCAACTCATTTTATGACAATTTTTAGAATTGGTTTTTAATGGAATATAAGAAGACATAGACAACGGCAGGAATCGAACCTGCGACTACGAGGTTGACAGGCGAGCACACAACTATCGCGCCACGGCCACCCCCAAATCCCTAAATCGGGATGAGTTTCCCACCTGGGGGAGTCAATTAATTTCGACCGGTGACACTTTTGGCAATAAAAAGTAGTTTCCCTTTTTCTGGTTTCGGGCGATTTTAGGCACGAGACGCCAGCTTCAACTAATGAAATTTGGACAAACTCTCTGCTCATAATTTATCTGCTCTCGAAAGTGTTGGGCCAACTCTCTGATTCTAGAATTCTAGATTCTTTACAACACCGAGATTTGGGCAACTCCTTCTCCTAATAAAGCAGCTATGTATTGGTAAACCGTGTTATTAAACGATTTTTTTAGCCGTATAATTAGACCGCTTTTGATAAAATAATTAGTTCTTCCTCTTTAACCGAGTTTTACTTCTTCGGAAAAACCCTGGGATCCGGCGAGCTTACCACAGCCTTTGGAAAAAAAAGTATGACAAATTTATTTTCACAAATTTTTTGACAAATTTAATTTAAATAAAGAGGTCTCATTTCACACCATTTAATTGGCGTCAAGGAAGTTTTAATTACTAAAATCAAGAAAGTTATTACTTAATATTATTATAGATCGATAAAGTCTCGCAAAACGTTTCCACATATTGACAATTGCAACAAAGCTCATAACAATGGCTTTATGCATGACAAATTAGCTGGAAGGGTGATTTGTATAGATGAAAAAATTATTTATTTTTTTTCAACTTTTAATTGTTAAATTATTTCCTTAGTGACGTGAAATATGTTAAATCTTAGTAACCTAAATTGGATAATAATTACGTATTTTTGGAAAAAATTTCAAATGTTAATGGAAATATCCCTAAGGTTATTAAGTACATAATTGTTTTTAAATATTTTTTTTCATAATCTATTAACTTCTCACCTCTCTAGATACATATATTTAGCTTAAGATGGAGCCTCGCGCCTAAATCGTACGAAAACAAATACTCTTGCCAAGGCTAAAAAATTTAATACAAAAATATTGAAGTGATTTTCATTCATTTATTATTGTGCGAAAACACTTCAATTGGCTCAAGTCAAGTGATATATAAAAATAAAATAAACCATTGAAATTTGTATAGTATAAACCAGATTAATTAAATTCAAGAGTTTACTGCAATTTAATCAATTACGATTTATGTATACCTATACAAATCACAGCTGTCAAGTCTATAAAATAAAAATAAACGAAAACCAGTTATTTTCAATTTACAAAGTTTAAAAGGAACAATAGTACTAGTTAAAACTATAATGACAACATTTGAAATCGGCTGAGCATGCGAACTCTCATGTTCCAGTGTCCGATCAAATTATCGGTCGATAAAAAGTCTGTTCTATGCTGTGACTTAATTTCTTTGTTTAATGTATGATTTTTTCGGAATACAAGAAACACACAATTTATTGTGTTTAATGAAAAAAAAATCTTTCCATAAACAGTGGTATTTCATTAATGACTGTTCGGAACTGTTTGTGAGAACTGTCAGATTTAGCTGTTTCCATTAAATTCAAATTCTTTGTTCAATTGTTTGAACTGAATATGGATACGAATTTAAGATTTGTTTTACCTATATGTTTTTATTTTACAAAAAGCTTCTTTTTTGACAAATAATTTTTGACACCACCTGACGTCTATTTTTCCGTCTGTCTGACATTTATAATATCTTTTGTGGCCTATTCTGTTCAGTTCCCATTTACTTATTTTTTTTAATTAAACAGAGCTAATAAATTGCTCAACTGTTTAATGGGCATTATGTAGAGGAAGCAACGGGAGGACAAAGAAGCATGAGACCATTCAATGAAGATCCAGTCCCAGCGCCCAGTACTGAAGAGGTTAATAAAGCCATCCACAAGCTTAAAGAACAACAAATCCGCCGGCTCGGATGGCCTACCTGCGGAACTCTTCAAGTATGGAGGATATATCCTGGTAGATCGCATGCACCAGCTCATCAACCAAGTGTGGGAGGAGAAAACATGCCCGACGACTGGTCAAATACCTCCATATGCTCAATCTACAAAAAAGGCCATCCTATGTCCTGCAAATACTACATAGGCATAACCCTGCTTAATGTTGCCTACAAGATCCTATCCAACGTACTATGTGAGCGTCTAAAACCTTTCTGCAACAATATCATCGGCACGTACCAGTGTGGTCAGGCCAGGCAGATCAACGATAGACCAACTCTTCACATTGCGGCAAATCCTGGAAGAGACCAACGAATTTAGAGTCGAGACGCACCATTTTTTCATCGACTTCAAAGCCGCATATGATAGCATAAGAGCTTCTATTGGCGATGTCGGAACTCGGGATCCGAAAAAAACTGATCCAGCTATGACGCTTGACGTTACAAAATACGCGGTGCAACGTGCTTATCTGAGGTTTTCCAAACGTGTACAGGGTTCTGACAAGGAGATGCGCTATCATGTGTCTTCTTCAACATAGTCCTAGAGGAGATAGTACGCAAGAGTGGTGTTAACATGGAAGGCACTATCTTCAAAAGGTATTCCCAACTGCTTGGTTATGCGGACGTCATCGATATCATCGGCCGCTCCAAGCGAGCTGTACTTAAAGCATTCACAGCTATTGATGAACAGGCGAAATGCGTTGCTCTTGAAGTGAATGAGGACAAAACCAAGTATATGCTGTCAACAAACAAAGCCTCATCTGTCCATCGCCTAGGACAAAACGTCACTGTTGGTAGCAGTAATTTCGAGGTAGCCAAGGAGTTCACCTACCTCGGAACAAACATCAATTCCACGAACGACACCTTAGTGGAAATCCGACGAAGAATTACCCAAGCGAACCGCTGCTACTTCGGTTTGGCCAAACAAATGTGTTCAAAACTCCTCGAAAGACAAAGTGCACGCTATACAAAACGCTAATTTTACCAGATCTACTCAACGGCGCCGAGTGCTGGACGATAAGTAAAAAAGCGGAATTGATACTGGACACTTTCGAGAGAAAAATTCTTCGGAGGATATTTGGTCCTATATGTGAAGAGGGCGAATGGAGGAGAAGATTCAATCGAGAATTGTACGAGCTGTACCAAGATGTGGATGTAGTCCAAAGAGCGTCGACTACACTGGCTCGGCCACATCGAGCGAATGGACAGTCACGAATCCCAGCCCGCAGGTTCGAGACGACCAGGAAGGAGATCCATCAAATTGACAATTATTTCGCAATAAATTGACAGTTATTTGACAGTAAACTGACAGTAACTTTTATTGGAAGAAGAAAACAGAAATGCTTGGAAATAAAAGCTTTCGAAAATAATAGCTTTCCTCCTTAAAACAGACCATTTTATTTACCGTCAAGAAAATTGATTCAACAACTTTTTCAAAATGGCGATCAAAACACACGTTCTATAATTTAAACTTGTCAATCTGGATATTCATATACCTACCCCACGAAATCCAGTTCGAATTGGGATTTGCCAACCCATTCCAAAAATGCACAAAATTTTCACCATTGACTGTATTCACTTACATACACATATAATTTCTTGTGAATAATGCGGTGAAACAACCACCGACTGCGTGCGTCATCGATCACAATTTGAAAAAAATAAAAATCAAAAACAAAAAAAAATATCAAAATGTATCAACAACCACAAGATGCATGCCCGCAAGAAATAAAAATACACGGCTCTGTATTCTATAGGTATACATATTTATACATTTTATTTGTATTTTAGTTTTGAAGTTTTAAAACTGACACTGCCGCCTCGCGTCGCCGCACCTCAGCACTACTGGGCGAACATGCATTCGCATTCGCATCGCATCGCGTTTCCATTCATTTATTCTCCTATCTCCTTCGTAGACATAAATTTAAAAAAAAGAAAAGAAAGTAAAGTTTGCAAGCGAGAGTGCGAAAGAGACACACACTTATGGACATTTTGATATGCATGTGTATTTGGTGGCGCTGATTCTGGTTTATATATCACACAATATCACTCTCATGCGATTAAATGCAATGCAATAATGGAGACGCAAAATTCCGACTAACAGCAAGACCTATCCCAACAGGATTTTCTGTGAGCTGTGGTGATGTGAGGGCTTTACTGCTGACAGAATCGAAAGCGATAACATACCGAATCCAAACCATAAGATGAAAAATGTGCTTTTTTATATGTAAATGTGTGTGCTGACTGGGTGACTGCTGGTGACGGATGTGTGATGTTAATGTTGATGTCAGATGTGTCATGCTCTTGCTCATGCTTCTAGGCGCATTCCCAATAAAATCATTATGAAGCTGGTATTGAGATGACATTTTCCTGTACAAGCTGATGCACAATCTTTGTTTGTATTATATATTAAAACTATCATCTTCTTTCACACCTTTATTTCATTCACAAAATTGAATATACGTCAAGGAAATATATAGGGCGTTTCGTTGGTTCAAAACATGTTGTGTTTCAATCTTCTTTCAATGGGGGAATGCGGAAGAGGCTTTCCACCTAGCAATTTATAACAGTTTTGTTTCTAAAAATAGTTACCTATATGTTTTGTATCTCGCAGGGTCAGAACGACATTCCAAATCCGGAACCTTGTTATTTTATCCACCAGTCGTTCAATCGCCTCCAACTGCGGGAAGCACGACAAAGTATTCACACTTTCAATGGCGAATAACTAGCTGCATATTATAAAACTGTTATAAATTGACATTTCTATAGTCTTGTCGTTTAAGCGTAAAAATAAACTTACCTATAATGCGGACAAACCAATTACGTCAAAAATTTCAAAATTAATCTAATCAATTAAAACAAAAAAATGTTGCTCCACTTTTACATTTCTTTCTCACTTTAAAAAGAGGAGAGAGAGAGAGAATTATTATTCAACAGAGTTGCCATAACATTCAGTATCAGCAACTTCGCCTTTGAATTGTTTATCTTTAAAATTCATTGTGTCACTAGCCGACCCGACGGACTTCGTTCCGTCACAGCACTTGATTCTATATTCACAAAAATAGAATATAGAATCAAGTGTTGATTTTATTGAATTCTATTCGTTTTATTGAAATCTAAAATAAAAGATCATATTCAATTTTTAAGTCTGCATAATACACAAAATTTTTCATTTTCTGATCCAGAGCGTAAATGAATATTAATGATAGTTTCCCAACTCGGAAACACACCATATATTCATAGCTGGCCGTGTGAAAAGCATGACATTTCCAGATTTATGGTGCACACTTCCAGAGATTGACCTTGTTACTTGTTAATGGTCTTTCCAAATTCAAGTAGTGCAATTTGTGTTTTTTTAAGACGGATAGTTTTTTAAGAATCATTTCTAAAGTTTTTTAAAAAGGTGTATTTATTTTAAAGTCTTGTGCAATTTGTATTTGCAACTCGTGTATTTTTGAAGAGGTGTGTTGTTTTTTTACTTGCGACTACAGGTACTATAAGGCAAGTTATGTTTTCGAAAGAAAAAATGTTTTTTCTAACAATCAAACATGACATTACGATCATAGAGAACACCAAAAAAGTGGGTCCGCCAATTCCGTCTGTCTGTCATTCTGTCAATCTGCCTGTCTGTCCTCGAGTCTATAGCCTAAACGGTTGGATATATTTGCTTCAAACTTGGTACATGTTGTTTTTTCGGTAATATGTCCACGTTTTTTAAATTTTTATTAAGACGACAAATAACAGTAGCCCCCATAATTTTTTTTTTTGCCAAAAACAAAATCCTTATTTTTCTCAAAAACGGCTACAACGGTTTTTATAAAAAAAATCAGTTCATTAATGAAAAATTGTTATTTTTGGTACCTCTAGCAGAACCATTTTTTAGATTTTGGATTTTCTCGGAAACGGTAATTTGATTTTTTTGAAATTTTTTACGCAGAAGCTCCTAGAAAGTATAAACACTATTGTATACCAAATTTTTTTTATAAAACAATTTTTTTTTTGGAAATTAATTTTTTTTTTCGAAAACGACTCAATAGATTTTTTCGAAACTTCGTATTTGTTGGTTTTTTGACATTATCTTGAAAAGCTAAAAAAAACTATTTTACTAAAATAAAAAACAACGGTGCCTCCCATACAAATGATAAAAAACCGTCAAAAAAATGTATTTCTGGAAAACGGCTCCAAGAATTTTTATAAAAAAATGTGTGTGTTCTTAAATTAATACAGTTCACTTTTAAGTATAAAATTTTTTTGCGTACTTATTAACGGTAGAACCACTTTTCATATTTCCGACTTTTTCAATATTGGATGAACCGATTTATAATAATTTCTTTATACAAATGCTCCCTAAAATTGTTAATAAAACTGCATACTCAAATTTTCAAAAAAAGTTTGTCGATTTTTAAAAAATAATTAAAAATTATTTTTCGAAAAATCGTTTTTTCAAAAACCAGTCACAGATTTTTTTTTTAACTTTGAATTTTTTTTAAATTTGAATTTTATATGTACATATATCTTCAAAATGGCGTTCCAAATTTTTTTTTCTAAAAATGTTTTCAAAATTTTATACATAAAAAATTAATTTATTAAACGATTTTTGAAAAAATTTTTTTTTGATATATTCTTATTTATCCATGAATTCAAATTGCATCTTTGTTTTCCCTCAAACTATAACGATTAAGCAATATAAGAACATTTAATTATGTTAATTATCCATTTATTTCTACCTTATTATTTCCTTTCTAAGAATTTTTTCGTAGGTCACTGAATACTAAATACAATGTAGGCCCTCATATATTTATATATACATATCTGTCTTTAAAAATCATATGCATATTGCACCTAAATTATAAAGTTATATGCATATAACTGCCTACCCACCTACATCATTTATGTTCATTATTATATGTACATGTTTACATACTTAGGTTCCACCAATATGTATGTGTATGTAGACCCATTTTACTCTCCTAAATTACATAGTTAAAATCCATAACTTAGATTTAAACATACATTTGTACCATCAATCATTTAACCATTAATTCGACAATTCATTATACTAAGAATCGAGGTAATCTTACCTACATAGGCTTTACCTGTATAGGATAACTACAGCTAACTAACTAAACCTAAATGGTTAGCTATATTAAAGTTGTTAGCTACAAGTTCGTACGATCCAGTCGTGCATTTTATTTTTTAGAGTTTTGTGCAATTAGTTTAAAATGGCTTCGAAGTTTTCAAAAGATTTATTTAAAAAAAAAATTGTTGACAAAAACAAATCATAAAAAATTCAAAATACGTGCCTTTTATATTACCTCATGGTGGTGTTGAAAAGGATAATTTCTTATAAATTAGCAAAGAAAAAGGGCGGTAACCCTACATACTAGGTGTTATATGTGATAACCAACTCAATTTTCCAACTCAAATTTCGTGGAAATATTAATAGAGCTAATTCTACCTATGTTACTAAATCTCTTTATGTCACCTTTGTGAGACCTCTTCTTGAGTATGCCTCCGTTGTATAGTCGGTCACCTTACCATCGTATTCACAATCATCGTATTGAAGCTGTTCAACGGCGCGGCCGGCGGTTCATCCGGTTTGCCTTGCGTGGCATTTATTGGGATGATTAATACAATCTACCACCTTATGTAAGCCGTCTGAAACTATTAAGTTTGCAGACCTTAAGTAGACGTCGCGAAAATGCTGACATTCTTTCGTACACCAGCTATTGACTCGTGGCATCGATAGTGTAAATCTTCGTGACAAATGTAAGCTGAGTACTAATATTCGTCATCTGAGATCCATACCATTCTTCAATATCCCATTTCACCGTACTGAATATGGCCAAAATGAACATATTACTAGAATACTTCGGAAAGTGAATAATTCTTCCATTTTTGATCTCAGCCTTTCTAAAAACGGAATGAAACATGCTCTTCAATTATAATAATCCCCTTTCCTCTTTATCAAACCCTCCTATCTATTTAATTGTAGTTTACTTAGTTTAAGAGTTAATTGTAATTAAGATGTAAGATATTTATAATTTATAGTTTTAATTATGCTTGTATTAAGCTTCAAATTAAATCAAATACAATTCTTTCATATTTGGGCACATTTAAAATAAACACTAGGAAAACCCTGTGAGAGCTTTATTGAATGACAGATTTGTGCAATCCACTGTGGCCAGAATGAGAGGCAAACGTTCTACCTTGCCTATACAATGCTTAGTTTTCTTGGACAGTGGCGAGGAGTCATTATGTTCATTTCGTTCATGAACTCCTAACTTTTAGTCATATTCTACACATTCTTTCGTCAGCCTAACCACTCGCATAATTGTTTGACTTGTCCCCTAATTTGAGTTAATTTCGCACAATCTTTCCCAGTTGACAACTCGTGCAACTCTTGTATGTACTCAACTTGAATCTAAACAAATCACTGGTAGCAACATCAACATTCTCTCTCATTTAATGTCAACTCGTTCGCATCAATTGAAACGAATTGTACTCATTGGAAGTAGGTATACACACAAAAAAAGCTCATATTCTTGTTGCATCCATTTCGTTCGCGTTATTTCGCAACGAAATGTATCCACTGAAATCATTCACACAAACAAGAATAGTATAGCCGAATAATATGAACCAAGTCGTTAAAATTAGCGATGAACGAATTCAAGTTGCTCAAAGTTCTTACACATGTATATGGGATGTAAAGACACAAAGTGATTATAATCATGTGCCTACACATATGTATATGGGATAGTTTTTGTTTGTTGGTTCTGTTCTATTCGTGCTGGAAGATTATGAACAAAATGGGAATTTCATTTAAATTTTCTTGCTATGAATTGAGTTCGTTCTTTTTTGAGTGGATGTAACAAAAAGATTCTCCTGTAAACTGTAAATTAAATTTTGGAAGTGCGTTTCGTTTGTTCAAGTAGTAATTTTATAATTTGTAGCTAGGAGGTGAAATTTAAGATAAAAAATGGCATTCGGAAGTCACAGTTTTTCCACAAATATATAAACTATGTGAACTGGTAATTACTTATCCCCTAACAACTTCATCCGTTGAAAGATCTTTCACACATAAAAGAATAAAGACTTATTTGAGAACTACAATTGGCCAGAGTAGGTTATCAGAACTTTGAATGATTACCATTGAAAAGAAACTTTTGCGAGAAAAACGGTTGGAAGCTTCTTTCTATCAAAATGTATTAAAAATATTTAAAAAAAAAACAAGATGAATTGAACTTGAGTATAAATAAAATTAAAATTAATGTAATCTGTAAGCTTGAACGACCGAACTTTTTATTCACGCGTCGCCACTGGTTAGGGACATCTCCCCCGTGGTCACCGTGTCCCATCAGCCTTGAGCTGTGCACATTATCATTATTTTTATTTGTTTATTGATTTAATAGTTGTTTATATTGAAACCAATTTCTTGACTTGGACTCAGCAATCAGTAACTGTTTTTTTTTTTTTTTTTAACGTTTGCGGGCACTAAAGGGGTTTTGACTACCCTTAATATGAACAAGCACAGTGCGAACGTTAGGAGATGAGGGAAGGGTGCAAGAGGAGATACTGATGCACATTGGTTTTGAATTTCTGAATATTAAAATGGGAGGGGAAAATAGAGCCAGGTAAAGTATTCCACATTCGCGTTGTACGGCTAAAGAAAGAATCTCTGTACTTGACAGTACGTCCGAAGTTGGGCTCAAGGGTAAACTGATGAGCATTCCTAGAAGCGCAAGTATTACGGTTGAAAAATTTAAGGGGTGGAATGCAACTGGCTATTTCGCTGGAACAGTGTTTAAAAAATAGCGATAAAATAATGACAGACATGTAACATTTCGACGGTGTTCTAGAGATGTAAATGTCTCTACTATATTTCTATCGCCTATCATTCTTAGAGCTCTATTCTGAATTCTGTCTAAAAGAATCAAATGTTTTGGGAGCTCCTGTCCAGATCAGACGGGGAGAAGAATTTCTTGCACCTCCCAAGAAAGCCCAGACACTTTGCAGCATTTTTGGCGACATCGAATATGTGGTCGTTCCACAAGAGGTGGTCTGTGATGCACATACTAAGAACTGAAAGCTGATCGGTTTCTTCAATGCAAGTGCAGCTCATGCATAGCGGCATGGGGGGTGCGTTCTGCTTAACGACAGCACAGAGCTTTTGAAGCATTAAATTCTACGCGATTTTTTATTCTCCATAGGACAATGCTGTCGAGATCAGAATTTAATGAGCTTATCATACGCTACCGTTGCAGTTGCACATCTGAAGAACATGGAGGCGTATCTGAAAACGAATATGAAAAACTGAGAGTACTATCGTTAGCAAAACAATTAAGTAGATTAGAAGTTCCAGACCATTAATAAAATTGATAAAGAGGGTCGGAGACAATACGGAGCCCTGGGGCACACCAGCATTTATTTTGTGGATATCAGACTTGAAACCGTCCAATACAACTTGTATTGAGCGGTCCGAAAGGTAATTTCTAATCCAACGAAGAAGAGATTCAACGATACCAAATGCACGCATTTTCGATAAGAGAGCTTGATGCCAAACTCTATCAAATGCTTTTGAAATATCAAGCGCAATAATCTTACTTTCTCCAAAACGATGTAAAGATTTGTGCCACTGCTCGGTGAGATATACCATCAGATCACCAGTGGACCTATTGCTACGAAAGCCATACTGCCGGTTATTGAGGAGCTTTCGTTCTTCAAGATATTTCTTAAGCTGATAATTAATCAGCGTTTCCATGACCTTGGAAAGAAGGGACGTAAGTGCAATTGGACGGTAATTAGCGGGTGAAGAAGATGCGCCTTTTTTAGGGACAGGCTGGACAAATGCTGTTTTCCATCCACTCGGAAAGAGACCAGTAGAGTAGGACAGATGGAAAAGCTTACGCAGTGGTTTAGCCAGCGTTGAACAACACCTCTTCAGAACGATGGGAGGGATACTATCCGGGCCAGCGGATTTGTGAACATCAAGGTCTTTGAGGACTCTAGCAACTGCACGAGTGCGAAAGAAGATTCGTCCCATAAAATCATTTACGCTCTCAAGTACAGGAGGAGTCATTACACTTTCTGGCAGCGTCGAATTTACAGCGAACTGCGCTGCAAGCAAATTGGCTTTTTCACGAGAGCTGACAAAAGGGGTGTCATTAAAGACGAGCGTTGGAACCGAAGACGACGATGAATTCCGAATGTTTTTTACAAAAGACCAAACATTTTTACTACCTTTGGGACATTGTAGTATTTTTTGCCTTAATTTTTGGTCATACAAAAATTTGGTTCTACGAATGTGAACGTTGCAAGTCTTTCTAGCTTGTTGAAACTTTTTCCGGTATTCCTCAGTGGGGTTGGCTTTATAATTCCGGAAACTTACTTCTCTATCCCTAATAACCTTTTTACAGCTCAAATCAAACCATGTATTTTCTTTCGGTTTGATAGGTTTCACCCTATTCGGGATAGAAATTCTTA
This sequence comes from Philhelius pedissequus, assembly GCA_910595825.1. Lineage (NCBI taxonomy): Eukaryota > Metazoa > Arthropoda > Insecta > Diptera > Syrphidae > Philhelius > Philhelius pedissequus. The sequence goes on along the minus strand of OU343161.1, from coordinate 51,082,783 downwards.
TTCCGTGAAGAATTAAATTTGTTATCATATCTGCGCTGGAGTCTACGTCACTATCGAGGAAGTATAGTGACCAGTTAAAATTCCTGAAGAAGTTATTGAGACCGTCCCAGTTGGCTTTTTCATATTGCCAAACGGTTCTCTTAGGTGGTTTTTCTTTAACTGAGAGGTGTTGGCATGAGAAATTTATATTGTTCAAATTGACTTGTTTGGAAGTTATCAATTTTATTCAAACATTCGTTATTTGAAATTATAATCATTTGTCCAGAAGTGTGTCTATTTATAAAATACACCCACAGATACTATAAGGGGGACCACACACATGTGCATAAATTACATCCCTGTTAAGTACCTATAGTCCTATTAAAAAGTTGCAAAGTTGTGTTATTATCATCAAAGCCATAACCCGGGTAGGTATTGTTTCCCACAACTTCTGCCAATATAAATAAAACCTGTGTAGGTATTAGGATCTGTCTATAAATACACAAATTGTATTCACAGATGGGTACCTACATGTATGCAAATAATATAAAGGTGGGTTGAGGTGAGGGTAACCCTGATTCGCACGTAAGAGATAGAATACGCATTCCTCTGGCATTTCCTTTGCGCACTCAGTGGTTTAAAATGCAAAATAAGATACAAAAAAAGGAAACAAGGTATAGGAACGACAACGGTGGCGGCTATCTACGACTCTATGGTGCGACGCGACGCGACACGTGAGTACGTGGACATATGGCTGGGGTTTCTATCTATCTGGATACAATATTTCTACAAAGCAGCCACGCAGCATGAATATTTGTACAGCATTTTGTTTAATCGATAGGTATGCAATAAGACACCGACAGAGTGCGTTTCTCCGCTTTGTATTCGCACACGCACCCTTCTAACTTCTCTTGTTGGTCACTTGAGACTCGGCTTTAAAGTCTACATTATTATTATGATATAACGGAGTTAGCACTAGTACCTATACTCGTTCATACATACATCAATCGTTACGGTCGGCAACACACACTTCAACATCCAGAATAAAAGTTAAATTAAATCAACTCGCTGAACCTGATGGTGATGCATGTAAGACTGTAAGTGTGTCTGTTGTTGTTTTTGTTGTTTATGTCATGTTACTGCAAAACGAATTCGCAGTCTGCAAAACAGGCGGGAAATTGATATAGGTATTCGGGCGATGCGATGATGCAAATGCAAGTCAGTGCCGCTGCCAAATAAATACCTACATTTATACCCTCCTTTTATAGATGCAGGGTCGGTCGGTGGTCACCTGAAATTCACAAAACACAAAAAGGATAAACCAGAAGGAAGATTGGACATGTGCAATTATTTGCAACCCTTATTCTGATACATGAACAGCAAACCAGGTCATTGACCTGATGGATATTTTGGGAACTAACACTGGCACTGAAGGTAAATAATTAAGTAGAGTGAGAGTGAATTAAATGCATACAAATTGAGCTTGGTGGAATAGGACTAGGTATCTATTCAAATTCATATGGGAATTATGCAAATAATTATGAAATTGTTATAATAGTATGACAGAAAGAGATAATTTGTAAAGGGATTTCAGGCTTTACAGCAGACGACCGACTGAAGAGATGAATACCTGCATATTATGTACAGACGGCAAAATAAATGCAGGAAAAATAAGCATGATTTTGCACTTATTGTGAATGGAAGCAGTAATTTAATTAGAGGACTTTTTCAATTGAAAGTGAACTAGCATGACAATTTATAACCGATGTTTGTATTTTTTTTTCCTTTTTTATTAATGTTCACTTAATTTTAAGATTTAGGTACATATTATTTAAAATTAAGTAGTATAAGTTAAGGACCAGTGTGCATCGGTGGTGAGTGGAGAAGAAGATTTAACGACGAACTTTACGGGCTCTAAAGCGATATCAACCTGGTCAAAAAGCTAAAAATACAGGGACTGAGATGGCTAGGTCACGTGGAGCGCATGCACATCGACGCACCAGCCCGAAGAGTCTTCGTATCCAACCCCGGTGGACAACGCGGCAGAGGAAGGCCTTATCTTAGGTGGCGCGATCAAGTGGTGAACGACCTCAACCAACTTGGTGTGCGTAACTGGTGGCAGCTAGATAGGGACCGGGCTAACTGGAGAGGTTTGCTGGTTGAGGGTGTGATCCATCCTGGATTGTTAGCGCCATCTAAAGTAAAGTAAGTAAGTTAAGGACCGGTATATAAGGTCCGTTTGCTGATACAAAACTTAAGAATTTATGTTCCACATAAGCGCTTAAGTAATACATATCGCTTTACACCAAACTCAAAACCTAAACATAAAACTCGTTAAGTGGAACATAGTTTATGTTTTAGAAAAAGTAGTACATAAAATATTTAAGTATCACATACTAAAAGTGAAAAAAAACAGATGAGTTAGATCACATTAAAAACAATTATTTAAAACACCTTTCAAAAGAAGGTATAAATTTCCTCACTTTTTTTTATATTATGAATGCCCTTTAAATGTTTCAACACAGCGCGGGCGTGAGGGTGAGGTTAAGGAAGAGAAAGAATGATAGGAAAGAAGTTTGGCGCGATATTCGGAGACTGTAGGTGGTTGTTGTCTCAGATTGTATCTCCAGGGATGGCGGCTGAACTAATGCTGAGAAATTTCCGTGTCTTATTTATCTATGTCCCTTATAATTCGCATTAATTTTTTTATTCATTGTCATTTCTTATAGGTATACTAGTTTTACTCAATCACATGTTGTTAGTTCTATGCCTAAACAGCGTGTAATGAGTAACTCATTGTATGACATTTATTTTTAGAATTGGTTTTTAATGGAAAAATAAGAAGACATAGACTACGGCAGGGATCGAACCTGTGACCATGAGGTTGACAGGCGAACACACAACTATCGCGCCACGGCCACCCCCACTTTTTTGATAAATGCGTGTTTGAAAATGCAATACTTTCCAAAGGTATAGAAAACTGCGAAAGTTGTCCCAATTTTAAAGGCCGGGAAACCGCCAGATATCGGCAGTGGATATAGACCAATTAGCTTGCTCAGTAGTTTAAGTAAAATGTACGAGAACATTTTAAAAGAAAAAATGCTAAAAATCATATCTGATGAAAAACATATTCCCTGATCAGCAGTTCGGATTCAGAAGATTTCACTCTACGTCTCGTCAGGTTAAAAGAATATGTCAACATGTCGAAAGTAGACGCATCCAGGGAAAATCAACTGGCATGATTCTTTTAGATATTGAAAAAGCTTTTGATTCCGTATGGCACAAGGGAATAATTTATAAAATGATAAAATTTAAAATTCCGTTGTATTTGTGCAAAATTGTCCAGAGTTTTCTTTCCAACCGATTTTTTAGTGTTCATGTTAATAGCAGTGGTTCGTCAATAGTTAGATTCAATTTTGGTGTCCCTCAAGGTTCAGTACTTAGGCCTATTTTATATAATTTGTACACTTCAGATTTCCCAACCATCCCTTACTGTAAATTTGCTATTTTCGCTGATGACACAGCAATATATTCTTCAGATGAACTTGCTCTCAACATCGAGAGGAATTTAGTGCAGTCTGTTGAAATATTACAAAATTATTTCAATAAATGGAAAATAAAGTTAAAGTTCAAGAAACAGAAAATCTTGTTATCTTCCCAGCAACCAATCCATTATTATAAATGGTAAGAACATAGTTTGGGAAAATTCTGTAAAATATCTTGGGATACATCTTGACACCAAACTTACATTCAACCATCATATAAATAGCACTTTAAAGAAAATTAATATAGCTATTAAACTGCTTTACACTTTTATAAATCGAAGATCTTCATTGACAATTGAAAATAAAGTAATCATTCTAAAGGTCATATTTCAAGCAATACTGCTATATGGAAGCCGTGTCTGGGGCAGGACTGCTTTGTGTCACGTTAAAAAACTTCCGGTGTCACAAAACAAGTTATTAAAAATTATGCTAAACCTCTCTTTTCGTTACTCGACTAGTGATCTTCACCGAGAAACTAATGTTGAATTGATTTCAGAACGAATAAATGAACTTGAAGCAAACTTTCATTATAGATGTAACAACACTGCCAACCCTCTTGTTCATCAGATCGATTACTTGTAATAAATAGTCGTTTTGTTGTTCACTTAAACTATCTATATATATAAAAAGAAGTTACATTTCCTTGGTAATCTTATAACTCAAGAACCGCCGAACCGATTGACACAAAAATTTTACAATATGCGTGTGCGTCTTCAAAATGATTCATCAGCACGTGAGTTTTCAAAGCAATTGCTGAAGATTGACGATGGAAAGATTGCAAGTGATCAAAATGGGTTTATCACGTTACCGAATAATTTTTGCATAATTGTATCATCAAAACAAGAAATCATTGATCGAGTTTTTCCAAATATTGTACAAAATTACAATAACAATGATTGCTTACGAGAACGTGCAATTTTATCACCAAAAAATATCAATGTCAATGAAATCAATTTCCACATCCAGGAAAAATTGCCAGGTGATTCCGAAACGTATAAATCTATTGTTACTGCTATGAATGATGAAGACGCAGTCAATTATCCGGTCGAATTTTTAAATTCTTTGGAACCACCAGGCATGCCACCGCATTATTTGAATTTGAAAGTTGGTTCATCGATTATACTTCTCCGAAATCTTAATGCACCAAAACTTTGTAATGGGACGAGACTTTCAGTGAAGAAATTGATGCCACATTTAATTCAAGCAACAATTCTCACTGGCAAAGCAAAAGGTGAAATTGTACTAATACCGCACATCCCATTAATACTCGTACCAACGGACATGCCATTTAAATTCAAACGTCTTCAATTTCCCATGCGTTTATCCTTTGCTATGACCATTAATAAAGCTCAAGGACAAACTCTTCAAGTGTGTGGTGTTAATTTGGAGGAACCGTGCTTTTCACATGGACATGTTCCAGAGTGGGAGCCCCAAAAAATATATTTATACATACACCACACAATCAAACAAAAAATGTTGTATACACTATTGTATTGAATTGATGTACAACTTTAGCATTATAAATAAAATCCTTTTAAAGCATCGCCATTGAGTTGATTTATTACAAAATACATGTTTTTTCTTGGGCGTAGCAACGCGCGCCGGGTCCCGCTAGTTTATTTATATATCTATTTACCTATTTCTGTTCATATTATGTGGATTTTTCTTTAGTTAATGTATTCACGTATTTATGTATTTATGTATCTATTTATTTGTTATTTATTCATAAATGTATTCATTTATTTATTCATTTCGTCATTTATTCATTTATTGATTTATTTATTTACTTATTTATTTATTTATTTATTTAATTATTTTACTTATTTATCTACTTATTTATCTATTTTTTATTGTTTATCTTTGTATTTAATTATTTAGTTATTTATTCATTATTATTTTTTTTTATTGTTTACTTATAATAACACTTATTTTTTTTTTTTTGTTCTTTTCTTATTTATTTATTTAATAACTAACATATTATTATTTTGTTCCTAATCTATTCAAATATACAAACATACTTATGAGAAATCAGAATTAAATTCTAGTCATTTATATATATATTGGAGGTTTTTCTTTGCTTTTCCTTCAAATAAAATCTTTCCCAATTATATTTTTATTAATAATTAAATTAATGTTTCAGATGTAAGACTTTAAATGTCAAATCACTGTATTGTAAAATGTGCGGTTACAACACCTTTTGTACTGATTTATTGCAAATAAAAATTACTACTACTACTACTACTAAAAGTATCACATACGGGACTGAAGCACTCTGAAAAATAATGTTTGGATATTTGTTTTTTTTTTAGATATCAACGCATTTAACATAAAAAATAAATAAAAAATTGATTTTGATACTCTGGATTTGCTTGACAATGACGTTGAAATCCTAAACATTTTAGAAGTTGGAATTTCTCATCAAATATACGAGGTAAATGAATATGTTTTTCTTCATTTGATGACCTCTCTTATCTTACAAAAGATTTCGGTTGTCAAAAAAAAAAATGAGTAATAAATAACTGATTGAAACTTCAATTTTATAAAATTATGCTCTCTACGAACAGGGCGTCCGAATCTGAATCCAGAGATAGCCTTAAAATTCAAGAAGAACTACAATTTACGACGTTTCGCACTTGTTTTCTTGTACTTGTGTGTATCTGGTGGTTGTACAAATTTCAAATTTTCTAAAACCTTTTTTTTTTTATAATCTACACGCGCTCAAGGGATTATGAATACCCTTTAAATGTTTCAACACAGCGCGGGCGTGAGGGTGATGTTAAGGAAGAGACAGAATATGATAGTAAAGATGTGTGGCGCGATATTCGCAGACTGTAGGTGGTTGTTGTCTCAGATTTTATCTCCGGGGATGGCGGCTGAACTAATGCGGAGAAATTTCCGTGTCTTATTTATATATGTCCTTTATAATTCGCCTTAATTTGTTTATTCTTTGTCAAATTTTATGGGTATACTAGTTTTACTCAATCACATGTTGTTAGTTCTATGCCTAAACAGCATGTAATGAGTAAACCAGCAACTTATTGTATGGCATTTATTTTTTAGAATTGGTTTTTAATGGAAAAATAAGAAGACATAGAGTACGGCAGGGATCGAACCTGTGACCATGAGGTTGACAGGCGAACACACAACTATCGCGCCACGGCCACCCCCTAGCTTCGCGAAGGAGTTTGCCATTAAACAAAACCCGTCGTTGGCAAAAAAATCTAGAATCATTTCTCCCAAACGAAAGCAAAGTTTCCAGCGAATATTTGTATGGAAGTGGACGACAAGATTCCCAATGAAAGTGTCGACTGCAATGTAGTGTGGGTGATGGTGATGAGACAACTGCCGGTGATGGTGGGGATAATTCTATAGATGCTGCTAACATTAACACTAACAATACATTCAAGACAAATTATGAATACGATGGCTCTGAAGCTGCTGGCAGGGGTAGCAGAAGCAGCAACAAGCCCAAATTATATTACGATTTGCTGCTGCATATGCGAGTTACCTACGTTTTCTTCGGCTTTGATGAGAAAACTGGCACATACCTATATATGGAATGTTGGATGGTGAAGAAATTCTCAAAGTACTCGAAGAAATTGGCTTGAGAAGAAAATGTCACTTAAGTCTTATAAATTGCGAGTGCGTCGCCAATCTCCATCGCCTACAACATCTACCTCGGCTGCAACGATAGTTGTCACTCCAGAAGCTTTTCAAGTTGTGGCTGCTCCAACTGACCCAGTGGTACCGGCCGTCACTAATAAATCGCAATTGCCAACAGACGACTTCTACAAAAAATCATTTGAGTGCGGATGAAAGCGTGAGTAGTGTATGGCTCAAACCCCAACATTTTTGTATTTTAGGAACAAAAATACATAATAACACAATTTCATAGTTTCAATTTTAAATTTGTATGCAATATTTTCAAATTTTGACACATCACATAGTTCGAAGTGAACTTAGGTGTATTTTAAATCTCTTACTTTGTTAAGTTTCACATAAATTTGTACGTGCAACATAAATAATTTTATGTATAACTAAAGTTATGTGGAACTTACCTATTAATAGGATTTATGATTTGAATCAGCAAACGGGCCTAAGAGACATAATCATTAGGGAGGTAGGTCGCTAGGTAAAATGGCAGTCAGAGCGAACTCGCATCTTATACCCAAGTAGCCCTGGAAAGCGCCGGCCGCCAATTTTGACACCAAGGAATTCGTACGGATCTGAATAAAAATAAAACGCACGACTGGATCGCACGTACTTGCTTCTATGTTCGATCACATTATATGCAAACGAATCTTAAGAGAAACGGGTAAATGTATTTTTAAAGTAGTTTTTCACTTAATTTTGTGTATAGTAAGTAAGTAGTTTAGTAATGAATTCATTTATTTCAAATTTTCTTATTTCGTTTGATACAATACAACGAATTTAAAGTTATGGCTTTGCCGTCAGCTCGGTTAGCAAAATTTATTATATACATTTTTTTAAATTTAAAAAAAAAGTTTTTCAATTAAATAGTAAGTACAAATTTATATTCACTATGTGAATTCTGTTATCACTAACATTCTATATGTTGAAATTTCTTTTAAGTAGTTGTAAAGGTTTTTCCAGTTGAAATCGTCCGAAATCGCAATCGTTTCCTGCATCGACAAAGTTCTCTTTCCGAAGTATACAAGGCGCTGTGCAGTGAAAATTGGGCATATACTTAGAAAGTGAAAGCAGTCTTCTTTTGCCCTAAGGTTACTAAAGGAGCAAGACTGGTGGAAACTTCCATTGTATGGGCTTCCATTTAGACCAAGGAGTTCGCATCTGGCTTTAAAAAGAAGAGATATTTCTTTGTAACTATATTGGTCATGAAAGTAGTTTTTCTCCATTAAGTTGGTATTAAGCTGTGAGTAAATAATTCTACTCTCCGATTCCCGAGCTCTCACTATAAACTCCTCTCGAACAAGATTTTCAAGCTTCTGGATAACACGATATAGTTGATCTTTAACCAAAATTGGATTACTTGTATAAATCAAGACAATTACATCACAAGCGATTCCCAAACGTTTCCAATTGGACAACCACCAATCCTCATTCCTCAATTCATATAACACCATTTTCTTGGGAAGACGGTTTTCCTGATAAGAGAGCGTTTTCACGATGAAATCGGCCTGCAGCTTTAGTATGTATGTATACAATTTAGGAAGTCCTGTTTCAAGATGAAGTGCGTAAGTTGGCGTTTTCAAAGGCAAGTTGAAAAGCTTTTTTAAGAAATGGATTTGGAATTTTTCGAGGGACTCGTATTCATCACTTCCCCAAACTTGACCAGCGTAACACAATGTCGATCTCACCACGGCTTCGAATGTTTTATATTTCGCTGAAAGGTTGATTCGATTATTTGAAAATATGTTTTGCCATGTTACATTCAGTAGACTTTGTGAAGTACTCGTATTTGATTTCTCTGTAAGGTGCAAGCTGAAATCAAGAGTTCGGTTCAGTTTCACACCCAGATACTTGTACTCTTCTACAATCTCCAAACTAGCACCATTGAACACCCAATTAGATGTATTTTGGCTTCTTGCTGATCTGCTGAAGACCATCACTTTTGATTCGTTTGAGTTTATTTCAAGGCCCCATTCATCACAGTATTTCGCCAGGCGATTGATTAAAAGTTGGAGGTTTTCTGGTGATTCAGATAGTAACACAAGATCATCGGCATACAAAAGAACATTGATATTTAAATCAGCTACTCGAATTCCACCGGGAAGATAGGTTACCACATCGTTTATAAAAAGCGCAAACAAGAGTGCACTCAGAAGACAACCTTGTATATATAAAAATTCTTAATTTTTTTCTAAAAAAAATTGGTATGAACATTTTAAATATTTAATAATATAAATTTAAAAACAAAATTTCTGAAAAAATGGCCCACCCGTTTTCGAAATATTGAATTTTCGAAAATTTTGAAATACAGTATTAATTAGAATTTGAAGGAGATCCTGTATATAAATTTTGATTGAAATTCGTTGAGCCGTTTATGAGAAACTCGAAAATCAATAAAATGGTTGTATGGCAGGTACCGTTAATAACAAAATATTTTTAAAATATTTTCGGCCAATATGTAGACCATACTTTTGTCAAAATAGTTAGAGCCGTTTTAAATATAATTAAGATGGTAGAAAAAATTTGTATGGCAAGTACCGTTATTTTTGGGGCTCAAACAACGATTCAAAAATCTATTTTGGACAATCACCTAAAACGCCTAACCACCAAGTTAGAAAAAAATCGGTGCAGCCGTTTAGGCTGTAGATCGTTCTACAGACAGACAGACGGAATTGCCGGACCACTTTTTTTGGTGGTCTCTATCATCGTAATGTCAACTTTGATTTAAATCTCGAGTTCGAGATTTCCAAATGCAAAACTTGCCCTATAAGTACCTATATCTCAAGTAAAGAAAGATTTTTAGCAGGAACACGAGAGGAAAAATACTCAAGAGCCATTTAGAACCGTTAAGAATAGAGATTATGTCTTTGATTTTTGCATCAGACAGTCCTTTTAGATTAGAAAGGAAAGCTTTTCCAAAGGATTGCATTCTTAGTTTAGCCAAGCCGGGACACTGTAGACAAAAAGAAGCCCTTTTTTTCATTTTCCAACTGGTTACTACAGTTACGGAAGTAGGTGTTATGGGGAATACACAGCTTTGCTGCGTACTCTCTTAAAGGCCAGTGTCCAGTGGAAGTAGCGACTACCCTTTGTAGACAGAGGCGGGACATCTCAAATGAATGAAATGAAATGATTTGTGCAGGATTAATTGTAGGTAGGGCATACTTCAGCTGGAATGAAACTAGCAAAGTCGGGAAGACTTTCAGTGACTCTGAGAAAATTTCTGCTCCGACACCGCACTCCATTTTAGATCTGTCGGCAAAAATGTTTACGTTGAAATCTTCATCTTCCAATTTTTTCCTTGATGGGAAAATAACTTTTAAAGCGTTTGCTGATACTCAAGGTAAGGGTGCAGTAGTCAAAATTAACCAACAGAATATTTGGTGAAATCAATTTTGCTATATTGCTGTGGCCAATATTAGGGATATATAGCAAGAAAACAAGTTTAAACAACAAAGATAATACTAATATTAAAGTTTATAATCATTGATAAAAAAATGAGAGAAACAAGTTAAAAATCATTAAGGAAAATAAGTGAACAGAACAAAATCAAAAACTGAAAAAATCAACGGACCTCTTTGATACTACAAGGCTTTTGTCTTTCCTTTTGGATTTAAAGTAAGACATTCGACTGGCCATTGTCTAATAGATGATGATGACAACCCTTAGCCATGCCAACATGACAGCTCTCCATTCGCAAAGTTTTTATACTTCATTCGCGTATATGGAAAAGTGATGGACCGAAAATGGAACCCTGTGGGACGGCGCTAGATATTGGCAATAAATTAGAAATTTTACTTCACAGAATAACATCTTGACGTATTTCAGAGAGATAAGAAAAAAACAAGACAGTTCTGTTTATAAACTTATTGTTTATGCGACCCCGCAGGGTCATAAGAGTTTAGGATTTCTGGGACAACGTTCAACGGAACTATTTCACAATTTAAATGACGAACAACTGTTATAAATTGGCGTTTAGCCACGTCCTTTTCAAATGATTTCACTAAGGAATTTGATTGTATAACAGTTAGATGCATAACCTTCTATTTAATAGTCACTAAGTGTGAAGGAAAACTATGGATGTCCCATGTGAGCTATAGGGGAGGCCCTGGGGCCCAATTCCGCCAGCTTTAATGTTTTTCCGTGAAAAAAAAATTATTCACCCTCAAAAATAAGCGTGAATAAATTTTCTCATCTGTATTCAAGTTATCTGTCACACAGAAAATGGATTCCACCCTTGCGGAATCGGAAAAATGTACGTATACACAACTTTTTGTGTACACAGAGAAAACTCACGCTTGCGGAATTGGGCTCCTGGTCTTGTAAAAATATCTCTAAGCAGAACCCACTGGAAAGTCTTAGTTTAAGGTCCTTAAGCCTAGTTGGCTACTTCCAGTTCGGTGCTTGGTATATTTTCGTGCTAAACACTATCACGCGTTACACTTTCCCGCATAAAGTTTTCGCCGCCGAACTTTTGCCCGCCCAAATTCTACTTTTTGGGGCTGCGTGGTTCTTACACTGCCCATAACCTCCCTGTTTGGCGGGTTGGGTTATCGTGTAGACAATTTTATAAAAACTAAGTAAATTAAAAGTACTTTCTAAACATATTGAAAAGCACTGAACAATCACCGGGATAACAGTGATTTTTTTCAAAAATCGGCGGACAAACATTACACGGGAATCTGTGCTGGGGGAAAATGTATTGATCCCGTTATATTTTAGTTGATAGCTGCACAAGATTTCTTAATACAATTCTCTTTTCGTTCTCAATTATTGCACAGAACATTAATTGCTTGTGAAATGTGGTTAGCTTTCTCAACTAGGGATGGGTCAATATTTTAAGCAGGTATTTAGTAAAAAGTATTAGCAGATATCAATAACAACTTGTTATTGTAGATCGAAAGTACTTGTTATTGAAATAACATTTAAAATGTCTAAGTTTTTATTTCGTTTGTGTTAAATTTTTAACAATAACAATAAGTCATTTAAATTTCATTGCAAATTTCGCTTAATTGCGATTCTGTCTGTTTATTAGTGAATCTAGTTATCGTATAAATTCGAAATCTTAACAAAAAGTTGTTTCAATTTCATTTGGCTTAACTGCGACTCTAATTTTCGGTGATTTCTGAGCAATCGTAAGAATTCAAAATGTTAGTAGAATACATTCCTAGTCACAACTTGCCAATTGTGTTTTTGACAGCTGACAGAATTCCACAAATATTTTATTTGGCCACAAATATTTTATTTGTCCGTGGCGCGATAGTTGTATGCTCGCCTGTCAACATCGTGGTCGCAGGTTCGATTCCTGCCGTTGTCTATGTCTTCTTATATTCCATTAAAAACCAATTCTAAAAATTGTCATACAAATAAGTTGCTGCTTTGCTCATTGCATGCTGTTTAGGCATAACACTAACAACATGTGATTGAGTAAACTTGCATACCCATAAAATATGACAACAAATAAAATAATGCGAATTATAAGGGACATAAATAAATAAGAGACGGTAATTCTCTCCGCATTAGTTCAGCCGCCATCCCTGGAGATAAATCTGAGACAACAACCAGCTCTAGTCTCAGAACATCGCGGCACACAATCTTTCCTATCTTTCTTTCTCCTCTTCCACCGGATGCCCGCGCTGTGTTAAGAAAAACATATAAAGGGTATTCATAATCCCTTGAGCGCGTGCAAAGTTATAAAAAAAAATACGCTAGTTTCGTTTAATCGCTTTGAATTTGGAGACCTCCAGGTGTACTAAAACAAATTTGCACGTTTGTATTTTCAAAGCCACTCACTGACACACCCCTTATATGTGAAATTTTAACAAATATTTTATTAATTTTACAACCAATTCTATCGAGAGAGACAAATAAAGATTTTGTGACTTACAACTGATATTTATTTTCTAACTGATATTTTCGTTTCCGTGGGTTATTTTGTGAGCTGCTGTAGTCAAAGGCAACACCTGGAGATGTTCTGCTTCCGAACTCTGTCGAAAGAATTAAAATGAAATCGACAGATTTCTAAACTAAGCATCAATGCATTTTGCGTTAGTTAATGAACTAAGTTAGATACTCAACGCCCGGGTCTATAACACAATACATAAAGTGCTTGTCGAACAAGTGAAATTCAACAACTTTTTAAAATTTGTGTAACACGGAACGACAAGTCTAGGAGAACTATAACAATTGTTTTGGCTTCATTCAACCGTTGGGAAATTTCACTATTTTACCGTTTCTGTAACGAGGAACAACAAGAGCTCAAAAAAAGAGAATAAACTTGTTGAATAGTTGATACATTTCAACCGACGAGGCACGGTTCCGGACTAGTTCAAAGTCAACAAGTTAGAAATAAACACTAACAAGTGTCATTTAAATGATAACATCGGACGGATCTTCAGAATTTATTCAGTGGTCCAGAGATTTTTGACTTTTTATTCTGATTCGGACAGTGATAGTGAGAACCAAAGATAGGGAAAAGTGTTCAAAGAAAGAATAAACTTTGAAAAATGTCGTGTGCCGTAGAAGTTGTGGAACATCTTAACGAGGGTCTTTCCCACAAATAACGTTCCCCAACTAATTAAAGTAAGGCACTAAGTGCAAGGCAGAATATTGATCGCTTGGAACTGGGACTCGATATCATGTTGTAGGAGATGTTCATGGTGTTCACAAAATGACAGTTTTTTGATGCATCAAAGAAATCTTATTTGCAATAAATACTTATTAATTTTTCTTCTGAAATTTTAATACCTATCTTAGTAGATTTACTTGTTCAACTGATTCAACAAGTGAAGGTAATTTTTTTTATTGATAATTGTTATTGTTGTCAACTAGTTGACTTGTTGTTCTGTGCTTTAGAAAAAATCAAGGAAAAAAGCTATCTAGCTCGGTAACACAATTAGTGCTTAATTATGTACTTTATTTTGATTCCATTATAAATTCACTTGACTCCATTTAACCGTGGATAAAAATGAATTTGAAATAAGGGATCACCGCCTAAGGTCTGAGTTCAGACAAAATGCATAGATTCCTCAGGGGATGTTCAGTAAGAACTTATAATGGCAAGAGGAGCTTCATGATTATTGTTTAGGCTGATCAATGCCTGTATGGTTTGCCAGCCTTTCAGTCTGACTTAAAGCGACTGTGACCTGGAATCAGGTCATAACGCCTTGTTTAAATATTTTGCATGAGAACCTGATTACTATGGAAATTCTCCCACATAAAGTTGGCAAGTCGAAATGGCCAAGAGACATTTTATGACTCAGGGAAAATTCCTGAACCAACACCACACTCGCAAAAATTTCTCGTGAACTGTCACTCCTCTACTCACCCTTTTTGGAACAAGATTCAACTTTAAAACCCTTACTTAGGTAAAGAGTAGGCGTTCAGTAGTCAATTAATTAACTGACTGAAAACAGTCATAAAGAAATGAACCTGTAGGTTGCCTACGAATACTCATTTAATGACAAATGGTTCATTTTATTGCAACTGCAATTAAAATCTAGCTTTCATGTCTGGCGTTTTGGTAATCCTTCCGTCCTACTTTTAAGCCGTTTCGGTGCTGGTGCAGCCAGTAATCAAACAATTAACAATTTCCACTTCCAACAATAACTACCGTCTTCGTTCATTTCTGAATTTTATTTCCAACAAATGAGAGAAGTGCTTTGGAGCGTAAATTTAAAAAAAAAAAAAAAACGTGGAAACAAACCTGAAACGAAAAACCTAACGCCCTAAAGCGATCTGAGAGTTTCTTTGTTTTTTTTTCAAAGGTTCCCTTCCAAAAAAAAAAAAAAAATCACCCAGCTGTAATAGCTAGGCTGACAAATTTGTAACCAGAACAGTTGAAAGCTGTTTGGGTTTTTTTTTTTATTAATTCGGCATTTCATTAAAATCAAATTTGCAAAAGATAAATTACCAAAACATTTTTCAAACGCAAAATAAAAAATATAATATGTAAGTATGTGTTTACCTACCAGAGAAAAATGAGGGAACAAATAAAAATAAACGAAACCCGAAATTGAATTAAATGATACAATTACAGATGGTCGTATGGGAAACGGGCAAAAATGTGAATTTTAAATGATGAGGACGAACGACAACGACTCAAGTAGCGAAGAGGCGCGGGGTCTAATGTATGTATAGGAACTGTCTTTTGAATATTGTATAAATGTACACATCTAGGCCAGAGGGTATATTTTCGGCGGCGAAAATGGGTTGAATTTTTGAAGAATTTATCGTGCAGCATGCAAACATTGCCCCAACATAATAAAAGTGGTTAATTTTGTGTTGTTTTTCTTAAAAGGGTGAATATTTTAGTAGATAGGTATGTATAGGTCGCTGCCATTTTAAATGAGACTTTTACGGAGATAAGTTATCTACAAGTCAACAGTTACCACTTTCTTAAGGTAACATTGTTTATTTTTATTTTTTTTTTTAAACAGGTCCGGGAAATTAATTTAAATATCACAACCGAATAATACACATTCACACACACAAACACACATACTCACATACAAGAAATAGTTAATTCGGCATTTGCAAAAAGTTGAGCAGTTTAGATTTTATAGCGAAATTAAAATCATAAAAAATCGTTAATCGTCAATCGTCAATGAATAATCAAAAGTGTTTATACTCACTTAATTTCGTAACATCTTACCTGAAAATAGATGTAAGTGAAAAGATTAGTTTTGGTAAAATTAAGTGTTTTAATAAAAAAAAAAAAAAATCTTGTATGTACTCGCGCTAGAAGTAAACTTTCTTTTTATTTCTTGGAATCCTAATACTTAGATCGCACTAAATTTAAAACACGGAACAGTTTTAATAATCCAAATTAAGTAAGAAGTTTTGAAATTACAGCGTCTCGTGTATACCACTTACAAGAATTCGTATTTTTGTAACTGTTATATTATAGAAGGATATATTTATTCTGTTGATTGAAGCGTTTCTGAATTTAAAATTAAGTATTCTAATAGAGTTAGATCCCTTGGCCGGCAGACATACGTCATTTTATCATAGCTGAATTTTTTTCTGTGAATAGATACCAAAGTAGATAAGAACGAATGGACATTCCGAATTTTCAAAGCTGGGGCTTTTCGGAGATATGCAGTTTTAACAGTGCATACCCAACGACGTTATTTTATCAAAACTGATTTTTTTTAATGTTTTGTTTGACACTTGTCAAACCCCTACAGTGGGACGTTTCGACGGGCAGACACCTTAAAAAATAACGTGAATGTCATTTTAAAGGTGTCTGTCCGACAATACGTCGCACTGTAGGGGTTTGACAAGTGTCAAACAAAGTTTGAGACACTATCCCCTTAAGCATATCAAAAAATCAGCAACGTTATTTTATACGTAGTTGGGTATGCACTGTTAAAACTGCATTTGGTATCTATTCACAGAAAAAAAATCAGCTATGATAAAATGACGTTGTCTGCCGGCCAAGGGATCTTGGTCTGTAAGTGCTTATAAAAATGTCTGATTCAAAATAAATTTTCTAAGAATTTTAATTTATATACATATTTACAACACGTTTCTTAATATAAATTAAATGTTACAAAATATTTATATTGCATTTAAAGATTATTACTTCCATTTGCTATGTACAGTATACTCATTGATATCTTATGTCCTTCAATTTTGTTTAAATAACAGGAATTAGGAAAAAGAAGGAACTTAAATTTTAAAATATATTTTTTGTATATATATATCGTGAAAAATTTAATAAACAAAAACAATTACAACATATAATTTAACTAAGACTATAAATCTTCATCTGCACATTCAGCACACGTAGCCAAACAAGTTATGGCGGAGTTCCAACGAAAATTCCCAAACAAATTGAGATGACGATTTCATCCGCTGACCCCACAGCAGCTGCTTGCTTAATAATGTCGTTGTCCTTTTTTTGGGAGGAGGGGGTGTCGGCGCTCTCATTTAGACTGAAAGAATTTTAAGCGAACTCGTTGCACAAGACGGCAATGGCGGGGATAAGTAGCTTGGACGTGGCGATGCTTCTGGCGATTCAAATGCATGTGGGGGTGAAGTACGAAATGCAGCCGATGTGTTGGCCAATGGAAGGGATGGAGATACCACAACCTCTTCTAGAGGTGGTGAGTGAGTCCCGTTTGTGGCTGTTTCTGGTGGTTTTCCACAAATTTTCCCTTTTTTATCCTTGTCTATGTCTTTATATTTTTCTTCGTTACTAGTTTTGATGGTTTTACCTTTTTTACTTGTTGATTGTTTTATGTCATGGAAATCTTCTTCAGAACT
Organism: Philhelius pedissequus; assembly: GCA_910595825.1. Classification (NCBI taxonomy): domain Eukaryota; kingdom Metazoa; phylum Arthropoda; class Insecta; order Diptera; family Syrphidae; genus Philhelius; species Philhelius pedissequus. Next base: position 51,065,339 of record OU343161.1, on the reverse strand, counting down.
GCAAGTCCCTGATGAATTGCTCCCTTCCCCATCAGATTCAGCCTTTCTTCTCACCTGTTCACGGGCATATTTTTCTATTACAGAACCAATTGACGTTTGTTTTTTTTCATTTTCTGCTAGTTTGGCTAAGAGTACCGGATCATTGTCTGCTGGATCTTCAAGATCTGATGTAAAATGGGATACAGTCTCGTAAAGATCAGCTTTTCGGCGACTCTGTAGAAGTTTTCCAATTTTGATAAAAGCACCTTGAGCAATTGAAGTCATTTCACCTTTAGGTAAACCTAAATTATAACGTCCATTGCAAAATTCTAACATACGCAAAACATCAACGAAATCGGGAAATTCTTTTGTTTTGTTAACAAATGCTTCGGTAACTTTATTGAATTTTGGATATTCTGTTTCTTTGAATGTAATTGGTTTTTTGATTTGCCGTAGGGCGTGTTTACTTGCCCCCGTTAGATCACAGATTTTATCGTATATCTCACAAGCTCTTTTTTTGTATCGCTCCACAATTAAATACGTTGAATTCTCGTTTTCCAAATCAACTTCGTCTCTTTCTAACTTGTGAATTTTTCTTGTCAAAATATACAACCCTTTGTTTAGACGTCTTATCTGTCTATTTCGAACTTTATCCTCTATGCCCTCTCTTTCGGCTTCTGTTGCTACAGCTGATATTTCATCATTTGTCATAACAGTAGCTCTACATTTTTTACGAGCTTTAAGTTCTTCCACAACCGGTCTGAGATGATAATAAACTAATTCAGTATTTTTTCTAATGCTTTCTGTTGCTGCTATTACAGCCTTTTTAAAGCCGCGAGATTTGACAAAGTCGGGATGTACCGAATAGTAATAACGTATAAGATTGCAGTCAATCAGTCTATTCATATCATCGGATGAATCGGCCTCCCGACACGTTTTAAGAAGAATTTCAAATTCTTTTGCAAGCGGTTCCTTTTCTTTTTTTATCTTTTCATTATTTTCCTGAAAATTGCATTTTTTGACCCACCCTATGTCAAATACAACATATTTCAATTTCTTGGAAATCGGACAAAGAACAACTAAGTTGACAGTTTCTGCGCCGGCTTCGTACTTGCAAAAATACATACCCCAAAGTGACCCCATTTTGCCATTATACAGGGTGGCGCACGAATCGTGCTACACAAATATTTTTTATTTATTTTATAGGCTACTATTTAGATTTATCAAAATGAATGCTTGGGATACTGAAAAAAAGATTTGGATAGTGCAGCGATACCATTCTTTACAGTCCGTCATTTCCGCCCAAAGGGAATTTAGACTGGAGTTTGGCGGTACTCCCCGAGTAGATGGGCCATTATGAGGCTGGTGAACATGTGTGAACTGTATCATCGAGAACCGTATCATCGAGATCCCAATGTTCGGGTTCGAGATACAATCGCGGCTGTTGCATCGGCAATACAGGCAAATATAAGTGTTTCGACTCGAAACTTATCGGGCCAAATTGGAGTTAGCAGACGGTCATTACAACGGATATTTCATGATGAAATAAACTTGTTTCCGTACAAAGTCCAAATTACAAGCAAGTTAAACCCTCAGGATTTGCCTGTTCGCCTGGAATGTTGCCGAAAAATGATTGCAATGGCCGAAGAAGACAACACATTGATAAATTGTTTGTTCATGTCTGATGAGGCCCATTTTGGCTTAAACGGCAATGTTAACAAGCAAAATTGCCGTATATGGAGTGAATCTAATCCAGAAATGCTCCATGAGACAGAACTGCACCCAGAACGAGTCATTGTGTGGTGCTCAGTTTCATCAAGGTGTATTGTCCGGCCATATTTCTTTGAAGAAAACGGTGTAACGGTGGAAAATTCCCAAACAAATTGATATCCAGAAACTGCACTTTCGGCTGGCTCCAAGGTCACCTGACATGACTGCACCAGACTTTTTTTATGGGGCCATGTCAAGCAGGAAGTGTACAAAACGAAAATCAGGAATTTGACTGAATTGAAGCAGTCCATTAAGACAATAATTGAGGCCATCCCAATTTCAACCCTTCAGACCGCAATGAACAATTTTCTGATCAGGTGCCGCATATGCGTGGATGAGCGTGGAGGTCATTTGCGATCTATCATCTTTAAAAACAATTAGTTATTTAAAATAAAATTTAATTTTTAATCCAATAAAAAAAATTAATGAAATACATTGATTAAAATAAAAGTTATTTAAATTTCTTCTTGTAGCACGATTCGTGCGCCACCCTGTACCGTCGGTCATTCGAACTTTGATCCGTGGCTCAGCAATTTTAGTTTACCGATTTCGACGAGTTAAGTAAAGTTTCACCTGCCATGTTGGTTCAAATTTTGATCCGTGGTTCAACTCACAGATTTCAACGCATCGATTTAATCTCGCCGAATTACCTCAGTAAATTCTTCGAAATCGGGGCGAGATTGAAGACAAGAATGACTCACAATGCGCAAGAAAACGAGACAAGAGCGTGACATTGTTAACTGTAAGCGTTTTGTAATTATGTTACCATTCCCCGCGAACTGATTTTTAATAAATTTAGCGTAATGTGTCGACTGAAATGTTTCTTGTCAGAATTTGATACTAATTTAACTAGAACGACGAGATCTCGTCACACTCACGCACCGTTTTCTTTCCGTTCAAGAATAAAGAATTCTTCCTTCTTCCAAATGCACAACAAAGCTATTTTGGAATTGTAAGCGAAGTTAGGATTCCTCCAACAACAATGTACCATTTAAAGTTAAACGGGATTGACCACTAAATGTCTGCCACTGGGGATCAATGGGAATCTTATTCCTCAGCAATCAACAAAGCCTAGATCAAGGTATGCTTCAGAGTGTACAATTTTCCTCCTCTTCTTGGAATTATTTATATTTTATAACGAAAATAAATAAATATGAGTGGTGAGTTGACTGTTTGGCGGTGGCCAGGTACATAATTCCGGTTCGGCATGGGATGGGGTGCGTAAGAGTAACGCTTCGTTACAACTAAATATTAAAAACATTAACAAGTTTTCGGCAAGGAGATGCGCCATCTTTGTGACTTCTTTAAACACGGAAACTACTACATATTTTCAACAAATCCGTCCAGTTACTTGTGCTCCCGCTCCCATAAAGTCCCCTCTAGAGGCAGGAACTTTTCACGGATCGAAAGTTTATTAAGTAACTAACTAAGAAAACCCGTTTTCAAGAGCATTATCTAAGTCTAAGTGATAAGGAGTGACTTTTCGGTTCGTTTCCGTCAGCCAACACAAGAAAGTCCAAGCCAGTGATACCAGTGTTATATGCATTCAGTGATTACCCAACTAACATTTCAGCTTCGATAAGGCTTCGGTAGTTGATTTTAATATTAATAAATTTTTACCGAAACAATCGAGAAGCTGAGAACTGAGTGAGTTAACCTTATAAGAGTTTATAAGACTGTAAGCTTGGAGCTAAATCCAAGTACAAACAAAAAACCATAATTGATTCAAAATAGCTTTTAACGGCCGTTAGTCGACAAAATTTGCGTTTCGTCCCGGCGATCACACTTAGACTCATCAGTTGGCTAATGAGCGCCTTACCAATACGCACTTTTTATTAAGTTCAGTTCAACTTACATGGATTTTTGACAAAAAAACAATATGAACTATATCCAACAAGACTAAAATTTTAATCATTAAAATTGGAAGATTTTGTCCTGGGCCAGACATAGTTAATAAGAAGGTGTTTTTTTTTTAATAATACAATTCTATATACTACTGAAGTAGAAGACTTAGCATCAATTTAATTGGACTTGTTGAATTATTGATTCAAAATAGCTTTTCCATAATGTTTGGTTCTCCTTTATATTCTTCTTATATTCTCTAACGACGGAAAAAATGTACATATGTGGTTTAAATACATAAATTTCTCCACCAAAGAATAAGTTCACACTACAAACAGTAAATAAGAGCTTTTTTCCTCCTAATAAAAGCTTTACAACAAGCATCCCTGGTTGTAAATTCAGGCGTTATCCTACTGGAAAGCCTACTTGACCGTTCCAAATAACTCAATGAATTTTGGAAAATACATTAATAGAATATGTTTGCATTAATTTGCAGTTCTACGATCCTAAATAAGAAACTATATTTCAATGTTTAATGTCTGCAGAAATCTATCCGCTATTCTCTTCTTTTAGATCTTAACGGAGGCTCCTTTTAGAGATTCGTGAGATTAAGAATTAGGGCACTTGCAGTAATAATTACTCTTCTAGCAATAAGGAAAGGCTGGAGCAGTATATCCAGGGAAAGCTTTTGTTTTTAGTGCTGACAAGTTATAATTAGACATCAATCGAGGATATGGTGTTATGACTTTTTCATTTAAAAAACTCGAACTACTTTCTGTGATCCTCCGGTATTGTTTTATATTATAATCTGTTAAATTTATATTTTCAGTACAGGAGAGCTTTTTCAAACACACTGGTGCCGGTCACTAAAATGCACACTGAAAATAACCACTGAGTTACAAACAAATTATTTTTGAAATCTTGTTAAAACCAGCGTATATCCCTCCAAGAGCTACCTTACCTACTGCACATCCAAGTACACACTCCTGCTTGTGTGCCTTCACCATGCACTCAACCCTCGTCGTGTGCTTTTAAAATAGACTTATTGAATCAGAGTTACCACTGCTGCCTATGTTGGAATTTAGTATGCTTACTACTACAACCATGTAAGAGCCTTAAAACAGTACGAACTTATTGACAGTCAGAGTTAAAGGTATTCCATCTTCCCTGTTGTGAAAATATAAATTAAACAGAGTATAGACGAGCATAGTGGATCCACAAAAAGCTTTTTGTAAAGATTCTTTGGAAGAAAAAAGCTCTTCTTTGCTTTTTACATGATGATGATGAACTTTTTCTATTAACCGATAGAGTATGTAACAGAACCAGTCTCTTCGAGTTTTGTTTACAGTTTTGCTCTAGATGGACGATTTTGACCATAAGCTGTGCTCATAATTCGCGAAAGTATAACTTTTCTTTGTTAAGAAGTAAGGAATTTACTGTTCTAAGTGATTCTGATTTGATGTTCAGTTTAGTTTTCTAGAACCGATAAGGACATGATTTTGGATAAGATCAAACTGTAAAAGAATTACGTTTTCATGTCAACATCATTTTCTTATTTATGATTATTTTTTGTTTTTGTTTTGACAACTGACGTTTATTTTAACAGTTCTTTTTAGTTTACTGAAGTTTCTGCTTCATTCTGTTTCGTTCTAATATTTTATTCAGTGAACAGAACTATTCTAAAAAGGAGAACCTTTTCAAAAACACATCGACTCGCGGATGAGAGTTTAATTTGACGTGTGTATGTCATCGAAGCAGAGATGATTGACACTTGTGTGTGCATTGACATTTGACAATCTGTTAAAAAAAAAAAATGAGAAATGTTTCGAAGTTGGATATTCTAATTATGAATCACGATTCAGATTCAGATACATGAATAACCTACCTATAAAAGCAAGATTTCTTAGGAAACACACACATAAGCACATACATTAGTGTAGGATTTATAAGTTAAATAATTGCATTTAATTGCCTCAAGTATTAGTTTAAAGTGTAAACAAACATACATAAATAACCTCAAAATTCTGCCGAACGAATTCCGGTGTTACGCGCAACCTATAGGAAATTCCCCTTCAAAGTCATAAATCTAGGCTTCTTCTTTCTGTAAAGCAGCAAATCAAATTAAACGCGAACATCATATACCTAGTATCTACTTTCTTACTACTGGCTTTTCTGTGTTAAGAGTTCTCAGTCTAATTTGCAAATTGCTGCTACATATGTATACATATGTATATTCTACTTTAAGACTCAAGTTGCATATACAAACATACACAAAATGTTGATTCGTATTTTTAAAGCTTCTAGGCTCTTATAAAAAATTGTTATGCTTTTTCTAGTCTTGGATAACAATACATAATGATTCGTATATACAATATATGTACATATGTATTGTATGTACATATTCTACATTATAAACAATTTTACTTACATACGCATTTCTAAACGCGAGGCTTTGAAATTTTAAAAAGAGTGTTTATGGGTACGTTACCCTTATGCAAATAACAAACAAAAAAAAAAACTATAAAATTATAAACAAAAAAAAAATTCTTAAATTTGAAGTCACCAACGTGGCCTAGTTTAGTTGTGTCTTTCGTGTCTCAGTTGCGCGAAGATAAATTTATTATTTAAATTGAATTCTCTGCGTTTATGAGTGCGCAGCAAGTTTTTCATCTTATTCGTTTTTTTTTCTTTTGTTTTTTGTTTTATAAAAAAAAAAAACAAAAAGAAAATGTTGACTGCAATTGTTTTTGTTGTTGGGTAGCATAACAAAATAAAAAATTAGATGTCTGGCTAAATCTTATAAGATAAGCTGTTTTTTATTGTTGTTTTCGGTATTAGGTTTAATGATTGGATATATGTACATATATATATGTATATGTATAAATATATGTAGGTATATATTATATATTCAACAAATTGATGTTAATGAATGTTGTAGACAGCCCGACCATGTGGTGTTGAGTTCAAGGTAAGTTTTATTTTATTTTTAAAATAAAGCCCCGACGATAAAATTATGCAACCGCATGCAAATTTAATTTTGTTAGAAAATAATAAAATCTGACTATGTCGCTTTAAAATATCGTAGGAAGACTATATTATTTATAGCAAAATATTTGAATGACTTTCGTTCATATGACATTCGTTTTTTCCAACCTAACCTTAAAATAAAAAAGCTTAGAATAGGCAACACAAATAGTTCAATAGATGTCACATATGTAATCGAAAACTCTTCACTAAACTCTGTTTAACCCATTACCTGATATTATACTCAATTGAGTACTCAATTTGTACTCAATTGAGTAAAATATTTTTGAAAATTTCAGTTATATTTTTTTTTCTTTTTTTTTTTTGAAAAATAGGCTTTAATTTTAATTTCTTTCGATTTAAAAGCAAGCATGGACATGTGTTTTTATTCTTCGGAAGAATTTCGGTGAGGTTGAAAGCTATTTTCAAATAATTTGGTCAACTTTTGTGTCGTCATTTTTTGTTTCAAGCTGTTTTGTGTCCTTGCGAAAGTAAAATGTTAGTTAAAATTTACACTGTCGGTTAATTTGTGAATAATCAATTCTGTTCAATAGATTTTTTGCCAAAAAAACTACATTGTGAAAAATTCTCATTAAAAACCTTGTTTATGTTCATGGTAAGTGGTCTACAAAAGTGGTGTACTCAATTGAGTACACTGGCCAAAACCATGCAAATTTTTTTTTCTCACTGGTTTTGCAGGGAAATAAGTTTTTCAACAAATACCGCCAACAGGTTTTATGGTAGGTGCTACGCAAATCTCTACATGGCTGTTGTTATTCCGGATGATGGAAATGAAAGAAATGAAGGATATATTATTGATTATTCCACCGGATGTTGATATTCAAACCGACGGGGAGGATTTATGTAAGGATGACTTACTTGAGCATCTCAGGAGTAGTAGAGCACAAAGTTAACCATGCCAACTAGCAAAGACGATATTCCACTTGCTTATCTAGGGAGAGAAAGCTCAGTCTCAGGATAATGCTCCAAAATGGTCAAAGCCTGTGGTTTGTTTTACTGAAGTAGACGAAACTTTCCACTATTTGGAAAATTGATCCAAAGTAGAAGAAAAGATAGATTAGGGAAGCGAAGTTCAAATATTTGACCAGTTTTTCGATGATGAAGTAATGAAATTGATAGTTGGTCAAAGTCGGATATACGCAGTGGACCAAAACTGTCACACGTTCGTATTTACCAAAGAAGATTTGAAAAAATATGTTTTCGTGATATCACACTTTACCTCAAGGGTCATTGTGTTGTTGCTTAGACAAATACACAATAGCCTTTTGTAGCTAAGTCCATGTCCCAGACTCTATTTAATAAAATGCACGACTTAATCGCACGTACTTGCTCCTATGTTCGATCACATTATATGCAAATATTCTTAATAAAACTGTTAAATATATTTTTAAAGTTTTCCACTTAATTTTTTATATATAAAAATTCTTAAACTTTTTCTAAAAAAAAATTGGTATGAACATTTTAAATATTTAATAATATAAATACAAAACAAAATTTCAGAAAAAATTGTGCACCCGTTTTCGAAATATTGAATTTTCAAAAAAAAAATAAAATATTTTTTTTTCAAAAATTAAAAAAAAAAATTTTCGAAAATTTTGAAATGCAATACTATTTAGAATTTGAAGGAGGTCCTGTATACATTTTTTTATCGAAATCCGTTGAGCCGTTTGTGAGAAAGTTGAAAATCGATTAACTGATTATATGGCAGGTACCGTTAATAACAAAATATTTTAAAAACTTTTTTGGCCGAAATGTTGACCATACCCAATGTAGTAAACACACCAATTTTTATCAAAATAGTTGGAGCCGTTTTTGAGATAATTAAGATGGTAGAAAAATTTGTATGGCAAGTACCGTTATTTTGGGTCCTAAAACAACGATTCAAAAATCTATGTTGGACAATCACCTAAAACGCCTAAGTACCAAGTTTGAACCAAATCGGTTCAGCCGCTCAGGCTGTAGATCGTTCTACAGACAGACACACGGAATTGCGGGCCCCCTTTTTTTGGTGATAGTAATGTTATGTTTGATTGTTAGAAAAAAAATAACTTTTTTTACGAATACATAACTTGCCTTATAGTACCTATAATCGCAAGTAAAATAAAATGCACGACTGGATCGCACGAACTTGCTCTTATGTTCGATCACATTGTATGCAAAAGATTTCTATTTAAAATCTAAACATATTTTTAAGGTCATTTTTCAATTTATTTTTTAAACAAAAAGTTCCCTTAATTTTTTTTCTAAAATGACAATCTTAAATATTTAATAATATAAACTTAAAAACAAAAAATTAAATCGGATTAATCTAAGAAAGAATAATTCAAAATTCTGAAATAAATACTTAAACTAATTTAAGCTCAAAAAAAGTACACCATTTTATTTGATAGATAAATTTGAATTTATGAGAAAAAAAATTTAAAAATCTGTGGAGCGGTTTTTGAGAAAAAAGTTTTCTTTTTTTAAACTTTTTGAAAAAAAAATAAAACAAATATTCAAAAAAAGCCAATTCATAGGTATTCAGCAAATACATATAACTATAATTTTTGATAAAAAGTTTTCAAAATATAAATTAAAAAATTTTTGTTTTTAAATTCTTTTAAAAATACAAAAACATATTTATTAAAGATATTGGTACGCAGTATAAATTAAGCAACCTAAACCTATATACCTGTGAAATTTCGAAAGAATCGGTGGAGCCATTTATGAGATAGTCGAAACAAGAAAACGGTCATATGGAAAATACTGTTTTAAGACATTTTTAAAATTTTTTTTTCAATCATATGATCGGTCTTACCTAAAAAGCTGCACTGATTTTTTTAAAATCAAAATCTTTAGAGGCGTTTCCGAGAAAAATAGGCTTTAACGTATTGGTTATATGGCTGGTACCGTTATTTTTTGAGCTAAGAAAAAAATTTCAATTTCCCCTCTGTACAATATCTTAAAAACTCTATATACCAAGTTTGAAGCAATTCGGCCCACCCGTTTGGGCTGTAGGTGTCTATACATACATACAGACAGACTGACAGACAGACATACAGACGGATAGAATTTTTAGACCATCTTTTTTCGTCTGCGGTATCATCGTAATGTCAGGTTTGATTGTATCTCAAAACTTTTTTTTTCGACGAATGCATAACTTGCCTTATAGTGCCTATAATCGCAAGTAAAAATCAATCATCAATCAAATAAGACTGATAGGATGGCGAAGGTTCGACCTTTGATGAAAATGGGTTTTATTTATGACAAGCTTAAAATTGACGAGGCGATGGTCAAATACTTTGGCTATCGTTCTGCAAGGCAGTATATTCGTGGAAAGCCTGTTCGGTTTATCTATAAGGAGTGGATGCTTTGTAGTAGTGATGGATATTGCTATAACTTTGACATATACTACGGTGCCAAAAATGTAAGTCCAAGCAATATGTGTTTACCACTTTGATCTCGAGTGGTAATTGACTGGAAATAGTAAAAAAAAACCCAAGGGCACAGCGTAGTTTTTGCCAATTATTTCACCAGCCATGATATTACGGTTACTTTACGCAAATATACTACTCTTTTTATCGAAAAGTTTGTTGGAAAATATTTCCTATCTAGGTCATTAATGCACTTATATCTGGCCAGTGTGTTCTCGCTTGAGTACACCCCTCTAAGTACCAAACTTAAAAGAATATATAACTCATTAAACAGGATTTTAAACGTTTTTCATTTATCTCTATTTTTAAGGTGCTCGGTATTTAATGGGTTAACAAAATTTTGGTGGATTGCATAATGGTTATGTTAAAACAGATATACAATACTTATATTTAAAATCAAATTGTCAGACAGTTGTAATTCGACCAAACGTACACCTGTCTATCGTCATGGAGAACGATGATGTCTGTCAAACTAGAATTACCACTTCAAAATTTTAAAGGAACACCTATTGGATAAAATTTACTGTCGTAAATTTGTCGTAAAATAAGAAAATTGTGGCTTCTGTTTTTTTTACAGTCAAGTTAGCATTGCCACCCTTCAAAAATGGGTAAGGTGAACTCATAAACTCAAAAAAGAATATGAGATTGTTTTTTTTTTGTAAATTTGTCGTAAAATGGTTTAGGGTAGTAAGATTTGAATTCAAGTAACAGTGGAGAAAATTCCCATAAAAGCACATGATTTATAAACATTTTTTTTTGCTGTATGGAACTTTGTTATAAATTTTATTTCCATAAGAAAATATACATTATTATACAAAATGAAAATTTATTAATTTTTACTAGATGCAATAGAAAAAAAATATGCACGACTGGATCGCACGTAATTGCTTTAATATTCCATTCCAGCACAAAATTCCTAGTAAACCCGATTGAATATATTTTTAAAGTCGGTTATTAAATAATTTCTTATAGGTGTACAAAATTTCTTAAATTTTTTTCTAACAAAAATGTTGGTATGATTATTATAAGTATTTATGTTAGTTAAGAAGGTGTGGTGACATGGCAAGCCGCCTCACCTAACTCGGATCTCAATGGATTCATTGCGGTCCACAGGTTAAGAAAGGGGAAGTTTACGGGGAGTAAATGTAAAGATTATGTTTGAGGTGCCTCCCTAAGCCATCCTAACCTTGAAATAAATTTCAGGACATGTTTAATTAGAGATATCGCCCAGATGGTCGAAGAAGTAATCTCCGAGGGATTCTTTCCTGGTTCGGGCTAGGCTGGGGCATTCAGAAAGGAAGTAATATAAGCAACTACTACATAAGTCAGATGTGCTGACGCCCATTCAGGTCATGTGGGTTCCCATTGAGTAGTGCAGTGACCCGTTAGGATGTTCATCAGGAGGGACAATTGAGGTCTGTTAAGCGCTAGTAAATATTCTGTTTTTTTTCTTAAAGATATCTTTCCAAAGAAATGCCGACAAGTGCACGCAGCAAAACAACACGCATATAAAGGGTTTTCCAATAGGGACTGGTTGATTTTGACAGCTCGTGGCGGCAACATAGTTTCTTTTACTTTCTGTCAAAATATTGTCTTTTATGCATTCACTAAATCATCATGGCAAGTAACAGCGTCGAGCAACACTTTAAAACTTTATTATCAAAATGGGTGTTCTCTAGTAGCAAAGATGCGCGCGTTAAGCCTCTTTAGCGATGAGGCCAATTTTTTAATGAATGGGTACGTGAATAAGCTAAATTGCCGGATTTGGGACGACACGAATCCACGCGAGATTCACTAAGTGCCAATGCATCCAAAAAAAGTTACTGTTTGGAGTGGATTTTGGGCTGGAGGCGTCATGCCATCGGTCCGTACTTCTTCCAAAATGATGCTGGCCAGGCTATCACCGTTAACGGCGCGGCGATCGATATAGGTCGATGATCACCAACTTCTTGTGGCCTGAATTGGATGATATGGACACCGAAGACATACGGTTTCAACAGGATGGCGCTACGTGTCACACAGCCCAAGACACAATCGATATTCTGCACGAGCGGTTTCATGGTATGGTATCTCACACCCAGGCGACGTGAATTGGCCAACAATATCGTGTGATTTGACCCCTTTAGATTTTTTCTTGTGGGGCGTTCTTATGTCGCAGGTCTATGCGAATAAGCCGCAAGCCACCGCGGCCCTCAAAGACAACATAATCGATGCCACGGGTCAAATTCAGCCTGATTTATGCGCCAAATTCATCGAAAACTGGACCTTTCGAATGCCCGCCACCCAGCGAAGCCATTTGAACGATGTTATATTTCACACATAATGTCATTAATAGGCCTCTCAAATAAAGATAAAAACCTTCTCTCATATACAACTCGTTTTATTCAATTTTAAAATCGACCCGCCCTTAATGAAAAACCGTTTACAAATCGAAGTTATCTATGATACGAGTATCTAGGTACTTTATTCGAACGCCTACAACCCTACGTCAATCGGCCATCTTAACTCATATCAATGTGCTTTTAATCCAGGAAACTCCACATTAGCTCAAATTTTCACACAAAAGCAGATCCTGGTCCTCGTCTTTTTATCGATTTTAAAGCCACTATTCATTCTCTAACTCGCAGAGTCCTCGAGTTTTAAGAGATGGGAGAGGACCTCAACCAACTCGGTATGTGGAGGCAGATAGCTAGAACGAGCTTATTTTTTGGAATCTAGGTCTACCCCAAACTGTAGCGTAACATATGAAGTATGTTTTTCTATTTGTGTGACGTCATTAAAAAAAATTATATTATCAACGAATAATTTTCAAACTGTATCAATGAAACTGCGTCTTTTAATTAGGGGACCTTAATCAACTTGAATTTAGATCAAATTCTTATAGTCTATGTATATGTGTATGTACCTATAATTGAATAATCTAGTTACTTGCTGCACTTGACTTTTTTTTTCTTTAACCTAAAATCGTATTGTAAATACCATAAACAATTGAAGCATGCTTAAGTTTTCAATCCAATTTGCACGTTTTTTTTTCGCTAGGTTTTTTTTATAATTTTTTTCACGAAGCCACTTTGCATTTGCATAATACACAAACAATAACTCATGCTCGTATATGTGCCTAAGTCAGAGCCATAACAAAACAAAAGCCTGTGCGGTCTAATGTTGTTGCAATTTTTCTTTTTTTAATTTTTTTTTTTAGAATATTGAAAGGAAAACAATTAGTGACAATGGTTGCCGGATTAAACAGGTAAAAGAGTCATTGGTGTCTTGTTTTTAATGTCAATTCAATACAATGTATGTATACTATAGATAGATAGCCATCATAATATTTATAATTTATATTTCACATTGGTAATTCCAAACGTGAAAAACGTGATGTATTTTAAAAGAGAATGACTTAGCGAGCATGTTGCTTATGTACATAATAATGTTGTTGGTAATGTAATTTTTATTTAATTTGCAAATAAAAATTGACAAATCTTTTTTTACCTTATTTGATTTTAAGGCTATTATGTTCATATGAGAAAAAAAGATAATAGCAGACATCTTTGTTTTTTAAATTATTTGTCTTTCTTTTCACAACAAAAAACAAACACAACTTTAAAGTCATACTCTATCTCTCTCTCTCTCTATCTTCTCGGCCATATCACAGAATCCATCGTAATAGAAAATCTGCTACGAATCCCGAAAAATCTTTCATAGAAGCCATTCGTTGTAGATTCAGAGTGGAAAATCTGCTACGAATTTCGAAATGCGTAGAATTTAGTATCACTGAATCCGAATGAAACGGAAATATTTTATCTTTCTCTACGACAAGTTATTTTTCTCGTAGTCAGGTGGAAAACGGTTGTCATGGTAAAAATGTCAGTCGAACTTCGATAACTCGAATATTTAATAACCCGAATGAAATTGACTGGCAATAGCGCCAAGACTGAAATTTCCATGTAATTTTTATTTGATAACTCGAACTTCTATTGCTCGAACGTCTTGATAACTTGAAGAAATTATTTGGCGTAACCTTTGATAAGTCGAATTCTGCAGGGAAATTTCCAAATTATGATGTAGAAATATATTTTTATATAATCCAGAGGTATTTCACCAAATTTTCGAATTGATTTGAGATCTAAATCAACTAATATGTTTAACTCGGATTTCAAACTTCCAAAACTTTAACTTTAAAGGTTTTTGCAGTTATTTGCCTATACCATTATTCAATTTTAGGAAATCCCCTGACATCCCTAAAAAACAAAATCTCCATTGGACGAAATCCCCCCAAAAAATATCCAGCAGGACAAAATCCCCATGGGCAAATAAGCCTTATGGACAAAATCCTCAATATACTTACTTTTTTTTACGCCGAATCTCCAAAATCTCAAATATTCACCAATATATCTTTTTTGGGTTTGGGCGATTCAGTTAATAAATTAGATATTACTTGATACATTTTAGTTTAGTAAGTAAAATAAATTTGTCATTGTTGAATGTTGATTTTTTTCTAGAATTGACAGTTTTTATATTTGTTTTTTTTTTAATGATAAACTGTTTTTTTTTTTTATTTCGAAATCAGGTTCTTTGCTTGTTTAATAAAAATAAAATGGATTATAAGGCATCGCGCGAAAAAATCCCCAGGGATTTTCTCTTGGGGATTTTTTTGTGAGATTTTCTCTTGGGAATTTTGCTTTTGCTCCATTTTCACTTGGTGATTTTGTCTTTGTGGATTATGTTTTTTGGAGCAAACATCACCAACCGTGATGTGGGGGTGGCCGTGGCGCGATAGTTGTGTGCTCGCCTGTCAACTTCGTGGTCGCAGGTTCCATTCCTGCCGTTCTCTATGTCTTCTTATATTCCATTAAAAACCAATTCTAAAAATTGTCATAAAAATGAGTTGCTGGTTTACTCATTACATGCTGTTCAGGCATAACACTAACAACATGTGATTGAGTAAACTACTCATTATTATGTCAACGAAATAAATAAAATAATGCGAATTATAAGAGATATAAATAAATAAGACACGGTAATTTTCTCCGCATTAGTTCAGACGCCATCCCTGGAGATAAAATCTGAGACAACAACCACCATCTCAATACGTCGCGCCACAAATCTTTCTATCCTTCTTTCTCTTCTTTCACCGGATGCCGCGCTCTGTTTCAAACATGTAAATGGTTTTCATAATCCCTTGAGCGCGTGCAAAATTATAAAAAAAAAACAATTTTAGGATTGGCCGCGTTATAAATGATAAATATTCGTCGTACTCATCCCGTACTAAAATTTCATTGAGCGTGGTCACCGGCAAACGTAATATTCAATGTTGCCATTTTAGCGACTTTGTCACTATATTTAACAGAATTTTCAAAAGTTTAGCGACAAAACATAATAGATAATTCTAGCTACTTTTCTAGTGCCTTTTTGCAAAAACATATTTTTGTAAATATTACACCACTGCAATGCACTGGCGATGTTACATCCCTGGCATTCGAGATTGGCACTTATGAAATTTTATTCGATTGACTCTTTTTTTACCACGACCACTGAACTGAATTCGAATTCACCACCCTAAGAAAGAGGATCGAAACGAGTGTGATTGTGAGTTAGATGAACGGGTATATTTTATAAACTAGATTAGACTAGATTTTGGAATGTAAATTATCAAGCGATACAATTATTCGTATAAGAACTAACTTTACTGCCAAATTTGTAAAAGAGGTTCAGAAAATGGTACCAATTACATAATTACAATGCTTTAAAAAAATGGAATTATTATCTTAAGCCCTGTTAAAGATCGTTCTATCATTGATCTTGCAAAAAAAATAGGGTTTCAGGAAGAAAAAATGTAAATCAATGGACAAATATTAATTTCGTAAGATCGCAAGAATTTCAAGAGAGCGTTAACTTTTGGGAGAAGTTTCACGCAGCTGGGGTTAATAATTATGAAGAATTATTCCAACTTTCTAGAACAGTAATACCTCTTCAACATTGAAATGCGGAACTGGAACGCATTTTTAGCATGATGAATAATGTTAAAAATAACTTGAGAAAAAAAATGTCAAGAAAACTTTGAATTCAATAATGCTCATTAGAAATCAATTAAAAATACATAAAAAAAAGTTGTCATAATTTAAAAAAATGCCCAAAAATGTTACTTTAAAAAATAATTTCAATAAGGTTTTAGATATTGAATCCAATGAAATTGACGAAGATGCAATGGATATAATTACTTGTGATTGATTATTTTTACAATAAGTATATTTGAAGATTTTTCAGACTGAATTAATTTTTGTTTTTAAGATTTTTTATTATAACTTAATGTTTATAAGTTTTGTTTTTTGCTATACAACATACATTTTTTGTTAAAATTGAATTTTTTTTTTATATTTGTAGGTACTGACATTTTTTTCTAGCTACTTTTTTCCAAAATGTTACCATATTTAGCGAATTTTTGAGGTCGATCTAGCGACTATTTCTTTCGGCTTGCGGCAACACTGATAATATTCCGAAATTCAACAATTTCATGTCCAAAATTATGATAATATCCCACTGACGGTCGCGTTCTTTCCTGTATTAAAAATTTAAGTTTGCCTCAGTTGTTCAACACCTTTTGCGCGGCAACTAGTACTCAATTATGGTTCGCAAAATATGCAGAAGTTTCATTTCGAAGAAACATAAATAAAAATATAAACAGGGTGGCCCCCTGAATTGTGCTACAAAAATAAAACGTAATAACTTTTTCTCAGTGTGAGTAATCGACTTATTTTTTTTTATAGGCTACTATTTAGATTTATCAAAATGAATCCTTGGGATACTGAAAAAAAGATTTGGATAGTGCAGCGATACCATTCTTTGCAGTCTGTCATTTCCGTCCAAAGGGAATTTAGGCTGGAGTTTGGCGGTATTCCCCGAGTAGATGCACCATTATGAGGCTGGTGAACATGTTTGCCGAATCTGGAAGCAACGAACGAAGACCGTATCAACGAGATCCCAATTCTCGGGTTCAGGATACAATCGTGGCTGTTGCTTCGGCAATACAGGCAACTCCAAGTGTTTCGACTCGAAACTTATCGGGCCAAATTGGAGTTAGCAGACGGTCATTACAACGGATATTACATGATGACTTAAACTTGTTTCCGTAAAAAGTCCAAATTACAAGCAAGTTAAACCCTCAGGATTTGCCTGTTCGCCTGGAATGTTTCCGAAAAATGATTGCAATGGCCGTAGAAGACAACACATTGATAAATTGTTTGTTCATGTCTGATGAGGCCCATTTTGACTTAAACGGCAATGTTAACAAGCAAAATTGCCGTATATGGAGTAAATCTAATCCAGAAATGCTCCATGAGACACTGTGTGGTGCGCAGTTTCATCAAGGTTTATCGTCCGACCATATTTCTTTGAAGAAAACGGTGTAACACAAACTGTCAATGGGGACCATTATTTAAAGATAATGAAGGAGTTTTTTTACCCAGAACTTCGCCGAAGACGTATCCCTTTCAGCAGGATTTGGTTTCAACTAGATGGAGCAAGTGCACCCGTAGCCACACAAGTTATGGCGGAGCTCCAACGAAAATTCCCAAACAAATTGATATCCAGAAGCTGCACTTTCCGCTGGCCCCCAAGGTCACCTGACCAGACTGCACCAGACTTTTTTTATGGGGTTATGTCAAGCAAGAAGTGTACAAAACCAAACCCAGGAATTTGGCTGAATTGAAGCAGTCCATTAAGACAATAATTGAGGCGATCCCAATTTCAATCCTTTAGGCCGCAATGAACAATTTTCTGATCACGTGCCGCATATGCGTGGATGAGCGTGGAGCTCATTTGCGGTCTATCATCTTTAAAAACCATTAGTTATTTAAAATAAAATTTAATTTTTAATCCAATAAAAAAAAATTAATGAAATACATCGATTAAAATAAAAGTGATTTAAATTTCTTATTGTAGCACGATTCGTGGGCCACCCTGTAGGTCTCGCCATCACCGGTTCAGGTAGTTACGCGCAATTGTAAAAGAGTAATCCTAAGAACAATACTCAAATGTCCATCCACGAATTAGAGGAAAGACAGCCCCCAAAAAGCTTCGTTAAATAAATGCAACGACAAAATTTTGTTTAGTCTTGAAGGCGTTAGAAGTGCTACAATCGATAAATGAGAGACCTAACTTCAAAAACAAAAGCGCAAAATATTATAACCACAACATTTTCTTCGTCAATTGTCTTCTTTTCGCTTTCCCATATATTTTACAAAGTTTATTTATAAAACTTTGTCTATTATATTGTTTGTCAGCTTTGATAAAAACCAAGTCAAAAGTAAACACACTATAACACGTTTTCAATTATTCGGCCCAAAGAGGTATTTGTCGAAGTAGCAAAAAAATATCCAATTTATTTCTACCATAAACAAAACAGTTTGTAGAGAAGTCTTTAATCATCATTTTGATTCTTTATATTTTCCATGTCATAAATTCCACTTTAACTTGACACCCCGCATCTAAAACAATCACATCCATTTTGTTGTGCATCCCAATTTACAAGTGGAATTTTGTTGAAACAAATACCTATTGTTGAAATGTCAATGTGCGTGCTTAGTAACATTTAAATTCAAGTGTTTTATGCCACCTAGGACGAAAGTTAAGCTATTGATTTCATTTAAAGACAAACTTTGTTCTTTGGTATTACGGATTCAATCATTTTGAGGTTTCGAAAGTAAATTTAAATAAAAAACTTTTATGATTTTGATTTCAATAATTTTGATTCTTAAAATATATACATGTACTAGGAAGGTGAACTTAGTGCTACATCAAATTGATTTGATGATGATGACTCAACAGCTGCTCGACTCGAGTTGTCAGATTGTGAATAAAACACTTATTAAATTCTCAGAATTAGAATTACTTATTTTTGCGGTGGAGTGGTTACAATGTTTCTATTTAATAATGCGAGCATGTCAGCCATTGAATGTCAACCAATGAAGAATAATTCGATCGAGGATTGTATTGAAATTACCCTTAAAGTGATCATGTGAAACAATCACGTACAATATACATTGCGCCAAGCGATTTTGGCCAGGAAATGAGAAGAATTGGAAATCATTGAGCGTGCATTATGGCTCCAGTGGCGGGACCAATGACTTTCCCAAAAAGCACAATTCATAGGATTTTAGCCGTTGAAATTCAACGCCTTACAACATGAACTTACATTTTGTGATGCTTTTTTAGTTCATAGCTGAGGTAGCGTCAGAGGTTCCAAAGTTTGACCGAAGAAAGCAATAAAAACTCGGTGCATGAAAGGTTCAGAACTCCGTTAAAACTCGATCTTTATTATTTTTTTTTAAATATAACATTAAATCCAATCAAAAATAATATAACACGGTATTTCATATAAATACTTTATAATAGTTTTCCTTAAAAATAAAATAGCAATCTAATATAGGTTGGGATAGAGTCCCTGGCTCTGGTATAAACCAAAGGCACAAATTTCGGTGGGATAGAGTCCCTGGCCCTGGTCGAAACCAAAAGCACAAAGTTCGGTGGAATATAGTCCCTGGCCCCGGTCGAAACCAAAGGCACAAAGGTCGGCCCTGGTCCAAACCAAAGACACAAAGTTAGTGGGATAGAGTACCTGGCCCCGGTCGAAACCAAAGGCACAAGGTTCGGTGGGATAGAGTCCCTGGCCCCGGTCGAAACCAAAGGCACAAAGTTCGGTGGGATAGAGTCCCTGGCACTGGTCGAAACCAAAGGCACAATGTTCGTTGGGATAGAGTCCCTGCCCCCGGTCGAAACGAAAGGCACAAAGTTCGGTGGGATAGAGTCCATGGTCCCGGTCGAAACCAAAGGCACAAAGTTCGGTGGGATAGAGTCCCTGATCCCGGTCGAAACCAAAGGCACAAAATTTACGGCACAATGCCAAACAATTACGAAACTCCTAACTACTGCACTACGCACTCAGCAGTTTTCTTCTAGGCACTCCCCTTGTGTACACCAGTTTGGTACAATAAAACTCAAGGCAGAAGTCCGTTCTTTCCACTCCGATGTAACCTCCTCTTAATATATTCCCCGTAACAAGAAGTTGTGAATCGTAAACACAAAAAAACTCAACCCATGTCATTTATGTGGCGTGACGTTTGATTGGGTGATCATTGTTTTGTTTTCATCATAAATCGTATGGTCACGTGTCTGCTAGCCTCTGTACATCTGTTATGAGTTTGAATTTAATGTATTCAAACTGAAGTAGCAGTTGGCTGGTTGATGAATGTATGTGGTGTGTGGGGGATATTGGGAAGCTGCCGTGGTTAGGTTGAATTTGTAACTTCG
This sequence comes from Philhelius pedissequus, assembly GCA_910595825.1. Classification (NCBI taxonomy): domain Eukaryota; kingdom Metazoa; phylum Arthropoda; class Insecta; order Diptera; family Syrphidae; genus Philhelius; species Philhelius pedissequus. Next base: position 51,044,985 of record OU343161.1, on the reverse strand, counting down.
TTACAATTTGTTCAATCGTTACTGATCTGTCGTCCGCAATATCGAGTTGAATCGTAATACCGCGTAGGCGCAATCTGTTGTGCTCCGCCACAAATTTTACAATTGTATTCACAAATTTTACAATTGTATTAACCTAAATAACACGGTAACACGGTGGTCCGATAAGTAATAAGCCTCACCGCGCGATGGTGCCAGTATCGCAAGAGAGATTTACTATCGTCTACTACATTCCATAAGACGGTTACTGTTAAAATTTGAGCCGAATCGGACTCGTAGTTTTGATTTGACCATGTGTGGAAGCCAGCTTGTCGCGAAATTTAGAAAAATGGATAAATATCAATATCGGTCGGTGATTTGATTCTTGCTTTCGGAAGGGAAATCGCTCAGCGAAATCAAAGATCACTTGGATGCTGTGTACGGAGACTCTTCTCTTTGGATGGCGACCGTCAAAAATTGTTAAACGAGTTGGTCGCATATCGGTTCTTGATGAGCCCTGCCCGGGTGTCCCAAAATAGCTACCACGGAGGATAACGTATCAAAAATCCACGATGTCGTATTGGCAGACCGCTGATTGAAGGTGCGCGAAATAACTGAAAAAGTAGACATCTCAAAAGACCGCGCGGGTCATAGCTGATGGTGCCGCGTTTGATCACTGCGGACAAAGAACGCAACCGTGAGAACAATTCAAAGCAGTGTTTGAAGATGTTAAGGCGCAATCTGAAGGGGTTTCTGCGTCGTTTCGTGATTGTCGATGAAACTGGATATACTGGTACACACCAGAGACCAAAGAACAGTCAAAACAGTGGACTACACCCCGCGAACGTGGTCCAAAGACGTCGAAGACTTTCCAATTGCCCCGAAAGTTGTTGTGCATCGTTTTTAGGAATTCACAAGGTGTGATCTGCATCGACTACCTGGAGAAAGGCAAAACGATCACATTTAGCGAAGAAAAAACTGTTCTCCCATCATGACAACGCACAGCCTAACCCCTCCGACGCGACGACCAAATTGGTCGAATTGCATTACGAACTGCTGCCTCATGCACGGTATTCTCCAGATTTGGCCCCGTGCGACTTTTTTTTTGTTTCCAAACTTGAAAAGATCACTTGAACTCGAGAAAACCTATTTTTCGGATGGGTTAAAGAAGTCGAGCTAAAAGTCTTCTATGTTGAGAATTAAATCGCCACTTTTTAAAAATTTTAGTTTTACTTATCGAACCGCCCTCGTACACAAAACCATATCCACTTAGAATTGAATCTGGATTCCACCCCAAACCTTTTCCAAAGGAAAAATTACTTGAGCACACGATCTCACTTTCTGCAGAAGCAAGAAGGCAGGACAGCGAGATAAGAATCTAATTCTCAAGACCAATCCGAGAAAAGTTGTTCTTAGTATTAGAAAGGTCCATCTTAGATGATATGCACGAATCCACCAACTAATGCAACCTGATCGATAGCGCAGTCAAGAAATCTTGTTTATCAAATCTTATTCAGCAATTCAATATCTATTTTTAATATCACGAATTTAAGAGTTGTCATTGATTTAACGATTTACTTATAACATTATTTAGAATTTGTCTTAAAATAAACTTACAACTAATATACTTATTATAAAATTAATAAATTGTTGGCACATAGGGGCCTAACGGTATAAAAGTGGCTTAAGATAAAGAAAACCTATTGTTTATGTCGACGGGTCGAGCATTGTCGAGGTTGACTTCTTTTGGACACTCCTTGAGTGAGGCTTGAATCTCAGCAGCTCATTGGAGTTGATGCCTAGTTAGGTACTTGGATCTGCGTTTTGCTGATAATAGGGCTCTATCTGGGATTGCTTAACTGATACCTCTGCAGTTTAGAGCTGATCCACCGCACCTGCCCACCGTTTACTAATGTTCTTCTGAAGCAGACTAGCTCCGACTTAGTTGAGTTAACCCAGATACCCCATTACGTGTAAAACTCAAAGGGGTTACAGATGTGGCCTCGACTTTCCGGGCTAGTGGTGGTACATGAAAACAAAAAAAAAGATGCCGTAGGGACTGAAAATCACTACTTTTTCCCTATACCGAAAAAGTGCTCCAAATAACATTTATTTTTTTGACTCCAGTCTTTTCTTTGGCGAAAACATTTTTGATAATATTTTTTATAATTTTGCACGCGCTCAAGGGATTATGAATAAGCTTTATATGTTTTAAGCACAGCGCGGCATCCGTTGAAGAGAAAGAAGAGAAAGAATGATAGAAAGATGTGTGGCGCGACGTATTGAGATGGTGATTGTTGTCTCAGATTTTATCTCCAGGGATGGCGGCTGAACTAATGCGGAGAAAATAAGCGTGTCTTATTTATTTATGTCTTTTATAATTCGCATTATTTTATTTATTTCGTTGACATATTAATGAGTAGTTTAATCAATCACATGTTGTTAGTGTTATGCCTCAACAGCATGTAATGAGTAAACCATCAACTCATTTTATGACAATTTTTAGAATAAGTTTTTAATGGAATATAAGAAGACATAGACAACGGCAGGAATCGAACCTGCGACCACGAGGTTTACAGGCGAGCACACAACTATCGCGCCACGGCCACCCCCTATAATGCTAACTTGATAGCCAAGTTTATAAGAAGTCAAAAAATAAGAAAGGGGTATGCCATTAATTGTCGTAAATTTGTCGTAACCCAATGTTGAAACAAAAAAAAGGCGCGTTGATTTTGTTTTATATAAACCATGTCATGGGAGACAAAAATTTGTCGTGCTTGTTTTTCTTGACAAATGCGACGATAACAATCAAACATGACATTACGATGATAGCGAAGACGAAAAAAGATAGTCTAAAAATTCTGTCGTCTGTATGTCTGTCTGTCAGTCTGTCTGTATGTATGTATAGATACCTACAGCCCAAACGGCTAGGCCGAATTGCTTCAAACTTGGTATATAGGGTTTTAAAGATATTGTACAGAGGGGAAATTGAATTTTTTTTAGCTCAAAAAATAACGGTTCTTGCCATATAAACGTTACGTTAAAGCATATTTTTCTCGGCTCTAACGATTTTGATTAAAAAAATCAGTGCAGATTTTTAGGTACGACCGGTTATATGCTTGAAATTTTTTTTTTAAAATGTCTAAAAACGGTACTTTCCATAGGACCGTTCTTTTTGCTCTCGACTATCTCGTAAATGGTTTAGCCGATTCTTTCGGAATTTCACACATACCTATGTAGGTTAAGGTTGCCCAATTTATACTGCGTACCAATATTTTTAATTAGTATTTTTTTTGTATTTTTAAAAGCCTTTTCAAAAAAAAATATTTAAAAAATTTATATTTTGAAAACTTCTCATTAAATTTTTTTCAAAAATTATAGTTGCATGTATTTACTAATTACCTATGAATTGGCGTTTTGAATTTTTTTTAAATATTTTCAAAATTTTTTTAAAGAAAAACTTTTTTTCTCAAAAACCGCTCCGCAGATTTTTAAAATGTTTGTCTCATAAATTCAATTTTATCCAAGAAATAAAATGGCGTGCTTTTTTTTAGCTCAAATTAGTTAAAAAATTTATTTCAAAATTTTGAATTATTTTTTCTTTGAATAAGTTTTTTGATTTTAAGTTTATATAATTAAATATTTAAGATTCTCATACCAATTTTTTTAGAAAAAAATTAAAGAAATTTTGTATATATAAAAAATTAAGTAAAAAACGACGTTAAAAATATATTTAGATTTTTATAAGAAATCTTTTGTATACGATCTGATCGAACATAAGAGGAAGTTCGTGCGATCCAGTCGTGCATTTTATTTTTACTTTACTAGGTACTATAGGGCAAGCTTTGCATTTGGAAAAAAAACGAATCCAAGATTTAATCAAAGTTGGCATTACGATGATAAGGAACACCAAAAAAGTGGGTCCCGCAATTCCGTCTGTCTGTCTGTCTCTCTGACTGTAGAACGATTTACAGCCTAAGCGGCTAAACAGATTTTGTTCAAACTTGGTGCTTAGGCGTTTTAGGTGATTGTCCAAAATCGTTATTTTAGCCCCAAAAATAACGGTATTTACCATACAACTTTTTCTACCATCTTAATTAACTCGAAAACGGCTTAACGATTTTGATAAAAATTGGTATGTGTACTGCTTTGGGTATGGTCTACAATTTGGCCAAAAATTTTGATTAAATATTTTGTTATTAACGGAACCTCCCATACAACCATTTCGTTGATTTTCGACTTTCTCATAAACGCAGGAGCCCTTCGAATTCTGAATTATAATGCATTTCAAAATTTTCGAAAAATAGTTTTTTCAAAAAATTTTGTTTTTGAATTTGTATTATTAAATATTTAAAATGTTCATACCAATTTTTTTTTTTTTGAAAAAATTAAGGATTTATATATATAAAAAATAAGTGAAAAACGACTTTAAAAATACATTTAGCCGTTTCTATCTTTTGCATATAATGTGATCAAACATAGGAGCAAATACTAGCGATCCGGTCGTGCATTTTATTTCTCATCATCATATGCCACTTTGAAGTCAAGGAAAAAATGGCGAGGCTGGACTTGAAATCGCTGTTATTTTCCAGGATTTTTTTAAGTCCAAAAATTTGGTGGCAAAGGGACATAACTCCGCGGGGCATAATACCGATTTTTATTTTAAATAAAACAAAATACCACAAAATAGTAATACAATGTACACAGGGTGTCTTAAAATTGGAGAATTTTCAGCGATGCATTCATACACATAGGTATATAAAGTGCACGGCATATAAAAAGCTTTGCTTGACCCAGTTATAGGATTTGTGGTGGGGTCCAGTTTGGCTATATGCAAAGTTTTTTTGGATTTATATATTTTTTTTTATTTATTTTGAAAATGTACAATTTCTTCTGGCGATGCATGCGATTTAAGCTTTTTAAGAGCTGAACGGTATTCTAACAACCTTTGGTTTTCTAGACATTAGACATAGGGCTGTGTTCATGACATATGGCAGTCTTGCTAGTAATTAGCTAAAAAAAAAAATGGTTAAACCCGTTTTTAATATCATCTGAATTTCTAATTGGCACTTGGATGAGGAAAAGTTTTAGCTCGTAATAGGTAGATACAGTATCTGCCTCAAACAAAACATGTCGAATGGGACATAATTCCAAAATTCTTCTTTTTTTACTTATGTATGTCCTATTAAGGAGGGATTTTAGACTTATGTTCCGCGAAGTTATGTCCCAGCACCGAATTTGGTATATGATTGATCTTCTGGTTTGACAGTGATTGCCGGCGAAAAACACTCATTCATTAATTTGGATGAATATTACTATGAACACTCCTTTTTTGTAGATAAGTTGATAGCTAACTCATTGAGCATTCATCTCTTCGCCAATTTTTACTGATGATTTTTTGGATACACCCTACTATTAGCTGTTATTTTATTCCAGAATTATAATTTAGAAAGTTGATTACTCTCCAATAATATGTTCAGCCTTAATTTTATTGAAAACAGTATAATTTTATTGGTTTATCATTCAGTAACATTTCAAGATACATACATAGATACAAAAAATACCTATAAAGCCAATATGATGGCAACCTTTTATTGTTTAAAAATTCAAATTCAAGGCCTTCGCACGCACATCAAGTACCATCGGATTCTGCGACACGATGGCACACACAACAACGACGACGCACGCACGGGCAGCAACCGCACTGTAATAGAAGTAATTTACTCACTCAAAAGGCCATTTGTTCTTTTTTGTTGATTCCGAGGAAAACCTTTCGATCAGTTAATGGAATTTTGAATGATTTTCCCATTGAAAGAAAGTATCTATATACATACTATGTGTTTATGATTTTTTATAAAAAAAAAAAACTCACAGCCCATAAAAGGAATTTTATTTCATAAATCCGAGTATTCAATATGAATTCTCATAAATACTTTTTTGGCGTCAACCTACATACTTTAATGAAGAACATAACATATTTATTTTAGGGTTTCAATATTTATGAGCTAGAAAATAGGTTTCAAATAAATGTATGTACGAGTCAATGTGAAGAAATGTTACAAGTCTATCTTTTGCTTTGATATAAAGAAGCCATTTATTATCGTGTCGCCGTCATCGTTTATACTATAGTGGCATTTGCCTTTAGTTTATTATTGCGTTGCCTCTGTATAATAAATACGGAAAATGAAAAAGAAAGATGTTTCGTTAAGTTATACAAATAAAAATATGGATGTACATTATATACATATTATGAATCTACTAACTCACTATTCTAAATGTGTTTATTTCTATTTTTGTTGCATACTTTTGAGCGTCGCAATGACACATAGAGATGTTTTATGAGCTTTCAATTAACTGTAAGATAAGCATATTTTTTTTCTCTTAATGTTTTTAAGATTTACAACTAAGTTGTTAGAAATCCAACGCATGATATATATGTTTGGAAGAAACAAATCAAATGGTTCATGAACATTAAATTAAGTAGACATGTTGCATGAGTCCAGGCATATTATTGTGTGGATAGCTAAAGATGACAATAGGCTTTTTTTCCTTCAGAGCAGAACTCTGAACAGAGTTCGATCGCAGAGTATGGTCTGAGCTTGTTCTGGATAGAGCGAGCTCTGAAAAATTCAGAATAAATTTTCATTTCCATTTTATAACCATAAAATGCAATATAACAGAAAACTATCTGTATTATTTTATCTATTTTGTACACAGATACAGCAGATACAGAAAATCAACAAGCGACCAACTACTTCCGCAATTTTAATTGTATCTTATTATGTTCTCTTCACATTTTCCTTCTTGATACACATGTCATCTCTTGTGTCCGGTAATTTATTCAGAATGCTCATTCAATTATGCCCGAGCACATCGAGCGCGCTCAGAAGAGCTCTGAACGCTCTGAGTGAAATCGAAATACAAACAAATTCATTGATAACTCCGGCTCTGCTCAGAACTAAAAAAGAAAAACGATTAATATTAGAAATGATGCAGAAAACGGGCTAGTGGAAGAAAGTCCGTCCGATGTACAATATTGTTTTTCTTAAGTTATACGATCTCATCAAGATGGCGTCAGCAACATACTAATGATTTCTAGAATTTTCGATTTTTTAGTTTAAATTTTAATTTAAGTCAAATTTGGTAGGGGACTCCCAGCGAGAGGGCCGGCAGGTACCGCATATAAAACGGATACTCCTAATTGCGCTAAGTCGAACGGTCTTGTTCTTTAAAGTCGGCGGACAAGTTGCCTCGTCAATTTACTGTAGAGTAGTTCTATTACAATTACCGATTATGCGAGTTCTCAGCATTCCAGCGAAAGCTGCTTTTTCATCTTCAAAAGTTGCTATAGTTAGTTCGCGAAGTCTGTTTTCGAGTTCATCTCGTTTCTTTTTCACGACAGTTTTCGATTTATGCTTAGCATCTAATGTCATTCAAGATCCTTTGCTTCGTTAGCATAAGGCATTTGTATTGAATTAAAATAATTTGTAGACTGTTGATTTTTTTGTAAGCAAAATTTACGGACGAGACTAGAGAAAAGCCAAATTTATTACAGTTAAAACAGTTGTTCACCCTTAAAAGTGTTAAATATTTGGGGAGTTACTACTTCCACCAACTATTTTCCGGTAGTCGAATGAACTTTTAACCCTACGATGCCGCATAAACTCTACTTTTCCGTCAAACTGTTTACACGTCCTGAGTCACGTCCAAAATGTACATGAGTTGATTTAGACTCATTAAGAACAATACGCCATTTCTTGGTCCATTCTGAAATATTGTTTAAGGTACGTTGAACCTTTTCTGTTGCCGTTCTAATTGAATTGAATTTGGTCCTTTGAACAAATTGGTTTCCATTTTATTTTCGCCATCTTTTTCGTTTCAATAATTTTTTTTCTTAATTTTTTTAAATAAAAATCTAGTCGAGAATATTTGGTTTGGTTTAGGTTTATTGAAAGTATAGTCGTATTATGTGCAAATGAAGCTATTACATCGTGCGGAAAAGTAGCTTAATTCTTTCCACTATTGACCTCTATCACCCACCATAATATTTAACTTTTGGTTTCGATCATGTCCATCATGACCATTATTCTTTCTATCTGGATGCATCCATGAATTTTCCACTCTTTGCAAACTACTACATGATGCAATTCGATATCATCGCTGATACTAACGTTTTTGGCAATTTATAAACTTAAAAAAGAAGTCCGATGGCTATCCAGCTACCCTTACCTATTTGGATCATTCTTCTAATGACTCTAAAATTATAACTAATTTATTTGCAAATTTGTTCAGTCTCGCTTTTTCCGACGACAATTTCGAACCAGATATAAACTAGTTTTCTTATTTAAATAATTGTAACCAAACGTTATTGGTATCTATTACATTAACATTAATGTTGATGATGTGGTCCACAAGATTAACAAAATAAAAGACAATTTCTCATCGGGCCCAGAAGGTTTGCCTGCAATTGTTTTAAAGAAATGTGCAGCAAATTTAGCCCAACCTCTTGCCACTCTTTTTCAAAAATCACTTGATTTTTCCATCAATGTGGAGGGATTCTTTTATCATTCCTATCCATAAAAAAGGCTGTAAAGCAAATGTTTCTAATTATAGACCAATCGCCAAACTGTCATGTATTCCCAAACTTTTCGAGAGTATTGTCTTCGAAACAATGTACTTTCATTGTAAACCATTATTTTCCACCAAACAATATGGGTCCTTAAGGATAAATCTACGACCACTAACTTAACTGAATTTGTTTCATATGCCTTAAATTCTTTAGAGAAGAAAGACGAAGTTGATGTGATTGCCACGGACTTTAGCAAAGCACTTGACAAAATTTCACACAAAATTATCATTTTCAAGCTTATAGCTCTTGGATTTGTTCAATGGATGGATTCCTACCTTTCTGATCGTAAATATAGTCTTGTTCAGGTCTTCAATATCGGATCCTTTCATTAATAAATCTGGCGTCCCACAAGGTAACCGTCTGGGCCCTATTATCTTTATCCTGATAATAAATGACGTAGAATCAGTAATAAATGATTCTGAACTCTCCACATACGCAGACGACATGAAAATTTTCAGAGTAATTTCTTCACCTTGTGATGCTTTGCGTCTGCAAAATGACTTGGTTAATTTCTTGTGTGGTGTCAAAAGAACAATCTAGAACTTAATGTCGATAAATGACAAGCAATCACATATTTTCACAAAATTTTTCGTCCGACACCACGGGACTACTATATAAATAATGACCTTGTTTCAAGAGTAACATCCATTCGGGATTTGGGCGTTATCTGTAATATGAGCTCAATTTCAGATCTCATTATGAAAACATTATTTCTAGGGCTAACTCTGCTCTTGGTTTCGTTAAGCGTTGGTCTAAGGAGTTTTCAGACCCTTTTGTTACGAAATCTCTGTACACAACCTTTTTCCGACCTTTACTTGAGTATGCTAGCCAAGTATGGTCCCCGTATCGCCTTGTTTATATTAAAAGAATCGAAGCAATCTAGCGTATATTCCTCCGTTTTGCTCTGAGGGGCCTTCCTTGGGTTCACTAACTTACAATCTCTGGAAAAGCGCCGTGAGGTGGCTGATATTATTTTCGTACACCAAATTTTATCTGGCGTTACCGATTTTTCTACCTTACTCGCGTTAATGAGTATTAACATCAATTCACACACTCTAAGATCAGTACCCCAATTTCATCAAGCTCCTCACAGAACTGACTATGGTAGGAATGAACCAGTCACAAAAATGTTGAGGGAAGTTAATGCAAATTCTGATGTATGTATTTAATTATAATCATAGCAAGATCACACAAAAAAAACTTCTACATAGTTCGTCATCTTTTTAACACTAATATAAATGTAGATAATATAAAAAAAAATCTAATTTTCTAGAGAAACTGAAACTGAGTTTATAAAAAACAAGATTGGACCAAGAACACTTCCTTGGTGAACGCCAGCATTTATTTCCCTTAATTCCGAATATTTCCTGCCTCGTTTAAATCGAAATATATCTTCGAGGTAGGATTCGTGGATGTGATATTATTGTTCCGGTGTAGTTTATACTTCAGGCCATCGTGCTAGGCCGTATCGGAGGATTGGGGAAACGTCTACAAATGTACTGGATTTATTAGTTATTCTAAAAACCTGTTAAATTGTTGAATGGATTATCCGGAATGAGGCGTTCTATCTTCAATTATCGGAAGCATTCTCTTAAGTAAGATTTTTTCAAATACCTTGGAGATCGCGGATTACTTCTTTGAGCTTAACGGATAGGCGATTCAAAATGGTTTTGTGCTGAAAAGCACGGAATTGTTGCCAATTTTTGCGCCCTCTCCTTTTTCGAGGACGAGTTCTTTTATATCAGGTGAAATGTTGCATGTGCATTTTACGGATTATCTACTATTATTTGAAGAGTTGTTCTTCTAGCTCCAACGGAGTTTTCTGCGACACAAGAGCTACACTTTTTTCACAGTCTTTTCAAAATCTACCCGAGTTAGTTCCGTTATCAGCTAAATATGGGACTATTACTTTTTTAACTAGACTTCCGTGTATTGTTAACATAACTGGCGATTAGTGAATGATCAGTGGAAAGGTCAAAGCTTTTCTCGACATTCGTTTAATTTTTATCTAAGTATTTCCGACAAAAAAAAGTCTAAGCAATCTGGCGATTTCGCTCAGTTGGCCTGTAAGTTGATTTTCCTGTCGAGGAGAAGTCAACACGTGATTCTAATTCCATACAAAGTTTGAGTAACTGTTAGTTTTTCGTGCTACTTTGTTCTTCTAGTCTCTCATGGACCAAAGGAAATACTTGCGAAACTGAATCTGATGATGTATTAGTTCATTTTTGTACCACTTTGATTTGATTTTAGTTTTTCATATTTATTTTCTTTGAGTTCCTTTGTCTTCACATTACTAGGATTACTAACATTTATATTTGTAAAATCATTTGCATATTTAAATAGTATTATAGTGAAATAGACATTAAGAAGACTCATGTATGATAGATGAGACATCATTCGAATGATTTCAGATGAAGTATCGAGATATCTACGGACAATGTAAGAATCGATTATAATAATGGGTTATCCATTTTGCGGTTTCAAAAGTAACCGTAAATAAAACACATATAAAATATTTTTTTCCATGATATTTCTTTTTTATTATAAAGTTTGAACGTTGACATTATGTGTGAAACACTACATCATTTAAATGACCACCACGCGAATTGTTGCAAGCATCGATTTTTTGAGGTAATTTTCGACCACTTTTTGACACATATTAGGTGGTATCTCAGCCTTAACTTGACGAATGTTGGTTTTCAAGAGCAGGTTTATATGCATAATCACGGACTTTCGCGTAACCCCACAAAAAATGTCCAGCGGTCTCAAATCGCATGATCTTGGTGGCCAGTTGATATCACCACGACGAGAAATTACGCGGCCAGGAAATGTCTCTTGCAATAAAGCCATATTCGTTGTGTGGCATGTGGCACCGTCTTGTTGAACCCACATATTTTCCAAGTCGTATTCTTCAATAGCAGGCAAAAAAAGTCGGTTATCATATGACAATAATGCCCCGAATTGACGGTGACAGTCGTCCCATCGTCTTTTTCGAAGAAGTAAGGTCCAATCACACCTCCGGACCAAAGAGCGCCCCAAACAGTGACTTTTTGGGGATGTAATGGCCTCTCTTCAATTACTTGATAATTCTCAGAACCCCAAATACGACAATTTTTTTTATTTACATGTGAGAAATGTGCTTTGTCGCTGAAGAAAATTTTGTTCGAAAAATCGACGTCCACCGCATGTTGTTCACGCACCCATTCGACGTATCTGCGAAATTGTGAATGGTCAGCTGGCTTCAGTTGCTGTGTGAGCTGGACTTTATATGGATGTAGGTGTAGATCCAAATGCAAAATACGCCATAATGTGCCGTAAGACAGTCCTAGCTCCTGAGAAAGACGAGTAATCGACACATTCGGGTCTTCGGCAACAATTCACTTACAGAAGCGATATTTTCAGTGGTACGAGCGAAACGATGATGCACACGCCTTACAATATCTGTAACCAATCCAGTCTCTTCAAATTTCTTCACAATTTTGCCAATTGCTTGCGTAGTTGAACGATTATGTAAACCATAATCTCCTCTTAAAGCACGATATGTGGCTGTGGCAGAATCACCATTTTTGTAGTAGGTTTTAACAATTTTTATGCGTTGTGCGATAGTTAAGCGATCCATTTTCGTAAATGTCAGACTCTCAGCTGAAAAAAAATTGGTTTAACAACTTAGTTTGACAGATGTCGAATTCCAGCCCTATACTTTTAAAACCGCAAAATGGATAACCCTTTATATTATTTTATTCGAATGCTGACATTGTTAGTGGAATTCCTAACGTGACCGTCAAGCTAACATTACCATTTTAAGAAAAAAAAAACAATATCTAGGCGTTCCTTTAAATTTTTGATTTGAATTTTTTTTATTGAAGAGCAAACGTAGTTGGCCAATTCAAGAAAACGCTTGACAAAATTTGAAAATATTAAATCAGAAGAATTATCATCATTGGCATAAATGGATTAAAAAACGAAAACGACCAAATAACACTTGCGCTCATACACACCAATCCATTTGTACATAAATGATAATATTTTAAAAATTCTCCGAGCCCAATTTAAATGCATCTATGTACATGTACGTATGAATAATTCGCCAAAAGATATTTATTTCGTTTTACTTATTTGTTTTTTGTTTTTTTTTTTAATGTAGCAGATTTTTGGACAATTGTCATTGCTATGTCATTTGGAAATTTATAGGCAATAACTTTGTTCTGATTAGGCATTCCAATCTTGTGCAAAATTCAATTTAATTTTATTTCAGCTTCACTTCCAAGCTTTTAATAGAAATTATCTCGAGCTCGAATAAAAATTAAATTAACTCAAGATGTTGTGAAAATGACTAATATTTCTTCAATAATGGAAATAAAATATTTTATTGAATAAGTTTCTTTCTTTTATAGACATAAATATACATACATATATAATTCAGGCAGGCAATACGGATTTGTTTGTTTTTCAATTAGATTTTAAGAAATATACCTATATACAATTAATTAAGCAAAAATTCTATGGGGAAGGTACTATGGCTGTGTTTTTATTGTTAAGTCGTTAAAGGGTTTCCGTTGGCAGATTTACTAACCAAACACAATGATGTAGCCTCAGCTTTAGCTCTTAGCACACTGTCAAAATTGAAAGACATGAGCTTAGTGTACAGCACGACAACGTGAAACTGTTTAGTTGTAACAAGATAAAACGTTGTGTTAAAAGTTGATGTTCCTTTTGGGATTTCTCAAAATTGTATCTTTTTTTTATTGAGTGGTGAAGTCGTAGAAATCGTTCAATAATTCAAAATTTCTCAAAGATAAATTTCAAAAATTTTATTTAGACATTTACTATTTCTATAGTGGTATTTTTACAGTCCTGTAAATCGAACATTAGGTACTCATGAAGAAAATGACAAATACTTTTGGCATTTAAGACAATTTGTTTGTAATAAAATAAGCTTTGTTTTTGTATTTATTTATTTAACAAAAAATAAACATGTAGATACATAATGTTAAACTACTAAGAAAATATACAAATATTTTAAAAGGGCGAACAAAGCCAAGACGACTTCTTGCCTTACTTGTGATAATGTCAATATGAGAGTTAAATGACAGCTTGACATCGAAAAATACTGGGAGTCATTAAATGTCTCAACTTGATCAAAAAATAACAGGGCAAAATGGCTTCTTTACTCCCAGAACACAACACCAATTGCATTTTTTTTTGCAGATACATACATTATATTCCATTTGAAAATCATCTGAATGGTGTCTGTCAATATCATCTTGCAAAACCCAATATTGAATTCACAATAAGTCTTAAAGTCATCAGCGAATATTAGAATTTTCGAGTAAAGAATACCAATCAATAAATAAAATGAATAAAAGGGGTCCAATATGACTACCTTGAGGGGCCCCGGACGGGTTGGTGTCAAAAGTCTGCCGGGGTCAAAATTCATTTAACGAAATTATGCTTTTAAAATTCTGCTTTTTAAAATTCTGCTCGCCGAAATTCTGCTTTTCAAAATTCTGCTGAGAGAGTATATACTCTTACTTTCTTAAGGGCCAATTTTTCAATAGGCAGTTAAGCACTCAGTTAGTGCACATTTTCCAGATAGAGCAAAAATCAGTTTTTCAACAGTCACATAAAACTTTATATAGGGATAAATTTATTATTTATGGAATATTGTTATCTGCTCAGAACGGAATAAGGAGTTATTCTGAGTAATAAATAGCTATTTTCGATGTCAAACACATTTTGAAAAATGATTGCTTTGAAATAAACTTTAAGCAAAAATTAATTTCTATAAAAAGTTCGATACTCGAAATAAAATTGACGTTCAAATTAAATTATTCTGTAAATTGTTTTATCTTGATTGAAAAATTCGATGTTGTTCCTGTTGTTTAAAAGACAAGTAAGTTTATTCCTCTGGCAACTAACTGCATGTTTATCTGGAGATTGAAAAATCGGCTCTAAGTTTTTTCTTGTAATTTTTTTTTCATACCTAAGTTAAGCTGTTTTTTACATAATTTTCTAAATACATATGTATATGAAAAACTTCTTAACTTTTTCAAAAAAATAATTGGTATGACAATTCTAAATATTTAATGATATAACTTAAAAACAAAATTTTAGAACAAATCGTATTAAATTTTCAAAAAACAAAAAATAATATTTGTTTTTCAAAACTTCAAAAAACTGTTTTTGAAAATTTTGAAACGGAGTATTACTTAGAATTCGAAAAACCTCCAGTATAAAAATTTTGATCGAAAACTGTTAAGTCGTTTATGAGAAAGTCGAATATCAAAAAAATGCTTTATGGCATGTCGTTAATAACAAAATATTTAAAAAAAAAATGTTTACCCAAAATGTAGACCATACCTAAAGTAGTACACATACTTTTTTTTTATCAAAATCGTTAGAGCCGTTTTCGAGATAATAAAGATGGTAAAAATATTTGCCTGGGCAAGTACCGTTATTTTTGGGGCTAAAACAACGATCCAAGAATCTATTTTAGACAATCCCCTTAAACGCCTAAGTACCAAGTTACGGCCGTTTAGGCTGTAGATCGCTCTACAGATAGATAGACAGACGGAATGAATAGCGGGACCCACTTATTAACATATTTGGTGTTCTCTTTCGTCATAATGTCAAGTTTGATTAAAATCTGGAGTTCGATTTTTTGCAAAACTTGCCATTTAGTGCTATAGTACCTATATAGCATAATTAAAATTAAATTAAAAAAAAAAATAAGCAGAATTTTTTTGATTTTTGTTGAAGGACAGAATTTTGAGAAGAAGAATTTTGAAAAGCAGAAAAAATGAAAAAAAAAGCAGAATTTTGATAAGCAGAATTTCCATTTTAAAGGCAGAATTTTGATGAAAAGCAGTATTTTGAAGCTATAATTTTGATCCGTTCCCACTCCGGAGAACATTTGGAAAGACTGTTTTTAAAGTTAACATCCTGTATAAGGTTTATTAAGTACGCTACGATCCAAAGAACCATCAACTCATTAAAGCCTATTATTCTAATTTAAGCAAAAGTATAGAGTAGGTGGACTCTTTCAAAGGCTTAACTTAGATCAGCCTAAAAAACATGTGTTTGAAGCCCGTTTTGCGTTTATATATTTAATTGATATTGTAAATTCAAAAAGATTTGTTGACCATGTCGATTTGAAACCATGCAGTTCAGCAACAATTTAATTGATTAACACACAAATTGAATGTGCTTAGAGAATATGTTTTCAAATAACTTGTGTATGCAAGAAAGTTTTACAATTCCTTTATAATAGTCAGCATTTTTTTTCTCTTGTTTCCTCTTGGTAGCCAAGAGGCAGGTGCGAAAATCAAATCAATTTTTAGATGGCTTACTGTAAGTGTCATTTTATTCAATAATCGTTTGCAATTTGATCATGGTTATCTATAAGCTTTTGTAATCGTTGTTTAATGAAATAACTGTTTTCAGAAATGAAAGTCACTTTTGATTCAATGTATATATTGAAAATGTATTAGCCAATTCATGTCTACTACGATCTACCAAAAATTCTGTTTTCATCAAAGAATTATTATCCGCATACACCCTCTCAGTAAAAATGAAATTTTGGACACATACTCACACTTAATCAAAATCTAGTGTGTGAGTTTCTTTTATCTCACTTTTCTTGGACAACAATTACTAGGATAATGTTCACTTTTTTAAGGCCATCCATTAGAAATATATATTTCGGAAATTATTTCAGACATTATTTCTGAAATTTATATTTAATTAATTATGTGATCAAGTTTATAATCTGACCAATGAGATCACATCATTTGATTTGAGCATTAAAAAGTATTAGATACCTAATATTGAAAAATGCAGAATTTACTATGAACAATTAATGTCCTGTGAGACATTTTGTGCCGGTTTATTTAGAATACATAAACCGGCACAAAATGAAGAAAAGAAATACACACAGAAAAATATGCAGAATGTAAGGGAACTCCACAAGAAATATTGACTAGACACATTGCTTGCAATCATTTATTTTAAATGGAGGTTCAGTGTACAACAAGTAAATCAAAACAATTAAAGTTAGATAAATTTCTAATTATAATTAGACTCAGCCATTGTGAAACAACTTATAATGTGGTCAACGAATATGGGATTGTTGTACTTTGCACATACATTTGAACTTCGCTTTCTAACAAAATGGCCTCTTCAAACATCTATTACTTTCGACAAATAATCCCATGAAAACTTTAAATTTACGTGTGTGTTCTATGTTCAGTCTGTTCTGAAATAGATGACAGGAAAATTGTCCGAAAACCTCATTCGGAACAGACATCGAACATTTTTGGAGTAATAGGAGTACAAAACTATAACTCAGCACATCATACAAAGACATAAAACTCTAAATGTTGTAGTCGGGAACGGTCGAAGTGCTCTATTTTTAAATGCTGTATGGTCAAAATTCTGTATGATACTGTATGGTCATAATACTGTATGGTTACTGTAAATCTAAAATACTGTATCTCAAAACGCTGTATTAGCAAAATACTGTATCCCATAATACTGTATCTCAAAATTCTTCATCTGAAAATGCTGTATGATCAAAACACTGTATCTCAAAATTCTGTATCCAAAAATACTGTATTTTTGTTAATTATTATTTTTGTATAATTCCGTTCTTATAAACTTCCATTACGACAAAAAAAAAACAAAATTCTGCATTTCAAAATGCTGTAAATAGGCTGAAAAATAAAAATCGTTTTGTTTTACAGCAGTTTGAAATACAGAATTTTTAGATATAGAATTTTGAAATACAGAATTTTGACAAACCAGAATTTTGACTTACGGTGTTCCGATCATACAGAATTTTGAAATACAGTATTTTGAGATACAGTATTTTAAATACAGTATTTTAAATACAGTATTATTCCCCATACAGTATTTTGACACCAACCCGTTGTAGTCCCGTAAAAATAAATAAGAGACCACACTCTAAAATGCCAAAACCAGGATCTAGTGTGTTCTATGTTTACTCTGTTCTGAAATAGATGCCAGGGAAATTGTCCGAAAACCTCATTCGGAACAGACATCGAAGGGTTTTGGAGTAATAGGAGTACAAAACTATAACTCAGCACATCATAAAAAGACATAAAACTCTAAATGTTGTAGTCGGGAACGGTCGAAGTGCTCTATTTTTAAATACTGTTTGGTCATAATACTGTATGGTTACTGTAAATCTAAAATACTGTATCTCAAAATGCTGTATTAGCAAAATACTGTATCCCATAATACTGTATCTCAAAATTCTTCATCTGAAAATGCTGTATGATCAAAACACTGTATCTCAAAATTCTGTATCCAAAAATACTGTATTTTTGTTAATTATTATTTTTGTATAATTCCGTTCTTATAAACTTCCATTACGACAAAAAAAAAACAAAATTCTGTATTTCAAAATGCTGTAAATAGGCTGAAAAATAAAAATCGTTCTGTTTTACAGCAATTTGAAATACAGAATTTTGAGATACAGAATTTTGAAATACAGAATTTTGACAAAGCAGAATTTTGACTTACGGTGTTCTGATCATACAGTATTTTGAAATACAGTATTTTGAGATACAGTATTTTAAATACAGTATTATTCCCCATACAGTATTTTGACACCAACCCGTTGTAGTCCCGTAAAAATAAATAAGAGACCACACTCTAAAATGCCAAAACCAGGATCTAGTGTGTTCTATGTTTACTCTGTTCTGAAATAGATGACAGGGAAATTGTCCGAAAACCTCATTCGGAACAGACATCGAAGAGTTTTGGAGTAATAGGAGTACTAAACTATAACTCAGAACATCATAAAAGGACGTAAGACTCTAAATGTTGTAGTCGGGAACGTGTGAAATACTCTATTTTAAAATACTGTATGGTCAAAATTCTGTATGATGTTGTATGGTCATAATACTGTATGGTTACTGTAAATCTAAAATACTGTATCTCAAAATGCTGTATTAGCAAAATACTGTATCCCATAATACTGTATCTCAAAATTCTTCATCTGAAAATGCTGTATGATCAAAACACTGTATCTCAAAATTCTGTATCCAAGAATACTGTATTTTTGTTAATTATTATTTTTGTATAATTCGGTTCTTATAAACTTCCATTACGAAAAAAAAACAAAATTCTGTATTTCAAAACGCTGTAAATAGGCTGAAAAATAAAAATCGTTTTGTTTTACAGCAGTTTGAAATACAGAATTTTGAGATACAGAATTTTGAAATACAGAATTTTGACAAACCAGAAGTTTGACTTACGTTGTTCCGATCATACAGAATTTTGAAATACAGTGTTTTGAGATACAGTATTTTAACTACAGTATTTTGACCCCGTTGTAGTCCCCTAAACATAAATAAGAGACCACACTCCAAAGTGCAAGACCAGGATCTAGTGATTTGCAATTACAGTCGGAAGGAACAGAGGGGACCTAACATTATTTTATGAAAACCCGAAAGACTAATGTGAGAATCACTTTTTTTGGGACAAGAAATTTGTCACGCGCCAATACAACGCCAAATAATTATGGCATCACAACTTAACAAAAATGATGTAGTTTATGTATTTTTCTCCATAAATAATCAGTAAACAAATTGCATAAATAAATAAAATTAAAATAAAGATTGAAGAAAAGGGAAGTGTGTTTCTGACACGAGTATATTATCAATGGTTATTTGTTAGTATTGCTTCCTCACTTTATGTATTTCTACGATTTTTTTCCATGCCGCCATCCAAATAAAAATTTACATAAATGTTTTTCCACACCAACTACTGTAATGCAAACCTAGCAGATTTTTACCAGTCGAAACTTAATCGGTATATTAAACAAATAAATTGGAATCTGGCGAAACAAGAGATTTTGAGTAGGAGCATTTTTTTATTTTTTTTTTATGTTTCATATGAAATTCATGATTTATATTTTATTAAATTCTATCTTTTATAATATAGAGCCGTTTAAATTTAAGACAGATGGCTTGTCTAAAGATAATATCTCCGCACATATTAAAGCATTTATCGTTGTATTAGTAACTGTGGACGTGGCTAAAATATTCAAATAACACAGAACATAGCGTTCTTCTTCACGAGAAAACAATTTATCTAATGACATTGTCCTTCGTTAAAATTTTTGTTGTTGTTTAAAATAGAAGGATGTCATTTTAAGAGCTATTAAAGAAGATTTTTCACGAGGTGTAGAATGATTTGGTGGTGGCTCTGGCTATGGGCATTAAAGATAAATTTATTTTTTTATGCAAATTATATATGTATATCATATTGGATTGAAAATCTACGGAGGTGTTGCTCTAATACATATTTCAATCGGATGCTTGGGATACTATCTCGTCGAATTTAGAGGGCAATAAATGCTGGACCCCAATTGAAGAAAGTGTCACATGATGAAGTCATTTCTATGTTCTAAACTCGAGTATTGGGAAGAAAATCTAGACCTTTAGAAATGGTTGTTATATGTTAAATACAGTACTACCCACAGGGATCAAAATACAAATATAAATTAAATATTTATTGTTTTTTTTTTTAACTTTATAAGAAATAAAATGAACGACTGGATCACACGTACTTGCTCTTATGTTTAAACACATCGTATCCACAAGATTCTTAGCAGAAACAACTAAATATAATTTTAAAGTCGTTTATTAATTAATTTTTTTATATACAAAATTTCTTTAATTTTTTTTTAATTGGTATACAATTTTAAGTATTTAATAATATAAACGCACGAACTTGTTCTTATGATCGATCACATCCTATGCAAAAGATTTCTATTAAACATTTAATATATGTTTAAAGTCGTTTTTTACTTAATTTCTTATATATACAAAATTTCTTTAATTTATTTCTAAAAAAAAATGGTATGAGAATCTTAAATATTTAATAATAAAAACTTAAAAACAAAAGATTAAATTGGCTTAATCTAAGAAAAAATAATTCAAAATTCTGAAATAAATACTTAGAATAATTTGAGTTCAAAAAAAGTACGCCATTTTCTTACTTGGATAAATTTGAATTTTCGAGAAAAAAAAGTTTTTTGAGAAAAAAAAAGTTCAATTCATAGACATTCAGCAAATACATAACTATAATTTTTGAAAAAAAATGTATTGAGCAGTTCTCAAAATATAAATTAAAATTTTTTTTTTTCAAATGCTTTTAAAAATACAAAAAAATATTAATTAAAAATATTGGTACGCAGTATAAATTGGGCAACTTAAACCTATATATGTGTCAAATCTCGAAAGAATCGGTTAAGCCGTTTATGAGATACCTAGTCGAAAATCGAAAAAAAAGGTTTTATGGCATGTACCGTTAATAGCAATTCAATTAAATTTTGTATTGACCAATATGTAGACTATACATATAATAGTTGTTTCGCATTAAAAGCCTGGAGGAGGCAGAAGCTAGTAGTTCCCTGCTGAGCATACGGCGAACCGCATACATATATAGTACTGGCATCAGTCACATATTTTTAAATTGAAAAACTCAATTCACTTTGGACTTGATCTCCAACATGCATAATTAAACCATTACAGTAATTCTATTCCTTGACTTGACAATCAACTTTTTGTAATTTGTATTGAACATATAAAACTCATCTTTCTCTTAACCATATATTCTCCAATAGCGTCTTATTTTGTATGATTTTGTTGAAATTGAAAATATAATAGGGTGGGTCAATATGTCAGTGAAAATTAACACACATTGTGACCTAAAATTTATCTTTTTTTTTTGTCACGGACCCAAATTTTCAGACAGATCTGTCAAAAAATTTTCTATGGTAGCCATTTTATACAGAAAATGAAAATGAAAAATAAAAATGAATTTCGAGTGCTCGCGCAATGATCACGCAAGCCAAACAAAAGCTTGACTAATATTTTGGGTACTCTTTACCATTAGCCGTGTTTATTTGGCAAAATCTATCGGCAGCAAAGCAGAATATACTCACATTACAAATACAAGAACCTGCTTTCGACAAAAGTAAAAGCAATAGTCTGCTTTGAATTAGATTTGTGACATTTATTCGAGTATCGAATGATATTATGTTGTTTAATTGGTAGTTGCGATGACTTTCATGAATCTCGAAGTCTTTGTTCGTAGAGTCTGTCAATGGCCATTTTCATCCATTAATTAGATAAGTTATCTCGGATACCAAACTATCCGAATATTTTTGTGAACGATTCGGAAAAGTTAGCTGAAAGCAGTCAAAAATTAATAATTTTTGAGTCCATCAAGTTAGCAGAGAAAGTTGAGCAGAACACATTTTTTGTGATGCCATAATTAGATGCTAATTAAGTGCTAATTAAGTACCCAAAAATGAAATTAAGTGCTCCAGTACTTTTGGAGAAAATTAATGTTCTGCTGGTTGTATCCTGCTCTGCTAACCACGGATACCAAGGCATATAGGCATGAAAAATGGAATAATTTTTTTTTGACTCAGATCTTCGAAAATACTTCTGAAAATGGGGTACTTAATTCGATATAGGTGGGCACTTAATTAATAAAAAAGATTTGGTATCAAAAAAACTCACATTTTTTTGAGACAAATCGAAAAAAAATGGAATTATTTTATACATAACTTTTTTTTGTGCTAAAAAACATTTTTTTTTTGAAATTTTTTTTAAAAGATTATACCAAACCAAATTTAAAAATTCAACGTTTTAAGCATTTAAGGTGATTGCTCTGCTGACTTGAAATCAAGATAGCAGAACATTAATTTTCTCCAAAAGTACTGGAACACTTAATTTTATTTTTGGGTACTTAATTAGCATCTAATTATTGCTTAACAAAAAATGTTTTCTGCTCAACTTGCTCTGCTAACTTGATGGACCTTAATTTTTGGTTAAGTATGTTCTTTTCTCTAAAAAATTGTTTAACACCTATTCAAATACGGGTAATACAAATTACTAAAGCAACAAACTAGCCAAAAATACCTTTTATTTATTTTTGTTGCTTTCTGAATCATATTAATAAGCATAGGTAGGGGGCGCTCATCCACTTTCAGTAAAAGTTAAAGTTAGCTTATTCGTGCGAACCTGCCATAGATACTTTAATAAAAGATGTTTAAGTGACTTTATGTCAGCTGCTGTCAAATTGCCTAAAAATTAACTATCTAAGACTTGGACAGCGCCCCGTACCAAAGTTCTAAAATTAGAATAGCAACTAGCATTTAAAGAGCAAGTCAGTGCATATCTATTATAGTAATAAATAAGCACTCATTAGCAGTACGTGAGCGTGAGTTATCGATAGAGCACTTATAAGACGTACAAGACATAAGCTCCCGAATTAGATTGAAAGATTAATACGATTTGTTCTAAAAAATCTCAATTTTTGCATACCAAAAATTGGAAATTTTCAGATTTAATTTCATATGCGGAAAAGGGAGATATTTTAGAGGTTTTCGGATAAATTTGGCAAGAAATACATTTTAAATATTTCAAAATATAGTTTTATACTCTGTTCAATTTATATTTTCAGTACAGGGAAGATATGATATTTGCCTTTCACCCATACTATTATGGATTTCAATAAGCTATCTCTATTTCTATAAAGCTTTTCCCGTTTCCATGGTTCCCGTAGTGAGCATTATAAATTTGCATATTTCTCTCACAAATGTCGGTAGGGTTACCAATTGTACATTTAGATTTCATGAACAGAAACATGTACATCGTAAACTAAATCTAAAAAAATTAAACTAAATCCAAAAAAAATTAATCTATCTCTCTTCACATCACCAATAAGTAATATTTTAGGCGCGTTTTTTTGAGTGTTTCCCAGAAGGCTTAATCTTTTTTAACGTGAAAATAAATTACAGCAAAAAACGTATAAATAACGTATAATAAGGATCTTGTGTCCTTTGAAGAACTTGAAGTCATTTTAAATGTAAATACACAAGCATAAAAATAATAATATCAGCTCAAATTGCACTCGATTTTATTTTTAATTTCATGAACAAAAAAAGTATTTGGTAATTTAATATTGCAATTAATTAATGAACTGAACTACATCAAAAATTTGCTCAAATAGTAATTTTTCCTTAAAAAGAATACCCAACAAATAATATATAGCTGCATTTTAACCGTTTTCCAAAAAAAAAAAAACCAAAAGATGTAAGCAGAAAAGAACGCAGCGACAACACCTTATTCCTTAAATTTAAAATCATTTCAAAAGCTCTAAGAAAGCTTCGATTCTGAAAGCTCCATGGCGAAAACCAAAGAAAAAGGTATTTAAATTTCCATCAATGGACCAATGGTAACTCTTAATCAATGTGTTTATTTCTTTAATAAACACTGTCTATAAGCGAGCGTCAAATTAGCGATCAGTCTCCTCCCAGCAGCGGAGCAGACAGGTCATGGTGGAATGTCGTGGGTTTATGGAATATTTCAGTAGAAATTTCTTAAGTTGTTTGCCATCCATACAAACACCAGCCGGCACCAGTGTGTTTGAAAAAGTTCTTCCATAGGGTCTGTACTGAAAATATAAATTGAACAGAGTACAGCCAGAAAATTTCAAATTTTATTGATGGATGTCGTAGATAATAATCAAATTGACCCTAAAATTAGTGTCAAACCAGATTTTCATGATCTTAGTTCAATTTGAATTCAGAGTCGAGTTGACCCTTGATCGACCAGTGAATAAAAAAGTGAACATAATCCTTTTTTTTAGTGTTTAATTATTGCGACGTTTATAATTTTTACCAAAATACAGCTATTTACCCCCAATTACGAGATTCGTATCAAAAATCTATGTTGTCGGATGGTCATCTTTTAAATTAATGTCTTTAATCTGAAGAAAAAAAAAAACAAAAAAATAATTGATTTTTTGCATTTAATTATTTGACACATGGTCGGTAGAAACTTAAAATAAGAAAAAACAGGCTGCTGGGGATCGTTTTTTGGAAAATCCTGCCGTGCTGCCGATACAAAACACTGCTATTGATTTGACCAATTGACCACTTGGTTAATCAATTTCGCTGCGATCGTTCGAGCACAAGTGACGCCGAACGTTCTGGTCGCTCAATTATTGTTACCAAACCATATAATGATAATGGACGGTCGGCGAGTGAAAGTGCCCGGTTTTGAAGAGGCCACATGGTTCAGTGATGTCAATTTTACATAAACATTTGGACAAGAAAAAGCTTTCCATAAGCTGGTGCCGCGTTTGCTCACCATCGACAACAAACGAAATCGTTTGACAATTTCTAGGTGTGTTTGGCGATTTTACAGACAAAATCGAATGCGTTTTAGCGCTGTTTCGGAACCCTGGATGAAACCTGGATTTAACACAACACACCAGAAGCCAAGGAACAGTCAAAACAATTGACTTCTCCTGGTGAATCGACGCCAAGGTGGATTTTTCAGCAAACTTTTATTTGATTACACAACTTACTCAAGGATGTCGAGCGACAATTGTTTAAACAAATTTTATTGGAAAAAAGTAGTTAAACAAATACATTTGGTATGGTAGTGCTAGATTTAGTGAAAATTCCTACTTTATGGTATAGGCTATACTAAAAGGGCGTTTTTTGCTAGAAAAAAACGAACGCGACAAATTTTTTTGTTTCGCCATTGGTTTATGACAAAGTTACGACAATTAATGGCGTACCCATTTTTATTTTTTGACTTCATATACACCGTTTTTGAGGGGTGGTAATGCTAACTTGACTGTCAAGTTAACATTACCAGGGGTTATTTTTTAAAAAACAAGCGCGACAAATTTTTTTCTTTCACGACAAATTTACGACAATTAATCCATAAGAATTTCTTTAAAATTTTGAAGTGGTAGTGCTAACTTGACACACATAAATAGATTCAATAGATTCCGGGTTTATATGCCACGGCGGGTAAGGCATAGGTTTGTGGGTTTCTGATAGGGAGTTTCATTTTTTCCGCTTTCTCAAGGATCTTACTTATTGCGGACCAATGGATTGGTGAATGCCCTAATCAATGCCTAATCTTTGAAAAAACCAACTTCGCAATTAACTTTGATGTTATTTCTTCTTAACGTTCTTCGACTGTTGGAAGGCCTGCTTCTGCTAGTATAGTTTTTATTGGTATAGTGGGGAAAGCGTTGATGCTTCTCCTCGCTGCTTGATGGTACGTTGGTTGTATAATTTTAAGAGTAGCCATATATATAAATACCATAGTCAATTTTACTTAGAATTAACATTTTTGTAACATATGATAAGGAATTAATATACACATGACTTTTCTTACTTGCTAGATACTTTATAATACTGATTTTCTCAAATTTCAACAATGTTCTTTCCAATTAAATTTATTATTAAACACTAATCCTAGTATACCAAGGGCCAATTTTTCAATAGTCAGTTAAACAGTCAGTTAGTACATATTCTCGAGATAAATCAAAAATCAGTTTTTCAACAGTCAGATACAACTTAATCTAGGAATAAAGCTATCTGCTCATTTAAGAACGGAATAAGGAGTTATCTGAGGAATAAAATAAATAGCTATTTTCGATGTCGAAAACATTTTGAAAAATTATTGCTTTGAAATAAACGTTAAACAAAAATTAATTACTATGAAATAGTTCTATACTCGAAATAAAAGTGAAGTTCAAATTAAATTATTCTATAGATTGTTTTTTTCTTGATTGAAAAATTCGATGTTGTTATCCGGTTGTTTAACAGTCAAATAAGTTTATTCCTCCGGCAACTAACTAAATGTTTATCTGGAGATTGAAAAATCGGCTCTAAGGGTTTAAACATTTTCAATTTGTACATTATCTACATTTAAAATAGTTTCAGGGCAATTGATGTTTTTGCAAATATAAAGGATTTTACATTTTTACAATGATAATTTTGCTTCTGAGGCAGGCGACCAATCAAAAATATTTTTACAACGTTTTCAAGTTGAGTCTTACATTTATTTAAATCATTAACTTTGCTTAATTTATAAATGTCATCTGCATAAAAACAGATGTCTAAAAGTTTATAATTATTTAATATAGTTGAAATTTCATCGAAAGCAATTATAAATAATACCACACCGATAATGGAGATCCTTGGGGGATTCCACTATCTAATGAGTATGCATTAGAAAAAAAGATAGTTAGCTCTCGTAAAGAATTTTTTATTTGTTAAAAATGATCTAAGCTAAGATCTTAGCTTGTTTAGCACTATATGTAAACTGATCCGATCAAATGCTTTTTTAAAGTCGAGTGAAAGCACTGCCACGTGATTTTTTGAGAATATCGCTTTAGAGATATAATAATCTAAGTGAAGATGTGCGTCAATACATCCTCTGTTTGGTTTAAGTCACACTTGGTTGGGGTTATAAGTTTTTTTGTTTCAACGAGCCACATCAGGCGTTTTGCACTAATTTTTTCTAAGACTCACCAGTGCATATTACGCAGAGCTGCTGGATTTGCTCCAAGCCGATTTGAAGAACAGGTGCTTTTTCAGTAGGACAACGCCCGACACACAAGTTTGCAGTTGCAAAGCAAAATTGTATGAGTTAGACTTCAAATTCCTCCTTTATCCAGCATATTCACCAGATTAAGCCTCAGGGACCATTTCCTATTTCCAAACATGAAGAAATAGTTCGGAGGTAAGAGATTTGGGTCGCATGAAGAGGTCATGGTTGAAACAAACGCTTATTTTGAGGTGCTAGAGGAGGCCATCAACAAAATTAGAGAAATGTTGGATGAAGTGTATCGAGCTAAGAGGAGACTATGTTGAAAAATAAATTGTTTTCTCTTATTTCATTTTTGAGGGACTTATTTACTTAGCCTCTTTAACTTCTGGTTGATTTAATATAATAAAAGCTACTTATAATGAGGCCAAAAAATATTTCTTTAAAAAAAAAAAAACTTGTAAATTGGTGTTCCCCAAGGAAGCCCTCCGATTTTTGTTCTAATTGTTCATGATTTATTATATGTTCCCAGCTGATGTTTAATTATTCAGAAACCACGAAAAGATACACCAATTCTCCAGAGTGCATACTTATAAATGAATAAACGTAATTTAAGTTTTGTGAAAATTAAGAAATCTTTTGCAGTTATGATTGACAGAAAACTTTTGTCTTAATTAATATAAAAACGCATGAAGCTATAAAGCATTCCCATTGATGTAGTTTTCTTTATTTTTTTTTACAAAACATACTCGTATGTATGAATGTATAAATATCCTTACTGATTTGTCTTTCTTATCTTATATTGATTTATGTACACATGTATTTCGACATAGACTTATATATATGCACAAACAGATGAATATTAATTTAAAAAAATAAAAAATATTTAAACTACAAGGCCTCACGAGTCTTTATGAATTTTAAGTAGCAATCCATTTGTGCTAATGTGAGAAAATCCTTTTACGTAATGAAATAAGGATATTTATAATGACAAAGTTATAAACAGAATTTCGTAGTAATCAAGTTGAATAGGACTGCTTTCAATCCAAGGATTTATCTCGTGAAGTAAAATCAAGGCTAAATGTTTAACGTTTGTTATACTATAATAAAGATAAACTAATCCGCCCATATTTCACACAAGAATTCAGTGAGTAGCACCCATGGGGTTTTCAAAATTTTAGTTCTAGAGTTTACCTTTAAAGCTTTTTTCTCTTTTTTTCAATCAATACACCACTAAGGCCCGTTTGCTGATATGAATCATAAATATTTATGTTTATCTTGAAACGCTTATGAGCTACTTTTTCCTCTGCATAAACTGTCACATAAGTGCTTAAGTAGAACTTAAATGCTTAAATTGTGTATCAGCAAACGGGCCTAAACTTCTTCATTTATTATTACGTCTTTGAAGAAATTATGGAACTAATAATTACACATTTAGTTATTCATCAATTTCATGTAAACGGTGAGAGTTTTTTCGACATACAATGTTCTATTCAAAAATAAATCTTAAGCAAAATATTAAATATAAAAAAAAAACGTTTTTTTGTAAACCAATCAATACCTATCTCTTCTGGGAGAAAAATTAAAAAGCAAATTATAAAAAAAAAAAGATAAAAAAAATCGATTTTGTGTTTTTTGTAATAATATATGAATATTAATATTTTTTTTATAATCTACACGCGCTCAAGGGATTATGAATACCCTTTAAATGTTTCAACACAGCGCGGGCGTAATGGTGAGGTTAAGGAAGAGAAAGAATGATAAGAAAGTTAGGAAAGATGTGTGGCGCGATATTCGGAGACTGTATGTGGTTGTTGTCTCAGAT
This sequence comes from Philhelius pedissequus, assembly GCA_910595825.1. Classification (NCBI taxonomy): domain Eukaryota; kingdom Metazoa; phylum Arthropoda; class Insecta; order Diptera; family Syrphidae; genus Philhelius; species Philhelius pedissequus. The sequence continues at coordinate 51,016,154 of OU343161.1, read as the reverse complement.
TTTATCTCCAGGGATGGCGGCTGAACTAATGCGGAGAAATTTCTGTGTCTTATTTATCGATGTCCCTTATAATTCGCATTAATTTTTTTATTCTTTGTCATATTTTATCGGTATACTAGTTTTACTCAATCACATGTTGTTAGTTCTATGCCTAAACAGCATGTAATGAGTAAACCAGCAACTCATTGTATGACATTTGTTTTTAGAATTGGTTTTTAATGGAAAAATAAGAAGACATAGACTACGGCAGGGATCGAACCTGTTACCATGAGGTTGACAGGCGAACACACAACTATCGCGCCACGGCCACCCCCAACGTTCGTATATGTATTACCTTATACTTATGAACTTATGATATATGTACATATGTGCCTACTATGTATACATGGCAAGTTTTAGATTATCGTAAAGAAATCGAACTCGAGATTTTAGTCAAACTTTGCATTACTATGATAGCGAAGGCAAAACAAGTGTATCTCAAAATTCTGTCTCTCTGTCTGTCTGTTCGTGAGCCTACAGCCTAAGCGGTTGGATGGATTTTCTTCAAACTTGGTGCTTCGGTACCATCCTCGGTAAATCTTATTTTTCTCAAGAACGGCTCCACCCATCTTTATAAAAAAAATCTGTGAATTAATGAAAAGAAGAGTTACATTTTGGTTTTTTTTTTGAAAAGAGGTTATTCTTCGTACCTCTAGTAAAACACTTTTTTTGGGTTTCGATTTTCCGGACAAGACGGTTCAATTTTATGGAGAAACTCTTAAAATTAAAACAAAAACATTTTTTTCTCTGAAAACGACTTCGAAAATTTGTAGTTAGTAGTTTTTGACATTTTCTTTAACATTCAAAAAACACATTTTTCTAAAATAAGAAACAACGGTACCTACTATACAAATGGTTAAGCCGTTACGACACGGCCACTAATTTTTCCCCGACTTAACTTTTGGAGTTATTCACGCCTCGCCACTGATGTACATACCTGGGTTCCATCTATATATGTAAGTATTATCTTTCTAATTAACGTAATTAAAATCCATAATCTGGATTTATATAAACATTTGTAGATAGGTACGTATGTAATTATTCCTTTAACCTTGATTCATCCATTCGATGATGCAAGACTACTAGATCGCCTACCTACTAACAGCGTCATTGAGTAGCTACAAGAGCAAGTTTTTAGCTACATGAGCAAATTCATACGATCCAGTCGTGGATTTAAGTTTAATAAATCTTCATCTATGGTATGTATTTGTGTTATTTTATGAATCCAAAAGTGGGCCTTAAAATATGCCTATTTTCTAAGTGTTATCCAACTTTTTTCTAGAGAACAAAAATGTTAAGAATAAAAGCACATACAAAGCCCTACTACAACTTTTGTTTTTTTTTTTGTATTTTTTTTTTATAAAGGATAAGAAATAGCTATTAAAAGGTTTTCCTTGTTGTCTCTTGTGAAAGTTATAACTATGTATAATGTTATGTATGTCCTGTACATATTGAAAAAAAGAAAGTTAGTATACACCGTTATTCGAACATTTTGTTTCGGTTTCTTAAAAAAAAAAAAAAAAAACATCCCATTTTATTTTTAGAACTATAATTTTTCGTCGTTTCTATATCGTTATTAAGGGTGGCGACTTACTTACATATGCCTTTTCATCTCCAACAAGGGAAAACTCATCAACATACTCGTAAGCAGTGAATGTAAAAGAGAAATTGTGAACCTGATGGATGGATTGATTTGTATTTATTTATCAGCACGTGTTATGTTAAATATGCAAGATGTTTGGGATCGATTTTATAAATGAGGTATGATAAGGAAAATCAAATTGGTTATCTCATTTATGACAGTAGAACCTTGGCTTCATGCTTGAGACGTATAAACATATGCGTCCCTAATTTTCTTTATAAATTGAATAATAATTTTTAATGGAAGTTGTTTTTTTTTTTAAGTCATTGCAGTTATGATTTATATCATTAAAGCTGCAGTGTAGTTAAAGAAAATTCAACAATATGGTTATTCTTACGAATTCACAATCAGGAGAAAAATTCTTAATTTCATTTTAATGAGTTGCTTTGCTCTAAGGTAGTTAATTTTATGATTATTGCATTTTCTTTTTTTTTATCAGTCGTACGGTCATTGTGTGCTAATGCCCAACCATCGCGTCAAGTCCCCTACAAACCAACAAATAGAGGAAGGCATTAACAATATGAACTTTTTGCAATAAAAGTTGAAGTCTTTTTCTTGCTTGTTTTAGTAATTAAAGGATACTTATGAAGTAGACAAAAATTACCGAAGAAGTGTGCTAATATTCTTTGGAAGGTAATTAGTATTTTTATTTATAAAAATAGAAACTTCAGCCTATACATATGATAATTACGTTGGAAAAGTTGATTGACAATTTAAAAACTCGATGTCAAATAGGACTTACGTATTTAAATATTTTCCTGTTTTCTTCCAATTTTCTTCAAGTTCAAGTTTGTTTGTTTGTATTTGTATTTATTTATTGGAGGCCTGGGCCACACAATCATTTAGTTTATGAATTGTCAGACTTAAAAAGCGTCCAATACAACTTGTATTAAGCGGTGCGAAAGGTAATTTCTAATCCAACGAATCATCAATACCAAATGCACGCATTTTCGATAAGAGATCTTGATGCCAAACTAAATATCAAGCGCAATAATCTTACTTTCTTCAAACCGATGTAAGTATTTATGAGACTGTTCGGTGAGATATACCATCAGATCACAATTGGACTTATTGCTCCGAAAGCCATACTGCCAGTCATCAAGGAGCTTTCGTTCTGCAAGACATTTATTAAGCTGATAATTCTAATCAGCGTTTCCATGACCTTGGAAAGAAGTGATGTGACGACAATCGGACTGTAATTATATGCTGAGGTTTTCAATCCACTCGGAAGGAGGACAGTAGAGTAGGAGACATTGAAAATCTAACATAGTGGTCTTGCCAGCGTAGAAGAAATTCAGAATGATTGGGGGGATACTATTCGGGCCAACGGATTTGTGTATATCGAAGTCTTTAAGAACTCTAGCAAATGCACGAGTGGGAAAGAAGATTCGACCCATGAAATAATGTACGCTCTTAAATACTGAAGGGTTAATAACTCTTTCTGGCAGCGTCGAATTAACAGAGAACTGACCTGTGGGTTGGCCTTATAACTCCGGAAACTTACTTCTCTTACTCTAATAACCTTTCTACAACTCAAATCAAAAAATTTAAGTTTTAAAACATATTTGTATAAAATGGTTTTGCTTCTTTTTTTTCTTGCTTTAATATTATTTTAGGTGAAGGTTCTTTTTTTTGACATTTTCACACGCTTTTATTTTATAAAATTATTCTCAAAAACTTTTAAAAGCTACAAAATATAAAAAGCGTTTGCAATTTGCTTTCAATTGAGAAATGGAAATAACGGTTTTTTTTAGACATGTGGTTTTCAATCTGGCAATACTTTTTTTCAGATTTGGTCTTTTTGGCAGCTGACACTTGATTTATGTTTAGTTTGGTTTGCTATTTCATAATAAATAGACTCACTCCTGAATAACGTTTGCAACTCGTGCAAATTTATTACCAAAATAATGGTTCGATTCGCGCGACGCATCCCGATTTTCACAAGAAAATTTGTCGTATTTGGAGAGATCATAATCCACAAGCCATTGTTGAGACGACGTTACGTCCATATTTCTTCAAAAATGAAGCCGGCCATAATGTTACAATCAATTGGGAACGGTATAGACCAATGATTAATGACTTTTTCATGCTTGTATTGGAGGATCTTGATGTGGTCTACATTTGGTTCTAAGAAGACGGCGGCGCTACATGCCATACAGTCAACGAAATAATCAATTTATTAAAAGAAACTTTTGGTTAGTGCATTATCTCGCGCGGTGGGCTTGTGGCGTGGCATCCAAGATCGAGCGATTTAACATCCTAGGAAGAGAATATTCGGCGCGTAATTTCTGACATACGGACCCAACTGCTGCAAAAAGTGGTCGAAAATTGGGTCTCTCGGCTGGAACTTATTCGAGCCAGCCGCGGAGGCTTCTTGCCCGAAATCATTTTTAAAACATAATGGCAAACCCTTATCTTTATAATAAAGATAAATTCTTGGCCAGCTCGACAGTAATATCGTTCTATTAGGGGATTTTAATCTTGCTCGCATTGATTGGGTTCCCTCTGATGGCGAATCCTATTTTGAATGTTCCACAAGTTTATCCCAACAGTAGCTCCAAATGTTGAATAATATTATCTCTACGGATTTATATCAAGTTAGCTCTATACACAATTCTGAAATCTGTGAGGGATTTGCAAGTAATTTTAGCCAATCCTTCATTGATTCACCTGTAGTTGTTGACGAAAACTATTTTCATTTTTTACGAAATTGTCCTCAAGTATCATTTAACAATATTACAATAGAGCGTGAAAAAATGTTGAGCTTTTTGTCACATTTAAAAGAGGACTATTCTATTGGACCTGATGGAATACCACCTGCTGTATTAAAAAAATTTAATTTCTGCCTTTTTGAATAAATAAAAGTGGTCAAGAAGTTGATTGTGTATACACAGACTTCTCGAAAGCTTTTGATCAATTGTCTCATGAAATTATCGAGTTTAAACTTAATTCATAAGGGTTTCCTCCATCTTTCATTAAGTGGATATCCTCATATCTTGAAGATAGGTTATATCAAGTCAAATTCAGAAATTCTTACTCAAGACCCTTTATTGACAAATCAGGTGTTCCGCAGGGTAGCCATCTGGGACCAATACTCTTTACATTGGCTATAAACGTATACGTAATAGCGAAATTCTTATCTTTGCAGACGATATGAAGATTTATAAAAATATATCATCTTCAAAGGATCGACCTCTATTGCAAGAGGATATCAACCACTTTACCTTGTGGTGTGAAAAGAACAGTTTGAATCTTAACCCGACAAAATGTCAAACAATGACATTTTCAAAAAAACGTTCTCCTTCTGCTCATGACTAAGTTATCTCAGGGCACATTTTAACGCGTGTTATAACTGTAAGGGACCTTTGAGTTATCTTTACGCCCAATTTAGACTTTTCTGCCCATATGAATATCATCGTTAACAAAACCCAATTCAATGTTAGGTTTTATGAAGCGTTGGTCCAAAGAATTTGTTGATCCCAATGTTACCCGTGCTTTATACAACTGCTTGGTTCGTCCCCATCTTGAGTATGCATCGCAGGTTTGGACTTCTCTTTGCGATATTCATATTGAGAGACTAGAATCTGTTCAAAGGAACTTTACTCGTTTCGCATTGAAAGGGCTTCAGTGGATTGATCCTTCTAATACCCTCACTTATGACCAACGACTATCTATTCTTCAAATGCAAACACTTGCACAGAGAAGAACTAACAATGATTTGGTATTCTTCCACCAAATAATAACTGGCGTAGCAGATACACCAGACGTACTATGTTCAGTTTTTTTGTTAACTATCGGGGAGGAGGTTATAATTTCCCTGGCCTCTACTTGATTAAAGTCCCAACACATAGGACCAACTATGGGATGCATGAGCCCTTGACACGTATGGGTAGACTTTTAAATTGGAATTCAAACATTTTTTATTTCAATATCAGTAAAATAAATTAAAAAATCAATTCAAGACCAGTGTTCCAAGCTCCTAAATATTGTTTGTTCGATATTATGTTCTTGTTTTGTATTGACGTAATATTATTTGTTTATATTTTCAGTTTGTACTTGTGTAAGTGTTATTTATAATAGTTTGCCTACTAACAACTAACACTGCACTATATGATGAGCCGGTGGTATAACACAGTTATCTGTGTTGGCAAACCATTGGTCGCAAAACGGGATTGATATAGGCTCTCTTCGGCCAATTCTGATAGTGTGCAAAAAAAATAGGCATTTTATTTCATCTTTAAAACCACACGTCTAAAAAAAACACCCGTTAGTATAACACGTAAACGATCTGTATACTACTGAAATTATTCAACGCCATGAAGAAGACTTTATTTGATTGGACTTGTTGAATTATTGATTTAAAATAGTTTGTAAAGGTCTTTAATTCCAAAAAATTGGCGTTTCATTCCGGCGAACTCACTTAAACATATCAGTTGACTAATGAGGCCCTTCTCAGTATGTAATTTTTTTTTAAGTTCACTTCATTTTGCATGAACTTTACGAGAAAAATCCTATTTGATATCCAACAAGATTAAAATTTTTAATCACTCAACCTTATGAACCGAGCTTAAGAAAAGTTGGCAGCAACGGCTCAACGGATTTCGATAAAAAAAATTATACAGGAGGTCCAACTGATTCTTAGTAATACTTCTTCTTCTTTTCTTCATTTCGGAGCTATTCTGATCTCGAAGGGATCACAACTCTCCCACTTAATTGCTTCACACTAATGATTCGCCCTTGGGATACACCGCATTGACAAGAAGCTGTCGGCAAGACTCCCGGTATCGAATCGTTCCATGTCTGAGGCCAACCAAATGCTGATGTGCTTCCATTTGCTTGTTTTGGTCAGCCTTTCTTTTTTATTATTCGCGAACGTGTTGGAACTTTGTAAGATATTGGCTTTTTGACGGTGTTCTCCGGATTTCTCCTTTGAACATGACACTACCAACTGAACCGGTCGTGCTTGATTTATTTTTTGACGCGAAGGCTTCCGCGGATCTTAATATTTCTAATAATCAAGCTTCTTGGTTACTGCTGCTGTCATACGAAGCATCTTCATCTCAGCTGCTGCCAATTTACTCTCATACTTTCTGTATATTGTCCAACATTGTGAAGCGTATGTGAGTGCTGGATGCCCAACCGCAGTATAGTTTTCCCTCCAACTTAGGGGGCAGTTTACGATCACAGAATATAGCGGAGTTTTCACACCACTTCATCCACCCTCCACTTATTCGACGATTGATGTCATCACAAGCTACTTTACTATTGGTCATAGATCCCAGATATTTAAACTTTTCGCACTTGAAAAGCACATTTCCAGTTCAAATAAATGTCTGGGATAGGAATATGCAAGTCCGGGTCAGACACAAGTATTCAACCCTTTTCGGACTGATGCGTTACCCTCTTTCTTCTAAAACGTCTACGCAAGAGCCAAGTGCTTATGATAGATCCATCTTCAGCAACGAATAATTGGTGTACAGTGTTCGGTACTTTGCCTTCGATCAGGTAGTGAATGACTGTAATAAAAAGCAAAGGACTGACTGTGACTTGGAATTTTTCGGTGACTTCAGACACCAATATCAGATATCATGGTTTCCGATCGAATGTTTTATTCGAAGTCAACCAACACAATATGCAAATCCTCCAAGAAATTACTGCATAAAGTATGTACCAAATTTTTTGAAAAATATTTTTTTCTGCTTTTTTAAAATTCATTATTTCAAAAAAATGGTGGACGATTTTTCTTGATATTATTGTTGTTAAATCTATATTATTAAATACCTAAATTTGATATGCAATTTTTTTTTAGAAATAAATTAACGAAATTTTGTATATAAAAAATTAAGTAAAAAACGATTTTGAAAATATAATGGGTTATTCATTTTGCGGTTTCAAAAGTAAACGTAAATAAAACACATATACATTTTTTTTTCATGATATTTCTTTCTTATTATAAAGTTTGAACGTTGACATTATGTGTCAAACACTACATCATTTGAATGACCATCACCGAATTGTTGCAAGCATCGATTCTTTTGAGGTAATTTTTGACCACTTTTTGACACATATTGGGCGGTATCTCAGCCATAACTTGACGAATGTTAGTTTTCAAGTGCTCAAGAGTTAAAGGTTTATCTGCGTAAACACGGTATTTCGCGTATCCCTACAAAAAAAAAGTCCAGCGGTGTCAAATCGCATGATATTGGTGGCCAGTTGATATGGCCACGACGAGAAATTACGCGGCCAATAAAGCCATATTCGCTCGAGTTGTGTGGCATTTGGCACCGTCTTGTTGAAACCACATATTCTCCAAGTCGCATTCTTAAATAGCAGGCAGCAAAAAGTCGGTTATCATATGACCATAACGCTCCGAATTGACGGTGACAGTCGTTCCATCGTCGTTTTCGAAGAAGTAAGGTCCAATCACACCTCCGGACCAAAGAGCGCCCCAAACAGTGACTTTTTTATGGATGTAATGGCATCTCTTCAATTACTTGAGGTTTCCCAGAACAACAAATACGGCAATTTTGTTTATTAACAGACCCTCCGAGTGACAAATGTGCTTCGTCGCTGAAGAAAATTTTGTTCGAAAAATCGCCGTCCACCGCCTGTTGTTCAAGCACCCATTTGACGTATCTACGACGTTGTGAATGGTCAGCTCGCTTCAGTTGTTGTGTGAGCTGGACTTTATATGGATGTAGGTGTAGATCCAAATGCAATATACGCCATAATGTGCCGTAGGACAGCCCAAATTCCTGAGAACGGCGAGGAATCAGTGGTACGAGCGAAACGATGATGCACAGGCCTTACAATATCGGTAGCCAATCCAGTCTCTTCAAATTTCTTCACAATTTTGCCAATTGCTTGCGTAGTTGGACGATTATGTAAACCATAATCTCCTCTTAAAGCACGATATGTAGCTGTTGCAGAATCACAATTTTTGTAGTAGGTTTTAAAAATTTGTATGCGTTGTGCGATAGTTAAGCGATCCATTTTAATAAATGTCAGACTTTCAACTGAAAAAAATTGGCTTAACAACTTAGTTTGACAGATGTCGAATTCCAGCCCTATACTTTTGAAACCGCAAAATAGATAACTTTATATTAAGCCTTTTCTACTTAAAAACTTACAATGTGATCGAACATAACAGCAAGTGCGTGCGATCCAGTCGTACATTTTATTATTTAATGGAGTTCATTTCCTCGATATTGTGCGGTAGAAAGAGGAAATTACATATAGGAAAACATAAATTTATTTGTAAGGATACAACTCTGAATAATTTTAAATTAGAATTCTTTTCATTTTCTTTTCGTTTATTAAATTTCGGAGGCAAGAAGTATGAAAATAAATTAATTTTGGGCACATTCCTGCCCTACTTTTTTTTAGAACCAACTTCATTAGGGTCTGACATGTGACAGGAATTGTTCAAAAATTCAAGTATTCAGCTTGGTAACACTTTAAATAAATCAATTTAAAAAATGTGGGCCCAATGGTTGGGGAATGCAAACATTTGTTTTTGAATGCTTTACAATAAAATAAAAAAGAAGATCCTTTTACGAATTATGTTGATGTACCTCCAATATTTAGCTTGAATTGATTTAATTATTATTAAAAAGTTTATGTTTCCTTTTACGTAAAAGATGTTTTTACTTTGATTTGCATAATACCATTACTCACAAGGTTCTTTAAATTATATAGTAAGGTATGAAGATTAATTTCTCCCCAAAGTTAACCCAAGTTAAGGCTTCAGCATTTGCGAAAACATTTTTTTTGTTTTTTTATTATTTTATGCAAGCTGGCTCCTCGATTAAATATCATAATTCAAATTTCATGGATAAGTAATTTTCATGACAAATGACAACAACCCCACAGAATCAAAAGTGAAGAACAACTTAAATTATCAACTTCATGCGAGCATGATGCATGACTGTAAATAACAATCAACACTTTGTAAGATTGCACATTTAAAGTTGCAAGCTTTGAATACAAAAATATTACAACAAACAAACCAGTAAACAAAACGACAAAAAAAAGTACACTCAAAAATTTAGTCATCATGTAGTTTACTCATGTTTACGAGTAAGTTGCACGTTCATGAGTTTAAGTTATGACAGCGCATAGACAGCTGATTTCCGTTTAAGATACACTAAAAGATCGTGTGATCTGCTGTCAGAGGTTAAAAGATTTAAGCACATTTAGGATGATAAAACAGCCAGATAATTGTACATCCCTCTCGAGTATAACTATAGATATGTAGCTACTACTAATATAAAATGAAATGGAAATGAAATGCAATTTGTATTAATGTTGATTCTGTAGTTTGTATTCTTAATGTTGCAACTGGTTGTTGTGTAAGAAATGAGTCAAAGTAATTATATTTTTTGTGAATTCATTTTTGGTTGGTTGAGTTTAAGGATTTCATTTATGTAAGATTGCTTGACATTTTAATGCATGACTGAAATGGGTGACAAAACACCAAGTTGATTATCACAATAAATAGGTCAGTTTAAAAAATGAGCAACGCGATTCGAATTGTTAATTGAAAATCGATAAATATCAAATTTTAACTTTTAACAATTCATATTGTCATAAGGTTTACCATAGAAAATGATTTAGTATTAGACCAATGTTACAAATTAAATTATATAAGAAAATTGAGAATTATCTTTTAATACAATTCAATAAATTGGGTGTAAAAATATCAAATTATAGTATTTATCAAATATCAATTCGGACGTAGATTTGACAAACTTGACAAACAAAATGGATAAGATTCCTCAGCAAAATTTGTCAGTTTTCCTATCAAATATAGCGGAAAAAACATTTTGAAGTTCTTTAGCAAAATCAACTAATTCCTTTCGTTGATAGCTAAGCGCAGGCAATTTTCGAGGATTAAACCATATTCCGGAGGAAATTGTGTTACCGGCGCGAATTACCTCTGAGTTACCGATAGTTTGTATGGAAATGTGAATTTTTATTTAGTAGCGGCGTCGGTCGATATTTGCTGACGTAGGTTTATTCGTGTAATTGGGCCCTATTACGATTTGATTATGGATAAACACTGAAATTTGGTTTTAAAACCTAGGCTTATTTAAAAACTGCACAACTATTTAATGGTAATTATCGATTTCCTTGTAATTCACAATGGTCTGCATAATTCTCAATTACCAAAACTCTTATCAATTAGGTTATTTAATATTAAATTTCAGAATTTATCAACCATCAATTTACAATTGACAATCATAATAGGGGTGATTGTGTTCGCATTAACAAAAACTAAACATAGGTATACATAACTTCAAAATTGAATCTCCAAGTGTACTAATAGAAAAGCAGCATTATATTTGTTGGTTTTTCATTTTATTTCCAAGCCAAGTAGAGCTTATTCCAATTTGTTTGGTCATTTAATTCGCTAATATATAAAATACTCACAAATAATATTTCAGCTTCCATAAGACTTCGGTAATTTATTTTAGATTCGATAGCACCTTTCCAAAACCTTATATAGAATATAATATGTTAGTTGAGCTGCACCCGCGGGGACTACAGTATATATTTCTATCGTCTCTCGTCACAACTTACTTTCTCCACCAAAAAATTATACAACAATTTTTCACCTAAAAAAAATGTGGGCATTGTGAGTTTTTTTTAAACCCAAAATTAGTTTTCGGCATTTTGGCATAGGCATCGAATTTGATTCTTTTTAATCTAACTTTCAATAATTTGAAGTGTGGCAATGTCGTACGAGTATCATCGTTTCGGGCACTTACAAGAAATTTGTCAAATAAGCATGAAATGTTATGTCGCTTTATTGCTTGTTGCTAAATAACTCTCCATGACCGGTATTACACGGCGCGGCGTATGCATTTCTTTTTTTGTTTTAACTATATGCCTGTAAGACCTTAGCATCAAAATTAATAAACATGGACTAGCGAAGGTTTAGAACTTATTCCGTGGACTAAGTTGCGAAATGCTATCAATAAAATTGAATTTCTGCTATTTGATGTTTCCCAACTTAGTCCTTCGCTAGACCATCGAAGACGGTGGTAGTTAAGAACAAAATTTACAGGGACATAGAATACAAAGCGATAGAGTTGGTACTTATTGTAGTGAATTTTGTTCGATTTTTTATTAATAGGAAATTTTAGTCCAAGGTCTAACTCTTATTCCATGGTTTTTTAAGTCCATGGACTAGCGGTGGACTAAGCGTTTTTTATTAATAGGGATGTAGGTCTTTAAAATGTAACTTGAATTGCACGGTACTAGTTTGAAGGAACAGAAAAATAGGAAATAATTTTTGTTGGTACAGTGGATATGAGAATTAGACTTCTACTTTCCATTATAACCGACGGGTGGCATCGACTCCCGGAAATTACGCCAGAGTAAATTGCGCCAGAATTTTTTTTTTTTGGAAAAATGACAGAATTTTTTTCTGGCTCAAAATTTGAAAAAAGAGCAGAATTTTTTTTGGAAAATAAGCCCCCCTTACGCGCCAAGCTTTTTGTACGCCTTTTTTTGGAAAAAGGGCCAGAAATTTGTAAAAGATTATCAGAATTGAGAATTTGTATGAAGAATTTTTTGGCGTAATTTCCGCGAGCCGCATCCAATTAAAACTGGATATATAGAAAAGAATGACGCCTAGCTGGGATTTGAATCCACACGTCTAAGTTAGCAGCCAGCCAACCACTATATCCACTGCATCATTACCACCCATAATTCAATGCGCAACACTTGGTTATTTTCTTTTGAACTTATTATATGAAGCATGTTTCGTGTTGCGTTTCTTTTTGACATAGTTCTTTCTTTTAATTCCTTAGACAACTTGAACTCTTCCGCTTCTGTTTGGAGTCCTTTCGGTTGTAAGGCAGCTGTTAGTAGCTGTTTACTTAATTCAAAACATATCTCAGCTCTCTTTACTCCAATTAATTTAGAAAAGATCAAGCATACCATAGCGAAAATCACAAAGAAGAAAGGCGATAACTGCAATTTTGTCTACCACCACCTATGTACATCCGTCACAAACGTGCATGAAATTGCGTGATATAAAAGTAGACAGATCATTGATCCAAAATAAAAGTGAAGCAAATTAAAAAAAAAATAATAAAGAGATAGAGACAAAATGTCAAAAACATGCAATGAAAATCCTACCATGCATGGCTCAGATAGATTTATTTCTGTTTCATCTTTTCTTTCTCTTTTGCAAAGCTAAACATGCGCGTGTAATGCATGTATATCTGTCTACAACATTAATGTAAAAGATCAATGACATTTGACGCCATTTGCAAAAATTATGGCACATTCACATTAACCCATAAGCCACATAAAGCGAAAGCCTGTCGCAAATTTGACTCTTGTGATAGTTCATTGGCTGTTATGTATGTATGACATCAACTGTGTGTATATAGACGCAAAATTTTAAACAGCCTAATGACAAGGCATTAGCATGGTACTATTTTACAGGTTGCTAATGCTAAAGCACTTCACTAAAATATTGCATCATATCAAACATATTTTCTTGTACAAATCGCAGCGGAACACGCCTAAGAGTATAAACAAAAAACTAAGAGAACATAACTTTCCGTCGTTTGTAAATGTCAAAAATTTAAAAAGATAATAAAAATATTTTAACATGGCACTAAATCGTCTAAAATTATGCGCCATATATTTTTAAAAATTAGTAATGGCAAATTGCCATTTAGTTGGCGCCATGAGAACAATGTTTTAATAATGCATAAAATCAAAGCCTTAGTGGGATAAAATTAAACTTGGCTTGTTTCACAAAAAAATATTGGGTGACATTCAACCGTTTACACGGTGAGGTCATGAATGGCAACAAATAATGACAAATTATCACTCGTGTAAAAACGTCATAACCTCCAAATAAAAAAAGAAAGAAATATCACAAGAAATAAATATCACAAGAATTAAAACCGAATGTAAAATTAAAAAAAAAAATACGAGTTTGTAAAATTTGCATTATATTAGGAAAAACCGGAATTCCAAATGCTCTCGCATTATGTAGTCGTAAAGCTTTGAATTCAATTATAATAGATATTGGGTGGGGGTTTGATTTTTGTGATGTATTTATTTATGTATGTACTTGACTAGACTTATATGTACATATAATTTATTTTGATGCCTATTTAAAATTCCTTAAAGCACGACCCGGTGCCAGCAGCAGCCGCTGCCGGCGTCTATCGATAAGAATTTAAATTTACGCATGCTTACGATCGGGCGCCAATTCAGCAACCACCACCATTGCCGCCATTATTACATTGGCGCGATCTGTCTTTTTCTCTTGATCGCTAATTGAAATTCAAATAATATTACTCCATGTTTTATTTATTCGGTTTCGGAATTTAAGAATAATATCATAGAAATTGTCGGACGTTTTGAATGCTTCTTTTTTTTTAATTTTTCCTAGTGATTTATGTATTAAAGGGTTAGTTTTAGGTTGTTGTTATTAAAAAAAAAAAAACAGTAAGAAACAATTCTGGGGCCGAATTATCGCATCAGTTATCGAGTCATACGTGACTGAATTATGTAAATTTGGCATTATCGCTCACGTTATCGAGCAGTCTAGTACAATAATTTGACATTCTCTCTTCAGTTATCGAACTGAATTTTATTCGTCAGATGAGAAGCCGACTGATAGAACGTATTTGATTTGAATTCCGGATTAAAATGTAAGATTTATTGTATTTATTGTTTTTCATTTTATTTTCACGAAATTTATCTTCTTTAGGTCTAATTTAAACAAAATAAATCAACAACAAAAAATTATAATGGCAGTATTTATGTCAAAACATAATGATTTGACAAAAAACATATTGCTAAATTGTCAACAAGGAAAGGCAACATCCATAAGATTTTGGCAGCAGCTGACAGACAATTTAAATTCAATAGGGCCACCAATTAAGGATGTCAAAGGCGTCTTTATTCAGCCTAAACCTTTTAATGAAACCTTAAATAGAAATATTCTGTAATTATAATGCATGTAGGTATATGTATATGTACATAATATAATATTTGGATACTTACGCAGAATTTGACAAAGCCAGAGGATTGCTTTTGTCCCTTAGGAGTCTGCGCTCCATAGCTTTGTACATCTCATCTTCTGGTTGATGTGAATTAAATGTTACTTATTATGTACATCTGTATGTACGTATAAAAATATTTTTTAAATCCTAACCATCTGAATCGCTTGATAAAAAGAAATAATGGAAACTCGCGAAAAATTTGTTGTTTTTACAAAAAAATGAAATTTGTTTGTTTAAAAATAAATTAAATGAATACAAATTTCATCTGTCAAACAAGAAAGACTCGATAAAAATCAATAGAGACTCGATGTAGTAGAATAGAATTACTACAATTTAAAATAGTTACACGATACGTTAGTCTACGAATGCCATCATGCCAAAGTGATCACTAGTTCATTCGATAACTGATGGGACTCACTCACTCGATCACTGATGCGGTAATTCGGCCCTTGGTTGGAATAATATCGTCTGTACTCCGACTCTGGTATTCTGTGTAATCCAAGGCAACGTCGAAGACACTGCCTCTCAAACACCCGAATCTTTTCCATTTGAGATGGAGAAACGTTGAACCACACCGGGCATCCATAGGCAATCATCGGCCTGATGAGGGCCATGTAACAAATCACCTTCACCCTGCTGTCAAGACGGCTGCTATAAAACAGTCGTTTTGTCAAGGCAAAGGCTCCCCTAGCCCTGGCCAAGGCAACACCTATATGTCTGTCGAAATACAGGTACTGATCCAACCAGATGCCAAGGTACTTTACTACACTTTTACTCGCCAGTGGATGTCCATATGGCCCTACGATCACCAGCTTGCGCCAGTTCTTTCTCGTATCCCTTAAGGCGCTAGACAACGGAGTCCTAAACAAAATAGTTTCTGATTTCTGGAAGTTGATTTTCAACTTCCAGTCATCACAATATCGCTGAATCTTGTCGAAGTCACTCTGCAAGAGACTTTTGATGACCTCAACTGTATTAGCTGTTCTGTACGCAATTAGATCGTCGGCGTACGCAATTGCCTGAGTTAGACTACCTATCAGATCGCTGGTGTAAATACTGAATAGAATCGGCGAGTTAACCGCTCCCTGCTGAAGACCATTATTAATATTAAAAATTGCGGTAGAAGTTACATTGCCACTCTTGACAACAAACTTGCTACCATTTAGCATGTCATAAAGCCTATACAATAGAAGTTTATTTATACCTAGTCTGGTTAGTTTTAGATAGAGACCTTCTAACCATACGGTGTCGAACGCCTTCTCCAAATCAACCAGCCATATACATACATACATATGCACATAATGCATGCGTACATTAATTTTTAAAAGTTATCTTCCATAATGTAGGTAGGTAGATCGTACATATATCTAATAAAAAATTGATGCTACACCTGAAATGAACATCCTTTGATGATATCTCAATAGGGTTGTGTACAATTTGTTTTTATAACCCAACAGAACAAACAAACAAAAAAACTAAAAATTAATTTATTTTTTCCTTTAAAATTTAATCAAAAGATATAAGATTCATCATAGCAGGTACCCATTAAACTTAATTGAAAAATTTATTTTGTTTTCCTTTTCGAACCAAAATTATACTCAATCTTTTGCATTACCTTAAATGGTATGGTCTGGTCATGGCTTTAAAATTTGTATGTTCTAGGATGAGAAATGAAGAATGTGGCGTCCACTTAAGTGATTTTTTTCTAGAAAACAATAGTAGCATGACAAAAACAACATCATAACAAATAAAAATAATAATAATTGGTGACCTCGATATGGTGATTTAAATTAAATTTGATTTTATTAAACTTCATCTTCAATCGAAAGAATTCGCGCTCGTCCATGGACGACAAGTAGTAAGTACAAAGTAGGTTACAAGGGGTGCGAGCATAGATAGTTTGCTGGTGCGTTCATTTGCTGCGAGCGCGCCGCCGCTTGATGGTCGGTAGTCTTTTAAGCTATTGTTTTGCCTATTTGGCTGCGTGAGCTATAATTTTTATTTTGATGGGGAATACTTTCTTTCATGGATAGAGAAGTTCACATAACCTGCTTCGTCTTTAATAGAGAAGAATTCGTGCCGCTCGCTCGGCCATGCAGAAGTGGGTACAATTAGGTTAAAAGGGGTGAAGAAAGTCGAAGCAGATATATAGCGTGCGTCGTCATTTCTCAACTATTGTTTTGTCTTTGGGTGCGCAAGCTATAATATTTCTTAAGGGGAATACTATAGACACATATATTTTCCATGGATAGAAGTTCACATATTTTGTTGGCGTTTTTACGCAATTACGTGACAATTGGATTTTTTGTTTGCACTTTTATTATTTTATCTAGATATAAATAGGTGGTTGGGGGATTGGGCTTTTATTTTTTGTAATTAATATTCCGTTAAGTAAGTGTGGATTGGATATAAGAAATCCACCGGATGTTGACGGATATAGCTGTCGTGGCGGCAGAGATAAATATGCTTTAAAGTTTTTTTTTTGTGTTAAAATTTCCAATGAATTCGGTTTGACTAGTAGGTATTAGCAACAATAGACAGTTTTTAATGTGTGTCACGTTAGCACTACCACTTCAAAATTTTAAAGAAATTCTTATTGGATTAATTGTCGTAAATTTGTCGTGAAACAAAAAAATTTGTCGCGCTTGTTTTTTTAAAAACAACCCCTGGTAATGCTAACTTGACAGTCAAGTTAGCATTACCACCCCTCAAAATCGGTGTATATGAAGTCAAAAAATAAAAATGGATACGCCATTAACTGTCGTAACTTTGTCATAAACCAATGGCGAAACAAAAAAAATTGTGGCGTTCGATTTTTTCTAGCAAAAAACGCCCTTTTAGTATAGCCTATACCATAAAGTAGGAATTTTCACTAAATCTAGCACTACCATACCAAAAGTATTTGTTTAACTACTTTTGTCATATAAAATTCCTACTTTATGGTATAGGCTATACTAAAAGGGCGTTTTTTGCTAGAAAAAAACGAACGCGACAATTTTTTTTATTTCGCAATTGGTTTACGACAAATTTACGACAGTTAATGGCATAACCATTTTTATTTTTTGACTTCATATACACCGTTTTTGAGGGGTGGTAATGCTAACTTGACTGTCAAGTTAGCATTACCAGGGGTTATTTTAAAAAAAACGAACTTGACAAATTTTTTTGTTTCGTCATTGGTTTACGACAAATTTACGACAATTAATGGCATACCCATTTTTATTTTTTGACTTCATATACACCGTTTTTGAGGGGTGGTAATGCTAACTTGACTGTCAAGTTAGCAATACCAGGGGTTATTTTTTAAAAAAACAAGGGCGACAATTTTTTTTGTTTCACGACAAATTTACGACAAATTTACGACAATTAATCCAATTAGAATTTCTTAAAAATTTTGAAGTGTTAATGCTAACTTGACACACATAAGTTTATTACATAAGCCACGATTTTTCACTAAATCTAGCACTTTTTATTTTTTAACTTCATATAAACCGTGTTTGAGGAGTTGTAATGCTAAATTTTACAGGGACAGATTATTACAGAGATAAATTATTGTCTGGAATAGAAAAAATGTATGGTTCCCGTGGGATAGGTTTATTTTAATTTTTCATAGAGCTCATTCTACAAATATTTTATTCACAAGGTGCGTAAAAGCACACGGATTTGCATGAAATTTGATTGGTAGATGAATGCGGTACTGGATTATCACACATTTTTATCCCGAAAAAAATGTACGGTTCCTATGGGAGAGGCTTAAATATGAAAAAAAATATATACTTAGATGTTTGTTCCGCTTTCACGCCTCAACAACTGAACGGTTTCTAATTGTAGGTGGATGGATGTCATTAGATTCCCGTGGGATAGAAAGTCCGTATAGCATCGCACGGGCATCTGCTATTAAAAATGGTGTGAAAAATTTATTGTAATCAACTCTTTTTGAGTTGTTCGTAATATTCAGGAGAATGTTTTTACGAAACAAAATTTTGGAAAAACCCTCCAAAAAAATCTGGAAATTTTAAGAATCGAAAATTGATTTTTTGTATCGAAATCCTACTAATATTATAAATTGTAGAAGTTTGGATGGATGGATGTTTAGCCATGATTTATTTTTCCCAACTTTATTTTTGTAGTTCTCACTTTTTGAATCCAATATAAAATCTTCGCTTTGTTCGCGAACATGACCTTGACCATATACGACGAACATCGAAGCCAACGAAAACTACAGAATCTAAATTTTTGGCCAACAGCAAGCGGGTCGCGAACCAGCCCACATACAAGAAGAGAACAGCGAGCGCGAGCATGCTTGGCGAGCATGTTCGTCGTTTGTGCATATATTCAACGACTGAACGGTTTTTAATGAAATTTTGTAGATGGATAGATGATTTCATTAGATTCCCAAGGGTCCGTAGCATCGCACGGGTATCTGCTAGTAAATTATCAAAATAATTTCTAAAAACTTTTATTATTTATCTCTTAATGGAAATGTACCTATTAGCATTTGCTAAATTTGAAACAAAGTATGTTAAGTTCCCACCATATACCTAGATAAATACGTAATCCAATGGATACAAATGGTACAAAGTCCGGAGAAGGTTCAATACAAAACAAAGCTAAATTTATCAATTTATCAAGTTCTGTTCATACAATGTAAGTTTTACTTAGCTGCCTACGTAGGTACAAATATTCATTATTCAATACAAAGTTAACAAATCAATCCCAAAGGAGAAGGTACACAATATCCACCCAAAAGGAATTAAAACAGACATTTCCAATTAACAAAAAAAAAAAAAAAAAAAAAAAAACAAATAGAAGTAAAGTCACGGCGGCGCGCGATGAAATTATAAAACGAAAAGCACATCAGATTTTTTTTGTATCTGACCAATTGTTTCTCGTATGTCGTAAGCTATTCCTATATCAATTCACCAACCCGACCGCAGCAGTTCAAAACAACTCACACATCTTCCCCAAAAAGAGTTTTATCTAAATAAAAAACGAATTAAAAGAAGATAGAAGAGTAAAAAAAATACCTAAAATACTATTAACCAAACCGAATAATGCAAAAACGAGAGAAAAAAAAAGTACAACAGGACACATATGCATAATAAAAACAACAAAAATTAAAAACATTCTAAGCCGGCTCTTGGACTCTTGGTTGTTCTGTTCATTGTTCATCTTCATTTGATATTCAAGCTCTGTTTTTTTTTTTTTTTTTTTTTTTTTTGAATTTGAGTGTTATGTTGAGAGTAAAAGAGAAGGAAGTTAGGAGTATTTTCTTTATCAAATCAGTGTTGCCAATCTATAGAATCGATAAAAATTCCAATTCCAATTTTCTGTCAGTTACCTACACATACATCACTTATTAATTAAGTTTCACAGTATTTAATGCATTCTAGTAATAATATGTGTATTAAATATAAGCCACCATAATATTATTGTGAATATTTTTGTAATTGATCCGGATTTTTTTCGATAAAGTGATTTATTCATTTCATTTAAGTGATATGCAGGTAACCCATGCCGCATGTTTTATCAATAAAATGCACGACTGGAGCACACGAACTTGCTCTTTTGTTCGATTACATCAGGCGTGTTTTTTTTCTAAGCCCCGTGGAAATTGGACGAATAACACGATAAGTGAAATTAACAATTTGCATGCTAAATCCAACAACAACTAATCCCCGGGCGTGCTTAACTTACACCCAGAGAATTCTCGGTGCTTAGCTTTTGAAGAGGATAAAAACTGTGTTACCAAATTCTTTTTCATTAAGTTATCGATAAAATGTATAGAAACTTCAAAACTGACATTTTGACATGTCAGTTAATTATCAATTTTGTGAATTGCAAAATTCAAAGGTAATTCGTGCCTTGGAAATACGATCGTATTCTTTTGACTATTACAATTTATTTTAAATTTTATTAGCATATTAAGGGTATTCGACCGATTCTGCCACATGATGCTCTTGTGGAGTTAACTGAACATATTCGCACAAATAAGTCGTACTGGTAAATTGACGTTGATGTTTTTTATTTGTATTACAGCTGTTTTCAAAATGTCATCTTGAAAATTAACAATGCTGCCAAGTTTTTTCATCCAATTCCACCGGGGATTGCAAAAAAAACGCAGCTATCGTGTGCAAAAAAAAAATTATTAAGAATCTAAATACATTTTCATATTTTTGCTTATCATTATTTACTTAATTTTTTTATATATTATATAATTTTATTAATTTTTTATATAATTTCTTTAATTTTTTGATACAAAATTGGTGTGACATTTTTTTAATAATATAAACTTAACAACAAATTTTCAAAAAAAAATCATGCACCCGTTTTCGAAATATTGAACTTTAAAAAACAAAAATATTTTTTATTTTCAAAAATCCAAAAAAATTGTTTATTAAAAACTTTTTATATGCATTATTATTTATAATTTAAGGGACCTCCTACGTAAAAATTCTTATTGAAATTGATTGAAAATGAAATTGAAAATATTGAACCTTTTATGAGAAAGTGGAGAATCAAAAAAATAGTTGTACGACAGTTACCTTTAATAACAAAATATTTTCGAAAAATGTTTGACCAAAATATAGACTATACCTAAGGAAGTGCACACACTTTTTTTTATCAACATCGTTTTCGATATATGTATGTAACTAAGATGATGGACAAAATTGTATGGCAAACACCGTGATTTTTGGGCCTAAAAAAGCGGTTCAAAAATGTATTGGAGCCAATCATCTAAAACACTTAAGTACCAAGTTTAAGGAAAATTGCTTCAGCCGTTTAGGCTGTAGAGCGCTGTACAGACAGACAGGCAGAACACACAAAACACACTTTTTTGGTGTTCTCAATTATCGTAATGTCAAGTTTGATTAAAATCTCGAGTTCGATTTTTTTCCAAATGCAAAACTTGCCCGATAGTGCCTTTATCGCAAGTAAGCATGGTCATTCATACCATGAAGTGGCGTTTATGATTCGTGTGTCAACATCCGTTATTTCTCGCAACGTAGAACGCTACAAACAAACTGGTTCTTTGAAAGAATACGTAGAGAAGGCCACGACGCAAAAAGACCACCAATTTCTTGTAAAGTATGTTTATCCTCAGAAACAGGTCCACGACGTCAGCCAAGGCTGGGAACAGACTTTTGGAAGTGCGAAATCGTCGACTCTCTTCCAAAACTGTGAGAAGAAGATTTAGTCAAGATGTCTCAAGTCAGACGATAAGCGACGAAAAGTGTATTGAAGATCAGGTGAGCAATATGCCCCATAATGGTCTGGGGTGACATATGTACTTTTGGGAGCTGGCACGGAGTTATAGGGCGGTTGAAAGCGGGACGTTGACAGCAGAGCGTTATGTGACGGATATTTTACAAGAAATTGTTTTGCTATTTGCCGCAAATATCAGCGAAAATTTCATCTTAATGTAAGATAACGCCCGTCCCCAAACAGCGAACAGAGTTTTGGAGTATCTTGGAGAGGCACATCTGAACACACTAGAGTTGCCAGGCTACTCTGCTGATCTGAAGCCCGTCGAACATGTCGGGGATATGCTAGGCAGAAAACTTAAGGACATAAATCTAAGTTCATCAACCTTGGAGGAGTTAAAATTGTTTTGCTCTTTCTTTCTAAGAAAAGCACACATACATTTATTGAATTTTAAATAAAGTTTAATATAAATTATAAATATGCTCCTCATTAAAAAAATAATAAGATAAAATGAAAATAAACTAAGAACTTTCACATTTTGTTTGCGTTCCTTTAATTTTGTCCAGCAGTATATTTTAGTATTAATGCAATTATTATCGACAACATATGATAATCATTTTATTAATATACAGTAAAGTATATCACCCATCGATCATTAAACAAAATATTTCATATATGTTATTATTATTGAATCTGCGCCATAATTTCATCAAACTTGTAGTTTATTGTTTGAGAATACTGCATGCCAATAGAATAGGTGCACCCTATAAAGACCTTAGTGTTTTTCAAAGCATGCTCTCTTCCCGACCAATTTATAAGATAGGATTAAAATTAAATATGTAATTGTAATTACAAATGTCCCACATAAAAGTAAAATAGCCGCATATCTGTTGTATCGGGGGGTAAAATGTAACCTGGATAGACAGATGGTTTTAATCACTATTATCATCGTTAGGAATGGGTTGGGGTTCCTTCCTTTTCCTATTTTGGAACAATTTGCTTTGAGTTGCCCCCGTATGTACGTAAGCTAGACTAAAAATTCATTCAAAAATATTTTCGTTAAGTTAGCATTCGTCTGAATTGATACCGCTAAAGCAGTTTAAGTCCGGATAAACGAGCAAAACGGCTATTAAATTTGCCTACCTTCTCCCCAGACTTCAATTATTTTCAAAACAAATTTGCTTACTTCATTTCTTTTCCAATTTATCACATTAAGGGTATTCACGATCTGGTGTAACAAGTCTTGGAAAATTGTAAAATTTTATTTTTTACAACAGACTGTGAACACACCTTTACTTATCTGTAGCAACACTGAAGCAAATGTCAAAATCTGTTTCACATTTGTTCTGAAATATCTTAAGTTTGTGTTAAAAAAAATTTTACAATAGAGTTCGGGTATTGTAAAAGTGTAAGACTTTTACATTCAGTATAGTTTGTTGTTGTAGTGCAAAAAAATGCTACACTTTTACAATAATACAGTACCAGATACATCGGATCGCGAATACCCCTATTTTTACTTGCGATTATAGGTACAATAAGGCAAGTTATGCATTCGTCGAAAAAAAAAGTTGTGAGATACCAATCAAACATGACATTACGATGATAGCGAAGACGAAAAAAGATGGTCTAAAAATTCTGTCCGTCTGTCAGTCTGTCAGTCTGTCAGTCTGTCAGTCTGTCAGTCTGTCAGTCTATCAGTCTATCAGTCTGTCAGTCTGTCAGTCTGTCAGTCTGTCAGTCTGTCAGTCTGTCAGTCTGTCAGTCTGTCAGTCTGTCAGTCTGTCAGTCTGTCAGTCTGTCAGTCTGTCAGTCTGTCAGTCTGTCAGTCTGTCAGTCTGTCAGTCTGTCAGTCTGTCAGTCTGTCAGTCTGTCAGTCTGTCAGTCTGTCAGTCTATCAGTCTGTCAGTCTGTCAGTCTGTCAGTCTGTCAGTCTGTCAGTCTGTCAGTCTGTCAGTCTGTCAGTCTGTCAGTCTGTCAGTCTGTCAGTCTGTCAGTCTGTCAGTCTATCAGTCTGTCAGTCTGTCAGTCTGTCAGTCTGTCAGTCTGTCAGTCAGTCAGTCTGTCAGTCTATCAGTCTATCAGTCTGTCAGTCTGTCAGTCTGTCAGTCTGTCAGTCTATCAGTCTGTCAGTCTGTCAGTCTGTCAGTCAGTCAGTCTGTCAGTCTTACAATCTGTCAGTCTGTCAGTCTGTCAGTCTGTCAGTCTGTCAGTCTATCAGTCTGTCAGTCTGTCAGTCTGTCCGTCTGTCAGTCTGTCAGTCTGTCAGTCTGTCAGTCTGTCAGTCTGTCAGTCTGTCAGTCTGTCAGTCTGTCAGTCTGTCAGTCTGTCAGTCTGTCAGTCTGTCAGTCTGTCAGTCTGTCAGTCTATCAGTCTGTCAGTCTGTCAGTCTGTCAGTCTATCAGTCTGTCAGTCTGTCAGTCTGTCAGTCAGTCAGTCAGTCAGTCTATCAGTCTATCAGTCTGTCAGTCTGTCAGTCTGTCAGTCTGTCAGTCTGTCAGTCTGTCAGTCTGTCAGTCTGTCAGTCTGTCAGTCTGTCAGTCTGTCAGTCTGTCAGTCTGTCAGTCTGTCAGTCTGTCAGTCTGTCAGTCTGTCAGTCTGTCAGTCTGTCAGTCTGTCAGTCTGTCAGTCTGTCAGTCTGTCAGTCTGTCAGTCTGTCAGTCTGTCAGTCTGTCAGTCTGTCAGTCTGTCAGTCTGTCAGTCTGTCAGTCTGTCAGTCTGTCAGTCTGTCAGTCTGTCAGTCTGTCAGTCTGCCAGTCTGTCCGTCTGTCAGTCTGTCAGTCTGTCAGTCTGTCAGTCTGTCAGTCTGTCAGTCTGTCAGTCTGTCAGTCTGTCAGTCTGTCAGTCTGTCAGTCAGTCAGTCTGTCAGTCTATCAGTCTATCAGTCTGTCAGTCTGTCAGTCTGTCAGTCTGTCAGTCTGTCAGTCTGTCAGTCTGTCAGTCTGTCAGTCTGTCAGTCTGTCAGTCTGTCAGTCTGTCAGTCTGTCAGTCTGTCAGTCTATCAGTCTATCAGTCTGTCAGTCTGTCAGTCTGTCAGTCTGTCAGTCTGTCAGTCTGTCAGTCTGTCAGTCTGTCAGTCTGTCAGTCTGTCAGTCTGTCAGTCTGTCAGTCTGTCAGTCTGTCAGTCTGTCAGTCTGTCAGTCTGTCAGTCTGTCAGTCTGTCAGTCTGTCAGTCTGTCAGTCTGTCAGTCTGTCAGTCTATCAGTCTGTCAGTCTGTCAGTCTGTCAGTCTGTCAGTCTGTCAGTCTGTCAGTCTGTCAGTCTGTCAGTCTGTCAGTCTGTCAGTCTGTCAGTCTGTCAGTCTGTCAGTCTATCAGTCTGTCAGTCTGTCAGTCTGTCAGTCTGTCAGTCTGTCAGTCAGTCAGTCTGTCAGTCTATCAGTCTATCAGTCTGTCAGTCTGTCAGTCTGTCAGTCTGTCAGTCTATCAGTCTGTCAGTCTGTCAGTCTGTCAGTCAGTCAGTCTGTCAGTCTTACAATCTGTCAGTCTGTCAGTCTGTCAGTCTGTCAGTCTGTCAGTCTATCAGTCTGTCAGTCTGTCAGTCTGTCCGTCTGTCAGTCTGTCAGTCTGTCAGTCTGTCAGTCTGTCAGTCTGTCAGTCTGTCAGTCTGTCAGTCTGTCAGTCTGTCAGTCTGTCAGTCTGTCAGTCTGTCAGTCTGTCAGTCTGTCAGTCTATCAGTCTGTCAGTCTGTCAGTCTGTCAGTCTATCAGTCTGTCAGTCTGTCAGTCTGTCAGTCAGTCAGTCAGTCAGTCTATCAGTCTATCAGTCTGTCAGTCTGTCAGTCTGTCAGTCTGTCAGTCTGTCAGTCTGTCAGTCTGTCAGTCTGTCAGTCTGTCAGTCTGTCAGTCTGTCAGTCTGTCAGTCTGTCAGTCTGTCAGTCTGTCAGTCTGTCAGTCTGTCAGTCTGTCAGTCTGTCAGTCTGTCAGTCTGTCAGTCTGTCAGTCTGTCAGTCTGTCAGTCTGTCAGTCTGTCAGTCTGTCAGTCTGTCAGTCTGTCAGTCTGTCAGTCTGTCAGTCTGTCAGTCTGTCAGTCTGTCAGTCTGCCAGTCTGTCCGTCTGTCAGTCTGTCAGTCTGTCAGTCTGTCAGTCTGTCAGTCTGTCAGTCTGTCAGTCTGTCAGTCTGTCAGTCTGTCAGTCAGTCAGTCTGTCAGTCTATCAGTCTATCAGTCTGTCAGTCTGTCAGTCTGTCAGTCTGTCAGTCTGTCAGTCTGTCAGTCTGTCAGTCTGTCAGTCTGTCAGTCTGTCAGTCTGTCCGTCTGTCAGTCTGTCAGTCTGTCAGTCTGTCAGTCTGTCAGTCTGTCAGTCTGTCAGTCTGTCAGTCTGTCAGTCTGTCAGTCTGTCAGTCTGTCAGTCTGTCAGTCTGTCAGTCTGTCAGTCTGTCAGTCTGTCAGTCTGTCAGTCTGTCAGTCTGTCAGTCTGTCAGTCTGTCAGTCTGTCAGTCTATCTGTATGTATGTGTAGACACCTACAGCCCAAACGGGTGGGCCGAATTGCTTCAAACTTGGTATATATAGTTTTTTAGGTATTGTACAGAGGGGAAATTGAAATTTGTTTTTTAGCTCAAAAAATAACGGTACCTGCCATATAACCGTTACGTTCAAACCTATTTTTCTCGGAAACGGCTCTAACGATTTTGATTTAAAAAAAATCAGTGTGGGTTTTTAGCAACGACCGATCATATAGTTGAAAAAAAAATTAGAAAAATGTGTAAAAACGCTTTCTACTATCTCATAATATCTCATGAATGGCTTAACCGATTCTTTCGAAATTTCACAAAAATATAGGTTTAGGTTGCCCAAATTATACCGCGTACCAATATTTTTAATTAATATTTTTTTGTATTTTTAAAATCATTTTTAAGAAATAATTTCAAAAATTATATTTATTTGTATTTTCTGAATACCTATGAATTGGCGTTTTTTGAATTTTTTTTAAATATATTCAAAAAGTTTAAAAAAAAAAACTTTTTTTCTCAAAAACCGCTCCACAGATTTTTAATTTTTTTTTCATAAATTCAAATTTATCCAAGAAATAAAATGGCGTACTTTTTTTTAGCTCAAATTAGTTTAAGTATTTATTTCAGAATTTTGAATTATTTTTTCTTTAATTAAACAGATTTAATCGTTCGTTTTTAAGTTTATATTATTAAACGTGGGTGACAATGGCGCAGTGGATAAAGTGCTTGATTGCTAACTAGGACGTGTGGGTTCGATCTCCACGCTAGGTGCATTCTTTTTTATACCTCCAATTTTAATTGGATGCTGCCCATGGGTTAAAATGAGACAGTCAATACCTAGTTCTCAAATCCACTGTGCGAAACTAGTGCCGTGCAATTCAGGTTGCATTTAAAAGACCTTAGGTCTTACAGGCATATAGTTAAATTTAAAAAAAATAAAAAAATGTTTAATATTGTCATTGTATATGCATATAAAAAATTGAGTTAAAAATGACTTTAAAAATATATTTAGATTTTTAATAGAAATCTTTTGCATACGATGTGATCGAACATAAGAGCAAGTTCGTGCGATCCAGTCGTGCATTTGATTTTAATTAAAACAGCTGATTTACTTGCGTATCAAAACACATTTTTTTGGGAGCATTACCAAAACTGTTGAAATTTACCATAACGATGGTTTTATTTTTACCATAATATTGTGTCGAAAAAAAAGGGTATCCTATAAAAGTACACCCACAAAAGCTTTTTTAAAGAAGAAAAAAAGCCCGTCTTTTCTGTTCACAGGGTGAACCTATTCTTTTAATCGGCAGTGTAAATCGAAGATGAATTAAAAATTCTGTTTACTTTTTAATTTTCAATTCATAAACAGGTTGGATCAGAAATATCTAATTCAAATAGTAAATTTCAAATCTTTCTCAATTACCTTTTGAACGATTAATGGTAACCCGTCCCATTGAAACTGTTTGAGTGGATTACGCTGTATACGCTGTATTCACTCGTCAACAATAGGGAAAGAGGTAAACAGGTACACGTTATGATTTTCACATTATTTAGAACTGGTATTCGACTTTAATATTAAAGGCAGCCTGTTAGTCCTGCACATGCGCGCACGGGATGATTTATACCGGCGCAAAACCGGTTTTGTGTATTAAGAGTAGACTTAATCATCAATAAAGACGAAATATTTAACGTGTTTCCTCCATTTTGTGTTTATGTATGTACATTGTACATATAAGGTGTCAATATGATTACTTTGGGATTAGATAATAATATATAATAAAATATTATAATAAAATCCATAAATTCGGTTTAGAGGAAAAGAGGAGTTGTGATTGGATAATCCTCGTATGAACGTTCATATGTATGTTTTGTTGATTCAACTCATTCATACTAATAATTATGCATACCTAGATAAAAATACAGACAAAAAGCACAAACGGCAGCTGTTAGAAAGACTTCTTGTTTACTGTAAAACAAGTTGGAGGACACTTTTACTGGAAAGACTTTTGCAAGTTTTGCAGACCTTAAAATACATTTTCCTAACATTTATGAACACATTTTTTCTAGAAAATAGGTACGTTTTTTATCCAATAAATGGAAAATAAAATTACGATATATGTACATAATTGGAAAAAGGTAAAATCTTCTAGCATATTCTATAAAAAATGCTGGTCTGTTTTGGCGTGCTGTTTTGGTGATTTGTTCTGATGTGAGACAAAATTTAAAAAGGTTAGGTCAGAAATTAAACAAGTTTTTCATTCACAACATTTCACATGAAGCGAACATAATATATCACCGAGCAAAAGATAAACCTATTCTACATAGATAAATTTTGAAATTCATCTGTCATCTCACACAACTTCCAGACCAATTCACACAATTTGTGAAAATGTTTTAGATTTAAAACCTTTAAATTACATATCTTACGACAGTTAAAGTGTGAAAAAAACCCTCTAGGTAATTCTAGTAGCACCTTTATTTCTATTTCGCAGGATTAGTCTTTTGTCTTTAAAACCTTCACACACTCTTTGAGAATTCAAATAGGTAAAAATGTTTTTTTGTTGGTATTTTCTATATATATTTTTTACATTTTTATGGAAAAACGAGTTTTTTTCATAAAGGTCCTATTTGACCAATTTTGACTACCTTGGACTACCGGAAACATTTGTTTTTTTTTTTCAGAAATCGATTGACATTTTCAACTGATTTACTAACATCACATTAAACAAGAACAATTGGCAGCAACATGCCTTAAGCCTTGGATTACAAACGTTCTTGTACGAAAAATATTTGTAAAAAACAAATTAAGTAGGAAATATAAAAAAATCAAAATAACTCCATATTAAAAGACAAATATACAAAATTATGTAAGGAAATTTCTGTTGAAGTTAAAGTTTGCAAAAAGAATTTCTACCTAGCCGAGTAAAATAAAAACAGATGTAATATAAGAGGGGAGTTGAGTGTTGTTAATAATATTCTTAATCGTAAGAAATATGATAAAAAGAAAATTGTTGTTGAAAAAGACGGTTTGTTACTTTCTTAGTCTATTTTAGTCGCTGATGCTTTCAATAACTTTTTTACTTCAATAGCCAATAACATAATGTGTGTCAAGTTAGCACTACCACTTCAAAATTTTAAAGAAATTCTTATTGGACTAATTGTCGTAAATTTGTCGTGAAAGAAAAAAAATTGTCGCGCTTGTTTTTTTAAAAAATAACCTTTGGTAATGGTAACTTGACAGTCAAGTTAGCATTACCACCCCTCAAAAACGGTGTATATGAAGTCAAAAAATAAAAATGGGTATGCCATTAATTGTCGTAAATTTGTCGTAAACCAATGACGAAACAAAAAAATTTGTCGCGTTCGTTTTTTTTTAAATAACCCCTTTTTTCCAAGAAAAAGGCCCGCGACAAATTATTTGATAACACAACTTAATCAAGGACGTTGAGCGACAATTGTTTAAACAAACTTTATTGGAAAAAAGTAGTTAAACAAATACTTTTGGTATGGTAGTGCTAGATTTAGTGAAAATTCCTACTTTATGGTATAGGCTATAATAAAAGGGCGTTTTTTGCTAGAAAAAAACGAACGCGACAATTTTTTTTGTTTCGCCATTGGCTTACGACAAATTTACGACAATTAATGGCGTACCCATTTTTATTTTTTGACTTCATATCCACCGTTTTGACGGGTGGTAATGCTAACTTGACTGTCAAGTTAGCATTACCAGGGGTTATTTTTAAAAAAACGAACGCGACAAATTTTTTTGTTTCGTCATTGGTTTACGACAATTAATGGCATACCCATTTTTATTTTTTTACTTCATATTTACCATTTTTGAGGGGTGGTAATGCTAACTTGACTGTCAAGTTAGCATTACCAGGGGTTATTTTTTAAAAAACAAGCGCGACAATTTTTTTTCTTTCACGGCAAATTTACGACAGTTAATCCAATAAGAATTTCTTTAAAATTTTGAAGTGGTAGTGCTAACTTGACACACATAACAACATGTTAGATGGTTCATATGATTCTGATTGTATTCGTTGCGTGAATAGTTCAATTATAGAACAGAACCACTCTCACAGTAGTTTATTTTTTGCACCTATTACATAGAATCATTAATTCACTCAGGAACTCTAATTCAAAAACCGACGATTCTTGTTCTAATAATTTGTTAAAAAATATAGCCTATAACGTTGTTGATGTTCTCTCACATATTGAATAAAGGTGTTTTTCGAGGTGTTTTTCCTGATGCTTTAAAGATTGCTGAGGTTATAGCTCTTTATAAAAAATCAAGTCGCAAGGATATGAATAATTATAGGCCTATATCTCTACTTCCAGCTTGTTCTAAAATTTTTGAAAAGGCTATGAAAAGGAGGATCTTAGAATTTTTCAATAAAAATAAATTTTTTGATGACAACAGTCAATTCGGTTTTCGAGCTGGTAAGTCCACCGAAGATGCGCTTTTAAAGTTTTATGGTGAAATTTATGAAGGTATCAATAATAAGAAGGTGTTTTTTTTTATAATACAATTCTATATACTACTGAAATTACTCAGCCAAGTAGAAGACTTAGCATTATATTTAATTGGATTTGTTGAATTATTGATTCAAAATAGCTTTTAACGGCCTTTAGTCCACAAAATTTGCGTTTCATCCCGGCAATCTCACTTGGACTCATCAGTTGGTTAGTGAGCGCCTTACCAATACGCAATTTTTGTTAAGTTCAGTTCAACTTACTTGCATTTTTTGACAAAAAAGCAATGTGAACTATATCCAACAAGATTTTTGTCAACAAATGCAAGTAAGTTGAACTGAACTTAACACAAATTGCGTATTGGTAAGGCCCTCACTAACCAACTGATGAGTCCAAGTAAGAATGCCGGGATGAAACGCACATTTTGTGGACTAAAGGCCGTTAAAAGCTATTTTGAATCGGTATCAATAATAATCTTGACACAACAGGACTTTTTATCGATTTGACAAAGGCTCTTGATCCTGTTGATCATAAGATTCTCCTTGATAAATTAAGTTCAGCCGGAATCTGTGGCTTTGTTCATGATTGTCTAGCTTCATATTTATATAAACGAAAACAAAAAGTAAAAATTGATGAAAGCTATAGTGACATAAGTTACATAAGCACGGGAGTTCCACAAGGATCTGTTCTTGGCCCTTTACTATTTTTTTCAATTCGATCTTCAAACAGCACTTTAAAGGTAAGCTTACTGCATTTGCCGGTGATATTGCGTGCTTTACGGTGAAAAATAATACCTCAATTTTTCGATCTTGACATCCTTAGACGTTGGTTTTTTGTTCATAAAATTATTTTAAGTAACAAAACCAAATTTATGTTTTTTAAATTACAGGGTACTTTTGCAATTCTTGATTGTAGTTTTGTCTATCATACATCAGATTGTCTATGAAATTTCTTCCTCTGGATCTTATAATTCAAACGAACAATACTCTATGAACTGTTTTAAAATTTACATTGTCCAATCTTTCAATTATCTTGGAATTCTTCTGGATAGTAGAATGAATTGGCTTGAATATACGGAAAGATTAAGAAAGTATTTAGTGAATTGCACTAGGCAACTTTATAATTTAAGCAATTTTTGTTCTCAAAAGGTACTTCTTATGATTTATTATATGACATTCTAAAATTCAGTATGGTATTACATTTTGGAGAGGTACATACTTCAATAAAATGAATCCTATATTCATTGCATAGAAACACATAATACATATTATTTGCAAAGAAAATCGTTTTTCAGGTAGTTTAGTTTTATTTCGACAGTTAAAAATTCTTCCTCTAAGATATCTTTACTTCTTTAAGGTCTTAAGGCTTTTTTCCTTAAGAATTGGTTTTCTTTTTATTCGGGATAATGCTAATTACAACTGACACCTATTTATAAAAAAAAACATTACAGGTCTTTCTTTTCATTTGTTGCTCCTAATAAGCTTCCAACTGTCATCAGGAGCTTAAGATGTTTTACGATCTTTTCTTATGCAATAAAATCATGTGTGTCAAGTTAGCACTACCACTTCAAAATTTTAAAGAAATTCTTATTGGATTAATTGTCGTAAATTTGTCGTAAATTTGTCGTGAAACAAAAAAATTTGTCGCGCTTGTTTTTTAAAAAATAACCCCTGGTAATGCTAACTTGACAGTCAAGTTAGCATTACCACCCCTCAAAAACGGTGTATATGAAGTAAAAAAATAAAAATGAGTATGCCATTAATTGTCGTAAATTTGTCGTAAACCAATGGCGAAACAAAAAAATTTGTCGCGTTCGTTTTTTTAAAAATAACCCCTGGTAATGCTAACTTGACAGTCAAGTTAGCATTACCACCCCTCAAAAACAGTGTATATGAAGTAAAAAAATAAAAATGGGTATGCCATTAATTGTCGTAAATTTGTCGTAAACCAATGGCGAAACAAACAAATTTGTCGCGTTCATTTTTTAGAAAATAACCCCTGGTAATGCTAACTTGACAGTCAAGTTAGCATTACCACCCCTCAAAAACGGTGTATATGAAGTCAAAAAATAAAAATTGGTACGCCATTAATTGTCGTAAATTTGTCGTAAACCAATGGCGAAACAAAAAAATTGTCGCGTTCGTTTTTTTCTAGCAAAAAACGCCCTTTTAGTATAGCCTATACCATAAAGTAGGAATTTTCACTAAATCTAGCACTACCATACCAAAAGTATTTGTTTAACTCCTTTTTTCTAATAAAATTTGTTTAAACAATTGTCGCTCGATGTCCTTGATTAAGTTGTGTAATCAAATAATTTGTCGCGCGAATTTTTCTAACAAAAAAAGCCCTTTTAGTATAGCCTATACTCGTACCATAAAGTAGGAATTTTCACTAAATCTAGCACTACCATACCAAAAGTATTTGTTTAACTACTTTTTTCCAATAAAATTTGTTTAAACAGTTGTCGCTTGACGCCCTTGATTAAGTTGTGTAATCAAATAATTTGTCGCGCGTCTTTTTCTTACAAAAAACGCCCTTTTAGTGTAGCCTATACCATAAAGTAGGAATTTTCACTAAATCTAGCACTACCATACCAAAAGTATTTGTTTAACTACTTTTTTCCAATAAAATTTGTTTAAACAATTGTCGCTCGACGTCCTTGATTAAGTTGTATAATCAAATAATTTGTCGCGCGTCTTTTTATTATAAAAAACGCCCTTTTAGTGTAGCCTATACCATAAAGTAGGAATTTTCACTAAATCTAGCACTACCATACCAAAAGTATTTGTTTAACTACTTTTTTCCAATAAAATTTGTTTAAACAATTGTCGCTCGACGTCCTTGATTAAGTTGTGTAATCAAATAATTTGTCGCGCGTCTTTTTATTATAAAAAAACGCCCTTTTAGTGTAGCCTATACCATAAAGTAGGAATTTTCACTAAATCTAGCACTACCATACCAAAAGAATTTGTTTAACTACTTTTTTCCAAAAAACATTGTTCAAACAATTGTCGCTAAGTTGTGTAATCGCGAAAAATTATTTGATAACACAACTTAGTCAAGGACGTCCAGCGACAATTGTTTAAATAAATTGTATACGAAAAAAGTAGTTAAACAAATACTTTTGGATGGTAGTGCTAGATTTAGTGAAAATTCCTACTTTATGGTATAGGCTATACTAAAAGGGTGTTTTTTGCTAGAAAAAAACCAACGCAACAATATTTTTGGTTAATGGCGTACCCATTTTTATTTTTTGACTTCATATACACCGTTTTTGAGGGGTGGTAATGCTAACTTGACTGTCAAGTTATTTTTTAAAAAACAAGCGCTACAATTTTTTCTCTTTCACGACAAATTTACGACAATTAATCCAATAAGAATTTCTTTAAAATTTTGAAGTGGTAGTGCTAACTTGACACACATAATAAAATCATGGCTTTTCAACCTTGATTACATGGAAATTGAAAATGTTTTAAAATCTCATATGTAGAATAATTGCTTTTTTACACTGCGCCTTTCAACACTCTAAATTTACTTGTTTATTTAGTTATTTTTTTATTTGTATTTTAAAGTTATTAATGGATCATTCGCTACTAGTCCTGGTTTAAGCTAGGCTAAAGAATGTTTCATTTTGTTCTCTTTTTGTTGCGTTGTATGTTATTTGAAAGAGTCATAAAGAACAATGTCTTAAATTTTTGTTTTTTTTTTGTAATATTACTCACTTCTTATACACTGTTCTCATTTATAATACTATGAACAAAATTACATAGTCATAGCTTAAAAAGAAATATAAATAAAAAATCAGTCAAAAAACAATCATCTACAGGTACGGCAAACAGGCTTCCATAGTTGCTACTGTGGACCAAACCTATAGAATACTTTCACCGACAGAATCGATCCACAGTCTTACCGGAAAATATTTTTAAAAAGATGAGGATCATTTTTGGATAAATGAGTAAGCAACACATTTTCGCTTTTATTTAACAAAAATAGATTTACAGAGAAAGCTCTAGAAAGCGCACAGTCATAGTCGCCCAATTTTTGTCCGGTTAAGGGAAAGATTAAGAAAGCAAATGACTGAAAAAAATAATAGCAGAAGGAAAATGGAACCATAAACTTTCAAAATTACACCAACTTAGTTACCCGGGAAATCCCCTAAAAAGTTTTCATCAAAACATCGCTCAGTCCGGTTATTAGAGCTTCACGTCCGGTTACCGGAGATTTTCCTATGGAATTTCTTACGTATTAAAAATAAAAGATAAACTATACTGAGAACGGTCCTTTCGTTTTTTTGATTGCTTGATAAAAATATAGGAGGTTTTCTACCTAAAATGAGCATGAAAAAGTGTCCGCGTCCGTTTATGAGAGTGTCCGCTTATAAGAAAGCAATTTGTATGAGATATTCAAAGAAGAAGTTTGTTCCCGAAAATGGGAATTGTCCGCTTATTGGAGCTGTCGCAAGTAGAGCTTTCACTGTAGTACGATACTAGTTAAAAAATGTAAGCTTTTTTTTTTTAAATTTACAGGTATGGCCAATTGAAAAATTAATACAAAATTGTCGCGCTTGTTTTTTTTTTTTATAACCCCACAATAAAAGATGAAGCCAAAAATAAAATGGGATATGTAAATAATAATTTATGTGTGTCAAGTTAGCGATACCACTTCAAAATTTTAAACAAACTTATTGGATTAATTGTCGTAAATTTGTTGTGAAAGAAAAAAATTGGTCGCAAAATAATCCCTGGTAATGCTAACTTGACAGTCAAGTTAGCATTACCACCCCTCAAAAACGGTGTATATGAAGTCAAAAAATAAAAATGGATATGCCATTAACTGTCGGAAATTTGTCGTAAACCAATGGCGAAACAAAAAAATTTGTCGCGTTCGGTTTTTTTTTTTAAATAACCCCTGGTAATGCATATACACCGTTTTTGAAGGGTGGTAATGCTAACTTGACTGTCAATTTAGCATTACCAGGGGTTATTAAAAAAAAACGAACGCGACAATTTTTTTTCTTTCACGACAAATTTTCTTTTGATATTGATTTACGACAAATTTACGGCAATTAATCCAATAGAAGTTCCTTTAAAATTGTGACGTGATAGTGGTACCTTGACGCCAATTAATTTGGACTATTTTGAGGCTCGACTTTATTTTTATAACGTAATTGCGGGCGTTCACTCATTTATTCTCGGATACGAAGCTATCGGAGTATATCTGTGGACGAATCAGATAGGTTAGCTGAAAGCTGTCAAAAAATCAAAGCAAAACGCATACCAATGAATTTTGCAGTCAGCTGGTTCTATACATTTGTTCTCGGGTAGCTAGTTATTCCAAATTTTTTGGGAGCAGCTGATTGTTCATCACATGTGGTTTTGCACGCATTACAACAACAGAAAGTTATTCTAGATTGCTGAGAATAATTGAGTGAACGTCCCCATTGTAATTATACCGCACAAAAGAGATTTTTTTTACACAAAATTGACGTTTCATCAGGGAGAACTTACTTGGACTCATCAGTTGACTAGTAATAAGGCCTTGTTTTCATATCAAATGTGAACTATATAACAATAGCCGTGTTTTATTTTGCCTGTGATCCAGATCAGATCATCTATTTATTTGCGTTACAACAACAAAACTAAATCCTTTTGTTGTTGTAAAGCAAATAAATAGATGATCTGATCTGGAACACAGGAAACATAAATCACGGCTAATATAAAGGTTATTGATCATAAAAGCTGTCGTTGGATTTTTGACCAAAAGTATACTACAATCTGAACTTAACATAGCCCTCACTTCGCACTAGTCAACTGATGAGTCCAAGTTAGATTTTTAATGATTAATAAATCAAAAAATCCGATCAAATAATGATAAGTCTCTTACTTGGCTTATTGATTTCAGTTGTATATAGAATTTGTATTATAAAAAAAAAACCTTCAAAAGTAAAAGACAATAAAGCATAAAACAAATATAGGTAGGTACATATTGTAGGTCTTCTATACGTAAAGTTCCTAGCATTTCTCTACCTATTTGGAATGAAAATAAAGTATATCTAGAATAAAGTCGGCAATTATGTTGAGTTGTAAAATAAAGTACATAGAATACAGAATTGGAACGATCGACATTATTACGTTTTAATAGGTATTACCCACCTATTAGTAGAGTCTAAAAAATCAAATTTCGACTTGACATTGTTTCAAATATTTAGGAGTCGATTCGAAATTTTTTGCTATTTTCTTTATTTCAAGGCACCAACTTATTGAGTCACCATGATTCTGAATTCAATTGAAAATTTGCCAAATTAATAGTTTTAACATTAAATTATAATAAAATAACGGTTTTATATTTAAATAATGGCAACACTTAAACAAGCTTATATGCTAATTAATATATAGAAAAATAAAAAAATCATGTTTTCTCCCTTATTCATCTTCATTTTCTAGACAAACCGCCTACCTAACTTGACTATAACTGCATACCTATATGTACACACATAAGTAAATAAGTAGATACGGTATATAATGGCAATGTATTTTTGAAGGATTTTATTTGTATTGTTAGCTAGATTTATTTAAATATCTAGAATTCCAAAATCAGAAATGAAAAAAAAAATGTTTTTCATTTCTGCCTATTTTAAAACAAAAACGCTTGTAATATTAAATTAAACACTTACCTGTTATATTATTAGTTATTAATCCATGTTGTATTATTACTAAACTATAAACAATTAGCAAAAACACTAATTCATTATAGGAAAACAAAAACATCGCCATAAAGTTTTAATAATTATCTTCCTTTTAATCATTTGGGTATCAGCAATATTTACGAATATTGTTGCTAATTAATTGAACAAAAACTCTTCGTAATTTTCTTTTCTTTTTTATTTTACACATTTAAATAAACAATACTTTACGTGACACTTAACGTAGCAAAAACGACACTGATGGAAAAAAAAATAAACACCAAAAACGGAATGCAACAATCAATTTTTTTTTCTTTGAACAACAACACTTCCAATAGTATTATACGCATATAGAGTTGAGAGAGGAGGTAGGTAGGTACATTGGTAAGGTAGGAGACAGATTTTTAAGTTTGCCGTTTTCTTTCTTTTGCAATGTTAAATTATTATTTAGGCATTTTACCTATTTCTTTTTATTAACATAACGGGTGGATTTTTTTTTGAATAATTTTATTCTAAATCATAAAAAGACATGAAATTTTAAATGGATTTTCAGGTAAAAGAAGTATAGAAGAGGAAAAATCAATTCTATTCTGTAGGTTAGGTACACTACACACATGCCCCATTCTGCAATTCCGAAGTCGGTAAAATGAAAATAAGGGAACGAACAAAAAAAACTGCCCCGGAAGACCGGAATAAAAACCGATTCAAATAAACAAAAAATAGATCAATCGCGAATAGAATTGAAATGGGAGCCGCGCGCGTTTCAAAACCAAGAGAGGAGCAACATTTAGCAACACAAAATATAAAAAAACACACAAAATTTATATCCAGAATCCAGGAACAGTGCAGAACATTTGGTTAGGTACTTTTATTAGACAAATTTATTATCCATATTGAAAATGATGTGGATGTTGTTGTGAGTTAATAACAATAAAATCGATAATTACCAATGAATGTGTGCAGTTTTTTTTTTTTAATAAATTAAGGGGTTAAAACCAGATGTCAGTATTTATCAATGATCAAATTGATAATAATCGACAATCGCAATAGAACCCCGACTTTAAAATATTCGTTGAAATTGTCTTCGTGCGATATCAAATTTTCGAATAGTTTATTTTTTTTCAAAGGTAACAAATTCGGTTAGCCATCTCAGTCTTTTTTTTTCAAATGGGAGAAATAAATCTCCATATTTAGAAATTTGATGAAAATTTTCTAACTGAAATTTTGCATTGTAATGGGGTTTTCCATTGGTAACTTCAGAATTTGATGCGGATTTTGATTTTTTTTTGGAATAGATCATTTTGTTTTATTGTATTTGCGAATATTTGTCTGTAAAACTGTTAATTGTTAAATTAAATGCTTCGCCAAAAGAGCGGTAGATTCACCGAAAAATACAGCCTGCAAATTTGATTCATAATCAAAAAAAAAATTATTTTGTTTGCCCATTGACTGATTTCATTGTCGAAATCCATATTTTGGCAGATTTCTATCAAAAAAGAATAAAGTTCTTTTAGTTCTGTTTATCCATACAATATTGTATTGTATGAAAAGTGCCCCTATTCTTATTCCTTATGAATGGTTTAAACATTAGTTGATCGACAGGATACATATTAGGTCCAGACTTTTTTTTAGGCAGAAATTGGCAGCTTATAAAATTTTTAAGAGTGGCTATGAAATTCTCTCATTTACAAATAAAGTAAAAAAAAAAGTCTGGCACAGCTTGAGTACAATTTTCTGCCAATTTTTAAGCGGCAACACATTGTTTTTTACTTGTGTTTACTTAAAAATCACATTTTTTTATCTTCAAACTAATTATTTTGTTGTTTCTAAATTAATATATTTAGGAATTTTTATTAGGTACCTACGAATCGTTTTTTTTTGTTCGTTTATGACAAACGTCAACCTGACAATTGTAAATTTTTTGCCAACAAATTGCTGCCTACGAAAATTTTTTAGGCAGAAATTAATGGAGTTATCGTTTGGTAACAAAAATCAATTTATTTTTGATTTAGATCTGTCAAAAAATTAAATTTGACAATTTTTGCCTTCGATTGGCCAAAAAATTGATTCATTTTTTGATTTTAAGTCAATTTTGCAGATCAGAATTTTTGGGCATTTCTACCCCTCTTTCACAGACAAAAAAACATATATCTATACTATAGCAAATAAAAATCAATCAGAAAACGCATTCCATTCGTTGTGAAAAAAATCTATTTATAGATCAAAATATAAATTTACGAAACGAA
The DNA here is from genome assembly GCA_910595825.1 of Philhelius pedissequus. Taxonomy (NCBI): domain Eukaryota; kingdom Metazoa; phylum Arthropoda; class Insecta; order Diptera; family Syrphidae; genus Philhelius; species Philhelius pedissequus. The sequence continues at coordinate 50,976,373 of OU343161.1, read as the reverse complement.
AACCTCATAACAAAAAATGTTCAGGAAGGGGAAATATTTTACCCTCTCAAGAGCACTCCATTCTGCCCAAAACTGCCAAATTTGTAATGGTGTCTTCGATTGGTAAATTCAGATTTCAAACTAAAAATTAATTTTTTTCGTGGCGAATAGAATACAATAGCAATTGATTTTTTTGACATTGCAATAGTGTAGGCAATTTCGTGTCTGTGAAACTAGTAACAGTTAAAACTGCTGCCATCAAAAACAAATCAATTTATTATGCCCAATGGTATACAAAAAATGATAAAATCGGTTTTTGACAGATCTAGATGTAAAATAAATAAATTTATTGTACCAATGGAAAACCACAGAAGTCTGGAACAGGAATTGGCAGAAATTGTTGCCAATTTGCTTCCATTTGGCAGAGTATGTAGGTCTGAGCCTACTTTAACATTTTCAAATGTTAGGCCAAATTCCTAAATACAAGATTTGCAATGCAAGTCTCATGCTAACCAAAAGCACGAACCCGGTAAAAATTAAAAAGCAAAGTAAAGTTTGCAAGCCAAGTTTAAAACTTGCACAATTGCAATAAAGTTTGCGCAAGAAAAAAGAATGAACTGCGTTTAGGGACTGTTTGCTTGGCATATTATGCGCAAGATTTGCGTTTAGGAATAGGAATTTGAAATTAGTCTTTTTCCAAAACTTGAAATTTACAAAAAAGTAAATTTGTGTATGAAACTCCTCAAATGTTAAAAATTAAAATTAATATTTTATGTAAGCCCCAGGTTAATTACAAGACATCGCTTGATGGAATACCTTATTCCTGTCTAAATTAATGTCCACTCTAGTATTCGCATTCGGGGTGGTTACTATTTTTTTTTTCAACGAAATGCCAGTACAAATTCGAATGGATAATATATGATAAGCCTAACCAAGTTAACCGCACTGTATAGGAACAGGAGCGATTAAATTTTTTGGGTCGTTATATTTTTATTTTGCGAATTGTTTGTTGTTGTTTCTATGCTTTTCATCTTCCTCTTCTTTCGTTCCTGAATTAAAAAAATATTTTACTCCTTTTATTAACCGTACCGTATATCAACTTTTGCTGGTACGCACACTCAAAATTCCGTCGTATTTTTTAGTCGATTTCGTTTGATTGTTGTTTTTTTTCGCACACGGACTACGGACATTGCGTATTATTTTTTTTTTTTAACTAAACACTCTTCGTCGTCATTCTCACAAAATTCATCAACTTGTTAATATTTGAATTTCTTATTCGAATCTAAGCTTGATGAACTTTATCCACTTTATGATTTCGCATTTTATAGAACTTTATTCAATTAGCTATGTATTAGAATATCGAGGCACAGAAATTGATATCGACAAACTTGCACAATCGTTTTTGCTCCCCATTTTGGAAAACTTTTTCCTCAAATTTCTCTTGATTCTTTTTTTTCTGCAAACACTGGACAAACAAAAATAATATTATGTCACTGTCATTTTTCCTGTTATCCACTTTGCAATATTTGTGTATGCATGTTTAAATTATTTTTATATTAATTTCACTATCGACTTCGATAGAGAATAAATAGGAAGGAAATAAATAACTTAAAAAGAAAACAAGAAGAAACTTAAATTGTTTTGCACAGAAATTAAAGCTTCGAGTAAAGAAGTACGCGCGACCCTAATACAAAGTACGCCATTGACAAACTGAATTTGTTTTTGTTGAGACTTTTTTGGATATGCGGCGCAACGCCACCGGGAGAATCGCACAACAAAAGAAAATAACAGAAAGACGAAAACACGAGCATGAGCAATGCGAACAAACAAAGCTGCCACTTTGACAGAGTGGAAGGTAAAATAAAAAAGAACTTTTAACAGCAAAAGTATTGTATGTAGGTATATGGTGTTTTTGTAATAAGATTTATTCCTACTAGATTCTATTTAATGTTGAAGTTTTGGCTACAGATGATCAATTCAAAGATGGGAAATTTCAGCAACTCTTTCGGTTTGCCTACAAGCCAAGTACAGTGCGCCCTCGGTAAAAGCAACTAATAGAAATTCAAGCAGTTGCGTTAATTGAGTTTGTTGCAATTACAGAGTCACAAAAATTTGTATCCATGCATTAAAATTTGACTTGAAAATTAAGGAAAATAGTTTCGCATACAAGTAAAGAAAATTTATTTTATTTTCCTATTTCTGTTAGAATGTTTTTAAAAAAATAACGTAAAATAACTTATGATAATTTCAACAAAAAAAAATCTTGAAAAAAACAATACATTAGGGGTATTCACGATCCGGTGCAATTGGTCTAATATCATTGTAAAAATGCAAAAGTACAATTTTTTTTTTTGACAACTTACACTGACTAAGATTTTACAACACTTTTGCTATGGTGCAAAATTTGCCTGGTGTCGTTGACAGTTTGGCAGCTGTTATTTTCTGTCAGAAATGGTTGTGTTCAAACTTATTTTGCATTTTTACTCCAGAGTTGCAATAGAATAGTAAAGGTGCGTTCGCGATTTATAGAAAAAAATTAAATTTTGCAGTTTTACACCTTTTTGTTGCATCGGATCGTGAATACCCCTATGGTTTCGTTAGTTTTTATTTGTAATATTGAGAAATAAATAAACTTCGGTCAATGGGCAGCTCCTTGCGTTTGCAGAGTTATTTTGTCTTCAATTGAAACTGGGTGTTCTTCAGCCTACCATTCTGCAAACGGTTGATTTGTTGCATTTATAAGTCTTACAAAGCGATTGAACAGATTCACAATAACTCAATTTTGTTAAAATCTCGGCCCTCTGCTTAATTGGCAGTTTGTGAACTGTTTTATGAATGGCCACGGCTTCTTAAATAAGACTTACAATTAGTTATCGCCCCGAAAACAAAAAAATTGCATACAAAAACTAAAAAACCGCATCCCAAATAAAATGCGCATACGATCAAGAAAAGTACAAAATTCAAAGAAAAAAAGCTGTAAAATAACTGGCAGTTACAGTTAAAAATGGTGTGAAAAAATGTATTGTAATTCATCAATAATTGAGAACGAATGGGCCGATTTGGCTCGAACTCTTTTATAGTTGTTCGTAAAAACTAGGAGAAGATTTTTGCGAAAGAAAATTTTGGGTAAGCCCTCCAGAAAAGTAGGGAAATTTTAAAAATCGAAAATTGATTTTTTGTATTTAATTGTGTATGCAAATGTTCCGGAATGGCTTTTCGAATGAAAAAATAGAAAATTCTTAGTGGAAAACTCGAAAAATTCTAGAAAATGATATATAGATAAATTTAAAGCATGATTTGATGAGTTTGGAGAATTTAAAGGTGGAAAATTCGTTGTGAAACTTGGAAAATGTCGGATAATCCTACTGATATTATAAATGCAAAAGTTTGGATGGGTGGAATGGATGGATGTTTTTTGCTCAATAACGCCAGAACGGATCTGGATAAAATTTGGCACATGGACACACACATACTCGATTATCACATAGGTAATTTTTATCCCGAAAAATGGAACCGAATAGTTCATATGCCTATATGGGAGAGGCTTATATATGAACAAAATATATACTTGGTTGTTTCTTCCGCATTCATGCCTCAACAATTGAATGGATTTTAATGAAATATGGTAAGCAGCTGGAAGATTAGCCATGATTTATTTTTCCCAACTTTATTTTTGTAGTTCTTACTTATTGAATCCAATATTAAACATTCGCTTTATTCGCGAACATGACCATACACGACGAACATCGAAACCAACGAACACTACAAAATCAAAATGTGTGGGCAACAGCAAGCGGTTCGCGAACCAGCCCACATACAAGAACAACACAGCGAGCGCGAGCATGCTAGGCGAGCATGTTCGTCGTTTGTGCCTATACTTATTCAACGACTGAACGGTTTTGAATGAAATTATGTAGGCGGATAGATGATTTCATTAGATTCCCGTTGGTCGGTAGCATCGCACGGGTATCTGCTAGTATATAATAAACTTACAAATGCTTTTTTCGACAATCGAAATAATCAAACTTGAATGCGTAAGTTTGTTAATAAATTAATTTAAAATTCTAAAATAATAAAAGTAGATATTGGACTACTCTCTTTTCGAGGGACATCAAGCGCTAGCTTGAAAAAGGCCCTGTCATTCAGCCATTTTATCAGAATAATAACAATATCACTGCAAAAAGAATTGAAATCGAACAAACAAAACTAAACAACTCCAAATTATGTGAGAAATTTCTCAGTAAATGATTTGATATTGAACCAAATTTGCAAGGTTTACTGGCATTTTTTAAATTTTATTACTAAATTCCCCAAATTTTAAAAGGTTTTTAAAACTTGACCAGTAATAAATCAGTGAATTGATTCAGTGAAATTATTAACTTTTAGTGAGTAGATTTATCATAACAGATTTCTCCCATAATTTAAAGTTTTTCAATAACTCTAATTCATATATTTGAAACTAAGACTTTTATAAACATAGACCTTGGTTATGTTTAGACTTATATCAAATGAGTTTTTCACGACTATCTTGCTCTTACACGCATGTTTTTGTATTATAGAAGAATTTGGTTCTTTTTTCAACATTTATGTTTTGTGGTTTGATAAATTTTAGTAGAAAAAATTATGAAATATAATGGTTTTATGAATTGTCTACAATCTCCACAATTGTGAATTGTCTACGTGTAGACAATCATGTAGTCTAATGGCGTTTTTATTTTGCAATCCGGAATTCTTACCCGATCCGGGATCCCAACTGAACACTTTTGTGTGATTCTGACGATTCTGAATTTTAATGAGGTTGTATGTGTGAAAATAATTATGTACGTGAGAATATTCAAATTCAAAAAAAAAATGTTTGTTGCACAATTATGATACAAAAAAATGACAACAGTCGAGTTTGACGTTCAAGTATATGAATGTTTGAGTGCTTCTGGTTCTGATTCTGATTTCAAACCCAGAAGCAAAATTCTCTTCTTTTCAGAATTAGAACTGTCATTTTTTCCCAAGTGAACGTTTTCAGAAGAGTCCGGAAGGCTTCCGGATTGCCAAATAAAAACGACATAAGTCTACATGGCACAACACTGTATAACTATATAAGCCAGAGGCAAGGATGTCTAAAATAAAAAAGCATTATGATAATGTTCGTTCGTGTATTTTCTGCGAAAAAATTGGCAGGTGGTGAGTTTTAAGAGTAGTGATACGAATCTCAAATCTTGTTTGTTTAGTTCCTAAAACAGCTTTCAAAAAATGTAATCTGATAAATGTAATGGGTAAATTTCAAAACGTTAAAAATTAATTGTTTGTATTGAAGGATTATTAAAAGTAATTAGTTGGCAAGAACAAGCATATTGTTGCAATTATTATGTAAAAAGAAGTGGAGTTCAAATAACATTTTTGAAGATTAATATTGAATCTGAAATGAAATTAATAAAAACCGAGCGAGAAAACGCGTTAATTTTTAAAATTCAATTTTAAATTTAAAAAAAAAGAAATATCAAAATAGCCCAAAACAAATGCCACGACGAAACTAGAGATGGGGCTTGGGCGCACTTCATACACCTCGTATTTTCACCACCCTTTACCTCTGTTGAGGATTCAACAGAATATTTTATTCTATAGAAATTTTTCCAGCGATCGTGAAACTCCCAAGGAATAAACATCCCTCGAACAAAAAATCTTATAAAATTACACCGAAATTCCCTGGGAAAGTTTATTCCCGATACCAAAAAATTCCGAGGGAAACTTTTTAGCTTTTGTATTCACGATAACCCCCAATAAACGAAATGAGAATACAAAATGAGAACTTTGGCACAATTTTTTTCGTTTTTAAAAAAACAACATGCACCAAGATTCAGTTATTTCGGCGAGTGAAGTGAGAAATTACTCGCCTTACTCGCCGACTCATATTACTTTCCGCCAAAAAGTGGTTCAGCTATTTAATGTCGATTTCGTTTCAATAATTAGGATTCGCTACTAAAACCAATACTTTTTGGATTTGAAACGAACGATTACGGACCGAATCTCTTTTTGGGACTGTGTGTGTTGCCTGGCAGCTCTAAAAAAAAAACAAATCTTCAATTCGTTAAAACATCATTATTTCGTTTTAATTTCCCGATTCCGACGCGGGGGAGTTCCTAAACCCACTTGCACTTTTTTATTATTTGTTTCCAAGAAGTTTTTAACAATTTTTTTTATTTTTTAATGCGTTAATTTCCTTTTGCTGTACACTGCCACAAAATAAAAATTAATTCACAACACAACAATTGAGAAACTTCAAAACAAATATTGTAGCGTGTGTAAGAATCTGTGCACAAATGCGTTTTGAATCCGTCTCCAAAAAGAGATTCAATACGGATCTGTTTTTCCAGAAAAATATTGGTTTTAATTTGAAACGAATTTGATTTTCAGAAAAAAATTGACGGCGGATCGACGACAAGTCGATGTTTTTGTTGAAACGAAATCGACATAAGTGAAATGAGTATGTTCGAACTTAGTTTCGAACACCTAAATGTCTTGAAGCAACAACAAATTGTAGGTAGCTACAATGCTACATACATACATAAGCAAAGAAAATGTAAACAAATAAATCAAAACAAGAAAATGTTCAATAAATTATATCCAAAAGAAGTATTTATATTAAATACACATATTTATACACTTACATCTACATGTTTTGTACATTAATTACAAATCCACAAGTTCTACATTGTTATACTGTCCAGAAAAATAGGCAGTACACGTCTTATGGGAAAGCTTTTTCAAAATCATTAGGGTGAAATATTTTTGCACCATACTAAATTGGAAGAACTTCTCCATAAAAAGTGGGTGCCCGTGTACATACATATACAAAATAATAAAAAAAATTGCATTGCATCTGACGCAGACCCAACGTCCTACTCAACGCACATCCGAGTGTGTGTGGACTGAATTGCGTTTGCTGTGGCTGCTGCCAGGTTTAAAAAAGCGAAATCCCCAAACTTAATATAAAAACAGCCAAATTAAAAAAAATTTCACCCATACATTACCAAACTCAAAAATCGTAAATTAAAATAAATAAAAGCAACTTGCAATTTTGGAGTCAAAAAATTTATTTAAAAAACAAAACACAACCAATACATATATAATATAATAATATAAAAGGAACTTCACAGAAAGAACAGTTAGAATTTGAGTATTTACATACTGCATTGTACAGGTATTTGGTTTGACGTACGTCATTTATTTTAGGGAGGAGAAAGAAATCGATCTTTAGTGGCTGCGTTCAGAATCACTATTTCGATTACTTTATTCAGCATGCACGAATTGAAAAGATATAAAGTTTAAGTGCAAATTAGAAAAATAAAAAAAGTATTAGGATTTCGATTCAAAAAATTAAAATCGCCAAATACGAGAAATACCACTATTTATAGGGTACATCACCAAACAAGTTTTTTAGTCGCAAAAATAAATTTAAAGTCGCCAGTTTGGCGATAAATCGCCATATCTGACAAGCCTGGCTGCTGTTGCTATTCAACCCCCATTAAATATTGATGTGCTTTCAGAGTTACCCGTGTCGATTTGTTAACTCGTTCGGTTGTTTTCCCTTAGGTTTCTGTTGAGGTGCTTTTGATTTGAGAGCTTTAAAAAAAGTTCGAACGATGAGTCTTATCGTGAAGTATTTTCACTTTTTGCACTTCTTTTAATGTGTGGAAAATACGTTTAAGTGCAGTTACAAGATTTTAAGCTCTTTTCTTTGAAGAAGAACATTATTTGCGTTGATTTTCTTAGCGCGCGGTTAATTAATGTGAAGCGAATTAAAAATGGCATCGGTGTGTCCGACACTTCGAGCAGGTGGTTGAGTCGAAAATGTGGGAAATATAGTTTTTCGGAACGCTCTGTAATAAACCTAGGTGAAGATAGCAGCACCAGCAATTGGAGCAACAGCACCAACTCCTTTTCTGAATAAAATATTTTGTAAATATAGTTATTTAAAAAAATTAATTTATATTTATTTTTGTTATTTAATTTATAAATAATAACCGTGTTTTATTGGGAAATTTATCCGCCGTAATTTTATCCCTCGTAGCATTTTACATACAATTCGCTACGGTCGACAAAAAGCTAAAGTAGAATCTACGGTGGATGGCTGGTTGACGTTCAGTCGAGTCTCGATCCTGATTTTGTTAGTTTTGTTGGTACGATTGATAATTTAATTGAATCTCGATGGATGTGTTCATGGAGTGTTATAAATATTAATTTAAGACAAATCGATCTTCTTGATTCTTTTTTTTTAATAGTTGGCCAGTTTATATTTCTCAAATCTTAGATAACTTCATTTTTTAATAAATTATAAGCTGTTCTTCTGAAAAGTTTCTGACTTTTACTATTAAAAACTGTATTCTTTCAATTGCTCAATTATATTCTGAAGTACGTCTAAAATTGCACCTATATCTGCAATTGTGCATACCTCTAATGTCAATTAATCAATTTTAACAAATTTTGATATCCATTTTAAAAATAAACCAATATTTATCGAATGAATTCCGTTTTACTTTTATTTTGGACTAACCAAGCCCGATTTTCGTTTTGTGTTCAATTTGTATTGATAGTTGTAAATAAACGGAGTTTGGTGAAAAAAATCATCTTTTTATTTAGAACTACAAAAAAGCAATTTGAGAAGACAAACCGCATTGGGTGGAACTGCACTATAGAGGAATTGCTTGACACTGCGCCGCAAAATATTTATTCGTATAAAATTCTATGAGCTATAAGGCCAGAGGCTCGCACATATGCAACTTTCAGTTTTGCAACAGTTTGGTTGCTAAAGTGAATACCCTGGACTTATATGAGAGTGCGGGCACATGCAAAAACTATTCACTCCGCGATTCGAGCAACTTAAGAGTTTGTGTTTTGGATCAAATCGAACGATAGCCCCAAGTAAGTTCTTCAGTTTGTATCACATCGAACTATAATGTAACTGCGGGCACATTAAATCAAAATGATGTTTGTGTGTTTGTTTATCTCGTTGATTGATTTTTAAGTTGCTTACGTGCGCGATCATTGTTCAACTAGTGATTAAACTATTTCGTTTCGGCAAAATTGCATGTGCGCGCCTAGCCTAAACGCACTAAGTGGAAACTGAACTCACAAAATGTGCTTTTTCTTCAATGTTAATGGACGTTGGCCATGGGTGTTATTCGATTTACTACTTGGACATGGACTGGGCATACATTTTTGTGATCCAAAATGGTGAAATGGCAAACCAAATGTTAACTTTTTGTTACTTACTCCGCGTATGTTAAGTGCAGTCTGATGAGTAAATATTGAATTGAAAGTAAAACATACTCAGAAAATAAATTTGTAAATTGACTTGAAAAATAAAACTCTAGCTATCGATAAGCTCAGAAAATAAATAAAAGCATGAAATATAAGGGGAGTGAACAATTTAAACTACGTTGTAGTGTGCGTTCCAAACCAAGAAACATTAAATGGAATCAAGTAAATCACCGGCACTTTTGTTTCCTCGTGTGAAATGCATAGACCATATTTAAAGCAATACAAAATTGTACTGTGTAAAAAGGGACTTGACCATAGTCTATGAACAAAGCCATTCGCTTATCATTTCAGTTCTGTTGGTGCAAAATGAATGTTCGAATTTAAAACTGCAATTGCAGAAAAAATGAAAACAAGAAATAGGTTTGTTACATAAATTAAATATTGCTACGTTTTTCTACTTTCTATTTTATTTGAATAAAATCTAATTATTGTTCATAATTTTGATATTTTCTTAATTTTACTTTGCAAAAGAATATTTCATTACTTGTGACTGCTGTGCAGGGGTACCAATTTTACAAAAATAAAAAAGCTACGGTCAATGCTACGGTCGATGCGTTTTTTTGGGAATTACTTACGGTACAATGGATAGATTCCCAATAAAACACACCTAATCTTAATGAATAAATGTTTTATTTTTACTTGTTTTTTATTTAAAAGGGATTTGGCCTACGGGCACCTTTTATCTTACCTCATGGTGGTGTGGAAAAAGATAAACAAAAATTATAAGCAAAACGATTAAATAAAAATTCTTATCTAAAAAAGGGCGGTAACCCTACATACTATTCTTTCATGTCTGAGTCCATTTAAAATGCACACTACGAAAACCCTGTAAGAGCTTTCTTGGGTAACAGATTTATGCAACTCACTGTAGCGGGAATGAGAGGCAAACGTCCTATCTTGCCTGTACTGCCCTATTTTGCCCATTTTTCTGACACAGTTTAATAATGTGATTTATAAGATTATTGCAAATCATTTTTTAAAATATTTTTTATAGTTTGTTGGATTCGTTTGGGCTAGTTCGTTGTGATTGTAATTTTTATTTCGTGTACGTGAATAGGTGTGAAACAATTTCTTTGAGAAAAAAGCAAATACTTAAGCAAACACGTAAATACACCAACAAATGCACCAAGTCACTGCTGAAATCTCAGGCGAGTAATCTGACATTTTATTTCACTCTCACTCCCTCACTTTTACTAGCTGAAGCGATTTTTAATCAAAAGTGACTCATCTCACGCACTGAACTAAAAGAACCTCGGTGATGGTTTCGTTTCTTTTATTACATAATCTAGCACCATCTTATTCTTTCGTTCGCCTTAAGAAATTAAGCGAATATTTTAACCTATAATGACGTTCGCATAAGGGGAATTTTTCGGAACAAGCGAAAAGTAAAATGTCACATTTTCCGGTTGGGATGTTGGTCGGGAGAAATAAGGCTGATTATGAATAAAATAGCCGTGTTTTATTGGGAAATTTATCCGCCGTAAGTTTATCCCTCTTAGCATTTTACATACAATTCATTACGGTCGAAAAAAAGCTAAAGTAGAAGCTACGGTGGATGGCTGGTTGACATTCAGTCGAGTCTCGATTCTGATTTTGTTAGTTTTGTTGGTACGATTGATAATTGAGTGAATCTCGATGGCTGTGTTCATGGAGTGTTATAATTATTAATTTCATTCGTAAGACAAATCGATCTATTTGATTCTTTTTTTTTTAATAGTTGGCCAGTTTATATTTCTCAAATCTTAGATAATTCCATTTTTTAATAAATTATAAGCTGTTCTTCTGAAAAGTTTCTGACTCTTACTATTAAAAACTGTATTCCTTGCTCGTTCTTTTCTGAAGTACGTCTAAAATTGCACCTATATCTGCAATTTTGCATACCCCTAATATCAATTAATCAATTTTAACAAATTTTGATATCCATTTTGAAAAAAGAATCCAATATTTATCGAATGAATTCCGTTTTTCTTCTATTTTTGACTAACTTAATACCAATATTCGTTTTGTGTTTAATTTTTATTGATAGTTATAAATAAACGGAGTTTGGTGAAAAAAAATCATCTTTTTATTTAGATCTACAAAAAGCAATTTGAGAAGACAAACCGCATTGGGTGGAACTGCACTATAGAGGAACTGCTCGACATTGCGCCGCAAAATATTTATTCGTTTGAAATTCTATGGGCTATAAGGCTAGGCGCGCACATATGCAACTTTCAGTTTTGCAACAGTTCTGTTGCTAAAGTGAATACCATGGACTTATATGAGAGTGCGCGCATGCAGTCCGCGATTCGAGCAACTTAAAAGTTCTTCAGTTTGTATTACACCAAACTATAATGTAACTGCGCGCACATTAAAGCAAAATATTGTATGTGTTTTGGTTTATCTTGTTGATTTATTTTAAGTTGATTATGTGCAACTATTGATTAAACTATTTCGTTTCGGAAAAATTGCATGTGCGCGCCTAGCCTAAACGCACTGAACAACTGAACTTCACAAAATATGCTTTTCTACACTGTTTAGTGGACGTTGGCCATGGACGGTATTCGCAAAACTACATGGACATGGACTGGGCGTACATTTTTGTGATCCCATTGTTTTTTTTTCTGGACATATGCATGGAAATGGCAAACCAAATGTTAAGTATTTGTTCCTTACTCCGCGTATGTTACGTGCAGTCTGATGAGTGAATATTGAATTGAAAGCTAAACATACTCAGAAAATAAATTTGTAAATTGACTTGAAAAATAAAACTATAGCTATCGATCTACTCAGAAAATAAATAAAAGCATGAAATATAAAGGGAAAATGTAAGGGGAGTGAACAATTTAAACTACGTTGTAGTGTGCGTTCAAAACCAAGAAGCGTTAAAAGGAAACAAGCAAATCTCCGGCAATTTTGTTTCCTCGTGTGAAAGTCATAGACGATTTTTAAAGCAATACAAAAGTTGTCCTGTGTAAAAAGAGACTTGACCAAAGTCTATGAACAAACCCATTCGCTTATCATTTCCTTTCTATTGGTGCAAAATGAATGTTCGAACTTAAAATTACAAATGGAGATAAAATGAAAACAAGAAATAGGTTTGAAACATAAATTAAATATTGGTACGTTTTTCTACTTTCTATTTTATATGAATAAAAGCTAATTATTGTTCATAATTTTGATATTTACTTAATTTTACTTTGCAAAAGACTCTTTCATTACTTGTGACTGTTGTGCAGGGGTACCATTTTTACAAAAATAAAAAAGCTACGGTCCATGCTACGGTCGATGCGTTTTTTTGGGAATTACTTACGGTACAATGGATAGATTCCCAATAAAACACACCTAATGTATGCGTTTACTTATTTTGTTGACAGCAAAACAACATTTCTGCAAAATGTTTAATAAAAATTTGATACTAGGACTCATATTTCATCTTTTCGGAACATATTTTGAAAGTGTTTCACGAAAAACTTCTGTTTTGCTTAATTTTTTTTAAGTTTTGTTCCTGCAACGCGTTAACAAAACAAAAGCCTTGCAAACTTATAGCGAGTTTTATTCAAGAAAAAAATGTGCCCTATCTGCCAAAAGATTTGATCTTTTTGAATTTTGAGTTTCATTGCAACAAAAAGAGCAAATCTAGATCAAATCTCAACACGAAGGATTTGATCCCTGATGGGTTGATGTGACCTTAAGGCAAACATACATGAAGTCTTTTCTGTCAAACGTCAAATGGAAAACATTTTGTTATTAATTTGTTGTGAACTTGTGCCAGTCTGTGCTAAAAAAATATAAAGAAAAATAAACAAATAATGTTTATATGAACAATGTTCCATCCCTAAATGAAGTCTGAGGAAGTGCGTAATGTCAAAATATTGTGTGTATGAGTTATTCACCAATACTACAACTAAATCTGGAAAAATGTTTCATTGAAAAGATTTATGGGGTTTTCGTTTGGTAAATTTATATTTTGATCTATAAATTGATTTTTTTCGTAAGCATTCGAATATGTTTTCCGATTGGGTTTTATTTGCTATAGTATTGGTGTATATTTGTGTCTGTGAAACAGCTATAGGTATCAGCTGTCTTGTCAAACTGATGGCTGTTAATTATAATGCATAGTGGGTTTAGTAAAAGAGGGATAGATCTATCGAAAAATCCAGATCTGCAAAATTGATTTAAAATCAAAAAATAAATCAATTATTTGGCCAATCGAAGGCAAATATTGTCAAAATCAGTTTTCTGACAGATCTAAATCAAAAATAAATTGATTTGTGTTACCAAACGATAACCACATAAATATCGATTTTGAGAGATCAATGATTTACGATCGGCAGATGATTTACGATCAGCATTTGATTTACGATCAGTAGACGATTTATGATCCTAGTTTTATTTTCTATATTCTTTATACAAATTTGTACTATCTTTGGTAAATTTTCTAAATTGTTGCTTAAATTCTTTTTTTTTTTTTTAACTCGCCCTCTTTACAACTCAAATTAAACCATGAATTTTCCTTAGCTTTGATTTTGTCATATTTAGTATACAAATTTCTCATGATTATTAAGAATATGTTGAACCAAATTACTGCTTACTTCAGTACAATTTAGAAAAAAATAATAAAATATAAAAATAAATAAATATTTAATGGAAATTTCTTTTTCAGTTTGTTGGCGCCATTTTTAAAAAATATCAGCAAAAGGGGAAATTTATAATAAACAAGATATGGATATTGGCTGGCATCTATTATCAACATAATGTTTTACTAAAACATGCTTCCATTTCAGGTAATATAATTGTATATTTTATTTGATTGATTTTATTCGTGCAATATTTAAAAATTATATACACAAACCGTTTTATCGCCCGGTGCAATTTGAAATTGCACTTAAAATATTCTTATACTGGAAATTAATTTGTAATTATAAAAGTGTCTTCAGTGCTTCTAATCTGAATCTGTATCATCTGATGATTTGCTGTGTTTCCTGGACTTCTTGCTTCGTTTTTTCTTTTTATCCTTAGAAGATATTGAACGCTTTTCCTCTTTATCTTTTTCTTTTTTTTCACTTGGTTTTGGATTATCTGAAATTTGCTTTTTGGTATTATCATGATCTTGTAGTTTTAATAATGTTTCCTTTTTCAAATTTTCCAATTCTTGCAATTCCTTGGCAGTTCTCTCCTTTTCTTCATCTTCAAGTCTTTGCTTTTCGGCACGACGTTCTTCTTCTTTGGCAATTTCTTTGCGCATATGATCTTTGAATAATTGAAGGGCTTCAGCGCGTTTTAGCATTTTCTCTCTCGCAAGCTTTTCCTGTTCTTCTTGAGGATTCATGTGGGATGCGCTGGAGCTGGATTGATGACTGGGCGATGATTTTCGTGGAGATCTCGATCTGGAACGCTTCTTGCCTTGTCGATCGCGAGAAGTGTAAGATTGCTTCGATTTGCTAGGAGAGGCAGATCGACGATCATAGCTGTGTTCACCTCCACGACTGTCACGCCTACGGCGGGGGCTACGAGAACGTGATCTATTCGGACGCCGACGTCTATCATTTGATTTTTCGACTGATGACCTCCGATTAACTGGAGAACGCCGATCAGTTGATGATCTGCGTCTTGTAGGTGATTTTCGATCATCAGAGTACTTTCGATTAGTTGGTGATTTACGGTCAGTAGATGACCTGCGCTTGGGAGATGATCTACGATTAGATGATTTACTAATTTCCGGTGACCTACGATCAGTAGATGATTTACGTTTGGCAGGAGATCGGTTCCCACTAGATGGTTTTTCCTTATGTGGAGATCTATTATCAATAGAGGCTCTGCGATTATTTGAGGGTTTCCGTTCAGTTGATGATTTACGATTAGCAGGTGATTTACGATCGGCAGATGATTTACGATCAGCATTTGATTTACGATCAGCAGGCGATTTACGATCAGTAAAAGATTTATGATCACCAGAAGACTTACGATTACTATGGGATTTAGAATCAGCAGTTGATCTGTGGTCAGCAGGTGATCTGCGGTCATCAGGTGATCTGCGATCAGTAGAAGCATTACGATTTGCTGGTGATCTACGATCAGTAGACGACCTGCGATTAGATGTCGATCGATGATTAGCAGGCGATCGACGATCTCCAGATAATTTACGATTGATTGGGGATTTGCGATCGGGGGAAGACCTGCGCTTTACAGGTGATCTGCGGTCGGAGGATGATTTGCGCTTAGCTGGTGATTTACGATCGCTGGATGAACGGTGATTAATAGGTGAACGACGATCACCAGATGAACGGCGATCACCAGGAGAACGACGATCACCATGTGAACGACGATCTGCAGGCGAACGGCGATCACCAGATGATCGACGATCTGCAGGTGATCGACGATCTGCAGGTGATCGACGATCTGCAGGTGATCGACGATCTGCAGGTGATCGACGATCTGCAGGTGATCGACGATCTGCAGGTGAACGACGATCTGCAGGTGAACGACGATCTGTAGGTGAACGACGATCACCAGATGAACGACGATCTGCAGGTGAACGACGATCACCAGATGAACGACGACCACCAGGTGAACGACGAACGCCAGGTGAACGACGATCAAAAGGTGAACGACGATCAAAAGGTGACCGACGGCGTATTGGCGATCGTCGATTGCGGAAACGATCAAACGACCTCGACCTCTGCCGACGTCGATCTACAAAACCACCTCCATTGTTTCCACCGAATCCTCGACGACCGAAATTACGGCGGCGTGGAGATCTAAAATCATTCCTTCGATTCGAAAATCTATTACGCCTGTCTCCATCTCTAGAATTAGACCGACGACGTCGATCTCTCATGTCTGGCGAACGTCCTCGTGGAGAACCACGTGGAGAAACTCTTCTATCTCTCCGAGAATCTTTTCTATCTCTGTCGTCTGAATTAGTTTTAAATGGCGATTTCTTCTCCACTGACTCACTTCTTGATCTTTTTTCCTCATTTTCGCTTCCAACTTGATCTTCATAATCCAAAGCATTCATGTCCACAAGTTTCTTTTGGTCTCTTTCCACAGACTTCATTAATGTCCCTTCAGATAGTTTCTCCTTCGGATAATCATGATGATCACGAGTGTCCACATCCTTGTCGATGCGTTTTTTTCCCGCATTTGGTTTTTCATATGCATTTGCATCCAATTCGTAGAATGATTTTTTTGTATCTTTGAGCCTTACTTCTTCGTGGCGTTTTTTGCGCTCTACTTCGCGTCTTCTGATTTCCTCCTCTCGCATTTGTTTTTCTTCTTCCATCTTTTCTAAATCGGAGAGCTTTATAGTTCTCTTCTGAGCCTGTTTCCAATGTGGTGGGGTTACACTACGAGAACGACTGCGTGATCGTGATGGAGTGCGATAGCGCTATTTGAAAGAAAATTTATTAAATGTATAAATCAAAAAAAAAAGTATGGATTATAATTAAACTTACGAAAACTCCACGTCCTTTGACTACACGTCCACTCCGCGAAGTAGGAACTCTCTTCTTAGACCATCCGAATGCATTACGACCGCCAGTGTCACGTCGATTTCTATTTCCCTCATCCCTCTCCTTACGTTCTTCATCACGTGAGGTATTGTCCGCAGATGCATCGCGTTTGGGCCCTCCACGCATTAGGAATTTATTAGACACCTATATTATGAGGGTAAGTTATATCTTCTATTAATTTAACTGAATTATGAACTTACTTCTGGAATTTCGTCAGGATCTATTTTTGTTATAGATACTAAGGGATGTATCTCGCCTTCTTCTAACGTCCCTGAATCAGCATTGTCCTTATTGGCATCATCGATTCCTTTTTCTTCTTCAGATCTGCAATTAGAATTTGTTTTTAATTTACAGTAACGAAATGATTCCCAAATAAATTTTTTATATGGATATTTGTTTAAAAAAAAGTTCCGATTTATCTCCAAGCCACATTTCTGCTTGAATTTAAGATTTCAAGATTTCAATCAACTTCATGTATGAATATCTATCAAACCGTTTTTTTTTTAAATAAATTAAACGATTAGATATTTTCTTTGAGTTCATTTCGAACTCTTAAACGCCGCGCCGTCATGAACACATACAAAAAGTACAAGTCCACATATGGTTTCTCTTTTTAAGGGATCTCAGATTTAAAAAGACATTACGGGTATTCACGATCTGGTGTACCAAGTCTTGTAAAATTGTAGAATTTTATTTCTTTACAACAAACTGTGAACACACCTTTACTAATCTGTAGCAACACTGAAGCAAATGTCAAAATCTATTTCACATTTGTTCTGAAGAAGGCTTAAGTTTGTGTTAAAAAAATCTTACACTCTTGTATTTTTCTGTTACAATAGGGTTCGGGTAATGTAAAAGTGTAAGATTTTGACATTCAGTATATTTTGTTGTTGTAGTGCAAAAAAATGCTACACTTTTACAATGATACAAGACCAGATACATCGGATCGTGAATACCCCTATTGTAAAAGTGTAGCATTTTTTTGCACTACAACAACAAAATATACTGAATGTCAAAATCTTACACTTTTACAATACCCGAACCCTATTGAGGGTATTCACGATCCAATGTAACTGGTCTTGTATCGTTGTAAAAGTGTAAAAGTGTAGCATTTTGTTGCACTACAACAACACAATATACTGCATGTCAAAGTCTTACACTTTTACACTTTTACTATACTCGAACCCTATTGTAACAGAAAATTACAAGAGTGTGAAATTTTTTTAACACAAACTCTAGATATTTCAGAGCAAATGTGAAACAGATTTTGACATTTGCTTCAGTGGTGCTTCAGATTAGTAAAGGTGTGTTCACTGTCTGTTGTAAAAAAAATAAAATTGTACAGTTTTATAAGACTTGTTACACCAGATCGTGAATACCCCTATTGTAACAGAAAAATACAAGAGTGTAAAGTTTTTTTAATACAAACTATGCCTTCTTCAGAACAAATGTGAAGCAGATTTTGACATTTGCTTTAGTGTTGCTACAGATTAGTAAAGGTGTGTTCACAGTTTGTTGTAAAAAAATAAAATTTTACGATGGATTGTAAAAATTAAATATTGAACATACTCTTCTTGCTTTGATCTTTTTTTGTCCTTTTTCTTCTTTTTATCCTTTCGTTTCTTCTTTTCGGATGAAGAATCCTCTGAAGAACTCTCGTCGTCTGAAGATGCTGCTCGTTTCTTTTTCTTTTTATCCTTTTTAACTGAAAACAAAAACTTAACTGTTAGAATTTTTCTAAAATTTTATTTTTTCTTATGTTTTGAATAATTATCAATTATTTAGACAGTTTAACTATAGTTTTTAAATTTCAGTTGTATTCTTTTTTTTTACAAAAAAAATCCGAATTTGATTGACCCAGTAACAAAATCTTAAAAGCTAATTTTTGAACTTATAATTCAAAATGGCAAGATTAAAAAAATCAGAGGTATAGCTTGAACCAAATCACTAGGCCAAGGGTCGGTTGCGCAGAGGGAGGATTCAAGAGAACAACAATGTTGCGCAAGAGATGAAATACTTTTTTTGACAACTGCAAAATCAACCACGATCATACCTCATGTAAATAAAGTACATGGAAGGTGATTGTATCTTTCAAAATTAATGAGACGAGCAAAGAAATTTGCAGAAAGATGCTCAGTATTTTGGGCAAAAGAATTGATTAAAGTAATAATATATCAAAATTAGTTATGAAGAATTTCTTGAAATTTTAAGAATAAATGCAAAAACAATACAAACGCATTTACATACGTAGGTATTGTTTTTGTTCCTTATTTTGTGGACTGTAATTATGATTTTAATTTGAGATTTTTTGCTACCTTTAGTCCAAATTAATATGCGTTCCGCCCAGGTACTACAGTTGGGCTCATCAGTTAGATGCTGTAGTACCTTTCTAAGACGCAATATTTTATTCGATGGCTACCCACACAAAAATAAAATTTACAGCTTTTAAGCACTGTGAATTATATTCTTCTAGGGGAATTCGGTCGAATTCAGACACCTAGAAAATAATACCCGTGGTCTGAAGTTCTTGAAATGTATATTCGTCCGTTGATCTTTTTGTGCATTGGCTTCAGATATGAAGAACAATCGCCCTTATTGCGATAGTCCTTCAACGCCATACCAAAATACAGCACAAGAATTTGCCATTGCGTATGGCGTTGAAGGCCAACTGGCGTTTATGTTCATGTGGAATGTATTCATTTAGTGACGTTTGTCATAATTTCGTATTGCGTTAGTCGTTTTTAAAGCAAAAACGGATGTTAAAACGCCAAATTTAGTCGTTCAGAAGATTGCAAACGGCAGAGCTAAAAATAGTGACACAATGTATTGTTTTTGTTTGTTTTATTAATTATAGGCAGTCGGCGGGACCAGACGGCATAATACCTACCGAACTCCAGATAACCTCAGATATAATCATACCTATCCTGGAGGTTATTCTAAATGGGTGCCATGACCTAACTTACATCACCTTACTCTGGATAGAAGTGAACGTCATCTTCATTCCCAAAGTAGGCAAAAGTACCCATGTAAAACAGAAGGACCTCAGACCGATCAGTTTATCTTCATTCCTTTTAAAAACTCTAGGAAGACTGATAGAAATTCATTTACGCAGTACAATAAGCCCCAATCTCATTTCTACTGCTCAACACGCATATTGTAAGGAAAAATCGGTTGAAACCGCCTTACACACGCTGGTACAAAATATAGAATATTCATTGCACCATAAAGAGTACATTCTGGTAGCATTCCTAGATATTGAGGGTGCTTTCAACAACGTTAGTAAGGTGGCAATAATCACAGCCCTGAGAAACCTTAAGATATCCGACTCATTGACAAAGCTGATTAGTCAATTGTTAGGCAGCAGAGTAATAAACTCAAACCTGGGCGACTACTCAGAAAGAAGGTATGTCAGCAGAGGGACTCCACAAGATGGTGTTTTATTCCCACTTATATGGAACACAGTGGTAAACGAAATGCTGATTGACATGTAAGCAGAGGGATATAAGGTAATAGAATATGCCGATGATGTTGCCATTGTTGTAACGGGTAAGCACGCTCCAACTCCAGTAGACTTAATGCAAAATGCTCTCAATCGACTAAAAATTTGGGCAACCAAATGTAGTCTGAATATTAACCCAACCAAGACAGAACTTATCCTCTTCACTAGGAAATATAAAATTCCCCAACTTATACCGCCATCAATAAATGGTACGCCACTGGCTTTCTCAGACGAAGCCAAATATCTATGTATCATACTAGATAAAAAGCTAAGTTAGAAATCCAATATACAAGAAAGAGTAAGAAAAGCAACAGTTGCACTCTTCTCTTGCAAAAAAGCCATTGGAAATAAATGGGGATTATCCCCACAGATTACCCATTGGTTGTTCACAGCGGTCGTTAGACCGATACTTACTTAAGGGGTAGCAGTATAGTGGACTGCATTGGAGAAAGTCACATATTGTAACAAATTAAATAAGGTCCAAAGGTCAGCCAGCTTATGTATCAGTGGAGCACTCTGCTCCACACTTTCCGCTGTCCTTGAAATACTACGTAACCTTACACCCCTCGATATTTTTAGCAAACAAGTGGCTGCGAGTACAGCTATTCATCTCAAAGCCATCTCTCAATGGGCTAGCAATTCGACAGGCCATTCTAATATTCCGAACAAGGTCGGAGCAAAACTAGGACGATCCTACTACACCACACACCAGCTTAACATCGACAAGAACTTCCAAGTTACCATCCCACCAAGATCAGATTGGGAGGATAAGAGGTTCTTAAAAGATGAGTCAGCCCACGGTTCGAAAACCGAAGAGGGACTAAATCTTAGTCTCTCTTTCCGTCTCCCTGACCATTGTAGCGTGTTTCAAGCCGAAATTCTGGCGATTAAAGAGTTGTTATCCTGGCTAAGGGAAAACGTGATATCTACATCGCATATCAGCATATTCTCCGACAGCCAAGCAGCCCTCAAATCACTTGGCGCTGTTTCCACAAACTCTAATTGCCCGCAACTGTCGATCATCTCTCAGGGAGATGGCAGAACAGTTTAACATTCACCTGATTTAGGTGCCGGGACAGTGATTTATTGGGAAACTGCAAAGCCGACGAACTCGCCAGAAAAGGAAATGGAAGAAATCGGTATGCCTATCGCTACAAGCAAACTATTGTTGCATCAAAACTCCATAAAACAAATAAATTTTGATGGTTAAACATCACTACGTGCCTGGCCACCAGACAAATCTGGCCAGTAATAGACCCAAGACGCACGAAAAGTTTGCTCTCTTTGAGTAGGAAACATCTTGGTAGACACGCCAAAAGACTTGGCGTTTTCTCCACTGACTTTTGCAGAAGCTGCATGGACGAGGAGGAAGAATAGACTATCTCACATCTTCTTTGTTCATGTCCTGCTCTCTCCCAAGGACGAAGATTACACCTGGGGGAATACTTTTTCGACGACACCAGTGATCTTAGACACATTGAGATTCACCGCTTCATTCGAGGCTCCAACTGGTTTGATTAAAGAGTAAATTTCTCTTCATGTGGTATCACAATGGACTTGTATAAGGTCTAAGTGTGTCAGCTGATTTCCTGGCGACCACTTCAACCTTACCTAATTATAGGTAACAAAGAAGTTTCTTAGAGTAAAAATAACAAAATGAGAAACATGTTAAGCTCATGGAAGCAAATAAAAACCTAGACAAATATTTTAGAGGGTGTGTCGACAGAAGTCAAGTCGGTTGGAGTGTGAGTCCTTGGCTAAGAAATTAAATTGTATTGGACCACCAACACGAAATGAAAAAAAAAAATAACCGAAAGTAGGCAATTAATTGTTAAACGCTTGAAAATAAATACTAGTGCTTGTTCTTAGGTTTAGCTTGACGCCAAATTGAAGGTTAAATAGAAGTTCATAATACTACCTAAACATCATTTCAACATTTTTTTTAAAAAACCTCCACCTGTGGCTTTAATTTATTTTTATTAAGTCGGTATACCTACACATTTTGTGAGCATAATAATCACTATTCAGACAATTCCATTAGATTTGTTTTGGATTGAATCCATCGCCTTTGTACAACTAAATCTTTTTTCCTTCTTTCTTCCCCGTGCTCATCATTGTCAGGGCTGCTTCATGAGAAATAGCTAGCCACACGTACCCACATTTTGTACATTTTTTCAAACATTTGTACTGTGGTAAGCAAATTTTCATAAAATAGTTAAGAACAAATTTTATGGAACCAAAACAACGACCGAGCCGTGCTTAATTTAAATGCTAATTGATGCAATTTCTTACTTAAGAAAAAACTGTAAAGTTTTAGTTTTATATCTACATTAATATTTTGGATCAAATCTAAATAAATTTAAAAAATATGCTTACAAACACGGAGCTGTTGTTCCCTGATTTCAATGGGTATATTCAGACGTCGGTCCGATAGCATATCTAAGATATGTTAGTATCTACTTAAGTTCCTGAACAACCAACATCGAATAGGTTAAATTTGTATGGGTTTGTGCATATGTTTTTGACATTTCTCATGGGATACAAAAGTATACCAACGTTTTTCGAATAGCTTAAGATTTTTTATCAGCAGCAGTTGTTTTGTCATCAGCTGTATTTTTACATGGGAATATAACAACACCAACCTATCCGTATAGCTATAGTTCAGTTATTGAATGGAGCCAATTCCAATTAAAATTTATTTGTCAAAATATCAGCTGTTGTAGTGGATCTCATGTGGACTCTAATAGCGAGTTTCATTCAAGAAAAGATGTGCTCTTTCTGACGAAAAATTTCATCTTTTTGAATTTTGAGAGTTTCATTCCAATAAAAAGAGCAAATCTAGATCAGAGATCAACACGAAACATCTGATCTTTGCTGGGTAGGCAGATTTGATCTGAATGCACGCAGCTTTCTCTGTTAAGTCAGTTGTATTGCATACAAATCTGAAGTTTTGAATCAGCTGTTCCTCAAATTAATAATAATTTTTGGGTAGCTTGAGATTTGTGTTTGACAACATATGTTTAGTTCATCAACTGCTTTTTCCTTAGGCGTTACAACAACACAAAGCAATCCGGATTGCTTTAGGTATGTCACCGAACGCGGCCAATACTATAATTAAATTTGGACACAAAGTTTCATTGAAAAGATCAAATCTCCATTTTGAGAGGATATCTTTGAAATTTGAATGAAACTCGCTATAAGAGCGAAGATAAGGCGGGTGTTTAAGTTACGCAATACCGATTTAAAAGCGACACGACTACAAAATCGACAATTGTCGATGAAGTGAAACGACTATCGCAATAAGGGTGAATATGTATTCAGATTTTTAGAACGAGAGTTTTTCTTTCAGTTCAACTTTTCTATTAAACCATTTTTTACATACAGTGATCCCCAAAAGTTTACGTACAGCTAATAACATTCTTTTATTACACACTTTGTTCGAGTTGTACAAGTGAGATAAAGTTTTTTATGAGTTTCACGAAATTAAGCAACGAAATTATATCTACATTAATATTTTGGATCAAATCTAAATAAATTTAAAAAATATGCTTACAAACACCGAACTGCTGTTCTCTGATTTTAATAGGTATATTCAGACGCCTATCTAAGATATGTTAGTATCTACTGAAGTTCCTGAAAAACCAACATCGAATAGGTTAAATTTGTATGGGTTCGTGCATGTTTTTGACATTTCTCATGGGATACAAAAGTATACCAACGTTTTTCGGGTAGCTTAAGATTTTTTTTTCAGCAGCAGTTGTTTTGTCTTCAGCTGTATTTTTACATAGGAATATAACAACACCAACCTATCCGTATAGCTATAGTTCGGTTATTGAATGGAGCCAATTCCAATTAAAATTTCTTTGTCAAAATATCACAGCTGTAGTAGTGGATCTCATGTGGACTCTAATAGCGAGTTTCATTCAAGAAAAGATCTGCTCTTTCTGACAAAAGATTTCATTTTTTTGAATTTTGAGAGTTTCATTCCAATAAAAAGAGCAAATCTAGATCAGATCTCAACACGAAACATCTGATCTTTGCTGGGTAGGCAGATTTGATCTGAATGCACGCAGCTTTCTCTGTTAAGTCAGTTGTATTGCATACAAATCTGAAGTTTTGAATCAGCTGTTCCTCAAATTAATAATAATTTTTGGGTAGCTTGAGATTTGTGTTTGACAACATATGTTTAGTTCATCAACTGCTTTTTCCTTAGGCGTTACAACAACACAAAGCAATCCGGATTGCTTTAGGTATGTCACCGAACGCGGCCAATACTATAATTAAATTTGGACACAAAGTTTCATTGAAAAGATCAAATCTCCATTTTGAGAGGATATCTTTGAAATTTGAATGAAACTCGCTATAAGAGCGAAGATAAGGCGGGTGTTTAAGTTACGCAATACCGATTTAAAAGCGACACGACTACAAAATCGACAATTGTCGATGAAGTGAAACGACTATCGCAATAAGGGTGAATATGTATTCAGATTTTTAGAACGAGAGTTTTTCTTTCAGTTCAACTTTTCTATTAAACCATTTTTTACATACAGTGATCCCCAAAAGTTTACGTACAGCTAATAACATTCTTTTATTACACACTTTGTTCGAGTTGTACAAGTGAGATAAAGTTTTTTATGAGTTTCACGAAATTAAGCAACGAAATTATATCTACATTAATATTTTGGATCAAATCTAAATAAATTTAAAAAATATGCTTACAAACACCGAACTGCTGTTCTCTGATTTTAATAGGTATATTCAGACGCCTATCTAAGATATGTTAGTATCTACTGAAGTTCCTGAAAAACCAACATCGAATAGGTTAAATTTGTATGGGTTCGTGCATGTTTTTGACATTTCTCATGGGATACAAAAGTATACCAACGTTTTTCGGGTAGCTTAAGATTTTTTTTTCAGCAGCAGTTGTTTTGTCTTCAGCTGTATTTTTACATAGGAATATAACAACACCAACCTATCCGTATAGCTATAGTTCGGTTATTGAATGGAGCCAATTCCAATTAAAATTTCTTTGTCAAAATATCACAGCTGTAGTAGTGGATCTCATGTGGACTCTAATAGCGAGTTTCATTCAAGAAAAGATCTGCTCTTTCTGACAAAAGATTTCATTTTTTTGAATTTTGAGAGTTTCATTCCAATAAAAAGAGCAAATCTAGATCAGATCTCAACACGAAACATCTGATCTTTGCTGGGTAGGCAGATTTGATCTGAATGCACGCAGCTTTCTCTGTTAAGTCAGTTGTATTGCATACAAATCTGAAGTTTTGAATCAGCTGTTCCTCAAATTAATAATAATTTTTGGGTAGCTTGAGATTTGTGTTTGACAACATATGTTTAGTTCATCAACTGCTTTTTCCTTAGGCGTTACAACAACACAAAGCAATCCGGATTGCTTTAGGTATGTCACCGAACGCGGCCAATACTATAATTAAATTTGGACACAAAGTTTCATTGAAAAGATCAAATCTCCATTTTGAGAGGATATCTTTGAAATTTGAATGAAACTCGCTATAAGAGCGAAGATGAGGCTGGTGTTTAAGTTACGCAATACCGATTTAAAAGCGACACGACTACAAAATCGACAATTGTCGATGAAGTGAAATGACTATCGCAATAAGGGTGAATATGTATTCAGATTTTTAGAACGAGAGTTTTTCTTTCAGTTCAACTTTTCTATTAAACCATTTTTTACATACAGTGATTCCCAAAAGTTTACGTACAGCTAATAACATTCTTTTATTACACACTTTATTCGAGTTGTACAAGTGAGATAAAGTTTTTTATGAGTTTCACGAAATTAAGCAACAAAAAATGTTGAAAAAGTGTTAAGTATAAGTAAAAGGGACTTAATAATTAATCTATTCGTAAAACAAAGAATGTCCTACGCTGGAATTTCAAAACAAACTTCTAGAAACCGGTCAATGATCAATACAATTTAATAGATTGTTTTATGAACTCAGGGCAGGTCGAATCTAAAGTAAGATCCGATCGAATATCAAAGGCTGAACGTGTGGTAATAATAAAAATAAAATACATGCCCTAAAAATAAAAAAAACATGCCCTTAATCCAAAAAGTACGTTGAAAACTGTGAAGCATGTTGGTGGGTGTCTTATCCTGTGGGGTAGTATGGCGTCCTCAGGGGTAGGTAAGCCAGAAATAATCTAGATACATATACACAAATCCGCTTATACAGGTAGTATATCCCCTATTGTTCTGAAAACGTGTTCATCTACGCTGGTTAAAACACTGCGTAAGCTTTACCATCTGTCTAACTCTTCTGGTCTCTTTCCGAGCGGATGGAAAACAGCATTTGCCTAGCCTGTTCCTAAAAATGCCGAATATTCTTCACTCTCTAACTACCGTCCTACTGCACTTACTGATTAATTATCAGATTAAGAAATATCTTGAAGAGCGCAAACTCCTTAATGACATGCAGTATGGCTGATCTTAGTAACAGGTCAACTGGTGATCTGAATGGTATAACTCACCCATCAGTGGCACAAATCTTCACATCATTTCGGGGAAAGTAAGATTATTCCGCTTGATTTTCAAAGGCATTTGATAGAGCTTGGTATCAAGCTCCTTTATCGAAATGGCGTGCATTTGGTATCGATAAATCTCTTCTTCGTTGGATTAGAAATTACCTTTCGGACTCAATACAAGTTGTATGAGTCCATGACCAGCGCTGGCATCAACGAAACCAAACAACTTTCAGTTCTCGGTATGTGCATTAACGACCATTTTTTGTGGAATGAACACATTTTCGATGTCGCTAAAAATGCTGCAAATTGTCTGGGTTTCCTTAGAAGATGCAAGAAATATTTCTCCCCTTCTCATCTGGCTGAAACATAAAAAGCATACATTCGTCCAAAGCTTGATTACAATTGTCATAACTGGACAAGTGCTCCTATAACTCATTTAAGTCTCTTGGACAGAATCCAAAAAAAGTGCTTTAACAGTGATAGGTGATAGAACAATAACTGAAATAATCGTAATGTTTTATGCCTTTCATTATTCTATCGGTATTTTTATATACAGTGTTCTATACTCTGTCCCAGAAAAATAGGCAGTTTGGGCAAGATAGGACGTTTGCCTCTCATTCTCGCTACAGTGGATTGTATAAATCTGTCGCTCAATAAAGTTCTCACAGGGTTTTCGTAGTTTGTATTTTAAATGGACCCAAATATGAAAGCTCTCAAATCAAAAGCACATCAACAGAAACCCAAGGAAAAAAAACCGAACAAGTTAAAAAATGGACACGGGTAACTCTGAAAGCACATCAACATTTAATGGGGTTGAATAGCAGCAGCAGCCACAGGCCACAGCAAAAGCAATTCAGTCCATTCAGATGTGCGCTGAGTTGGACGTTGTGTCTGCGCCAGATGTAAGGACCTTTTCTTTTATTATTTTATAGATTAGGGGCGGGCAAACACTTTTTTTGGAGTTTCTTTCAATTTAGTATGGTGCCAAAATATGACACGCTACTGAGTTTGAAAAAGCTTTCCCATAAGACGTATACTGCTATTTTTCTGGGACAGAGTATAGTGAAATAGCCAGTTACATTCCTCCCCTTAAAATATTCAACCGTAATACTAGCGATTTTAGGATTGCCCGTCACTTAAGCCCTACGAACTGCAACACAAAGCACAGGCATCAACCTTATTGAGCACTTGTCGGATGCACTGGAATGAAAAATCCGCAACCACGATATTCAAAAAAAAGGCCCAATTAAAAGACGCTTTATAATCCAAATGGACTAATATAACTATTTCTTATACATAACAACTTGTTACAACCATACAAAATGGCAGTAATCAGATTGATAGGATATCCGAAATATTGATACCCAAAGTAATAAAACGAAATTTATTTTGTTCAACTGTTTTCCATTTGTTTTACAGCAGAACGCAAACTTTTGTGGAACGAATTTAGCAACTTTTATTTATTTTTTTAAATAAAAATATTGAACTTATTTTGTATAAAATAGATCATTTGAGCATGGTTTTATTGAAATATACTTACAAAGAAATTTAATCGGAATAAAATAAAACTCACCCTTAATTTGTTTTATCAGTTCACCGCAGTTAGAAATGATAGCATCTTGCAGAGGACGAGAATTTCTGTCAACAGGCAACTGTTCCAACTGACGGACTAAATCGTGTCCAGAAACAACGTGGCCAAATACAACATGAATACTGCAACAAGGAGAGAAAAATGATAAATAAATTGACACTAAGCAAAAATAAAGCAAAGATATTAACTTACTTGTCAAGGTGTGGAGCAGGCTGTGTAGTACTATAATGAGAAACAAAAAGAACAAAGAATAATTTTTGCAATTTGTTTTGGTGTTGATTTAAATTTTGAAGATTTG
Organism: Philhelius pedissequus; assembly: GCA_910595825.1. Lineage (NCBI taxonomy): Eukaryota > Metazoa > Arthropoda > Insecta > Diptera > Syrphidae > Philhelius > Philhelius pedissequus. The sequence goes on along the minus strand of OU343161.1, from coordinate 50,947,697 downwards.
ATTTTTTTTTGTATTTGAATTTGCTGGATGAATAATTTTTGTTTTATTTTTTTAATTTCTGTAGGTAATGTTTTAATTTTTAATCCTATATGTGTCGATTATTTATTTTGAATAGAAATTGTGATGATCACAATAACCACAAAATAGCGAGACGTTTGCTCTTGTCCAAATAAGATGTACATTCATTATGTCCATAGACTGGGGTGTGATGGTGTACAGAAGAAACTTTATCTGCAGTTACAGCTAAACGAATGAAGTTCTGAGCACATCCTCGCTTGACACCATTACCAATACCATAAGATTATTGAGGCACTGAGTAGAAGACATGATATCACGTTAAAGGAACGCTACGCCCTCAGCGCAGCAGCTTATTTTTCATTTTGGCTATATAACAATATTGAAAATTGATATTGTTTTAAAAAATATATTTTAAATTCATTTTGGAGTGTGATTTAGGTAAAAAGGAAAAAAAAACAAAGAATTTTTTTAATACATTTTTTTAACAAAAAAATGAAAGACATCCCCTGAAATGAAACAATTTCCATTTAATCTTAACGCTTGCGCGGCAGTTACTTACATGAAGAATTGAGAGCCGTTGGTATTTTTGCCACGATTCGCCATCGAAAGCAAAAACGGACGATTGTGTTTGATTTCAAAGCTCTCATCTGTAAAAAAAAGAAGAATACATACATTGCAATAGATTTAATAAAAAAAAGGTTGTTTGTAGAAAAATTTTATTTTGGCAAACAAAATTGCTCATTGAAAATTGGTTAACATGATCGTTAGTCCATAGAAACACGGCAGAAATTCTAGATCTCATTCTAATGAGAAATATCGTCAAAATCTCTGTACAGGATTAGAGGGTCTCAACTAAGGATCACTCTAGGATACTCTTCAGTCTTCACTATAAATATAAATATAAATATAAATGAGATAAAAGCTTTTAGAAACCCAACTACGTACGCACGTATCATTCCAAAAGTGGGGGATAAGATTACGATAATTTCAACCATTGCTGCTATTCACAAACTTACCGAGCAAAATGAAAACAGCCTTTGAAAGACACTGCCCTATATTTCGCAATTTTAATCCCACAAGCCCACCTAAGTGGAACGGTGAGCTTAATAAACGAAGGGACAGGGGTCAGAAACCTTTCCAATAATGCCAAACAGAGCAAATTAAAGAAATACTTGAATTCATACAGGGCCGAACTCAACTCGTATTCCATTGAGTTAAGAAAGGCCAAGGGACTATGACTCAAAGGGCTAGGGACTATGACTCAAACCATATTAAACATCCCAATGGAGCCAAGAAACACTTGAACTCTTTTTGAGAATACACTTTCCGGTTGTTTGGATCCTGCAGAATCAGGTTGCACACAATCCGACTCTTTTGGTTCTATTCAGCCAGTACAAGAGTTGGATAATATTATCACAGAGCAGAAGATTATGTGGGCAATAAGCTCTTTTAAACCCTATAAATCAGCTGGAACAGATTAGATTAATCCTGCATTTCTTCAACATGCTCTACAGATAATAACCACAAGTCTTAGGTTCATCTTCAAAAGTTGTATTTTTTCTATTAGATAGAGCAAAGTCAAAGTGGTTGTTATTCCAAAAAGCTGGAAAACCGACACACTCGACTGCAAAGGATTATAGACCGATAAGTCTATCCTCGTTCCTTATTAAGACATTGAAAGTGCGTTTAACAACGTAAAAACGGAGGCACACCACAAGGAGTAATCTCGCGTCTTCTATATGTCCTTGTAGTAAACAATATTATTACAAGATTTAAAATTGAAACTTTCCAAATATCTGTGCGTAATACTTGACCCTAAGTTAATATGGTAACGGAACACAGAGGAAAGGGTGAAAAGCGTACTTTGTGCCTGCTTCACATGTAAAAAAAAAAAACCTTCTGGACACAGTGGAGCACGCGACCGCAAGTCATCCATTGGATGTACACAGCGATCGTTTGTCCCATACCAATAGCCAAAAGTGCACTTCGACTAAAAGAAATAGGCCATTGGAAGCACAGTACCAAGTGTCATGGATCTATCTCGCAAATGTATGATCAAATGGTCGAACTTAATGTGAACACTGACTAATTACAACCGAAAATAGATTTTAACAAAAACTTAACGATGTTAATACCCTAAAGATATGGGAACCCAGCTCAATAGTAAGAAAACAGTGTATTTCCATCTACACTTCTGGGCACAAAATAGAAGAAGGAACACGAGCCAGTGTGTTTTGTGAAACTCTTAATCATATAAACTCCCAGATGAATGAAGCGTGTTTCAGGCTGAGATTTAGGCTACTGAAAAATCAGACGAAATGATCCATAGGAGAAAACTGATCTCATCAGAGATCACATTTTTCGTGGACAACCAAGCAGCTATCAAAGCACTATCAAGTGAGACAATATGATCCAAGGCAGTGGTAAAGTGCCGAAGCATACTGAATATTATGGGTAACTTTAACCAAGTCAAACTCCGCTGGGTTCCTGGCCATAGCAATGAAGAGGGGAACGATATAGCAGACAAAATGGCAAGGAAGGGTTCAATAACGAATAGGGATGGCAGCAACTTATTGGGTATGGATCCTGAAGTCCCGATTGTCGTAGTGAAAAGGAAATAGACATACAAATGAAAGAGCAAATAAATAACTCCTGGATATCCAGGAGCGACTGTGTCATTCTCTAGAAGTTTATGGCCTAGAATTAACGTAAAGAAACCCACCCGATTTCTGTAGGAGCTGTCAAGATGTTGATGAAATAGAAACCATTTAACACTGATGTCCAAAACTACAAACAAATCGCCTCAGACACTATGGAAACAAGTTTGTTGATGACCTGAAGGGCAAATTGTAGGTGCCAATGGTAAATATGAAAAAATATATATAGACTACGGGCTGGTTCGAAAATGAACCAGTCTTCATTAAACATTTGTGTGAAAGAGGATCACAGTGGGCCAATAGACCAGTGCATGCAGCAGCCTTTGAGCTGTACAAGCTACTCCTAAATTAACCAAACCTAACCTAGTCCACAGATACAAGTATTAGGTATATGCGATCTCAGTTAGAACCATTAGTTGCCCACCTTATTTGATATTGCCACATGGAGTCACAGCATACTGGTAGTCAGCACGTGAACTTGCAATTGGAGATGGTTTTTTTTCCAATTTGGGTCCAATGTATTTCCCATAAGAAAAACCAAAAAAGGATACTTTCATAATGTTTTTTCTGAATAATTTTTTTTGAACAGCTATAAATATTTTGACAATAATATCGAAATTTAGCAACACAATAAATAAACATTTTTGAATACATCAAATATTTATGTTTATTCAGTAAGATGTGTAAAACAAAACAATTAATTTCACGAACGACAAATGATTTTATCAATTTTAAATACCTACATCCATATTATAAAAATATTTGCGCAAGGCTCATTTCCCTCACTTTGACATATTGAGGTTTTGCTTATAAAATATGCGAACATACAAATTCATTATACCCCTATATTACTTTATGGGGTTTTCTTTTGGTAACAAAAATTAATCTTTCTCTCCTTCAGATCTGCCAAAACACAGATTTTTACAATTAAAGCTATCCAATGGGCAAACAAATCAATTTATTTTTTGATCGGAAATCAATTTTGCAGATCTGGATTTTTCGGCAGATTTACCCCTCTTTTACTAATGCCATAACAACATCAGAACAATTGACAGCCGTCGTTTTGACAAGATTTTGTTTCCACCCTTCAAGCAAAATCACGGACCCGAATTTCTCGGTTCACTTAGGAATCACTTTGGAATCCAAAAGAACTGAGTGTCTCACACACTTTAACAAATTTTAAGTGTACGCATGTAAAAAGAAGAACGAGAATCGTTTTAGGTCGAAAGACATTAGTTCTAAGAGTTATTGTTTAATTTAGAGCGCCCGTAAAGGGCCAGTAAATTAGTTGTAAGTTATTGATAATTAGGCTAGTTTTAAACATTTTTGTCCAGCTTTAAGATAGTTATAAGTTAAAATGAAATAAAAATGAATTAAAAAAAGAAAAAAAGAACGAGAATCGGTATTTTTTTATGGACAAAGAAATAGAGAGAGTTGGTAAGGTAGTCGATATTAGAGTGGGGACTGGGGAGTTTTTTTTGTGGACTAGAAATGAAGACAAATGGAGAGAAACTCTGTTATTTCAATTTTGCAGAGTAAACAAGCAACAAAGAAATTTTTGTCTTCAAGGAAAACTAAAATACATAATAATACGTGTAAAGAATTTATAAAATAATACTTTAAAATGGAAAAATAGGATTATTGTAAAATAAATAAAGACGTGTTTAATATTTGTAAAAGACCACATTTCTTATCAGATTAGTTCATTTTTGTTGGATTCCATTTAGGTTCTGTTTTCGCTGAGTATGGTGAAGTATAAGACTATCTCTCTTTTCTCTCACAATACATTCACATAATGGCTCCGTGGAGATTCTAATTTCCATACTAATTTGATCGGATTTAGAATCGTTTCGGATCCGTTGTTGGATCCGTTTAGAAGTGGTTTCGGATCCAAAACGGAGTCGCTTGCTTGAAGGGCAGTAATTATATGTGTGTTCAATGAGGCTGTTCGGAACAGATAAGAACACTTTAGAACAGAAAAGTACATGATTTTGCTGTTCAATGAGAAATTTTCTGTTCTAAACTGTTGTGGTTAGGTGTTAAATGAGTTTGTTTGGTACAGTTTGGAACACTTTAGAACATGATTTTCTGCACTTGCTTTTTAGGTAGAACAAGTTAGAACAGATTTGTGAGAACTGTCAAAACCAATTGTTGTTGTTAAAAAAAAAACATAACGTTGTTAGATTTAGTTGATAAATCAAATTTCGTTTCGGAAGCATCTCAATTTCATGCAAAATATTTTTTAAAATAAATTCAACTCCATTTCAGATTATTTCTAAGAATGTATCTGCAAAAATAAAGGAACTTGAATTGTAGGTAAACAACAATAATTTTGTTTTAATATCTGTCAGATGACTGACTGTTCTAAGTTGTTCTATCTTGTTCTGAAGTTTCTCACGAATCTGTTCTGTTCTGTTCTAATTTTTTCGTCACTGAACAATATTTATGTGAATAGTGAAATGAGGCTGTGCAAACATACATACATTTTAAAAACATAATAGCAATTATGTAATAACAATTGTGTAATCCTCCAAATTAATTTCGGCATTAATTTTATAAACATTGAGATCGCTTCGTGTTACAAAAGAAAAAAAAACGTGAATGAAGAAACAATTTTCAAATCATTTGCCATCAGATACCTTCTGGTTCCACAGACACGAATATACACCAATACCGTGATAAGAAAAAAATAAATCTGAAATCGTATACCATCGCGACGAAAAAAATCAAATTTCCGATTAAAATCTGAAATTACAAAAAGAAACCCCCATTAGTATCTTAAACCCCTTTTCATACTACGCACGTGATATCATTTTGACTGAAGACACGAGTTCATTTAAAAAAAAAAACAACAAAAATAATGGGGGCTTATTTGCATTTTTTATCTGCAAAATAAAGCAAATTATAAATAAATTTTGACATTCGTCTTGATTTACAAACTCACATAAATTTTATTATATTGCATTAAGAATATGGTTGCTCGTTGATCTAAAATTAGTTAGTAAAATTATAGCGCAAAATTTTGAACAGCCTGATGTTAAGGGCTTAGCATGATACTACTTAACAGTTTGCTAATACTAAATCACTAAACTAATATTTTCCTAATTCTAAACACTTTTTAACTAGCACCATACTAAATCTATTTTCTTAATAAACTACAACTAAACACGACTAAAATAGTGCAAAAAAGTAAGCGAACATAACTTTTTGACGTTTGTAAATGTCAAAGTAGCATATGGATTTAGTACGATACTAAAAAAATAAAGTATCGATTTTGTGATTTTAACTTTAGTACCTAAAATGTAAAGAAAATAGTACGATATAAACTGGTTTAAAATTAGCAAAATGCTCTTTTTAGCCTAGCACCATACTAAAAATGATTTAACGATTTAACATATTACTAAATCGTTTAAAGTTTTGTGCAAATTTTTTTTTCGAGCCCTTTTTTATTTTTCTTATGGAAAATACATCGAACAAAAATCTATCTCTAATTGTAAGTTAATGCGCTGACTTCCAGGTGGCGTTGGAACCAACTTACCAATTGGATTTTTTGTTCAAAAAATCAATGTAATAGCGAGTTGCATTTAAGAAAAGATCTGATCTTTCTGACAAAAGATTTCATCTTTTTGAATTTTGAGAGTTTCATTTCAACAAAAAGAGCAAATCTAGATTAGATCTCAACACGAAAGATCTTATCTTTGGTGGGTAGGCAGATTTGATCTGAATGCACGCATACATGTAAAACATTTTTTCTGTCAAAAAGAAAATAGAAACTATTTTGTTATTAATTTACTGTGAAATTGTTCCAATCTCTCATAAAGAAGTTAATAATTTAAATTTTATAAATTTAGTGGATAAATTGCTTTGTCTTCACCTTCCTCATCATCTGATGATGAAGATATGTTTTTTTCAGAAATGTGTGTGTCAGTCATTAAGAATTGGACGCGTTCGGTGCAATTCCGATAGGCTAACCAAGATACCTTAGTAGCGGGTTTGTTTTCGAACGATACAGGTAGCTTTCTCTGTTAAGTCAGTTGTATTGCATACAAATCTAAAGTTTTGAATCAGCTGTTCCTCAAATTAATAATAATTTTTGGGTAGCTTGAGATTTGTGTTTGACAACATATGTTTAGTTCATCAGCTGGTTTTTCCTTAAGCGTTACAACAACACAAAGCAATCCGGATTGCTTTAGGTATGCTACCGAACGCGGCCAATACTACAATTAAATTTGGACACAGTTTCATTTAAAAGATTAAATTTCCATTTTGAGAAGAGTTCTTTGAAATTAGTGTGAATAAAGGAGGCTTTACATGCATCTTCATCTTCATCTGCATTGACATCTGCAAAAAAAGAGGAAACAAAATAAAAAATTCATACTTGTGCGATAGAGAGCGAAAACCAAAATGGAGATCATCTTCATGTATGAAGATTATAGGAAGTACGAACCTGAAGATTGCAGATTATAGTGAAGATGAACATGTTCATCTTCATTATAGCATTTTCATCTGCACCATAATTTGTTCCGTTCAGATAACGAATTTTAAAGTTTTTTTTTACCATTTCACCTCAGTTTGCTTAAAAACAACGAAAATAGCGAAAATTTTCTTCTCAAAACTACATACCTGAACGCTAAGAACATGTGATTGTGAGATGTGTCAAGAAATTTATAGCAGAGTTCGAGTAAGTTATTAGTGTGTACCCTGTCTTACTTTTATGTTTGTTTTATATTATTGGCCCGCTCTACTTTTCTTCAAGTCTGCAGATGCAGATCCATGTAAAGCCGCCTTAAGGTTTTATGTTCGTGTGAAAAGGAAATATATCGATATAGTATTTCGATAAATATGGCATGTAAAAAGGTTCGGAATAAGGCGGCTTTACATGGATCTGCATCTGCAGACTTGAAGAAAAGTAGAGCGGGCCAGTAATATAAAACAAACATAAAAGTAAGACAGGGTACACACTAATAACTTACTCGAACTCTGCTATAACTTTCTTGACACATCTCACAATCACATGTTCTTAGCGTTCAGGTATGTAGTTTTGAGAAGAAAATTTTCGCTATTTTCGTTGTTTTTAAGCAAACTGAGGTGAAATGGTAAAAGAAAAACTTGAAAATTCGTTATCTGAACGGAACAAATTATGGTGCAGATGAAAATGCTATAATGAAGATGAACATGTTCATCTTCACTATAATCTGCAATCTTCAGGTTCGTACTTCCTATAATCTACATACATGAAGATGATCTCCATTTTGGTTTTCGCTCTCTATCGCACAAGTATGAATTTTTTATTTTGTTTCCTCTTTTTTTGCAGATGTCAATGCAGATGAAGATGAAGATGCATGTAAAGCCTCCTATAGTTTACCGATGCGGTTTAAAGTTTTGTTTTTGTAATTTACCTGTTGCTGATTGTTTTGAACTGAGAGAGTGAAAGCAAGATGGCTGAAAACGATAAATGTGTCTGGTTTCAACCAGAAGCAACTATTCTGCTGGAAATGATTAAAGATAATAACGTGCAAATCTATTTAAAATGGTATCCAATGAGTTGTAGGACAGGAACATTTTTAAATAATCGTCCACTTTCCATTCAACAATTTTGTTTTAATTTTTGACAATTGATTGTTGACAGTCCCACACCGGCATACATGGTGTGTAAATGTCCATACAGAATCAGATTGCTTTGCCAGTAAGGTGTTTCGATACTGGCGTGTAATACGGGTAATAGTCAGTAACCGAGCCCGGGAACCAGCCACACAGCAGTTGGTATAGTAAATCTTAATGGATCTTTCCCACATGCAGACGGGGACGGTCGGCAGCTAGGTTTCGGAGACCGAGTTAATGCATCAATTAAAAATCGCACTTTTACACATGACCTGTCCCTTTAGGTGTTTGTTCGTTTTCTGTAGGCTGTAGTATCTACACCACATTAGGTTCGTTCGTTGAACTTTACTCAGGGTTGACACAGGTTTTCTTGATAACCCCAAGAGTAGTCAAAAAAAAATTTCGGTTTTTGGTTCTCAAAAAACACCCGAGGGCCATTAATTTTATATTGCAGATAAGTAAATTATGTCAACTAATTGTTAAAACAAAAAATATGTTTAAATTTATCTCCTTATTGCATTTGCTTTGGCCCTATGCACAATCCACAACTTAAAGAGGTTTCTATTTTCTATTTCTGTGTATGAAAACAAATTTGAGTATTCTTTTAATTTCCATTTTAAAACTAACAAATTGCAGACAAAACGAGAATTTACAATGTTTCAGATTAGGTATGAACGATGTTAAAACAAAAAATCGACGATTCAATATCGAAGTTGAAGGAAGAATAAATTAAATTCCTTCAAAACATCGATGTATATTCGATTCCATAATTATTAACATCGACGATGATGATTATTCGATATTTTTCTCCATATCAGATCTCATGTACTTTGACAGTTCATTCATTTACCTCAACTTGCCCCAGCTAAGAACCTAGGTCTACTTCAGGGCGACCATATTAAATGATGGAGGATTAAACAAATAAAATTTGTTCACTATGGTGACTTTAGGTCACTATGGAGAAAAATCCAATTTTCGTGAAAAATTGGAAATTAGTAATTGATTTCGCCGCGCCAGTTAGAAGATTAAATATTTCACGTGGCAGTAGTCATGCACGACACATGATGTCTATTCGTGGAAAGGAAACTCTGACAGGATGATTGAATCGAATTTGCTGAAGGAGAAGAAAAACTAAACATTTTTGTATGGACGTCACTATGACGTAGTTGTCTGTCCTAAAAGTGTCACGTCGTGTGATCGTCATTGTTTTGCATGTCATTGCCGTGACACCGAGACACAAATACCACCGTGACACACTTTGACATTCATTGTATTTTGGGACAACAATGACACACATGTCATTCGTGTGATAGTCATTGTAGCTAGCCATGACACGATTACCTTTGTCACGGTAATGACGGTGGTAGGACCTATTTTGTTGTGACGTCAGAGTGTCACGGCAATGACACATTACAAGGACCGTCTAATACTAGCTTTAGCCCGTTTCGAGCCAAAAAACACCCGAAAGGAAGGTATGTCGAGGTCTTTGCTGAGTTAAACCAACTGACTCAGCTTGTTGATGAGCCAACTCGAATCCCTGGCGTTGCAGTTCAAACCCACAACACTCTAGACTTGTTTCTTACCTCTGACCCTGATAAATACATTGTAAATGTATAATCGCCTCTAAGCACATCAGACCATTGTGTCATATCTGCAAATTTCTCATGCCAATAACACTCAGTCAAAAAAAAAATCACATAAGAGAACCGTTTGGCAATATGAGAAAGATAACTGGGACGGTCTCAATAATTTCTTCAGGAACTTTAACTGGTCACTTTGCTTCCTTGGTAGTGACGTAGACTCTAGTACATATATGATAACAAATTTAATTCCTCACGGAATGAGAAATTTTATCCCGAATAGGGTGAAATCTATCAAACCGAAAGAAAATGCATGGTTTGATTTGAGCTGTAAAAAGGTTATTAGGGTTAGAGAAGTAAGTTTCCGGAAGTATGCTATTTCTACAAACACAATTTCACTACCAATAGGAGCTTTGCGAATAAATTATCAATTGTATTCTTTGCGGGCAAAATTCGCAAGGCTTCAACGAGTTCTTCCAACACTATACATCGAAAAGGCTTAAGAAATCCATTTAATGAACACAAATCATCACTTGACAGTCACCGACAGCTGATACACAAACCTTTGAAAAGTGTCTAAATTCATCAAATTTTAGTTAATACTTTAAACATTAATATGAACAACATGCAAGCTAATGTGAATGATTGCAATTATTATTTTCATTACATTAATGCAATGTTTGAGCGAAACGAAGTTTACCGGCCCTTAATAATACTTAAAGTAAACAAACGAATTCACACAATACGTATTTTCCATAAGCATAATGGCGTCCACCTGTGACTCTATCAGTTGTGTTGCCTGCAAATTGCGCAAGAGTAATCCCAGTTGGTGGGCATATAACGCATACTTAAATTTGACAAAAGATATTAAATACTGGAAAATACAAACAATCAAATGAGATTACACATATCACAGTGTGTACAGTTGTTTTCAACTTTATTTGTATGTAACTTAAGAATTATGAAAGGTATTCATTTATTTCTTATTTGTTGATTGTCTTTTATCTTTGCACTACTCACATTAAGTACATCTAGATAAAAGGCAGAATTATTTGTTATTTTAGTATTAAGTGTTGGTAGTTAATTCACCTTTTCCCACACATTAAGGTGCGTGGATAATAAAATACATCTATAAGATGAGTTTTTGAAAAACTGTTTCCAGATCTAGAATCGATTATTTTTTTTATTTTTTTTTAAATCGTCAATTATTGTTTTTGACATACAATTTATTGCTCCACTTTAACATTTCTTCATCCCATTATTAGAACCATAGTTATTTTGAAAATAATCCAGAGTACGCTACAATAAGTCAGTCAGTAATGAAGGCATTCAATCATATGTAATTCAATTTTAAATCCGATTTTGAGTGTGCAAATAAAATAACGTAGTGTAAAAGTTTTGAAGATAATTATTGTTATATAAATAAAAGTTGAAAAAATAAAATTATTTTCATTGAATTTTCTGAATGAAACAAAAGCTGAGAGCACTACGACAACATTTCTTTGGCTGGAATTATAGCTATATTCTTGAGCAAGGTTGGCCAACAGACTACTTATAGGTCGAAGTTTAACACAACTATAGACTTTTTCTTGTCAACTTGAGAAATTTAGTTTTATTTACTTAAAGTTTACAATCTTAACCTTGGATTTTCTCTGGAAATAATAGAAAACTGGGTATTTAGCGAAACCTAGACCAAAGGATTCAGATGCCTATGCACTACGCATGGCGCCAACGAAGCCCACCAAATGCAGATACGTATGGTTTTTTTTTTTTGTAATTCCATTAATAATGACCAGTAATTTTTTAGACACACAATTGTGTTGTTGTTCATTTGGGTTCCTACTTCGTTCGCTGTACTGAATTTATATGCTAACAATTCTTTAGACAAAAATATATGCTCGTATTGCATTCGCAACATTTAATATTAATATGATGGTACAAACGCATTACAACTGCAACCCTTCTGCTATTATACACAAAAACAATTCGATTTCAAATTAATTTTATTTAAATGGAGGAAAAATGACACAAATTCTAATCTCTAAATTGCAAAAGCAAATTTGTAAATAAGAATCTACATATGTATACGGTGGCTCCGACGCATAATCGGACAGTAGTTTTTTTTTATATAAATGTGCTGTAAACTATGAAAAAAATCTCTGTATGTATACTTTTTTCGCTTTTATTTAAGCTAGTAAACTTAATTATTTAAATAACAAAAAACAAATTACAAATTTTAAAATGAAAAAGAAAAACCAAAATAAAATAATTTAATTAAGGTCTTTTAAGAAAATTGTATTTAAAGGGAAAAATCCCAAACAAGGATCTTAAAAAGGTTTGAACTTTTATTTTGTAGTCGCGTTAAATTACTAAGTAGAATAAGAAACATCTTCTTGACCACAAACGATTAGAAAACTAAATAATAAAAACAAAACAAAATTTGTAGGTATTACATTTTAATTATTTTGAAATTTGAATGCATTTCGAACCAACTGTGGTTCATCATCAGCAATACACTAATTTGGGAAAAGAACGAAGAAACAAAGGAAAGTAACAATCAAAACATTATAAGGAAATAGAAGAAAGCTTTAAATTTTTGAAAACAATTAGAGTAAGAGAACATTAAACAAAGTTAAACAAAGATGACATAATATTGCCATTATCACTATTCATGGTGTTGCTGTTTTTGTGGATATAGAGGCTTTCATATGCATCAAGTCGTCGGTGGTTTGTGACGTGTTTAATGAGCTTTACATTTTCCAGGCTTACGTTGAAATGCTTGTTGGTGAGGACGTGTGCAGCGACGGAGGATTTTTCGGGTCTGTTGAACTTGATGTGATTCGAGTGTTCATTGAAATGGATACCAATGCTCCGCTTTGTCTGGCCGATGTAATCAGAGTTACAATCTCCACATTTAATTTCATATATCCCAGATTTGTCAATAACTGTGGAATTGTCTTTGGTTGAACCTAGCATGTTTTTTAATTTTCCATTACTCGAGAATACGCATTCTATATTTTGTTGTTTTAATTTTGTGTGTATTTTGTGTTTTGTATTTATTTTATGAAGGCAGATAAAGGTAAAAAACTAGTAATAATGAACAAAAATGATTATGATAAAAGAGTGAATGATTCGATAAAATCCAGTAATTTGAAAATTCTAAACAAAACACCGTTGCCCGGAATGATTCGCGAATCAAAATCGTTAATAAAACAAATAAATTCGGTTTTTGAAATTCCCAATTGGCGACTGAATATATCCAACCCAGATGTACCGAAACTCTATGCGTTGCCAAAGGTACACAAACCGGGAAAAAAAATGCGACACATTATTTCAAATATAACTTCACCTTCGGTTAAAATATCCAAATGGCTGTTAAGTGATATGAAAAAATACCCATTAGAAAGCTGCTCAGTCAAGAATACCTTTGATTTCGTGGAAAAAACTAAGAACATCTTAATAAAAGAAGACGAAATAATGATTTCATTCGATGTCGAAGCTTTATTCCCGAGTATTCCCATTCCTGAAGCTATAATGGCTCTCCAAAAACATCTTAAAAATTTTGAGATCGACGAAAACAAGAAAGTTACATATTTAAAAACATTTAAAGTTTGCATGTCTCAAAACTTTTTTCAATACAGAAATGTTTTCTACAAAATTGAGTCTGGAACAAGTATGGGAAACCCTTTGTCCCCACTTATGGCGGAAGTTTTCATGTCTTCCTTCGAAGCAAACTTAAAAGAAAGAGGATTACTCCCAAGAATTTGGTTTCGTTATGTAGATGATATTTTTGCGGTGATAAAAAGTGCAGAAGTAGATTCAGTTTTAAATACACTTAATTCCGAGTTCGACACCATAAACTTTACTTATGAACCAGAAGAAAATCAGAAGCTAAAATTCTTGGACTTAACCCTGTCAAGAAAAAACGGAAAAATTGAATTTGCTGTATATAGAAAACCAACAACAACCAACCGATACATCACAAACGACTCTTACAGCCCAATTTAACACAAACTCGCTGCATTTCATTCAATGGTTCATCGCCTGTGTAAACTCCCACTTTCAATCGCAAAATATGCCGCGGAATACAGCCTTCTAAAAGATATTGCTCCCATCAATGGATACAACCCATCTGTAATAGACTATCTCATAAACAAACACACCAAAAAACTTAAAAAAATCAGAATTAACTACTTTATACAGACAAAACAAAAAACTTCACGAAAACAACAACCCAGAAAGAGCTTCGATGACGTATTTCCCACCGATAACTAACAAAATACACACAAAATTAAAACAACAAAATATAGAATGCGTATTCTCGAGTAATGGAAAATTAAAAAAATATGCTAGGTTCAACCAAAGACAAATCCACAGTTATTAACAAATCTGGGATATATGAAATTAAATGTGGAGATTGTAACTCTGATTACATCGGCCAGACAAAGCGGAGCATTGGTGTCCGTTTCAATGAACACTCGAATCACATCAAGTTCAACAGACCCGAAAAATCCTCCGTCGCTGCACACGTTCTCACCAACAAGCATTTCAACGTAAGCCTGGAAAATGTAAAGCTCATTAAACACGTCACAAACCACCGACGACTTAATGCATATGAAAGCCTCTATATCCACAAAAACAACAACACCATAAATAGTGATACTGGCAATATTATGTCATCTTTGTTTAATGTTCTCTTTTACTCTAATTGTTTTCAAAAATGTAAAGTTTTTTCTATTTCCTTGTAATGTTTTGATTGTTACTTTCCTTTCTTTCTTCGTTCTTTTCCCAAATTAGTGTATTGCTGATGATGAACCACAGTTGGTTCGAAATGCATTTAAATTTCAAAAAAATTAAAATGTAATACCTACAAATTTTGTTTTGTTTTTATTATTTAATTTTCTAATCGTTTGTGTTCAATAAGGTGTTTCTTATTCTACTTAGTAAAATAAAATAAGTTTATAAAGATTAAAGTATAATCGGACAAAGGAAAATATCCAACTACGAAAGCAAAAATCCATCGTTTAATACTTGGTCGCAAATACTTTCTTGTCCAGAACAGCTTGGAGACGTCTCGGGATGGATTTTGGCTCATCTATCTCTGGCTCAATAGAGTTCCATGCATCAAGTAAAGCCTCCTTAAGCTGATTTATGGATCTAGATTTTTTTGGTACACTATCCTAGCCAATTCCTCCCAAAGATGTTCAATTACATTGAGGTCTGGGCTCTCGGCGGGTGTCTCAATAAGTTTGGGGCAATTATGGATTAGCCAAAGCTTTGCAACACCTGATGTGTGCTTGGGATCATTATCTTGGTAAAAAGCAAAATTCCTTGCGATTCCCAATATCTCCGCGCTTTGCTTCACATTTTCTTTCAAAATGTTGAGGTACACAAATTTGTCTATTTTACCAGCAATTAAATGCAAATTACCTACTTCAGCACTCGACGTACAGCCCCAAACCATGACAAAACCCCTCCATGTTTTATCGTGGCTTTTGTATTTTGCTGCTGAAACTCTGTATTTGGCTTACGCCACACAAACATCTATCCATCTATAAATTTGCTCTCATCAGTGAAAAAGGCCTTGAAGAATTGAAAACTGCAAATGAAAATATAATTTTTTTTAAGAAATATAATCACATTACCGTATTCCAAAAATCTTTTGGTTTTAATAAATATTTCCTGGAATATTTTAGCCTTTTGATTTTAAATCTTATAAACGGTTTTTTTCTGGCAACTCTACCATAGTAATCGTATCTATGGAGAGTATTGCAGACAATGTTAAGGCAAACATTCTTTACAACACGATTTTTAAGGGAAATTTTAAGATCTTTTGCGGTTTTGAAAGGATCTTGTTTTATTTCATTTAATATTGACCGCTCTTTTCTTTCACTTAAAATTTTGCCTTGACCTTATCGGCTTTTGTTGGTCAATCTAAATTTATCTCTTTGAATTTATCTGTTTTATAGAAGAGGAACGGCACATTCAACACTGATGCAACGAGCATCCTGTTTGAAAAATTTCAAAACAATCAGCCATGTCAAAGGTGTTTGCAAAATTGTATACTGTTCATATGGGATGAGTGCTCGATGGCGCACAAAATATCATTATAAGCACTCGATGAATGAATGAATGTATGAGTTTTCTCATTCTACAGTACGTCCTCCAAATTAATTCCTTTGAGAAATTTTAGTATTTGTGTTATTTAAAAAAGAGTAAAGTTCGTTTTCCTTTATTAGGTGATGTCCCAGAAATTTGTATCTCTGGTGAATGACAGCTTAATAACTCCCTAATATGTGGTCAGGTGTCTTCTCGTACACATTACAGAACATACAGAATGCATCAATCTCCAATCCCAGGACATTGATGTGCCTGTTCAGTTTACAGTGGCCAGTGAGGAGACCTGTTATTACCTTTAATTTATTCCTACTTAGGTTAATACCGGATAAGAACTAGAGATGCCGCGAATATTCGGCCACTATTCGTCATTCGGCTTATTCAGCCTATATTTTTGATATTCGGTATTCGGCCGAATAGTTCACAACATTCGGCCGAATACCTAAAACAAATGGACAATAGAAAAAGCTTACAATAAAAGTTTTCTTTTATTCAAAAATTTGTATTTTAGGCCGTGTATGAATTGCGTTAAAATGTTGGTTAAATATTCTACCTTGGTTAAATTTTGAAGTTTGGTTTGTGGTGGTATCAAATTTAGCTTTTTGCTGTGTGAATTACGTTAAAACTTAAAAGGATTTGGCTAAATTTCCTTCAAGATTTAAGAAATCCCCCTAAACACATATTTTGGCACGAAAAATGTAATGAAATATTAGTTGTACTTATATGTTTCGGTTTTATATCGTTATTAATATTTTGAAACTACTTTTCAAAAATCTTTTGAAAACAATTCCCATTATGGTTAGTTTGTCGATTCAGTATATAAACACTAGTTTTCACAGCTGACAAGAATTTAACAAGCTGACAAATCAATATACTTGTATTTTATAATTTGCAAAATGAACTACATTAAGTATTTTATATAAATTATTTTATATTTGTTAAAATATTAACGGATTATATTATTTGTTTTTCCTCTTGAGACCCTACACAAACAAAAATATTAATGTAATTTTATTTTTCAATTGAATAACTAAAACTTACATTTATTATATTGTTTCCCAGTAGATCTGGACTTTTTTGAATTCATCTTTCTTGTCGGTTATCGTTTACAGTTTCAAATTACTCTATCTTGAGAAACGTTAAATTTTAACGCAAATTTAGCCTGCTCTACAGCTGCCTACATTTTAACCCATTTTATTCACCACGCTAGTGTCAAATTTTAACCATGTTACAAAATTTAACCAACATTTTAACGCAATTCACACACGGCCTAAGCATTTAAAATCTACTAATGGTAAGTTTTGGTGAATAAAAACTACTTTTTCGGCATTCATTGCTAGCAAACGAATACGATACGATCTACTCGCAAATGGAAACAAATACTTACAAGCTTTCGGCCCACATGCAATGCAATACAATGAGACAGGTTATTATAACTCGTCAAAAATCACGAAGTAGGAAGATAGATACACAAACACATCGTTGGCCGAATGAAATGCAATTCAATAAGACATGTTATAACATATCAAAAGTCACGTAGGAGATATTCGGCCGACGAGTGTGGCCGAATACTATTCGCGACATTTCTAATAAGAACCGTTGTTGGTTGTAGTTCTCAAGTAGTAGTTTAGCATGCCTTAACCTGGGGAAGTTATTCCAAATATTTCAAATTTTGGCCTCCTCTTTCGATCTTGTTTTTGATCACATATCTCCCATTCCGCAATAGGGGTCAGGTCCCATTAAAGGTGACGTTGGTACTAATTTTTCTAGGGAGTCAGCCTCTTCGTTGCCCTGGATTCTTATATGCCTAGGTCCCAATGAAGTGAGACGCTACGCTTTCTACTATAGCATCAACGGAGTTAAGTTGATAATGACTTCCATTGAAGCTGTGGGACAGGCATGTCAGCCTTTGTTTATTTTCTAGTGATTAGTGCTAATAGATCGGTTCTCTTGAATTATGTCACAGAGTTTCTTCGAACTTTCCTTGAGCTGCAAAGCCGATGCATTTTATACCTTAAGAAGTAACACTTTCTAATAATTAATCCACTACTAGACTCCATAGTAGGGGTGATAATACCCCTATCTGTGGACAGCATCTAGTTATAATGACTTTTTAGAACGTTTGTCCCTTCGCCGTTATGGTGCTTAACATTGCTTTGTCCATCTTATTATTGTGGTGGGTAAGCGCTTCCTTACAATAATCCTAATCACGTATTCAAGGGAGGTGTTGCCAAACGCTAATAATGTGCAGCCTAAAATTGAAGGTAAGAACATTACTTTTACTTTCCCAAGCTGAATAGCATCTCTAATGAAATTATATTTTATATCAATATGCTTTATACGTTTGTGTTCTCTAAGTTCTTCAGCTATTTTGAGGCAAGCTTGATTGTCTTCAAATATTACGGTGTCGAAGGCCTTCTCCAAATCAACCAGACAGGCACCCGTACACTGCTTTTTAGTTTTGTTCCATTGGATATCAGAAACTAGTTTAGACGCGGCATGAATTGTGTCATGTCCCGTCTTAAAACCGAACTGATTATCCGGGATAATATTTTTGTCCTTCGCCCATTTGAACAGGGCTCTATTAATAACCTTTTCAAATACTTTGCTGATACTCGGAAGAAGACTTATCGACCGGAGATTCGCGGGATTGGAGTTGTCCTTTCCTTTTTTTGGGAGTGGGTGCACCACAGCTGTCTTCCACCACACTGGATAATATGCATTATTCAGCGCGTTGTTAAACAGTGTGGCATAAATGTCAACTGCTTCTTGAGGCAAATGTCGTAGTACAACGTTGGATATACCATCGACTACTGCTGACTTCTTTTTCTTTAATGCATCGAAGATGAGTTTGAGCTCATTCTTCGAAATTAACAGGGGACTGGGCCCATTTCGGTCGGCGATTATGGCGTTTGCCAAATCTTCATCATTAAACCCAGTAAAACCAAGGTTCTCAGATCGCCATTCGGTTATATCGTTCCGGAGCCATAAGTGATGGAGCAGAGCTCTGTTCTCCAGGTCATGATTCGGGCGAATGCTAGCATTCACCTTGTACACTTGCTGGAAAGCAGCCCCCACAGCCTACACTCTCTCCTGCGGATCTTCGATTATATAGAGGTCATCGTCCAATACGGCATCCTCTGGGTCTATGCCTGCTGTCAGAAGTACGTCTCTGTTCTCTGCCGTCCTCTGGAGCTTAAGACACAGAAGATCGTTTTGATCCTTTCTTCTAAAAATCTTATTAATTTTTGGGAACATACTTGGGTCGCTAGAGTCAACGGCACGAATTGTATTGTCCCAGAACAAATTAATAGCCAATCTTTAATTTTCTTTGATCAATTGGTTGATGTTTTTGATGGACGACTTCAGTGTCCTAATCTCCAGATCTCGTGTATCAGTAAACCGCCTGTACAAGCGTTTTAGTCTTGTCAGTAGTCCACTTTTTTATCTGTGAAGTGCGTCAATTATCGCAACATTCCTCTTTTTATCGTAAGTGACCGGTATTATTGGTCCTATAACATCACTGTGTATAAGTTCCAATGGTCTTGATGATCTCTTTTCCTCAATACTTTTGTGTGGCTTTCGATGTTGCTTACCCGCTACACATGATTCACAGAAATAGTCCTGATATCCAGCTTCCGAGAAATCTAGTCCATTAACCATTCCAGATCGCTTCATTTTTAAAATATCAGTTATATTCAGATGACCCATCCGCTTATGCCATAACTCAAGAATTTTTCTAGCAGTTATTCCAGCAAACTTGGATTTATCTACTTCCATACACAGTTCAAAAAGTTTTCCACTGCTTACAGCTTCAGTGAGTAGTTGTTTGTCTTTCCATATTTGGGCTTTTCCGTTTTCAAAAACAGCTTTTATTCCCTTTCGACTCCAATTTACAAATGGAGAGCAAATTACAGGATAAATCCTTAACGAATAAGACATCTTCAATCACATCAGCAGTTTGCTTTCCTTTCACTGATAGATTTCCTTTGATTGCTCCAATCTTCGTTGCCATTTAATAGACTCCATTCTTTGGAACGGATAACTTAATCGGGCTGTGCAGAATTTTACAATCGACATTGACCATGTGATCAGAAGCACCAGAATCCAGATAAAATTTAAGAACTTTCGTTACTTCAGCATTAAGACCTATCTCTGTATGTGCAACAAACATGAAATTTTCAGCGTCAGTGGTACTTACTTTTGCCTTAACAAAATTATTTTCATTTTATCTTCTTCCACTCTTGCAATGCGAAAGCTTGTGTCCCAGCTTTCCACACTTATAACATTTTATCTTGCATTTTGAATACATTGCTATAGAATCATTGTGTTTAACTTCTGAATTTCTTCCCTTTTTGGCTTCATCAAGAATCCGACTCTTCACAAACTCTATGGTAAGATTTTTCACATCCATCGTTTCCAAAGCTGTTTCCAGAGTTTCAAACGAAGATGGCATTGTTAACAATAAGTGACAAATAACATCAACTTTTTCCAAGACTGCTCCTGTAGATCTTAAATCACGAATCAGTTTGTCGAACCTTAGAAGATGTTGTTCCATGTTCCATGTCTTGTGGAGCAATACTTTTCCTTTCAAAAGTCCCTAACAGACTCTCAAAAAATTCTTTTGCCATTTGTTTGTCCTTAACGCACTCCAGGTGACTGTCTGCTATGGGATGAATTATGTGTGTTCAATGAGTTTGTTTGGAACATTTTAGAACAGGATTTTCTGCACTTGATTTTTAGGTAGGACAGGTAAGAACAGATTTGTGAGAACTGTCAAAACCAATTGTTGTTGTTAAAAAAAAAAACATTACGGTGTTAGATTTAGTTTATAGATCATTTTCCGTGTCGGAATCATCTCAATTTCATGAAAAATATTTGTAATCTCTGTCAGATGACTGAATGTTCTAAGTTGTTCTATTTTGTTCTGAAATTTCTCACGAATCTGTTCTGTTCTGTCTTGATCTGTTCTAACGTTTTCGTCACTGAACAATCTTTATGATAGACTTGCATTTCTTTTCCTTTTTACATAATTCTGTTCTCCTTGGTTCCTTATCTTTAACGGCTAACATATCAGACATGTCCTTGAATATGAAATCCTCAAGACCATGCTCCTCCAGAACCGCAACCAACTGAAATTTCCAATTATTGAAATTTGTACCGTCAAACAAATGAACTTTATATTTATCTACTTCCATTCCTGGGCCCATAACCTGTTAACTTTTGTATTTAATTTATAGCAATGGAAAAATAAATAATAGTTTATTGAATTATAAAAGAATATAATTATGATCTAGTTTGCTCCGCAGTTTTATGAGAAGTAAGTATTCTGAATAAAATTATTGACAAAGAAAATTATTCGTTAAATCGAAAACTAGATTTTAAAAACATAAAGTAAAGTACTTACAGTACCGGTAAAAAAATAGCACCACTAGTCAAAGTTTTATTTCAAGCATAAAAAAAAATTACATTAAAATATTTATGGCCTTTACTGTAATATATTATTGCTTGAAGTGTTATCTCTCTCTCTTGTGCAACTCTGTCTTTAAAATGATAACGGTTCTTTTTCTATGCGGCCATATTGGCGAAAAATTAGTTTTTTTGTCGGTAAAAAAAAATAGCACCGATTGGAGTTTCCGCAAGAAAAATACTTTTTTCATTATTATTTTTCAAGGTTTTTTTGTCAAATTTTGATTGTCTTATTGATTTCTGCTCTTTTCAAAATCAAAATTTAGTTAAAAAAAAAAGAAACAAAAATGGGTCGCGGAAAACAATGCACGGACGAGAAACGAGGTTTCATCCAAAAATTTATTGCAGATGGTAAATCCTACAGTGAAGTTCGGCGTTTAGTGGGGTGCTCCAACAAAATGATAAGGAACGCAATAATATATGCCCCCAAAGGTGAAACTCGTGGACGAAAACCTGCAATGACAACTAATGCCATCAGACACCTTGTTCGAGAAAGCCAGAAAAATCCCTTCAAGTCTGTAAATGAGCTCAAAAAGGAATTAAATATAACAGCATGCGTGGAAACTGTTCGACTTAGATTGAGGTAAAACAATTTAAAGGCATGCAGTCCACGAAAAGTCCCTCTTTTGACTGCAAAACATGCGAAAAATCATTTAAGTTTTGCTAAAAAGCATTTAAATTGGCCAACTGAGAAATGGCGCCCCATTTTATGGTCAGACGAGAGTAAAATCGTGATGTTTGGAGGCAATGGTTCTCGTTCCTATGTGAGAAGACCCGCGAAAGCGGAATATAACCCCAAATTCACAACCAAAGTTGTAAAGCATGGGGGA
Organism: Philhelius pedissequus; assembly: GCA_910595825.1. NCBI lineage: Eukaryota > Metazoa > Arthropoda > Insecta > Diptera > Syrphidae > Philhelius > Philhelius pedissequus. Next base: position 50,925,425 of record OU343161.1, on the reverse strand, counting down.
GCAAGCATAATGGTATGGGCATCTTTTTCATACAATGGAGTTGGGCCCATACATTGGATAAAGACAGTTATGGATCAACATGTTTATGTTGACATTCTCCAAAATGTTATGTTCCCTTATGCAGAGGAGGAAATGCCGCTTTTGTGGGTCTTCCAACAGTATAACGACCCCAAACAACCAGCAGAAAGGCACAAAAATGGTTTGCGGACAACTTAGTTAATGTAATGGAATGGCCAGCGCAATCGCCTGACCTAAACCCCATTGAAAATTTATGGACTGACGTGAAGAAATCTGTCTCCCAAATTAAACCAACGAGCAATCAGTCACTCTGGGATGCAGTTAAGATGTCTTGGGAGAGTATTTCAGTCCAAAGGTGCCAAAGCTTGATCAATTCCATGACCAGGCGATGTGAAGCCGTTATAGCCAACAAAGGCTATTCAACTAAATATTAGTGAAATGGACACTTGTTTAAAACAAATAATTTTTATAAAAAAATAGAATTTTTATTATTTTTTTAGGTTTAATTTGTATAACAAGCAGTGGTGCTATTTTTTTTACCGATTATTTTTTTATATTTTTTAGAAAAATGAACTCTATTTTCTTAAATTGTTAAATAAAAAAATGATTTCTTTTTGTAATATGGTGTTTTTTCTTTATTTCATTCTATGACACATTCAAAATGTTTCTTTATTTATTAGAATTAACTTTATTTTTCAAAGAGACTTTTTGATTCGCAATGGTGCTATTATTTATACCGCAGCTGTATATACCAAGTGCTGTATTTTAACACATTCCTACATACATACATCCAAAACTCTTAGTGCGTAATGTAGTTCAACATATGTATGTATATATATATATATAACGCAATTTAAATAAAGGATACTTGTGAACGCTTAAAAGGGATTCAATTTAAATGCGCATCTATTTGAGGTACAGTTTAACTAGCAAAAAATCGGTGGAACTTGTAGGTAGCACAGCCAAAACGTAAATTTTAGGGGGTAGATAATTTCTGTGGGATCCACCGACACACGAAAGACTTTTTAAAGTGCGGCACACCAAATGGATTGCAATGAACTTCGACACACCATTTTAACACCACTCATTATAGTATAAATGAAAAGAATGGACAGATAAATCAAATGAGAGATTTTACGCAGTTATAAAGCAAATAACTAATTAGAAAATGTATGTACTTTTTATTTGAATACTTATTGATTTATAACAAAAAAAAATATAATACAAAATCATCCACGTACCTTCGAAGGTTCCGCCATAAACTGACTCGCCACCAGTTCCATTATTTGCCGAAAAATCGCCAGCTTGTATCATAAAATCCTTAACTACACGATGAAATATAACATTTTTGTAATGTAATGGTTTTTCAGTAACAAGGCCTAGTCCTTTTTCGCCAGTGCATAGGGCACGAAAGTTCTCTGCAGTTTTCGGTGCGATATCCGTGAACAACTCGAAAACAATTCGACCCGCTGGCAAACCACCAAGATTAATATCGAAAAAACAACGCGCTCTTGGTGGCGGATCTTCTTGTTTTGCATTAACCGTCATTTTATAATTTTTTATTTATATATTTTTATAGTTTATGCAATAATTAAATGAAAAATAAACAATTTTAGAACAGTTTATTCGGGAATAGCAGGTTGCCTACTTAAAAGAACCGACATTTGCAAATTAATATGCGTTTGCCTGTATGTGGTATTTTGACAGTTTCGAAAATGTGGAATGTGGATATTTGGATCGTACAGATTCGAAGAGATCTGTTCATGTCGTTAATATAGTTAATAAGGCCTATTTCACACTAGCAAGCAAATTGTTAACTTGCGGTCTCCATTATCCATGAATCTAGAACAAGCTTTATATGGGATATACATTATACATATGTGTATAAGAGTGTATTCGTTGATTGAAAAAAATCAAAACGTTTTGATTTGATTTTGCTTCAAGCACACACAATGAGTGTGTTTCTTTATTTATTCCGGATAAAGAATAGAATGGATGGAAAAGACGAAATGTTTATCTAGAATATCCAGAATGGATGAATAAAGAAACAAAAATTCTCTCCGGAATAGAAAAGAAAAAAAGATGACATCAATCAGCTCTTTTAAAGTGTTGTGATGATGACAAGAAAACAGATATCTCTATGGAAAATAGTAAAAATAAATTATTATTAATTTATTAATTCATGAAAAGTCACATTTAATTGTTATTTATATATTTATTTCAATAATAATAATATAAGCAATGTTTGGTCATCCATTTTGTTTACTTACTTGGTTTTCGTCTTTGGCTGCTGTCATTTGTTTTGCTTTCATATGAAAGGGTTATTCCTAGAATATTCTTTTCATTCCGTATTTAATATGGAATAAAAAGAATGCATTCCAAACGTTCCGGAATGAATAAAGAAACAACAAAATAGTTCATCCAGAATATTCCATGGAATAAAGAAACGCAAAACTGGTATTCCGAATATTCTGGACATATCAGAATGAATAAAGAAACACACTCAATGTATACGTGAGTTATTTTCGTAAATACACTCTCATATGCATGACATGCATTTGAACAGCGTATATCCCGCATTAAAGCATGTTTTCAGTTTGGCAAAATGGGTACCGAAATAGAAGCTATATTTTCATATCATGCGATAGATAGTATGATGCTTTCATCGCTATCTGTTCATCGGTTGATTTTTTGTTTTTTGTTTTGGCGTTTCCAAATATCGTTTGTTGTTGTTGTTGTTTCTACCAGCATCAGTTGCCTTCGGAGTTCTTCAGTAACTAAAAAAATATGCTATGAAATGCCTGTTAGTATATATACATGAATATACATATATATACTTTATTTTAAAAACAGTTGTTTTTAAATCTAAAAATATTATTCGTAATTTCATTTAATATCAAGTTTGATATTTGTTATTTAATTTATTAATTCGATCAACTTTCCTTGATAAATAAACATCTTATTTTGTCTGTTCTTCTAGTACCCTGGTTTCTGTTATTGCGTTTGCTTTTAAATTTATCTTATTTATTTAATGGATACCGCCAGTAAAGTTTTTTCAGAGACAACACAAAAATCGTGGAGTAATGAATGAAAAGGGTATCCATGTATTGGTGGAAAACCCAGATAAACCTCAGAAACCAGAATTTTATCTCCGAAGAAATGAACTGTCAAAGTTTGTATGGGAAAATATTCTGCAAATCGGAAAAAATTATCTCAGGAATGCGACGTAGAAAGAGAATAAATAAACCTCATACATTTTTTCAAAGAACATCTGATTATTTCCCTCATTTACCCAAGTATTTTTAAGGTGGTGTTCATGCAAACGTCTGGCGGAAAATTATATCTTTCTGCAAAGCGGAAAGTTATATCGTTGCATGAATATCCTTAATAATAAATTTCACAGTTCATAAAAGAAAAAAAATAAACTTTAGAAATTTATTATATTTATTTATTTATAGTCAAGCAAAATGAGATATTTACTTCGAAAAAACTACGACAAAGCTGAATTTTTGTGGAGAACTTCATTCTTACATCCTAAACATTTCCAAAAATGTATCCTAAAATTGGAGCGGAGCAAGGTATTTTTTCCCAAATTACTCGAAAAAAGTTGTATGTGCACATTGTAGCTTAATTAATTCTATAAAAAAATAAAATGCACGACTCGATCGCACGAATTTGCTCTTGTAGCAAACAACTTTAATGTAACTAACCATTGAGGTTTCATTAGTAGTTATCCTATGCAGTTTTAAAGCTAAGGTAAGATTAACTTGAATCTTAGTATAATGCATTGTGACTGGATGATTCAGGAATAGTTACATATGTACCTACCTACAAATGTATATTTAAATCTAAGTTATGAATTTTAATTATGTAAGTTAGGAGAGTAAAATGTATCTACATATATACGTATTGATGGAACTTAAGTATGTAAACATGTAGATATAATAATGAAAATGAAGGATGTTGGTGGGTAGGTAGCTATATGCATATAACTTTATAATTTAGGTGCAATATGCATAAATAAGATTCATGTGATTTTACGTATAGGGCTTAAATTATATTTAGTATTCAGTGGCGTACGCAAAAATGCGTAAAAGGGGAATAATAATAAGGTAGAAATAAATGGATATACTTAAATGTTTTTATATTTTTAAAAAAATATTTTTTAAAAATGGAAAAATTTTTTGTTTGAAAATTTGAGTATGCAGTCTTATTAACAATTTTAGGGAGCATTTGTATAAAAAAAATATTTTAATCCGTTTATCCAGTATTGAGAAAGTCGAAAATATTAAAAGTGGTTCTATGTGAAGTACCGTTAATAAGCACGCAAAAAAAATATTTTTATATTTAAAAGTGAACTGTACTAATCTGAGAACACACACATTTTTTTATAAAAATTCTTGGAGCCGTTTTCGAGAAATAATTTTTGTTCTTATCTGTTTTCTAACAATTGAATGGGAGGTACCGTCGTTTATTATTTTAGAAAAATAGTTTTTTTTTTAACTATTCAAGATAATGTCAAAAAACCACCAAATACGAAGTTTTGAAAAAATCTATTAAAAAATATTTTGAAAAATTTTGATAAACAGTAGTGTTTAAATTCTCTAGGAGCTTCTGCGTAAAAAATTTCAAAACAATCAAATTAACCGTTTCCGAGAAAATCAAAAACAAAAAATAAATGGCTCTACTAGAGGCACCAAAAATAAAGGTACTATTTCCTTTCTATAATGAACTGATTTTTTTATGAAAATCGTTGGAGCCGTTTTTGAGAAAAATAATATTTTTGTTTTTGGTAAAAAAATGTATAGGAGCTACTGTTATCTGTCGTCTTTAAAAAAAATGACAAAAACGTGTGGGCATATTACCGAAAATATGTACCAAGTTTGAATCAAATCCACCGAACCGCTTAGACTGCAGACTCGAAGACAGACAGACAGACAGACGGGATTGGGGGACCCACTTTTTTGGTGTTCTCTATGATCGTAATGTCATGTTTGTGTTAGAAGTTTTTATTTAACGAATACATAACTTGCCTTATAGTACCTATAATCGCAAGGAAAAAATTAGGACACTTTTTAAATTAATATACATATTTGGAGAAAAATGGTCGAAGATATTGGGATGTAGTTTTTTTCGAAAAATTTAATAAATGAAAGTTTTTTAGTGGGAAATTTGTTGGTTTTAGTTATGCTTGCAAAGATATTTTCTATTAAAAAAGCAAGGTTTAAAAGTGGTACTGGAAGGGAAATGCTGCGGATTAAAAATCCTAATTTATTTTATTTTGTTTAATAGCTCACAAAACTATTATTTTTTCTCAAAATGATCTAAGAGCGACTTCTATACAGTTGAATTTAACAGACGAAAATTAAATTTAACTTGGACAGCTATAATTTCAGAATGAATTGCCATACAAAAGTAGTGAATATGACATTTTAAAAAAATTGTAATGTCTACAAGTTGTTCTTAGGTCATTTTGAGAAAAATAATATATAATATATAATAAGGTAGAAATAAATGGATGATACACATAATAAAATATTTTTAATGCGTTTTTCTTTTTTCGTTCAGAGCAGAGCAATGAACAGACTTCGAACACATAGATTATGCACTGAACTTGTTCCAAACAGAGGGAGCTCTGAACACTGATATGTTTTTTAAACACACTTGAACCACACAAATCAGAATACATTTTCGTTTTTAACCATAAAAAGCAATACCTACCCTTTTTGTACACTGATAAACATCAGATACAGAAAATCAACAAGCGACCTACTTCTTTCGCCAACTTATGTATCTAATTATTTTTTCTTCACATCTTCCTTCTTGGCACACATGGGATTTGGTGCGTTCAGTAATTTACTCACATGCTCAGTCAGTTATGTTCGAGCACGTAGAGTGCGATCTACACATGTTCAGAACTAAAAAAGAATCACCCATTTGGAGTTCTGCATGATCTGAGTTAAAAAGAAACACAAACAATTTTTTTGACAACTGAGACCTTGCTCTAAATTAAAAAAGAAAAACGCCTTTAGATTGCTTAGTTGTTAAATATTGAGGGGAATAAAGATGCCATTTGAATTGTTGGATATATATGAATATATCAACAAAAAAAAAAACAAAAACCGTTGGAGCTGATATTTTTTTAAATAATTATTATTTATTTATGTTTTATTATTGTATAATTATTTATTTAAACGTCAATTCAATGAAATCATTAATATACATATAACATTTTTATTTAAAAAAATTCAGTGACTCGTTTTTGTTAATATTTTTAATCAATTTTTTTTTTGCAGTTTTGAGAAATAATTTTTTTCTAAACGGATCTTTTAAGATTTGTATGCTTAGGCTGTAGACTCGAGGGCCGACAGACAGACGAAATTCCGAGACCCACATTTTGGTGTTCTCCATCATCGTAATGTCAAGTTTGACCCAAAAACAACGAGTTCGATTTTTTTACGAATTCTAAACTTGCCGTATAGTACCTATTTATATCGCAAGTAAAAAAAATAAACACTAATTTGTACAGATGTTTCAAAACATAAAAAATTCTATTTAATTCAATTCAGTGTCACATTTTTTGTTGTATTTTACATGTTAATTCAACAATATATAAAAATTGGGCAATTTTGTTAATGCTGTTTATATAAGATACTCGTATCTTTGTATATGAAACCTATAGTACTACTATGAGACAGAATTTTTTAGCTAGTGGTTCGTACGATAGGGGCGCTAGTTTTTCTTTTCTTGATATTGAATTGTTAAAAGGCAGGAAAATAGGTAGAGGCAAAAAGGAAAAAAAAACCAAGGGAGACGGTCGAATTTTATTAGTTCTGACAATATAGAGGGTAAAGGAGAAAACCCATGGCTATTGCTGTATGCATGAATTTGAAGTATGAATGTATTTGGTCATACATGCATATTTATAGGTTATTATAGAAAATATTAAAATTTTTATTTTAAATCTTGAATATTTGGTGGATTTTAGGATTTTGAATTGTAGCAACGTTGCTACTTTTCACTGTTTGTATGCACAAATAACATAGCGATGTCGAGATATTTCAATATTTTTTGTTTAGGTAGGTACATATGTATGTACCCAGATACCTACCTACATACAATTATGTATGTACATACATACTTTTTGTTCTTTTTCAAATAATATCTATTGAGAATAATTAATTTTTTCTCTACCGAAAGTTTTTAAATATTTCGAAATAAAGTGCAGATTTTGTATATATGTATGTAGTTTTACTTGCGATATTTACATAGGTACTATGTATTGCAAGTTATGGATTCGTAAAAATCGAACTCGAGATTTTGATCAAACTTGATATTACGATGATTGCGAAGACGAAACATATGGGTCACGGAATCCTGTGCCTCTGTCTGTCTATCGTCGAGTCTACAGCCTAAACGTTTTTTTTATAAATATGTCCCTATTAATTTTTAGGACGAAAAATGACGTAATAAAAGCTGCATTTTATTATATACGGGCTGGGTTAATTTATTACAAGTTTTACAAAAACAACACGAGACCCAGGCTTCTATCTGGGCTTGCAAACATTAGTATTAAGTTCGGTGAACAGAGGGTATGATTTGGTACATAACCCAGATCGTTTTATTATCACGGGGTGAACCATATGGTTGGCGATAATAAATCACGGCTTATGTTACATGCTATACTTTTTTTGGCAAAAAATGTAAATTTTATTTTTCTCAAAAAATGGCTCTAACAATTGTTATATAAAAAATCAAGGGGAAAGGTACTTTTTGGTAATTATTTTTTTGGAAAAAAATGTTAATTTTGGTAGCTCTAATAGTAGAGCTATTTTTTGGTTTTAGATTTTCTACTAAACGGTTCATTAGATGTTTTTGATTTTTTTTTGCGCTCCTAGAAAGTTTAAGCACTAAACTTAAGTGCAAATTTTTCAATTTCTTTTATTATTTCTTTTAATTAAAAAAACAAAATCATTTTTTTTAAACTCAATACCAATTTCGAAAACGGCTTAATCGTCTTTTCGAAACTTCGTATTTGGTATTTTTTTAGACATTATCTTGAATAGTTAAAAAAAAACTTTTTTCCTATAAAATTAAAAACAACGGTACCTCCCATAGAAATTAAAAAAACGTTAAGAAAAAAATGTATTTCTCAAAATCAGCTTAAAAAATGTGTGTTTATTAAATTAGTAAATTCCAGTTTTAATTAAAAAAATATTTTGTTTTCTTAATGGTACTTCTAATAGAACAACTTTTCATATTATTTATTTCTCACTATTCGATGAACCGATTTAAATTATTGTAATGTACAAATGCTCCCTAAAAATGTAAATAAAACTGCATATTCAAATTTTCAAAACAATGTTTTTTTTTTTATTTTTAAAAGTAAGAACGAAAACGAGTTAAGTAAAATGCACGACTGGATCGCACGAACTTGCTCTTATATTCGATCACATTGTATGCAAAATATTTCTATTTAAAATCTAAATATATTTTTAAAGTCATTTTTTACTTTATTTTTATACACAAAGTTTCTTTAATTTTTTTCTAAAAAAAAATTGGTATGACGATATTAAATATTTAATAATATAAGCTTAAAAACCAAAAAATTAAATCGGATTAATCAAAGGAAAAATAATTCAAAATTCTGAATAAATAAATACTTAAACTAATTTGAGCTAAAAAAAAGTACGACATTTTATTTCTTGGATAAATTTGAATTTATGAGCAAAAAATTTTAAAAATCTGTGGAGCGGTTTTGAGAAAGAAAGTTTTTTTTTAAACTTTTTGAAAAAAATTTAAAAAAAATCAAAAAGGCCAATTCATATTATTATTCATTAATACCTATAAGTATAATTTTTGAAAAAAATTATTGAGCAGTTTTCAAAATATAAATTTTTAAAATTAAAAAAAAATAAAATTCTTTTAAAAATACAAAAAAACTATTTATTAAAAATATTGGTACGCAGTATAAATTGTGCAACCGAAACCTATATACGTGTGAAATTTCGAAAGAATCGGTCGAGCCATTTATGAGATAGTCGAAATAAAAAAAAACGGTCCTATGGAAAGTACCGTTTTTAGATATTTTAAAAAATGTTTGTTTCAATCATATGATCGGTCGTACCTTAAAAGCTGCATTAATATTTTTAAATCAAAATCGTCAGAGCCCTTTCCGAGAAAAATAGAACATACCGTTATTTTTTGAGCTAAAAAAATTCAATTTCCCCCCGGTACAATACCAAAAAAACTCTTATACAAAGTTTGAAGCAATTCGGCCCACCAGTTTTGGCTGTAGGTATCTATACATACATACATACAGACTGACAGACAGATATACAGACGCACATAATTTTTAGACCATCTTTTTTAGTCTTCCTATCATCGTAATGTCATGTTTGATTGTTATCCCAAAACTTTTTTTTTCGACGAATGCATAACTTGCCTTATAGTACCTATAATCGCAAGTAAAAAAATGTTTAATACCTATTAATAAACAATTCTTATTTGAAAATTCGTCAATTCGATTTTTTGCCAAATTACTTATCAAAACTGAATTTTCAAAAAAAAAATTATTTTCAGAATCCAAAAAATTATTAATATAAAATAAAAAAAGGTTGTGTCACAAGAAATTGTTTTTCTGCACAACGATTAGCAGAAATCTCAAATTGTAACTGTTAAATTAACATCATGTTTGTGCACTTGGTAAAATAACTTTATTTTTTTGAGTAGTATATAAGAAGGGTGTTCATGCAATGAGATAATTTCCCGTTTTGCAGAAATATATAATTTTACGCCAGACGCTTGCATGAACACCTCCTTAACAACACATGCGTAAATGTGGGAAATAACCAGATGTTCTTTTAAATAAATTTATTTATTTATTTATTCTCTTTGTACATCAAATTCGTGAGATAATTTTATCTGATTTGCAGAATATTTTTCCCATACAAACTTTGACAGTTCATTTCTGCGGAGATAAAATTATCGGGTTTCTTAAGGTTTGTATGGGTTTTCCGCCGTTACATGAATACCCTTAATTATTCGTCTATTAAAAATTTAAGCAAACTTAATATCATATTTGTTACTTTTACCTCCATTATAGATCATGTTTTTTTTAATAAACACAATTTAATTGGCAACTTTATTAAATAAAGAAAAAATATTTTCTCTAAGAAAAATATTTTGTATTAATACAGTTTCTGATCTAATCAATTAATATATTGATTCTAATTAGAAAAATCGTTCAAATAAATTCATTCAACGAAATTATTATATAAGAGCTTCGCTCTGAACTAAGCAGATTAGACAGGCGAGCGAAGTGAGAGTGCTACAGAAGCGGAATCAACATTTCTCGTTTCAAATGTTAATTCACAGATTTTGCTTAAATATTTGTTCATCTATAGCAAACAACAAAACAACTATCATTAAATCATTTTCTTACGTTGGATATCCGGTTGCATTTCAAATAGACACAAAAAAATGTCGAACTCTCCAAATCCACTTGAATCAGAATCAAACAGAACAAACCGAACGCACCTTGCCAAATTTGCAGAATTTCGAATTCCTTTCGAAATTATCTACATTCGGCGTTAAACCACATGTCTCTTCGTCATAACGATAAAATTATAGTTTTCCATTGAAAAATGGTTAAAAGTTTTGCAGAATCTATCAAGAGTGCTTAAAAACAATCTATTAAATTGTAATCAGTTGAAAATTTTATTTGAACTTCGATCGATTTAGTGAAATTTTATCATTTCAAAATCACCCATTGCTCAAAGGTATCGTGTAATCTCGATAGAAGTGTGGTCTGAGGTAACCAACCAACTTGCTGCAAACCAGCAAATTGACATTTATCGGCTCATAAGTTCAAGAGTAAAAGAAAAAACCAACTGGGTATTCTGTGTTGTGAATTCTTAAGTCGGAGCAAGAAAGATATAGTGTTGTTGTTGATTTTGTTTAATTTCAATTGGATTTCTTTAAAAAGTATTTTATTTAATAAGCATTTCTTATTCGCCTTTGGCCGCTTTTACTTTAATAAGTAAAACAAATAAAATATTTTCTATTTTTCCAATTGATTTTTGGTTGTTTTTTCGCTATGACATTTCTGCTTACGAAAGAACAGTAAAAACATTTCCAATTTGAGCAAAACAAAACAGCTATCCTTATCTTATTCGAAGTTAAAACACCTTGTAGTTTATAGTGTGCGTGTGCAGAAGTGAATTGACAATTTAACGGTGTGACTGAGTTGACAGATAAAACTAACCTCTATTTTTCTACGATAAGTGCGTGAGAGCATCGAAAAAGAAAAAAGTCGTCAAGAAGAAAATTTTCTAGATTCTCCAAGAAAATTCTTAATTTGGGAAAATAATTCAAAAGTATGTTTAATATTACAATTGTTTATAAAAAATACTTAATAATTATATATATTTTAGTATTTAAAACAATAGTCTGCTTTGTAGTTGTTTGTTTAACATAATATCCTTATTAAGGTGCTTCCTGTGCAATAATTCTCTACTGCGTACGGCGTATACTCAGATGAAATTGTTAAAAGAAACGGCAGTTTTTTTCGCCGGTGATATACACATTTCTTATGCTCTATTAAGACGTAATTTTTAGACTGACGCCACCTCCTTTCAACGGACATCATTAGCGAGCTGATTAATAAACAGGAATTTCGCAATCTACATAATTAGCATTTCCAATAAGATGGATAATGTCTGTCCAGCAGCTGCATGCGAAAACGAATGTGCAAATATTTTCTGTTATGAGTCCAATTATGTATTTTGTCTATTGTTATTCAAAAACCAATGAAGCGTAAGAGAACAATCTGGTTTTCTTGTAACTTAATCAAATAACAAACTGTTATTATTACCGACATACCTATCTCTTATCAGATAATTACCTATTTAACTAAATTTTAGAAACTTTCATTTATTTACATTTCATGTCGATCTTATCATTGTTGTACACGTTTTTATATTTATATCATATAACTATCCATGTACCGACATTTTTTTTTAATTTACCTACACTATTTTTTTTTTAATTTGCCTATAATCAAACGAAAAATGGTAATTGAATTTGTTACATAATTTTAATACATATATTGTCACTTATTACTCCGTAGTGTGCAATCAAATAAGAAAATGATACGTGCCTACCTATATATAATGTATGTACATACCTATCTATATAAATTTGGATCACATTATAATTGATACTTATTGTGTAATACTTTATTTACTTATAACTGTTTCTTGTCACCGGTTTTCATCTTCCCAAGGCGATGTTTACTGAACATTGAATCAATACTTCTATAATTGAGAAAAAAAAATTGAATAATGTTAACTATAGATCAGGCTTGAGTTAAGATCATTATTATCTTATACTATCCTTTTATTTTCTATTTTGTGCAAAACAATAAGACATTGCAAATCACAGCAATGAACTTTGAACGACTAACTGCTTTTCAGAGTGCAATACCTAGACACATATTTTACGCTGACTTAATTAATTATGTTCTTCTTAACTCCTAATATGCAGTTAAAATTGCAATTGTTGCACAGAAAGGAAGTTTTGAAAAATGTTTGAACTGTACAAAAATCCGTCACACTTATTTAAAAATTCGATATAGATCCCGCTTAAAGGTATACGCCCCTAAAAAAACGTTATTTATAACACTTATGACGCATTAAAGTAGAAACACTAAATTTACCTTTTAGTTATTGGACAAAAACAAGTATTTTTTTCTTAGAAAAGTTATGCAATTTTAAGATCATGTCGGAAGTTATTGATTTTCAAAACGTTTATCAAAGCTGTTTTACAACGAAAATCGACGTAAAAGCTACAATAGTTAAAAAAAAAAAAAAAATAATTTGAAAATTAAATTATCTTTGGAAATTTTGTAATATTCCCTGCTCTACCAAAAGAGATTTATGAGCTATGAAATAACTTATTGTAAACTAAACTCAATGGGCACAACCCACCAAATTACATACATAGATTATCCTGGCCTTTATGTAAATATAATCCCATATTTGCTATACGCTCAGGTTTGCCAAACGTCAAAGGTTCGGATAAAGTTGAATTCTACCTTAACACTACAGCACAATGCTGTTTTCTGATAATCTCTCATTTGTCATGTTAAGTATGTATTTTCATTTCAGTTTCATATACTTATAATTCTGGAAGAATCCGATTTCTAATTTGTGGAGTATTACTAGGAAGAAGAAATGTTCATCCAAAACTGCTTCAAAAGCCAATTTTCCCTCACAAAATTCTCATATAGAGACAGCAAGATTACTTTTGAATTCTCTAACATAAGTGTATTGTTCCAAGTTTTGAAGGATCTGAATAATATTTTGGCTAACACACTTTAATTCTTTGTGATCAAAAACTATATAAGCTTACAAATCTGATTGCAATAATTGGTATATTATCCATTTTGCGATTTCAAAAGTAAACGTAAATAAAAGACATACAATATTTTTTTTCATGATATTTCTTTTTTATTATAAAGTTTGCACTTTGACATTATGTGTCAAAAACTACATAATTAAATGACCGCCACGCGAATTGTTGCAAGCATCTTTTAAAGTAATTTTCGAAAACTTTTTGACACATTGGGCGGTATCTCAGCCATAACTTTACGAATGTTGGTTTCCAAGTGCTCAAATGTTAAAGTCTTATCTGCATAAACACGGTCTTTCGCGTAGCCCCACAAAAAAAAAGTCCAGCGGTGTCAAATTGCATGATCTTTCTGGCCAGTTGATATCGCCACGACGAGAAATTACGTGGCCAGGAAATATCTCTTTCAATAAAGCCATATTCGCTCGAGTTGTGTGGCATGTGGCACCGTCTTGTTGAAAATACATATTCTCCAAGTCATATTGTTCAATAGCAGGCAAAAAAAGTCGGTTTATGACTATAACGCTCCGAATTGACGGTGACAGTCGTTCCATCGTCGTTTTCGAAGAAGTAAGGTTTAATCACACTTCCGGACCAAAGAGCGCCCCAAACAGTGATTTTTTGTGGATGTAATGGCCTCTCTTTAATTACTTGAGGATTCTCAGAACCCCATATACGACAATTTTGTTTTATAACATACCCACCGAGTGAGAAATGTGCTTCGTCGCTGAAGAAAATTTTGTTCGAAAAATCGACGTCCACCGCCTGTTGTTCAAGCACCCATTCGACGTATCTACGACGTTGTGAATGGTCAGTTGGCTTCAATTGTTGTATGAGCTGGACTTTATATGGATGTAGGTGTAGATCCAAATGCAAAATACGCCATAATGTGCCATAAGACAGTCCAAATTCCTGAGAACGACGAGGAATCGACACATTCGGCTCTTCGGCAACACTTTCACTTACAGCAGCGATATTTTCAGTGGTACGAGCGGAACGATGATGCACAGGCCTTACAATATCTGTAACCAATCCAGTCTCTTCAAATTTCCATACAACCATAATCTCCTCTTAAAGCACGATATGTGCCTGTGGCAGAATCGCCATTTTTGTAGTAGTTTTTAACAATTTTTATGCTTTGTGCGATAATTAAGCGATCCATTTTCGTAAATGTCAGACTTTCAACTGAGAAAAAAATTGGTTTAAAAACTTAGTTTGACAGATGTCGAATTCCAGCCTTATACTTTTGAAACCGCAAAATGGATAACCCCTTATATTCAGAATAGCTGATATGCATTAACTCATATATAGTTTTAGTTTCTTATGATGAGAAACATATCTTTTAGAATATCTTTTTTCAAACTTTTTGAGTCGCGATCCCGTTAATGTCCTTTCATACCCAGTTTAATTATAGGTATGAGATTTTACTTATTCGCGATGAAATCTTCCCGTGTTGCCAAAAATTAAAAACAAAAAAAATGGGGATAATAATTTTAATTTTTTTATTCTTATGTGCGCATTAGAATTTTCATTTATTTTTTTCTTTTCAAGTGAAAATACTTATTGATCAAGAGATAAGTGTTGTGCTGTGTTTCTTACAATTATAATTATGTATTAGCATAATTGATTTTCTCAAAAGAAATTCGTTGCGTGCTACATTCGTGCATCCCTGAGTTGAAAAGATTTTCGAAGATATTTAATCGGATTAATCGATAACTCGTATAAGTGAGCTCTCAAATTCCCCTCATAATACTGAGATTGCATAATTTGGCGAAGAAACTATCGAGTTACTTTCCAGAACTGGCTTCTGAATGTGGAAATGGACAAAGATATATACTAAATCCTTTTTTCAATAAATTAGTCTAACTCTCCGAGATGAAATCTTATAGATTTAACTACAGATGGCATGTTGAGAAAATTCAATTTAAAAACTATTGATAATTTCGAAATAAAGAGAAAAAAGAGAACATTCATAGCTGGCAAAAGAGGCTTTAAGAGTTTTAGTGCCATTCGCCACTTCATACCTATGTAAACTCACGTTTTCTTCATTGGTAGATATAAAGACTAAGAATAGAAATAATTTGAAAAATGATGTAATTGTTAACGTCTCAAAGATTAAAACAAGGTTTAAAAAATCCTTTAAAAATAAGGACCCCTATCGGGTCGCGACCCACACTTTCAAAAACACTGTTTTAAAACATACTATATACATACATATATGTATAAGTGCTTATAATTATTTTAATATTAAGTATGTAGATAAAGTTTGATATATGGACTCAATTTTTTTTTCTGGTTACTTAAAATTGTTATTTGTCTTTCTAGGGTTTTATCCAAAAATCATTTGTGCGAGTGTGAAGGAATGAAATAAAGATGGCAACCTAAGTTAAGGACTGCCGCAAAATGCCATTAATGCACTGAGTTGCAAAAACAAAAAAATCTGCCACAAACACTACTGAACAGAAAGACCTCTTTGTAAAGTGTAGCTACGTTAAGTCTGAATAGAAAAAAAAACAAAACAAATAGTTTTTATTATTTGATTTGGTTTATTCATTTTCAATAAGCTCAATTTAAAAAGAATTATTCCTGCGTCATTTGATTATTCAAAATCAAAAGACAATATCAGATTTGATTTTACTTTGCCAGCAATTAATTATTTTAAAAGCTTGATTCATTTAAATTTTTTGAGAAATCAGAAAACCTTCATTGAGAGATGTCTGCCAAAGAAGAAACATCTCCAACCACTGCATCTGGTGGTCCAGTAGCAACTGTTTCTCCAACTGCTACAACAACGTCTTATGCAAATGTTTTGCAGAATTTAGAAGCAAAAGTTTCGCCCACTGCTCCTATTGTAGCCGCTGCAAGTGCCGCGGCCCCAAGTGCTTTGGACCCTGACAATAAGGAAAACCAACCGGAATTAAAAGCAGGAATTAAATCGTGGAGCGAAGAATGCGCTGCTGAAGGAGCAACCGAAGTTCTGCCCGCCAGTTCGCCTAATGTCAGTGGCGAGAAGCGCT
This sequence comes from Philhelius pedissequus, assembly GCA_910595825.1. NCBI lineage: Eukaryota > Metazoa > Arthropoda > Insecta > Diptera > Syrphidae > Philhelius > Philhelius pedissequus. The sequence continues at coordinate 50,908,980 of OU343161.1, read as the reverse complement.
CGGCCAATCCGGAAAATACCGAAAACTCTTCTGAAGTTGACGACAATACTGATTTCGTTCCAGTAACATCTCATGGCCGTAAGGATCGTAAAATACGTCGCCGGGAAAAACAACGCGAACGTCCTTGGGCTGGTAACAATAATAGCAACAACACTGGTAAGCCGTCTAATAAGGATAATGTCAACTTAACAGCTGGCGGATCAAAGGTTGCTGCTGGACCACCCTCTCATCCAGGCAAAACCGATGATGAACGTAAAAAGTTTTCAAGAAGACCGCGCGATAGACGCCCCCAACAACCGAGAGGTGATAAGGCCGTTAATCAAGTACCAGTGTCTGGTGCACCAAAAGAACCAAAGGAAATTGTTAAAGATCGCAAAGATTCATCGCCTAGTGGGCAAAGTGCAAACGAAAATAACAGTAGCAACGAAGCAAAGAACGAAGAACAACAACCGAAAAAATTCGTCGCTGCACCACCTCCAAAAGTCAATGCTTGGAAGGTAAGTTTTTATTTTATAATTTTTTTTTAAATTGTGTATATTATATCGGGTTTAACACAGTATCATACCTTTCTGAACAAATTTGAGTTAAAGAAAATTGAAGAAAATACATATTTTCTGAGTTGAGACTAAGAGATTATTATAATTATTTATGTCTCTAAGAAAAGACTAACGCAAAAAGATAATAATAAACATCTTTAAAGGTAGTCAAAGTTTATAAAGTAACATAATTATAGATCAAGTTTACTAATTTAAGTCAAACATTAATCATCAAAGAGAAGAAGAAAAATGGAAAATTGAAATTTTGACGAAAAAAATAAATTAAAATTTTTCATTTTATTGATCTTGATCTATGAATGTATGTTTTTATTTATTTAGTATAATTTACTATTTGCCACTACAAAACAAACTTAATAAGGTTATTCATGCAACGGCGGAAAACTTAGATAGACCTCAACACCAGATAATTTTATCTCCTCAGAAATGAACTGTTAAAGTTTGTATGAGAAAAATATTCTACAAATCAGATAAAATTATCTCACGAATTTGATGTAGAAAGATTAGAAATAAACCTCATAAAGTTAGTTCAATAAACATATGATTGTTTCCTACATTTTTAAGGGGGCTTTCATGCAAACATCCAGCGGAAAGATATATCTTTCTGCAAAGCACAAAATTATCTCCTTGCATGAATACCCTTAGTATAACTTATCATGTAAATTATTACATTTATATAAAATTTCAGTCCAAGTAACTTCTTTTCATTCTAATATTAATAAAATAATAACAACTAAATAAATAATAAACAACTAATAACGACTTAGTTTGATTCATTTTTTATAAAGTTTGGAAACTCGTTAAATAGTTTAATTACTCCTTTATACATGATCGTGTTTTGTGTTCTATTATGTCTATGAAAAAGTAATCTAAAATCATTATTTGTTCTTAGGTTATGAATTTGCATTTCATGAACTAAATTTACGTTTAATGAAAGATAATCAGATACCATTTTATGTTTAATCTTAAATACAAATATTGTTGCGTTGTACGTAATCCTCTGTTTGATGTTAAGCCATTGCAGGCACGAGAGCATAAAATTTATTGGGGTATAAAAACTGCATTTGAAGATAACTCATCGCATTGTTTTAAAGTCTGTCTATTTGAGCTGAGTTGCTCATATACAATATTGTTGAAGAAAATTCAAAGTGTGGCTTGATTATTATGTATATTAAAAATATTTATTGCGCATATGTAGATATGAGTTTACGTATTCTTAAAAAAAAAAAAACTGTTTTCTACATTTTTTTCACAATGTACTTAAGGTGATTATTAAAGTTGAGTTCACTGTCTAAAACGACGCCGAGATATTTAAACAAAAGTGATAATATATGTATATCCCTTAATAGAACTACAAGCAAAAAATGGATACATGATTAACAAAACGCATTTTTACATCGATAAATCTTTATATTTTTATAAAAAAAAAAAATAAAATGCACGACTGGATCGCACATACTTGCTCTTATGTGATTACATCGGCTAAATATATTTTTGATTTTTTAATAAATTTTGTATATACAAAATTTCTTTAATTTTTTTTTCTGATTAAGATTTGGTATGGAAATTGTATGTAATTAACAAAAGCCGAGTTTTATTATCGCTAATAATCATATGGTTCACCCCTTGAAAATAAAACGATCTGGGTTATCTAGTTATATGTATCGCTGCTCGCCAAATTTAAATCTCGTGTTGTTTTGGGTGTTAAAAAATACCCAGACACATACCCATACCCGTAAATAATAAAACGCAGCTATTATAAGCTTAAAACTTTAATTTCAAAAATTTTGGTATGCAGTATTGTTAAATATCGGAATCAAAAATTTTAATCGAAATCCGTCAATCCATTTATGAGAAAGTCCAAAATCAAAAAAAAGGTTGTATGGCAGGTACCGTTAATAACAAAACATGTAAACAAAATTTTAGACCAAAATATACTATTCCTAAAGTGCACACCCTTAGATTAGGTTAGATAAGATGGTAGACAAAATTGTATGACAAGTAACATTATTTTTCCAAAGGCAAAACTTGCCCTATGGTACCTATCAAATTAAACAAAGAATAAATAATTTACAGTTTTAGAAGCTTAGAAATGTATGCTTTTATGTGCAGATTTGAAACATGTTAGGTAGAATGTGCTCTGATTCATACCAAAAAGATTCCCAACAAAAAAAAATTGAGTTATTCGAGCCAGCTAATAAATAATTGCCAACAGTCAACAACTTAATTAGCTGACGCTGTCAAGTTTTTTTGGTTAGAATTAAAAGTTCCAGCACAGTTCGAATATCTCTACAAATTTAGTCTTAACAATTCGCTTAATGTTTATGCACTAACATCTTACTATTTACATTCTCGGTAACCTAATGACAAATAAGAGAACATTTATTATTTTCAAATTAATAACTTTCTTTTAAATAGTTAGATTCTTAACGACTTAACGGATGGGATCTTTTTAAATCTAAAGACGGAGTTTTTAAAATTTTATGTGAAAAAAATATTGAAAGTCCAATTTTGTTTTTGAAAATAGCCGATTTCTCTGCACCCAATCTTTCAAAGCTTGCACAAAAATTGCTTTAGATTCCCGCATCGTCCGCAGAAATAGAGTGTACCTTTTCAAAATGGTCTTTTATTCACACGCCTTTGAAAAATCGATTGCCTTTCGAACGTTTCTCTATCGAGTTTTGAGAATGGAAGATATAAATTTATCTTTTTAGGGCTTTGAGTTTGACGAGTTCAACTAATTTAATACCTACATATGCATTTGGGTTACATACATGCATTTGATCTCAGAATTCTTTTATAATATTTCTTTTGTTATTTGTTATTTATAGAACAATATTTTTGTTTACTTATAAATGTTATTGTTTATTTTTTTTCAATGTTCAGCCAGTCAACACTTTTTTAGCTATATTAGTTACATTAGTTACATAAGTTACGTTAGTTACGCGGAAAATGAGATGTAACTAGTTGCAAATAGTTACGCGTTACTATATGGGTAACTTACTCGGAGTAACTTACGTTGCCAACACTGGCTATGACACCGGACGTAAGAGGTATTCTCGTGTTCGTCTTCATCGTGCCAACCTCTGCATAGGTCATCATTACTGAGTCCCATTTGATTTTTATGATAGGAAACCCAGCAGATTGTTAGCGGTTATTACGCTTACAAGAGTTCGAAGTTAATTCTAGTTTAAGTGAACATAAAATTGAACTTTTTTTCTAAAAAAAACTATTTTACTTCCAACCCGAATCAAAAGCAATGCTTTCAATCTAAAAAATCATACATATATTTATGTAAATACGTAGAGTTTGAATCAATTTGTATGTATGACTACATACAACTTTTTATAAATTTTGAATCCTATTGATTCATAGACGCTGGAAAAACGATGCATAAAAAGTTCTATTAAATGCGATAACGTTTTGTTTTTATTTCTGATAAAAAATAACGAAAATACATATAGACGTTTTTCGATCAGTTTAGTGTAGTTTTTAGATAGTGAAATTGTGATTAATTTTTTTTTATGCTAAATTACAGCAACGACTTTTTTGTATGGGATGAATTTGAGACGCATTGAATATTTTACACTTTTAATGGTAATGCATATCATACTATACCATGGTTACATACATTATAAAGATAAAGAACTGTATTAAAAAATAAGTAATTTAATGGCGTGAATCATTTCAAAAGTCAGAAAAACTTGAAGTAGAATAGGATGAAGACCAACGGATTATAATATTAATGTTTATTACTACCTCTGTTCATGAGAAATTTTATTCAAATCAAGTTCAGCGTAATAAACGAAATATCTATTTTCTTATCGTGAATTTTGTAGATAACATTGGGAATATCGTTCTACTTCAAAACTTTTTTTTCGAACTTAGGGCCTGGAATTTGAAGACTTTTCGCTCGATGTGGCTCAACCAATGTAGACGAAATATTTTGACTTTTTGAACTACATCCACATTTTTGTACAGCTTATATATTTTCTGCTTATTTTCCAGAGTTCATTTATGTAAAGTAGGATCTTGTGTTTGTCAAACCGAAATAGCACTGGGCAATTCATCGTTAGGTCTCAACTATGGTGGAGATAATTTTCACTTCAAAGTAGATAAACTCCTTAACTACCTCGACGTTTCATATGCGTCCTTGAAGCCGATAAAAAACAACTGTTTTTGAATTATAACGTTATTGATTTTTGCTGATTTTTTTAATTTTTTTGAATTTGTCAATTGAAGTACCTTGTACCTTGCCTTTGAGGAATTTCAAGAATCAAGTAAAAAAACCTCCTTAATATATTTGGCTGTATCAACTCAGATCCAATAAAGATCTAGTAGGTATAGAACCAAATCACTTGGTCAACGGTCGGTTGCGCAGAGAGAGTGGCCTCGTTCGGTGCGCGGCCGATAGGCTATCCAAGATACCTTTGTAGCGTATTTTTTTTTCGAACGATTCAGGTAGCTTTCTCGTTATGTCAGTTGTATTGCATACACATCTGAAGTTTTGAATCAGCTGTTCCTTACATTTCCAACCGAATCTCCACGAATCCAATAATTTTTGGGTAGCTTGGGATTTGTGTTTGACAACATAGGTTTAGTTCATCAGCCGTTTTTTCCTTAGGCGTTACAACAATACCAAGCAATCCGGATCGGTTAGGTTGCGCCACCGAACGAGGCCAGTGATTTGGTTGAAGCTATAACGTGCTATCCAGTAGTGATTTTTTTTGTGTACTCCCTGTTGTGAGCAAGCAACAGATATAAGGTATATAGATTGTTCAGTGACGAAAAAGTTAAAACAGAATAGAACAGAACAGGATAGAAAAGAACAGATTCGTGAGAAACTTCAGAACAAGATAGAACAACTTAGAACAGTCAGTCATCTGACAAAAAAAAATTGTTTACATACAATTCAAATTTTGTAGAAACGTTCTTAAAAATAATCTGAAATGGAATTGAATTTATTTAAAAACATATTTTTCATGAAATTGAGATGATTCCGATACGGAAAATGATTTATCAACTAAATCGTAACACCAAAATGTTTTTTTTTTAACAACAGCAATTGGTTTTGACAGTTCTCACAAATCTGTTCTAACCTGTTCTACCTAAAAAGCAAGTGCAGAAAATCCAGTTCTAAAGTGTTCCAAACTGTTCCAAACAGACTCATTGAACACACATATAGTCATTGCGTTTTGACAGATGTGGTGTGACGTCATCTAATTCGGATATAAGATGGAAGAAAAGGATACCATTTAGTTGCATTGTTTTTTATTATTTTTCTATTCTTACAGTTAATTTCACTTAAAAATAATTTGTTTAAATGTTTAATTCTAAAATACACTCCACACTTAAAAATGTCTGTTTATAGTCATATAAGAGTACATATATATTTATTTTGTTGATGAAGTGTCATGTTAGCAAAATTGTAGGTTCTCAACAATCAACTCTGTTAAGACCTGTCGCGCCACCTAATTTTTGTTGTATGAAATTGGACAGGTTATAATTTTGATCATGTTAATCGATTGTATGTCTACATAGTAAATATTATACATACGATTATGTATGTTTGCATATGAAAATATATATACTTTGCCACATCTGTAACTCAGGTGTAAAATGTAGGTCAGCTTTAAAACAGCCGGTTGATATATTGAAATTACAATAATTTACATTTTCGTTAAAAAAAACGTTAATAAATTTATTGACAAATACATTTTTTCTCTCTATCAAAAGATCAAGAAGACAAGAAATTTTAATTAAAAATAACATGTACATGAGTTGATTACCCTCTGTACAGGTATAAGCACATATATATATATGCATGTGTACACGAAGATCATGCTTACGTCTGTTTTATTCCTACACGCCCACAAAATAAAATATAACCTCTTGCATAATATAGTTTGCAAGACAGAGATATACATACAATTTCTGATTAAAAAAAACGCCAAGAACAAAACAAACAAAAAACGACGCACTTATTCAAGTGTACGAAGAAATCAAAAGTTTACAATAAATTGATGTTGTCATCCTAAAACATTAAAAGACTACCAAAACTTACACTCTTCTATAATCCATTTGCGCCCGAAAATGAAATTAAAAAAAAAAAAAACTTTATTTTTAAATTCAAGCATCGAGCTGCGGTAGAAACAAAAACAAAAGCTAAACATAAATGTCAAGGTCAGCATTTATTAAACTGACAACAGAGTTGGTTTATTTGGAGACTGTTGGTTGTGGAAAAAAAGACAAAACCTGTATATTGTAGGAAATGGAATGATATCGAAAAGAAAATAAAGTTTCGCTTGTTTTAGCATGCACCCTATAAAGTGATCAAGTTTTCTTTTATAGTCTGAAACACGTTTGGTTTGTTAGAATTTCTTAATTCAACTTCTCAACATACAAATATTAATATTATTTGTTACCAGAAATGCTATAGTAAAAATCTTCCATATTTGAAAGTAAAATGTTGCGTTACATATCCCAAAATTAAATATTCCTTTATGTTCATAATGGTGTTTAAATAATGGTTTGATAGCACATACTTGCTCTTATGTTCGATCACACATTAATGTAACAGATTTTGTCAGAGTGAAAAAGTTGTGAATTCGTACTTCATGAATTTCTGTGGGTAACTGGTATAAAAATACTGTCTTCGTATTGAAAATTAAAGGCAAACAGTAATAAAGAAAGAAACACAGTAAGGAAAACATGGAGATGTGGAAAATATTAATATTTGTTCACTGGAATTCTCGAGTGCTTTCTCATTTTATTTTCTAGAATATTTTATTTCTGTGGACTGCTCTTTGTGTTGCGTGTTGTTTTTTTCCTTTTTACTTGCGATAAAAGTACTATACGGCAAGTTTTGCATTTGAAAAAAAAAATCCAATTCAAGATTTTAATCAAACTTGACATTACGATGATAGAGAACACTAAAAAAGTGGGTCCCGCAATTCCGTCTGTCTGTTACAGCGCTCTACAGCCTAAACGACCGAAGTGATTTTCTTCAAACTTGGTACTTAAGTGTTTTATGTGATTGTCTTAGATAGATTTTTGAATCGTTTTTTTAGCCCCAAAAATAACGGTACTTGCCATACAATTTTTCCACCATTTCAATTATCTGGAGAAGACGGCTCTTACGATTTTGATAAAAAAAGTGTGTGTACTACATTAGGTATAATTTATATTTTGACAAAATTTTTTTTTTATTTTCGACTTTCTCATTCATAAACGGCTCGACGGATTTCAATCAAACTTTTTTACTTAGAAGGTCCCTTAAATTATAAATCATACTGCAACCAAAATTTTCCAAAAATATTTTTTTGAATTTTTGAAAAAAAAAAGAAATATTTTCTCTTTGAAAATTCAATATTTCGAAAACAGATGGATGATTTTTTTTGAAAATTTTGTTTTTAAGTTTATGTAATAAAATATTTAAAATTGTCATAGCTGTACATTTTTTTAGAAAAAATTAAAGAAATTTTGTATACAAAAATTTAAGTAAAAAACGACTTTAAAAATGTATTTAGAATCTTGCATACGATGTGATCGAACATAAGAGCAAATACGTGCGATCCAGTCGTGCATTTTATTTTTATTTTTGTTAGTTTTGTTTTGGTATTGTCCTGAGGGATCATTCAATTATGCACATTACTACTTTCTGTCCTTGTATCCAGAGGATCACCATTGACGTTTTAAACTTAAATGTAACGGTGTTTTTGCCCTTTATAAATTCTATTATTATTAGCCTCATTTATTTTCGTGTTGACTTCTAGAGTGGGTGTCTGTCTGGCCTTACGTTGCAAAATGTTGAAAATCATTAAAATGTGGGGAGCACCTAATTAGAAACTCCACGCCGTATATTTTTATTTTAACAAAAATCTGATTTTTTATTATAGAAACATAAAATTTTGTGGGTATTGATTAATAAATTATACGTAACCGGCACTCCAATTCTTAATTAACCGTTAGCAAATTAGTTAAAAATGGGAAAAACACTCAACTGCACTCCAGCCATTTTGGAGTTAAAAAATTTGAATCTTTCAGATAAATAAAATGCACGACTGGATCGCACGAACTTACTCTTATGTTCGATCACATCGTATGCAAAAGATTTCTTTAAAAATCTAAATATATTTTTAAAGTCATTTTTAACTCAATTTTGTATATGCATATACAAAATTTCATTAATTTTGTTCTAAAATAAATTGGTATGACAATATTAAATATTTAATAATATAAACTTAAAAACAAAAGATTAAATCTCTTTAATTAAAGAAAAAATAATTCAAAATTCTGAAATAAATACTTAAACTAATTTGAGCTCAAAAAAAAGTACGCCATTTTATTTCTTGGATAAATTTGAATTTATGAAAAAAAAATTTTTAAATCTGTGGAGCGGTTTTTGAGAAAAATGTTTTTTTTTTAAACTTTTTGAAAATATTAAAAAAAAAATTCAAAAACGCCAATTCATAGGTATTCAGAAAATACAAATAAATATAATTTTTGAAAAAAATTAATCAGCAAATTTTTTTCTTAAAAATGATTTTAAGAATACAAAAAAAATATTAACTAAAAATATTGGTACGCGGTATAATTTGGGCAAGCTAAACCTATATTTTTGTGAAATTTCGAAAGAATCGGTTAAGCCATTTATGAGGTAGTCGAAAGCAAAAAAAAACGGTCCTATAGAAAGTACCGTTTTTAGACATTTTTCTATTTTTTTTTCAACTATACGATCGGTCGTAGCTAAAAACCCACACTGATATTTTTTTTTATCAAAATCGTTACAGCCGTTTCCGAGAAAAATAGGTTTGAACGTAATGGTTATATGGCAGGTACCGTTATTTTTTGAGCTAAAAAAAATTTCAATTTCCCCTCTGTACAATACTTAAAAAACTATACCAAGTTTGAAGCAATTCGGCCCAACCGTTTGGGCTGTATGTGTCTATACATACATACAGACAGACTGACAGACTGACAGACTGACAGACTGACAGACTGACAGACTGACAGACTGACAGACTGACATACTGACAGACTGACAGACTGACAGACTGACAGATTGACAGACTGACAGACTGACAGACTGACAGACTGACAGACTGACAGACTGACATACTGACAGACTGACAGACTGACAGACTGACAGACTGACAGACTGACAGACTGACAGACTGACAGACTGACAGACTGGCAGACTGATAGACTGACAGACTGACAGACTGACAGACTGACAGACTGACAGACTGACAGACTGACAGACTGACAGACTGACAGACTGACAGACTGACAGACTGACAGACTGACAGACTGACAGACTGAAAGACTGACAGACTGACAGTTTGACAGACTGACAGACTGACAGACCGTCAGACTGACAGACTGACAGACTGAAAGACTGACAGACTGACAGACAGACAGAAAAATCATCAGACTTTCAAATCTGCCAAAAAAAAAATTGGATAGAGATATTGGATAAAATATATTCTCCAGTTTGGACCATAATAAGGTGACTGGTCGAAGCTTGACTTTATGGCCGTGTTGCACACAAAAAGAAAATCAAAGACATAAGCGGCTAGAGTTTTCTCACATTTTTTTAAGACCAACATTTTTCAATAACTATTTTTTTTTGAAATAAAAACAAAAAGTTTTTTTTTAGAAACTGTGTATTTATTAGTTTTTTGACAATCTCTTGAATACTTAAAAAACTATTTTTCTAAAGCAAAAAAACAGCGGTACGGCCTATACAAATGCTTAAAAAACCGTTAAGAATATTGATAAAATTAGTGCATGAACTTTTTTTTTTTTTTTTATAACTTTGTACGCGCTCAAGGGATTATGAATACCCTTTATATGTTTTTAACACAGCACGGACATCCGGTGGAAGAAGAGAAAGAAGGAGAGGAAAGATGTGTGGCGCGATGTTCTGAGATAATGCGGAGAAAATTACCGTGCCTTATTTAGATATGTCTCTTATAATTCGCATTATTTTATTTATTTCGTTGTCATATTTATGGGTATACTAGTTTAATCAATCACATGTTGTTAGTGTCATGCCTGAACAGCATGTAATCAGTAAACCAGCAACTATTTTATGGAAGACTATTCTATAAGAAGACATAGCCAACGACAGGAATCGAACCTGCGACCACGAGGTTGACAGGCGAGCACACAACTATCGCGCCACGGCCACCCCCAAAGTACAAAAATATTTTATTTTGCGTTCTTATTAACGGCACTTCCCAAAGAACCACTTTTGATATTTTCAACTTTTTCTCTTGCTCTCTTGCATAAACTGAATTAAAATTACTTTTGTATGCAGGTGCTACCTCAATATTTACATATGTAGGTATTACCTTCCTAATTAACATGATATTAAAATCCAAAATCTAGATTTATATATACATACATTAATTATTCCATTCGACAATTCATTAATCCAAAGTAATTTTACCTAGGTACATCAATGTTTAGCTACATTAAAGTTGTTACCAACAAGAGAAGGTTCGTACGTATCAGTCGTGCATTTTATTTACTTATTTTTTTTATGAACAAAAATGTCCTTTAATTTTTTTCTAAAAAGAAGTTTTAGAATAGCAATTTTAAGTATATAACAATTAAAATTTAAAAAAAATCGCCCACCAGTTTTCGAAGTATTGAATTCTCAAAAAAACGATATCCGTTGAGTCGTTAATGAGAGTCGAAAATAAAAAAAAATGTTCTATAGCAGGTGTCCTAAATATGATTTTATATAAACATTTTTTAGACCAAAATGTAGAATATACCTTAAGTACTGCACTGATTTTTTTTTCGATAAAAACCGTAAAAGCCGTTTTTTAGATACTCGTAATTAAGATTTAGCCTTTTCCGTTATTTTTGGGACTTCATAAAAAAATATTTACGGGGTGATCTAAAATAATAGCAATAAAGTGTGATCCAATCGAACATTTAATTTATTTTTCACTTCAAAATTGAATTCCTTTTCGCAGAATGTATAAAAAAGTTGATTCACCAAAAAAACTGTTTCTAGTAAATAGAATTGATTTTCATTTGCAAACATGTTCGAATGGCTTGTACACTTTTAGAGCACATAACATGATACATCTTCATCTCCCTGCCCTATAGCAAAGACACAGGCTCAATCTGGGAGACTTTTACTACATACATCCAAGTGATGTAGTAAGCGGAGGCTTTAATAATCTAGCGCACTTCATAAGAAGCTCCAATTGGTTTAAACGAGTTCGGAAGAAAACTACAGATTCACTTGCTATCACAAGTGACCAAATTATGGTCAGTATTTTCAGCTGGCAGCCACTTCAACCTAACGTAACCTATGTATATTCTGAATTTCTTGCTAATTCCATGCTTTTAAAATGCCAAAGATGTTTTTTTTTAAATTAATGTTTGTACTCCATTTTCGGTTCCTGAAAAAATTTAATCTCCAGCAAAACCTTGCCTCTTCCTTCAACAAAGTTGACATTTACATCTGACATAAAACGGTATATGCATCCAACAAACGACCAAAACATTTTCAATTCACGAAATCGATTTCGGTTCAAATCAATAGCCGTGTTTTATTATCGCCAATAACCAATATGGTCCACCCCGTAAAAATAAAACGATCTGGGTTATGTACTGATATATACCCTCTGTTCGCCGAATTTAATACTAATATTTGCAAACCCAGATAGCAGATAGTGTTATTAAAAAATAACCCAGAGCCGTAGATAATAAAACGCAGCTAATGTAGTCAAATCGTCGATAATAATATTAATAAGCGTATGTTTATAAAATTGTTAAAAGAATTTAGTTTCTTTTCTCCAAATACAGCCAAATGCTATTGACGTCATGCAACAACCCGTGTGTTTATCATGGTGGTATATAAAATTTTGTTTCCACACTTATAGTAACAAATAACTTTTAAACATACTTGAGACGTCTATTTGTTTTTCTTGTGTGAAACAACGAAACAAAATTAAAAATAAAATAATATTTATTGCATGTGAAAAATAATAGGATATGTATATTTTCTTCCATTGCACGTGTGTATATTCTTAAATAAATATTTTTTTTTTTGGTAAAAAAACAAGTTCTACAAACATTATAAAGGTTCACTCCGTATAATATGATAAATAAATATATGTGCAAATATCACACAGTTTTTAACGACATTTATCATATACCCTATTCAGACAAAAATATACACTCATCTCATTTCTTAGCGCGCAGCGTTCCCCTTACGATATCGACCTTAACAAATTAAATATCAAATAGATACATAAAAAATACATTATCAGCCAATGGGGATATTAATTATTTTTATTTGATTTATGAATTTGTTTGTAATATGAAATGAAAAAAAAAACGTTAACGCACAAGAACAAATCGAATGTGTACCTATGATAATTTAATAATTCTCTGAGTTTATTTTATTAAAAAAAAAAAGAAACAAAAATATCCACGTCAGTACGGGTTCGTTGAAATTAATTCAAAACGTGGAGCTTAAGTGGAGAATATCTCAAAGAACTCATTTTTGTATCACAACTAAATTATCCGTCAAATTGAAATGAAACTAGAAGTTAGTTTTTGAATCTTTTTATTATTAAATTAATGTGCATTGTTGTTTTTTTAAATAAAATTCTGAAGTCATTTGTAATTCTTAAGTTTGATTAAATAATTGTACAAAATTCAAATGAAAAACAAAAAATATATGTGAAAGGGTGTGATTCCTTCTTCAAACTTGCTCTTGTGTTTCTAGGCTACCTACATAGATATTATATCGTGGCTAAGCAATAACCATTGAAGACTTAAATCATTAGTTTATTAATACAATTACAAATGTTATAAAATCAACAAATATTATTATTCACAAGATTTATTAAAAAAAAGTGTATTGCAGCTACTCTACTCATTATGGAAAAAGTAAAATAGGAGAGCCTTGACTCCCGGTCAAAAAATATATTTGTCTTGTTTTTCCTGAATGTGGTATTGTAGTGTTCTGATTTTTACTTGAGATTATAGGTACTATAAGGCAAGTTATGCATTCGTCGAAAAAAAAAGTTGTGAGATAACAATCAAACATGACATTAAAATAGCGAAGACGAAAAAAGATGGTCTAAAAATTCTGTCCGTCTGTATGTCTGTCTGTCAGTCTGTCAGTCTGTCAGTCTGTCAGTCAGTCAGTCTGTCAGTCTGTCAGTCTGTCAGTCTGTCAGTCTGTCAGTCTGTCAGTCTGTCAGTCTGTCAGTCTGTCAGTCTTTCAGTCTGTCAGTCTGTCAGTCTGTCAGTCTGTCAGTCTGTCAGTCTGTCAGTCTGTCAGTCTGTCAGTCTGTCTGTCTGTCTGTATGTATGTATGTATGTATAGACACCTACAGCCCAAACGGGTGGGCCGAATTGCTTCAAACTTGGTATATAGAGTTCTTTAGGTATTGTGCAGAGTTTTTAGCTACGACCGATCATATAGTTGAAAAAAAATTAGAAAAATGTCTAAAAACGGTACTTTCCATAGGACCGTTTTTTTTGCTTTCGACTATCTCATAAATGGCTTAACCAATTCTTTCGAAATTTCACAAAAATATAGGTTTAGCTTGCCCAAATTATGCCGCGTACCAATATTTTTAATTAATATTTTTTTTGTATTTTTAAAATCATTTTTAAGAAAAAATTCAGGAACTGCTCATTTTTCAAAAATTATATTTATTTTTACTTACCTATGAATTGGCGTTTTTGAATTTTTTTTTAAGATTTTCAAAAAGTTTTAAAAAAAAAAACTTTTTTCTCAAAAACCGCTCCACAGATTAAAATTTTTTTTTCATAAATTCAAATTTATCCAAGAAATAAAATGTCGTATTTTTTTGAGCTCAACTTAGTTTAAGTATTTATTTCAGAATTTTGAAATTTTTGTTCTATAATTAAACAGATTTAATCTTTTGTTTTTAAGTTTATATTATTAAATATTTAATATTGTCATACCAATTTATTTTAGAACAAAATTAATGAAATTTTGTATATGCATATACAAACTTGAGTTAAAAATGTATTTAGATTTTTAATACAGGGTCCGCCAAATGACTTTTTTTTTTCAAAATGGGCGCAAAACATCGAGTGTAGCTTCGGCTGTGTGGCACGTAACGCCGTCCTGTTGAAACCAAATATTGCCAATATCCTCCTCTTCAATTTTTGTGAACAAAAATTCGTTCAACATGGCCCGATAACGATCGCCATTGACTGTAACGGCCACTCCTTGCTCATTTTCGAATTATGCCTCTGGACCAAAATCCGCACCAACCAGTGACTCGTTTTGGTTGTATCGGCTTTTCAATGTATGCGTGCGGGTTTTCTGTGCCCCAAATGCGACAATTTTGCTTGTTTACATACCCGCCAAGATCAAAATGAGCTTCATTTGAAAAGATAATTTTTTTGGCAAAATCGGCATCTTCTCTAAGTCGATCGCAGGCCCACTTAGCGAGCGTTGTTCAAGTGTATACACAACCATATTCGTTCAGCGGAAGGATAAAACTAATTATTTGTCAAAAGTGTCACGAAATAAGCACTAGTTGAAAAAAAAACGTTAGATGGCGGACCCGTTAGAAATCTTTTGCATACGATGTGATCGAACATAAGAGCAAGTTCGTGCGATCCAGTCGTGCATTTTATTTTTTCAAGATTTATACATTCAGAGTTAAAGCCCGAAACAGTTTTCTTCTTTTAATTATGTTCCATCAAACCCCATTATGCTGATGTTTGTTAGAAGTTGTCGAGATATTCATTAAAATGCGATTTTCCAAAACGAATTTAATGCACGATAATCACACTATTTCCAATCATATATTTTCGACATATCTCATGTTACCTTATGAACAATTTTTTTTTTGTCTGACAAAGTTTTGTGTTTTTTCATACAATCGCTAGCTAAATATAATTCTTGGCAGCGAACATTTTTTTGAAATTAATGTTTCTGTTGGTGTGAATACTCCTTTATTAGTATCTTTTTTTAAAAGAAGCTTTATGTTACGGTAGTAACGTAGGCCATTTTGTTTAAAATGGTTGAGGAATCTGATAAGGGACTTAGTAATCGCCCACCAATCCCTTGCCAAATTCACCAACCATTTCAAAAATGCACGAAGTGAATGGACGAACCATTATTGTAAAACCGAACCCTTACAACTTGACATATTATTTCCTCTTTGTCCTTTTTCTTATTGTTCAGCGAACTACCCTTCGTTTAAATGGAGTAAGGAAAGCGGAGATATTATTGCACTGTTTTACGTTAATTGGTCGTACATTTTTTATAATGGTTGATGAATTTGGTAAGAGATGTTTTTTAAATGTAAAAAGTCCCTCCCAAATTCATGAACCTTATTAAAAATCCCTTATAAAATTTCCGAACCATTTTAAAAAAATTATGGAAGTGAATGCTAAATCCCTTGTCAAATTCCTCAACCATTTTAAACAAAATGGCGTGTGTTACTTCCGTAACTTAATTTTCAATTTTACTCCAACCGAGAGCTTAGATGTTTACACATCAATAATATAAAATTTCCCAAATTTTACTAAGCTTGTTTCTTAGGATCGTAAATATTTTTTGTTGTGGTGTGAAAACAAAAGTTTCACTTTAGCACTTTTACAATGATACTAGACTAGTTGGAGTTGCACCAGATCGTAAATACCGCTATAGCAGTTTTTTTTTAAAGTGTGGGTCGCGACCCCCTGGGGGGTCGCCAAGAATTATTTAGGGTGTCGCTGTCGCAAGCCGGTAATATTTAAAAAAAAAACATAGGCTGTAAGTCTTGTACTAAAAAAATAAAATAAAACACAACATTTTTTTGTGAGACGGGTGTGCCTGTTTATTTTTTAACAAATGTTCAAATCTTGGTTTTATTTTCGAGACAAACATATAAATCATTTTCCTAATCGAGCCTATTTCTCTTCTTAGTTTTTATATCTACCATTGAAGAGAACGTGAGTTATCATGGTATAAAGTGGCGAATAAAACTAACATTATTCACCTCTTCTCTTTATCCAGAAATTATCAATGGTTTTTAAATTGAATTCCATTCTAGCATACTATCTGCAGCTAAATCTATAACTATAAGATTTTCTATCATCTTCGGCGATGTTGTAGATCGGCGAGTTAAACCGGCATATTCAAAAAAGGATTTAGTATCCATATTTGTCATTTCCAGTTCTGGAAAGTAACTTAATAGTTTCTCCTCCAAATTATGAAAACTCTGTATCGTGAGATGAATACTGATATCGACTCATCTGATGAAATTTCTTGAGTCTTGAACGCAGGGCAAAGAATCATATATTTTTTTTGCAAAGACTCTCAGCACACACATAGTTTTCCGAGAAATCCTTTGATTTTGCCTTTTCCAGATAATTTGTTTTATTCTCTCATTCTCTCCCTTGGATGCTATTATTCAAGATGTCTAAGTGGTTAAAAAGATTAGCGAGAAATGGTATTTTTTATAGCCAAGTACGATTAGAATTTTTTTTCAAGATTTTGAATCTTTTAAGAACATCAATAATTCAGATTTTAATTCCAGACGTCGATACATAATTAGACTATGAAAGGGGTTCAGTGTATGTCACTTTTAAATTACTGACAAAGTATTTTTTTATAATGGGGGGTCGCCAAAATGTTTTTACTAACAAGGGCTTCGCGTACTCAAAAAGTTTGAAAAACACTGCGCTATAGTATATGAATTTTTTGTTTAGAGCAGATACCATAAATTGAAGGTTGGAGAAAAATGGTAATACAAATTAATCGAATTTCATCGGCTAAATAATAGACTAATGAGAGATTAAAACGGAACCAATTTTTAGGTTTGCAATTATATTTTTAGAGGTGTTAATACTTATTGGAAATAAAATAACTCTAATAGCTTCTCTATTTACAAAAGAAAAGAAAAAAAAACATTAAAATAAATTGCTACGCTCTTCAGATACGGTATTTGTTATCAATTGTATAATATATATATATTTTGTTACCTGGTTTAAACTATTTTCTTTGAATAAAAATAACAAAATGAATTGTGCCGATAGAGATCGGATGGTATTTTAACTTAAACAATCCTTTTTTTTTCAAAATAATTCCCTTATTTTCCTAGATCTCCAAGCAGCCATCATCCAGTCCAAAAACGACATCTTCGCCTTTTGATAAGCGAGTCTTGCAGCCAAAAGCACAGCCTGTTGCACAGAAAAAACCAGTTGTTACAGGTAAAAGTTATCTTGATTTTGTACATTTAATTTTTGTTCAAGTTCTTTTCTCTGAATATAGCAGCTCCTGTATCAAAAACTGAAACTGTTGCTCATGTTGTTGTTAAGGATAAAAAAAGAATCAATCATAAGGTAAGTTATTTGCAATGTCCATTATAATAATAATTTTAATTGTGAAATGATTTCCTTTTAGGCAAGCGACTTTACAAATGTTGGCGATTGGCCACTTTTGCTTGGCGGAAAACCTAGTTTGGGCAATGAACAAAAACGATCTGGACCGAAAAACAGGGCTTATGATTCGGTTGCGCCAAAACAAACCGAAACGATTGCTTCTTCTGGTCAAATGTCAGTATCTCAAAATGAAGGAAAAACTGAAGTGCAAGAAAAGATCATACCAAGTACAAGCAGCAAAGTGACAGCTCCGTCAGCTACGGTCGCAGCACAACCGGTAGTTTCTCCAGTTTCGCCAGCACCTGCTAATACATCATCCACTGCTGCCAAACAACATCAAAGTAATATTAGCAACCAACAACAACCATCATCTAGCACAGGTAGCAACGGTGCGGCTGGAAATGCATCGAACGCAAATGCGCCACCGAATGGGGTAAACAAGAAAATTCCCAAACACAAATGGCGTCCGTTACAAATCGATGTTGCAAAGTCAACGCGCAACAAGCCCATTCGCAGCCGCCGACCACCACCTCGAGTTAGCGAAGGTGAGCAACGTGGTGACAGTGAGAGTACATACGATAGATCCTCCAGACCACGCCGTTTTCGGGCCACCAGCTACAGAGGCCGTCCACGCGGTGGTTACAATAGACAAGGCCCAGGCAGAACAGGAAACCGACTGCCACGTCATTTGATTGCAAATGGAGAATATGTTAATTATTTAGCTGTCGACACAGAGCACCCGTTTGTCTTAATGGGGACACATTATTATAGCGCTGTACCAGCAGCTGCTTATATAGAAATGGACGCAGACACAGTTAAGAGTTCAATTCGCAGACAAGTGTAAGTTAGTTGTTTAGTGAACGAAGGGATTAACTTTCTAATGCAAGTTAATGTTCTCTTTTTTATGTGTGCATCGTGCTTTTGTACTAAACTTGCATTATTCATTTCTTGTTTTTGTATTTTCCTGTTTATATTTTTATTTACATGTCAAAACACATATCTAAATTTCAAGGAATTTCAACATACTTTCACAAATTTGAATATTTATATATTTTTTTCAAGGACTCATTTACAATTTTTCAAACTTACCAATTTCGATTTTAATTACCTATCTATCTAAATAATTTTTGTTTTTTTGCGAAACATTTTGCTCCATTTAAATTAATTCGAGAAAAAATAAACTCGAAAATTAACAGAGGAGTATTTTTTTTTTGACGTGTCTAGAGACATGCTAAGAATGTGACAGAAAAGTAGAGTTTATGCGGTCCAGTTGGGATAAAAAGGCATATTCAACTTCCGGAAAGTAGTTGTCTGATTTAGTAGGCACCCAACCGCGAGAAGCGCTGGGAATATTGAACACTTTTAAGGGCGGACACCTTTTATAAAACTGTTATAACTGTAATAAATTTGCATTTCTTTAGGCACGTTCATTTTTGTTAGTATTAAAAATTTAGTCAAAATTTTAATATGACTGCTACCATAATGACGCATTACGTTATGAATTAAATTGGTTCCTATTTAAAAGAAAGACCCGATTTCTATAGATTTACATATATAACTCCCAAATAATACAAATTTACGAACATTTCCAAAATAAATGCTATAACGCTTTAAATTTTCTTCATAATATTCAAATTCCCAATCATGAAGTCATATGATAATCTTCATTTTCTTTATTTTTTTTTGGAATTCCAAAATAAATGCTATAACGCTCTAAATTTTTCTTCATAATATTCGAATTCCCAATCACGAAGTCATATGATAATCTTCATTTTCTTTATTTTTTTTTTGTTGGAATGTAAAAAAATCCTGGTGGGCTTAGTTATAGAACTTTGATTTTTTGTGGTGAATTATCTGTTGTTTGTGCCGTCCTTTTTTGAGTTTAAAAATTAATAAATTCATTACTCTTTCAGTTAAGTTTGGATTTTGGATCATTTTGTATGCAAACACATCTTCACAAATATTTTGCCTTTGTTTTTTATGCTAATGGAAATATGCAATAGTAAAATAACTTAATTATTTTCTTTTTTCTTTTCGTTTATAATCACAGTGAATACTACTTTAGCGAAACCAATCTTACGGGTGATTTCTTTTTGCGCCGAAAAATGGATAACGAAGGATATATTCCAATTGCTCTGATTGCTTCCTTCCATCGAATTCTGGCCCTCACAGCTGATGTTGCTTTGGTTATTGCTGCACTTAAGGAATCTGACAAATTAGACATGTTAGATAATTATAAAGTTCGTACAAAGGTTAATCCAACAGCATGGCCAATTCATGATCTACTTGAAACTGCTACTGGCGAGGAAGACACAAGTAAGGAAGATTCGACTAATGCATCGAAAAACACTAGCCAAAACTCAAACCAATCTGGTGAATCTGTAGACGTTGCGACTACTGCTCCGGCAGAAAGCATTAAATCAATTGTTGCACAACAAAATCCTTATGCTGCTCCTATCTTAACTTCAGTAATGGCCACCAAACCACTGGCCAGTATCCCACCACCGCCTGTGCCTAGAAACTCTCAAAGATCCTTACCGCAATTCAAGGAAAATACTTCATCACCCCCGGAATCGGAAACTGCCTCACTAAGCCCATCTTCAGCCAATGGAATAAGTGCTCTAGCACAAAAAGTCGAACGCCGAGTGACTGAAAGCGGACACAAGGAAAATCATTTTGGTTCAAATCTTGCCGACCACCTCAAAGGACTCGCTGAATGCGTTAAAAATAACCCGACTACTGGCATAAAATCAAACTCTGCTAGTCCTTCACCAACAAAGAGCACCATTAAACTACCGATTGCATCTACTCCCAAAGCCAATAAGGAAACCAAGAAAGACCAACATGATGAGGAAGCCGCAGCGACGACCAACACTGATGACACCGATGACGGTGTACCCAGTCTATGGAAAGAGGTAAAGAGACGCTCAAAAAATGCAATTACTAAAGACCATATTAAACAAACATCGACGCCCTTCTCACTATCAGGAGCAGCAGCCGCGGCCGCACTGCCACTAACCAACAAGCCCATAGTAGAAAAAGAAGAACTAGATTTCCAATTCGATGAAGAGCTCGACGCTATTCCAACTAGTGGCCGCGTAAATAATTTCACAGAGAACTTCTCTGACGATGAATCTGATTATGAATTTGCGGACCGCGATATCAACAAACTGTTGATTGTTTCACAGGTTTCACGTCCGCAAAAACATGAAGGCTACGACCGCACGGCTGACTATACATCGCGCACAAAAATCACCCAAGACCTTGAAAATGTCATTAACGATGGCCTGGTTAATTACGAGGAGGATTTGTGGACGGTTACGAATAATAAATCCTCTGATTATCGCACCGTGAACGTGATTTCCCAAGAGGTCTTTCAAAAGCTGTCCCTCAAAACGGCTATGAAAAAACCCTCCCAACAAATCCCTCCTCCTCCACCGCCACCGACTTATATCGATGACTTGGACAATACACTAGACAGTACACTTACAAACGATTCTACTTTAAATTCCACTTTAAAATCTAGCAGACGCGCGCGTTTCTACGCCGCACCAAATAGCCACTCCATTGACCCGCGTACGCCGCGTAAACGCAAAACCCGTCACTCATCTAATCCTCCGGTGGAGGCTCACGTTGGTTGGGTGATGGACTTTGTCGAACATCGCCCGCGTACTTCGTCGATGGGAAGTTCGGCCGGAACTAGTCCTACGGCGTCTAGTTATGGTTCTTCGGTGCCACAAAGTTTGCCGGTGTTTCAACATCCTTCGCATTCTCTGTTGAAGGAGAACAACTTCACCCAGCAAGCGTATCACAAATATCGTAGTAGGTGCTTAAAGGAGCGTCGTCGTTTGGGTTATGGTCAGTCGCAGGAAATGAACACACTTTACAGATTCTGGTCGTTCTTTTTGAGGGAAAATTTTAATAAGACAATGTACAACGAGTTCAGACAGTTAGCTTGTGAAGATGCTATGAATGGATTCCGCTATGGCTTGGAGTGCCTGTTCCGATTCTTTTCATATGGTTTGGAAAAGAAGTTTCGCCCTAATGTTTATGATGACTTTCAAGATGAGACTATTGCCGATTATGAAAAAGGTAAGTTCAATTCAACATGGATAATGATGTAAGTTAAAATGTTGTGTTCATAAGTATGGCGTGGTTTTGTTTAATGTGTCTTTCTTTAGTTTTAAAGTTATTGACTGCTTATGAAAAAGAAGTCGTCTGTTCATTATTATTCTTAAATAAATACATACTATAATATATTTTTGTTTGGAATCAAGGGGAATAGAATTTCGCTTTATTAGTTCTTGCTATTATTTGATAATGAAATAAAAAAACTACACCATCATTTAAGGAAAATTAAGAATAAATTTTTCTAAGCTTAATTAAAACATTGAAAAATAATAAAATAATAAGTTATAGATGTTAATAATAACATAGAGTTTTTAACTTTCAATTTTCTCACAAAGATTTATTTAACTCAACAACTGATCACCAAGTTGTAAATATAGGAATAAGGACTTTAAATAAAATTTCTAAGGTTTGCTGTCATTACTGCCAATACTCAATACTGAGGAATTGCAACGAAGAAAGGGTGAAACCGATAACTTTATTTTTTTCAACATGAGCAATTTTGTATATCCCCGCATTAAATACATACATGTATGTGTGTATACGTCGTTCACCAACGCGCTAAAAAATTTCAATGTGAAATTGCATTGTGTAGAAGAAATTCCAGGGACACCGCGATCGCCAAAATGATGAACACCTTTTTATTTTGTTTACAGAAGTCCTAGATGTGACGAGATATAATTTAGTAGGTACTTTATTTTACTGCCTATACAACGTTCACATGCGGTGTCCAGTGTTGACTTTGATTTTATTTAAAGCCAAATAAATAATTTCAGTTTGTTTCTCAAACATTTTTGTTTTAGAGATATGTGCAAAAGTATATACATGCACGCAGATTGTATGCAATTAAATGATTTTTCAAATATAAGTGGCTGTAGTTCGAATTCCAAAAAACTAATATTGTTTTCCATTGGACTTTCAGAAGCATTCCGAAAAGTGTTCTTAACTCATTCAATTACCAATAAAATCTTCTTACGTTTCTGAGAAAATTGTTTTCTTGATTTCAAATCAGAATCCATATCCAATCAAGAAGCCCAAATACATTCATACTAAAATATATACGGCAGCCTCTCATTTTCTATTTGGTTGCTTTAAAGATAAGTCAAATCACTGCATTGTGTTGTAGAATAAAAAAATTGTTAAATAAGAAGTTAAATAAACTTAAGATAAATGGATGTTGATGATTTAATGTCATCATCTCCGCCTCCATTAGATGATGAATTTATAATTAAAAACCACAATCACACAAAGAGAAAATATGATTGAGTAGGAGTTATTAGCATTGTTCCATTAGATTTCAGATTGAGTAAATACTTAAGTGAAACCAATGAAAAACGACATAATTCTCGTGTTCTTATGTGGTTTTCCATTGGACATCCAGAAGCATTCCGAAACGTCAAGAAGTCTTTTAAAACGATTCAATTGGCAAACAAAAATGTTCTGAGTATTTTGAGAAGAGATTTTATATTTGAAATCAGAATCCACTCAAGAAGCACTAATACATTCATACTAAAAAGTCAAACCTTTAATATTATATTTGGTTCTTCGGCTTCGTGGTCATCGGGTGATAAATAACAATTTAAAAACCACACACATATAAATAAAAAAACATCAGAATTGAAGCAATTAGCACTGTTCCATTGGATTTCAGAATGAGTGAATACCTGATCATTATATTGTTAATAGACATGTTTTTGTGGCCTTTATTATGTTAGCTTAAAAATAATGGTAAAAAAAAACACTATCAACGCTTATCCTATGAATAACAGTTATAATAGTTGTAAATTTGTTATAAAATTTTTATTTATAGCAGAGATGTTTGTCGCCGCAAACTACGACGAATTTATTTTTAAGCTAAAATAGATCCCCATTATGAATAACGAATCGAATAGCAATTCGTTCAAACTTAGCTCGCTTCAAAGTCAAAACTTTAGTCTATTTGTTATATTTGGTAGGTAGTTGGATTTGAATGATAGTTAAAATCGATATAATTAATGAAAAACTAATTAGTCTTTGCTTGCACTACGTTTCGCTGGTTTTTTTCCGGCTTCTTCAGGTTTTTTTTTTAAATTATATATCAACCAAAAATACAATAATTTTAATATATTAATATTAATATGTGAAGCTATTTTTTTTTTTGCAAAAAACGTATGTGAATATATTAAAATTAACTTACTTTTTATGAAGAATTGGTGCGAATTTGATTATCGAGAGATTACAAATAGTGAATCTTCACTAATCATGTATGAGTATGAGTCAAATACTATCGATTCAAAATATTTATGATAATTCTAGCGAGTTGTGGTTCTGGAAAACATTTTCTATTAGTTGTTATTAGCTTAATCATTTTTTTTGTTACTTTTTGCATTTTGTATAATAATGACAACGAATAAGAAAATAAAAAATGTATTTGCAAGTAAATTGCTTGAATATCTGGTCAAAATAGTTGAACAATTTTATTTCGTGGACTCCAAAATTATTATCATTAGTTATGTTTTTTTTGCATTAACACATTTTGGTAGCTACCAAAAAATCGCCTGAGCACTTCCAAAATGTTCTAGAAGCTCCAAAGTAGTAGTAAAAAATACATATACATTTTACCATCTTGATTTTTTTTCGCTCTTTCCTTTAATAATAATTTTTTTTATTTCAAAGACCAATTCAATATTTCTTAACATTCATATAGTAGAATCTCACAAAGATAAACCGATATAAAACAGGCCTCATTCATCTTTCCGAATTGTTCGTATTTCTAAGCATTCAAATTTGGTTAGCGAAGATCATACAGCCAAAAATAAAAAAGTTAAAACACGACCCAAAGAATCGTTAACCAAACTAAATAAGTACCGTTACTTAAATAAAACATGACGAACTGATGGCAAGGAAATAGACAACAAATTTCAACCCTTTTATCTTTGGTGGAAAAACACGTTCATCTTTCCGAACTTTTCGCCTTACATATAGAATCGTTCATGTTTCCCAGATTCTACTGAACATATAAATAGTTCTTAATAAAACTTTTACATTTCCAGAATAAAGAATCGAGCAATCCAAACTAGCGGTGGCGGTAGCGATATTTTTTGAAATAAAAAAAACTTATTATTATTAAAAACTCAAGATCTGTTTTGACAGTATAAAATCGATTTCGTTGAGGGGAAAGGTGCGAACAGTGAGACACTTTTCTTTTAAATTGATATACCTCTGAAAGTTTTCAAGCTATCTTTACCAAACTTGGAGTATATTTTAATGCATATTTTGTATTATTGTTGAGAGCATCACAACAAACTGAAACTTATAAAAAGTCAAACTGTCTCATTGTTTGCGAGCGCTGCGATCAATGAGACAGTGAGATGAACGAAAAGAAAGAAGAAAAAAATATAAAACATTAAATAAGTAGGTAATTAGTATTTTATTAAATTAATTAAGTAACGTTAATATCTTCAAAGAAAAGTAACAAAGAACAATAAACTAAAAAAGTAAAAAAAAAAAAACAATGAAAATGCAAACAGTGAGACCGGTCAGTTTTTTGGAAATGTCTCACTATTCGCTCACCTTTTGTCATTTCATATAAAAACAAAAATATTACAAAACTGACAAAGAATTCTAAGATTTTGTTGTTTTATTATAACAGAACACATAAAAATGTTGTATGTAAACAAAATTCTGTGTATTTACCTGATTATTTCCCGCTGCTGTGCTAAATTTAAATACACTCCGAAAAATACTTCGAAGGATTTTTTTTAATGTTTACTCGGTGGAGGTTAACACGCAAGTGAAATTCGTGCCCACTGTACGTGCACATGCTTTCACAACAGAGAAAAATGAAGTGTCTCACTGTTTGCACTGTCTCACTGTTAGCACTTTTTCCCTATGTTGTTTTCTATTCAATCAAAATAATCGATTCCTCAAGTATTTTTTGATCCTGACTGATTGGCTGGTAACTTAGACGTGTGGGTTCGATCACCACTCTAGGCTAGGCAGCATTCTTTTCTATACCTCCAATTTTAATTGGATGTCTCCCGTGGGTTAAAATGAGTTAGTAAATTCCTTATTCTCAAATCCACTGCGCCAACACACATTTCTTTCCTATCTTTCTATTCCTTTTGGCTAGTGCCGTGCAATTCTGGTTGCATTTAAAAGACCTTAGGTATTACTGGCATATATTTAAAATTATTATTATTAAAATTATCGCTTTTTTTGATCCGGAATCAAAAAAGGGGGAATTTGCACGTGCACTTGCACACACACCAAAGTAAAGCGAAATTTATTGAAACGGGGTTCATACATTAGAAATAATTCGATTGTGTTCAGAAAAAAATCGAATGGTTGCTTGTTAGGAATTCGACATAATTAAAATAATTTATTTGACATATGGGTTTTGTCATTTGAGTCTGATGATTTATTTGCAGCTTTTATTTTTAAGCGAACGTTAAAGTTCGCTATTAATAATTCTGTGAGATTCGAAGTTCGAGTTATTCGAACTCATCGACTATTCCTAATGATGGCCTTAAAAAGCACACAAAACAAGCTCAATGTTAGAAAAGAAATCTAACCAAGTTAAGTCATTGTTGAATAAAAACTCATATATAGTAAGTTACTATGCATTATAACTTACAAAGGGTGTACAATTTCTTAATAAAATTTAAAAAAAAAACACAAAATTAGGCCATACAAAAACGAAACAAAATAGAAAACATATTGTTACATAATCGAACTAATTATAAATATTCATCTTATACCTTCACGAGTATGTGTTATCCACTCATAATTCACACAAAAAGTTCTTTGTTTTGCAAATATTCATTGAGACATTTTCAGTGGTTTCGGGGAGAGTCAAGAACTCTATTATTTTTCATAATTCATACTCCTTTGTAGACTTAAAAAAACAGACATTGATTTAAATTTTCTGCATTTAAGACAAATTATTTCTACAGGAAGAGCCTTAAAACTCAATCAGCGGCCATACTCGTATTTATGAGGAGAGAGTGTATTTAAGAATTGGCCTACACAATATGTTAATGTTAATTAAATGAAATCTAATGCAATTTAAAAATATTTCAGGACAATTGTACGGCCTCGAAAAATTTTGGGCATTCTTAAAATATTATAAAAATGGCGAAAAACTTGCTGTACAACCAAAACTAGCCGAATATTTGACAAAATTCAAGACAATTGAAGATTTTCGCGTAGTTGCATCTGAAATTGATGAAATGTTACAGGGCGTGGGTCGTCTTAATAGTCGTGTTGCTTTACAACGTCATCGTAGTATTTCCGAGAGCGAGGGCGTAGCTGGTTCAGGAAAACGTCCGAACACAACTATCTCGAATCGTAGTGACTACGTAGGACATCAGCTTCTAGCACAACAGCAAGTTCAACAGCAGCAGCAACATCTGCAACAACAGCAGCAACATAACTATAACAATCGCCGTCGAACTGGATCTTTTGGTAGTGGTCGAGTTCGTAGTGGCTCTCTTGGAAATAAGCCTCAAGTAGCCAACCGAAACTATCACTACGGATCGCCAAATGAAAATACTCTTCGCCGTAGCGGTGGTAACTCAGGTAGTAGTTCAAGCATTGGCCCATCGTCAAGCAACCGGTATAGGAACTTTTCTACACATAATCATCAAAAATCCAAACAAGTACAAAGAGCCAGGGTCGCTCAAGCACCAGCAACATCAGCTGAAGGAGCCAGAAAGCCACCAAACACAAATGAAAACAAAATGCCGAATAAGCCTCAGTCAACAACCAAAACCTCGGAGAAAAAAAAGCTGTAGCATCGTCGTCAGAGAAATAAAGTAATATTTTTTTTTAATAAAAATATATTTTTATACTGCAAAATAAATAAATATTCCCCACATTTTATAAGCTTAATTAATAAAAATAAAGTTGTATAATTTTTGGTGCCAAGAGACACAGCAAAACTCAAGACTTTGAAAAATATATAAAAAAAAAAACAAATTCTAAGAGCTCTCTTCGAAAACAGTGAAATTGATTGGAATAAACGAATAACCTAAACGAAGTTAAACAAAAATAATTATAAATAAAAAAATTCAAGTCAAACACAAAATATAAAATAAGAGAAAAAAATCTTCCTTAATTAATTTTTAAGCATTTAAACAATGGATGGCGTTAAAACAAATTTATTTTGTTTTTTTTTTTGCTACTACTAATAATTTTATTAAATTTGCTTTTACTATTTTTGTTAAAGATTTTTTTTTCTTGATTTACACATACAAATAATATTACCTACATACATTTCTGTTGAAGATTACCACCAAATGGAAACTGACTTTTTCCTAAGATTTTTTTTTATTATTAGATAATACATTTTTTTCTCCTCTTTTCTTGATTTTAATTATTTGAAGTATAAAAAAATTGTTTAATATAAAAAAGCAATAAATAAACTTAAAAAAAAATACAACCTATACATATAAATTATTTAGAAACACAAACAAATAATATCTATGAAACTACTAAGCAAAAATCATGTTGATCTTCTTATTATTCGCTTGCTTTTCGTAAACGAATACAAAATAAACGATATAAATACATAATGGAAAAAAAAAACAAAAAAAAAAAGAAGTAAACCTAATATAATATACGCTATACAATAAATAATTATATTATTTAATATTCTATAACATACTAAAGAAATCTAATCGAGTTCTGCAAAAAAGCTCAATATTTGTAAATAATAAACTTTTTTTTGGTAGATTATTCATTATAAAAAGTGAATTAAAAAAAAAATAAAAACAAAAAAATATTAGTTAAAGAAAAGGAAACAAAAAAAATAAATTTAATTATTACAACTACATACTATTACATATAATTATTATAATGAATTAAGGGATGATGATTTTTATTAAGTACTATGAATGATTCTGATTTTTATTTAATAAGTTACTTAAAAAGTGATAGCGAAAAAAAAATATAAAAAAAAAAATGTTAGAAATTATATAGAAGAAAAGAGAAAAAAAAATAAAGAAGTTTCCAAAACTTAATTCGCTTCTTATTTTTTTATTAAGTTATATAATGGAATTTTATGTGTTATTTAATTCACATACGGAACATGAAATGGGAAATTTATTACTTAATATAAAAGAAATAGTAGTTATCTTGAATACAAACTTCCCTTTAAATTTTGTCCAATTCGAATCTTGGGAACATGAATGATGCTCAAAAGTTTACCTCGGGATTTGTTAGTATCGGCAATAAATGTTCCTACTTAATTTTGCTTTCATTTTATACGATGATTTGTTCGAGGGAAATTTATTCCGAGGGAGATTCACGATCGCAGGAAAAATTTCCAGGGGATAAAATATTCCGTCGGAAATAAAATTTCCTGGGAGATTGCCAATAGCTCCCACTAAATTATTTACACTTAATCCACTTTTAATGCATTTAAAATTTTGCAACTTTGCAAAAACTTGTACATTTTGGTTACATCCATTTCGTTAAGATATGTTAATGTTAGAGCTTTCGATAGTACGTCTTCTCCAAAAACATGTTTTCTTGTTCGTTTAGAGAACTGGACATCTCCCAATAAAATGAAAATTACACATTTCGCGAAGGACTGGTAAATGTTCGCTATATTTTATGAAATTCAGAATCAATATAAGCTATTTCATGCGGGATTATGATTATTATGGTATTTTATAAACGCAGAAAATTTGAGCTAGTAAAATCAAATTTCTTTTCTCATGCATTACAGGAAGGCCTGTTTTAACTAAAAAAAATACATTTCTCCCATTCGCGCCCTTTCTGCTGCCAAATAATATTTGGACGTTTATGAACATAAGGACTGCAATTCAATTAGGTTGGTCTGGCCGAAAATCTGACTTTATGAACATGTCTATGCTCTTCATCAGGAAAAGTCAAATATAAGTAATTTAAATCGGTACAGCAATATCACATAATTGATATTTTATTTACATTAAAGACCCGCCAACATTTTAACACTCAACCAGACATAGAACAAATACTAAATCCGCAAAAATTGATATGCGGGTTTGAATTGTATGGATTGGGTTAACATGAATAACAGAATACCGCACGATATGACCGAATATTATCATTGTATACCTGATTCACTTCGAATGAGCAAAAGAATAGTGAATATTGAAAATTTAGAGAAAATTCCCCCAATGAATACCAGAATATGGCTGTATGTTCTCTCTACAATTTCTCCAAACGCAAAAATCTTATTCGTTACGCTGCATCGAAGCAACATAAGCTTAATGTGCTGGAAGGTAGTATAGACCCTACATAAAAGGGATTTTGTATCGAAAAGGTATACAGTTAAAATTATTATTAATATTAAAGTCATTTGACATCAATCTCCATCAATTTCCCCTTTTTTATAGGTGGGTATTTTATGCAAGCACCAATGACGATGCTGTGTGGAATGGAAGCCAGTGCCAGTCTTGTGTGGATCGTTGAACCTTGAGGTTGATTGAGCAGGGGTATATTCATATTTCAGTTGCAAAATTCTCTTCTTATTGTTAAGTGTCACAAAAAGAGAGAATAAGAATACTTATCAATACTTTATTTTAAAATAAGCACATTACAGGCCGAATCCACTTGATATCTGTATCGCCAACGAAATATCTGTCGTTAAAATATCAATTTTGTTTGCCTTGGCTAGGCAGTTCATGTCTTTTGACATTTCATTTAAGCAATAGAGGTTGAAGCGTACTCGTAGGTAAGGCTGTTTAAAAAGATTTTATCATAAACGAATTTCGAAAATGTCTTATGACCTGCTTTATAATCCTGTGATCATTAACTTATAAGAATCGTGTATTTGAAGAACTTGAATACAAACAAAAATTTTTGAAGGGTGCCAAAAGAATAGCTACTGGCATGATAGAAACAAAAAATAATCAGATAAAATGTCATCTGCACTCATAAAAGTGAAAACACACTGCCGTCAAATTTGATGTCAGGCATTGATGTCGAAACAAAATCGAAGGGAGAACTCGCTGACATCCCAACACATCAGGGGCGTATACAGCTTCACTTCTCGGGAGAGGTCACTCTAAACAAAATCAGTAAAAAAAAGAATTTTTTTCATTTTCAGCACAGTCCACAAAAACTAAATTTTAATATTACAAATCAAAGAAACGAGACATGTTGTAAAGTTATTCCGGTATTTTAACCTAGACAACAAGAAGTATACCGGAGCATATTGATAATGAATCTTCTTTTTTTATATATACAAAAATGTTGTCGAAAACGTATGACGCTCATGATCTCAGTTGGGATTCGACCATTTTCAATATACTTTTTTCTTGTGAAAGATATGGTCGAGAAGAAGGTTTTAAGCTATGTGCTTATGTGCATTGGTTTTCGAATTATGGTTGTTTTTGTGAGCTATTAAAATTTAAAAATGCTTGCTAAAATTGTTAAATCTCATGAACTAAAACACATAAACATAAACAAATATATATATACAAAAATGTTGTCAAAAACGCTTTTGTTAGTTCAGCCGGTGTATTTCTTTGACAAAAACTACTTTGCGTTTGTTGAATACAAATCATTTGACCGCTGAGTGATAACTCGTTTTTGTGTTGTGTAAAAAATTAAAATGATTTCTAAATAATACGTTTTGAATACAATAATATGGTACGTCCACATAGTAATTTGGGCCGATCAACTCGGAAAGTTGCAGCTAGAAGAGTAGCCAGAGCTGCCCAAACAGATCTTGAACGAGCTGCTGTAAATGCGATTAATCGGCAACGTAATGCCCGTGTGAGAGCTGCACAACGAATAAATTTGGTGCGTGGTGCATTTACGTATGGTTCAAATCTGAATTATGCTCCTCAGTCATTGCAAGGCATTCAAATTTAAACATGAAACTCTCGGATTGTGTTGTGCAAATAAGCTTACGAGATATATATTAGATGGTGCTGTATTGCGATCAATGCTACAACCCGATACATTGCGTTATACATTAGGCTGTGTGCGATTTGACAGGTGTCCTTTTCAAATTATCATTTTCTATTCAGCAATTTTGTAATTGATTAGAGTTTTGAGTAATATTACACTGATTCCGATCTAACCCTGAACGACGTACACGTCTTGCAATAATTAATCAGAATGTCCGTTATAATCAAACGCATGAGGTGCGTGCAGGAGATATAAATGGAGAGCTGTCCATATTTCACAGCATCGAACTACACAACCACCACCACAAATTCGACAAAAAGTAATTAGAAAAAGAAAAGTGGTGAATGTAGACTTCAATCGCGCTGCTTTTGAATACGATGCCGCAATCGCATTTACTTTCTCGATGCTCCCGGTGGGACATGCAAAACATTCGTCATTTAGTTGATTCTAGAAAGAATTCGGGCAAGATTTCTTTCGTTGCCTGTTGCATCCTATGGCATCTATGGCATTGATACCACGCCGTTTGAAGGCGGTCGAACTGCACATTCCGCTTTGAAACTGGCGATGAATTTTTTCACGGTTGACAAACCAATAACGTGGACAATGACCAAGAATTCGCCGACAGCGAAGTTGATGCAAGAATGCAAAATCATAATTTGCGATAAATGCACGATGGCGCATAAATGAGCTTTGAAGGGAGTTGAGCGAACAATGAAGGATTTACAAGGTGGTCCGAGATGATTTGGCGGGAATATGATTTTGCTCAGTGGAGATTTTCGTCGAAGGCTTTCCGTCATCCCGAAATCTACTGCTGACAATGAATTTAATGCATGCTTGAAATCGTCGTCTTTGTGCCGGAATGTCAAGAAGTTGAAATTGACCACAAATGATTCGCATTGCAGTGGTGCTAAGCAATGGCCAAATTTCTGTTGATGTCTCGACTGAATTGATATCATTCCCGGCAAAATTTTGCGAGTTAACAACGTCGAAGGAGAAATCCATCACAAAAAGTGTTAACCGGCATTGTAAAAAATTATAAAAATCTCAATTGGATTTGCGAACGGGCAATACTAGCAGCGAAGAAAAAAGGACGTCGTTGATAGCTTGGTAAACGGTCTTTGTTGTTTGTATTTGCACCGGAAAACAAATTGGAAAACATTGTTTATCATATCCCTCTCTACTGATTTGTATTCCATTCAAATAAATCACATTAGTAAATTAGTAAATTTGAACTATTTGTATTTTATTATAGCTCTGCACTTCATTTGAAGGCGTTAAATTGGGGCGAGACGAAGTTCGCCTGATCCGCTAGTATACCAATAAAACCACTTGTAGCATAAATGATTCAAAGTAAATACTTAAGTACTTTTCTTGACAAAAAATTAAACTGCCTAAGTCAACATTCCTTCTAAGGAAAATTAAAAAATATATGCACAAAGAAGCTACTGTGTGCCGAAACAGCTGAAATTATAGAATAAAAATAAAAAAATGTGTTGATTAGAAACCAATATTTAGTTTTCTTAACATATGAATAAATAAAGCAATTATATTATCTAACAAAAATAAAATACTTTTATGTGTACATCCGTAAACATAAAACTTTATTTTTAAAAACATTCTTATACTTAACTTATAGGCAGAGTTGTAAAAGAATGCAATCATTTTGGAATGCATTCATTGAAGTCACAGGAAAAACTAATTCATATTGACTTCAATCATATGAATACATTTAAAGACTTCAACTTCAAAATATGAAGTCACCATTCATTTTGAAGTCATTGATTGGGAATTCATTTTAGTCAATTCAAAGATTGCAT
This sequence comes from Philhelius pedissequus, assembly GCA_910595825.1. Lineage (NCBI taxonomy): Eukaryota > Metazoa > Arthropoda > Insecta > Diptera > Syrphidae > Philhelius > Philhelius pedissequus. Next base: position 50,875,202 of record OU343161.1, on the reverse strand, counting down.
TTAAATGAATGCAATCTTCTGTTCAGTAACGTCATTGAAGTCTTTTTAAAGTCATTGAAGTCATTTTGAAGTCACAAATCATATGAGGTCATTTTTAAGTCATTGCAGTCCTTTAAACCTATTTTAAGTTCAATTGAGTTGATTTGAAATAAGAAAAGTATATTAGCACTTTAAATAAGCTTAGTGTACGTTATGAAAATAGTATCGCAAAGTAAAAGAGAGCAATTAAAAACCATGAGTCATGAGGGAGCATACTGAAAGAAAAGAAATAAATGTCATTTATCATTTTGTTTATTTTTCATAAAAAAATTTAATTGGGCCCTATCAGGAATCTCCCAGAGAATTTCGTTTCCCACGGAATATTTTATTCCCTCGAAATTTTTCCTACGATTGGGAATCTCGCACGGAATAAATTTCCCTCGAACAAAAATATTATGAAATGGCAGCAAAATTCCCTGGGAAATCTTATTCCCGATACCAATAAATTCCGAGGGAAGATTTTGAGCATCATTCACGTTCCCAACTTTAGAATTGGAGAGAAATTTCCAGGGAAATTACTATTCACGATAACCCCCATTATTTTTAAAAAAAGTAATTATTTCATAATAAACAAAATAAATTTTCTTTATTAGATATTAAACATACCTATATCCAAAAAAAATTATTCCGGTTCGCTAACTTACTGTCGCATCTCAAGGTCTTTTACCAAAAGTCGTGAAAAAGTGCTCCAAAGTTAGAAAAAAAAATTTCTTTAGAATAGTGTTAAAAGTATAACATTTCAGCATTATATTAGGTATTATAGAAAGCATATGCATGCGATAATAGATAATAGATAGATGCTGACCGTTGGTATGCTAACTTCACGGACAAGAATATGATGTAGTGAGTGACATTTAATTATATATGTAAGTTGATATTGTTTAATTTTGCATTACTTACTTTCTTTCAATTTCGCAGGGATGTGGGATACTGAATGCGAACCGGACATTTTTTTGTGTATATGTGTTTAATATCTAACAAAGAAAATTTATTTTGTTTATTATGAAATTATTTCGTTTTTTTTAATTACATTTTTTTTAATGAAAAATAAACAAATTGATAAATGACATTTATTTCTTTTCTTTTAGTATGCTCCTCATGACTCATGGTTTTTAATTGCTTTCTTTTACTTTGCGATACTATTTTTTTTAAATAACATATAGTAAGCTTATTTAAAGTGTTAATTACTTTTCTTATTTCAAATCAACTCAATTGGACTTAAAATAGTTTAAAAGGACTACAATGACTTCAAAATGACTTCGATGACTTTAAAAATACCTCAAAGACGTCACTGAAATTACAGAAGATTGCATTCATTTGAATGCAATCTTTGATTTAACGAAAATGAGTTCCCAATCAATGACTTCAAAATGAATCGTGACTTCATTTTTTGAAGTTACACATTTTTGGAAACAAATCAAATGAGTTAAATTCCAAAATGATTACATTCTTTTAAAACTCTGCTTATAGGTAATTTTACTAAGTTGCTTATGTATGTAGCACTGTATATATATACTAAGGCTTTTTAACTTTGTATAAGTGAAAAATAATCACATCACAGAAAAAAATATCAAAACCTTAATTCAGGAAGCTATATAAAAACCATATATATGATTATGATGCCTGTTTGGTAACCTGAAATTTCATCCATTTTCGAAATTTTGATTTTTTTCTATGGGTCTTGGCAGCAAATATGAAAATTAGTGCTCAAGAAATTTAACGTTACCAAACACATTAATGTAGTTTAGTTAAGTATTGTAGGTAGAATTTTTTTCCACAACTAAGGCAAGTTATGTATTCGTAAGAATTTTTTTTTCCAACAATCAAATATGACATTACTATCATAGAGAACACCAAAAAAGTGGGTCCCACAATTCAGCCTGTCTGTCTGTAGAACGATCTACAGAATAAATAGCTGAACCGATTTGGTTCAAACTTGGTACTTATACGTTTTAGGTGATTGTCCAAAATAGATTTTTGAATCGTTGTATTAGGCCATACAAATTTTTCTACCATCTTAATTATCTCAAAAACGGCTCCAACGATTTTGATAAAAATTGGTGTTTGTAGTTTTTTTTAAATATTTTGTTATTAACGGTACCTGCCATACAACCAGTTTATTGATTTTCGACTTTCCCATAAACGGCTCAACGAATTTCGATAAAAAAATTTCATTAAGGAGCTCCTTCAAATTCTAAATAGTATTGCATTTCAAAATTTTCGAAACATTTTTATTTTAATTTTTGAAGAAAAAAATATTTTTTTTTGTTGAAAAATTCAATATTTCGAAAACGGGTGGACAATTTTTTCTGAAATTTTGTTTTTGTATTTATATTATTAAATATTTAAAATGTTCATACCAATTTTTTTAGAAAAAGCTTAACAATTTTTATATATAAAAAAAATTAAGTAAAAAACTTTAAAAATATATTTAGCAGTTTTTGTAAGAAATTTTGCATATAATGTGATCGAACATAGGAGCAAGTAGGTGCGATTCGGTCGTGCATTTTATTTTACTTGCTTGCGATTATAAGTACTATAAGGCAAGTTATGCATTCGTAAAAAAAAATTCTAACAATCAAACATAACATTACGATCATTGAGAAGCCTAAAAAAGTGATCGGCAAAAATGTCTGTCTGCCTGTCCGTCCGTCTGTATGTATAACGAGCTACAGCCTAAACGGCTTAAGCGATTACCTTCAAATTTGGTATGTGTGATTCTTTTGGCATTCCTCACAGGGGAAATTGAAATTTTATTTTTAGGCCTAAAAATAACGGTACCTGCCATATAACCGTTTAGGAAACTCTTATTTTTCTCGAAAATGGCTTCAACGATTTTAATGAAAATTTTTGAGAATTTTTTTTGCTGGCAATGGCTATCAATGGTACTTTTAATTTTCTAATTAAAATTAATTTTTAAAACGTTTTATTTTTGTAAATAAATATTTTGAAAACTAAACAAAAAAAATAATTTTAAATTTCATATAAATTTCACTGGTACAAGTTTCTTTTTAACTTATTTAAATGAGTGAATAGAAAAATATTTACAGCTTCTACTATTATTATGACATTGCTTGAACTATCACTTCTCTCTATTGTATATCTCGGGCGTTAAAATAGTAAAGGTTATTTTTTACGAGGCCATAATGCCAAAATCCCATTTTTTGTGCGGTAAAAATATTAGCACTGATCACAGTTTTCGTTACAAAAAATATCTTTTCTTGTGCATATTTCAAGGTAATGCGGTCAAGTGTTAGAATTTGCTTATATTTACTTGGTATCATCATCATATAATTAAACGGCGAACATGTTTTTTGTGGTACACTTTTCGCGGCCCACAAAATACGCCCCTACACTAGCGACATCTGTTGCGGTAAAAACAAAATGGTTTGTGCATTGAATAATTTAATGAAATATATAAAAGTATTTAGAAATTGCATACTCTTGAGCGTTCGTTGCATACTTATTTATTGAATTGTGTTAGTACTGGCAATACTAGGATGGTGAATAGCTGAGTGCAGGAAAGTGGTGGAAAAGTGTAAATAAATATTTAATTTCTAATAAAAACTTATGTACAACTTGAACAAAGGCCGTCACAATAAATTTAGAAAATAATTAAGTTTCATTTTCGAAGTTAATATAATTGAATTTATACAAATTAAAATAATCATTATTTATTTCATATGTGGTGGCATTTCATAAGAGGTAAAGTGTGGTGAAAATACGAGGTGTGTGAAGCGTGCCCATCTCTAAATCCATTGTTTTGGGTTATTTTGATGTTTCTTGAATTTTTTTTAAGGCGTCATTATTGTTGTGTTTACGTATTTTGGTTTAGCATGGAAAAATGAAAGGGGCAAGAGTAAGAACCAGGAACATTTGTTGTTGTACAAAAATTGTTAATGTGTCAAAAATGTGTATAGGTTTGAAAGTTTGTGTACCAACAACTGTTTTCCTTTGGTCTCCAGGATTGAGTACTTAGTAGGTACTTCTAATTGCATTCAACAATTTAAAAAAAATCATGAATTCTCTGTCTTTTATTGAATGATAATGAATTAAATAAATAAATTGGCACTCGAATTTCGAGAGCTGAGTCGGCTAGTCTTCATTTAAAACACAAAATTTACAGTTTTACAAAGAAAATGGGTCATGGCATTGTGCAACAAAAAATGGAAACTTATTAAAAAAATGATATCATAAGGTAAAACGTATGGAGAAGTTCGACGGTTTGTTGGCTGTTCCAACAAAATGATTCGAAATACAATAACATACACAACTAAAACCGAATCTAGTGGTCGAAAACCTGTTATGACGACAACTCATCAGGCGCCTAGTCCGAGAAAGCTATACAAATCCCTTTAAGCCTGCAACTGAGCTAAAAAACAGGAGAATATTACCGCTTGGGTGGGAACCGTTTGCCACAGATTGAAGGAACATATTTTAACTGCTTGTAGTACAAGAAAAGTGCCACTTTTAACTGCAAAACATGCTAAAAAGCCTTTAATATTTGCAAGACATCATTTGAATTTGCCAGTAGAGAAATGGCGCAAAGTTTTATGAACAGATAAAAGTAAAATCGCATTTTTTGGCGGTGAAGGATCTCGTTCCTACATGAGAAGACCTCAGAAAGTGGAATATAATCCCAAATACACAAATAAAGTATTTAAGCAGCGAGGTTCAAGCATAATGGTGTGGGCTTATTTTCCGTGCTATGGAGTTGGGCCCATATATTTGAAATATATTAACGTTGACGTTAATATACCCGAAAACGTCAGGCTCCCTTTTGCAGAGGAAGATACATATGTCCCTTTTGTGGGTCTTCCAACAGGACAATGACCCTAATCGCACCAGTAAGAAGGCTAAAAAATGGTTTGGCGATCATTCAATTAATGTGATGGAGAAGCCAGCGTAATCGCCTGGCCTAAATCGGATTGAAAATCTGTAGACTGACGTGAAGAAAGCAGCCTCTGAAACCAAACCGACTAGTAGCACAGAACTATGGGCTGCAGTATAGGTAAATTTGGTCAATGACCAGACGTTGTGAAACAGTAATGGCCAACAAAGGCTATTCAACAAAACACTAATTTTGCTGGACTAACCCTAAAGAATAAAATCAAAAAACATTTTTTTTTTATTTTTATTGTGTTTTAGTTTTAAGTTGTATGATGAAGCAATGGTGCTATTTTTTGTATCGCTTATTTATATGAGTTTTTTGAAAAAAAAAAATATTTTTGCAATAAGTTGATCAATAAAAGTTGGAATTCTTTTTTAAATGTGAATTTTTGGGCTTAATATAAGCTTTTCGCATATTCAAAATGTTCCTCAAAAGATTATGTTAAACTTAAGTTTTAAACGAAATCTGGTTTTCGTAATGGTGCTATTTTTTTTTACCGCAGCTGTATATTAATAAACCCTAAAAAAGTGCATACCAAAATTTCACAAAAAAATTGTTTTCAAAAAAATTTAAAATAAGAAAAAGATTTTCATCAAAATCCGTGCTACAATTTTCGAGATACTTTTTTATAAAATTTTATTTGATCCTTGGCTAATGGCTTTATTGGTTTTTCGAAAAACCAATAAAAGTGATGGTTTTGTCCGTTCTAATAAGTTTAAAAAACGATTTTCCCACCTATACACCATTTACTTTCATTATATACATATGGAATAATGTATGTACATATATATTTACATTATTACACTCTTAATTTACATAATTAAAATCAATTTAAATATACATTAGGTAACTATGTAACTATTCCATGAATCATGCATTCCACAATCCATTATACTAAGAATCGAGGTAATCTTACTTAAATCGGCTTTAAATCTGCATATGATAACCATAGGCTAGCTGCCTACCAACGGCGTTAGCGAGTAACACTAAAATTGTTAGCTATAAGACCAAGCTTGTACGATCCAGTCGGGCATTTTATTTCATTAAATGTCGAATTCCTTTCAACCATTTAACCTTGATTTTTTTAACGATGCTGTGAAAAAATCGTTTTTTTTATTGACTTGTTAGCGTGTTGTTTGACAGAAATGTTTACACAAAAATTACTGCAGCCAAAGATTCATGACGATTAAGAATTCTGAAGTTGAAAGAATCAGGTATTGAAGTCAAAATTGGTTATAACGAACTTGATCGGACTGATGAATTTGTTCGTTATATACGGCTGATTTTCTATTTCTTTGTTTTTAATTAAAAAGTTATTTTATATATTTATTTTGAATTATTATTTATATATTATTTTAGCAAAACTTTTATTTATTTACAAAGTAATCTGTGATTTTTCCGTAGCGACATTTTTTTATGAACTCTTTCTCTATTTTCATCTCCATTTTGGTCAAAAATTCTTTACATCCTCGGTTAAAAGTATCTGGCAACAAAGCAAACGATCTCAACAGCCTGAAGTACATCTTCAATTTGTACATGAATTTGTATTTCAGTTTCTGTAACTAAGAATGTGGCAAAATGTTTCGCCTTAGTTTGTAGAATTGGTCTGCTTAGTGGAGTATTAAAGCTTCTTTGCTTTAAACTCTACGTTTTAAACTAACACATTTAACCTTTCTTCATTTAAAATATTCCAATTTGTCTCAGAAATTGAAATTCGAGTATAAAAAAAACAGAAAGAGGGAAATCCCAATAATTTATCATTTTAAATGCGATAGATTTTAAAATTTTTAATTTAAAACTGTTCGCTATAAGCTATAATTTGTTATAGGCGATATCGTTAAAACCTATATTTGGTTAGTAAAATTTGTATGAACATCGGCCGGGACTTCCAGATTAGTTCGCAATAACCGATATTTTGATACAACCGATTTCGTTAAAACCGATTTTGACTGTATTTCTTGTTGAATAAAAACTTTTGAATACTTGTTTCTTCGACCGCAACAAAAAAAAATCTTTCAATTTGACGTTTTAATGTTTGTGGTTTCGAAGGCTGAAAGAACTGAAATATATTCTTAAAAATATTTTTGTGTGTCAAAATTGTATGTTAGTTCTAGTTCTAGTAAAATTTACGTGGTTTCCAGTTTATTTAATATCTCGGAAAAAGAAAATTTTCAAACTTGGCAAATAGCATACACAAAAATATTGTAGTGTTCTTAAACATCGTTTCCATGACATCGAAAGTTAACTCAACTATCGAACATCACTGATTCGAATGACATTTTCAACTTTGTTTAAAAGTGACCCCATCACCCCCCCTCCTGTATACGCCCTGCAACACAACAAGAAAAAACGCGACTCCATTATAGATTTCAAGTGGGGATAATTATCCTGAGAAAATTTAAAGCTAATGGAGTCGTCCTGTTATGGCCCCTATCGGGAAATTCCCATGGAGTTTCGTTTCCCACGCAATATTTTGTTCCCTCAAAATGTTTCCTGCGATCGTTAATCTCCCACGAAACAAATTTCCCTCGAACAAAAAATCGTATGAAATTACAGTAAAATTCCCTGGGAAAGCTTAATCCCGATACCAATGCATTCCGAGGGAAACTTACGAGAATGCATCATTCACGTTTTCAAGATTCGAATTGGAGAAAAATTTCCAGGGAAATTTCTATTGTATAATGATTAGCATAGCGGCTATATTAGTCCTTATAAACTGTATAGCTATGCACGCGCTTAGCGTATTCTAATGTATAAGACGGAAGACTTTGGTTAGACTAAGAATTGACATTAAGAGAAAAGAGTTCTGATTTTTTCTAAAATGTACCTAAATTTGGAGCGGAGCAAAAAATTTAGAGGGGGAAAGTCTTGCAGTGGGAATAGGAAATAATAAGAAAGAATTATTCCGAGAGGATACAATTATATTTATTGATGATCTGAATACGACTAATTAATTTAGAAAACTTAAAACATATAATAATTGAACAAAAACTTAATTGATACAGAGTGTTTATTTACAAAGTAATGGGTTATCCATTTTGCGATTTCAAAAGCAAACGTAAATAAAACACATAAAATATTTTTTTTTCATGATATTTCTTTTTTATTATAAAGTTTGAACGTTGACATTATGTGTGAAACACTACACGGTCTTTCGCGTAGCCCCACAAAAAAAAAGTCCTGCGGTGTCAAATAGCATGATCTTGGTGGCCAGTTGATATCGCCACGACGACAAATAACGCGCCCAGGAAATATCTCTTTCAATAAAGCCATATTCGCTTGAGTTGTGTGGCATGTGCCATCGTCTTGTTGAAACCACATATTCTCCAAGTCATATTCTTCAATAGCAGGCAAAAAAAGTCGGTTTATGACCATAACGCTTCGAATTGACGGTGACAGTCATTCCATCGTCGTTTTCGAAGAAGTAAGGTCCAATCACACCTCTGGACCAAAGAGCGCCCCAAACAGTGACATTTTTGTGGATGTAATGGCATCTCTTCAATTACTTGAGATTTCCCAGAACAACAAATACGGCCATTTTGTTTATTAACATACCCACCGAGTGATAAATGTGCTTCATCGCTGAAGAAAATTTTGTTGGAAAAATCAACGTCCACCGCCTGTTGTTCAAGCACCCATTTGACGTATCTACGATGTTGTGTATGGTCGGCTGGCTTCAGTTGTTGTGTGAGCTGGACTTTATATGGATATAGGTGTAGATCCAAATGCAAAATACGCTATAATGTACCGTAAGACAGTCCAGACTCCTGAGAACGACGAGGAATCGACACATTCGGCTCTTCGGCAACACTTTCACTTACAGCAGCGATATTTTCAGTGGTACGAGCGGAACGATGATGCACAGGCCTTACAATATCTGTAACCAATCCAGTCTCTTCAAATTTCTTCACAATTTTGCCAATTGCTTGCGTAGTTGAACGATTATGTAAACCATAATCTCCCATTAAAGCACGATATGTGGCTGTGACAGAATCACCATTTTTGTAGTAGGTGTTAACAATTTTTATGCGTTTGGTGATAGTTAAGCGACTATCAGACTTAAGACTGTCAGACTTTCAGCTGAAAAAAAAATTGGTTAAACAACTTAGTTTGACAGATGTCGAATTCTAGCCTTATACTTTTGAAACCGCAAAATGGATAACGCTTTAGTTTTATGTTAGTTTACTTTAACAGATAGGTAGGGGCTAAACTTCATGTTTTTCCAAATTACTCGAAAAAATAGGTTTTTTTGAAAAAAGTTGTTGGTACACTGTACACATTACAGATCATGTCATTCTACACAAAAGAGATTAAGACACTTTTTATCGTCCAATTGATAGATTTCTAGAAAAATTGTCGAAAACATTGGTGAGTAGTACATTTTTTCAAAGAAATGTAATAAATTTATGTTTTTGAGTGGGGAAATTTTTTGTTTTTAGTTATGTTTGGAAAACATGTTCTATTAAAAAAAACAAGTTTTAAGTGTGGAACCGGAAGGGAAATGCTGCCATCTTAAGAATAATAATTTATTTAATTTTGTTCAATAACTCCCAAAAGCTTTATTTTTAGACAATTTATTTGTAGACAATACAATTATCTACAAAATGATATATGAACGACTTCTGTATGTTAATCCGTTCTTAAGTTATAGCTTACCAAAGTTTAGTTGTTCGTCAAAATAGGAGCTATATTGTGTCTGGTTGCCTTAACAAATGAATTTATTCTAACGGTCCGCCATCTAACTTTTTTTTCAACTAGTGCTTATTTCGGGAATGGTAACACTTAGCTCATGTCTGATTTGCCAGATAATTAGTTTTATCCTTCCGCTGAACGAATATGGTTGTGTATACGCTTGAAAAACGCTCGCTAAATGGGACCTGCGATCGACTTAGAGAAGATGCTGATTTTGCCAAAAAAAATTATCTTTTCAGATGAAGCTCATTTTGATCTTGGCTGGTATGTAACAAGCAAAATTTTCGCATTTGGGGCACAGAAAACCCGCACGCATACATTGAAAAGCCGATACACCCAAAACGAGTCACTGTTTGGTGCGGATTTTGGTCCAGAGTCATAATTCGAAAATGAGCAAGGAGTGGCCGTTACAGTCAATGGCGATCGTTATCGGGCCATGTTGAACAATTTTTTGGTCACAAAAATTGAAGAGGAGGATATTGGCAATATTCGGTTTCAACAGGACGGCGCTACGTGCCACACAGCCGAAGCTACACTCGATGTTTTGCGCCCATTTTCAAAAAAAAAGTTATTTGGCGGACCCTGTATATGACCATTTCGACGAATCCTTTTGATGATATGACTTGTACAGTGTGCACCCTTGTCCTAAGCCTGTCTTCGTCTGAAAATATTCCGATATATTATTATGTTGGATATTTGAGTCCTAAAGGCACCTTAGGGTCGACTAAAGCACTCTTTGAAAAACCTAAACTCACACTTCGTCGCTACAATGCAGAACTAGTCTAAGTCCAAATTTTCGAAATTTGAGTTTTTTGCATGAGATGAAAGCCAGTTGCATTCTGCGCGTGCATGTGTGATGATCGTGTTCGTACCCGCAGTCGTTCATTTACAGTTTTAGGTTTGTTGTGCTTTACAAAACAAATAGCTTAAGTCCACAATACGGACATAGTTTAGTTCTGCACAGACAAGATAAATAATGTGTGTTCCTTTTTGTATCTTATTTGAAGTGACTTAGGATAGTTTTGCGATTTAACGGTGAAGTTTGTTCTTTTTAATAATATGTTCAACAACTTGTCAAGAGGTCAAAAGATGCTGAATCTCGTCTTAATACGAATACAGGTTCGTATTATGTTTAATTAAAATTATGTAGATAATTATTTCTTTATAGCATATTTTGTAAAGAATTTAATATTTAGAATTTAAAGTAAACAATTTTAGCTTACTATAACTTGTGTTAACTGTTTAAAGAAACATTCGGAGTTCTGACAGAACCACGATCATTAGGACAAATTTCAATTGATCAGCCACACTGTGAAAACATAACTGAAAATGGTATGTTATAGCCTATAATATTTACCTACTGTTTTATTTTAAAATCCATAATTATTCTAAACACAATAAATTGATTTAATTTCACTAACTAAAACTTTCGTTAATTTTCTAAAAATTTAATTGAAGTACAGAGAGAACCAGTTGCAGTTACAGAAACTGAAATGGAAAGGACCAGTTTTGAAAACGCTGTAAATGAAAGTAATGAAATTAAAATAATTTTATTTTGAGCTTTTGAACAATTTCTACTTTTTGTTTAGATAATTCTCACGAGGTTTTAAGTGATGAGCACGACAACGATCCTTTTGAAACAGGTGATGGTGGTTCCGTTTATTGCCCTTCCAACAGCTGCTTGTCCTCGTCTAGCAACGACTCAAATCAATCAATCAGCAAGTTTCAACAAGTTTCCGCCAATGAAGAAAACCTAGTTCAAGGTGCCAGAGAAGATGCCATAGTTTCAGTTGAGTCCAATTCAACTATTTCGAGAAAACGCGTTCGCAAAGAGGCAGAATTGATTCGCAACAAGCGAAAAACCCTCAGAAACAGTGGGCAGGAGTACGTAAACCATAAAAATAAAACGGTTTGCGAACGAACAATGAAACCTCCTTGCCAAGAAAAATGCAGACTGAAATGCAAGTCTAAAATCAGCGAAGTATCTAGACAAAAGGTTTTTAAAGAATTTTGGAAACTTGGAGATATTAACCGGCAGAGAGACTACATTTCCAAATATGTTGAAGCTCAGCAAAAAAAAAAAAGACTACGGATAAGACCAAGTCCAACGACTTCATCTGGTAATGAAGAAAACATGGAGAGTAAACGTAATCTCTCCTACTATTACTAAAGGGTCCGCCAAATAACTTTTTTTTTTTAAATACTACCAAAATAAACTACTGAATATTTTCTCAAATTTTTTTTTTTTAAAGTACAATCCTTCCGGTTAATAATGGAAAATAATTTCAGTCAAATGGCTGCCTCGACTGGCTATACAGTAGCCTATACGATCGGTCCAATTTTTAAGCGCATTATCGATTGTATGCAGCTGCATTTCACCAATGGCTTCACGAATATTGTCCTTTAAAGCGTCAATTGTCTCTGGCTTGTCGGCGTAACACTTGTCTTTTACGCCACCCCACAAATGATATTCCAACGGTGTCAAATCGCAGCTCTGAGGTGGCCAAACGACATCAGCTCTGCGGCTGATAATGCGATCTTCAAAAACAGGGCGCAAAACATCGAGTTTAGCTTCGGCTGTGTGGCACGTAGCGCCGTCCTGTTGAAACCAAATATTGCCAATATCCTCCTCTTCAATTTTTGTGAACAAAAATTCGTTCAACATGGCCCGATAACGATCGCCATTGACTGTAACGGCCACTCCTTGCTCATTTTCGAAGAAAAATGGCCCAATTATGCCTCTGGACCAAAATCCGCACCAAACAGTGACTCGTTTTGGGTGTATCGGCTTTTCAATGTATGCGTGCGGGTTTTCTGTACCCCAAATGCGACAATTTTGCTTATTTACATACCCTCCAAGATCAAAATGAGCTTCATCTGAAAAGATGATTTTTTTGGTAAAATCGGCATCTTCTCTAAGTCGATCGCAGGCCCACTTAGTGAAGCGAAAACGCATTGGATGGTCAGTTGGCTTCAACTCCTGAACCAATTGGACTTTGTATGGCGTCATACCAAGGTCTTTATGCAAAATTCGTCTCAATGATGTCTCCGAAATATTCAATTGTTGAGAACGACGGTGAATTGATGTTGATGGCGCTTCACGCACACTTTCTGCCACAGCAGCAATATTCTCGGGTGAACGAACTGTTTTTGGCTTTTCACACTTTGGTTTATCGATGAGGATGCCAGTTTCTTTCACTTTTTTCACAAGATAACGAACATACTTTTTCCAAAATCCGTACGCAATTTTCGCACATATTCTGCAACATTACCATGATTTTCAAAGTAATGTCGCAATATTTCCCAGCGTTGTTCAAGCGTATACACAACCATATTCGTCCAGCGGAAGGATAAAACTAATTATCTGTCAAATCAGACATGAGCTAGGTGTTACCAATCACGAAATAAGCACTAGTTGAAAAAAAAACGTTAGATGGCGGACCCTTTACATGCCAATACAAAATGATACAAAAATTAAGGTGTGTCAAACGTTTTTTATAAATACTCTATTGTATAATGGTCAAAACGGTAGTTATAAAATCTTATAAAAAAGGACTCGTTGCAGTAGAGGAAGATAAGCGTGGGCACTCAAATCTAAATTCCCTTCTTCCGAGTTCCATAAAAAACTCAGTTCGGGATCATATAAATAGCATCCAAAGAGTAGAAAGCCATTGCTGTAGGTCCAACTCACAAAGAGAGTATCTGCCACCTGGACTAAATATAACAACACTGTATGCAATGTACAAAGATATTGAAAGCATCCCTCGAAAGGCATCCTTTGCAGTGTATCGGCAAATTTTTTTAAATGAGTTTAATTTATCATTTCATGTACCCAAAAAAGATCAATGTGATCTGTGTAACAAATTCAAAAACTCGAATGGGCAAGAGAAAGAAAACATGGAAGAAATTATAGCGAATCACCTTAAAGCTAAAGAGCTCGCTAGAAACGAAAAAAACAAAGACAAACTCCGATTTATTCTGCGTTGCTGCTTTTGACCTGCAAAAAGCACTTTTTTCACCAAAAGCTGAAGTCTCACAGCTATATTACAGTATGCTTTTGATAGTGAAACGAAAATTATCAATACTATGGAGCGAAAAAGAGGAACTCTTCAAAATTTGTACACTTACAACCTAGTACAACTTAGAAACAACCAAATACCAATTCAAACATTGAAGTACAAGGATCTCATGCATCTATGCAGGGAAAAAGTTATTTCTGAAATATATCATCCATTCTACGAGCATCTTAAAGAAGGGTCCATATCTCAAGATGTCCTGGAGATGGACAACAGCGACTCTGACTGATTTTTATTTTCTAATTTTATTTTTTAAGAAAATGTGATTGCATAATTTTTATTTATTTTTATGAAAAGATTTTTTATTTTTTGTATTTTTTAAAAGAATCTGGGGATAAACTTGGTGACCTGATTATTATAGTTACTAGAAACTTAAAGTTAATCCTAATAATTACTTTTAATGAATTAATAAGTGCATTTTTTGTTTAAGAATGATGATTGTGTTAATTTTTTCTATGTTCAAAACTATAATTTGGTAAGACTCAATATATGTACAAAAATAAAATTGTTTAAAGCACTAAATATTTTGTATTTATTTATTATATTCGAGTTTTTTGATACTCTGTCGTCAATCCTATGTCCATTATTAAAAAGAAAAGTGAGGGATGAGTTAATCCTAAGTCCACTTTTATGAGATAAGCTTGTTCTACACTCAAAATTTACATGCACAATAATCCTATGTCCCAAATCAACTTAAATAATAGTGCCTCTTAAGAGCTCAAGAGTCACCTAAATCCAACAAAAACAAATAATATATATGTTTTTTACGCCAAGGTGTTTCATTATATAGTTTACTAGTAAACACATTTTCAAGCTTTAAAATCGCTCTCCTGAAAAATTTCAAAATTGTGACTTAGACTAGTTCTGCATTGTAGCGACGACTTGTGATCAAATTCTCTGTTTTTTTTAGACCTGGGGGTCGCCGCCCTGAATTCGGACTGAAGTAGATCTAGGCATTTTTCTGTAGAGAGTTGATGTCATATTACACATAATAAAGGTAATATATTCCGGTTTTTATTTTCGTTGAAGTTCGGGCACGTGGCAAAACTCAGAGGCACTCGTGTCACATTTGGCATGCGCATATGCTTATAGGCATGGACCAAACTGCTAGTTGCAATGTCTGTTACTGCTACTTTGAAATAACAGTTATAAGTTCCTGTTACTGAAATTATGGAACAAAAATTCTCAGTGAAATAACAAATTTAATAAACTATTTTCCACTACTATTTTAAAATTAATTTATTCATCACTTTTTCATCTATATTTCGCTGTTTGGTTTGATCAAAATACAAATTTAGAAATTTTAAATGTTATTTCAATAACAGTTATTTTTGATCTACTGTTACCTCTTACTGAACACATCTTACTGAAATGTTGACCCATCCCTATTTGAATGTGAAAATGCCAAATCTCAGAGACATTTTGCCAAAATGACAACCGAATTTTTGAATTAAACAACCGAATTTTTTCTACATGCACAATACATTACCTCATTATGTCTACTGTGAGTTGAGGTAACGATTAAACTGGCAAAATTACATGAGATCTGAAGAATTTGGTTTGTTGAGGATTCGTGTTTTGTATGCATTTTGTTATTTTTAAAATGTAAATTAAAAGAATTACCTAAACAGAAATAGAAAATCGACAGAATTATGTATGTCTATCGGCTGAATGATTCGAACATTATTTTGAAGGGAAATGTTTCTGCAAGAACTTTAAAAATTTAATGATTCAAAATAGCTTTTAACGGCCTTAAGTCCACAAAATTTGGGTTTCGTCGCGGAAATCTCACTTGGACTCATCAGTTGGTTAGTGAGCACCATACCAATACGCAATTTTTGTTAAGTTCAGTTCAACTTACATTCATTTTTTGACAAGAAAACAATGTGAACTATATCCAACAAGATTAAAATTTTAATCATTAAAATTGGAAGATTTTGTCCTTGGACAGGCATAGTTACTAAGAATGTGTTTTTTTTTGTATAATACAATTCTATATACTACTGAAATTACTCAGCCAAGTAGAAGATTTAGCATTATATTTAATTGGACTTTTTGAATTATTGATTCAAAATAGCTTTTAACGGCCTTTAGTTCACAAAATTTGCGTTTCGTCGCGTCAATCTCACTTGGACTCATCAATATGATGCTAAGTCTTCTACTTAGCTGAATAATTTCAGTGGTATATAGAATAGTATTATTAAAAAAAAGCCCTTCTTTAAAAATTTAATGCAAACAAATTATTTTTTATTGATAGTTAAAACAATAATATTCTATTAAAGCTTCTTTTTTTTTATAACTTTGCACGCGCTCAAGGGATTATGAATACCCTTTAAATGTTTTTCTTAACACAGCGCGGGCATCCGGTGGAAGAAGAGAAAGAAGGATAGGATAGATGTGTGACGCGATGTTCTGAGACTAGTGCTGGTTGTTGTCTCAGATTTTTCTCCAGGGATGGCGGCTGAACTAATGCGTAGAGAATTACCGTGTCTTATTTATTTATGTCCCTTATAATTCGCATTATTTTATTTACTTCGTTGTCATATTTTATGGGTATGCTAGTTTACTCAATCACATGATGTTAGTGTTATGCCTAAACAGCATGTAATGAGCAAAGCAGCAACTTCTTTTATGACAATTTTAGAATTGGTTTTTAATGGAATATAAGAAGACATAGGCAACGGCAGGAATCGAAGCTGCAACCACGAGGTTGATAGGCGAGCGCATAACTATCGCGCCACGACCACCCCCTAAACAGACTATCTTGATTTTACTTTTATTAATATATCTAAGAAAATTAGGCAAATATTAACAATTTATTTTTTCCTGGTGACCAATTTTACGCACTATTGCCTATACATTGATTGATGTAATTTCACCTGTGTGATGTGTCTTTAGTTAAACACGTATGTAAATATTACATAAAAATTAAATACCCTTACATATTATATTTGCAAATAATATTGAACACATTTGAAAATTGTCACCCTGTTAACAATATTAGGTACCAAGCAGCAAGGCATGTGAGCATAAAATGAAGTTATGAGCAATACGTACCCTGAGGATAAGGAACTTCCTTTAAACATGTCTACAATCCTACATATTATATTATGGAGTATAAATCGTGCATCGATGTTGTTTACCTCCATTCCATACAGCGTCTATTCAGCCAAGGTATTGGGTTTCCAGGTCTACCAATTTCCAAGCTCTTAACTAACCAAAGCAATCGAAAATCACTCGCTCGTTTATTTTCTGGATCCGGTGCGTTTCGGTTTACCGCTATATTGGTATGCCATTTACCCGCGTATGGGTGACATTTGGGACATGCATTAAACATGTAGCGATTGAAACATAAACAGGAAGTTATTAGTGGATGATACCAAAATTAATGTCCTTCGGCTAAGAATATACGTATACCTATGTTCATGCATGGTATGTACATATATTAGGATTACTTGCTCATTCTCTCACTATGTCCTTGTCACCGCTAAAACTGAAATATAAGGACAAACGAGAAAGGCAGTACATCGGGAATGGGAAGGTAGAAATGGGGATTTCAATCTTTATTTACGAAACTGGCTCATCGAATTTCAGGGGAGATTAAGTTGTTAATTTTTAAGGCGTTGCTGCAAGGCGTTATTTGGTAAGAGTAACGATAATAATTTGTTGTACCTATACAAGCAAGTATATAATAGGTAGGTACTTATATCGAACTTCGTGCACAATACAAAATGCAAGCAATTTGTGTGACACTTAAACTGAATTTATCATGCTTAAATCATTATCGTGAAATGTAATTGGCGTAGTAGTTATTATATATTGCAATGGCAAGCTTTAAGCCAAAGGGTAATAATGCGTTATGCAAATATTCATATATAATTTCACATACAATTCATGACAGTGCTAAAAACTTGCTGTTAGCAAACTGGGAAAAGTTAATACATAATGTATATTGTGCTCTTTATCGCTTCGCTATAATGATGGGAGCTTCACAGAAAATGAAGAGCGGAGGGCGACTCTGCTGCTCAACACGCATTTTCCAGGCAGTGTACCAATGTTAGAAAACTCAATAGAGAGAATTCCTCTCAAACCAAACAAAGAAGACTGCAACAACCATATGCTCAGGAAAAAGGATTGAGTGGGCGATTAGCACCTTTTAACTCTTTAAGTCACCAGGGGTAGATGGTATCTTCCCAGCCCTTTTGCAAAAGGGCAAAGAAGATCTAATGCCCTACCTTATTAGTATTCTCAGAAGTAGCATTGCTCTTGGGTACATACCATGCCTTTTGGAGAAGAACTAAAGTAATCTTTATTCCAAAAATTGGGAAAAAGGATACAACCCATCCAAAGTCTTTCAGGCCAATAAGCTTAACATTCTTCATACAGAAAACTTTAGAGAAAATAATAGACAACTTCATAAGATCGGAATTTTTAGTTAAACGGCCTCTCAATCAACAAGAACATGCCTATAGAGCGGGTAGATCTACAGAAACCGCCCTAAACGTGCTCACTAACATCTTACAAAAAGCTTTAAATGCAAAGGAGACGGCATTAGCTGCCTGCCTAGATATAGAATGTGCTTTTGACAACACCTTCCATGATGCAGTCAACAAAGCTCTTGTAAGGAAGTGTGTACCCATCGCCATAACCAGATGGATTAGAGAAATGTTAGTCAGTAGAACAGCGGAGGCAACAGCAGGAACTACGGTTCAGAGCATAAGCACCACAAGAGGATGGTATTATCACCCTTGCTGTGGAGTCTTGTAGTGGACAAACTGCTAGAAAATCTGAACTCCCAAGGTATACACTGTATTGGCTTTGCCGCTGATATAGTTATTACAGCCCTAGGGAAGTTTGAAGAAACTTTATGTGATATAATCCAACGAGGACTAACAATCACAAGGAAATTATGTCACACTTCATTGGGTACCTGGCCACGTAGGTGCCCAGGGCAATGAGTAGGCAGACTCCTTAGTGGGGCCTGAACCATACTGCGGAATAGGAGAAAATGTGATTAGAAATAAAATCAAAAAAGAAGAGGAGGCCATAAGATCCAACAATTGGATATAACTCCCCAAACTGAGACAGTCCAAACTACTACTTGGGAATCATAACCAACAACGTTTCACAGACTGTATAACCTTAAGCAGGAACAACTTCAGAATAATAACGGGTCTCCTTACAGGACACTGTAAATTAAAAAGACATCTAAACATCCTTGGCTTAGTAAGTAGTAGCACATGCAGGGTCTGTGATATAAAACAGGGAACGCCGGACCATATTCTGGGCAATTGTGATGCACTTGTTCATCAAAGGAAAAAAACACCTTGGACTATACCAAGTGGAAGCGAGTGACTTACCATCTCTAAAAATACTTCAAATACTCAAATTCATGACGGAAATAAATTTGGAGGAAGAGCTGTAAAATGAGCTATCCTGACCCCACAGTATATCTCAAGGTCGCAGTGCAACAACCCCATAGTAATATTCATTCATTCATCATATTGTGCTCTTTCACGAATTCCACGGGAAACATAACCACACAAAAACTGTTGCCTTTCAGAATGGATTCTATCTCTATGATAAGTTTTTTGGGATTTGTAAAAGTTCGCGATTAGGATGGAATACGTGATAAAGCTGACTATGTTTTCTTACCAATAATGGTCGTCTTATTATGTTCTATTTACTTGCTATAGTATCTACAATAATATAGAACAAAAAAGGAGTGGGTCTGTCTGTGTTTTTGTAGCCCAAAAAATAAGGTTCATACAATTTCTTGAAGCAAAAATGGTTAATATTGACTACCTCGAAAACCGGGCTCTAACGATTTTTATAAGAAAAAATCACGTCACTACAATAAGTATATTTTAAATTTTAGCAAAAAAAAAAAAATGTTTAAATAAGATGTTACTAACGGTACCTGACGAAATATATTTATTTGGATTTTTTGAAAAAAAAAAAACAATTTTTATTGAAAATTCAATATTTCGAAAACAACAGGATAATTGTTTTCTTTAAATTATGTTTTTGAATTTATATTTATAAATATGTACTTGAAATTGCCATACCAATTTTGTATACAAAACAATTTTTAAAATAAATTTAGCTGTTTATACTAAGAGTCTTGTGCTTTTATTTTTTTGGCAATAAGAATCAAACTTGAAATTTTGATGAAACTGAACATATTACAATGATATGAAACCAGATAAAGATGGGGCGCACAGTTCCTTCTGTCTATATACATACAAATGATTAAACTTTTTGAGAACTTCTCAATTAAAAAAAAAAATAAAAAAATAGAAATAACATTAACCGTCTTCCAAAAAATCGAAAACCAAAAGAATGTAGGTAGAGGTACCAAAAATATCTATCAATTATTCGAAAAAAAAATCACCAGAAAGTTACTTTTTCCTTCAATAATGAACTGATTAGTCCCTATAATAATCCTTAATAATAAGGGAAGTTATGCATTCGTTAAAAAAATTCTAACAATCAAACATGATCTTACGATCGTAGAGAACACGAACAAAGTGGATCCCGCAATTCCGTCGGTCTGTTTGTCCTCGAGTCTACAGCCTAAACGGTTGGATGCGTTTGCTTTCGGTAATATGCCGAGACGTTTTTTTTCATTTTTCATTTTTTTTAAGACAAAAATAAAGGTACCTACTTGCCATACATTTTTTTGGCCGAAAAAATCCAACGATTTTTATTTAAAAAAAATAAGATCGTTAATAAAGGGAAATGGAACATTTTGTAATTTTAGAACCATTTTTTTGGTTTTCGATTTTCTGGAAAACGGTTCATTTGATTTTTTATTTTTTTTATTTTTTAAACACTAATGTAAACCAAAATTTTTTGAACAATTTTTTTAAATAATTAAAAAAAACTTTTTTTTTGAAAGCTCAACATTTAGAAAACGAATCAATCTATTTTTTTAAAACTACGTATTTGGTAGTCTTTTGATTATCTTGAATAGTTAAAAAAAAATAATTTTCCTAACATAAAGTAAACAACAGTACGTCACACACAAATGATAAAAAAACCAGTTGAGAAATAAATTTATTTCTGAAAAACGGCTCCAAGAATTTTGATAAAAAAATATGTGTTTTCTTAAAACTTAGGACAGTCCACTTTTATGTAAAAAATATTTTACTTTGCGCACTTATTAACGGTACTTCCCATAGACCACTTTTCATATTTTCAGCTTTCTCACTATTGGATAAGCTGATTAAAATTATTTTTTTTTGCCAGTGCTCCCTGAAAGTAATGGGTATGGTTTGTTTCGTTTTTTTTCATCTCGTTTTTGTATTATTTCGTTTTAGTCGTTTCGCATTTCGTTTATTCAGTAATTTAATCAAAATGTTTTTCAATTACTTTGTTTACATTTGTTTTGAAAAAAAAAATCATTGGGTATTTTACTTAGATCGTTTCAAGTTCATTCCGCCTTTTATTATTTAGTTTTTCGATTATTTAATTTTTTGTTCATTTCGATTTCGATTACTTTGCCAATGCGTGTTTCATCTTTGTTTTGAAGTGAAAACTTCTATAGGCACGTTGTGCATTCTCCGGTAAGGGTAAAAAGTATAGATTCATAAGATGATAATATCGACATGCTAAAGATGTGCTAATTAAACATCGATGTTAAAATAGAAAACACGGATCTAGCATTGAAGATATCGATACCAATATGGTGTAATTTTATCGGTTTTAAGTGATTCAAAACATCGATATCACTATTGTGTAATGTCGTCAATGGGTGTTAAATTTGTTAAGTCATTCAAAACATCGATATAAAAATGGTGTATTGTAAATTGTCGATTTAAGAATAAACGTGCAGTATAAAAATATGTATGTAAGTATTAAATGATATTTTTGCCATATTGGAAAAAGAATAATATAAATTGTAAAATTACTACATATGTACATATTGTTGATTACAACAAATTAAGTATATTTAAGTGTGTTATATTAGTAGACGTGTTATATTTGTTTAGATCCCGATCCATGGAAACATCTGAAAATGTCTTCAGAAGTAGAGCTTAAGAAACAATGCAGGCACTTGAAAAAAAAAGAAAAAAATATATAAAATCAGATTAGGTGTACGCGATATTGAGGTAAGAAAAAATGGATGCAACGATTGAGGATGATGAAACAATTCAACGCCGCCGTAAAGAAAAAGTCAAAGAAAGGAATAAACGTTATTGTGATAAAATATTTGGAAACCAGGCATCTAAATTACTCGTAAAGGATTTCCATGATTCACAAATTGCAGGACCATCAACGGGAGATGTGCCATATATCCCACCAACGCCTGTTGCCGGGCTATCAACAGGCAATGAAGCATAGGTTTCAGGATCAGAAAACTGTTTTCACTTCCAGTCCTAACGACTGCTTCTTTTTTTTTGATGTAAGGATTAAAATTCAAACGAACATTGCGTAAGGGGGGGGGGGGGGGGGAATCCTGTACAAATATCGGGCTAAGCGGGATGAACCGTGATTATAAAACGTAAGATTATAATAAACCGGGATTTTGAATATTTTATTTAAATTAAATAATTCCTTCATTATACAAAAACACTTAACAAAACATATAAACAAAAAAAAAATTACATAAATTCTAGTAAAGTTTTATATTAGATTTTCTTGACAATAGATTCTAATAACAAACAAGATGCGAAATAAACCTTTGGCGAAATAACCTTGACCTAAATAACTCATTGCACTTTTAACGAAAATGCAAAATGACTAAACAGGGAAAGAAAGCAATGCGAAGTGATCGTATGGCGAAATGATTGAAAAACAAAGTGATAAAAAAACGAAGTTATTATAAACGAAGTAAACAGAAATCGATGTAAGAAAGAGGGAAACAACGAAATGCGAAGTGAAAAAACGAAACAACAGGCACCCGTTAATAATACCTACTGCATACCAAAACTTTCGAAAAATATTTTTTTTGGATATTTGAAAAAAAAATATTTTTTTTTTTGAAAAGTCAATATTTCGAACGTGTGGATGACTTTTTTTGAATTTTTTTTTAGAAAAAAATTAAAGAAATTTTGTATATAAAAAATTAAGTAAACAAAAGTTTTCTTATAGTCATATTATAGCTCGATCTGGATCTACTATCAACATGCTAACCCATTGAAGCGAATTTCGTCAAACTTGGCACTTACGCGACTTATTTGATTGCCCACAGGAGATATTGAATTTTGTTTTAGCTCCAAAAATAATGGTACCTGATTGTGTGGTACAGCCACCATTATGAAGAAATTCTGGGGAGTTATTCCGAAATTTGCAAGACGATTTTCGTCAAAACGATTATCGATAAAGTGATCGTCAATAATTTGCTTCATGTTACTCAAACACTTTTCTCAAACTATGATATGAATGTCATACTGGCATAAGGTTCGTTCGTTGAATTTAATCTCCTAAAACTATAATATGCTCCCCATCTTGAAACAGCCTTGAGAATAGCGAAAATACTAGTGGGAGGTACATTACAACATTGCCTTACTACCTACGAATTTTATAAAACAAATTGTTGACACTTTTTAATAAAATTCTAATGAATGCAGAAGTCCCCGAATCGTTTAAAACATCCTTACATAAAAAAGGTTCCTTGAATGCTGTTGAAAACTACCGAGGAATTTCATTTATGAACGTCATAGGCAAAATATATCTATCAGACTTACAAGCTGGATTTAGGAAAAAATACTCTACAATTGATCACATTTTCACACTCACTTCTATAGTTAGAGCCTTTCAAGTCCGAAATAAAAAAAATTACGCGTTATTTGTGGATTTTAAATCTGTGTTTGATCTGGTGGATCGGAGCGCTATGTTATATAAGCTCTCACAACTGGGTGTATCTACAAGATTCCTTCAAGTGATTTGCAACATGTACACAGATACAAAGGCAACAGTTTGGGATGGATCAGTGTTTTCGGAATGGTTTCGAACAGATACTGGTTTTAAGCAATGCTGTCTTCTGAGGGCCCACCTATTTTCGATTTTTATTAACGACATAACAACTAATCTCCCCGGAGGAATTCGAATTTCAGGCGCCCTTATCAACGTACTGCTGTATGCTGATGACCTGACCATTCTATCGGAATCTCCCGAAAATCTACAACTCATGATAAATCGACTTGCTGCTTACTGTGAAAAGTGGGGCCTTGTTATTAATATTGAAAAGTCAAAAATAATGGTTTTCTCACGAGCAGAAGTGAGAAATAGTTGGTTTTTTAATGAAAGACGCTTAGAAATAGTAAGCGAATATAAATATCTAGTTGAGGTCAATTCAACTACGGATTTCACAAAACATCTTACAGAAAAATCGAATGCTTCACAAAGTCTCATCAATTTATCTTGGAATAAAGTTTTCTCAAATAAACATATAAATCTATCCAAAAAATAAAAAATATTTGATTCTGTAGTCAAATCTACACTATGTTATGCTGCACAAGTTTGGGGGATGCAATAGTACGAAGAAATTGAAAAATTACAGAGAAATTTTCTGAAAAAAACTGTTTTATCTTCCAATAAAAACTCCTAATTATGGAATATACTCGTATTTAGAAACAGGATTACCAAAGGTTTTTACTTATACACTTAAACTTCTAGCCGATTTTGTAGTTAAGGTTTTAAGATGCGATGACTCCAGATTGAGTGAAAAACTTCTTTACGAAATAAGAAACAAAGATTGGTGGATGGAAAGATGGCAAAATATGGTTATTACTCACGGAGAAGATGTAAATATGGAAACAAACAATCCTCAGTATTTAAAAGAAGAAAACTTTGTTCGAAATTTCTTTATCGAACAAGCATGTAAATCGGAGGGCAGAATTCTGTATAACTGGAGTTTAATCTTAAGGAAAAAAATTACTTTAGAGATTCACTCAGCCTTAAAGAAATCTCCTTTATATTAAAAGCCAGATGTGAAGTTTTATACCTCAAAGGATCTCCTTACAATGGATGTTTTAACCAGTTCTGTAGGCTTTGTAACATGAAAGCCAAAGAAGACTGTTTCCATCTTCTGAGCATATGTCCAATCTTTAAACAATACAGGCTGTTGTACTCTGGAAAACGCGTTCTATCAATGGAAGAAACAAGAAATATCTTAAATGGATCAGACTTGAAAGGACTTACCATGTTTTTAAAAGGCACATACAAGTTTACAATGCTGCTTTTAAGTGAATATGCATAGATCTTTTAATTTAATCATATATAGATAATCAATTTGAAAAACAAAAATCCTTTTTATATCTAATTAATACATAAATTTAAAGTAGCCAGTCGAGCTGACGGCTAAGCCAAAGCTTAAACAATTCATAACAAGCCTATATAAATGTATAAATTAGAACTGTTAATAAATGAATTCAAAATCTAAATTTAATCTACTACCTACATGTGGACAACTATCAAAAATTGCAATGATATCGACACTGGGATTAATAATTGCTTTCGCAGAGCTTCAAGAGCACTAAAGTCAACTAAAATTGAGGCCCTTAGATTGGAAACTGGGTACCGCTGTTTTCGAAACTTCGGCAAAAGAAAAGCTATTAACTTAGCCAGCAAGTCTCTTGCCGATCCAACGCATCCCCTCCACAGTACTGAACTGTTCGGTTCCATTTTTCGGGATAAAAGTGACCTATGTGATAATCGAGTATGTGTTGGTCCATGTGCCAAATTTTATCCAGATCCATTCAGCTGTCCTGGCGTTATTGAGCAAAAAACACCCATTCCACCCATCCCACCCATCCATCCATCCATCCAAACTTTCACATTTATTATATTAGTAAGATTGACCTAATTGTTCCATTACCATATGTTCAAAAGACGTCATCGCTTATGGATTTCTTTCCCTGATGCCTTATTAAATAATTTGCAAATTTATTTGTAAATTATTTAAAAATAAATATTACTAATATTATAAATGAAAAAGTTTGGATGGATGGATGGATGGATGTATGGATGTTTGTTGCTCAATAACTCCGGAGCGGCTGAACGGATTTGAATGAAATTTGGTACAGAGATAGATTATTGTCTGGAATAGACAACATGCCACTTTTTATCCTGAAGAAATGTATGGTTCCCGTGGGATAGGTGTGTTTATATTTTTCATAGAGCTCATTCTACAAATAGCCAACATAGCTTTTATTCACAAGGCGCATAGAAAAGCACACGGATTTGCATGAAATTTAATTGGTAGATGGATTTTCACATAGTTCATTTTTATCCCGAAAAAAATTAACGGTTCCTATGGGAGTGGCTTAAATATGAAAAAATATATACAATATACTTGGGTGTTTGTTCCGCTTGCACGCCTGAACGACTGAACGGTTTTTAATCGTAGATGTATAGATGTCATAAGATTTCCGAGGGATAGAAAGTCCGTATACCATCGCACGGGCATTTGCTATTAAAAATTGTGTGAAAAAATGTATTGTAATTCATCAATTGAGAACGAATGGGCCGATTTGGCTCGTACTTTTTTTTAGTTTTTCGTAAAATCCAGGAGAATTTTTGTGAAAGAAAATTTTGGGTAAACGCTCCAGAAAAGTCGGTAAATTTTAAAAATCGAAAATTGATTTTCTGTGTTTAATTGCGTATGCAAATGTTCCCGAATGGCTTTTCGAATGAAAAAATAGAAAATTCTTAGTGGAAAACTCGAAAAATTTTAGAAAAACGCTAACATTTTTTTCTCGATGATATATAGATAAATTTAAAGCATGATTTGATGATTTTGGACAATGTAAAGGTGGAAAATTCGTTGTGAAGCTTGGAAAATTTCGGATAATATTATAAATGTAAAAGTTAATGAATGGATTTTAATGAAATTTTTTAAGCAGCTGGAAGATTAACCATGATTTATTTTTCCCAACTTTATTTTTGTAGTCTTTACTTTTTGAATCCCATATAAAATCTTCGCTTTGTTCGCGAACGTGACCATACACGACGAACATCGAAGCCAACGAACAATACAAAATTTAAATTTTTCGCCAACAGCTCGTGAACCAGACCACATATAAGAAGAGCACAGCGAGCGCTAGCATGCTTGGCGAGCATGTGCCTACATTCAACGGCTGAACGGTTTTTACGGGTATCTGTTAGCCTTATAATATAAAGAACATCCCAAATTTAAAAAAAAAAAACTTTTTTTCGGCTCCATCGATTTGAATGACATTTTTAAGAGACAGGACATATTTGGAGACACCAGTTTGGTGTCCGATATCTAGAACCGGAGTTATGACCAAAAATATCACTCGCATGGTCGTTAATGCTTTAAGAAATAATTTGTTTTGTATACACATACTTTATTTTGGTTTCTCTTTTTTGCCGCGTGTATGCACACAACTATAGCCCGCGTGTATGCACAAAACTACAGCATTTGACTCCTATTAATGGATTTTGATGTTTTATTTTGTCGAACTTTCTGGAATGTTCTATGGATTTCGTGTTTAGAATGTTCCATGGATATTTTGGACGATTTAAAAGTGGAAAATTCGTTGTCGAGCTTGAAAATTTCGTTTAATTAATTATGAAATTCATTGTGACAGAAGACGTTTTGCGTGCATTTTGGGCGGATAAGTTAACGAGATATATAATATATGGCGCTGAGATGCGATCAATGTCACAATCCGATAGATTGCTTTATACGTTGACTGTACGCGATTTGATAGCTGTCCTTTTCACATTGTCATTTTCTATTCAGCAAATGTACTCGTAGTAGTTTTCTTGCTACAATTGATTCGAGTTTTGCTTATTATTACACTGATTCCGGAAGGGCGTATATCCCGCTTCATATTCGCAAACGGTAAAAGCATTATGCTCAACTCTACTTACTAAAATAAAATTTAAACATAAAATGCGTAAGAAATGCCAAAAACATCCACAAAACACGAGCTTAAAAATTCGTTATAAGAAAATATCTCAGAGAATAAACAAAGAGATACGTATAAGTCGCGACGTCTACTATCGTAACAAATTTAGACTTGCGAAAGGTAATTCAAAAGAACAGTGGAAGGTTGTAAACGCTATAATGAATAGAAGGGTTAAAAATCAGTCTAACTCAATGAAGATACAAAATGGAAACAAAGAGATTTCTGATCCTAAAGAGATAGCTAACCTATTTAATGATTATTTTGATGCAGTAGGTCAAAATTCATTTCCAATTGATCTGTCTCTCTCTTGTAATTGCTGCTCAAATTTTAGTACTTTGAACGAAGGCTCTAGTAGAAATAGTATCTTTTTTGAATCTATTTCTGCATTTTAAATTTTGAAGACCATTAACGTGTAGAAAAACTCCAATTCTTGTGGAAATGACGGTATTTCAAAGGATATACTAAAAACACAGGAGTGAATATAATAGACATTTTAGTACATATTTTTAATTTGAGTGTTTTCTCAGGGTGCTTTCCATATTGTTTAAAATGTGCTCATGTTATCCCAATATTTAAAAAACGACTCAAAACAGACATATGTAACTATCGACCGATTTCGTTATTGCCTTCTATCTCAAAAGTATTCGAAAAAAATCATAAAAATAAGGATCATGCGCTTTTTGACAAATCAAATTTTTTTCAGGCCATGTCTATCCACAGAAGATGCACTTTTGGACTTCAGTTGTTTTATACAGGAAGGCCTAGATAACAAAAAATGTTGTGCTGCACTTTTCGTTGATATAACCAAAGCTTTCGATATGGTTAACTACAAAATAAATACTTTTAATCAAGTTGAATAACATCGGCTTCCGTGGTTTTTTCCAACGCTGGCTTCAGTCTTATTTAAGAAAACGTAACCAAAAAGTTAAAGTGAGCAATGATTTAAGTGTATCTAAGAATATCAATATAGGTGTTCCTCAAGGATCTGTTTTGGGCCCCATTTTGTTCTTAATTTATATTAACTCCTTTTTCGAACAACCTTTTGCGGGATTCGTAGAAGCGTTTGCAGACGATCTTGCCATTGGATATGATGCAGCTAATCCTCTTAATATTGTTGCTGATATTAATCATGCTTTACATACATTAAGGTTCTGGTTTGCGGATCTTAAACTAATTATAAGTAATAAAACAAAACTTATGTTTTTTAGTCACGAGTCTATTGAATCGCTTAATACTAAATTTATGTTTCATGCTTATCTTAACAAACTGCAACAGTTAAATGTGATTCAAAAGTGTGCAATAAGAAAAATTTGCAACTCCCCGCGCTTGGCTAACTTCATGGAATTATTTCGAAAAACAAACATTTTACCCGGTCGTCACTTATTTTATTATAGGAGGGGAATATTTGCAAAGTAATTTTCATAACTTAAGAAGCAATACTCGGTCTGTTCCGGCCTTGCCTTTCCTGACAATACTTTTAAGAAACTCCTAAAGTATAGTAGCCCGTAAATTGTTCAATAAACTCCCTGAAGATATGCGTAACATTAGGATTCCAGCTCTTTTCTTAAAACGAATTAAAACATGGCTTCCTACTTACAATATTTATTAAATCGAAACTTTCCTGCAATACGTTGTTTGATAAAATTTCATGATTAGTTTTGCTAAATTGTTTACAATATAAATCATTATTCAAAATTGTTATTTAAAGCTTTTCTAAGTTAGTTTATTTTTGAAGACGTTAAATTTTATTGCTAATTTTCAAATCAATTTAAATAACCTAAAAACCTAATTTCTTACTTTTAACCCCACATTGTAATTATTCACATTCAATTTAATGTATATGAAATGTAGCATTACCCCTATTTTTAATTAAAAATAAATGCTACAAACTATTCTCTAACACTTAAAATTGTAAACTTATAGATTTAAGTAATTATAAAAAAATTATAAATGAGAATATGAACAAATACAAAAAAGAAAAAAAAAATTAAAATTCAATACCATATTTATCAATTCGATAATTTTTGCTTTCAGAAAATAAGTGTTAACAGTAAGGGTTACCAATTAGGTTGCGGGCATTCAATCGTTCATTTCTTTTGAATAGGATTGGTCAAAAAAAATTTTTTTGGTTTAAAGGGAGAGTAATGCCTCCTAATAGACGTAGCAAACCAAACCTTAGGCGACGTACTCGATAATTATTCATAATGTCCGTGATAATCAAACGCAAGAAATTAATGGAGACGTGCCCATATTATTGTACATGTTTGTGCTGTTTAATCACTACCTCAAAATCGAGAAAAAGCTATTAGAAAAAGACCCGTCATAAATGTAAACTTGAATCGCTTCAATGCACGATGGCGCATAAACGAGCCTTGGAGGCAGTTGACCAAACAATAATTGATTTACGAGGTGATTTAATGGATTTTCTTGAGATTTTCGTCAAGCGAAATGTACAGATGCCGATGAATTTTAAACATTTCGTCTTTGTCTTTGTGGCGGCATGTCAAGAACACGAGAGTCGAATTGCAGAACGACCCATTGGCTGCTGAATTCTCGAGACAACTGCTAGCGCTTAGTAATGGCCAAATTTCTGTTGATGTCTCGACTGTATTTATATCATTCAAAGCTAATTTTTGCGAGTTAACGTCGAAGGAGAAACTTATCACTAAAGTAAAGTGTTCCCTAGGATTACAAAAAATTATAAAACTCTCGATTGGATTTGTTGGTGGCAATGGCGCAGTGGATAAAGTGCTTGATTGCTAACTAGGGCGTGTGGATTCGATCCCCACGCTATGCGCATTCTTTTCTATACCTCCAATTTTAATTGGACGCCGCCCATGGGTTAAAAGGAGACAGTCAATACCTGGTTCTCAAATCCACTGTGCCAAACTAGTGCCGTGCAATTCAGGTTGCACTTAAAACGCCTTAGGGCTTACAGGCATATAGTTAAATTTAATAAAAAAAAATGCAAGCAGCGAAGAATAAGGACGTGGTCGATAGCTTGAATTTCATTATTCAAAGTCAAATCGCTGGAGATGCCAGGATGTGATGTGCCAGGAACTCCGACACATATTTTACAGCTGAAGGTGGGATCGATCATAATCATGTTGCGGTGATTCCAGCCATGATCATCAAGGGCAAATTCAAGAAGTTCTTATCCCACGAATTCCGATCATTCCAACTGATCTTCAGTTCCACGTTCGATTGGCTTTTACGATGACAATCAATAAATCGCAAGGCCAATCGTTGTAAGTCTGTGCAATAAATCTCGAAAGTATCTGTTTTTCGCACGGGAAGCTATACCTTGCTTGTTCGCGAGCTGGCAAACCGTCTTCGTTGTTTGTTTTTGCCCCGGGTAACAAATCGAAAAACATTGCTTATCATATCACTTTGAACTGGTTTTGATTCCATTCAAATAAGTCAAATTGAAATTAGAACGATCTGTGTTTTATTATATAGGAGTTTATATGAAAGCGTTAAATTGAGGCGAGACGAAGTTTGCTGGGTCCGCTAGTAATAAATGAAAATATTCATTAGGTAGATAATATTCTGTCTTTAAATGTAAATGCATTGATGAACATTATAAATTGACTCTCCAGTATATGTTGGTTAATTGGAACTTACTGTCGATATATAGATACATACGTGCTTTTCACAAAGATAACATTAAAAATTTAAATGAAAACTTTGGTAGCTACAAGTAAAAGCCACTTAAAAAATGTTATCATCAACTCTAGTATCATCACGTTGAAGTATTTCAATCAATCATTCAGAATGAGCCATCAAGGAGTTAAGTACAAAGTGCAAATGCCACTTAAAAATGCAATTTAATTTCCTCAATTTATTTTATCATCCCATGCGAGTTGACTAGCACATAACATTCTCATGCCTCAGCTTAACATCAACCTTACTCCTTGAGGGTAGTCATTACCGCATATATCTACATACTATTCTCAACTTCTCATACACCCTTCCATTCTATACCACAAACCAGAACCAACGTCATACCCTTCCCGCATGGTAAACATCGAGAAAATATTCAACATGTATATGGAAATCGTGTGAAAAACTTACCAATATTTATGGCCACTGGAAATCACTTGATATTCCAACGCCAGGTCCCATCGAGGATTCGTTCCTTTTATTTTTACCAACTTCGCATCACACCAAGCCAAGCCCAACCAAACCAAACCAAACTTAAACAGACCGACCGACACGACAACGTCGGTGATATGCTGCGCTACTCTGCTGCATTTTAACATAAAAATTTACTGACACTCACTTCCTAAATGATGGCCCAGCAACCGCTATTACCAAGGGCAGCGTCCTTGTCGTCCTTGTTGTCCTGGTGTATGTGAGCGCATTCGAAACGAACACATGGATGATTTCCCATCTTTGGTTGATTTTCCTTTCTTTTTTTTTTGGTCGGTTTTATTCTTCTTTTTTAATGTCAAACGATAAATTGTTGATTGCCTGAAGGCGTGAGTGTGAGTGTATATACTGCGGGAATAAGGGACACAGACACTCTAGTGCAAGGCTTCAAGGCTAGGATCACATATGAGGTCAAATCAAGATCTTAAAAACGATTTGCAGAATTCTCTTTCCTCGAATTGCACATAAATGACACACCAGGACGATGAAGAGCAGGTTTTTTTTAAGGGATTTGAGTAAACCCACTTCTGAAAGAATATGAGTTCATTTCCTTGCGAGAAAAATAAAAATAAAAAAATTCAAGGATATATTGAGGGAGATTTCTTTTCAATTGTAACTCAAATGTATTTATTTCGTAAGAAATGTCATTATTTTGGATGATGCGCTTCTGCTGCTAGGAAATTTATGGAGCTTTTGCATAGGTATTTGGAAATATACAGTTGGGGTTTGTGGCTTTATGCTTCAGATTGATTGGAAATATAAAATTGCAACATAACAGAGTAGTAAACACAATCTACATAATATTTAAAATTATGTTTCTTAATCCACATCTCTACATTTGTGTGGATGTCTTCATATGCGTATAAGATGTTGATTTTTCAAAATCAAGAATTTAATGTTTGATACATTTTAATAAAAAGAAAATATCTAAAGGGTTATCCATTTTGCGGTTTCAAAAGCATAGGGCTGGAACTCGACATCTGTGAAACTAAGTTGTTAAACCAATTTTTTTTTTCAGATGATAGTCTGACATTTACGAAAATGGATCGCTTAACTATCGCACATTGCATAAAAATTGTTAAAACTTACTACAAAAATGGTGATTCTGCCACAGCCACATATCGTGCTTTAAGAGGAGATTATGGCTTACATAATCGTCCAACTACGCAAGCAACTGGCAAAATTGTGAAGACATTTGAAGAGACTGGATTGGTTACAGATATTGTAACCTATCCAGTCTCGTACAACTGAAAATATCGCTGCTGTAAGTGAAAGTGTTGCCGAAGACCCGAATGTGTCGATTCCTCGTCGTTCTCAGGAATCAGGACTGTCTTAAGGCACATTATGGCGTATTTTGCATTTAGATCTACAGCTACATCCATATAAAAGTCTAGCTCACACAACAACTGAAACCAGCTGACTATCATAACGTCGTAGATACGTCCGAATGGGTGCTTGAACAACAGGCGGTGGGGGGTGATTTTACAAACAAAATTTTCTTCAGCGACGAAGCACATTTCTCACTCGGTTGGTATGTTAATAAACAAAATGCTCGTGTTTGGGGTTCTGAGAATCCTCAAGTAATTAAAGAGATGCCATTACATCCACAAAAAGTCACTGTTTTCGGCGCTCTTTGGTCCGGAGGTGTGATTGGACCGTACTTCTTCGAAAACGACGATGGAACGACTGTCACCGTCAATTCGAGGCATTATGGTCATATGATAACCGACCTTTTTTGCCTGCTATTGAAGAATACGACTAGGAGAATATGTAGTTTCAACAAGACGTTGTCACATTCCACACAACTCGAGCGAATATGGCTATATTGCAAGAGAGATTTCCTGGCCGCGTCATTTCTTGTCGTGGCGATATCAACTGGCCACCAAGATCATGCGATTTGACACCGCTGGACTTTTTTTTGTGGGGCTACGCGAAAGACCGTGCTTATTGCAGATAAATATTAGATTTAACTCTTGAGCACTTGAAAACCAACATTCATCAAGTTATGGCTGTGATACCGCCCAATATGTGTCAAAAAGTGGTCGAAAGTTACCTCAAGAGAATCGATGCTTGCAACAATTCGCGTGGTAGTCATTTAAATGATGTAGTGTTTCACAAATAATGTCAACGTTCAAACTTTATAATAAAAAAAGAAATATCATGAATAAAAATGTTTTATATGTGTTCTATTTAAGTTTACTTTTGAAACCGCAAAATGGATAACCCTATATATTTTTCCGAAGGTTTAACACCCAGATTAAATAAGTCTTTGCCGAAAAAACCAGCAGTGTTAGTACTCATAGGTACTCAAAGAATTTGCAAGCCAGGATATTG
Source organism: Philhelius pedissequus (assembly GCA_910595825.1). Lineage (NCBI taxonomy): Eukaryota > Metazoa > Arthropoda > Insecta > Diptera > Syrphidae > Philhelius > Philhelius pedissequus. Next base: position 50,841,135 of record OU343161.1, on the reverse strand, counting down.
ATTATTTTGTCTAGACCAGAACTTGTTACAAATTTTATTCTTCAAACCATCTAACATGACCACATACATATATATTTCACAAGGTTGAAAACACTTTTCCCACAGCCCTATTGCGCAAATTGCGCTTAAAACCAATTTTAAGCTTAAAAAAATAAAAAATCTTGAATTTATTTAATTTGATAACTCTTTAAATTTGTTCAAAAAATCTCAAAAGCCTTAAGAACGCCTAAATATTCTGAGCATCCACCACGCTCCACGAAGCCAACGAACACGATAAAATCGAAATGTTTCGCCAACAGCAAGCGGCTCGCGAACCAGCCCATACACGAGAAAAACAGAGCGAGCGCGAGCATGTTCGGCGAGCATGTTCGTCGTTTGTGCCCACCTTAAGCCTAAAAACTGTCTAAGCGGTTGCACCCAGCGAAACTAAAAAAAAAAACAATTTAAATCTCTTGGAGATGTTGGCTCCACGGAATTCTAAATTAGTATGCTGTGAAAAATTCAATTGGCGAAGACCAAGGAACTTATTCGTAAAAATTTGATTTTTCGCGTGAGCGGTACCGAGGTACAAAAATATTCTGAGCAAACAACTGAAAATTAAACAAACAAAAAAAACTAACAAAAACTCTTAAGATGCTTCAGTCAGTCGGACGTCATGGTGTCTTCAACACTCCCTATTGAAATTAATTTAATATCTCTTAAGAACGGCCTCGCGTCCCCCTCAAAAATGTTTGTTGTCTCAGATATTATCTCCAGGGATTGCGGCTGAACTAATGCGGAGAGATTTCCGTGTCTTATTTAACTATGTCCCTTATAATTCGCAATATTTTTTTATTCGTTGTCATGTTTATCTTTATACTAGCTTTACTCAATCAGATGTTGTTAGTGCTATGCCTAAAGAGCATGTAATGATAATGAGTAAACCAGCAACTCATTGTATGACATTTAACGGGTAATTTTTTTGCTACTTGCTTGGTTTTTGACGTTTATATTTTTGGCAGATCACACATGACAAATTCCACGAACATTTGACATTTCGATTCAGTATTGTTTGCCATTTCATCATGAATAGACTTACGCCTGAACAACGTTTGCAAATTATTGAAATTTATTATCAAAATTCGTGCTCTGTGAAAAATGTGTTTCGCAAGCTACGTCCGTTTTTTTTTCCGCTCATTTTTGGCTAAATGGAATAAGCAGAATTACCGTATTTGGATCGAAGAGCAGCCAGAGGCAATTCATCAGCTACATGCATCCCGAAAAATGCACTGTTTGGTGCGGCTTATGGGCAGGCGGCATCATTGGGCCGTACTTCTTCAAGGACGATGAAGGCCGCAGGGTTACGGTCAATGGAGAAAGGTACCGTTCGATGATAACAGATTTTTTTTTTGCCGAAAATGCAAGAATTGAACTCGGTCGACATGTGGTTCTAACAGGACGGTGCCACATGCCACACTGCACGCGAAACCATGCATCAATTGAGAGGCGAATTTGGTGAGCAGTTGATCTCACGTTTTGGCGCAGTCAATTGGCCACCAAGATCATGTGATTTGACCCCGTTAGACTATTTTTTGTGGGGCTATGTTAAGTCTATTGTCTATGGGGACAAGCCAAACACGATTGCTGCCTTGGAAGCCAACATTGAACGCGTCATTGGTGAGATTCCGGCCGAAATGTGTGAAAAAGTTTGCCAAAATTGGACCTTCAGAATGGACCACCTGAAGCGTAGCCGCGGGCAACATTTAAGTGAAATTATTTTTAAAAAGTAAATGGCAGAAATTGATTTATCGATCCAAATAAAAATTTCATTCACTTTTTACAAGTTTCTGTGTTTTTTTGAATTTTCAAAAACCAAGCTCTTAAAAAATCACCGTTTATTTTAGAATTGGTTTTTAATGGAAAAATAGAGGACACAGACTACGACAGAGATCGAATCTGTGACCATGAGGTTGACATGCGAAGACACAACCATCGCCCAACGGCGAACTCATACTAAAATTTATCAAACCACTAAACATAAATGTTAAAAAAAGAAGAAAGTTCTTCTATAATAGAAAAACATGTGTGTAAGGACAAAATAGCAGTAAAAAAATCATTTGATGTAAATCTAAACGTAAGCTTACCTAGTTCTATGCTTATAAAATTTTTAGTTTAGTAAGCGGTATACATATATATGATTGGAATTTGTAAAAAGGGGAACTGGCTGGCGGGTAGGAATAGATAGAGAATAAATATATAAAGGGTCAGTTGATTCCCGACCACGAAAGAGTAATGACGTGTTCCTTACACAAATGAGAGGTCAGAGATATTTAAATAAATATACATTAAGTTGTGTCCAATTTAACTAAAATAAAGTATGTGTTTCATGTTTGTCTTCATGCTATCAGTTTCAAATATTTAAATTAGAGAAGATATCGAAAAACTTTAAATTATGGGAGAAACCTATTATGATAAGTCTACTGATAGGCCCACTGAATCACTTCACTGGATTACTATGGTTGATGAAATGGTGACCCCCACTGACATTGACAAACCAAATTTAATTACTCTAAGAAAATATTTCACCAGTCTTTGGGAAAAATGCAATTGCTTTGAGAATCCCCATTTGACAACTAAATTCTTCGTTATTTTCATATTTAAGTAAGTTGGGAATTAAGTAAGTTGCAGTTTTTCACTCTGAATTTTTCGTCAGTTAATTTAACCAAAATAAAATATTTACCTTTTTATTCCCAAGTCCTGCTAAAATTAAGCAGGCATATTTTTCAAGAAGTTTCAAGGCAAACCAATTTGTTAGTTAAAATAGGTGAGTTTGGTATCTCTTTTGTAGTAAGAAGTGTAAAAACTGTCAAACTTCAAGAGTGGGCGAAATTTTGTAAGTCTTTCAACAAAGTTAACAAACGCAAATTGGCCACATTTGTGTATAAAACGTCAGTGGACACATAGAAAGAATGTAGCGATTGGGGCATAAGTGAATGAACACTCCAGATGTACCAAAAATAAACTGAAAAAAAAAAATAATAGAAAAGAGAAACACAACACGCAATACAAAGAATAGTGCACACAACAAAAATGTTCCAGTGAACAAATATTAAAAATTTTCCTCTTCTCGATTATTTGTGTTTTCCTTACTGCGTTTTTTTCTTTATTCCTGTTTGTCTCTAGTTTTCAATACAAATATTTCATTCTGGTTCACATATAATGAACTTTTCACCCAAGTTCTCATACCTTTCGAATGTGCCCATCACTATCACCAGGAAATGGCAGAACAATCTTTCCGTCTTGTTGCTTTGACAAGCAACAATTCTTGTAGTAAGAATTCGCAATTTTTTCAACGTAGGGGAAGTTTTTCTCCTCTACTTTGACAGTCTTCGTAGTAATATTTTAGTTTTAAGAAACAAACAGCATTTTGTGAAAATTTGTACAAATTGTAACGAATTCGTACAAATTCACAAGATAGCAAACAGACCTCATATTTCATTTGCTAAAAAAGATAATCTACTTCATTTTGCCCCAAATCGAAATCGAATATTTTTGCAAAAAGTGACAATTCTCTCATAAAGTTCGTTTGTTTGATGCAAATGCAATTCTTGAACAACTAAATATTATACAGAATGAGTTATTGTTATCCATCGCACCAAATGATGCTTGAAACTTGTTTCACTCTTCACATGCATTTAACAATCAAACTCCAGAACACACATCATATATACGAGTAGTATTTCAATTCAAGTGCAGTGTAAAGTCCAAAGTGTTACTTATGCTTACTCATATATTTCATAAAAGTAGAAACCATACATACATGTAGAATGTATGTATATTTTAGTTACGTTACGTTGCGATAGAAGATATAGATAATTCAGATCTCAAATGGCAACAGCAACAACTTCAATTTCCTTGACAACTTAATACCCTTCACCAGCAAGTAGGTAGCATTTATCCAACTTAAGAAGCAACAATGTGTTCATTCATTTTAATATCTTCTTGGTAAAAGGTAAAAGACTACAAAGACGACGATGATGATAAAAACGACTACGACAACGGCGACATCGACTTCGACGAAGATGGGACTCAGGTATCCTTATTGTATATGTATAAAATAGTCATTCAACTTTCTATACTTCAGGATGCCATTGGTATCCTTATTTGTAACCCATATCACATGCAATTACCTGTTCAATCAATTTCCTCTCTTGCTATACGCTCTCAACTAGTGAAGTTATTCGTTCCTTTTCGTTTACATTTTGGTTCTTAGCTCCTTTTTGATTATAATATAGGTAGCTACCATACAACCAACCATAATACATACATAAAGGAACTTCGCCAACTTCTTAAGAGTAAGACAGAACCTTAAAGTCTGCTAGCCCTACCCTCCACTACTGCTTGGAACTTCGTTCTTCTTATTTTGAAGAAGACTTCAAGTACCTATACAACAATAAACTTCGTGTCTTCTGTAGAATGTTGCTTCTTTGGTACAATGTTATACCTATGTGCATGGATATGTTCAACTGCTTAGGCAGCTGAGCTGCAAACTGCAAAATGTACGAGTATAGTGTATTCTGCTGTGGGTTTTGGTTAATACCGGAAAAAAAAATTTGATTACCACCCTCGCTGCCGCGCCGCTGCGCTTCTTCCATAATCGGAACATAATTACAGTCGAGTTTAAAATTATTGCTTCTAATGGAATTAGAGTGAATTTTTTTTACCGCTATAATCGGATACTTAAAGTTTTGCCCGCAAAATCAAAACCAACATGACTCTAATTGGTGATTCATTCTTAAATGGGAGCTTTCAACTAATTTTCTAAATGACTGACATACCTTTGAAAATATTAACGCATAATTAAATTTGACGACATTTGTAAAAATTATGGCACATTCACATTGTGCCATTACTTTTGCCCACGGCATTTATGGTTATGAACGAGTGACAAATTGCCATTAATTTATGCCATTAAACTGGCAAAATAATGGTAAAATCAAATCAATAATGATAAGCATATACACGGGTCAAAATAATTACTTTTTGATTGATAATGGCAATCTGCCATTATAGAATGAGCAAGTTCATTCTTCCTCGCGGTGTACCATAATTTTCAAAATGGCATCATTGTGCATTTACACGACGCGATTATATTGGCAATATTTAATTTAATATCTTACCTGTCATTTTTTAAAGACGAAACTAATGACCAATTTTCAAACCATTTACACGATTTTGTCAGTAATGTCAATAAAATGGAAGAAATAATGGCAATTTGTCACTCGTGTAAATCCGGAATTAGTCCCGCATGAAAGGGGAGTAAAAGAGGTAAAGATACATACATTCTATAAGCTCCTCCAAAACGTACAATTGGCGCAAATGTTAATTTTATTTTGACATTTGTGAACTAAAGAGATACAAAAACGTCAATATAACATATATTATATTATACACTTTTAAAGAATGCTGAATAATTTATTTCTATATTCTTGCGGAATAATTCGTCGGCAGAGTAAGAATAGCGTGAATTTTGGCGTAGATTTCCCGGTCGTCCGACAATAATTGGGCAAAAACTAGGACGCTTAGTCGTTCGCTTAGAAGACTATTAAAAAACATAAGGTCATGCCTTGTCTGGCTTGGTCTTTCCAGTGCAGCTGTTCTGCTGAGAAGTGATAACATTGCAGTTGTGACTTAAAATAGAAAATACATTAATCAAGGTTGGAGAACATGTGGTGCCAAGAGGATGGAGCAAAACGTTTACTGCACGAGCCACAACCGAAATTCTTGGATCTAATCTCTCTTTGTGACGATTTGCACTGATCGCGCGATTTAAGAATCCCAATATTTTTTTACGGTTTTTTTTTTAAAGTCAAGAGCTTATATCAATAAGTCACAAACTCTTAAAACTCTCAGAGAAAATACCTGACCGTAAAAAATGCCAGGATCTATCGCTGGAAGTCCCGAATGGTAATTAATTCTGGCGGCGGCCACTTAGGTAGCTACGCCGTTTGGCACACTCGGTTGAATCCATCATGGAGCATTTGATATGGGAGTCATGGTTTCATGGACATATCTTCAGGAATTTTTTCAGTTTCAGTTTGGATTCTTATGGTTGTTATATAATGTGTGTCTTCTTTAGCACGTTCGTCAGCTATCTGATCATTCACCCAACCAGATTGCCATCAGAAGAAGAACTATCTATCCGCATGCGTCAAATAGCTAATACAATCGAGTGATCGTACAGGGTCTCGACCTGTTGAGTAAATAGTTCAAGTCTGTGATCTTCATTTCAGAAAGTTCGCGCTCTGATTTTGCCCAAAACAGGGAATTTGCGAATTTCCTTTTCATTCTGGTTCCCACATTTTTTTTTTTGAGAGAGAGATATTCTCAAAACGAGCCAACGACTCTTCACGAGATCCAAGTTGTTCGGGCAACTGTTCTCGTAGCTCGGAAAGTGTGTCATCAATAGTTCCGAGGATTCAATTGCAAAAACTGTCCACAAACCATCAAGCTCTTTCGATTAGCCGATATCACTTTTTCGACTTAATGGAAATAAAATTAAGACCAAGCTATATCACCTGGTTTAAAAAAAATAAAATACAACTTAACCAATATTTGCTAATACCCAGAGGTCACTCGAGTGTACCGGCTAGCCAGTCGCAATACAATCTAATTGATTTTATATTTTTACTAACACACACAACCTTGAGCAACTTGCTCATCTGGCTTATATTTTTCGATATCAGTTGTGAAGCCAGTCAGGACGAAATTATCTGACAGAACTTGCAAAGATAAATTTTGACATATTACGTTGTCAGAGATGATACTCTTGAAAGCAAATTGCTTGTATCGCTTACGTCAGGAAGATATAAACCCAACTGGTTAGCCAGTACTGCCTCGTATGGCCTCAAGGTTAGGTATAGAAAGTAAAACAAAATATTTTATTTTGCAGCACAAGTTTTTTTGTCACCAGTGTAACTATAGTTCACTTAGTTTTCATTTAGCGGTGGATTGGTAGAGTTTTTGTGTGATGTAGCTTTTCGTATACGTAGTGTAGCAGAAGTAGGTTTTTCTTGTTGTTTATCCTTGGCATTGTCGTTTGGTTGTCTTGGCTTACTCTTTAGTTATTTATTGAATTTATTCAATTATTTATGTTAATATAGAATGAATGACGAGGTACATGTGTTTTTCTACCTCCATCTTGGTAAAATGACTCTTGTTTGCTTGTTTTTTTTTTTGTTGTGTTGCTGCCACAACACAGAGTATAGCATCCCTTCGTCCAAAGGATAATCCATATCGTTGGAAAGGTGATGCCGGGAAAAAAATTTAAGCAACAAGGTCCTCTTCCACCACTGGCTGGCTTACTCGTATATAGGTTTCTGGCTTCAATTTTGTTCTTGGTATGTTGTTTTGAAAGTTTTCATTATCCTAGCCAAATTGAGGCAATAAATTTTAATAGTGTCAAGTGTTAGACACATGAAAGGATGTGCGATTATTCCTTGATTTTTTTTGTTGTCCGTTCGGATACTCTTTTCTAGCTTGTTATAGATAGATAGATAGATAATAAAATCCCCTCTGTTGTTGTTGTTCATTTCGTCGCTGTCCCAAGGTGCTGTCCCAGAGAGATATTCCTATATCGTGTGCGTTGTTGGATCCTGATGGCTACGAAAAAGGTATTTCATAATTAAGGAGTTCTTTTTCTATGTTTTTTTTGCTTTGTGTGATTCATTAACTTAAGATGGAGTCTCTTGTTTTTATGCCTCACCGCTGCTGGCTGGTGCTCCTTCGCTCTCTAAGTCGAGTCTTACTTTGCAAATGATTTGTTTAGTTATTCATTTAGTGGATGCCGTGGAAATGGAAGTGGAAGTGGGAGCAAAAAGAATTGCACTCACTTAAGTGCATCCATATCTAAGTGTCTTTCTTGGTGTATAAAATGTAGCCTTTATCCGCGCGCCGCCCGTCACGTTGCTCCACTAGATGGCTGATGATGCTGATTGTACTGTGAATATTTATACATACCTATACATAACATAGAAAGCACAGGTAGAATTTTATATGTGACACTTACTCAGAATTTGTTACAGTACTGGATTTATTTTTTAAACTCACTTCTTTGCTTTCCTCCATTACTCATAATTAAAGGAATTCATTTGCACTGGGAGTCCTCCAAAGCTTGGCTCTCTCTCTCTCTAGCTAGGTATATGATGGTTGGTTAAATTTAGGGCTGCTGATTGGAGTTGGTCCGGACGGGTTGGGAGGAGCCTTTGTACATACAAGTTACAAGTTATTTCATAGTAGGTATATGAGTATAAATGTGTGACAGCAAAGAGAATATGAAATGAATGTGTCCTAGGCATTTGGAATGGGAAATAATTAAAATTATTCTGATTGAGGTACAGGATCTGCGTATTTTGATGTCTGAAGAGAAAAGTACGGTTGATTTGGGTGTAGAAGTTTTTAGTTAATTTGTGTGACCTGTAAATGGGTTTTTGGAGATTCTTGTGGCACTTACTAATTAAAATTGTCTGTATCTACGAAGCCTGTATTTCCCACGCAATTAGATACCTCTGAAATAATTTTAGAATTTCAGTTACAGCTTCCTCTTACACCAACAACACTTCCTTTGATTAAGTATCATAACTGGGACTTGCTATTAAGTTGTGGAAAACACACGTTTATAGAAAGAAATACGACTTTGTTGGCTTGTTTGCTTAGATCAGTCAAACTGTTCGGCGCGGCGGCGTTCCATCTTGACATGGACTTCAGCAGCAGGCAGGTAGGTAGAAATAGAGTTCACGAGCAACCGAGTCCGCTGACCCTATTGGCGCTTTGACATCATAGCTCGTTGACCCAGTGTTTGAAAAAAGGAATGTAAAAAGTGAGTGATTGTAAAAACGTGAGAAAAGTTGAATCCCTTCCGCCTGATCCCAGCAGACGACCGGATGTTCAAAACAAACTAAGAACTTTTTTTTGTTTCGTTTCCGGAACGTATCTGATGCGATTCGATCTTTCAGAAGGATCTTCTAACATATGTTTGGATGCGACAACCCGCTGATCCTCCAAATAGTAAGCTCTACACGAAGTTAGGTTACTTAACGTGGAAATTTGCCATTTTGTCTTGCTAAGAAAGGGGATTAAGTCTTTTATCTTCAAATTTGAACGTTCGCTAATTTTATTGTAGAAAGTAAAAAAGGTTGCTGTATTTTACTGGACAGAGCCGGACATTTGCAGAGGAAGTTAGCAACAGTTTCTTTTTCCTGCAGATCCTCACAAATGCGACACACGGTGTGTATTGCGAGGGATGCTCATCTTCGCAGCATGCCCTCTTATTGGTATGGTTACCATTCCCCCTTTTTTACCTCAAGATATTTATTGTCCCCCAAAACCAAAAATGACAAAGGGTGACACAAATGTCCCTCTTTTTTTACACATACATATTTAGTTTTTTTTTGCACCTTGAAGCAATATTTGTATACTAACTACTCTTTTCTATTAAAAAAAATCTTAGGTTTCCAAATACTTGAATGATGAATACTTCCATCATAGCAAACACAATTTTCATAACTGGATACATCCATATACATAATTCAAGAAACGTTGCCAACTTCCCTTCAGTTGATTGACGAAGAAAAGAAGCAGACAAAATCAAAAAACGAAAGGTTTTTTTACAAGATGTGAGAAAAAAACTATAATTCGGTTGCAAAAAGTGCAGAGGGCAATTAATTTTTGTATAATGATGCGCGCACTAAAGGGGCTTTGTCTCCCCTAACAAGTACAGTGCGAGCATTAGGAAAGAAGATAAGGATGTAAGAGGAGATACCGATGCACATTGGTTTTGAATTTTTGAATATTAAAATGGAAGGGGAAAATAGAGCCGGGCAAAGTATTCCACATTCGCGTTGTACGGCTAAAGAAATAATCTCTGTACTTGACAGTGAAATACATGAAACATTTCGAGGGGTGTGAAAGATGAAATTTTTTCTATTATAGTTCTATCGCATATCATTCTTAGAGCTCTATATACATTTGTATATAAATTTGTGTGCAAATCAGATTTAAACATTTCATAAGACATCAGACATGGCAAAGTCAAGTTCAGAAAGAAAAGATCTTCAGCTTTTTAAATAGGTTAGGGCAATCAAGTTCAAGTTCTGCCTTATCCGAGAATGAAAAGAAGCAACTTTCTCCTCAATAATTTAAAGCCAGAGTTATGAATGGTTTGCTTGTTTTTTTTTTTAAATTATTTTCTTAATGAAAAACTAATTTGTTTTTTGTTGATTTTGTTTCCATTTATTTACTTTAGTTGATTAGTTATAATCTTAGTTAACATTTTTACTTCCCTTTTTTGTTCGTGGTTTGTATTTTTCAAAAACATGAAATTTCCCCCTTTTTGTCCCCATAGAAAACTCGCCATGTCCCCCTTTTCAACAATTCCAATCCGGTAACACTACTTATTGGCCAATTTAGAGGATGTTGATTTGAGTAGATTTGACAACAAAGTGAAGTAGATTAAAGACAGTTGATTCCAAATTAGTTTTATGTATTTACAGTAACAGAACATTGCAAAAGTCATTGTTACTACTTTTGGGAAATCTTGATTGTCCGGATTTTTTTTTTGGAACAAAATATAAATGGTGCACAACGATATTTTTACAAAATTATATTTGTGCCTGCAAATCTTTTTCCATATTCTTGATTACTTCAAAATATCTTTTTATCGCGTATTTGGCAATTACTCACATTAAATTTTCAGCACACATCCGAACGAAGGTAAAACCAAACGCATTAATTGTTTTACAGACAATTAAAAGAAAAACAATATAAACGTCAGAATCTGTAATACATTTTTTGTTAGAATTGAAGTTAGCTGCAATTTATTCTTTTGAAATGTAAATCTGGGCTTACATGAAAGAGTGTAAAACATTTTTTAAATAATTCTTATTTTTGAAGTAGGTTTAAGTTTTTATATTTAAATTGAAGTTTATTAAAAGGGGATTTCTAAAAGTGAAGTAGATATAAAGAATTCAACAATAGTGCGAAGTAAGGAGCAGATTTCATTTTTTTCCGGAAATTGAAGTAAATCTAATTCAATTGATGTAAAGTGATAATGCTGAGCATGACTGTCTGTCAGGTTAAGGTATTTCTGGAGTATCTTTCTTGTTGCCCTGTTCGCTAGCAGCTCTGCTTGAAAGCAAATAGCGTAATTAGGTAGTTGCAAAGACTGTGCGACGAGAAGATTCCCAAACCAACTTCACACTCCATCTTTAATTATTAAATATAATTTAATTAGTTTTGCCATTGTAAAATTATGAATATATTAGTTATTCGATTGATTCAATCTTACCAGAAACCATTCTATTTTGTTAGGTATTAACTATTAATTATAGATTTTTGTTTTTTGTGACAAATTTTCTTTCCTCTGTGAAGAACACTAATAGCACTTTGTGGGAACACTATTTTTGCGACTGTATGCTTCTAGTCTCAGCGGAGTAAATCTCCTATGAGTTTTATGACATATAGTCCTAGCGGAAGATGGTGCCTTGTGGAATTATAAACGTCGATTAGGCATACAACTTTATACTCCTCAATATCTCGGAATACTAGTGATTATTTTACTTACGTAATCATTCATTTTTTCATCCATTCGGAAAGAGACCAGTAGAATAGACCAGTAGACGAAACAGGTATCACATAACAGCTTTGCCAGTGTTAAAGAACAACTTTTTGGGAAGATGGGAGCATAATATCCAGATCAGCGGATTTGTTTATTTATAAAGGTCTTTAGGTACTCTGGCAACTTCACGATTACGAAAGAAGATTTATCCCAAATTATCGCAAATGCTCGCTCTGTGTTGACTTCACAGAAAACTGTTCACGGAAGCAAATTGATCATTTTGGGTGAACTGAAATAGATCACTCCGTTATTTTGAATTCATTCAGATCATTTACCAATAACATGGACTGCAGCATCCCAAAGGTCCGTTTTGACAAAAAAAATGTTTCAAGTTGCCAATCCTGCTTGAAATACCTGAAAGGACATGACATGATAAACTGATGGATTCCAAAACCGAAGGAAGGTTTGGTGGAGCTGTGTACTCAGAATGCCTTAATTTGAGTACTTATGAAAACGTGATATCAATCTCTGATATGCGCATTCTTTCAGATAGCCAGGCTGCTTTAAATTCTCTGGACTCTGTCTCTTAGGGAGATGGCACATCTGTTGAACCTCACTTTTATTGGTTGTAGGGTCATAACGATATTCGCTAGATGTAAAAAATTCTGCTGAAATAAGAAGCCTAAAAGAGAGCAAACCTTGGCTTGACGAGGAATTAGAACAAACTATTTGTAATCTTCTTTGCATGTTTTCTGCTCTATTACAAATACTCTTTTGGGATATTTCGTCTACGATAATCTTTATGGTAAAGATACACATTGGCGGCGCAAGACCTTAAATTTATGTGGGCAATGTACATACTACGAGGCCCTCTGATGGTGCATGAAGAAGGGAATATAAAACTGACATGATTGACCAATTTTGAAAAACAAAAACAATAATAACATATATTGGTAGGTAATTAACATATCAGAAGTGGACTAATTCGTTCGAATAAAAATTGGATGAATATGAAGCATATTACCTACCTCCTTTGTTCATAATTTAATATTTCGCTTACGTAATACGTTTAGCACAATATACAGTGGCGACAAAATAAATAACACAGCTTTGCTAAGAAATTTGACTAAGGCTTAAGTCATAAGTTCGTTTTAAATTTCCAATACTGTAAGAACTTTTTTGCTGTGGCTTTTGCGTGTAAAGTAACGGGGTATTACTTCTCTTCAATTTATTTAATAAATAAAGTCAAATGTAAGTCAAAAGGTAAGCAAGGTGCATTCAAGTGAAGACAATTTAAATATCATATATTGTTTTCGTTGTAAACATATGGCGCAAAATTTTAAACAACCCATTGTTAAGGGCTTAACATTTTATTAGTTAGCAATTTCCTAAGTGCTTATTGATGGAATAACTATTTCAAAAGTTTTAAACCTTTTCTAAACTAGTAAATTGCTAATTAAGCAGAAAGCTGAGCATTGTAGGGTTTGAATTTTGATGAACACAATTATTGTTGTTATGTGTTATAAGTTAATTATATGTTGATGAAAACCCAACATGTGCTCTTAAAAGGTATTAGTTATTTCTATTTTCATCATTTTAACTTCATTATTTACAAAAAAAAACAAAAAAAAAATTGGGCACCAGCAGGACTCGAACCTGGGCACCCCGCGTGCAAGGCTGATATACTATCAGATTCCATAATGGATTTAGCAAATTGCTAAGAGTTAAAGTAGCCATTCCGTGATTTTAACTTTAGTAAAATGTTAAAATCGTTTAAAATTAGCTTAATTATCTTTTTAGCTTAGTAAATTGCTAAAAGTGGCTTTAACATTTTACTAAATCGTTTAAAATTTTGTGCCAGTATGTTTTTGGTAAATATTTTAAACATTTTAAAGGTAAGTGGGAAAGCTTAGAGGTTTTTACAAGTTCTTTTAATAAAATAGGTAACATTTTAATTGTTAATATGTAGTATGGGTTAAGCATTCCACAGAAGCATTTATGCTTCTAGTTCGGGATTTTAAAAATTAAGGTTACTCAAATTCTTCAATAGATGGAAAATTAACAAGTTCGAGGAAGAAGGTTGTTAATGCTCTTTACCATTATCAAGAAGCTGGAAGTGTTAAAAAAAAGTACGCAAGAATCGATGTTGTTCCTTCGTTTGAACCCTTTCAAAGAATAAATATTGTTACAAGGCTTAATGAGTAAATATTATGTAAACAAAACTCAAAAAGTTAATTTCTTGGAAAACGTTACAATTTTATTTTCTGTACAGAAAATTTTAATTTAAAAAAATATAAAACAACTTACAAATATGTTTCAGGAATACTTTTAAAAGGACAACGTGATTAGGAATTTAAAATTATGATCAGATACATACATAGAATATAAATAGTTAGATGCAAAATTTTAAATGAGAATATTATTAGAAAAATAAAAATAGAATTAAGACAAACAGGAAATCAAAGATTATTAAGATTTAAAATAAATATTCAAAGTGTTTTTGGAGTAGAGTAGATAGATTAGATTAAATTTTTTCATTATTTAATTAAAATGTATTACAATATTTAAGTTTAAGAATATGGACTTGACAATCGTTTGCCGTCTGCCGGATATGAAATATCATAAAATTAAAAAAAAAATAAAAATAAGTGATAATTAGATATAATTAGACAAATTATTTGCTAGTGAGGAAATAGACCCACGTACATATATTGTTTTTACTCTACAAAATTTCGAACAACTAGAGATATTAACAATATTAATATGTTTGGTGAATTAGAGCTTAACAAGAAGTAACAATTTTGGATGATTTTAAACAGAAACACATTTGAAAATCTTTTGTCGGTTTTTATAAATGCACAATTTTCTACAAAACTAATCATATGAGAAAGCTAAAGACTTGAGATATCTTACAGATTTGATGTTGATTGCAAAATAATATTAATTTTTGATGATTTAAAACATAAAAAGAATCAATTTTAAATGATTTGAAACATAAGCCTCAAAGTAAAAAGATGTAACTTTGGAAAGACTTGTACTTATGATCCTGAAGTTTTAAAAGCTATTACGATAATTAAGTGCATGATTGCAATAGTTATACAAATTGGTCCAATCCCAAGCGCCATTTAAAATTTCGTAAAGATTATTTATAGACAGAATACCTTTTTGGAAATATAATCTTCGGAACTCTTGTAAAATTGGGCAAACCCCAATAAAATAGTAGATGTTTTCAGTTTCTCTTTCGTTGCATAAATCACAAGTTTGCTGAAGATCGTTTCTGTGGGGTATGAAATTAAGGTTAAGTAGTTCGACCCTGGCTCTAAAAATTGTGCTTATAACTTCAGGTGCGTAGCTATTATTGAAAAAGCTTTTCGCAGATATCAATTGATGGTTTAGGTTTCTGTAAAATAGTCTGGAGGGCGATGATAATGCTTTAGTGAGATATTTTTAATATATTTTCTCAACAACTTTAGCTATGATCTTATCGAATATATTGTGCCAATCACTTGTATTGTTTTCGGATAAAGACAAAGTAAGATCATGGGACAAGGCAAGTTGGTTATATTCCCTGAATGGTGAAGCATTGGTTTGCAATGACCTTAATATGATTGCTCTATGGAGATTGTTCACATCTCTCTTCATTACTTTTATCGTTTGACTGTACCTTCAAATTCTGGAGATAAATGTGTGGTAAGCCAGATTCCATATGTATAGCATAGGTAGGAGTAGAGTTTGGTAACCGGAAAAGTCGCTTAAAGAAATATCGTTGTACAGCTTCGAATTCATCAAATGGAACGACTCCAAAAGCCTGGGCTCCATAACACACGCATGTTTTGATTGTAGCGTTAAAGACTTGATATTTTGAAGCGAGATCGATACTTCGATTGGCGAAAAATAACGGCCACATCAAGTTTAGTGCTAACTTAGCTTCACTACATTTTTATTTTACATGCTTCCCAAATTTTAAATTGAATGACAACAGCACACCAAGGTATTTACTACATCTATGCGTCCGTTATTTAATCGCCAAATTTCTTCCCGCAGTCTTGCTCTTTGTCGACTTTCGAAGATCGTTATCTTTGTTTTAATTACGTTTATGTGAAGATCCCATGTATTGCAGTATGTCTTCAATTTATTTATTTGTAATTGAAGTGCACTTGGATTTTCGGCTAGCAACACTAAGGCATCCGCGTACAGAAGGACCTTTATGAGATTTCCAGCAAATCTTACGCCACCTGGAAGACAACTCGTTACGTCATCAATAAATAGTGCAAACAAAATTGGACTTAAAATGCATCCCTGAGGGACACCCGCTGACGTATCAAACCATTCTGACAACTTAGCACCATCCCATACAGCTGAAGACGACAGAAACTTGATATACAGCATTAAAAACTTTCTGGGTAATCCAAATGACGCCATTTTATAAATCAAAGCATTCCTATTAACCGTATCGATTTTTTTAAGATCCACAAAACACACACAGCTTCCTGTTCGTTTCGATATATTTTTTGGCGATGCTAGTCAAAGCAAAAATGTGATCTGTAGTTGAAAATCTAGGGCGAAGCCCAGCTTGAAATATACTAAGCCGATTGCTATCTTCTATCCAACTGGACAGCCTTCTGTAGATTACAGTAGCGAAAATCTTTCTTAATGAATTAAGGATAGAAATTCCTCTATAATTTACGGCCCGGCTAGCATCTCTTTTTTTTTTGAAAATAGCAAATATGAGAGCCTTGGTGAAACCCACAGAAACGCAAGCATTGCTATAAATTAGATTGTAAAAATGCACAATGTAAAGTTTGAGTTGTTCAGTTGCATTTTTGTAAAACTCAACTGGAATACCATCACTTCCCGGGGTCTTATTGTTTTTCATATCCATCAAAGCTTTTTCAAGTTCACACAAGGATATTGGAGTGTCAAGTTTTACCACTTTTGCATCATTAATGGCGTGGCTAAAAGAATGAAGATTCTCCTCCGCTGACAAAAGAGAGAAAGCTTCATGCTTTGATTACGCCTACCCAAAATTCGTATATTACACCAAAACTCCTTAGAGTTCTTAGAATGTCTTAATTTTGATACAAGAGTCTTAAGATGATGTAATTTTTTGACCGTGCGTAGAGTATTTTGCAGGCTTGATGATAACCGAACTTATGTTGCCATCCTCGGCATGAGCAAAGCAGATCGGTTCATTACAGCTTCAAAAATTAAACAACCAATAGAACAAGGTCTTGGTGTAAACGTGTTTGGTAGCTCTATTAAAAACCGCCTCGGTAAAAAAATTGTGTGGAAGAATTTCCAGAATAAAATCACATGTCTCCAAACGCAATTTGTCACGTCATCGGTTGAAGTTTGCAAAGGAGCATAATATTTCAAAAGATCAAAATTGGTGGAAAAATATCTTGTGCACGGATGAGTCTAAGTTCAATCGTTTTGGGTCGATAGAAAAAAATATGACCAAAGCGGAAGAAATCAGGAATATTATTTAAAGCCGGGGAGGTCATGGCGCGATAGTTGTGTGCTTACCTGTTAACCACATAGTCACAGGTTCGATTCCTGCCGTAGTTTATGTCCTCTTATTTTTCCATTAAAACCAATTCTAAAATAAAATGTCATACAATGAGTTGCTGGTTTACTCATTACATACTGTTTAGGCAAAGCACTAACAACATGTGATTGAGTAAAACTAGTATACCGATAAATATGACAACGAATACAAAAATAATGCGAATTGAAGGGGACATAGATAAATAATACATGGAAAATTTCTCCGCTTAGTTCAGACGCCATCCCTGGAAAAAAATCTGAGACGACAACCACCTCCAGTCTCTGAACATCGCGCCACACATCTTTCCTACCCTTCTTTCTCTTCCTTAACCTCAAGACCACGCTATGTTGTAGCATTTAAAGGGTAGTACAATCCCTTGAGCGCGTGTGGATTAAAAAAATAAAAAGTTTGAAAAGCATGGCGGAGGTAGCATTCTTGTTTGGGGATTTTTTTCTCGTATGGCGTTGGACCACTTCATTGAATTGAACGTATTATCAGATCAGGCTGGTGGTACATAGGACTACTCGACAATAGTTGGTCGCATGTTCCGTTGACATTTTCTACGGGCCTTGCGACACGACCAATGGGTTGTAAGGTAAAATGTGAATGCTTACAAAACATACACACACACACAACTTCTGGCGTCGCCAGAGAAGTAAAGGTTTGCCGTCTTGCTATTTAGGTATTTTGATTCGATTTCTAATAAGAGGAAGTTACGAGCTAGGCCCTGTCACTGTCACTGACCGGGGACTCCCCGCGATAGTTTAACGCCAACTAATATTGCCAGAATAAATATAAATGAATTATCAGAAACGCCAGAGATGAGATCTTTTTATTAATTAATCTTATAACATAATATATTTAAGTATAGTTTATCAGAAATATCGATTATTTCATTCATTTGCACTTTTGGCTTTTCCATACTTTTTCGGACGCTTCCAAATGGTTTTGCGAGTAGAGGATTAATCTCTAGGTTCATGTGGTATCACAATAGACAAACCCACCTTACCCTAACCTATTAAGAAATGGTTACTTCCTTCGGGACATTGTAGTATTTACTTAGTATTTGGTCAGGTAATAGTTGGTTCCCTGAATATGACAGTTACAGATGCTTCTATCTTGCTTGAACTTCTTCCAGATTCCCTCAGCAGGATTGGCATAAATAACCTATTTACAGCACGAATCAATATCAAAGCATTTCGGTTTGATAGATTTTTATTCTCACATTTCCCAAGACGATATTCGATATTCCTTGACGGACTTAGCAGCACTAAAAAAGTATACTGATCGTCAATCCTGAAATTACTATAGCTCCAGCCAAGAACAAGGTGGTCAAGCTTACTCCAGTTGTTCTTGTTTACTTCAAACCATCACGATTCCCAATCTATCTAGCTTGTAAAGGAAATCCACAAGTTATCACTAATTAATGTTTCCATCTAACAAATAACTTCAGCCTCTCAACCAAACAACTTGGCCTTGTATTAAATAATAACTTATGTGTGTTTTGAATTATGTTGCTCCCGAGCTTTGAGGGTTCAAATCCCTTAAGAAAAGTCATTTTCTCCCACAGCTGTGCGGTTATATCGCTTTCCCCTGGACTGACCTTTGATATGTTTACTAAATTTCCCATTATCCCGAGCACATTCTTACAATGTTTTTCTTCATTTTTGCCATTTTACGAAAACTTATTTTCGTAGTCAGTTTTTTCTATAAGTAGTTCTATGGCAACGACGGTGGCGACGTTTCCCCCTCGGCATATATGGCATTTCTGGCACATCAGGGAGTAGGAAGGAAGGGATTCTATTATGCTCATCCCAGTTTTGCCACTGCCATCGCACATAAACACTCTGTGGGTTATTTAAATTTCATTTCATGTTCAAACTCCAAAAGTACTTGCAGAAGTAGTTATCATTGTGGCATTGAAGACGATCTCTCATCTCATCTTTTAGCCTTCGTCCTCTACTGATTCCCGTTCACATTCTCATTCCTAACTTGCCTTATAGTTAAATGAATGAGACGTTGGCAAGAGGGGGATGTGGAACGTTAGCAAAAAAATCGAGCCAAGTAGAATACCTTTTTCGAATTTGCAAAGTTTCTTTCGAAAGTAAAGTTTATATCCACAAAACGCTTGAATTGAGTTTGGAAAGCAAAACTACCAGCAAACCATTGCAACTACCACAGCTAACCAGCCAGCTGTAGTAATAGCATCAAACCAAGGATCTGATGCTCTTCGGATACTGTGCTGCCAGCCAGCTCCCTTTATAGCTACATAGTCGTATGTATAGGTAACCTACCACGCCAAAACGAGAAAACGGTGAGGAACAACAAAGAAAATTATCTTAATGTAACTTTCCATTATGCAAATTCTTACTTCAAGGTTGAGGATGTCTTGGTCCGCACAGTCATATCATAGACGAGGCGTTTTCAAATAGTCTTCGGTGGTGGATGCGTTGGTTGTGACTTAGCAGGGACGTTCTTTCTTCTTACTTCATAAATTGGTTAAATTGAAATACTGTTCTTGTTCGAGTACATGGCGAGGATTCGTCTAGTTTTGTTTATGTGAGTGCCCTGGCACGATGGGTTAGTTACCTTTACCTTTGTCTTGTTACCTTTTTAGTTTGGGCTTTCATCTTCTTATGAAAAGTTTTGTAAAAGTCATATTTTTAGTCTTATTCTATTTTCGCTCTCACACTATACGAGCATAACTAAACTACAAGAGAGTAGAGGCAAGGGTAGGATGTTTTTGAACTTTTGTATAATGACAAGGCTTATGTGGAATTTGATTTGGGAAAATGTTGACGAATTTTATGTAAAATGATTCACAAAAACGAAGTGGAAATGCAAACAGTTTTTTGAGGATAAAGATTCAACATAAAGTATTGCATAGTGAGAAGTTTTTAAAGTAATATTATTTAAGGAATAAAAAAAAATGCGTAAAAGATTCAAGGAGAAGTTAAGATTATAACGGGTGATTTTTTTGCTACTTGGTTTTTGGCGTTTATATTTTTGACAGATCACACATGACAAATTCCACGAACATTTGACATTTCGATTCAGTATTGTTTGCCATTTCATCACGAATAGACTTACGCCTGAACAACGTTTGCAAATTATTGAAATTTATTATCAAAATTCGTGCTCTATGAAAAATGTGTTTCGCAAGCTACGTCCGTTCCAGCGACGAGGCTCATTTTTGGCTAAATGGATACGTGAATAAGCAGAATTGCCGTATTTGGAGTGAAGAACACCCAGAGGCAAATCAGCAGCTACCAATGCATCCCGAAAAATGCACTGTTTGGTGCGGTTTATGGGCAGGCGGCATCATTGGGCCGTACTTCTTCAAGGACGATGAAGGCCGCAGGGTTACGGTCAATGGCGAAAGGTACCGTTCGATGATAACAGATTTTTTTTTGCCGAAAATGCAAGAATTGAACTCGGTCGACATGTGGTTCCAACAGGACGGTGCCACATGCCACACTGCACGCGAAACCATGCATCAATTGAGAGGCGAATTTGGTGAGCAGTTGATCTCACGTTTTGGCGCAGTCAATTGGCCACCAAGATCATGTGAATTGACCCCGTTAGACTATTTTTTGTGGGGCTATGTTAAGTCATGTTAAGTCTATTGTCTATGGGGACAAGCCAAACACGATTGCTGCCTTGGAAGCCAACATTGAACGCGTCATTGGTGAGATTCCGGCCGAAATGTGTGAAAAAGTTTGCCAAAATTGGACCTTCACAATGGACCACCTGAAGCGTAGCCGCGGGCAACATTTAAGTGAAATTATTTTTAAAAAGTAAATGGCAGAAATTGATTTATCGATCCAAATAAAAATTTCATTCACTTTTTACAAGTTTCTGTGTTTTTTTGAATTTTCAAAAACCAAGCTCCTAAAAAATCACCGTTTATAAACACAGAGTGAAATAATCTAAGAAATTTTTCGACAGGTGTGGCTCTTAAATATTGTTTCCTTTCGCATCAAAAATCAGTCGGCATCAGGCGTTCTTCTATCTTTTCCCGGACCAGAAATCAAGTGTTACATGGTCATTATGCTCGGATAATCCACAAGTGTTCAGACGAAGAAATTGAATGAAATATTTTTTTCCACGAGCTTATAAATTAAATTAAACTTGTAGGGGATATTTTCGGCTCCAACAAGACGGAACGGCTCACAGTTCAATGCTATATTAAAGGTGTTTTTTTTTTATAAGTGGCAGTACTGTTTTCATTGGCATCCATTTTGTCATCTTCCATGTGATTTACCTTTAGTTTGGGTTTTGACGGTAAAAACAGTTATTTAACGGCGGTTTCGTGTAATTCCGACAATTTTTGCCTTCGATTCGCCAAACAAATTGAATTATTTTTTGATTTTAATTTAATTTTGCAGATCTGGAATTTTCGGCAGATCTACTCCTCTTTTACTAACACCACTAAACATCATAATTGACAGCCATCTGTGTGACAAGACAGCTGATATACCACAAGTTGGATCACAGCCACAAATATACACCAATACCAGCAAATAAAAATCAATCTAAGAAAGTATTCGATTCGTTAGGAAACTAATCAATTTATAGATCAAAATATAAATATACCAATAGAAAACCGCATAATTAAATATTCTTTTTAGTTTAAAATAAAAATCAAAAAAAGTTGTAGAATGCGAATAACTTTATGATATACATACCTACTTGCTTTTATTTCCTGATGATGAGCATAACCATGCTTGAAACGTCGCACAAAATTTAACAACATTTTTCTTTTCGACCTTTAGCCCACGAATCAATTCAAAATTGGTGAAAACGACATAAGGTCACATTAATTACTATTTATTTTTAGTTTGGTTTGCTGTATGGGAACTGAAGCCACACGACCAGCGGCGTACGTCTAAAACGAGATTCCTGCTTTGATACCGAATTTCAAAAGAATTTCAAAAGAATTTCGATGAAGCTCATTTTTGGTTGACGTCAATAACAAAAGTAACGCGAGTGTAAATAATCCTTAAAATATTGTTAGAACGGCGCGGATGGCGTGCTGTTACGAGTACATCCAGAAAAACTGACAGTCGTCTTTACTTTTTTTAAAACTATGCCGGGTTTCAGTCAATATACACAATTTAAGAGCCATGATCAATGCCTTTTTCGTTCCTGAATTGAATAGCCTTGATGTGAAGGAGATGTGGTTCCACCAAAGCCGACGCAACATGTCACACAGCGTGTGCCACAATAGATTTGTTGAAGGAACAATTTGGTGAGCGCGAGTAGAGAAACAAAAAATAAAAAAATTGTTTTGTTGTTAAGACGCCAAAATGACGTTTTCAATTAATCGCCTTCCATTGGAAAATCCCAGTCAAACAAATTAAAAATTTAAGGTATCGCCTCAACTTACAGAAACCCATTTTTTTACAGGTGTTAAGTGATGAAAAGTTATCGCCTGAGTTACAGAACATTGGCGCTGGATTCAAGGATGCTATGTGTATTGTAAACAGTTTGGTATCAATACAAAACAGTGTGTATAATACGAGTATATTACATAAGTTATGTATGTACTTTACTTTTTCATATATACCATATTTAATAATGAAAAATAATTTTTATAACTGAATAATTTTTATTTGCATCCATTTTTCTGATAACGAGAAGCATGCAATTTGCAAATCAGAAACGTCAAACTTCAACCAGAAAAAGTTTTGAAATTTTCATTTATATTTTCTTTATTTCCATCCCTCTACATTTCTACACACCTCACTCAATCTGTGAAAAAGACGAACCAACCAAAATTTTAAGCGTTGATTTTCTTTTGTTTCCTTTTCGGTTCCAAGAATGCTTTTAGGATTAATATCTCCGCTTTGGTTACACCTCTTAAACGTAGGGTAGTTGGCTGAACAATAAGGAAAAGCACAAAGAAGAAGAAACAGTAACTGCAATTTTTTCAGTCTCAGCACATTCTTCAAAATCAGAGGATCAAGTTGAAAGGTGTAATACCACTCTAATTGGGTTCGGTTTTACGTTAAAGGTTCGTGCATTTTTTAAAATGGTTGGTGAATTGGTAAGGGATGTTTTAAAAGGTAAAAAGTACCTCGCAAATTCACGAACCCTGTTAAGAAAATTCCTTAGGAAATTTCTCAACCATTTAAGAAAATGCTTAGTTCCTTTATCGAATCTCCCAACCATTTTAAACAAAATGGCGTGTGTTACTTCCGTAACGTAATTTTCAATATAGCCTTGCTGACAGCTTAGTGTTTACACACCAAAAAGGTGAATATATGACGTTAAGATATTTTATTTAAATTTTTTTCCAAAGTTTGTACATAGATCACAGCTACAATATCAGATAGAATTTGTTTATCCAAAATCGATAGAACCATTTTCGAAATAAGTAAGTTTTTTCATTACAGTTTTAGGACAGTTACTGTTATTTTTGGGCTTAAGCAAAAATATTTTAATAAAGAATCTAGTAATGCCGGATTTACACGAGTGACAAATTGCCTTAATTCATGTCATTAAACTGGCAAAATAATGGTAAAATCAAATCAATATTGAGAAGCATTTACACGGGCAAAATAATGACTGTTTGATTTATAATTTAATTTAATTTTTATTTTGGTGGGGGCAAGACCCCATTTATTTATCTTAATACAAGCTATTTTCTTAATCTAACTTAAAAACCAAGAATCTTAATAGCTAAGACTTAAATTAAGTGGTTGGGGGGCTTAGGAGACGAAGCTTTAGGCAGGGAGTACTGATATTAAAGTCAAAACAAGAAGAGTTAGAATTGACACTCCTCAACATTCGGGAGATGGGTTCATTGGAGCCATAAGAGGGTCGATGTGTGGGAAGATAGAAGAGGCGAGGATTACGAGTGTTATGAGGATTAGTATTTAGAACGATGATGGATTCAATAAGGGCTGCGCATTCAATGTCACCTGAAAAGATTCGGTGAATGAAGAAATGTCAAATATTTCTCTTCGATCTTTCAGGGTAGTCAGGTTGAGAAGTTTGATTCGGTCTTGATAAGGAGGTAATATAAAAGGATTACTCCAATTAAGACCTAGAAGAGCAAATCGAACGAAACGGCCGGCGTTGAATGCTCTCAATTCTGGCAATGTGCATTTGTTGGTAAGGCGACCAGACTTGACAAGCGTATTCAAGAAGCGGACGAACAAATTATATGTAAAGGGATCGGTTAACGTAGGGGTCTGCAAATTTCTTGGACCATTGTTTCACGAAGCCAAGTGTAGAATTTGCCTTGAGAATTATATCTTCGATATGTTTGAGAAGATTCAGCTCATTGTCACAAATAATCCCAAGGTCACGGATCACCTGAACGGGGGAAATGGTTTGACTGTGTAGAAGATAGAGACTGGGAGGATATTTGCTGCGTTTGCGAGAAAAGGTAATTGATTGGCACTTGGAAATATTAAGCTCCAAATAGTTTTTGGAGCACCATATTGAGAAATTGTCGAGAACCGGTTGTAAGTGGGAAGAGTCTTCAGAAGAAGAAATTACCTTGTAAAACTTAGTGTCGTCTGTGTAGAGTGAGAGGGAGGAATATTTGACTATCATTTCAATGTCGTTGATACTTAGAATGAATAGAAGAGGGACTAAATGGCTGCCTTGGGGAACCGGATGTAGTTAAAAAACGGCCTGATAAGACGGATCTGAACCGAACGCTGTACAAACGGTTTTCTAAATAAGAAGAAATCCATATCAACAGAATAGGTTCAAAGCCGACGGTGGGAAGTTTAAAAAGAACAAGTTTGTGGGAGATTTTATCGAAAGCTTTACTAAAATCTGTTGAAATAACATCGACATCGGAAAATGAAACAAAGTCAATGAGGTTTGTTGTTGTTGTCCTGCCTTATAGGAACCAGTGTTGTCTAGGCGAAATGAGAGATCTTCAATGAAATAATTTAGCAATGGGACTATAGTTTTTCACGTCTCACTTAGGACCTTTTTCGTGAATAGGGGTTATAAACGCCGTTTTCCATACTTGAGGGAAATCTCCTTGGGATAAGGACAAACTAAAGATTTTTGAGAGGGGAAAAGAAAGAGTGCAGGAGCATTTCTTTAGAAATATGGCAGGGATACCATCGGGGCCAGGAATATACTCATCATTCAAATGATTTAACTTTACTTCAATAAGATAGGAGTCAAAAAATGCGGGAGGAATGGAAGTAAAGTTCGATAAGAACGAGAATTAAGCAGTGTCAGGAACAAAAGCATCATCCATGAAAGATTGTTTGAAGTAACTTGCGAAATAATTTGGTATAGTGAGTGCTTCAGATGAAGTTTCATTATTGAAAGAAAGGGAAGATGGGTACCCGTCAGATTTTCTTTTGTGGTCGATAAATTGATAAAAACACTTAGGGTCAATAATAATGTTAGATTTCATTTGGATTAAATAGCGTTGGTAAAGGGTGTTGAAAAGCCAGCAGAAGTGGAGATAAGAACCAAGGAAGGAAGATTGCCAACAATCTGTTCCTTTTATTTCTTAGAATACGTAGCCTGTTATTATACCAAGGAGGAGAAGTCGAAGAAGTTTTTAGTTTAGAAAAGGGAACATATAGGGATATAGCATAATGTATTTCTTTGCAGAATGCGGATGTGGCATCTTCAACAGTAAGATTTTCAAAATTAAAGTGAGTTCTATTGAGATATTCATTAATTTTTCGGAAGTTTGCTTTGTGGAAATCGTATGAAGCTGGTGGTAAGGGGGGCTTAAGCGGTGTTGAAGACTGGCGAAAAAATGTGAGAAGGAGGGGAGGGTTGTGGTTATCTATGGTTGAAAGAGGCAGGGGAGAAAGTGAGATTGAGGAATTGATGGAATCTGTTGTAAACACAATGTCAAGTTGCCTACCCATGTAGTTTGAGCACGTAGAATGAGCAAGTTCATTCTTGCATGCGGTGTGCCATAAATTTCAAAATGGCATCATTGTGCATTTACATGACGCCATTATAGTGTCAATATTTAATGCCAGTCTTCCCTGTCATTTTTTAAATGACGAAAATAATGACAAATTTTCAAACCATTTACACGATTTTGGCAGTAGTGTCAATAAAATGGAAGAAATAATAGCAATTTGTCACTCGTGTTAATTCGGCATAACATGTTTGAAAAAATTTTTTTAGAGGCTTAGGTTACGGAATTGCGCGTCAATTTTGTTTCCAAATGTAGAACTTGCCTACCCCAGATGGTGCAGATGTGACTTTAAATTTTGCGCTGTATTTAAATGAGTATTTAGAACTTTTCTAATCAAAGTACATAACATCCTGTTTACTCTGTGGTTCAGCAACTTACACTTCTAAGCTTATTTTTGACTTTTTAACTGTGTTCATTCCGTGAAATACTTCCTTTGTGTCGCTAAATATTTCAACATGAGAAGGTATATACGTAGAATCGCTGTCTAATTGTTTAAAGTTCCCCTATCCTCCAGCTCAAAAAGAAAAATGTTGTCACCACTCAAAATCAAATTATGTAAAATAGAAAAAAAAACTCACACTACGATCCGACAAAAAAAATCAATTGATGAGACTTCGTAAGAGCGTTTCATTTATCATGACCATCAAACTGTCAAAACCAATCGACAAAATCTAATCACAATTAAATCCAAACCTCAAATAGCGAAATCGCCAGCAATTACCGAGGCCTGATGGTGGTCGTATAGCTCCAGTTTCTTTTGTCCTCACATTCTATAAAATAATATTACAACATGGCTACATACTCAGCTGGATGTCTAGTGTGGGGGTTGCGATTTTAGCCACTGACTTATCCAATTTCCCAATAAAATCTGTAACAAGCAATACACAGGGTGAGCGTGTCGCCGTCATTGTCGTAGTCGTTTTCGATTTCGACTATTGTCCACTTGGATAAGAAAGCGTTCATTTTTTTTTCTAATTTTTTTCCTCTGTCAAATTGTATTTCGAAACCAAACGAAACAGATATCTCAATTTGGGATAGCTGGAAGGTGGTTGGTCGGAGGAGGCTGGTGGCATTCGGTGGGAAGCGGCCAGCGTGCTAACCCACACCGCAAATGCAATTTGAAAGGAGTCAATAAAAAGCTCAATTTTATTTGTCACTGTAACTGAAAGGACGTGACACTTTTTTCCGTTGTTGTATCCTTTATGTCCACGAACCTACCACAAACTACGACCGACACCGACGGACGAGACACGATTCCATTTGCTTGACGAAAAAAAAGAAAAGAAAACAGAATCAAATCGCCAAGCCACTGCAGCGGCAGGCAACGACGGTGGCACTGCCACTGGCACCTATTAAGCCAACTCGTTCTACCTGTTTCTTTTCTTTGACAATGTCGCTAGTGTGTATACATTGGTAGTATGTGTTGCAAAAACGGATCTTTGAAGGCCATTTTGACGATATTAGAAGGACGTGCACAATCCTTTTTGTTAGTTTCTGGCTTTTGCCTGTATATAGTGGGTGGAACGAAAAATCTCCGAAGTGTGGCAAATGGAGTGAATTTAATTTACTTTTCCCTTTCTTGGAACAGCACGGTTATACAGTCCAGTTTTGTCCGTTCGCGTTTCTGAGGTAGTTACCGAAAGTGCTTCCATTCGATTTCGATCAACGCCTTGGATGGTGGTGAAAGCAGGAGATTTCATTATTAAAACTATATTATTGGAAGACCAGGAATGGAATTTGTGGTACACGTCCTGCTTAAGATGCTTTGGTCACAGCCGCATGAAACATTTTTATCCATATTCGTAGAAGGTAATTGATTTTTGTAACAACTTTACGGGGAAGAAAAAAATAAAATTACAAGGAAAAAAAAATTATAGAAATATTAAGTTGAAATATTCAAAAATAATTACCTTTTATTTTGTATAATTTTATTAAAGTCCATTGAAATCTGTTCACTGCACTGCCTGTCAAATTTAATTTTTGTTTTTGCAGTGACGTGGGCCAATAGTCACTAGTGAAGCAATTTGTTAATAAGGTCCAGTAAGTAATAACAAAAATAACAGCGTAGATGCTTCAAAAACTCAGTGCTGTCTTCTGTCGTTAAGGCAGAACCCACCCTCCATGTCGCTATCTATGATCGGCACTTGCATTAAAGAAACCGATCAGCTTTCAGTACTTGGCATGTGCATCACAGACCACCTCTTGTCGAATGAATACATTTGATGTCCCCGAAAAGTTGTAAAGTGTTTGGGCTTTCTTTGAATATGCAAGAAATTCTTCTCCCCGTCTGATCTCTCTGTAATCTATAAGGATTTCATTCGTCCACCAAAAAAGTGGGCCCCGCAATTATGTCTGTGCTGTCTGTCTATCTGTAGAACGATCTACAGCCTAAACCGCTGAACCGATTTTGTTCAAACTTGCTGCTTAGGCGTTCTAAGTGCTTGTCCAAAATAAATGCATGAATCATTATGTTAGCCCTAAAAATAACGGTACGTGCCATACAAATTTTTCTACCATCTTAATTATCTCGAAAAAGGCTCTAACGATTTTGATAAAAATTGGTGTGTACTACTTTGGATATGGTGGACATTTTCGCCACATTTTTTTTTCAAATATATATTTTGTTATTAACGGTACCTGCCATGCAACCATTTTTTTGATTTTCGAATTTCTCATAAACTGTTCAACGGATTTCGATCAAAATGTTTATACAGGAGTTGCTTCAAATTCTAAATAATACTGCATTTCAAAATTTTCAACAATAAAAATCATTTTTTTTGATTTTTTTGGTAAAAAAAAAAATTCGAAAACGGGTGATTGATTTTTTCTGAAATTTTGTCTTTGAATTTATATTATTAAATATTTAAAATTTCCATACCAATTTTTTTTGGGAAAAAATTTAAGAATTTGTATATATAAAAAAATAAATGAAAAACGACTTTAAAAATACATTTAGCCGTTTTTATTAAGAATCTTTTGCACATAATGTGATCGAACATAGGAGTAAGTACGTGCATTTTATTTTTTAAGATGTCATCCCGACTTCTTAAGAAAGTCTTAACATCTCCACAATCATAGTCATAATTGCAAATTGTTATCAACACTGCCTTTAGTGTATCAATTTGTAATTGCGATTTTCAGGTGTCCAAATGTTATTAGAAATTGAAAACGCTCTTTCCGTAGGTCAGTTAATTTTCGTACTTTACATTTTCTATATCAAAGTGTTTGAAAATTACAAACCATTCCTGACTTGGTGAGAAACTGTCCGTTTTCATTTGTTCACTTTGAAACCTCAGAATAGCCAAAACTGAATTATTCAAACCAGTTCTGTCTTTATTTTGTGTTTAAGTCATTTAGTCCTGAAGAAAGTACTTTAATCTGTAGGAAAAATGTTTCAAAGAAAAAAGAGGACATTAAGAGGACAATTTAGTAAAAAGAGGAGAGGGGTGGCGCGATGTTAGCTCGTCTGTAAACCCAGCGATCGCAGGTTCGATTCCTGCCGTTGTCTATGTCGTCTTATTTTCCATTAAAAACTAATTCTAAATTTGTCATAAAATGAGTTGCTGGTGTAATCATTCATGTTGTTCAGACATAACAAAAACAGCATGTGTTTGAGTAAACTAGTATACCCATAAAATATGACAAAGTAATAAATAAAATTATGCGAATTATAAGAGATATAGATAAATAAAGCACGGTAATTTTCTCCGCATTAGTTCAGCCGCCATCCTGGAGATAAAATCCGAGACAACAACCACCGTATCAATACGTCGCGCCACACATCTTTCTATCCTTCTTTCTCTTCTTTCACCGGATGCCGCGCTGTGTTTAAATACATTAAGGGTATTCATAATCCCTTGAGCGCGTGCAAAATTATAAAAAAAAAACCTACATACATGGGGAGCGGGTAAAAAGTCTGGCTTCAAAATACTGCTTTTCAAAATTCTGCTATTTAAATGAAAAATTAGCTTTTTTTCATTTTTTCTGCTTTTCAAAAAGAATAAAATTCTGCTTATTTTTTTTTTTTAATTTTTAATTAACTTTTTTTTAAATACAAACGAGAAACAAAAATAAAACAATCCATTAGATAAGCTTAAGTATGAAAAAAAATTATAGAAAAAAACATGCAAAGGAGCAAAAACAATGAGAGAACAATGTTTTTTGAAATGCGCCTAAGATAGCCAATGTGACTTAGATCGGTTCTCTTTTTTATAATTCTTTTTATATGTTTGTTTTTCGAAACACTTTTTCATTTTTTCCTTTATAGCCTTAAGAAGTTGAGCGACAATAAAATATTTTTTTATTAAACTCTTAAGAATGTAAGAGTAGATAATATGCTCTGCTTATCAAAACTCTGCAAATAATAAAGAAAACAAAGGTTTGGTTAATGTTAAAAAGCGCGCGCTATTCAATGACGTACGCAAAAATGCGTAAAATGAAATATAATTAGGTAGAAATAATTGGTTGATACACATAAACAACCTGCTTAGTTTTCTTAGTTGTTAAAGTTCTAGGAAAGAAATATGACATTTGAATTGTAGGACAAATACGAATGGATAAAAAAAAATTCATAAATCGTTGGAGCAGTTTAAAAATAAATAGTTTTTTATTTCAAAAATTTTGAAAACATTCTTAGAAAAAAAAATTGAAACGCCATTTTGAAGTAATTTGTAATGTTCATATAAAACTCGAAATTCAAAAAACATTCAGTGATTTGATTTTGGAAAAAAGATTTTTCAAAAAAAATGTATTATTTTAGTTTTTTAAAATTGAAAACCATTTTTATGAAAATTTTAGTTTGCAGTTTTATTAACACCTTTAGAGAGCATTTGCATAAATTAAATAATTTTAATCAGTTCATCCAATAGTGAGAAAGTCTAATATATGAAAAATTGTGCTATGGGAAATACCGTTAATAAGTCGCAAAATAAAATAATTTTTTACTTAAAAGTGGACTCAAAATTCTTTGAGCTGTTTTTAAAAAATACTATTTTTTTTGACGTTCTTTATAAACATTTGTATGGGACTTACAATTGTTTTTTGCTTTAGGAAAATAGTTTCTTAAAAAATTAAGATAATGTCAAAAAACTATTAAGACCGAAGTTTCGAAAAAATCGATTGAGTAGTTTTTGAAATATTGAGTTTTCAAAAAAGAGTTATTTTTTTATTAAAAATTTTGTTTTTGAAAAATTTTGGTTTATATTAGTATTTAAACTTCCCAGAAGCTTCTGGAGGTATATAAAAATTTCAAAAAAATCAAATGAACAGTTTTCCAGGAAATCGAAAATCAAAAAAATGGTTCTATTATATGTACTAAAAATAACCATTTTTTTCCAAAAAAAGAAATACCAAAATGTACCACTCCCTTTTGATCTTTTTTATAAAAATCGTAAGAGCCGTTTTTGAGAAAAATAAGATTTACATTTTTGGCAAAAAAAATTTATGGCAGGTACCGTCAAATTTTCGTCTTAAAAAAATTAATAAAACGTGTGGACATATTTAGAAAAAAAAAATCAAAGCAAATCCATCAAACCGTTAGGGCTGTAGACTTGAGGACAGACAGAAAGGCAAACGGAATTGCGGGAACCACTTTTTCGTACGAATTCAAAGATCATCGATCGAAAGTAGAATCGCACTTTTTTTGAAAGTTGCAACTGAGTCAACAATGGTAATAATTTGTTTGTTCCTTAACCGAATATTTGTTATGTCAACAGACATCTTTTTTAAATGAAAAATACTACCAATAAATTTAGGGCCAAAATCGATATTCAGGATTAATTTTGCCCACGGTAAGTTTTTAAGGAGACGGATATAATCCCGAAATTCTGAATCCCTAAGACCCAAAATACCAAAAACCTAAAATCCCGAAAGGCCAAAGTCCCGAAAATAAAATAGACAAAATAAAAAAACTTCAAAATTGTCTGCTCAGTGAAACTTTTATTGAACAAAAAGAAAATAGTCATACAACAAACAGAATTTAACAATAATAGTAATCATATAACAAATAGAATTAAACAATAACAAAACTTCAAAAAAAAAGAAGTAAAGAGTCCCGAAAAATTTGCGCAAATTTTTGATTTTATATAATTTTTCGGGATTCCGATTCCGGGATTTTGGGTTTTCGGGATTCTGGGTTTTCGGGATTCTGGGTTTTCGGGATTTTGGGTTTTGGGGATTTTGGATTTTCGGGATTTTGACCCCAACCCAAGTTTTTATGCTGGAGTTAAAAAATTGAAAACGAACCCGTTTAACAACCGTTAACAATTTTAGTCTATTTTCGTGTGATTAGTCTTAAAAATGTTGTCTTAACCATTTTTAAAATTGGAACATACGAAATTATCTGACTCATACAACTTGTAGATATTTACATAAAAAATGTAGGAGAGCACTAACATGTACATACATAGCTATTCGACGTTTCATATTCATTTCAACAACTAAGTGGCAGCATCACCGTTATACATTATACAAGCATCATATGAACATGTACAATGCATAGGTATATACATCCTGTCCCGGATATGTCATCGGGTTTAAATTTTTTAGATATCCTAAGACAGTTAACAGTAATTCTTTTCTCTTATAAAACTGATGCTATTTTTGCATTCGCTCTTGTTCTCCAATTCTCAAGGGTCTTCGATTAGGTACAACTGTACAACACATTTGGGAGGCATCTACTTCCGATGGAAAAATTCTATTCTATTCCACATGATAATGTGTGATGTGTGTGAATGCAACACACATTGTAGGAAGGTACCAATAATAAACCGAACTGGTGTCTTCAGAGGAGCATAGGTCTTCAATCTAAAAAGGATGTATAATGCACAGTTGTACCTACCATCCTTGTATATATATAAAGTAGCTAACTTCAGAAACTTGGAGAAGATGTGTGATAAATTGACAAGCGATACTATTTGTCAGCAGTCAATGTATTTGCATTTCATTTTTGTTGTTAACGCGAAAAACGCTGCTCCTCTGCTTGTTTACGATTCCTATACCCTCAGGAGTTGGCAGCAAAATAACAGGCGCACAATGGGGCTACCTACGTATGCATATACCAACTAACTATTTCAACAGAGACAGACAAATAATGTTGAGATCCTTTATTTTGAAATTTGTTGAACGTTGTGTGCGATGACTTTGTCAATTTGTCTCTGTACCCAGGACAGGACGTATATATTGCATATAGAGGTTATAGGTATGACTTATATGCACATACATATAAATGCTAGAACGAATATTGCAGGTTAAGTATGCAACAATGGTCGATTTGACATTTATTTATCAGAAATGGCCGGAACAGGTATTGGATTGCACTTTACAAAACAAATGAAATGTTCAGACCATCAACAATGGAATATTGTAATTTTCCCAAAGATGAAAATTGAAATAAGTTCCATGTATGGAAAATCGATCTACCTTTTTCTGAAAAATGCAAAGCAAATAGGGTACGTTAGTATATAAATAAGCTGCAGTTTATAAGCATAGATGCATATCTATACTACATGTAATAAAAGAGAGGTTGATTTTCGAATATACTGGTTGGTTTTAGAGATACGTTCTTTATGATGGTAGTTTAATTTTCTCCTCAGGTTTCTTCTTAGCTGTTCTATACTTTACACAAAAAGGAAGTTGTCACTAAAATCTATATGGGATCGAAAAATTCTCAAGTCAATCAGAAAATTCTGGGTTTTCAAAGGCAATGTTATGATATGAAGTTTTCATTACAGTTCTCCCTTCAGATTTATTCCTCTTAGAAAATTTAGTGTATTGAGTGCATTTAGAGAGGATAGCTCGCTCTACTCTACCTGTTAATAACCTATGTTATTTTCCTGTGGTTCATTAGTGCACCGCATCTGCCTAGGATGTGGTCTGGTGTTTCCTCCTCGTCCTGACAGAATCTTCAAGTGGCACTATATATACTAGGCCAAGAATACTTATATGTCTTTTGAGCTTACAGTGACCGGTGAGGAAGCCCGTTATGATTCTAAGTTTCTAGCTAAGCTGATGCAGTCCATGAGCCATTTTTGGTTGTATTCACCAATCAACAGTTTTCCTGGCTTAATTTGGAGATTTCCTTCCAATTTTTTGATCTTTGTATCTCCTCTTCTTTATTGACTTTATTTTTAATCACGTTCTCTTCTATTCCGCAGTAGGGTTCAGTACCCTTGGGTGTTGTTGCCCTATTTTCGCTAAGGAATCTGCCTCCTATTTACCCTGGATTCCTATGTATGTATTTGGGCGGATACCCAATAAAGTAAGATCTTATTGTTTTTCCTTAGTTCTTTCAGTTTGCCTACACATTTCCACACCAGTTTGGAGGTAATGACATAACGCTTGCAGTGCGGCTTGACTATCTGTCATAATGGTAGATTTTGGTTACATCCATATTACTTAACGTCAGTGAACTAACCTCAAATGAAAAGCTATTGACAGCAGAATATTAGTCATTCTATAAAAGTGGTGTTCGTTTTTTTTTAACTTGCTCAAAAATTACAGGATATTTCAGCTTCGGGTATTTTGTTTTTAACTAAAATTTAATACAAGTATTGAATTGAATTGAAACAATATTTAATCACGTAAGATTTTGCAAAATAAAAGTAACATCTATTTTGAAAACTCAATATTACCAACACGACTAAAACGATTTCTTCCAGACTCTATATTTAGTAGAATTGTTTGGACATGAGTACGATAACTCAGGCGCCGCAAAAAAAAAATAATGAATTTTTTTTAGAGGGGTCAAGAAAAAGTATTTCGTTTACTATAGGTGGAAGGGGTCTTTTTCCCCCGTTGAGGCCCGAGGGGCATTTCATAAAAGCAATGGAAAACAAAATATTAAAAACTAACGGTAATACTCTTAAATAAGTGTTATAACTTTTTTTAATGCCAATACCTTGCTCTATAAGATAATTCTTAAATCGAGTTTAGTTAAAAAAAACGGGTTGTTAGCTCAAATTTTGGGAAGAAAAAGATAAAAAACAAAGTTTAAAGTGTAATTTTAAAGACTGTAAAATTATATATTTTTTATAAAACTCGTTGTTCTGATCAATTCCTGATCAAAAACTGAGAATTATATGATTATATGTCTTCTAGTTTTTGAGAAATTGAAAATTACTAAAACTACTTTTTTTATGTGCCCAAGCACGTGGGTTACAGCGGCGCAGAATGGCCCCATACACTCACTGTTTTTTTTTATATACACTTTGAGTTTGAATACATTTTTTTTCCAAAAACTATTAACGCAAGTAAGTAGATTGAAATAAACGATAAGATGACTTGTTTTTTGGATTTCATAAAACAAAGAATCTTGTATTGTAGGTGTTGCCGTTATTTTAATTTTTTTTTTTAATTTTAAGTATTTTTTTTATATAGTTGCCCCTATCGCCTAAAAGGAGCTATAGATAGACCCCCTTTTTTATAGGAACAAAATTATTGCATTAAATCCCTCTACAAAAATAGGCCATTATAATAAAATACAATCAAAAATTTCATAAAAAAGTAGTTTTAGTAATTTGCAATTTTCTCAAAAACTGGAGTACCTACATAAAATTATATAGTTTTCAGTTTTCGATGAAAAATCAATAGGAGAATTCAGAAAACCAATTTAATATATATTTTCAAAATTTTGAACAAAAAATTAATAAAAACGCTTTTTTTTCATTTTAATATTATTATATACTATTATTACTCTTAATTTTTTTATTATTACTTTTCATTTTTTTTTTAAATTTAATTTTGAAATTAGGTTTTTAAAAAACTCTTTATACTTAATTTTTAAATAATATGATAGAACGGATATCTGGCTTTAAAAAAATGTATAACACTTTATTGTAAAAATTTCCGTTATTTTTAGTATTGTGTTTTTATTTCAAGTATTTTTTTTTAGAAAATTTCCTTTACTGCCTAAACGGGGAGAGATAGATGCACATTGAACATTTTTTTCTTTGACATTTTCCAGAAGAAAAAAACAACGGCACCTAATAAATAATAATAAGAATTATTTTAACTTTATGCCTGTAAGACCTAAGGTCTTTCAAATGCAACATTAGTTAGAAGGAATACCATGCAAATGTTTGAAAACCGTTAAGAAAAAATCGTGTTTTTACAATTGGTTCTAGTAAATGTACTACAAATATTTATTTCTTGACACAAAAATTACTAAGAGGTGTATCCCTTCCCTTTACTAATTAACTGATATTTTTTTAATCAAAAACGTTTATTTTAATCTTAAAACAATAACAAATAAAATGCACGACTGGATCGCACGCATAATTGCTCTTATGTTCGATCACATCTAATGAAAAGATTTTTAATAGGATCGGCTAAATATATCGTTATAGTCAATTTTTGCTTAACTTTTTATATACAAAATTACTTTTATTTTGTTTCATAAACAAAAATTGGTAACTATGCCACTTTTAAACATTTAATAATATAAATTTAAAAACAAAATTTAAAAAAAAATCATCCACACGTTTAGAAAATATTGAATTAAAGTTTTTTAAAAAATATTCTTATTTATAATTCGAAAGACCTCCTATATAATTTTTTACTAATGCAAGTTATGCATTCGTCGAACAAAAAAGTTTTGAGATAACAATCAAACATGATATTGATAGCGAAGACGAAAAAAGATGGTCTAAACATTCTGTCCGTCTGCCCCTGCCATATAACCGTTACGTTCAAACCTATTTTTCTCGGAAACGGCTCTAACGATTTTGATAAAAAAAAAATCAGTGCAGCTTTTTAGCTACGACCGATCATATGGTTGAAAAAAAATTAGGATATTTTTTTAAAAACGGTACTTTCCATATGACCGTTTTTCTTTGCTTTCGACTATCTCATAAATGGCTCAACCGATTCTTTCGAAATTTCACACATATATAGGTTTAGGTTGCCCAAATTATAATGCGTACCAATATTTATTATTAAATTTTTTTTTGTATTTTTCAAAGCATTTTTAAGAAAAAATATTTAAAAAATTTATATTTTGAAAACTACGCATTAAATTTTTTTCAAAAATTATAGTTATATGTATTTTCTAAATATCTATGAATTGGCGTTTTTGATTTTTTTTTCAAATGTTTTCAAAAAGTTTAAAAAAAAAAAAACTTTTTTTTCTCAAAAACCGCTCCACAGATTTAAAAATTTTTTTTCTCATAAATTCAAATTTATCCAAGAAATAAAATGGCGTCCTTTTTTCTGAGCTCAAATTAGCTTAAGTATTTATTTCAGAATTTTGAACAATTTTTCTTTGATTAAACCGATTTAATATTTTGTTTTTAAATTTATATTATTAAATATTTAATATTGTCATACCAATTTATTTTAAAACAAAATTAACGAAATTTTGTATACATATATACAAAATCGAGTTAAAAATGACTTTAAAAATATATTTAAATTTTTAATAGAAATCTTTTGCATACGATGTGATCGAACATATAAGAGCAAGTTCGTGCCATCCAGTCGTGCATTTTATTTTTATCGAAATCAGTAAAGCCGCTTATGAAAGAGTCGAAAATCAAAAGAATTCTATGGCAGGTACCTTTAATAATAAAATA
Organism: Philhelius pedissequus; assembly: GCA_910595825.1. Taxonomy (NCBI): domain Eukaryota; kingdom Metazoa; phylum Arthropoda; class Insecta; order Diptera; family Syrphidae; genus Philhelius; species Philhelius pedissequus. The sequence goes on along the minus strand of OU343161.1, from coordinate 50,803,504 downwards.
TATGAAACAAAATAAGTAGACTATACCTAAAGTAGCCCACATACTGTTTTTTTTTTTTATAAAAATCGTTAAAGCCGTTTTCGAAATAATTAAGATAGAAGAAAAAAAATGTATGGCAAGTACCGTTTTTTTTGGACCTAAAAAAGTCAATTTAAAAATTTATTTGTGACAATCACATAAAACGCTTAAGTATCTAGTTTGAAAAACAGCCGTTTAGGCTGTAGCTCGTTGTACAGACAGACTGGCGGAATTGCTTGACAAACATTTTTGGTGTTCTCTATCATCGTAATATCAAGTTTGAATAAAATCTCGAGTTTGATTTTTTTCCAAATTCTAAATTTGACCCATAATATGTACCTATATCGGAAATCAAAATGCGTATGCATATTTCCCAAAAATAAAATATCTACTAAACTTGAACAAAATCAATCCTCCCATTTAGGCTGTAGATTCCAGGACAGACGGAACTGTGAGACTCCACTTTTTTCGTCTTTATCGTAATAGCAAGTTTAATGAAAATCTCCACCGGCAGGGCGGCGAAAAAACTAGAACATGGGTAATAGCTCTAATTAACAATTCAGCTTCTCTAATCCACTTTTTATAGGCTTCATAACTGCACCTGATCCATTTATGATTATTAATATTTAGATATTATTCGAAAGGAAATATGCCTCATGCATATTTCATCGTATTGCGAATTTCTGCGAGTATTGGTTAAATTAAACAATTTGATAATTAGTAAAAGTTTATGCATGACTGGCACATCATTCCACTTTTCTACTTCCAGAAATAAGCAGCGTAATTTTGAATTTATATTCAAAATATTCCCACCATCTTTAATACCTCAAGGGCATTCTAAGCAAGTACGCCCAAGTTAGGTATATGCACAATGTACACCACCGTTTAAATGAAATCAAAATTAAATTATTATTGTATATATAATAGTTCCTTAGGCTTTAAAATGTTTTCATATAAAAGTATACGCTCGCAGTTATAATGTATGAACAACGTTGTTTGGAGGTCCTGGTAAGAAAATAACAAAAATTATTTTTCCATCCGAAAAACATCGCATTTAGTTATAGTCATGTATTTTGCTACCCGCCATTGAGCTAAACCTTAGTTAAACTAGGTACTAGCTGAATAATGATGGCAACAAAAAAATATGAAAACAAAAACTTAAAACATTTAACCGTAGCTTTGAAATTCGCTCATGTTTTTAATTAACTTGCAAATGTAGAAAATATTTTATAAAATATAATCCACTATAGCAACATATCCTTTATTCAAATTTCCACTCTGTTGATGTTTGGGAATATTAAATTTAATAAACCAAACAAAAACAAAAAAAAAAAACAAAAACGGCACACACATAAAATAATAAAATTTAAAACAATTGGATTTAGCCCCTCCGGTTTTAGTGGACCACCTGTTAAAATTTTATGATTATTATACGGACGGGAAATCGAGGATATTATATCACATTGCTGACTGATTCATAATAAAAATCGGATAAAGGAGCAGTAAACTAAACAACGTATGTATAGTACATATAGATTTTATATGCACACGCACACTCTTTTGGGAGCTCGATGAAGTCCTCCTTCGGAAACAACATAGTAATAATATGTTTACCCACAACCAGTGGCAAATTGCCTTGTTATTGGTCTCTTATCAGTTTCGAGCACGAATACCTTTTATGTTTTAGGGTTTTGATAGGAATACGACGACAAGGACTTAATGAATTAACGGGAAATAGTCAATTGAAATATTGTTAACTTGTTGATCGATGTTATATTGTTATTAGAAATAAAGGACTCAAAATAGGATACAAATTGAAGATATCCCATATTGTTAGTAAAATTGTATAGTGTTAGTATGAATTAATGGACAAATAAAATGAATTAAGTCCCTGTAGTCAGTTTGGTCTTCATTTAAAATACCACAATTCATATACAGTGCCGCTCACTTGAATAGCACTCCCCCTTTAAATCGAGTTTAAAGCTCAATATCTTGAAAACTAGTAATGAAAATAACTCTTTTTTTTCTTTTAAATCAAGTTTATTAAATTCTGTAAAAAAAGGGAAAGAACGGAATGTATATTTACAGTCTTTATTTTTTATACATTTTAAAGCGATGTGACTCAAAAAATTTAAATCAAATTTTGGCTCACTTGAATAGCGCTCTTCATTTAAAACGAATTTATGAATAGTTTAACACTTTTGAACACTTTTAAATTATATGGAACATAATTATTAACATTAATTTTACGAATTAAAAAAAAAATTAGTAATGGGTGGTCCCGCCTTGATTATAAATAAACTCATACATCCTGTTCGATAGGGAATCATACAACTTTTTGATGTAGTCCAGCGAAATTGAGGCCCAGCTACACTTAATGGCTTCTATTAGCTCATCTTTACTTTCATATTGTTTCCCAGATTCATATACTTTTGGAGCAAGCCACCCCCAAACATTTTCGATAATGTTTAGGTCTGGCGAATATGGTGGCCAATCTAACAATGAGACATTTTGGCGCTCTAGAAATTGTTTTACCACTCTGGCATTGTGGATGGGTGCGTTATCCTGCTGCATTGCAAGTCACCAAACAATTCGGTAATCGAAGGAAAAACCATCTCGAGTAACCCAATGTATGATTGCGCACTCATACGAGGAGTCAGAAACTTCAACTCCAAAGTTCCATAGTACGTTATGGCTCCCCAAACCATAACACCGCCCACTCGGCTGTGAAAACGATCCAATTGATGTTCCTCTTTCCGCAAATCATGGAAGTAATAGTTAAACCCATCAGCCCCTTCTAAATTGAATTTTTTTTCGTCAGAGAAAACAACACGGTACAATTCCTTACTCCATGTCATGTTAGCACGACAGAAACTGAGGCGTTCCTCTTTACGAGACGGGTTAAGCGGCGGTTTTTTCTTAAGCTTTAATCTTTTCAAGTGTGTAGCATTAGAAATAACCCGCTTTACTGTAGATACACTTGCTTTGACACTACTTTTTTCTTTTATTTGGAGGCAGAATCATGCGAATTTGACGCGAGTCGCAGGATAGCTCTTTTGTGAGCAGCGCTAACGACACTAGCTGTTCGCCCTTTCATATTTTTACCATAGTTGGACTCGTTCCATAAAAATATGGATATAACTTTGCGGCTTCGTTGCGTTTTTTAAGCTATTTGGTGAATAGACAGGCCACACTCGCGGTAAGCCTTAATTTTAGCTTTCTCGTTCTCTGTCAATGATTTACCACGACCCATTTTAACTGAAATTATCTTAGAATGACTAAAAGAAATGAGAAAATATTTTTTGATAACTACCTGGCTTGCAATCCACACGAAAACTGATAATAGGCGGTGGTGCCATTCAAGTGAACCTATATAAAACCACGTTTTTCACAGTAGTTCCAATAAAGTTAACAAAAACTATTTAACGGAACATTTCCAATGCATGAATTTGCTCACAGAGAGAGTAATTTAAGAGATAATTAAAATATAAAAATATTGCACCGGTATACTCACTAAAAGACCCGAATTCTTTGCAGTTACATAATGCATAACGAGGGCGCTATTCAAGTGAGCGGCACTGTATGTAAAGCTCTTCATTTGGTAGACATTTCTCAACTGTGTAGCACGTGTTTTCAGTGACTAGATAAATATTTAATTAAAAAGAAACAGAATCAAATAGAGGGTGAAGAGTTCGCCTCCAAAGGACAAACCTAGAAAGGCTAAAGATAATCCTAATAGGTATAAGCCTTTTAGTTTACCAATTTAGTATTTAGTATTTATTGGTTTAAAAAGAACTAAGCCTTGAAATGGAATTACATTATGGTTAAATTTGATTGAATATATAAGTAAATCTTATATATAAAGAACAATCCAAATTATGTTTGTGCGCTATCTTCTTTTTTTCGGCTTTTCGATTTGAATGAAATTTTCAGGAGATCTTAGGACATATTTATTTGGAGAGTGCGTATAAGAAATCTGTTTACCGTCGGAAGTCTAGAACCAAAGTTATGACCAAAAATGCATTCACATGTTTGTTTATTTCTTAATTTTAGTTTCTCTCTGTTGCCGCATGTATGCACGCACACATCTACAGCATTTGATTCCCATTAAATGGATTTTGATATTTTGCTTTGCCGAACTGTCTAGAATGTTCCAAGGATCTTTTGGACGACTTAAAGGTGGAAAATTCGTTGTGAAGCTTGTGAAATTTGGGTTACTTGTGAAATTCATTGTGATAGAAGACGTTTTGCGCGCATTTTGGTTGGAGAATTTTATGAGATTTAAGTATAATAGATGACGCTGTGCTGCAATTAATTCCACAAGCCGGTAGATTGCGTTATACATTGACTTAAGCTGTGGGCGATTTGACAGGGGTCCTTTTCACATTATAATTTTCTATTCAGCAAATGTTCTATTTTCCTAATTATTACACTGATTCGGATCTTACCTTGGACGAGGTATGAGTCTTGCAATAATTAATCAGAATGTCCGTGATAATCAAACGCAAGAGGTACGTGCAGAAGAAATAAATTTAGAGATGTGCCCATATTGCAAAGCTTTAAACTGCACAATCTCCACCACAAATTCGACAAAAAGTTATTAGAAGAAGAAATGTAGAAATGTAGACCTCAATCGCGCTGCTTTCGAATACGATTCCCCAAACGCATGTGCTTTCTCGATGTCCCCGGTGGAACATGTAAGACATTCGTAAGTTAGTTGATTATAGCAACAATTCGGCCAAGATCTCTATCGTTGCATCTTGCATCCTATGGCTTTTCTGCCACACTGTTTGAAGGTGGTCTACCTGCACATTCCGCTTTGAAGCTGGTGATGAATCTTCTCACGGTTGACAAGCCAATAACGTGCACAATGACCAAGAATTCGGGAGAAGGCAAAATCATAATTTGGGAGGAATGCACGATGGCGCATAAACAAGCTTTGGAGGCAGTTGACCGTACAATGAAGGATTTAGATGATTCCAGATAATTTGGCGGGAATATGATATTGCGAAGCGGAGATTTTCGTCAAACGCTTCCCGTCATCCCGAAATCTACTGCTGCCGATGCACTTAAGTTATGTATGAAATCGTCGTCTTTGCGCCGGCATGTCAAGAAGTTGAAATTGACCACAAATATGAGAGTCGCATTGCAGTGTGGCTAAGCAATGGCCAAATTTCTGTTGCTGTCTTGACTGGGTTGATATCATTCCCTGCAAATTTTTGCGAGTTAACCGGCATTGTAAATAATTATAACGGGTGATTTTTTTGCTACTTGGTTTTGACGTTTATATTTATGACAGATCACACATGACAAATTCCACGAACATTTGACATTTCGATTCAGTATTGTTTGCCATTTCATCATGAATACACTTACGCCTGAACAACTTTTGCAAATTATTAAAATTTATTATCAAAATTCGTGCTCTTTGAAAAATGTGAAAAAATCGCAAAATTGTCTTCAGCGACGAGGCTCATTTTTGGCTAAATGGATACGTGAATAAGCAGAATTGCCGTATTTGAGGTGAAGAGCAGCCAGAAGCAATTCAGCAGCTACCAATTCATCCCGAAAAATGCACTGTTTGGTGTGGTTTATGGGCAGGCGGCATCATTGGGCCGTACTTCTTCAAGGACGATGAAGGCCGCAGGGTTACGGTCAATGAAGAAAGGTACCGTTCGATGATAACAGATTTTTTTTTGCCGAAAATGCAAGAATTGAACTCGGTCGACATGTGGTTCCAACAGGACGGTGCCACATGCCACACTGCACGCGAAACCATGCATCAATTGAGAGGCGAATTTGGTGAGCAGTTGATCTCACGTTTTGGCGCAGTCAATTGGCCACCAAGATCATGTGATTTGACCCCGTTAGACTATTTTTTGTGGGGCTATGTTAAGTCTATTGTCTATGGGGACAAGCCAAACACGATTGCTGCCTTGGAAGCCAACATTGAACGCGTCATTGGTGAGATTCCGGCCGAAATGTGTGAAAAAGTTTTCCAAAATTGGACCTTCAGAATGGACCACCTGAAGCGTAGCCGCGCGCAACATTTAAGTGAAATTATTTTTAAAAAGTAAATGGCAGAAATTGATTTATCGATCCAAATAAAAATTTCATTCACTTTTTACAAGTTTCTGTGTTTTTTTGAATTTTCAAAAACCAAGCTCTTAAAAAATCACCGTTTAAAAATTCGCAATTAGATTTGTGAACGGGCAATACTAGCAGTGAAGAAAAGGGACGTCGTCGGTATCTTGATTAACGGTCTTTGTTGTTTGTTTTTGCGCCGGAAATCTAAAAAAATTGTTTATCATATCACTCTCTACTTATTTTCATTCCAATCAAATAAATAAATGGAATTTGAACTATCTGTGGCTTATTATAGCTCTGCAGTTCATTTAAAGGCTTTAAATTGGGGCTAGACGAAGTTCGCCTGGTCCCCGAGTATATGTATAAAGAGAAAAAAATTATAAAATAAATACAAAATTTAAAAAGATTATCTAATACAATTTTTTTTTCACACAACACACAACAATCGACCCAAATCCACCAACACAAGATCTCCCTGCAGCCAGAATTAAATATTGTAAAAAATGATTTGAAACACAAATTGGTTCAATTTCAATGATTTAAAACATAAATTAATTTGAAAAATATTTGGTTAAGTAATTCTGGAAATGCTTCAGGTTATCTGCTCTTCTTAGCTGACGTGGCAACGAATTCCAAAGACGAGCTGCACTAACGAAAAACTATCGCTCAGAAATCTGACAAGTGAAATGTGGAATAGAGATTTGATTGGTTCTGTCAGAAGATAGAAATTCTATATGGTTATAACCCTCTTGTGGTTGCTTAGTAAGGACGATCTTAAAAAACATGGTTATCGTTTTAAACTTAAATATAGATAGATAGATAAAATAATTTTATTTTCAAACTAAATTTTTTACAAATATGCCCAAGTAACATCGTCACACCTATTAGATGCAAAACTGTTCTTCTGCAACTCCAAACAAGTGAAATCGAAAGCTATGGCTTTATAAGATATAATTTCACAGCTGAATGTATTTTTATTTTAAATCATGCTCTATAGTGAAGTATAACAGCACTGTCAGCTCGTTCAACGTTTAGTTGTTCAAACTAGCTACATAATACCTTTTATGCGATCTATGAACGAGTTTCTTGAATTTCCCTCATCTAAAGGGCCGTTGTACAGCTTTCAACTACACAAATGCAATAAAAGACGCGACAAGAGCTCTAAACAGTAGCTTTAGCTATAGAAGTAAAATACTAACTCATGCGCATTTCGAAATGTCAAAATATAGCATTAAAAGACCAACTTCAAATCGGTTGTAGAGCTGAGTATTAATATCTTAACACATTCTACTCATGAACCCATATTATAATAGGGTGTTGCCCAAAATAAATCAAAAATATTTATTTTATCAAGAAAGAAAAAATGTATGATCAGATTGGAACTATAAATTTAGTCTTTTAAACGATGCGGAAGAAATTTGATAAATCTCGTTTTGCACAGTAATGTATACGTACATAAATACATAGTTTTTTTCATAGTATTAAACAAAATTTTTTTTTCAGGGCTTTAATTCTAATCGCGTACGCACAAAGAGAAATACTTACTTATTTTACTTTAGATGGCGCTTACAATCCAGGATGGATCACGGCCTCAACCAGCAAACCTCTCCAACTAGCCCGGTCCCTAGCTAGCTGCCACCAGTTACGCACACCAAGTTGGTTGAGGTCGTTCACCACTTGATCGCGCCACCTAAGATAAGGCCTTCCTCTGTCGCGTTGTCCACCGGGGTTGGATACGAAGACTCGTCGGGCTGGTGCGTCGATGTGCATGCGCTCCACGTGACCTAGCCATCTCAGTCGCTGTATTTTTAGCTTTTTGACCAGGTTGATATCGCTGTAGAGCCCGTAAAGTTCGTCGTTAAATCTTCGTGATGTTTTGCCCCAGTCGATGGTATTGGACTTCTCTTCTCGATGACAGCATATACTTAGTTTTCGTCTCGTTAACAGTCAAACCCATCTTCGCCGCTTCCGCTTCAATACTTGCAATTGCTCCACTGACAGCTCACTTTGTTCTGCCTATGATGTCAATGTCATCCATCAGCATAAGCAAGGAGTTGAACGGACTTTTGAAAAATTATGCCTCTGTTGTTGACATTTGAGTTGCGCACAATTGCTTCCAGCACGATGTTAAAGAGATTGCACAAGGAGAAATATCCTACTTTAATTCCCTTAAAGAAGATAATGTGGTTACACATAAGGGATATCAATGTTCTATATCACATTGAATCTAAGAAACATTATTAAAACAAAGTTTTGAAACTCTTATCATAAAAAAATTGCAACTTAGGCATTATTAAAATACACTTCAGGAAATATCCTTTTAAAGAATTAATTCCTATAAGCTACATTTGTTTTATTATTTGCTTTCCTTGACTTTTAGTGTCTGAAGCACCCTATCTTATAAGGATAATATGAAGTTAAAAAGAACTGGCTCTACAAAATGTACAATGAATTTTAAAGCGACATAAGAGCTCTATATCACCAGTAATTAATATTGCAGCTACAGAACATATAGTATTGCAGCTTAATTGGAAGAAACGTCTTTCCTGACAATAAAAATGGCGACGAGATATAAAATTAATGCAATTATTCTTTTTTTTTAATTTTAAAAAAGAATCATATTCGGAGTGTAGTTAAAGAAAATACGAAATTATTATTATTTTTCAAAAATAATTTTATTTCAGCTCTGGAAAATTAATTTTTAAATATTTTTATTATTATTTTATTATTAATTACGTAAGAAAATCTTAATTTCGATCGAAATTCGATCCCTTATTGATTTTTTCAACCAGGACCAGTTTTCGCGTTCTTTACGATCCATATTTTCGGTGTTTTTTGATCCGAGATCAAAATCACACACCAAAGTGAAACTAAATTTATCTAAACGTCACACGGGTTTGCTTACTTTACATAATACATACACACACACATATAATTAAAAAGAAATAAGCCTACTGTAAGATACCACAGAACAAAAAAAATGCTGGTAACAGATATTTTTTCATGCAAACAAATCTACACCATCAAAATTTGAATTTCTTAACACATCCCTACTAATTCTTTTTTCTGGTTGTTCAAATTTACAGCTACTCATGGATAGATATTCAAATTTACAAATACAACAATGTAAACAAATGTGTTTTGGAGGGTGATACGTACGAAAGATTCCCATCTTGTTATTTCTTATCTGCTAATCAAGGGGAAAATTGCTTTTGCCACAATCGTACTCACAGGCAGCAAGTAGGGAGAATAGCGGTACCTACATGAATCTCATTCAAGCCGAACGCCATCCGAGGAAATACAACTTTTTTTAGATTCAAAAATGTCCACGTTAGATGCATTATATACGGATGTACCAACTAACTCAACCTGAAGAGATCGACAGGTGGCTTCCAAATAACGGCCAATGATAATCGTATTTAATTGTAAATAAAAACAGAGATAAAGAATGGCAATGAGCCAAAAAGTGTTGCCTCTCATTAGAATTTGTTCCTTCCTCTTAGGGTTGCTTAAACATCGATAGTCGGCGCTTTCGATAGTATCGATAGTTTTAAGATAAAACTATCGATACTATCGATAGTATTTTTTATTTTAAAAAACCCTAGCCGTTGTAGTGCGTAATTTATCCATGACCGGCCGAATTACCCATTCAGTGACCGAATGAGTGAGTACCATCATCAGTGGTCGAATGAACGAGTAAACACTATAAGATAGTGGCAGTAATGCAAAACTTGCTTATTCAGTCACGTATTACTCGAAAACTGATGCTGTAATTCGGCCCCTGGATCTGATTTAACTTACCACATAAAACAAAATCAACATGTGATAACACTCTCTAACGGATTATTTTATTAAGATCCGGAAAAAAATTAATGAAAATATTTGGAATGATATGATATTTAATGGAAAACAAAAATACAACATAACATAAATTAATTAATCCTTCATAAATAAGTAGTAAAACAAAAATAACATAGGTTATTAAATAGATTTTTTGAATAACTCTCAAATGTAAATATTTATAAGTCATCAAGTATATCACAATTATTTTTAATGAAAAGTGTGTTGTGCAGATTTTTAACTTTGAGTTTGCTTCCGAGATAAGACATGGCTAGTCCACCCTTAGAAAAAATTCTTTCGGATGGAACCGAACTCGGCGGAATTCAAAAGAAATATCTAGTTTTTAATTAAAACAAACATAATCATGAACAGGAACAGGACCACCGAACTCGAAGAAATCAGAAAAATAACAAATATGATTCATAAGAGATATGAGACTATAAACAGCTGATCAGAGATAAAATATAATGTGCGGAGTCTCATAAGTATGCACAAGGGTTAGTTAATGACAATGTGTCCTATTGCTTATTTTGTCGCATACTTGTGCATTATTGTGATTACTGTCAATTCATTATATTTCAATTTCGGTATCTTTTATCTCGTATGAATGCATAAGGGGTCGTGTGTTTTTTGTTTCTGTTGCTTATTATGGGTTTCACCACTAATAAACTTGCGAGGTGAAAAACTAACGGAAAAACAATCGACAGTTTTTTTAAGCTTTCGATGTACGTGATAATTTTTGACTATCAATATTATCGATAGACTATCGATTACTTCATCTTGTAATGTTTTGACATTGACACACTGTGAACTGAATAAGCATACAAATGTAAATGCCTTAGTTGCCATGATGAAGTAACATCATCTTGTGTTCTGCTGTTGATGATGACTCGGTGAAAGTTGGGTGGCTAGTAAGGTATTGATAGGGAAGATTAAGCCCAGCTGAGTGGTCGTATGGTGTTGCTGTTATTTTAGTGGTTGTACGGTAACTTGCTCGTAGGTAGGCATAAAAGACAGCAACGGGCAACCAAGCTCGGCAACCAAATTAGCGCTTGAGTCTTCCATCGCTCGCTGGACCTGTACATAGAAGAATCTGTCAATTATTAGCATTAATTTGCTAAGCGTCAGATAGGAATTTACTATCCTAGGGTCCTTACAGGCTGCCTCAGAATCTTATACGCTTTGATCCCTCAAGTCCCGTCCGGTGACTTGTTCTAAATCCAATTTCACCAACTACCAACTACAATCATAAAAGATTGAAAAAAAAAATTAAGAAAAGATATATGCATGTACTTTAAGCCACAGATATATACTCGTACTTAACCATATTGATCGAATGAAGCAAAGTGCCAGCGAAAAATCAGGAAACCTGCCAACGTGGATTATGCAGATATTTTAATACATCACCTACATAGCTTCTCATGATTTTATATAATCATGAGAAGTATATATGTAAGAGTACAACAATAGGTATTAAAAAAAAAACAATATTATTTTCTGGCGGATAAAACATATACATATATACTTATTTCGAAAAGCGCTCAGACCCCATTTATCAGAGAATATAAAATAATAAATTTATTTTTGGAGAATATTAAAAGCCCAAAATTTATTGCCAAGTAAAATATGTAACATAAATCTTAAATCCCGTGCGTGAATAATATGGAACACACACACAGATGGCCCACCAACATTAACCAATGACAAAGCCCATCACTTTCATTGCCAGTGATAATCATCCCTTAACTAAAAACCGTATTGAACTGGTCGTCGAAAATGGTCGAGTGGTCCTATGGTCATCCCTCGTCAGCTCTCTGTTTGCAATCGCAGATTAAAATGAACGAGGACTACTTTATCAGAAGGAGAACACTTTTTTGCCACCACAAGCTGTGAGGTGGCCCCAACTAAAGCCAAAAAGGCATCTCACTTCGGGTCATGCCACATTGGAATTACTTCCTTTTAAGCCAGCACAAATGAAAAGTCAACACGGGAAATGTGAAAAAAATAAAATCGAATAACTTCGATGGTGGAACGAAGTGACCGCGACGACCCCGACGCGATGCGACGCGACGGCAGGTCGGTGATGCGACTGAACCAAAAATCGCAACTCCAAGGCATTGTCGGTTTTATCGAATGCGGACGACAAACGCCTTTGCACAATACGAGCACAAATACAAAACTCTGCCTCCGATGATGATGGCCCAATCGCCCGGTGCCAAGGCTGCCTCATTGTCGCGTATACAACGAACGGTGAAATTTATGGGCAAACTTAATTGCAAATACCAATTAATCCTTTCGAAAGTATTGAAGGTTTTATGACCCAGCTTCGTGGGCATTATGGGTGGGCTTGAACGGCAAAAATTCGATATTGCTCTTCTGGTGAATTGAAGAAGGCAAGGGGAGAGGGTGAACCCGAACGAAACATGTTTATGGCCACTAAAGTCGTAATGCATAATTTTTTGTGGGTTGTTTTTTTTTGGTGATGTCGGTTCCGCTTCCGTTTTCATCGTACTACATACATACCTTCCATTCCCCTTCCTTCGCCACGCATATCGCTTGAAAGCAGAGGCGCAAGAAACCAAACAACCAAAGAATAATAATTCCTCGAAAATAAATTAAATTAAATTGGGGTATCGCATATATTTGCTTATAAGTGTTGTTGTTGTGTTCATATATAAAATATCCTATGTGTACGTAGGTAGGTATAGATATAGATATTTGTGTTACGTAGGCTTATGTTTGAACATAAAAATTATAATAAGGTTGGAAGGCAATGTTTCTTGACGCCATTGACACTTAATTTTCAATTATAGAACCGTGATATAAAGTTTATATGAGGATTTAAGGACTTCTGTGTGCCTCCTTTGACTGTATTCCTATGTCTATGCCTTTGCATGTGCGTGTGTGGCTTTTTTGTTGGAATATTGATTTGCAGTTATTTGGAGAGATTTATTTACTTGAATTGTTGCAGTATAAATGGTATTATTTTCTTAATTATGTAAATGTTAATGGAAGTATATTTTTCAAATAAAAATAATAAAGAAATAACTACGGGCTGATGTGTTTTGTTGAAATAGAGTAAGGAAGTATTTAAAATTATATTTTTGAAGAATGAAATACAGTTAAATATACGTTTTTCTAATTCCTTAGGTATGTGATTTTTAATCATTGTAGGTTAATAAACATGAAGCATTAGGGAAGCTCGAGTACAGGGTGGACTTATTTTTTTTTTGAAAGTCGTTGAAATTGAAACTTTTGTATTGGCAACATCCTAATAGAATTGATTGTTGACCTAAAAAAGTCCTAAGAATTTTTTGAAAATTTAAAACTCACTCTGGTGAGCAAATTATATTTTCTTGAGACCTTGGGTCGCACAGTGGTCGGACTCACAAATCTAGCGGGACAAAATTCAAAAGTCAAAGTCAGGGGAACCGTTTCAAAATGATGTAGCTTACTTGTTATTTTGTTTTTTGATCTCTTTCACTGATCAGAAAATATTAAGCTTTAAAGTTAGTAGTTGATGAAAGCAACTTAGCGCCAGCAGATAAAAGGTGTTTTTTTATGCAATTTCGCTTAGCTATAAAAAAGTGTAACGGTCTTTTGGAATAATTTTTTTTTCTTTAATATAATTGTTTGTGGGTAATAAAAAAACGATTCCAGAAGTTAATTGGTTCATTAAATAATTTTATTTCTAGTTTCTTAAGTTCAACGTGAAAAATCACTAATGAAAATCTAATGAAAGCAATCAAAGAAGCAATGCATCGATTTGTTCCAAGTAAGACCTTGAAAACGAGTTCAAATCCTGTATGATTCAACAAAAGATTAATAAATCTTAAAAATAAGAAAAATAAGGCTTTTAAATTGCATAAAAGAAATTATAACAGCGCTGAACTAAGAGAAAATTATATTGTCATCCAACGCGAATTTCATATCTTAAATAAATTTTTATATAACTCGTATATGTTCACGATCGAATTTAATATAAAGAATAATAGTAAATGCTTTTGGAACTTTATCAATTCTAAGCGAAAAACTACTGGTTATCCAAGCTGTATGAAATTCCAAGATTCAACAACCAGTGATATTCATTTAATATGCAACATATTTGCTAGATATTTTCAATCTGTTTAATCGTTAGACTGCTTTTCAAATCACGAATTACCAATTGTTTCGAAGGTCTTTGATATAGGCTCTATGGTCTTGGATGTCTCTGAAGTAGAGGAAGTACTTCTTGAACTTGATGCAAGTAAAAATGAAGGTCCTGATGGTATTCCATCTTTAATATTGCTTAAATGTGCTACTTGACTGGCTAAACCACTTACTGACATCTTTAATGCATCACTATCTGGGGGCAAATTTCTAGATTGTTGGAAAATATCGTTTTTAACCCTTATATTCAAATCTGGATCAAAACAAGATATTAGAAATTACCGGCCTATTAGCAAACGTTCTGCAATGCCTAAATTATTTGAAAAACTTGTTTGCAATAGGTTATCTTTTCAACTAAGAAATTATATACGAGTATCGGAATACCAACATGGTTTTGTGTCAGGTAAATCAACAGCTACTAATTTATCTTTGAAGACGAATTAATTGAAGAAAACGCAAACAATATGTTTATATTATTTTTGTTTTAGTGGACTGTGTGGATTTAAAGCCAATTGAATGAATTTGTGACCTTTAGTCCAAAATGCGTTTCGCCCAGGTACTACAGCTGGGCTCATCAGTTAGATGCTGTAGTACCTTTCTAAGACGCATTATTTTTTGATCGATGTTTACCGACTTTAATAAAACACAGTCCACTAAAACAAAAACAAAAATTATATAAACATATTGTTTGCGTTTTCTTCAATTAATTCACTGGCCAGACCACGGGCAAAACATAATTCTAGGTGCATGAATCTAACCAAATTCCCCTAGAAAAATATAATTTACAGTGAGTAATCGCTGTAAGTTTTATTAAAGTCGGTAAACATCGATCAAAAAATAATGCGTCTTAGAAAGGTACTACATCATCTAACTGATGAGCCCAGCTGTAGTACCTGGGCGGAACGCATTTTGGACTAGAGGTCACAAATTCATTCAATTTGATGACTAATTACATCATAAATAATTTTGAAGATCACATACAAACAGATGTTATATTCACAGATTTTGCAAAAGCATTTGATCGTGTGAATCATAGGGTGCTTTTACACAAATTGTCTTCGCTTGGATTTCATTCTAAGTTACTGAGTTGGTTAAAATCTTAAATCTCTAATAGGACTCAGCTTGTAAGAATTGAAGATTGCTGTTCTGATAATACATTTGTCTCATCTGGCGTACCTCAAGGTAGTCATTTGGGTCCTTTATTATTTCTATTATTTATTAATGACATATCTTCAATGTTTATATCTTCCCCATGTCTTTTATTTGCAGATGATCTAAAGTTGTATCGTAAAATTAAGTGTTTATCAGATTGTCAATTACTTCTTGAAGATTTACTTAGATTAACTAAATGGTGTCAAAGTAATGATCTTCATCTTAATACTCGTATATCTAAATGTCAAGTTTTATCTTGTTTCAGACACTCTACGCCTATTCTGTTCAATTATAAACTAAATGATGTATGTTTAGAACGCGTTGATCGTAAGAAGGATCTAGGAATAATCTTAGATGTAAAACTCTCGTTTCTGCCACATATTGATTGTTTCTTAAAGAGAAACACAAGAGAATTCAAAGATGCTCATTCGCTCAAATCTCTTTTTAACTCTCTAGTAAGATCTGTTTTGGAATACTCGAGTATAGTTTGGAATCCTTCTTACAGAAACTCCTGTAATAGAATTGAGAAAGTTCAATAAAGCTTTACTAAATATTTGTTCTATAAATTAAATTGGCGAATTGACATGCCAACTTACAACACAAGGTGCTTATTTTTTTGTATAAAAACTCTGGAAAGTCGACGTTCTTGCTTCTCTGTTATGTTTATCAGAGATATTTTAACGTATCACATAAAATGCCCACATTTATTAAATCTTATTAAAATTCGAGTTCCTCAAAGTAATGTTCGGGATTCTAATATATTATATGAATTTTTTCATCGGACTAACTATGGCCTGAATGAGCCAATTACTCGTTGTATCAGGGAAACTAATGCTGTTTGTTATAGAATAGACATTTTTAGAAACTGTTCAAGAGAAACTTTTAAATTACATGTTTTAAACGAAATAATTTTGCAATGAAGTAACAAATCAATTGTAATTGTTAAGTTTATTTAATTAAAAATTTGTTATTTATTTAATATTAAACTAATGTATAATAATTATATCTAATTCTATAAGAGAATATTATCTCTGATTGATGATAAATAAATAAATAAATTGGTTTCGATTTTTTTTATTGAATTTTCAACTGGAATAAAACTAAATAGTTCCGCTGAGTTCCGACTCGAAAATTATAAAAAGTAATTCTATGGAGTGTTGGCCTTGAGGTAAAACAAACAATTTTTGCCCGTTTTTGCGACATCCATACAATGCCTTGTTCATTAATGACTTAATAGATTTTTTGCCCGGGGGTATAGAAGTGGCAAAGAGAAACATCAAAGAACTTTTATTTGCCGATGATGTGATACTGTTTGCGAAATCCCCTCAAACTCTGTAGCTGATGATTAACAAACTTGAAACGTATTGTCGATTATGGAATTTGAGATTGAATCTGAGCAAATCAAAGGTGATGATTTTCCGAAAGGGGTCGGGCAGAACTGCAAGGAGCGAAAAATGGTACTTCAACAGGGATCGAATCGAAGTTGTCAAAATCTATAAGTATTTGGGTGTAACTATTGCTTACAATCTTAATATGATACACCACCTCAAAGAAAAACTAGTTTTAGCTAAAAGTGCAATAAGTGCAACGTGGAAGAAATGCTTTTCGAACAAAACAATATCGCATAGTGTTAAATACAAGGTATTTGTTGCAGTGGCTGAATCCGTAATGCTTTATGCAGCACAAACATGGGGATATGAAAAATATGAAGATGTCGAAAAACTTCTTAGATTTTTTATAAAAAAAATGTTTCCGCTTGCCTAAAACCACCCCTAACTACATGCTCACAATTGAAACAGGATTGTCACCCCTATTCATAAAATCTCTAAAGTGTCATGTAGACTACATTACAAAAGTACTTGAGATGCCGGATGAAAGGCTGCCCAAAATTTTAGCATTGGATACAATTGTTAAAAAAAATGCATGGTACAATAGGCTGGAAGAACTTGGTAGCTACTGCGGATCCGATTTCAGATTTCTGGATGAAAATGGAAGATGGTCTAAGGACAACCTCTTGGATCTTATTTCGAAGGTTGACGAACAGTATAGAACAGTATGACTGCTTGAACAAGGCTGCGTCTTCGGCCCATAGATCATTCTACAGCCGTCTGAACCACAATTTATGTGAATACAATTATTTTCACAGCGACAACAGTCAGGCACTTATTGCATCGATTTTCAAAATGAGAGGGGAGCTTATAAACCTACACTATATACTCGTACCACATCGAGAGGATCTGCCTATTAACTGCAGCTTATGTAACCTTAGAGAACGGGAGGATATCGTACATTTCATTGGAAAATGCCCTGTTTTATACGAAATGAGAAGAGATTTTTTGAACAGCAGCTTTAAATCAGACGATGAAGTAATGGCGCTACTAAACTCTCAATGTAATATTAACAACCTCTTCAGATACTACCAAACAGCAATGTCTTATCGCAATCAAATTTTAAATGAAGCCTTTTAAACCTAATAAAAATGAAAAAATTATTATCCTCAACAAATTGTTCAATTTATTTAAAGCAAACTATGTGCATTTATATTCTATTATTTTCAAATCAATGTCAATCGGACAGACGGCAAAACCATGCTTTAACGATATTTGTAAAAACTATTATGTAAATTGTAAACTTAAATGAAAATAAATCTATCCATCTATCTATCTACAATTATTTTCAATTTGCAGAAAGGCCTCCCTAATATCGCGAAAGCAAATTTTTGAAATTTATCGGCATATGGATAAAACAAAAAGGGTTGAGTTAGAGCAATTATTATAGATAAGATTTAGCTTCCTGAGCTGCCTGAAGATTCTATTAAAAAACTTATATACTTCCGTAAATAGTCAAAAATTGGTGAAAAGGGTATGAAAAGGGCATGTTAACCGATTTTTATCTGCAAGCTTAAGCTAGTTAGGGGAAACTTATACGTTGCCCGACATATTGGACAGAGAAAATTCTTTTTTTGAAAGTTTTTTGAGGAATGCTGTGAAAAATCTAAAAAAGGCAAATGAAATAGTAAAAGCTAGTGAAGCTATGCTTCGGAAAATGGGTAAACGGGATTCGACAAGCATCATAAAGGAAGTTTCATCCAGTAAAGTTACTGAGGTAAAAACATTATTTAAAAATCTCATATACCTCTGTCTCCCGATGATGCATTGGCTTTAGTGATTGCCATAAATCTTTCCAAGCATCAATATCAAGTCATATGCCAAAAAATCAACTCTAAATGCAAATATATCTATTCTTATAAAAAAGTGGTAAACGTATAAAAGAAATGTTATCCCACAGAAATTGAGGTCACTGAAGCATATGCTAAGAGTCAACTTCAATCCTTGGTTGATCATACCCAACGACTTTGCTTTGGTCGGGAATTGGAAGTAAGTAAACTTCAAGGTGGTGAAAAATATCTTGAAATTTTGATCAAATGGGGATGCGATGGAGTTCAGCAATACAAATGATGGTAATACGTTTTTGACGTTTTTTCCGAGCTGCAGAAAAAAGTTTAGAAATAACTGGAGTAAATCGGGAACTTATAAAACGTTTTCACATTATTTTAGAAACATTAGGAAGTGGACATTCTATAAATGAAAATGCATTTGAAAACTATGTATCTGAAACCAGAAACCTTTATTTACAAGATTATCCATGGTACACTATTCCAGTTAGTATTCACAGAGTACTTTTTCATGGAAAAGACATCATTGCATCTTGTATTCTTTCTATAGGACAGCTCTCAGAACAGGCTAGGAATAAAAACACAAGAAAATATAGAGAGATGTTTCCAAGGAGGAATTCAAGATTGAACACAAACACAGATCTCTTAAATCGGCTGTTGATTTCTTCAGATTCATGTATCACGTTCCAAAACGAATACGTGGCATAATAATATAATACAATTCCTTTCTTTGTTATCAAGCCATAACAGCCAAGGGAAGTTTCGGCTGATGAAGAAAGCAAATAATTTAACTGCAATTCTATAATAAATTATTTAAGGAATATAACATTTTATTTTATTTTTTTTTGTATCTAATTATTCTTATACGACATAAACCTGAATAATGGTAGCTATAAAAAAATGTCTTAAAGTATTATTCCAATAAACTTGAATTGAATTGAATTTTAAATCCAAAAACGTATTTTATAAAAAAAACGAAAAATCATCTTTTTTTAATCGATATTAATTTGGTTACTTTTCGTTAAAACAATATTATTTCTAGGAAGGATCGTAAAGTTTATCTTTCGCTTTTAGCTGAAGTCAGTTTAGGTAACGAATATTTTTTCAAAGTGACATTGTGCAGAAGTATATTTGCTTTATTGTGGATTCGCGTTATGTATGTAATTTGTTGTTTTATGATATTTACTTTAAAAGATAATTAAATTTAATAAATAGAAATCGAAAAAATAATCCTTTGATGTACAGGGGCGTATACAGGTTCATTTCTCGGGGGACGTCACTCAAAAAAATCAGTAAGAAAAAACGATGAGTATAAAGTCATCAAAAAGTTTCAAAGATTCCACAAGAACTAGATTTTAATATTAAAAATCAAAGGAACGTTGTAAAGTTGTTCTGGTTACCTAAACAACAACAAGTTTACCGAAGCATATTGATTATGAAAATACCAATAAAACCATTTGTAGCATAAATGGTTCAGAGTAAATACTTAAGTATTTAACTGCTTAAGAGAAAGAATTAAACTGCTTAAGTCAACATTCCATAGAGGATTTTCATTTTCAAGGAAAATTTATTAAAATATAGTGTGCCAAAACAGTTGAAACTATAGAATAAAAACACAAAAATTGTGGTAATGAAAAACAAATATTTAGTTTTTTTAACATATGAATAAATAAAGCAATTATATTATTTAACAAAAATAAAGTACTTTCATATATCTACATCCGTAAACGTAAAATTTTATTTAAAAAAAACAGTGTAATATGCTTAACTTAAATGTCATTTTACTTAGATATTAATAATATTTGTAAATGTGATAAATAGGCTTATCGGTGACTATAAATACGCCCCAATGAATTCATTGTTGCAAAATCCAACCCATACTTGGCTGTACTCTTTCGATTTTCCTGAAAAAGTTTACTACGTTTGTTTAGATTGAAGCTTGGCTGAAATATTGAGATGCCCTCGTACTCAACTAGATGTCAAACTTTTGGTATTCAAGTTCATTTGATATTTTGTTTTGCTCTACTCTCACCAACGAAAAAGGTTTTTAATTTTTTGTAAATAATCATAGAACTAATTATGCTCTCAAAGAGCTATTAACTCTCTGTGATTTTAACCCTTATATCAGTCGTTCTACTCTTAAATCTAATCTAGGGTTTAATTTTTTAAGAAAAATTTTAACTTGTATATGTAACCCCCAGTTTCACAGTGCGAGCTTAAACTCCACTTTTGGTTTAAACTTCAGATCAACAATTTATTCGGTTTCACAGTGGCGTTTAAGCCTTGAATTTAGTTCAATAGGTAGCTTAAGTTAACCGAGATTATTCAGCCTTTTAAACTTCAGTTCAGCGCTTGTATTGTTTTTTTTTTCAGAAAATTTTATGAACAAAACAAAATTGGGTATTCAAATGTTATCGAGTTGTTATAGTGATTTTAAATATTATTTTATTTATTATTCTCGTTCTTTCGCGTATTTTTTTGTGTCAGTGAGAGAAAGGGAGGACGAGGCAAGAAAAATTGTGCCAACTATTTTTCATAAAATGTAGTTAAACGAAGTACAACTGATTTGAATATCAGAATTCACTGTGAAACCGGACGAATTAAACCAAAAATTTAAACTCAGTTTAAGATTCAGTTGATCTTAACTTTAAACCCGCACTGTGAAACTGGGGGTAAATAAGTGCTATCTTCATAATATATTGACACAGAAGTTCCCTATCAGTATTCCCGTTGTTAGAAGCTTTTTCTACTTCTTCAAACTACTGATGTCCTCAAAGTTGTTGTCTTCGTATTAGACATCTTTGCATTGCATCACACATTTTTATATTTCACTAGTTTGTCTGAAAGTATGGGTTTACATATATTATCTTATGGAGATCCTTCCATAGAGATAATTTTATTCTTTTACTTTGCTAAAGATTATTATTTTTGACTTAGATATATGTACTTGGAGCCTACATTTGTTAAAGTATAGTCGATAATTCTATAGATTATCAATTGGAAGCTTCCAGGCCCCTCAGCCAGAACAACAATGACATCTGCAAATATTGACACTTTAACTAAAATACTCGTGGTCGTGCTCCCCCTTGCAAAACCTCTTTTATGTCATCGATATTGACATACAATATCCAATCGATCAAACAGTAGAAGACTTAAGCTGCAGCTTTGTCCAAATCCTATTTCTATTACAAACTGTTCTGAAATTTTGTTTTCATATCCCACATACAAATGATCTAAGGTGTTTCCAAGTCTCCGTTGTTGTACATATACAGTTTCAAAAGAAGTTTTTTTCCGTTTATGGGGTCGAATGCAGCTTCAAGATCAACAAAGAAAGCTAATCTTAAAGTTTTTTCTTGCAATCACTGAACAAGTTAAGTTATTACACTAATTCCAATTGTAAAGGAGTTTAGAAAGAAGTCTGAGAATGATTTACATTGAAGAACGACAAAGCAGCAACGACATTATGACATTAAATTGCTGATTTTTAATCATTATCAGGTGGGTAACTTTACAATAGATTTGTAACACACTCTAAAGACCAAAACTAGCAAAATTTCGGAATCGCAATTCTGTTAAATTCAATTGAGATAGATAGATATATCTTTATTGTAGCATCAATTTGTAACATTTTTTCTTAAACTAAATTGCACAATTTACAGAGATGTGGTATAAAGCTACCTTACTACTGTCAATAATATATTTATTACAATTAATCAAACACATATACAAAAAAAAAAAAAAAAAAAAATAAT
Organism: Philhelius pedissequus; assembly: GCA_910595825.1. Lineage (NCBI taxonomy): Eukaryota > Metazoa > Arthropoda > Insecta > Diptera > Syrphidae > Philhelius > Philhelius pedissequus. Next base: position 50,781,331 of record OU343161.1, on the reverse strand, counting down.
GTTGAAGGAAAAGCTACATAAAAACCTTCATTAAAAACTTAGGAAGAGAATGAAAGAAAGGAGGGCGGTGAAAAAGAGATTCAAACCAAGCTTTGAGTCTTACAACAAGTAGGTAAAATATATAATTATTAAAACAAAACTACATAAATATGTGGAAAGAATAACAAAATACATACATAAATAACAAAAAATGAATAAATAAATAAATAAACAAGTAAGAATAAATAAATTAACAAATAAATAAATAAAATAAATAAATTAATAAACAAAAATAAATAAATAGACAAGCAAATAAATAAATAAATAAATAAATAGATAAATAATAAATAACTAAATAAATAAATAAATAAACAAATAAGTAAATGAAAATAAATAAATTAACAAATATATAAATAAATAAACAAATGAAAATAAATAAGTTAACAAATATATAAATAAATAAACAAATAGATAAATAAATAAGTAAATAGATAAATGAATAAATAAAGGTAATAAAATGTTATAGTAAAGCTAGGTTTGAAATCAAGGTATTATCAGACATAGTACATGATGTAAGGTATCGCTCATTAAGTTTGGCAATTCTTTCTGATACCATATCCATAGCTAAAATGGAATGAAGTTCATTTGTTGAAAATGACCACGGAAGCTTCAGAATCATTTTCAAAACCTTGTTTTGAGCTATTTGTAGTCGTCGTATATTACTGATTGCACAATTACTCCATGCTGGTGAACCATAATACATGATAGCTTGGAACACAACTTTATAAATCAGAAGCTTATTTTCGGTACTTAGTTTTGACTTGCGGTTGATGAAAGGATAAAGAATTTTAATTGTAGAATTTATTTTCTGAATCGTTTTTTGTATATGTAAGCCAAATGTTAATGTTTTATCTAAATGCACTCCAAGATATTTCACTTCAGATCTCCATTCTATCCTTGTGCCATCAATAAGAAGATTATTGCTTGGTAAAAAGCAGGGTTTTCTTTTTCGAGTGAAAAAGATTGCCTGCGTTTTTGAAGCATTGATTCTTATTTTCCAATCATGAAAGTAGCTTTGTATAACATTTAGTGCAGATTGCAGATTAGTTTCGATTGTGAAACCAACTGAATCCGAAGAGAAGATACAAGTATCATCAGCGAAAATTGCTGTTTCACAATAAGGAAGTAATGGAAAATCGTAAGTAAATATTGTGAATAGAATAGGACCTAAAACTGATCCTTGTGGAACACCCGCCGTTATATTATATGTTTCAGAGGACCAGTTATTGATTGAAACCTTAAATTTCCTTTCGTGTAAAAATGATTGAATGATTTTTATTAAGTAGATTGGAAAGTTGAGTATTGACAACTTGTGTAAAAGCGCATTATGCCAAACTGTGTCAAATGCTTTTACGACATCTAAAAGTACCATACCTGTACTTTTACCAGACCTTAAGTTACTTTTTACATGTTTAGTAATTCTATGTACTTGATGAATTGTACTGTGATGGGCTCTGAAGCCGAACTGCTCGGGTGGTAAAATATTGTTATTTATTAAGTGTAGATTTATTCTATTTTTGATTACTTGTTCAAAACATTTACTAATTGAACTTAATAAACTAATTGGCCTGTAGCTGTTTGGTCGACTAGCATTTTTACCAGGTTTTAAAATTGGTATAATCTTGGCAGTTTTCCAGTTATTTGGAAAATAGCCAATTTTGAGACATTTATTGAATAGTGCTTGCAAAAATTTTAATCCTAATGTTGGTAAGTTCTTCAGATATGTATTTTTAACGCCATCAACACCAGCTGATTTTCTTGCATTAAGATTTTGAAGTATATCTAAAATATCATCCAGCGAAACCTCAATTTGGTAGTCATTTATAGATAATGAATTAATTGAAGCAACTGAGATGTTGACAATGGATTCAATACTACTATTATTCATATTGTTATTGGCATTATGGTTGGCAGAAAAAGTTTCTGCTAAAATATTTGATTTTTCATTGCTCGTAATTAAAATATTGTTTCCTATTTTAAAAGCTGGAATGTGAGTGTTTTTCTTCTTAATAATTTTAACTATACTCCAGAAAGGCTTACTTCCTTTATCTAAACTCTCAAGTTTCCGGTTCCAAGATCGATTTCTATGGTGCAAAATTTCATCTTTTATTATTTTATTGAGTGTATTAACTAAAACAAGGAAATGAGGTTCTCGGTTTCTTATCCATTTCCTTTTAACGAAATTTCGATGTTTGATAAGAATGATTATATTACGTGGTAGTGAGTTTACGCTTTCAGAACTACTTTTTATTTTAGGAACAGATTTATCAATGCTTTCATAAACAGAATTTGTGAAATATGTAATATCTTGATCTATATCTGCTTCGTTGTAAATATCATTTGAATTTGAATTATAATTTGACAATTTTTTTCGTATTTCACGCTTATATTTAACCCAGTTTGCTCTTTTCATATCTAAAATTTCAATTTTTCTTACTAAAGGTGATGAAAAAGAATTGATTACCACTGGAACATGATCGGAACTTAGTTCATTGAAGACCATAGGCTGGTCAAAAAGATTGGTCATATTAGTAAGAAATAGATCTAATGTTGAGGGATTCGATCTGCCATTTGGTGGGTAATAAGTAGGATGAGGAGGATATAGGATATTGAATGGATGCCTACTGTGAAGATTTTCAAGAATATTTCCCCATGCATTTGCTCGTAAGCAACCCCAACTCGTATGTCTGCAATTAAAATCGCCGCCAATCAAAAAAGTACCATTTAGACTTATTAATTTTCTTAAATCATTATTTAAATAATAACGTTTAGTAGGGGTAATTGGACCACCGGGAAAATACACAGACAAAATATTTAATGAAGAGCCATTTTCAAAAGGTATTTTAATTCCAATGTTTTGTATTAATTTTGTACTTATAATAGGAATTAATTCATGTCGAATATTATTTTTAACTACCACGGCAACACCGCCCCCCTTTTTATCATCTCTATCAAGACGATAGCAAACATAATTTTTATTATATAATTTGTCTTTAAAAGATAGCCAAGTCTCAGATAATAAACCTACATCTACATCATGCTTATTGAGAAAAGCAAAAAATTCTATTTGTTTACATCGAATGCTTTTAGCATTCCAACATATAATTTTCATGGCTGTTCTATTCATTTCTTACTATACAGATACTTAATAGCTAATTGTGTAATTGTGTTAAACTGATCTGCTCTCGATTTACAATTATTCAGCAAAGTTATCATCTCCGCAGTAAGCTTATTTATTTCTTCGATAGAAAAGAGATCGCCAGTGGAATTATCGCTGCCAATGTTGTTGTTGGCCCATGTTCCACACTCAACAGGGTTTGTTACTGGTACTGAAACCGGTTTTACAAAAGTGGACCCCCTTCTCTTGTTTGGTAGAGGAGGGAAATCCAAGACGTTTGGTTCGAATACCTGTTGCAATTTTGTTGAAGCAAGTGTATGACGTTTATTTTTGGAAGAAAACTTTTCTCTCATTTCGAAAAAGCTCTTTCGACTCATACAAGAGAGGTCGGTGGATTTGTGGGTTTCATTGCAATTAGCGCATTTAATGTTCTTCGAATTACACTTACTCGTCTCATGGTTATCAGAACAGATCGCGCAGTGGGTCTTGATATGACAATTTTTTTCTCCGTGCCCGAACATTTGACAGTTGAAGCACTGTGTGTATTTTGTTTTTTGTCGGCGTGCAAATTCCCACTTTACTTGGGTTCTGAAAATTGATTTAATATTTTTCTTTAAATCATTAAGTCGAATGGAAGAACGTTCAAGAAACACTATATACATAATATCGATGAAATGATCATGTTGTTTTTTAATCAATTTAACCTTAACACATTTCAATCCAAGCTTAATTAGTTCAGTTTTTAATGTGTCGATTGGCAATTCATCGAGTCCAAAAAGAATGACTTTAAACGACCGCTCGGTTGGAAGGTCATGTGTGAAAAATTGCCAATTTTTAATTTTAAGTGCATCACAAATAAACTTATGATCTTCACTTCGTTCACAATTTATTTTTATGCCAATTGACATTTTTTTTATGTAATAATTAATTACTTTAATTTCATCAAGTAAAGCATGAACACTTGTTGAAGTTTGTTGCAAAACACAAATAGCAGGAATTTTAAGTTTCTTGGGAGGAACAATTGGTTCATCACATTCAATGTCCGATTCAGAGCCAGGAAGACATTGCAAGGGAGTAAAACGCCCGTACCGATAATTATGGTCTTCCGGACCCATTATTCGTTTTTTTTTGTTGAAAGACAGATTAATGTCTTCAACTAAAGGTGGTGTTCGATTTCGTTTATGAATTTTTTTGTCTTAGAGATGTACCGCACAGAGAAAAATGTCTGCATGCGACAGACAGTCGATGAGTACTGTTAAATTCAATTGATATTTAATGCTTATCTTTTAGATCTTGTAGCGAGACATGCGTTGTGAAAATCAAAATTTATGAATAATATAGCATTTTGTTTTTTTTACAAACAACCTAACTGAATTGCGCCCCACAATTACTTTTCGCCTTGACAGATATCCCTATAGGCAGCTCATGGTCGGTCATACCCATCATCAGCAGGTAATATTGAAAAACAAAACTCCGTGTGGTGTCAACAAATAGATAAATAATTTATCCAAGCATACTGAATCATTCTTTATGAAAATCATGATTTTTTTTTTAAAGAAAATAAAAATGTTTAAAACAAAAGCAACTTTCAAATTCAATGTTCGTGCAAATTTTATATATGTATGTAAATACATATAGATACATATGTATGTATGTAAAAAAAATAGAAAACAGATTAACTATTGTGGATAGTACTTATTGAAAACCAATTTTAAGTCAACAGCTCTTTGTGATTCGTTCAGGCCGAACCGTTTTCGATTCCTATCCCGATTCCAGCTCACCGGTGGCGGTGCCACAATTTTACATACCTAATTTCATGAATATATTTATTTAATTGCCATAATCGCATTTGTTGAGAACAGCTTTTCGGTTTGGGTTCCGGCCGAATGGTGGACACTGGACAGCAACAGCGGGCAGCAGCACGCAGAGGCGTCTACCACCAATTTTGCCCACAAAAGCACTCGTTCGTATGCTAATTACTTGCATGTCATAAAAATATTGGGACTTTCATTAAACGGGATTTGCAAAACAAAAACTCATAAAAACGAATACTTGCACGCAATTTGTTAAACACGAACTCGAAATAATAATACAAAAAAAAATTTAAGAAAAAAAAATAACAAACAAGGACGAAAAATTATACAAAACAAAAAAAAATTGACTTCATCACCAATCGAGCTGAAATAGGATAATGCGATGGTTATTTATATTTATTATTTTCCTGGACTACACAATTTATTTGGAATGCATCGCTTGCATTTGCGTAGATTTTTTTTTGTTTTGCGATGAGGTTAATTTGACCTCTCTCTGAAAGGGGGTTGGTATTTGGGAATGATTGCAGCTTTCACGCAATTACGGATATAGCCTAGGCCACTCGTTCGTTTTGGGGATTTAAGAGATGGATAAATTGGAGGCTTTGTTGTTGTTTTTCGACACATTTTTTTTGCAGCTTGACGTCAACCAGAGACATTGGTATTTCACTTATATTACTTTTCAATAACAATGATAATAATAATTATTATTATTGGCAAAAATTTACAAAAGGAATATATTATTGCCGAGCAATCTGATGGACGAAATTAGCTATACAGTGTGTAGTTGGGTCGTATAATAATGTTAATGTGAGGAGTTTGACAGCTGGCTGATAAATGGAAATGAGGGCTTATTCTGCTAGGCGAAACACATAGAGAGAGGTTGTCCCCAAAAGGATTATAATAATGTAATATGAAAGTCAAAATAATAGCTGTATTTGGTTTGGTTTGCATATGAAAATGGATTTTTTTTTTGGATCCGGTTTGGTTTCAGCTTTCGCTGACTTTCCTTCACACAATAAACAAAAGAATTAAAGCCATATTTACAGCTATGTATTAATATTGGCTTTTGCCATTAGCCAGAAAAATAAAATGCACGACTGGATCGCACGTACTTGCTCCTTTCGATCACATTATATACAAACGATTCTTGATAAATCGACTAAATATATTTTTAAAGTTTTTCACTTAATTTTTACATAGACTAAATTATTTATTTTATTAGTTAACTTTGATTACAATTGTTTACAAAAATAACAAAATGCATGGCTTTACTGCCGTCTGCCTAGTTGACAAAACATAAATAATATAACATTTAGTTCCATATTTTAATATTAATACCAAACATATAATTTAAAAGCTTTCATTAATAATTTTGTTTCTATAGATCATAGCTAATCTACAATAGTGAAATAATTTATTCACTTCCACGTGGTTGAGCAAATTTATAATTTGATTTCGCGTTAGGATATCGCACCCAAAGGTATTTCTTCTTATTTCCTTTAGAATTGGTCATATTCCCATAAGGTGAAAAATTATCCTCCCTCTCATTCAGGTTACATAAGGAGCAAATTATGGGCAAGTCCTCTCTATGTGGCATGAAGTTAAGTTGAATAAGTTCACCTCGCAACTTTATCATCATAGATATTTCTGCAATACTGTTGTCGTCTCTAAAATAATTCCTATCTTCCAAACTAGTTCCGTGCAATTCAGATTGCATTTAAAAGACCTTAGGTCTTACAGGCATATAGTTAAATTAAAAAAAAAAATTTGGTTTAGCTTAGAGTAAATTTGCCTATATAGGGATCCAGTTGCATCGTTCATATATTTTTCTATTTGGTTTCTGTCCACCGCAGAAATGAGCCGGTAGGGAGACACTTTCATAACATCCTGTCGAGAATTATCAGGATTCTATTCTATCCCAACCTCTCTAGCTAACTCCATCCAGTCATTATACCAGCTTGTTTTCGTTTGGATAACTTGAAGACCTGCTATCTTCGGAAGTCGGTGATTATCCATCTTCATAACTTCAGGGTTCGGATGAAAAGAGGAGATAAACCTGTTTCCAGCATAATCACGTAGTTAGGTGTATTATTCGGCAAATAAAAAATTCGTTTGATATAGAATCGAAACAGTTTTTCTACGGATTCTTACTGCTTCGCTCCCCAAGTTTGTACTGCGTGAAACAAAACTGATTCTGCTATCGCCTCAAATAACTTGGACTTGCTACTATGTGCGATATTTCTGTTATGGAAACATCTATTACAAGTTGCTTTGATTGCGCCCTTAGCCTTTTGCAGTTTCTCTTTGAAATGTTTTCCCATCCTTAAATTTCGCGTGAAGTGAACTCCTAAGTACTTGAATTCCGTGACAGCTTCAATAGCCTCACCATTATAGTGCCATTTTTCATTCGCGAGGCTTCGGCCCTTGCCGCCTTTAAAAATCAAAACCTTGGACTTGTCCAAATTCAGAATCAAACTCCATAGTTTACAGTACTATGGGAAAGACGATTTATCATTAGCTTTAATGGTTCAGGTGATGATGCCAAAAGAACAATATCATTCGCAAATAGCAATGCTCTTATCGAGAGTCCAGCGTATTCAATATTTATATATAAAAAATCTTAAACTTTTCTAAAAAAAAATTCGTATGAACATTTTAAATATTTAATAATATAAATTCAAAAACAAAATTTGAGAAAAAATTGCCCACCTGTTTTCGAAATAAGGAATTTCCCAAAAAAAAAAAAATATTTTTTTTTTTCAAAATTCCAAAAACACTATTTTTCGAAAATTTTGAAATGCAATACTATAGGGTTTTCCAATAAGAGGTGTTATTTTGATATTCAAAAAAAAGAAATGCGTTGTTGAAGCGTGTATCGTTCCATTTTTATTAATAGCGTAGTTTCTACTTGTCAAATGTCAAAAAATGACAGCTTCAAAAGTGACAGCTACCGAAATAGCGGGCTATTCAAAATAACACCTCCTGAGAGGTGTTATTTTGATATTCAAAAAAAAGAAATGCGTTGTTGAAGCGTGTATCGTTCCATTTTTATTAATAGCGTAGTTTCTACTTGTCAAATGTCAAAAAATGACAGCTTCAAAAGTGACAGCTACCGAATTAGCGGGCTATTCAAAATAACACCTCTGATTGGAAAACCCCTTAGAATTTGAAGGAGCTCCTGTATAAATTTTTTGATCGAAATCCGTTAGGCCGTTTATGAGAAAAATAGAAAATCAATAAAATGGTTGTTTGGCAGGTACCGTTAATAACAAAATATTTTAAGAATTTTTTTGGCCGAAATGTAGACCATACCCAAAGTAGTACACACACCAATTTTTATCAAAATCGTTAGAGTCGTTTTTGATATAATTAATTGTGGGTGGCAATGCCGCAGTGGATAAAGTGCTTGATGGCTAACTTAGACGTGTGGGTTCGATCCCCACGCCAGGGATCGTAGATCGTTCTACAGACAGACAGACAGACAGACAGCCAGACAGACAGACAGGCAGACAGACAGGCAGACGGAATTGCAGGACCCACTTTTTTGGTGTTCACTATGATAGTAATTTTTTTTTTACGAATACATAACTTGCCTTATAGTATAGGTACTATATAGGAATGATTACCATTTTTAACTGTGTTTCCTTACTTTGTGCATAAAAATGCAGCACATACTCTTATTTTTTCAAGTGTGCAGCTTAAACTCTGCCTGTGAGGGACAAACACAAAAAGCACGGGAACTAATTGAGTACAAAATTAAGCCCATGTTTTAATGTACCATAATTACATTATTAGTACAGGGTGCGGCAGAGAAAATCTTAATTCCAAAATGAATACCAAAAATAGTATAAGATATATCAGTATAATTTAACAATTACCCCCAGTTTCACAGTGCGAGTTTAAACTTAAGATCAACTGAACCTTAAACTGAGCTTACATTTTTACGGCAGAATAATCTCAGGTAACTTAAACTACAAATTGAACTCAGTTCAAGGTTTAAACGGCACTGTGAAACCGAATAGATTGTTGATCTGAATTTTAAACCAAAAGCGGAGTTTAAGCTGGCACTGTGAAACTGGGGGTTAAAGTTTTTTTTTAATGTTTTGAAATTATATCATTAATGTGGCTTCCGTTCTGGCTAATGCATTCAGATAGTATAGTTCTTACCATTTTCTTCAAAACCCATGGTACAATGATGCCTATTCTGAACATTGCACACCAACCAGTCAAGTCACACTTTCTTGAACCTCCGGGTTTGTTTTCTGTACATCACATTAAAATGATTTTTGGCGATGACCGAACGGTCGTTTGAATGTACAAACCCACGGTGCGAGAATGCGCCATACTCACTCGTGCACGTCATAATCGTTACTAAACCTAATTTTAAAGTGTTAATTAACCATCGATAGTGTATCGATAATTAAAAAAAAATATCGCGTACGTCGATATTAAAAAAAAAAAAAATAAGAAAAATATCGACAGTTTTAATAATTCCTAATTTTTGCCTTAAAAGGAAAAATGAATGATTCAAAATAGCTTTTAACGGCCCTAAGTCCAACAAAAATTGACGTTTCGTCCCTTCGATCTCATATGGACTCATCCGTTGACTAGTGAGGACCTTTGTCAATCCGCAATTTTTACCAAGTTCAGTTCATTTTCCATAGATTTCGTGAAGAACATCTAGTGTGAACTATAAGAAAAATTAATTTTATTCATTATAATTAAGTTATTTTAATAATAAATTCTTGACATTAAGAGAAGACTATTGCTCTGTTTGTCAAGAGCTACCTTTCGGACCTTTCAACATAAGTAGTATTGGATGGGTTCAAGTCTGAAAACCACAAAATAAATGCTGGTGTGCCTCAAGGCTCTGTTATGTCTCCGACACTCTTTCTCATCCTTATTAATGATCTCCTGTCTGAAACGTCTAATCTACTTACTTGCTTAGCTGACGATAGTACCCTTAGCTTTTTAAATTCCTTTTTAGATTCACCTCCCTGCTCTTCGGATGTGGATTTTCATAGGCAATGTATGCTAAGCTCATTAAATTCTGACCTATAGGCAGCATTGTTAAATGGGGTATTAAAAATCAAGCAGAATTTAATGCGTCGAAAACTCAATGCTGCCTATTATCGTTAAGGCATAATTTACCACCTATGAGTGGCACTTAGATCAAGGAAACTGAACATCTTGAAATTCTCTCTATGTCTATCTCCAACCACCTCTTGGGGCAGGATAACATACGCAATGTCCCCAAAAATGTAGCTAGATTTTTGGGTTTCCTGACACAATGCAAGAAGTTTTTCTTCCCCTCTGATCTGGCTTTTATCTATAAGCCTTATATACATACATACGTGGAAAGCTAGAGTATAATTCCCATTTCTCATGTAACATACTTAAGTCTCTTGGACAGTATTGAACGCAGAGCATTTAAATTGATTGGTGATAATACCATCGTTAGATCATTTACGTCGCTTGAAAACCGTCATTAAGTTTCTTGCCTCACCCTTTTCTTTCATTATTTTAACGGATTATGTTCTAGCGATCAGTATACCCTCGAACTTCGGTCGTACTGTCAAGTTCAGAGATTCGTCTTTAGCCGAACTACGCTATTGTGGAATACTTTACCACAATCTGTCTTTCCCGGTCATTGCAATTTTCCTAATGTTTTGGCACAATATGGTAACAAAAATTCCCTTGAGTGTGCGCTCATTATATAAAAAAAAATATGTGAGTTATACAATGTTCCCACCGAAGCGAAATCTCGGATTTCGTAGATTTCAGTCCAAATCTTCCGATTTCACCATATAGCTTTGAGATTTCGAAATTTGAGATTTCTCTGAAATCACAACGAAATCTCAGTTCCGATGCGGGCCATTCATAGTGAACGAGTCCATTTTAAACTTCAATATATTTGATAAAGTGAAAAGCTTTTTATGTGCAAATTACGATCTTTCACTCTAACAATAAGGAGATAAAAAGAGAGAGTATGAATTTTTATTTGACAACCTGTCTTTGGGTTGATGGTTGATGGATTAGATAAGCAAACATGGTTGTTGCTTGTGCTTTTTGAGAGACTAAATCGTGGATTAGGTGGTGTGAACACCAATTTGAAATCTCGCTTTCTTGGGAACATAGTATACGAAACTCGTTTTAAATACTCTATATTTTAATATACCTACCTAATTATTATTATAAAAATTTGATTTAAAACAAAAAAACTTAGACATTTTCATTACATTTTTGTTTTTAAAATATATCTTAAATAAAATGCACGACTGGATCGCACGTACTTGCTCTTACGTTCAATCACATCGTAAACGCAAGATTCGTAGCAGAAACAGAAAGCCGCTGGTCTTTTAGTAGTTTTTAGTAAATTTTTTAATTCTAAAAATCGTAAATTTTTGTCTAAAATTTTTTCTTAGCATAACAATTTTATGTATTTAATAATATAAATTTAAAAACAACCTTTAAAAAAAAAACTGTTTACCCATTTTCAAAATATTGAATTTTCAAAATGAAAACAATATTTTTTTTCCAAAAATTTTGATCGAAATCCGTTAAGTCGTTTATGAGAAAGTCGAAAAGCAGAAATATGGCTGTATGACAGATATCGTTAATAACAAAATTTTTTTTAACTAAAATGTAGGATATACCTAAGATAGTGCACACAGGTTTTTTTTTATTAAAATGGTTAGACCCGTTTTTGAGATAATTGAAATGGTAGAAACAATTGCATGACAGGTAGATACCGTTAGTTTTGGACTTCAAAAAAGATTCAAAAATGTATTTTAGAAAATCACCTAAAACGCTTAAATACCAAGTTTGAATAAGATCGATTTAACCGTATAGGCTAAAGCTCGTTGCTTAGACAGACAGACAGACAGACGGAATTGCGTGACCCACATTTTTGGTGTTCTCTATCATCGTAATGTCAAGTTTGATATAAATCTCGAGTTCGATTTTTTTTCTAAATGTAAAACTTGCCCTATCTAAAGTATGTACCTACATTATCGCAAGTAAAAATGGGGGTCTGAGATTTTATAAATATAAAGTGGACAACTAAAAAAAAGAAATTTGAGAGAAAAAAAAGAAATAAAATTATAACTCATATCGAAAATGTCACTCAATATTATAATTTTTTTTTCGGAAAGATTTCAATTGCTATTTGGGTTTAATATATATTATTAACTTACCATTCATCAGGTTAAGCAAAGTGAACATCCTAGTCCTCTCCTAAACCTAATTAGACTGAAGAATTGTTTCGTTAACTGTTAACTTAATGCACCTATTTATGGCGACCAAACGTCAATGCGGTCAGCTGAAGTGTCACCTAAAATGTATAGTTGATATCCAGCGACACAATTCACAAGCTCAAGCACAAGCGAAAGATTACCTGTCATTTTCTGAAGAACCTATACATTTATGGAGTATCATGTAGGTACTTATAAATTTCGTATACAGATTAACATCTTTTTGAAAGTGGCCACAAAATAAACAAAGATAAATGGTATCTATGCGGAATGTGAGCATAGATGCAAGAATCCTTTGAAAACTCTCGAAAATTAATTGGAAAATAACTCAGGATAACATTTTAGTGAACTCGCTATATACATACGAGCAATGTAGATACATGCCAACACTTTGGATTGCGAAGTGGATTTATCTCGCTATCTGTTTAAATGTCCCTGTATTTTTGGCTTAGAGATTATATAATAAAAACGGGGTCGCATTATGCTACAGTTGGTATGAGTTGAGTGCTTAACCGCGAAGCGGTTTATCCTGGTTTTCGGAAGCTCTTTGTAAAACCGCAACACCAAAAATAAAAAACAACATCAACAAAATACTGTCCCCTGCTGTATATACTTTAGCTTTTGCACAGCATGTGCAGTAGAGACTCGTCTGGCTAAAATTAATTAATAAATTAGAAATGTTCATTAACTTTTCATATTTTCGAAGCGGACGTAGCGTGCGATGGGCGGATTTAGGATACCGCATCGGTACAGGACAACCAAATGCGTTGCTTGTACTATATTCGTTTTTGTTGCTGGATGCGTTTCTGGTGTCGTTTCTGTTTGTGTAGGTGTGTTTTGTTTTCTGGGAACAACCGACAACGACAAAGCACCAACACGATATTATTATTATTATAAATGAGATTAGAAGCTGCATTAAAAGGATGCTGCAAACTGATATTGTATGCACAATTCCACTTATCCTTTATGCCATGGTAGTAGCAATCTACCATATGAATTATTAAAAATATAACAGTAACGGGTTTATTCTTTTAAATACAAAATTCATAGTTGATGCACTAAACTTGCCTTTGAAGCCTTGAGAACAAATGTGGTGTAACCAGTGTTTAAATTAATTCAAAACTAACTCCATAGTTCCGAACAAAGTGTGGGTGAACTTGGGGTTATTTGTATTTTAATTAACAAATTCTAGTTCATATTCTTGCATTTAAATGCATACTTCAGCTCTGTATTAAGTTTAATACTTGTGTGTCACCTGATACATCACCGACGGGGTGGCTTACGGTAACTATTGAATAAGTCGGAGCAAGAAAATGCCTTAACAAATCAATTCTTAAATCCCACAATGGGACTTCCAGAACTTCAGAAAGGCTCAAGCAAGACAATACTTCCGTCAATTTAATCGCATGAGACTGAAAAGTACCCATACAGACATACAGATTTAGTAAACATTTTCATACCCAACAATGGCTGCCATCGAATTAGCTGGGAATTTCTTCTCTACCACCCAAATTAATGAACATGGGCTAGAGAAGGCTTATGAATTATACCGTGGACTAAGTGCGAAATACTATTAATGAAACACAATTTCTGGTATTTGACGTTTACCAACTTAGTCCTTCGCTAGACCATCGAAGACGGTCTAAGAATTGACATTTACGTACTAAATTTACAGGGACATAGAATAAAAAGAGGTAGAGTTGATATTTATTGTAGTAGATTTTGTTGGATTTTTTATTAATATGAAATTTAAGTCCATGGTCTAAGTCTTATTCCAGCGTTTTTTAAATAAAAACGAAATAATGATGTAACGGGTGATTTTTTTGCTACTTGGTTTTTGACGTTTATATTTTGACAGATCACACATGACAAATTACACGAACATTTGACATTTCGATTCAGTATTGTTTGCCATTTCATCATGAATAGACTTACGCCTGAACCACGTTTGCAAATTATTGAAATTTATTATCAAAATTCGTGCTCTGTGAAAAATGTGTTTCGCAATCTACGTCCGTTTTTTTTCCGCTCATTTTTGGATAAATGGATACGTGAATAAGCAGAATTGCCGTATTTGGAGTGAAGAGCAGCCAGGGGCAATTCAGCAGCTACCAATGCATCCCGAAAAATGCACTGTTTGGTGCGGTTTATGGGCAGGCGGCATCATTGGGCCGTACTTCTTCAAGGACGATGAAGGCCGCAGGGTTACGGTGAATGGAGAAAGGTACCGTTCGATGATAACAGATTTTTTTTGCCGAAAATGCAAGAATTGAACTCGGTCGACATGTGGTTCTAACAGGACGGTGCCACATGCCACACTGCACGCGAAACCATGCATCAATTGAGAGGCGAATTTGGTGAGCAGTTGATCTCACGTTTTGGCGCAGTCAATTGGCCACCAAGATCATGTGATTTGACCCCGTTAGACTATTTTTTGTGGGGCTATGTTAAGTCTATTGTCTATGCGGACAAGCCAAACACGATTGCTGCCTTGGAAGCCAACATTGAACGCGTCATTGGTGAGATTCCGGCCGAAATGTGTGAAAAAGTTTGCCAAAATTGGACCTTCAGAATGGACCACCTGAAGCGTAGCCGCGGGCAACATTTAAGTGAAATTATTTTTAAAAAGTAAATGGCAGAAATTGATTTATCGATCCAAATAAAAATTTCATTCACTTTTTACAAGTTTCTGTGTTTTTTTGAATTTTCAAAAACCAAGCTCTTAAAAAATCACCTTTTATTAACGAATTTTTTTTTAGAGCTGCCAGGCAACACACACAGTCACAAAAAGAGATTAGATCCGTAATCGTTCGTTTCAAAGCAAAAAATTAATGGTTTTAGTAGCGAATCATACTTATTGAAAATTGAAACAAAATCGCCACTAGGGGCATTCTTGATTTTAGAAGATTAAAAACACTTGAACAAAAGGGAAACAAATGTTTTGTCTTTTTCTTTTTTATCTCATATTTCAAATCTTACAAAAGCGTTCCTGCACAAAAGTAAAAGTTAAAAGCGGTCTAAGTTTTAGTTGTGTAAAATTTCAAATATAAGTTAGGATTGCGCAGTATTTAAAAACAAAAAACATCTTCTTACTTTTGTGTTGAATGTGTGAAGGCTTAATAAGTGTGCTGAATGTAGTTAATAAGATTTGACATTTAAATTGGCAATTTGCCAATAAAGAATACACAAGTTCATTTTGTTTGGAAAATGGCGTCAGTACAGTGTAGTGTCCGACCGAAGGTCGATTTCTGTTAGAACCCGAAGCCGAATATTCGGCTTAGCAACAACCTTCGGCCGAAGACGACGCTTTATAAACTTAAACGAATTTCCGTTTAAGATTGACTAAAGTGAAAAAAAAATATTATTTTTTGAAGTTTTTCTAGAATATATGCATCCAATGAACAATCTAACGGAATAAATCAACTTTTCCAAAATACAGATAAATGAAAATAATATCAATTTTAATATTTTATTGAAATAGTTCAAAACAGAACAACTAATAGCTTATAAGTTGCTGTTCACTAGGAACACCAGTGGGAGGAGCAGATTAATATTTTAAAGCAATTGGCCTTATATAAATATATGGGTTCTTAGAAGCCCAATATTCATATACATCAGCATTCCTTAAAAGCAAAGGTTCTCTCAAGAAACATATTCTTGAAAGCAATAAATCAATTATGATGCTTATAGGCACCACTGCCATATTAAATTACCATCTGTATTTACTCCAACAAGAAAGACATACAATTTTGCTATACATGTGCATCTTGATAGTCTACATTATATACTTGAAGGAGTCTCTTTTTGCAGTTAACGGCTAGTCATAAAATCACTTGGCAACACAAATGTTAAAAGAATAAATTTGATGTTTCAAATTTACGTTTTTAAGCTGATGAGGACGATGCTGGTAAGAACAGACAACCAATGTTATGTATATTAATTTGCTAATATTTTGTTTTGATATCAGGGTTTCCCAAAAGAAAAAAGTCTCAGTACTGAGGACGAAGCGAGGGAAGCATCTTTAAAATCCATAAGATAATTGAATGAAATAAAATTAAAGTTAAATTGTATACCTATGTCATTTTTTCAGACACTCTGTAATGAAAATATGTTTTATGTGTAGTAAGTTGTCTCAAATCGCAATTTTCAAAGTTTCATGAAATTCGGTACACAATCAACAAAAATATGACTATTTTGTAGCAAATAATAGTACGTGTGCACATTCAAATTTTAGTAGTTATTTCATTAGCGCAGTCATCTTGGATTAACTGGAGATAACATAATCAACATCGCTGCTGATCAGTGTTGCCAATCATTACATTTTTTTCTGTGATATATATGATACGAAATCTGTACACTAATTTCCCATAAATGTAGGAATAATTGTTTGGTTCTATGAAAACTGAATTTCCCTTTTAAAATACATTTTTGGTTATTCTTATTCTGAGACCAAAAGCCAATACTTAAAAAGGTGGTATCATTTTATTTGTATTACACTATATATGTACTAAATAAAATTAATGAAGTGTGAGCCCTGATTGACTCACAACCACAACGTAGAGAATTTTACATATGTTTTGTTTTGTCTTCACATTTCTCTTTTTTTGTTATCGAATATAAAATAAAATGGACAACAGGATCGCACGTACTTGCCTTTACGTTTGATCATATCGTATGTAAATGATTTCTATTAAGAATCTAAATATAAAAATACTTTTTACTTAATTTTTTGTACACAAAATTTCTTTAATTTTTTTCTAAAAAAAATTGATTTGGCAAATTTAAAAAAAAAATGATATTTCAAAAAAAGCATTGTCTTAATGTTTTCGGAATATTGAATTTTCAAAAAATATTTTTTTTCAAAAATCCAAAAAAATATTTTTCTAAAATTTTGGTACGCAGTATTATTAATAATTCGAAAAACCTCCTATGTAAAAATTTTTATCGAAAATCGTCGAAAATAAAAAAAAATTGTATGGTAAGTACCGTTAGTAAAATAATATTTTAAAAAAATGTTTGACCAAAATGTAGACTATACCTAAAATAGTGCACACAATTTTTTTTATCAAAATCGTTCGAACCGTTTTCGAAATAATCAAGATGGTAGAAAAAATTGTATGGCAACTAGCATCATTATTAAGTATTAAGTATTAAAAACTATCCTATCTTAGGAACCCCAGCAAAATAAACATTTCAAAGA
Source organism: Philhelius pedissequus (assembly GCA_910595825.1). Lineage (NCBI taxonomy): Eukaryota > Metazoa > Arthropoda > Insecta > Diptera > Syrphidae > Philhelius > Philhelius pedissequus. The sequence goes on along the minus strand of OU343161.1, from coordinate 50,763,907 downwards.
GAAAAACATGAAAATCGGGTAGATACGAGTAGTTTCGGAGTTCGTTCAACACATTGACACGAGATTTATATATTATAGCTTGGATTCTTGTATGACCCAAGTTCATAACATTATATTAGATGTTCTTCAAATGGCAAATAACTTTGGCCAAAACTTTGGCCTGTTTTGGACGAAACCTAAGGCTTAGCCGAATGTAGTTTTTTTTAGCCGAATGTGGCCGAAGCCGAATCTTCGGTCGGACACTAGTACAGTGCTTATACATAGCCATATTAATGGAAGCATTTTATGCCAAATTCTCTGTGATAATTTTTTTTAACAAAAATATTGCCAGTATTTAGAGCGTTTACATGATAAAAAGCAAAATGGCTATAATTTGACACATAAACTGGCAATTTGCCATTCGTTTAAATCCGGCATAAGCCTATCTAGAAATCACGTTCCAACGTTCCATACTAACGAGACCGAGACTAGAGCGGTCTCGGTCTCGTCAACGAGACGGGACTCCTTTAAAAGTACCGAAGACGAGAGCGAGACGAGACCGTATTTTTGGTACCGAAATTCGACGAGGGTCTCGCTGGTCTCGGTGGTTTGGTTTCGGTTTTCGCTATAACAAAATTTTGTTTTTATTTCATTATTGTTTAGTATGTTCAATTTTTATAATATTCACAAGAAATATTATATACGCGTTAACATATTAAACCATATATGTATGTACATAGTTATACAGAGATAGGCGCATTGCGAAAATCCATAGAACAATAGGTACGATTTATGTATGCATGGCGCTGCTTCATTTTGGGTGACATTTGGTAAAAAATATTATCAAAACGTCAAGCTGTCAAGCCATGAGCTGTCAAAATCCAATGAAGGATCGCTCCGATTTAAATGGATTAAAAGAACCTTTATAAAATTCAAATTTTATGCTCCGGAAGAATTTGATTTTAAGCCTTTTGGGTGACATTTGGAAAAAATATCATCAGAACATAAAAGCAGAATAGGGCTGATAGTTTGTTGCCTACCAGCCAAGCCATGAAAAAATGGATTAAAAAAACTGTAAAAAATTCAAATTTTATCTTGGAATTACGGCTCTTCAATGGTGTCTGATAACGTTACTTCACAGCCTATTTTTTACGTTATCACACACCTTTGAAAACTAAATTCGCACAAAATGTAAGCCATTCGGAACGCTTTCATACGCAACTAATAAAATTCAACTCAAATTCATAGTTTTCGACTTACACAAGTAAAACTTACTCGTTTCAAGTGAAGTCTATGGCCTTAGCTTCATGGACCTACGTAGTGCAGAACAAAATTTCTAGTTTATGATTTGTTTAGCATAAGCAACGTACAAGGATATATCATAATTAGATACAAGGATATATCATTATTAGATTCATAATTCATAATTGACAAGCACAATAAAGTTGGAAAAGAGGTGCAGATGCCAAGTTTGACCGAATTATTGAGATCCATATTGTACGTTGATTTTCACCAAGTTTCCCCACCTTGGTTTTTTTTCTATGGGTTTTGACAACTAAATGTGAAAATTTGTACCAATTCGTACGATTTTTCACGTTACCCAACACTTAAATCGGAGCAGTCCTTCAATGGATTTTGACATCTCATGGCTTGATAGGTAGACAACATACTATATTTTGACGTTTTTATAATATTTTTTTCCAAATGGCATACAAGAGGCTTAAAATCAACTTTTGCCGGAGGAAAAAATTTCGAATTTTTTGAGGTAAAATTTGAAATTTGTAGAGGATTTTTAATCCATCTAAATCGGAGCGATGCTTTAATGGATGTTGACAGTTCATGACTTGACAGGTAGGCAACTTACTATATCTTGATATTTGGATAATATTTTTTTCCAAATGTCACCCAAAAGGTTTAAAATCACATTTTTAGGGAGCAATAAATTAAATCGAAAAATTTCGATTTTTTGAGGTAAAATTTGAATATTTTAGAGGTGTTTTTAATTCATTTAAATCGGAGACATCCTAAAATGGTCTTTGACAGGTCGGGGCTTAATAAAAACGGTTAATTTATTTTTTAAGAAATCGAGCGTTGTATGTAGGTACTTTTTTTTAAAAATTTTATTTGTTTTTGCTATGAAATATATTTACTTACACAATTTTTCCAAAATGTTATTTCCACTTAACTCAAAAGACAAAACAGACTCACGAGTTTGTTTCATACATTTTCCCGCATTTTTCTTACCGACGAACTGCTGAGATACCACAACCATACTCTATATTTGCAATCCGAACAATGCTTCTTATCTTTACTTACATCTTTTTACTACCAAAAAAACACGAAAGAAACCAAGACTTAGGATGATACCAAGACCGATACCGAGACCGAGACGAGATCGCACATTAAAATTTTCTCGAGAAAAAGGCGAGACCAAGGCCGAGACGAGACTTGGTTAATAAGTCATATTTAAGTTTTAAATTAAAAAATATCTATATCACCAAAATCTTTAGTTTTTCTTTCCCATACACGCTTGCCACCTAAACAGATGCGTACATATATGTAAAATTTAGAATTGCAACTATTATAGGACATCACACATTTCATTTCCACCTGCCAATCGGATTATTGTAATTTCTACAAAACTTTGGACTTACCAACATTTGCAATTGCCATAAAAGTTTTCCTGTTCTCCCAACACAACATTATACAACATATATGTACCTACCTTGTGCTCTCGCCTTCGGATTCCATTCCAACACAAGCACACACTGCCTACATTCGAACACAAACACGAAGAAGCAAAACAAAATACAGCATCCAGATTCCCCACCGCGCCGCACCAAAACTCAGCAAAAACAAATGTGTTAGTCGAACTATTTAAGTCATAAATTAAAAAATAAAATATTCCATCCACCCAATCAATAGATGGAACACAAAAGCTGTCCATCAGCTCTTATCCTTGTGCCACATCGACATCTCTCACCTTATATCGCGCACAAAGACCAGTGAGCGGCGATGGCGATGGCGATGTCGATGCATGGCAATGGCAATGGCGAACCCAATTTCGATTCTGAAAATTCAAACCGGGTGTGTGTAAACTCCAACTTGATTTCATTTAGCCCTCTCTTCCTTTTTGGTATGAATACAGTTCACGATTTAAGTGAAATTCTAGATAACGAACAGTGCTGCGCCCACAAAAAGATTGTTCGTGGAAAGTTTTCGTCCCTTCCTGACCACCTCCGCTGCATCGTCGACAACGCCACCCATGCGGCCCACATGTGTAAAACCAGTGCCCTGACGAACATATCCTTTCAATAGGACGACAGCCGGACAGGCAAAGCTTGTATCGACGATGACGACGACGATAAAAAAAAACACCTCCTCCACGAACCGGGAAAATAAATCTCATCCCGGATGCTTCTCGATTTTTCCTCTCTGCATGAGTGAAGCCCCCTTGTTTTCAATTCATCTCTAACCAGGACGAAGGACAATCGCTACAATCCACTGCTGGTGTTTTATTTTTTTATTTTTCGTCCTGTTTCCAAAAGTTGTAAAATGAGAACTGCGGCTGCTGTTGAGTTGCTAGAGCTAGGTGATATATGAAAATCAAATTTTGGTCAAGCCATAGAGACTATTTTGATGGCGAAGTGGGGAATGAATCATTGGGGCGTTGAATTCCGCATATACCTAGGTACATATACAAATGGAGAATCAAACATCAGTTCAGCACAGACGACGACTACGGGACATTGAATCAATTCAAGCGAAATCAAACCAGCCAGCACCAGCCAGCGATCAGTTTGAAGAATAGAGAAAAGTAGAGCCAAATCACAATATGCAGACCGCAAAGACCATGAAGACTTTCCAAACATTATATAGGTAACTTCATGTATATATCTACAGTTCAGACTTCAGATTTCACCACATGTCTATACCGAACCGAATCGTCAATGCATAAGCATTATCGTGCTTGGCTCTTGGTAGCATAGATGGACATAACCACCTCTGTTTTCTATGGGCAAAAATTAGAGGAATGGCCACAGTTGCAATTTGTACAAAATTACACAAACATGGTTAAAGTGGTGGATTGATTTTAATTAGCATACGCCTCAGTGCTAGGGTGTGTTTTGCATCATTCTCTTCCTTGCCCTCTTTCATCTTTACCATCCCAACCACTCAATCGCTCTACAATACCAGGTAGGCTACGTAGGTATAGCAATGGGTTTCTTGTTTGGTGATTTCCAAGAATTACTAGATGCATAGTGAAGGCCAATTAAATAGACACATGCAGGCGAAAAAAAATGTGCAATTAAAAAAATCTTAAAGCAACTTCATCCGTTTTTTAATGGTAGAACATTTAACACTTACAAAAACCTAAGGTCTCTTCAAAATCGAAAAAATTCAGTCTCGTCTCGCCTTTTTCTGGTGAATATTTAATCTGCAGTCTCGTCTCGTTCTCGGTATCGGTTTCATTCGTGTTTTTTTTTAACACGAAAAAAATAGGCTGCAATGTAACGTTGAAGAGCGTATTGCAAAGATAAAATTTTAATTTTGTACAGGTTTCTTAATCCATTTAAATCGGAGCCAATCTTTATTCGATTTTGCCAGTTTATGGCTTGACATGCAGGCAAAGAACTATTTTTTGAACTTTGGATAATATTTTTTTCCAAATTTCACCTGAAAGGTCAATTTTTTCTGAAGCAAAAAATAAAATCGGAAGAATTTCGAATTTTCTGAGGTAAGATTTGAAACTGTATAGGTTTCTTAATCCATTTTAATCGGAGCTATCCTTCAATGGATTTTGACAGTTCATGACTTGACATGTAGGCAACAAACTATATTTTGACGTTTCGATAATAGTTTTTTCCAAGTATCACCTAAAAGTCTTAAGGTCATCTTTTTCCGGAATGGGGAAACAAAGTCTGAAAAATGAACGATTTCTTGTCCAACGAAATGCATATATAAATCGTACGTCTTCTTTACTGGATTTTCGCAGTGTGCCTATCTGAGTATAACTATGTACATAGCGGTTTAATATTTTAACGATATGAGATATGAGTAGTAAAAAATAATTAAATAAAAAATATTTTTTCCAGCGACAACCGAAACCAAAGCACCGAGATCAGCGAACCCCTTTTTCCATTGAACAATACCAACTAAACTACCTAAAGAACAAATGTTTGTTCTTTCTCATTTCCAATATTGTGATATTCAAATTTATTTAATTGGTCCAACAATCTTCAAGTATTAAAAAAAAATTAAAAAAAAGCTTTATGTAGAAATATGAAGGTTTGAGAGTTAATGAATAGTTAATAAAACATGTCGATTTTGATTGTTCAGTTCTGTCAGTTCAAAAACTTGTCCAGGTTTGGAAAAAGTGTTACAAAGAGCTAGAGCCCGTCTTCCATGTTGAATCGACAAAAGAAATAAAAAAAATTATGGGAGGTGATCTACTGCTTGCAGATTATTCAAGATGGAAAAATTTATAAAAAAAATACTTTAAAGTGTAAAAAAATGTACGACTGGATCGCATTCGTACTTGCTCTTATATCCGATTGCGTCGTAAAGAGAAGATTCTCAGTAGAAAGAAACGGCTGACTACATTTTTAAAGTCGTTTGTTTGCTGAACTTTTTCTGAAAAAAAAAAAAAAAATTGGTATGGAAGTATTAAATTAAAAACAAAATTTCCAAAAAAAAATAAACCCCCTCTTTTGGAAATAATGCATTTTCAAACAAACGATATAATTTGTTTTTTTTCAAAAATCCAAAATAATATTTTGCAAACATTTTGGTATGCAATATTATTAAGAATTTAAAGAACCTCCTGTATAATCATTTGAATCGAAATCCACTTAGCCGTTAATAATATAGAGTCGAAAAAATGGTTCCTTTAATAACATCTTATGAAAACATTTTTTTAAACCAAAATGTAGACTATTCCTATAATATAGTACTTTTTTATCTTATTTACCATTTTTGGTACAAAAAATTGGTTGACAGGCCAATAATGTTAAAAAATAAGTGTTTAAAAAAAAACGAGCCAATCACTTCAGCGGTTCAGGAAGTAGAACGCATTTACACTATTCATCCAAATAATGTTGAATGCTTCAATTTGCGATTGCTTTTGGTTAATGTTTGTGAATCAACTTCATTTCGTCATTTGAGAACAGTTGACGGCGATTTGTGCGAGACATATCGCGAAGCATGTCAGCGACTGCAATTGTTGGAAGATGCTATGCATTGGGACTCTACGCATCATGACGCGTCGATTTCATCTTCTACTCATCAAATCCGTGTTTTATTTGGCATCATAATATCAACCTGTCTGCCATAAAATCCCCAAGCATTGTGGAACAAATACAAAAATTACATGGCCGAAGATGTTATACTTATGGCGCGAAATCGAACATCGAATACAGATTTGGTGCCAACATTGGACATGTTCAATGAGGCTTTGATATTAGTTGAAGACCCTTGTCTCATGATTGTAAAAAAAGCGTCAGTACATCTTGGCATAACAGCGCCAATCGCCTAATGGATGACATGTTTGATCGTGAATTGCAACGCGAGCAAAATTTCGAACCCGTTGAAATGCGAGAATTTGTGCAATCGAACATTACTAAATTGAATGCTGAGCAAAAACGTGCATACGATAAAATTATGCAACAACTTGCCAATAATACTGGCGGATTGTACTTTTTGGACGCGCCCGCCGGTACAAGGAAAACGTTTTCGATTTCGTTGATTTTGGCAACAATTCGATCGGAACGAAAAATAGCGTTGGCCCTTGCATCGTCCGGAATTGCAGCCACGTTATTGGATGGCGGCCGTACAGCTCACTCAGTGTTAAAGTTGCCGTTGAATATACGAGTGGTATAAACTCCAACATGCAATATTTCGAGAAACTCTGGAATAGCAAAATTCCTACGGCAGACCGAAATGATTCTATGGGGTGAATGTCCGATGAGCAACAAACAATCATTGGAAGCATTAAATAGAACTATGCAAGACTTACGTCAGAATCGTCTACTCTTCGGTGAAGCCTTGATATTGCTGTCCGGTGATTTTCGTCAAACATTGCCAGTCATTCCACTATGAACTTCAGCCGACGAAATAAATGCATGTTTGAAATTATCGATTTTGTGGCAGCATGTTCAAAAACACATTTTTACTATCAACATGCGTGTAGAATTGCAAAATGAACGATCTGCGAATGAGTTTTCCAAGCAATTTCTACTGATTGGAGAAGGAAAAATACCATCTGAAGCTGCCTCTTATTTTATCACACTGCCAAACAATTTTTGTACAATTTTGCGCTACTGATTTTTTTTTTTTTAATAATCTACACACGCTCAAGGGATTATACTACCGTTTAAATGTTTCAACACAGCGCGGGCGTGATGTTAAGGAAGAGAAAGAATGATAGGAATGATGTGTGGCGCGATATTCGGAGACTGTAGGTGGTTGTTGTCTCAGATTTTATCTCCAGGGATGGCGGCTGAACTAATGCAGAGAAATTTCCATGTCTTATTTATCTATGTCCCTTATAATTCGCATTCACTTTTTGTTTTTTTATTTTTGTCATATTTTATCGGTATACTAGTTTTACTCAATCACATGTTGTTAGTTCTATGCCTAAACAGCATGTAATGTGTAAACCAGAAACTCATTGTATGACATTTATTTTTAGAATTGGTTTTTTTAATTGAAAAACTAAGAGGACATAAGCTATGGCAGGGATCGAACCTGTGACCACGAGGTTGACAGGCGAGCACAGAACAATCGCGCCACGGCCACCCCCTTATTGACAGTGTATTTCCAAACATTATTCAAAATTTTCGGTGGCAGGATTGTTTAATAAAACGTGCAATATTGGCACCAACAAATGTACACGTCAATGAAATCAATTCCGAATTTCAAGAGAAATTGCCAGGGGAAGCCACAACGTACAAATCTGTCGATAGAGTAATGAATGACTATAGGTGGTGAATTATCCGATTGAATTTTTGAATTCTTTGGAACCACCTCGTTTGCCATCGCATCGCTTGGTTCTCAAAGTTGGGTCTTCAATTATACTTCTACGAAATATCAAACCACCAACGTGTCCAATTTAATCGAAGCCGATATAATAAGCGGTAAGTCCGCAGGTGAAGAGGTGACCATACCACGCATTCCTATGATACCAACAGACATGCCATTCGAGTTCAAGCGTCTCCAATTTCCAGCAGTGGCGGATTAACCTTGTCGGCGCCCTGAGGCACGCTCAGTGCTTCAGTGCCTGAATGCGGCGGAAGTATTTTCGAAATATGTCACATGTCATTGTTTTTAATAAATTTGATAGAATTTTTGTAAGCAAAAATGCACTACTAAGTGTTTAATATACTTGTGTGGCGAAAATATATTTTCCTTTATAATTCAAAGAAGAACGTAAGTTTTAAAACCAGGAACCCGTCAAATATTTTGTATAACGCAAAGGGGTATTGCGTATAGACTTTTGTAATTAATTTAATAATTTTGTCCTTAAATTAAATGGTGTATGTCTTAATGCCTTTTATTGTTTTCTCCTAGAGCTTTGGGGGCTCATGACCTCGTGCTTGCGCATTACATAGTGGTTTATATATTTGTTGCTGAAAAGACAAATAGTTATATGTCTTTGGTAGTATTATATTGCAAATGGCATTGGTATATAACTTATCTTGTAAAAAAATACAAGAACTTGTTGAGTGGAACATGAATTTGGTGTGGGAGTAGATAATTTATCTTAGTTAGTCCCTAAAGTAAGTGTAGGAAGAAATTTCAGTTCCGAACAATTTCTCTGCATTAAAAATGACAAATCATTTTTTTATATAAATCTTAAGAATTTATTATTTTTATTTAAACAATGGTCCTATATGCGCAGGGGGCGAATGGAGGAGAAGATTCAATCGAGAATTGTACGAGCTGTACCAAGATGTGGATGTAGTCCAAAGAGCCAAAACGCGTCGACTACACTGACTCGGCCACATCGAGCGAATGGACAACAACGCTCCAGCCAAGAAAATCTTCGAATCCCAGCCCCCAGGTTCGAGACGACCAGGAAGACCGAACCTTCGCTACAGGGACCAAGCGGTTACACACGCAAGAGTGCTTGGTCTCGACGATTAGAGGGAGCGTGCGAGGGACTGCAACCGATGGAAGACTGCAACATGTCAGGCAGCGACCCCCCATGGATCGGGAGCCGGATAACAACAACAACAATAGTTATTTAACTTTCTTACCTATTTCAGTATAAAACATTCAGCCCAATTCTAAATACTCCCCGGGAAAATTACTTTCTGGGAGATGTGTTCTCCCGAGAGTAGTATTCTCCAATTATGAATTCCCCGGGATACTATTTTTCCTTTCGAAAGCGGGAAACAGAATTCTGAATGTTTGACCTAATATTATATTATATTAATATTAAAAATATATATTATATTATATTAAAATTAAAAAAAAAACTAAATGAAAAAAATAATTTATTATCCAATGTGAAAGTTAAAAGTGAAATAAATAAAGTGAAAAATTAAATAAATATAATAGGTATCCAAAATGTTCAGCATCGCTCTTAGAATTTTGAATGAAGAGCAGTTTGAAGAAAATCGATATCGACAGCCACGATTGTTTAAATACTTGCTGCATGTTCTCACAAGATCCTCTCTAAAGTCCTGCAAATGTTTGAGGAGCAGCTGTGGTCCTGTCCACAATGGATGTGTAAAGTGTATAAAACGACTAAAGAAAAAAGAAAGTTTTGCAGCTTGGATGTTCGTTGTTTTTTATCTCAAAAATAATTATAATTTTATTTGTATTTTAGTTGCCTAAAGTAAGAAACTTAAATTTTTTCTCAATTCTCGAACAAATGTGTCGGAAAAAACGAGCGCCAAAAGTGAAAATGGTCCCTTTTTTAACATTTAGAATATCTACTTCTTACCCGAGTATTTTTACCATGTTCGAAGTTTGTTTAGAATAAGAGAAAGGGAAAAGGGAAACAAATTCTGGGAGTTTTTTTTGTTTGTAATAAGATAGAAGCGAAAAGGAAAATATTTCCCTAGGAATTGTTATTTAGAATTTGGGCTGATTAATTTACCTATACATTAATATTACATTCTGAAAAAAATCTTGGTCACTTTTTTTTCACTATAAAGCCTATAAAGCCTTTGCACTATATAAAAAATATCTTGAGTATTACGCAATTTTTTTTTGTCAATTTTAAGGCCAAATCATGTCCGATCATATTTTAAATCTATCTATGGCGACCGCGTATTGTTCAAAACCGGTTTCTTATCGAAATATGCAGAGACGGAAAATCAGGCCAGAGATTTAAATTTCGTATTTTCAGATACCAAAAATGACGAGTACCCCATTTGAATGACATTAATCTTTTTCTTTGTTTTTTTGCGTAATATTTTTGGTAGATTAAAATAAAATATAGGAGTAATACAAAATTTGCAGCCCCTACAAGTTGCCGCCCTAGGCTCGAGCCTCACGAGGCTAGTGGTTAATACGCCAGTGATTTGTAGCCCGTCTTGCATTTGCTATTACCATCACCAAATCACAAGGTCAAACACTTGAAATATGCGGACTCAATTTGGAGACTTGCTTTGGAACCTTGCTTCTCACACGGACAATTGTGCGTCGCGTGTTCCAGAGTGGCATCACCGACAAAATTATATATTTACGCCCCAGAAGGCAACAAAACAAAAAATGCTGTTTACCAGCATATTTTGTAAATGACAATAAATTTTCACTTTTTAAGTTTTTGAATACTAAAATCTTTTTCGTTTCATGTTTATGTTCAAAATTAGCATTTTTGTAGTTGAATGGCATTTTCTTAAACTTCCATGAAGACAAACTTCGTTTTTAAACAACAAAATGCTAAGATATTTATAAATTTAGAAAACTTTATGTATGATTTTTCAAATTTCAATTAAAAATCGAACCGTTGTTTTTTTAAATCGCTATCTTGAATAAAACTCACGGTCCTCCAGTTCTACGAATTCGAACTTTATATATTTTTGGTTTTCTAAAAAGCTCAAAAGTTTCAAAATTATTATAATCTTCTTCTTCAGAAAACATTTTTCTTTAATTTTTTCATGAAGCATTTTGTTCTGTTTAAAGTTAGACGACCTATTTATGTCATTAAAATTATCAAATAGTGGACCATTATTTCAAAACCCATTTTTATAGTCGACTCCCATTTTAAAACTAATTTAGAATAGGGTTTAAATGCCTAAAATGTTGCCCTATTTATTTTACTCAGACAAAATAGTTGAATGACATGGCCTTTAAATATTAAATATCATAAGAATACCATTGAGGCATCATCCGATTCGATGTCGTTGTTTGAGGTATGCATCAATTCCTTTTGCAAAATGTAAACAAATGCTTAGTTTTGATTATATATTTAGATAATAATAACATTTTCCATTACCTGTTCCTGCGAAGACGGTTTTCAGCAGTATTTTGCAGAGTTTTGTTGCTTACTGTGCAGTGAGTTTAGTATTTATTATTGGTTTTCACCAAGACATAGACTAGATCTTCAACTTCAAAGGCTTTAGGTCGGCCAGACATCTTAATAACACCCACGCGCTTTAAGCTTTTATATTTAAGGAAAATTGTATGATTTATTCCTTGAAACTTTAATTTTATGGAAAAGATTAAAATTACCTGTCTATCATTCAAGCAAACATTTTCGGAATGATCTTATTTGTACGATTTAAGATGTCAAAGTTATTGTTTACATTGTCGACTTATTGTCTACATTGTTGGAATATTGTCTACATTGTCGACCGATTATCTACGTTGAAATGTAGGCAATTAAAGTCGACAAGTAGAAGAACAACACTGAATTCAAAGTCCCTAGACAATTATTTTAGCAAAGTGGTAATCTCCCTAACAGAAACTCGGAATATTATAACTTACGCGTAAATGAGCAAGCATTGGTCAATGTTCCAATCGCTCACAGAACCAAATTTTCGCATTTGTATTTAATTACAGCCCATAAATGCTTCAATAAACTACCATAATGAAAACTTATATCTACAAATTTTTTCTTAAAAAAAGTTAAAAATTGGCTATCTACTGTCGAAATTGCTAATATTGAATCTATCTTTCGATATGTGCGTAAATTTTATAAGTTTAATTTTTGATTCTTCAATTCTTTTGATTGATTTAAAAAAATATATTAATTACTTAATAAATGATATCTACCCCACATCAATTTGTTTGAAATTTTATAATGTTTTAAAAACATAATGTAACATTCAATACTAACTTTAACTAGTTACAGAATGTTTGCTATTATTCCTCCCAAAAAATGTACTTATAATATTGTGGTATTTTTGATTTGATTATAGTTATTTTGTACTTATTTGTCTAAGATCGAATGAATAAAAATGTAAATGAAAATGAAATGAAATTTTGATAAACAAAATCGGTGCACTATTTGAGGTATATTCTATATTTTGGTTAAAAACAATGTTTTCATAAAATGATAATTTTTTTACGATGACATTGAACGATATTTTTTATATTAACGACTTTCTCATTAACGGCTCAACGGCTTTCGATAAAAATGTTTATGTAGGAAGTTTTGTGGATCTCCCAGAATTTTACGAAGCTTGACGCATTTTCAATGATTTTTTTAGCAGAATTAAAAGTGTATGAAATGAACAAGGGTTTTGTTAGAAAAAAACTAAACCTAAACTCAAATCCATTCTCAGAATTTTTCCAACCTGAGTATGGTTTAAGTAAGGGATGGAATCATCAACTATCAAATTAAGGACCAAGTGTGTCATTTTGGGAGTAGAATAAATGTGGAATTTTCCGTCAAATAAAAAATAAGTGCAAGAAATAAAATTAATTCAACCTTATTTCAATTTATATATTTCGATTGTAAATCAAATCTCTAATTAGATAGGTCGTAAAGCGTCGACGGTTGGGATCACAAATATGCCATACTAAGATCGGAAACCTTCGTACGTTTCACCCCCTAAAACCCATTTGTTAACATTGTTGGATTTGTACCTTTGAAACTCTCCATGAATAGATGTGAAATCGAAAAACAAAACAAAATCAAATTACTAGGGCTGTGGTGTCTATGTGTCTATAGGAAGAGGAACAGAAAAGATTCTTGTGTGCGTGTTTATCAATGTGGCTATTGGAAGAGGAATGAAAAAGTTACTTATGTGCGTGTTTCAGCTTGTAGGCAAATGTAAAAAAAAGCAGAGGTTTCGGGTCTTTATGTTATTAGTTTATGGTTGGGATGCGAGTGCCTGTCGATCTTCTGTATTCTTCGTTCTCCTTCTTTTCTCCTCGTGCGTCATATCGTTGGTATGGTGAGTTAATAGGGTGATCCTACAAATTTGACCATCCTGGCTCCTTCCTACGTCCTCGGGAATGGTATGATTTTTTCGGCTTAGTAGATTCTTCATTTTAGTAGATCATTCGTCATTTTGATTTGACATCATCATAGTTCGTCTTAGTGTTTCGTCGCCACAAAATGTTTCCGCCGTAGCTAGATTCATCATCGAAAACTTATTATTTTCATCTGAGCAGGGCGTATCGTCTTGACGTTTTTTCGTTGTAGCAGGAATTATCGTTTTAGCAGTTTTCATCGTCTTGGGAGTTCGCTTCATTTTCACTTTCAGAGCTGTCGTCTTCACTTTCATTATTTGTCCTCAGCTTCATGTAATCAGCACTCGTAGTCATTGTATGGGGACCCTCTTGAACCCCAACTTTGCGTACTTTATAACGGTTGTTAGGCGAATTCTTAGTTACCCGGTATGGACCTATAAATTTGTAAAGAAGTTTATTATTAGTGGTGAACTGAGTGCGTTTTATTGCTACTAGATCATCAATACGATATTTTGAAGCTTCTTTTCTATTTTTGTGAAATGATATACAGTTTTCGTTTTGAACTCTATCAATATTATGCCGCGAATCTTCCCTAATTTGGTCTCGTTCTACCTCAAAAGCCTTGTGCTAAATTATTGTCGTATTAAGATTTCATTTTTAACCCTACTAAAACTTCAAAAGGACTTCGTTTTATACTCCGTTGATATGTTGAATTTAACAGCATCTGTAGCTTAGTGGTATAGCGAAACCATTTACTTGGGTCGTAAATGCATAGTTTGCTAAGAACTGAAATAATAATCCGATTGATGCTTTCGATTTGTCCGTTTGCCCGAGAGACACCAGTTGTTATAAGAAGGTGCTGAATACCCTATTTCTCACAATATTCCTTAAAGCTGTTTGATGTGAAGGCTGAGCCACGATCGGATATGATTCTGGACGGGTTTCCAAAAACTACTTTCTGAATCTCAAGCTTTGCGATAACTTCTGATGCTGAAGTAGACTTGCACGGGTAAGTCCAAACAAATTTCGAAAACGCGTCCACAATAAAGAATATGTAGCAATATCTTTTGCTTGGGCGATAATGGCCCTAGGTGGTCAACGTGATATGTATCTAATGGTAACTCATTTTTGGGAAACGGATTTTGGCGGCCTTCTTAATTTCCGGATTTTCTTTCGTTAAGAATGCAACGAATGCAGCTCATTCTCACTTGGTTAATTTTAGATCTTATTTTAGGGATAAAATAATCTTTTCTCAAATGCTCTTCAAGTTTTCTGGTGGCCTTCTTCATGCGCCTGGCGTATAATTTCTCTTGATATGTTATTTGGGACGTACAGTAACTTGTTCCCTTTTCCATCATCTTTGTAGAGAAGATCGTGTTCCACAAAAAAGTTTTCATACGACTGGGTCAGTAAGATCTGCTTTATAGCTTTTGTATGATCATCTTTTTCTTGGGCCATTTTTAATCGATGGAGAAATTCGCTACTTATCGTCATGCACTCTGGGTTTCGACTAATGCATCGACATGTTTCATAAGGATTCCAGGACGATGTTCTATAGTGTATTCGCAATATTGTAATGCTAATGCCCATTCAGCGATTCTATGTAGAATTTTCTTCATCTCCATTTTTGCCTTGAATGTTGCGCAGTCCGTGACGATTTTAAATTTTAATCCAATCAAATAAACTTTGAGTTTCTTCAAAGCATTGACAATAGCGAGGACTTCCAGATGATAGCTAGAGTAGCGTTCTTCGGTTGGTTTTGTTTTTCTGCTGTAGAAGTATACAGGATGAAATTTTCCATCATCAGTAATAAAACAGCGCCGTAGCCCCATTTGGAAGCATCTGTATGCAATTCTGTCTCTGCCTCTTGGACTTGCATTACCGCGTCTGATATCACAAAGCCGTTTGTTTTCGAAACACATTTGTCAATTCTAACTTCTTGCCTCAAAACACACCAATGCTTCAATAGATTTAAAAGAAAGTCCTCGAATAACCATTTCTGTCTGCTGTATAGGAGGAGCTCCCATCTTAATATACGCATCGCTTCGAATAATAGTGATATCGTTGCCTGCATCAATCAATCCCTCCACTGCAAAACCATTTACAAAAATAGGTTTCATTGCGCTTGAGCAAGGCGCTTTAATTGAGATTGCTCTTTTCTCATGCGAATTCTCTTTTGAGCGGCTCATTGACTTATGCCCAAACTCATTTGCAATGGAAGCATTTTGGATTCTTTTCATTACATGAGCTACTCTTATGTCCTCTACGCCCACAATTAAAGCATGGTCCTAGTGAATTTTTATCTGTAAATGCTCACTTTTTTGTACTACTACTTAAGCTTTCGTTATATTTTTCGTACATAGCTATCTTTTGTTTGAACTGCTAAAGAGCTAAAGCGCCAAAAAGAATAACCTTATTCAGTGGCGTGTCGTAAATACCATCGATGACATATGAAATTGTAGAAACATCGTCTAACCTTCCCTTTGACCTTAACTCTCTCATCGCCAGTAAATAATCATAGACGATTTCATATTTTCGCTGCTTTCTTTAACCCAACCTCTTATGAATATCAGCAATTGATGTTCTATCTGAGAATTCTTTGAACAAAAAATCTTTTAAGCCTGCCCCCGTGGTTATATTAGGTTTAGCCTCCAGAGCCATTTTCGCGGAGCCTTTAAGTAATCTTTTTGCAAACTTTTCGAAATCTAACCACTTCATATTTACAGATGACTTCTCTACGTCTTCAATCCAGTTTGCAACATCATACTTGTCACTACCGTTATTCTCTGACACTACTGCGACTACACCCTTCAAGCAAGCGACTCCGTTTTGGATCCGAAACCACTTCTAAACGGATCCAACAACGGATCCGAAACGATTCCAAATCGGATCAAATTAGTATGGAAATTAGAATCACCACGGAGCCATTATGTGAATGTATTGTGAGAGAAAAGAGAGATAGTCTTATACTTCACCATACTCAGCGGAAACAGAACCTAAATGGAATCCAACAAAAATGAACTAATCTAATAAGAAATATGGTCTTTTACAAATATTAAACACGTCTTTATTTATTTTACAATAATCCCATTTTTTCATTTTAAAGTATTATTTTATAAATTCTTTACACGTATTATTATGTATTTTAGTTTTCCTTGAAGACAAAAAATTCTTTGTTGCTTGTTTACTCTGCAAAATTGAAGTAACAGAGTTTCTCTCCATTTCTAGTCCACAAAAAAAAACTCCCCAGTCCCCACTCTAATATCGTACACATAAAATTTGTTAAAGTGTGTGAGACACTCAGTTCTTTTGGATTCCAAAGTGATTCCTAAGTGAACCGAGAAATTCGGGTCCGTGATTTTGCTTGAAGGGCATCTTCAAACGTCTTATTGGATACCTTTAAGTCGAGCTATTTCTTCTTCCATAGATGTTCTCAGAATCGACATCTCTAACCTCATTTGAGCTTCCCTCTCTTTTTCCCTCACCTGGCATTCCCAACACAATAGATCCATTGTCTTCTGTGCTTCAAATTCTAATTTTTCTTTCCCAAGATTCCAACTTTCTGTGTTCAATGATTCATCCATACCTACGATCTAATTCTCGCAAAACTTCAGAAAAATCTGCTGGTGAACTCTTTATTCCCATACTATTTTTCTTAGGTCCCTTTTTAAGAATAGTAATAAATAAGTTTTATTGTTACATTCGTGGCTTGTCACTACAAAACCTGTTAAAAAACGTATAGACGAAATAGTACTTTGTTTTCTTGGTATAACTGCTTGTTCTGTGTGTGCTTTTGATGACGCCTACAGCTGCTACTTCACTTGCTCTCAGCCTCCTTACTTAACTGCATGAACAAAAAAGAAATCTGGATCAGTACTTTTTTAGTTTTTTTTTAAATTTTCCTCTTTTTTTTCTTAGCTTTTAGATTTTATGAAATGGCGATCCCGGTTGAGCCAATAAGATTTTTGGGATTTTCCGTCAAATAAAAAATAAGTGCAAGAAATAAAATTAATTCGACTTTATTTCAATTTATACATTTCGATTGTAACTCAAAGCTCTAATTCGATAGGTCGACGGTTGGGATGCGAGTGCCTGTCGGTCTTCTGTATTCTTCGTTCTTCTTCTTTTCTCCTCGTTCCTCATATCGTTGGTGAGGTGAGTTAATAGGGTGATCCTACATAAATAAAAACATATTAAATAATTTATAGAACTTATTAAACTATATTTTCCTCCAGTAGCTCAGTCAGACAGCGCTTTCTTACAAACGGTCCTTAATAATGCCAATGAATGTGTTAAACTTTGGTGTTGATGTTGAACTTTGTATGGAAAAAAAAATTGATTAAATTCTGTTCCCCCACCCATACAGAAATAGAAGAACATTTCTACCACCAGAAGACAAGTTTAAATTATTGCATTTGCAATTTTTTTTTTATAAACTTCTTGCAATTCTATGAGTATATGAGTTTACCATAAGTCTGACTCTATTTAACGACGACGCCGACAAGGACGTGCAACAATGTCGCAGCGATTTCTTTTTTTTTCTGTATTTTTTTAGTGACACGTTTTAACACTTCTTGCACATTTGAGCAAACGTTACACTTTTCATGTGCAGGGCTTGCAACATACTTTCTGAAACGACACGTGCATACGAGTTCTTGGAATTCTTGGAAATTTGCGGTTTTATAGGTACTGAACATTGAATGTAAGGAATTTAGGCGGACTGAGTGGTATATGGCTGATATGATGTCATGTGTTTTTATTTGTCTTCTTTTGTGTTATGTACTGTTTGGTAAATTGACATTTTTTGCTTTATTTAAGTTGTAGCAGTATGAAATGTTTAAACTTTGAAGTATTACATTTGTATTTTAAAAGAGTGTCATTGTTGATTTAAAATATATAAATTGCTTCTAAATTCTTGGGTGTTATGTATGTGTAGGTTTTTCATTGCAATGTTTATCTATCTCCTTATAAAATCGAGAATGTAGCTTTTAAATAAGACATGTTGGTACCTATTTTTTTTAGTTAGATCATAAGTTTATTAAGTGAGTTATAATGTCAGAGTAGAACAGAAGTAATCAGATCAAAGCGCACGGTAGTGCTCAGCCAACTTCTGGCACTACAC
The DNA here is from genome assembly GCA_910595825.1 of Philhelius pedissequus. Lineage (NCBI taxonomy): Eukaryota > Metazoa > Arthropoda > Insecta > Diptera > Syrphidae > Philhelius > Philhelius pedissequus. The sequence goes on along the minus strand of OU343161.1, from coordinate 50,745,432 downwards.
CTTTTTTACAGGAGCAAACTCAGGCGATTTTCGACCCCCCTCTAACTGCAGTACCAATTAAGTCAGGAACTTCGCAGCATTTGCTAAGCTCACCAGGCTTAGGCTACTCACTAAATTTCAATTCTTAAGCTTTAGTGGTTCCCGAGATATAAGACTGCAAAAAGCGTAAAAACCGTAACTGACTGACTCACTCACTGACAGATCATCAAAATTATGGAGCACTTTCCGACATTGTAGAATCTTGCAATTTCGCACAACGGTATGCCTTGTGCTGTATACAAAGCAAAAAATCGAAAATTGAAGATTTTCAATTCAGGGGGCGTGGTACCCGCCCATTCTCATGGAATTGATATAAATTATTTCAAGCACTTCTGATTGTCGTAGATTAACGAAATTGGGTAAAGCGGTAGGGCTTAAAGCGCAGGAAACTTTAAAATTTTAAAATCTAATATTTTTTATTCAGGGGCGTGGTGTCCACCCATTTTCATCGATTTCATATAAATTATTTGGAGCACTTCCGACCGTCATAGAATGATAAGCTTTGGTAAAGCGTTTAGCTTTCATGCAAACAAAGGGAAAATTAAACAAATTGAGATCTTACATTGAGTAAGCGTGGCGACCACCCATTTTCAGCGAATTATTATTAAATAATATTGAGAGCTCTTCCGATTGGTGCAGGATTATAAAATTTGGTAGAGCGTTCAGCTTTCAAGTGTATGCAAAGTTGAAATTATGAAATTTTTCATGCAGTGGCGTTTTATCCACCCACTTCTTATCAATTATTATCATTTCTATGGACCACTGCTTCTAACTTATGAAAATTGATAGAGTGGTAGGACTTGTAGTGCATACAAAAGGCATAAATTAAAAACGTATGTTGTCTTATGAGGCATCCATTGGGCGTTTATTCCACCCACATTTCATGATAAAAAGAATCTTTGCAAAAAGTAGTGAAATCACAGCATAAATGTTAAAAAAAAGTAGCCATGTTCTTCTATATACAAAAACCTTTGCGTAACAAGTCAGTTCTGAAAAGTAATGAGATCTAAAAGTACGCCAAGTTCTAAGTTTATTAATGTTAAATTCTTATATATAAAGAACAATCCAAATTATGTTTGTTCGCTATCTTCTTTTTCTCGGCTCGATCGATTTGAATGTAATTTTCAGGAGATCTTAGGACATGTTTGGAGAGTGCATATAAGAAATCTGTTTACTGTCTGAAGTCTTGAACCGGAGTTATGACCAAAAATGCATTCACATGTTTGTTTATTGCTTCATTTTAGTTTATCTCTGTTGCCGCATGTATGTACGCACACACCTACAGCATTTGATTCCCATTAAATGGAGTTTGATATTTTGCTTTGCCGAGATGTCTAGAATGTTCCAAGGATCTTTTGGACGACTTAAAGGTGGAAAATTCGTTGTGAAGCTTTGGAAAATTTGGGTTAATTGTGAAATTCATTGTGATAGAGGACGTTTTGCGCGCATTTTAGTTGGAGAAGTTTAAGAGATTTAAGTATTAGATGACTCTGTGCTGCGATCAATGCCACAAACCGATAGATTGCGTTATATATTGACTTAGGCTGTGAGCGATTTGACAGGTGTCCTTTTCATATTATAATTTTCTATTCAGAAAATGTGCTATTTTTCTTGATGAAATTGATTCGAGTTTTTCGTATTATTACACTGATTCCATTCTAATCTTAGACGACGTACCTACACGTCTTGCAATAATTAATCAGAATGTCCGTAATAATCAAACGCAAGAGGTACGTACAGACGAAATAAATGGAGAAGTGCAGCTTCAAACTGCACTATCACGGCCACAAATTGGAGAAAAAGTTATTAGTAGAAGAAAAGTGGTGAATGTAGACTTCATTCGCGCTGCTTTGGAATACGATTCCGCATTCGCATTTAATTTCTGGATGCTCACGGTGGGACATGCAAGAAATTCGTTATTTAATCGATTCAAGAACAATTCTGCCAAGATCTCTTTCGTTGCCTGTTGAATCTTATGGCATCTATGGCATTGCTGTTTGAAGGCGGTCGAATTACGCATTCCGCTTTGAAGCTGGCGATGAATTTTCTCACAGTTGACAAGCCAATAATGCACAATGACCAAGAATTCAGTGGCAGGGAAATTGATGCGAGAATGCAAAATCATAATTTCGGATGAATACACGCTGACTCATAAACGAACTTTAGTCGCAGATGACCTAACAATGAAGGCTTACAAGGTGATTCGAGATGATTTGGTGGGGATATTATATTGCTTAGCGGAGATTTTCGTCAAACGCTTCCCGTCATCCCAAAATCTACTGCTGCCGATGAATTTAATGCATACTTGAAATCGTCGTTTTGTGCGGGCATGTCAAGAAGTTGAAATTGATTACAAATATGGGCCGCATTGCAGAGCGACCCAACGGCTGCTGAATTCTCAAGAAAACAGCTAGCGCTTGGCAATGGCCAAATTTCTGTTAATGTCTCCACTGGATTGATATCATTCCCGGCAATTTTTGCGGTTTACCAACGTCGAAGGAGAAACTCTTCACCAAAGTAAAGTGTGTCCTGGCATTACAAAAAATTATAAAAATCTCCATTGGATATGTGAAAAAGGACGTCGTCGATAGCTTGGTAAACGGTCTTTGTTGTTTGTGTTTGCGCCGTAAAACAAATCGAAAAACATTGTTTATCATATCACTCTCTCCTTATTCTTATTCACTTCAAATAAATCACATTGAAATTTGAACTATCTGTGCTTTATTGTAGCTCTGCAGTTCATTTGAAGGCGTTAAATTGAGGCGAGACGAAGTTCGCCTGGTCCGCTAGTATAAAATATTTTAAGTAGATTAATATGGAAGAACCTCAAAATTATCAGAGAAATCTGGTATTTTGTGATTACTGACTTAAATTGTGTTTGGTTACTTGGCAAGTTTTCCTTTATTTCCTAATTCTTCAATTGTGAAATGAAAACTTGCCAAGTAAACCAACAGAATTTAAGTCAGTAATCACAACATGCCAGTATTCTCTGATAATTTTGAGGTTACATATTACTTTACTGAAAATATTTTATATTTAATATTAATAAACTTAGAACTTGGCGTACTTTTAGATCTCACTACTTTTCACGGCTGACTTATTACGCAAAGGTTTTTGTATATAGAAGAACTTGGCTACTGTTTAAAAATTTATGTTTTTGGTGTGACCTTAATTTAAGTCAGAAGAAGTTAAAATACAAAATGTTCGTTCAGAACTGAAATAAGTTTTTCTTCAAAATCTCCGTCTTTGGCCGAACAAATTATCGCTCAATTGCTTATATTTAACTAATTCTCTATATATTTCCAACATTAATGTTAAATTCAAATGACATTATGGCACAATTATTGACGTCTGAAATATTTTAGCTCTAGCAATAACATAATCACAGATATGTAGTTCACACTTCACACAAATTCTACATTTGGTTGTTTTCGCGATAGTAACACATTTTTTGATCTTGGTTTTCCTTCTAAAATTAATTTTAAAAATATAATAAAATTTTCTTTATTCCAGATTGTTTCTATTTTAAAAAGAATGCTTCCAATAAATAACAATGAGACCCGAAGCCTGAATTGTAGGATCTAACCTAGGACAATTCGTCTGTAACAGCTACATTCCAAACCAGATACGGGCATTAAGCGTCTGATAAATATCAGCGAAATTTTTTACTACAAAAAAAAATTAAGCCCAAATATGATCTGTTTCAGTCAACAGTGCAGCAAGCAGAAGGGGACCCTGGGTCAAAATCAACTCAACGCAACTGACAGTAAATAAAATGCACGAATGGATCGCATGAACTTGTTCTAATGTCCGATCACATCGTACGCAAATGTTTCCTATTAAAAATCTAAATATATTTTTAAAGTCGTTTTTTACTTAATTTTAATATATAATAAATTTCTTTAATTTTTTTTTCTAAACTAAACTCTTCTAAATAAAACTTAATTAATAAACTTAAAAACAAAAGATTAAATCGACTTAATCAAAGAAAAAATAATTCAAAATTCTTAAATAAATACTTAAACTAATTTGAAAAAGTACGCCATTTTATTTCTTGGATTAATTTAAATTTATGAGAAAAAAAATTTAATTTAATTTAATTTAAATTTAAAACGCCAATTCATAGGTATTCAGCAAAAAACATATACCTATAATTTTTGAAAAAAAAAATTAAGTAGCAGTTTTCAAAATATAAATTTTATTGCAAAATATTGACTTAGCCGTCTGTCAAATTTTTAAATTAAGTAAAATTAGAATTATAAGTTATAATATTGGAGGTTTAAAAAATAAGATTGCAGTTTTAGATTTTATTCAATTTATAAATGAGTATGATATTATTTTATTAATTGAAACACATGTAACTGAACAGCATACACAAAATTTTGAATCAAGTTTCGTCGAATACAAACTAAAATGGATACCAGCACTTAAAAATCACCGAAAAGGAAGGGCTAGTGGAGGAATTCTCATGGGTTTTAAACATAATCTTAAAGGCGTCAGTTGCAAATACAAGCAAATAGGAGACACACATTTCATTGAAATGAAAACTGATCGATCCTTAATCTCATCCCTGTATACTTAAATTGCAACAGCTGGGAAAGTGACTTCACTAAGCTTGGAGACATTTTATTTGATATGGACATTAACAATTTAATGCTTATTGGAGATTTCAATGCCCGAACCGGAGCGCTAGAAAGTGAAAGTAAGCTTATAGAAAATAGGAATCGTAGTTCAAAAGATACAACAATTAAAAGAGAAGGTAAAAAAGTTATCGATCTATGTAATTCCTTTGGATTGAGTGTTTGCAATGGTACTGCGGAAGGAGACAAATTAGGTGAGTTCACTTTTATAGGACCACAAGGAAACTCAGTAATCGACTACGCAATGGTGTCAGGAGACTGGAGTGCTATGATGGACGATTTTGAAGTCATAACACAAATACATTCCGATCACCTACCAATCCAACTAACAATCAACCTAAACAGAAACCAGAGGCAACCAGAAGACTCAGTAACTCCGGGAAAATTCAGGTGGAAAAATGTTTTAGCCGAAAGGTACTCACATTGTTTGAATAATAGTCTTCTCCTTCAAGCGACATCATCATCAACATTTTGTATTAGCTTATCGGAGCTGGACAATATTGTCCTTAAGTCTATTCCGGTGCAATGTCAGGTAAACAACAATTGTATCCACTACCACGAAAAATGGTTTGATAATGATTGTATGGTAGCTCGTGGAAAATCGTTTGCTTGGCTAGGATTACTAAGAAGTTTTCCAGAGAATATCTTTTTTAAAGCGCAATAACTTGCAGTTAACAAACAATACAAAGAGCTACTAAGCTATAAACGTCAAACCTACTCAAGAAAACTTGCTCAAGACCTTGCAGACTGCAGAAATGCTGCTGAGTTTTGGACAGTAGTTAGGAAAATTAGTAAAAAGCGTAACAATCAAGTTATTTCACCCATTGAAATCGAAGACCTGGCAAAACACTTCAAAACGTTAACAAAAGACAATTTCTCTTCCACATTCCAATTTGCCAAACCTTTTTATGAGAACGAAGAGTTGGATGCACCTTTTACCTGTGCAGAGGTTCAACTTGTATTGAAAGAGCTCCAAAACAACAAGTCTCCAGGATCGAATGGCATACCTCAAGAGTTCTATAAAATAGACACTTCTATTTTTATAGTGACTCTAACAAAAGCTTTAAACCACGCATACGATTAAGCTTACTTACCGTTCTATTTCAAAGAAGCCATCATTTGCCCAATTTTTAAAAAAGGTCACAAGGAAGATGCTGCCAACTACAGAGGAATATCATTGCTGAATTCATCTATGAAAATTTTTACGAAACTTCTCTGCAAACGGCTTTATGATTGGGTTCATAACAACAACTTACTAAGCGAGTCGCAAGCTGGGTTTCGAAAGAATTACTCGACCGTAGATCAAATCTGTTCGCTTACCAATATAGCTGAAATCTTTATAAAATACAAAAGAAAACTGTACGGCTTTTTCATCGACTTCAAGGCGGCATTCGATACCATAGACAGGAAAGCACTTATGCTAAAGCTGTGTAACAAAGGAGTATCGTAAAAGTTTTTGAACGTTTTGGAAATCCTCTATAACTCAACAACTTCTGCAGTCACTTTTGGATCCAAACAATTCGAAGTGGAAATAGGAATGAGGCAAGGATGTAATCTGAGTCCTTTATTATTTGCTCTATTTATAGATGACTAAGAAGAGGTATTGCAGGGTGGAGCACGTGTTTCAGCGGATCTTTTAATCAAGGTACTAATGTTCGTCGATGATATTGTGATGCTAGCGGAGTCGCCTGGTAGTCTCCAATTGATGATCAATAGATTGTTCGAGTACTGCAACAAATGGAGGCTCCAGGTGAACCTAGAGAAGTCTAAAGTCATGATTTTTCGTAGAGGAGGCGGCCGAAACGGCCGCAGTGAAACCTGGAAATTTGGAGCTCAAAACATCGAAGTCGTAAATGAATACAACTATCTTGGTATGCGGATATCTAGAAACCTGAACTGGCAAAATCATATGATTGATAAGTTGGCCAAATCGAAGCATGCATTAAACGCAACATGGAGGACTGTGGTTCACTGTAAAGATGTTCACTACGAATCCAAATATCGTATTTTTGAAACCACAGCGAAAGCGATCATGTGTTATGCGGCTCAAGTTTGGGGCCATAAGGAGTTCGATGAAGTTGAGCAGCTTCTGCGCTATTTCTTAAAAAGAAGCTTGAAACTACCTAATAGTACTGCGAATCACATACTAATGCTAGAGACAGGTCTACCATCCTTATTTATTTCAACTCTGAAAATACAGATAGACTATATTTTAAAGACTATAGCAATGGATGATAGGAGACTACCAAAGAAAATTACGATGCTTGTGATTCAAAAACAAATATCATGGTTCGAGTCATGGAGAGAACTAGCAGAGTAGTGTGGACATCCACTATTACTCCGAAGCGATAGGATGGAAACGTGGAAAAGCGAACTCTATAGCCTCATATCGTTAGTGGACGAAAGAAAGAGAGAGGACTATACTATGAAAGCCAGAAGTTCATTACACAGGGACATATATGCAAGGCTAAACTATAACCTGTTACGAAATAACTACTTCAGGGCGGAGTATCCAAGCGATCTCATGTCACTGGTTTTAAAAGCAAGGGGGAGATACTTCCTCTGAACTATGTTCCTCATAGGAGTGATTTGGAAGAAATGTGTGGATTATGTAACATTAGAGAACGCGAAAACGTGTTCCATTTCGTGGGAAGATGTCCTGTTTTGGTGGAAACCAGAAGGAGAACACTTGGAAAAAAACTACCTCAGTGAAGAGGAAGTCATAGATGTTTTAAACGGAGTTTTATACTGGGAATCCCTTCACAACTACACCAAGCTAGCACTTAACTACAGAAAACGGATCTTAGAAGAACTTTTTTAATTTTATATTTCAATTTTGTATATTAAACAAAATTAATTAATTAAGTATTAATAATTGTCAACTGACAGACGGCGTAAGCCATGTTTAAAAAATTAATGATACACTAAACTTTTGTAATTTGTATGAAATAAAATCATTTGGAACCTTAACCTTATTGGGCTACCGAATCCTATATATGTGTGAAATTTCGAAAGAATCGATTTATCCATTTATGAGATAGTCGAAAACAAAAAAAAAACGGGCCAATGGATAGTACCGTTTGTAGACATTAAAAAAAAATTCAACCATATTATCGGCCGTCCCAAAAAGCTGCACTGATTTTTTTTTCATCAAAATCGATAGAGCCGTTTCCGACAATATTAGGGATTTAAAGAAATAAATGCTTGTATTCCGCAAAGTAATGTTCTTGGTCCGATCTTGTTCATTTTATACCTCAAGAAGAACATACAGTAACAGCTACATTTGTAGACAACAAGACTAAACTTTGAATATATATAGCTCAAACGAACCTTAAGCAATAGATTCGGAATGGACCAAGTTATGGCGTATTGTTCTTAATGAGTTTAAATAAACTCATGTGGGCCATTGACCTACAGCTACCGTGACCATCCGTCCTGTAAAACCCGGGACGTACAACTGTCCCATATTTTATTTTTTGTTCCGAGTTTGTCCTATGTTACCATATTTTTATATTTTTATTAATAACGTTAAAAATTTTTAACAATTTCGTTTAAATAAGTTTATCAAGTGCGGTTTACTGAGATTTCAATAAATTTTATTTATATAATTTCGCTATTGAAAGAAATGTGAAAAGTGAGATAAAAATACCGCTTCGGTGCAATTGGATTTGGGTAATTTGCGAATCAGTGGAAATTTTAATGATTTTTGTGAGTTAGACGAAACCAAAGATATTTCGAAGGTTTTCATTTCAATATATTTTGGTATGTGATTGCAGATTATTTTCATTTGGGCATTTAGTTATTGATTTCAGCATTTGCAAGTCTAATTTGTGATTTCTTAAGAAGGTAATTGGAAACTCGTTCCATTTTTTCAATGAATATTAATTTTGTTTGGTTTTCGTTTAGTTTATCATGCCACCAGTTAGAAGGTCAAAACTTTCACGTCGCAGTCGTAATGCACAACGTATGATGACTGTTCGTGCAAACAGACGAACACTCAGATCGAAAAGTAGGCAATCAAGCGAACATGTCGCAAATTCGAGAAACATTATCTCATGGACAATGGGCCTTCGTCCAAAGTGGAGACCGGGAGAGAGACAACAACGCAATAGGAATCAGCAAAGCCATCAAATAAATGAAAACGAAGAAGAAGAAACGCAAAAAAAACGTAGTGAATACAGAATTGCAACGAATTTCTTTCCAATACGAAAGCACAATTGAATAAAGCACTTTAGCGATTTTCGGCAAACTCTGCTGTCATTCCAAATTCAACTCCGGCAGAATAATTAAACGTTTGCCTGAAATTATCGGCCTTATTGCAAATACGTGAAGAAATTGCAATTGAAAACATATATGCTATAGTCGCTTTACGAAATGACAAGTTGGCAGCAGAGTTCCACAGGCATTATTGGCGATCGGCAATGGCGTGATACCAGTCGACTTAGTACCTACCTGATTGAATTTCCGTTGAATTTTTTCCACTTTACAACAACTCCTCAAGAGCTCATCACGAATGTTTTCCCGAATATTGCTAAAAATTATGTAAACCATGATTGGCTGAATTCCCGAGCGATTTTGGCTGCGAAAAACAAGGATGTCGATCATATGAATTTTGTCATTTAAAATCAAATCGCCGGTGAGTTACAATCAAATCCGTGGACTCCGTGATGAATGAAAACGAAGCCAACCAGGAAATTTTTTAATTCTTTGGATGTTCCGGGCTTTCCGCCACACAATTTAAAATTGAAAGTCGGCTCAGTTATAATTTTGCTGCGCAACCTCAATGCACCAACACTTTGTAACAGATCTCGTTTGATTGTGAAGAACATCAAATCAAATCTAATTGAAGCCACGACTTTGCGGGAAAATTCAAAGACGAAGGTGTTGTCATTTCAAGGATTCCGCTTATTTGGAACGATTTTACATTCGTGTTTAAAGGAGGCTTTACATGTATCTTCATCTTTATCTGCAAAAAAAGAGGAAACAAAATAAAAAAATCATACTTGTGCGATAGAGAGGGGAAACCGAAATGGAGATCATCTTCATGAATGAAGATTATAGGAAGTATAAACCTGAAGATTGCAGATTATAGTGAAGATGAACGTGTTCATCTTCATTATAGCATTTTCATCTGCACCATAATTTGTTCCATTCAGGTAACGAATTTTCAAGTTTTTTTTTTAACTAAATATTTCACCTCAGTTTGCTTAAAGACAACGAAAATAGCGAAAAATTTCTTCTCAAAACTACATACCGAACGCTAAGAACATGTGATTGTGAGATGTGCTAAGAAAGTTATAGCAGAGTTCGAGTAAGTTATTAGTGTGTACCCTTTCATACTTTTATGTTTGTTTTATATTATGGTCCCGCTCTACTTTTCTTTAAGTCTGCAGATGCAGATCCATGTAAAGCCTCCTTAAGCTTCTTCAATTTCCGGTACGTCTCGCTTTTGCTATGACAACCAATAAGTCGCAGGGAAAATCGCTGGATGTTTGTGGCATCAATCTCAAATTCCCATGTTTCTCACATGGTCAATTATATGTGGCGTGCTCACGTATCGTATCGGCAAACCTACCGCCTTGTACGTGTACGCACGCGAAAATAAAACTGAGAATATTGTGTACCATGAAGCACTTAAGTAAAAAAAGGCGTAAGGCTGCCAGACACGCCAAATGATTTTTATTTGATTGAAAAACATAGGCATTTTTATTATTTAGTTATTTTTCCTGTATTTAATAAAACTTTTAAAAAAAGAATTTTAATTAACCGCATTACATGAAACAGCATTGTGCATGCTCGGAATGATTATTTTCTTGACATAAATGAATTTAGGCGGAACGAAGTTCGCCGGATCAGCTAGTTTTATAGAATGTAAAAAAATAATACAAAGTTATTACCCCGCCTATAATCTCTTGCTTCCATTTTACAGATATCATAAAACCGCTATACCAGTCACGTAAAAAAGCAATTCAAAGTGCAATACCGAACCAACTCTTGATAATTTTTCACGTAGGTAACCCGAAAGTACAATTTGCCACACTTGTGTCTTTTGATTATTGGAAACAAGTAATTTCCAATTATTGTCATATCACGATTGTAGGATAACACGAATACATACATACATTTGTACATTTATAGCTATGTGTGTTTGGAAGTGACAACATTTGTCAAAAAACCTTTTTGTTCGACTTCTTTATAACAAATATCAATACAAGTGGAATGAGAAAAACGGCGCAAAAAAGCCCACTACCGAAGTCATGGCGTAGAAAGGATATAATGGGATTTAGAGAGAAATCGAGTGCAGATTCTACGAGAAAACCGCATCATCCGCACCAAATTGCCGAAAATGGGTTATTTGTGTTTCCGTTAGTCGCCGCTGCCGCCGATGTGGCAAGTAGTATTCCAACAAACCAAATAAAAACTGAAGCAAAATCCTTGGAGAAACTCTATAAAACCACCTCGTAAATCCTTTCAACTTTGCTTTGTTTTTTGTTCCCGCCAAATAGCTTGGCCGCTATTATTGTAATTGCTTTTAGTTTCGTGAGCAAAAAAAAAACAAACAACCGATCCTGCTCTTCTCGGTGTTTAACCTAGATAAATATATATATATATATATATATATGTATAGAAGCAGCATCCTTCCTTGCATCCATCTATATATATACGCGAATAGTGTCGCCTCTGTGTTCCCTGAGTGCTATTAATTTTCAAATACACGTGAACATTTTGTGATTTGAATGGCACCAAATTGTATACGTAACTCTAACTACCTACCTACATACATATGTACAATGCCAAAGCACCAGAAGCAGCAATACTGTATCCGCTGCGCGGCATGGACGTACCTGGTCCTTAATAGCAACGTACCGTTCACATTCGGCAGGACGTGCGTTATTGTTCCTTGCTAGCCTCCAGTTCCGTATCATCTCTACGAGTATGTTGGTAGGTATATGGTAAAAACAAAAACAGCGTTGTTTGCATCTATCTGTATGGTTTTTGTTAGAGTGTCCCAGTTCTTGTCACCACACCAGGTGAGCAAATTACGCAGAAAACTATTACCGTAAAATGCATATGTGAGCCATTGAATTTTAGCAGTACTTTAGCTGCAGGTTTTGATCTTTGCGAAGGAATAACATCAATAAGTGCAAACACTATTGCCAACCTAAATTGAATCTTGAAGCTGTTCAATCAACTGAAAATTTCATTTTCTTTCAGGATTTGAATTCTTCTAATAAAGTATTTCTTGAAAGTGGTTGCAGAGATGCAAATGTATAACATTTCTATTTGTTAAAGAAGCATGTAATTGGCCTGAAAAGTTCCGAAGGGCATTCGATTTCCGGATATTAGTTACTTTTTAGAATCATCGGTCAAACTTCTGAAGCGTTGTGACTCTTTTAATGACGCACAACTGTTATAACTATTATAAAAATTGGTATTTCCCTATTTTTGTCTTCATGATTTAATGTAGGCGATACCATAATGCACTTTATTGAGCCTCCGAATTTGCCCCACTTAAGTCTCAACTCCCATAATACTTCGGTAAGTTATTCTAGCTTCGATAAAACCTTACCGAAACCTTAAATAAACTAAAATGTTAGCAGAGTGTCATCCAGGGTAAACTGATGTGCAGTCTAATAGAAGCACGAATATTACTGTTAAATAGTTTAAGCATCTATCATCTGTCACTGGATTAGACTTCAAAGTTTTATCAATGCAAAAGGATATGTTCCTCTTCAACTACCGAGGAGAGTTTGAGTTAAGTTATTGAAGCAATTTTGCGCGTCTTATATTTGAAATTCTGTAGAGATTAGAATTTAATTATTGGATTATATGCTGCTGAAAACGAATACGAAAAACTGAAAGTATGCATATGCATTTTATATAAGAGAGCTTGAAGCCAATATTTTTGAATGATCTGGAGAATACAAATTATAATCCAAATAGGGCATATTCTGCCTTCCTGCTGAAGAAGGTCTGGGTCTTCCTAATAGCCAATCCAACATATTCACCGATAAGCAGGGAATAGTAGAAGTATTCAAGTAGCATTTCCAACTGCAGCTAAATGGAAAACAGAAGAGATTCCAGGAGTGATTCTCAGAGCAGAGATTCTCTTCGGTTCCAACGCTCGCCTTAATTGACACCCCTTTTGACAGCTCTCGTGAAAATGCCAATTTGCTTGCAGCGCAGTTCGCTGTTAATTCGACGCTGCCAGCAAGGGTTATGACTCCTCCTGTACTTGAGAGCGTAAATGATTTTATGGTACGAATCTTCTTTCGCACTCGTGCAGTTGCTAGCGTCCTCAAAGACCTTGATATACACAAATCAGCTGGCCCGGATAGTATCCTTCCCATCGTTCTGAAGAGGTGTTCTTCAACGCTGGCAAAACCACTGTTCAAGCTTTTTCATCTGTCCTATTCTACTGGTCTCTTTCCGAGTGGATGGAAAACAGCATTTGTCCAGCCTGTTCCTAAAAAAGGCGAATATTCTTCACCCGCTAATTACCGTCCAATTGCACTTACGTCCCTTCTTTCCAAGGTCATGGAAACGCTGATTAATTATCAGCTTAAGAAATATCTTGAAGAACGAAAGTTCTATAATGACCGGCAGTCGTAGCAATAGGTCCACTGGTGATCTGATGGTATATCTCACCGAGCAGGGGCACAAATCTTTACATCGTTTCGGAGAAAGCAAGTTTATTGCGCTTGATACTTCAAAAGCATTTGATAAAGTTTGGCATCAAGCTCTCTTATCGAAAATGCGTGCAATTGGTATCGATGAATCTCTTCTTGGTTGGATTAGGAATTAGCTTTCGGACCGTCCAATAAAAGTTGTATTGGACGGTTACACGTCTGTTATTCACAAAATAAATACTGGTGTGCTCTAGGGCTCAGTATTGTCTCCGACCCTCTTTCTCATTTTTATTAATGATCTCTTATCTGGAACTTAATTGTTTCGCTGACGAATTCGGCTGGAATTCGACATCTGTCAAACTAAGTTGTTAAACCAATTTTGTTTTTTCAGTTGAAAGTCTGACATTAACTAAAATGGATCGCTTAACTATCGCACAACGCATAAAAATTGTTAAAACCTACTACAAAAATGGTGATTCTGCCACAGCCACATATCGAGCAATTACGCAAGCAATTGGCAAAATTGTGAAGAAATTTGAAGAGACTGGATTGGTTACAGATAATGTAAGGCCTGTGCATCATCGTTTCGCTTGTGAAAGTGTTGCCGAAGACTCGAATGTGTCTAATCCTCGTCGTTCTGAGGAATTAGGACTGTCTTACGGCACATTATGGCGTATTTTGCATTTGGATCTACACCTACATCCATATAAAGTCCAGCTCACACAACAACTGAAGCCAGTTGACCATTCACAACGTCGTAGATATTTCGAATGGATGCTTGAACAACAGGCGGTTGACGTCGATTTTTCGAACAAAATTTTCTTCAGCGACGAAGCACATTTCTCACTCGATGGGTATGTTAATAAACAAAATTGTCGTATTTGGGATTCCGAGAATCCCTAATTAATTGAAGAGAGGCAATTACGTCCACAAAAAGTCACTGTTTGGGGTGCTCTTTGGTCCGGAGGTGTGATTGGACCTCACTTCTTCGAAAACGACGATGGAACGACTGTCACCGTCAATTCGGAGCGTTATGGTCATATGATAACCGACTTTTTTTTGCCTGCTATTGAAGAATACGACTTGGAGAATATGTGGTTTCAGCAAAACGGTGCCACATGCCACACAACTCGAGCGGATATGCCTTTATTGCAAGAGACATTTCCTGGCCACCAAGATCATGAGATTTGACACCGCTGGACTTTTTTTGTGGGGCTAGGCTAAAAACCATGTTTTTGCAGATAAACCTTTAACTTTTGAGCACTTGAAATCCAACATTCGTCAAGTTATGGCTGAGATACCGCCCAATATGTGTCAAAAAGTGGTCGAAAATTACCTCGAAAGAATCGATGCTGCGATGAAACCGTAAAATGGATAACCCATTACCTAATCTAGCCTCTCTTCATCAATCACGAGCTTTATATGGCAATAACAGAACTCGGTATTCCGGGAAAATTGATCCAGTGTTCATTGTTTTTACTAGAAAAAATAATATGCAATGTTCATATGGAGAATAGTATTTCAGAACTCTGTTTGGAACTCCTTCAATATCATTCTGAAACAAATAATACGTGGATCATGCGTTAAAACGCTAGGCATTATCTTCAACAAATCCAGGTACAACGAGAGGTTATAAAAGCCTTTATGGCAATTATTGATGAACATTGGCAATTTATTGGTCTTAAAGTAAACTAGGAAAAGGCAAAAAACCTCCTGTCAATAAACAAGTGAGCATCTGTCCACGCCTATATAATTTTCGAGTCCCAGCTCCCAGTTTCCAGACGACAGAGAAGACCGAACCTCCGGTTTATAGATTAACCTATCGCAGATGCAAAAGCACTTAGTCTTGGACCGCAAGCAGCGTACCTCGGATGGAGGAGGATGGAGAAATGCCCTGTCTCAGAGATGAATCTTTCATGGATCTGAATCCGCTTAAGTAGGAAAGGAAGACAAGGCAGTAGCCATGTCTTTTCATTTAGAAACTAACCCTAACTAACCCATGTTATCGTTTTCAACAATGGAGCCCGTGAATAGACATCAAGGAGTAAAATTGCTCAATTTCTCAAAATTTCAAGTATTTTTTGCGAAATATTCTTTGCGCGTTAAAATATCAAACCACATAATGTACAGTTATACTCAGATAGGCGTCCAGCGAAAATCCAGAGAAAATACGTACAATTTTTGTATGCATTTCGTTGGACTAGAAATCGCTCAATCTTACGACTTTGTTTCCCTCTCCGGAATAAGGTGACCTTAAGACTTTTGGATGATACTAGGAAAAAAATATTATTCAAATTTAAGAATATAGTATGTTACCTATCTGTCAAGTCATGAACTGTAAAATCCATTGAAGGATGGCTCCGATTTAAATGGATTTAAAAACTTCTGGAAAATTTAAATTTCATCTTGGAAATCTGCTCTTCAAAAGTTTCTGATAATGTTACTTTGCTACCTATTTTGTACGTTATTCACACACATCAAAAAAACACGAAAGAAACCAAGCCTAAGGATGATAATATAGCAGATCTTATTTTATAAACGAAATACTCATATAATTATTTATTGGTTATATTCTAATATGGAACACTCTGTACGCAATTGAGTGCAATTGAAAATTCATTTACGTACTTATTTTAATATTTAATACAAATCATAACTGAAATAGATCGAATCATAGAACAGTATACCCTTTAAAGATATATATGTAAAATAGGACATACTACTTACTGTTCCATGATATCTTTAGTTGCTTAGGTTAAGAAATAAGATCAGTTTGTAATAAAGCGTTGAAATGAAAACATCTTTCTTTTAATTGTATTCTTTTATGGTCTCAGCGTCTTACAATAATTAATTATTTATTTTTCTCGGATTAACCCCGTAAATTAAAATTAAGAGTGCACTTTGTTTTACTGTTCAAAAGATGTGGAATCAAATCCATATATATATACCACCAAAAAAGGTGAAAGCTATCTTGTGTCACCTAAAGACCATTTTCCTCTTCAAACAGCGGTCGTATATGCAGTCCGTTGAAGCTGTGGTTCTTCATATTTTGGACAAACACAAAGGAGTATTGCCACCCGCTACAAAGAGCACATTAGTGCTGTGAGCAAGAATCAGCGGGAAGATTCGGCGATTTGTGAGCATATCCTGGCCAATCCAGATGAACATCACTGGACTCATTTTGACCAAGCAAATGTTTTAGCTCAAGAAAACCATTACATCCCACGGTTAGTACGCGAAGCGATTGAGATCAAGCCTCATAAATATTTCAATCTGGACGACAGTTTTAGTGTTTCTCGGTCATGGGATCCGATTATCAACAACTCAAGATCGTCCCATATAAAGCTTAAAACACCAGGCGATGCAGTGAAGATTGTTTGCTCCCAACAACCTGAACATCTACATAAACAACACAATGAAATAGAACAACCAACGTACCACTACAACCTGCGTAGCCAATCTAACACACAATAATTTTTTCAAAGCAGTTTCCCGGTGACCGCACGCTCAATGAAACTTGAAGCGAAACGTTCGGGATGAGTACAACAAAGTTCACTCTTAATTTTGATTTATGCGGTTGGTCCGAGAAAAACAAATAATTAATTATGTTCCCTTAATTAACCTTAAAAGTTATACAAAGGATGATACCAAGATCTAGACCGAGAACGAAAACCGTTACCGAGACGAGACTGCACACTAAAATGTAAAGGTGATACCAAGACCGAGACGGGACTTGGTAAGGAGAGACCGAGACTTAGACGAGAAATTTTTCGATTTTGAGGAGACTGAGGCAGTACTAATAAGAGTCTTGCCTGGTTTCGTCTCGTTCCCCGCCCTAGCCATCACTCAAACAATCCAGAGAAATTACACCACGGGTTCATATAAAATGTCATTGATATTTGTCTTTTAATATCTCACACATAAATTTTAATAACGAACTGAAACCCTTTATAATGGGCCGCTAAGCACCCTCACTGGGGATAAAATATCTTTAGTAAGCTTCTATTAGCCTAAGGTCAAAAATATTAAACATAGTTGGCAACACAATAAAAAATAGGAACCATATTCACAAGGCGACTGGCAATTTCAAACAGGACAGTAAACCATATTATCCGAGGATGAGTTTTAGCTGTTGAACCACGCGCTACGACTCATTCACCTTAACTTATCCAACTTATTCCAACTAATTGCGATTTGAGAAGTTAGTGGTGGTAGAGTGCATTTCTCACTCTTTGTCTGCATTCCCTTAACCCTAATTCATATAATGGTCCATTGTTCGGAGAAAGGTAGCTGTAGTCTATAAACATATTGCAGCTTGCAAAGGCTATAAATTCCACTGGCATAGCTTCCTTCTTCTAATGGACATTCTCGAATTTCAAGAAATTCATAATGAGTTTTAAGTAAAATTATGAACACACTTGAACGAGTTTCCTTCTTCGGTGCTTCGGACTCTTTTTTCTTATAACCCTATACTTCTACTAATACTACTTCTGTTTTATAGCCTTTGAATATGGATAAAATAAACTTGAGCTCCAACATCAACTAAAGCAGAGAGCACCAGCCGGTAAAAACCAAGCAAGTTTGGTTGGCTAGTTTTCAGAGCTTCTTTATCATCTTTTTTTTTTTTGTTGAATATCTATACTATTTGTGGATGTGCAAAGAAGTTTTTGTCGAAGTGAAGCCATCGCTGGGTAATCATAATTTTAACACTTGTATGGAATTTATATACATACATATTTCTTGAGCTTTAGAGTCATTAAGGGAAGAAGAAGGTTTTTTTGTTTGGAAATCTTTATAGTAAACTTGTTAAGCTGTCGAGGCAAGTGCTCGATGAGTGCTCGACGAGTCTTTCTTAGAACTAATAGTTTATTAGTGGCTGGGTAAGATTTTTAACGTCTTGTGTGATTGTATGGAATTGTTTCTTCTTTATGCTTAACAGAAGGAGTAAATAGAGTAAATACCAAATCGAAAGTTGTTCTTTTTTGGTTTGCTTTAAATTGAACTTCCTTATATACTTTTGCCCTTTTCATGTGCATGGGTGGATTACTTGTAAGTCTGCACTGCACTTTCCTTCAATCTGATATACCTCGATATCTTTGATAAGCACTTGTTTATCTTAAAGCTGCTCTATTATTCTTATAACTTTTTCGGTTAAATTTTAAGTAACCTTGGCTAGGCTACATCATTCTCCTTGATATAAACTTTCAAGTTTTTCATACCAACCAAATCTACCAGGGAAGCGACTTACCATATGTAGTTGGTGCAACAGAACTTCACCTCTGCTAGTTGTCAGCCATACGGCAATCCAAGTGATTCTATAGCTGATGACTTAGATATTTGGTTTTCGTACAATTGAGGAGAGAAGGGAAATTCTTACATCTCGACTTGTAAGTAAAATATACGATTCGTTTTGCTCACCGATTCACTCCGACGTTGCCAAAATTGTAAACCGACGCAAGTCTCCAAAAATACCCCCCACTCCTTACAAAGCTATGGAATACGCCAACGAAATGGGTCTCACCATTAAAGTAAATCCAAGAATCGTTGAAAAGTATTCCCCATGGGCGCTTCTATCAAATTCAATCAACATTGATCTCTCTAAATATAAAAAGGACATAACATCGAATGAAGAATACGACCTGTTAGATTAATATAAAGGATGGGAACTCCTTTTAACTGATGGCTCCAAAAGTGAAGGAGACACAGGCTTTGCAATAGTCAATTCAAACAAACACCTCCTAACTGCAGAAGAACTACCACCATACTCCTCCATATTCTCCACCGAAGCTCTTGCAATTTTAAGGGCAACAGATTTTGCTATGAAAACAAAAAAAAAAGACGATCATCTGTACAGGTAGTCTTTCAGCCCTAACAGCGATACCAAACATAAATAACCGCTCAACGAACATAAGTAAAATTAGATATATTGTCAAAAAGCTAGGACCAAACTTGAAAATTGCCCCCTAATTGTCACCTCTACCAATCAAACCAATAACTCAACATACAACACCTAACAACAGAATGCACAAAAGTACAAGAAACATGCAACCTTATTACTAACCAAAACTAAAAACATCTTCTCTCTATTCCCTCTGAATAAAACATTAAATAAGTTTTTAAAATTTTGACAAAATTAAACTTAGTTAAAAGTATATAATTTAAGGCAGAACAACCAGTGGGCGGTCGGGAGCGTCTTCCAAACATGGAAAAGATAGGTATGCCCATTTCTACATTTACGCTGAAGTCGGATGCTACAAAGAGAGAAAACATTAAGTAAAATAACCTGCATCGATCTAACCTAAAACTGTCTTATTGGAAAGCACGCAATTCGGTTTGGACAAACCGTTTCTGCAGAAGATGAAGGAACGAATATTAGGAGGAATGCATTCTTCAACTTCTCTGCGCTTTTTCTGCTCTATCCAAAGAATTCACCCAGAAGAAATTCTACTATACAGAGCCAGCGTTCTGCTAAGTAAAAATATCAGTAATTTCTCACGCTTCATAATACGCTCCAAACTCATTCACTTTCTTTCCAAATCAATGGAAAATATAATTCGTTCAGCTCGTTTCTTCTTCACTCTGGAATTAACGTCCACCATAGTTACTTACTTTACATTTGAAGACCCTACAGTCCGACGTGGACTTGCACTTAAATCATCAAGCTTTTCCAGCTGCCTCGGTCTTAGCTGGCTGCTTCTAGTTTCGCTCGCGAAGTTGGTTGAAGTCCTCTTCACTTGCGTGTGCCACCTGAGCTACGGTCTTTTTCTACTGCGTCTCTCCAGCTTGAATTCGAATATTTTCTGGGCCGTAGCATTGATGTTCGTCGGCTCAACATGACATTTATTTGAATTCTTCGGACTAAGTCGGTGGCAATGCAACGTCCATACAGTTAATTTTGGATCTTCTCGGTTTTTTGCACACGGGACCAAAAATCACCCGAGGAATCTTGCTCTGGTAGAAACTGGACTGGACTAGACTGGACTGGGATAATTATTATCTTAGTTGCAGATCCTTGCTACTCAATCGAATTCTTAGACCAACGATGTATTGATTGGCAAGAGTTATCCTTCATTTTATTTTTTGAATTTTGGTGAATTTTGGTGGGGGCAAAACCCCCATTTATTTGGCTTAATACAAGTTATTTATTAATCTAACCTTAAAAACTAAGAAACTTAATAGCTAAGACTTAAATTAACTGGTAGGGGAGCTTAGGAGACGAAGCTACAGGTAGGTAGTACTGATATTAAAGTAAAAACAAGAAGAGTTAGAATTGACACTCTTATAAGAGCCATAAGAGGTTCGATGGGTGGAAAGATAGAAGAGGCGAGGATTACGAGTGTTACGAGGGTTAGTATATAGAAAGATGGACTCTTTAAGAGCTATGTAGTCAATGGTACCTGAAAAAATTCGGTGAATGAAGAGAATGTCATATATTTCTCTTCGATCTTTCAGCGTATTCAGGTTGGGAAGTTTGATTTGGTCTTGATCAGGAGGTAATATTAAAGGATTACTCCAATTAAGACCTCGAAGAGCAAATCGAACGAAACGGCGTTGTATGCTATCAATTCTGGCAATGTGCACTTGTTGGTAAGGCGACCAGACTTGACAAACGTATTTAAGAAGCGGACGAACAAATGATATGTAATGGGATCGAGTAACCTAGGGGTCTGCAAATTCCTTGGACCATCGTTTCGCAAAGCCAAGTGCTGAATTTGCCTTAAGAATTATATCGTCGATATTTCTGAGAAAATTCAGCTCATGGTCGCAAATAATTCTTAGGTTACGGATCACCTGAACGGGGAAATAGTTTGACTGTCTAGAAGATAAAGAGGCCTTGTAAAACTTTGTATTGTCTGCGACTATCATTTCAATGTCGTTGATACTAAGAATGAAGAGGAGAGGGCCTAAATGGCTGTTTTGGGGAACACCGGATGTAGCTAAAAATCGCTGGTAAAAACGGTTTTCTAAATAGGAAGAAAAACATCTCAATGGGGTTCAAAGTCGAGGGTGGAAAGTTTAAAAAAAATAAGTTTGTGGAAGATTTTTTTCGAAAGCTTTACTAAAATATGCTGAAATAACATCGACATCTTTTTCATTCTCCTAGGCCGAGAGGGAAAATGAAACAAAGTCAACGAGGCTTGTTGTTATTGACCTGCCTTTGAGGAACCCGTGTTGACTAGGGGAAATGAGAGATCTGCAAAAGAAACTAAAGTTTTCATACAAAGTGATTTCGAATATTTTGGGTATATGCGATAGTTTAGCGATGGGACGATAGTTTTTCACGTCACACTTAGCACCTTTTTGGTGAATATGGGTTATAAACGCTGCTTTCCATACTTTAGGGAAATCCCCTTGGGTTATGGACAAACTAAAAATTTTTGAGAGGGAAAAAAAAGAGTGGAAGAGGATGGCAGGGATACCATCAGGGCCATTAATATAATCATAATTTAAATGATTTAACTTTTCTTCAATAAGATAGGAGTAAAAAAACGACGGAGGAATGGACTAAAAGAGAAATTTGCTAAAAACGAGAAATAAGCAGTGTCAGGAACAAAAGCATCAACCATGAAAGATTGTTTGAAGTAACTTGCGAAATAATTTGCTATAGTGAGTGCTGCAGATGAAGTTTCGTTATTGAAATAAAGGGAGGATGGGTACCCGTCAGATTTTCTTTAGTGGTTGACAAATTGATTAAAAGACTTAGGGTCGTTAGTAATGTTAGATTTCATTTCGATTAGATAGCGTTGGTAAAGGGCGTTGAAAAACTCTCAGAAGTGTAGATAAGAATCAAGGTAAGCTGAGTAGTCGGTAGGAGATCGAGTGCGAAGGAAGATTGCCCACAATTTGTTCCTTTTATTTCTTAGAATACGGAGCCTATAATTATACCAAGGTGAAGAAGTAGAATAAGTTTTTAGTCTAGAAAGGGGAACATAGAGGGTTATAGTATTATATTATGTGTCTGTAGAATGCGGATGTGGCATCTTCAACACTTAGAATTTCAAAATTAAAGTGACTTTCTTTAGCTATTGAGATATTCATTAATTTTGCGGAAGTTTGCTTTGTGGAAATAGTATGAAGCTGGTGGTAAGGGGGCGTAAGCGGTGTTGAAGACTGTAGCAAAAATGAGAGAAGCAGGGTATGGTGGAGGTAATCTATGGTTGAAAGAGGTATGGGAGAAAGTGAGATTGAGGAATTGATGGGATCTGTTTGTTAACACAACACAAGGTCAATTTACCTACCCATGTAGTTTGAAAGTCCACTTACTTGGTAGAGGCAAGAGTCTGCTAGGCCATCAACGAAGAGGCATTCTTTGGCAGATGTGGGGTTAGGAACAATATAAAACTATTGGTCGTCTGACAAAGTCCATTTTAGATATGGCAGGTTGAAGTCAACGAAAATAAGGATCTCATCATGGGGTTCGCACAAATCTGAAATGTTGTCAAACGTTTTGATTGCAAGCTCAAAAGATTCAAGAGGTTGTGATGGTAAGATGTAAGCGCAGAAAATGTAAAGCGACTTATGGGGTAGTGTTATTTAGATTGAAAAATTGTCAAGGCTTGGGGATGATGATATTGAGAGAAGAGATGAGTCAATTGTGACAGCTAGTAGGACGCCTCGGCAAGGGGAGTCATCAGTGGCTTTAGAGTATATAAAGACCAATTGAGTTTTTTTGCGACCTTTAGTCTAAATTAATATGCGTTTCGGCCAGGTTCTACAGTTGGGCTCATCAGTTAGATGCTGTAGTACCTTTCTAAGACGCAATATCTTAGTCGATACAAATAAAATTTACAGCTTTTAAGCACTGTGAATTTATATTCTTCTAGGTAAATTCGGTCAAATTCAGACACCTAGAAAATAATACCCGTGGTCTGGCTTATTTTTGCATTTATTCTTAAAATATAAAGGCCATAACTACCAAAAACGATTGTGTACATCAGTCCAAAACTTTAGTACAACCCTTAAATCTCGTCAGGTAATCCTATAACATATTTGAGTCTTTTGGATAAAAATGTCTTCGCAGTGTTTAATGTGCCTCATTATTAAATTGCAGTGTTCTAGATGGAAATATCCAGTTGCATTCTACACCATAAGCTATTCAAGCGTAATTCTAGTGCTTCTAGGACCGTTAGGCTAGGTTGAAGTGGCTGTCAGCTTTGAAGATGACACACTTAGACCAGAGTTGGTCCATTTCTGATACCACATGAATACTGAGATAAGCTTCCTATTCGTTGAACCATTTGGAGCTGCTAATAAAGCGTTAGAGACTATAGATGCCTATATTGTTTAGATCGCTGAGATCATCAAAGAAAAAGTCTCCAAAATGGAGCTTACGTCTTTGAGATAGAGAACGACATGTGCACAGAAGATGAGGAACATATTCCACCTCCTCTTCATCCATGCAGTTTCTGCAAAAATCGTTTGAATAAACGCCAAGTTATGGCACAGTTATGGCACAAATTACGGAGCTGATGTGCAATCTGCTTAAGGATATCAAACACTTGGAGCGTTTCAGGTCAAGTTTTGACCAGAATTGTTTTGTCGTCATGAAGGTTGTTGTATTTCTCCATCGTCGATTTGTCGTTCTTACAGCATCTTGTTTCAGCATTAACTTACATGTAGCAATGGGCTTACCTAAGTTTGCCTTTTCAGGTAATAGAGGTAGCGTCGTTCCATTTTTGGCAAGTGCATCAGCCTTACAATTCCGTGGAATGTCCCTATGCCCTGGCACCCACCATAGGTGAATATTTAACTGCTGCGCCATCTCCATCAGAGATGAACTGCAGTTGTGAGCAGTTATGGAGTTTGTAGAGGACGATTCCAGAGATTTAATAGCCGCCTGACTATTCGAGAAAATACGGATATCAGTAGTTGATAACACGTTTTCTTTCCGCCATGAGATGACTTCTCTGATTGCTATAATTTCTGCCTGGAACACGCTAAAATGATTTGGAAGCGGAAAGAGAGACTTAGTTTTAATCTGCTTGAGTACACACTCCACCAATTCCCACATCAGTTTTTGATCCATCAGTGTAAAAATGGATATCATCATGTTCCAAGAAGTTTAAGTCCACCCAGACAGATCTTGGATGGATGCTGACTTGTTAGTTTTTGGCGAATTCGAATTTAGGGATGGTGTAATCAAAGTAACTTGGAAGTGATCCGAACGAGTTTAGAATAATAGAATTGCCAATATCATTATTGATCCATTGTGAATAAGCTTTAAGTCGGGCGGCTGTGCTGGCTGCGGTCTGTTTGCTGAAAATATCGAGGGGTAGTAGATGGAGTAAGACGTCTAGCGCGGCAGAAGGTATTGTTCTTAATGCTCTGCTTATACACATTGAAGCTGATGGTTGGACTTTGTTCAGTTTATCACGATTCGCAGCTTTTTCTAGAGCGGTACACCATACTGTTGCGCCGTAGGTAAGATTCGGTCAGTGAGTAATACGGGGCTGGAGGCCCCATTTATTTCCTATAGTTTTTTTTGCAAGAGAAGAGTGCCACTGCGGCTTTTTAAACTCTTTCTTCTATATTAGGTTTCCAACTTAATTTTTTATCTAAAATAAGACGCAAGTATTTTGCTTTATCTGAGAAAGCTAGTGGAATAACTTTGATAGTAGGAGAATCTACGTGAGGAATTTTATATTTCCTTGGAAATAGGACAAGTTCAGTTTTCTTAGGTTTGACTCCTAGGCCACACCTTTCTGCCCAGTTTATAAGCTTATTTAAATCGGTTTTGTAGGAGTTCTTTTAGAACGTCAGGGTACTTTCCGGATACGGCAATGGCAACATCGTCCGCATAGGCAACCACTCTGTAGCTTTCCGCTTCCAGATCCAACAGCAGCTCATTGCTACTAGATTCCAGAGAAGAGGATATAGAACACCGCCTTGCGGTGTACCTCTACTAACAAATCTTCTTGCAGAGAAACCGCCCAGTTTTCAATTGATAATTTAATCAAGGACCGTACATCAGTTAATTTTAGATCCCAAATTCGGAAGGACTTTCTTTAGCAACAACACACAAGTGGGACATTCTTAACCTAGCTCTATTTTTTCGTCCCATTTCAATATTCAGAACTTCAATGCCAATATGTCGGTCTCGTTCAAGTCCTCACTCATTTCCATAACGCGCGCAATGTGCTTGATCATTTCAGGATTAGCCAAGCAACCTCTTTTAGTCAACTTACAATTATAACAAACAATATTCCAGCGATGAACTGATATTAGTAGATATTTTTATCCACCTACTTCGCAGTGTAAAAGAAAATAATAAAGGGTTATCCATTTTGCGGTTTCAAAAGTAAACGTAAATAAAACACATATACAATATTTTTTTCATGATATTTCTTTTTAATTATAAAACTTGAACGTTGACATTATGTGTGAAACACTACATCATTTAAATGACCACCACGCGAATTGTTGCAAGCATCGTTTGTTTTGAGGTAATTTTCGACCACTTTTTGACACATATTGGGCGGTATCTCAGCCATAACTTGACGAATGTGGGTTTTTAAGTGCTCAAGAGATTTTCTGCATAAATACTGTCTTTCGCATAGCCCCACAAAAAAAAGTCCAGCTGTGTCAAATCGCATGATCTTGGTGGTCAGTTGATATCGCCACGACGAGAAATTACGCGGCCAGGAAATGTCTCTTGCAATAAAGCCATATTCGCTCGAGTTGTGTGGCATGTGGCACCGTCTTGTTGAAACCACATATTTTCCAAGTCGTATTATTCAATAGCAGGCAAAAAAATGTCGGTTATCATATGACCATAACGCTCCGAATTGACGGTGACAGTCGCTCCGTCGTCGTTTTCGAACAAGTAAGGTCCAATCACACCTTCGGACCAAAGAGCGCCCCAAGCAGTGAATTTTTCTGGATGTAATGGCCTCTCTTCAATTACTTGACGATTCTCAGAACCCCAAATGCGACAATTTTGTTTATTAATATACCCACCGAGTCAGAAATGTGCTTCGTCGCTGAAGAAAATTTTGTTCGAAAAATCGGCTTCCACCCCGCCTGTTGTTCAAGCACCCATTCGACGTATGTACGACGTTTTGAATGGTCAGCTGGCTTCAGTTGTTGTGTGAGCTGGACTTTATATGGATGTAGGTGTAGATCCAAATGCAAAATACGCCATAATGTGACGTAAGACAGTCCTAATTCCTGAGAACGACGAGGAATCGACACATTCGGGTCTTCGGCAACACTTTCACTTACAGCAGCGATATTTTCAGTGGTACGAACGAAACGATGATGCACAGGCCTTACAATATCTGTAACCAATCCAGTCTCTTGAAATTTCTTCACTTATTAATTTCTTGCGTAGTTGGAAAATTATGTAAACCATAATCTCCTCTTAAGGCACGATATGTCTTTGTGGCAGAATCACCATTTTTGTAGTAGGTTTTAACAATTTTTATGCGTCGTGCGATAGTTAAGCGATCCATTGTCATAAATGTCAGACTTTCAGCTGAAAAAAAAATTGGTTTAACAACTTAGTTTGACAGATGTTGAATTCCGGCCCTATGCTTTTGAAACCGCTAACTGGATAACCTTTTATAAGATAACTTAAAGGTCCTTTCAATATTCAGGCAATTGTCATTATGTCAGCTTTTAAAATTCTAAAAAAAAAATGAAAAAATCAATTTCATTTTACTACTCGTCCTTCAATATATCATTTGAAAAAAGAATCAAATATTAAATCCATATTTAAGATCAAAACGAAACTGTATTGCTTTGCAAATATTCAGCAATAATGACAACTTCTTTAAATGTAAATGAGACCGCAATTACCATATCTTAATAGAGTCAGGTGTTTGCCTCTAAATTCCTACACCCATGTCTACACTACCAAGTCGGTCGACTAATAAAATTGCTCAATTCGAAACACATTTCCTTTAATCATTTTGGCACTTAATTTAAAATTCCCCCAGCCACAACTTTCTGTACAAAATCCTTCTTGCATAAAATTTAATTTCTTCGCTTAGTTAAAAAAAAAAATAAATAAAATAAAATCAGGAATGAAGAGGAAAATATCTCAGCTATGTCTACTGCGAAGGCAAACTATAATTTTTGATCATTCAATTTGCGATATAGCTACCCGAAGTGCCTAGCTACTATGCTGTTTCTTCGTCAGAATGGAAAAAATCGTTCATTGAGGCGAAAAAGATTCGATTTCGATGTTAGCAATAAAGGGAAACAACCCTACGTCCTTTTCTGGTTCGGCAAAGCTGATGTATGGTTCGAGATCACGAAACACTCAAAACCTAAGTAGATACTTATACCCATTATACGTATCTTTATATAGAATTTGATTGTGCGTTCCAATGGATATCGACTTCAACTCTGGAAATCAACAGTTTATATACTCTTCCTCTACGAGTATTATGTGTAAAAGACGGCTGATATGGTAGAAGGCAGAGTTCAGATGGCAGAGGGGTTTCCCTTTAACTCTTGGTCCTTTGAAATTCACTTTTATCTTTCCCTCCCGAAGGAATTACTTTGAAAGGCTAAACAAACTACCAACCCTCAAATCGCTATCAGAATCAGAAATGATAAATTCTATGACCTACTCACCGTTGTTTTACCTCACCTAAACCTCAGAACTTAGATAGACACACTCGCAGTGCCACATTACCATCGCCATCGTATAGAACTCAATCAGTGAAGGCATTCGATTTCGACTTCGCCTATCCATGATGGTAATTGTTTTATGTGTGCGCCACTCATTGATATTACATTGAATTACTCTGTGATCTTAATGTAGCGATAGCCCACCACCGACAATCATTTGAAGAAACACCGATAGATAGATAGATAGATAGTATGTAGGTAAAATAGAAGGACATTATTATTTGATTGAATTTCTCGAAATGACTCATTAGACGATGTGTTGCCTGTTACACCACTCTCATAGATATTAGTTACAGAATTTCTGAGTTTGATGGGTTAGGTATCGTACTTCCATTTCAATTTACGAGCATGTATTGTTGATTTGACTGCGCGATTGCTGATATCCGAAACAAGGATATATATTATTTATCTTTGTATTCCTCATTTGTAAAACTCAATTTACACAATACAATAATTATATTAATTGAGAATGCTGAAGTTCAGGTAAGTTATTTGGTGCTGCGGGTTCTTTCATCAAGGTGAGTGAGTTTGCCGGATAAGGGTCGAAATTAGATGAATATGCATAATAATTATTGTTATTGTATTGAATACTTAATAGTATTAGAAGTGGCACTGTCGAAAGGGTCTAGCAAATGAGGATGACCTATACATAATAATACTCGCAGTAAAAGCCACAAATTTTGTCGATTAATATAAATGATAAGGGTTTGAAATAGAGATTGTCAGAAGTTTGAATCAATAATCTGTATCCGGAATATTCTGGCGGAACGGTTTCAACTTAATCTTTTGAAAATCCACTAATGATGTACTATATATTGTTGGATTATATTAATTCAATATCTTTATGGTATGCACACTTCTCAATATCTTAAGGGAAAATAAGATAAATAAATGAAACTCATCATATTTCGAGAAATCTCAAAGATATTATGGTTTCTTCAGCCCATATTGAGTTTCCAATAAGAAAATGAAAAATTATACAATCGCTTCTGCGTTTGAAAAAAAAAACAGTCTGCAATTGTATTGGTGTGTCTGGTTTTTCTAGTTGTGTAATATGATTTTCATCGAGCCGACCTAGAGTTGAAAATTGTGAAGCGGCATTTCTGTAAAATTCAATGAAGTTCTCTTAAATTAGATAATTATTATAGATGTTCGTTTGGTAAATCTATCGGCAGTGAAGCAGGATTTCGCGAAAGAACGATCTGCAGCAGCCTGATTTTTTGTATCTTTAAGTTGGTATTACCGAACTTGTGTCTAATAACTAAATGGAAAAAATCTACAATTGATTTGTTTTTATTTCTTCAGATTAAAGGCATTTAAGAATACAAAATTTTCAATGTATATAAAGCAGTAAGAAATAATAAAAAGTTGAATTTTCTACCTTTGTGTGTTACAAAATGTTCATTTTATAATTATTTTATTAGCTCTACCGATGTGATGATAATTGGTGATTTGCATGCGAGAGTTGGTATTGAACCAGGGGCGATGAATAAGATGAGAGGATGTGGTAGACAATCAAAAGATACGTGTTGTAATGCAAAAGGAACAAAATTGCTAGATCTTTGTGATTCTTTTGGTCTGCGTATTCTTAACGGAACCAGTGTGATGTATCAGGACATTTTACGTTTGTTGGGGGTCAAGGCACATCAGTGATTGATTATGCCATCATAGGAGATGATTGGGAACTATTTATAAAAGATTTTGAGATTAAGGAAGTTCCATTTTCAGACCATCATCCGGTAGTTGTTACAATTCAACTTTTTGGTCAATCGCATGATGAAGTCACAGGTATGCGGCTACTTCCCAAACTCAACTGGACAAATGCCAAGGCCTACGAGTATAGGCATAATCTTGATTTGCAACTACAAGCTCATCAAACTGTAAACTTTCCCTTGCTAGCACAGATTGTAAAGACTTCTTTCCCTCAACAAGTATACAACTTAAAAAGGTACCAAACAGGAAAAGAACCATGGTTTGATGAAGAATGTCAAAAAGCTCGCAAGACATCATTTGCATGGCTGAGAATTTTTCGCAATTCCACCCAAGGACTTTTTAAAGATTTCTACATCGAGGCCAAGAGAAAATTTAAAAAGCTTTGTATAACCAAAAAAAAAAAATTTATGCGGAACTGCAAGCAAGAAGATTGGCATCCTGTAAGAACGCTACTGATTTTTGGAAATTGGCCTGGGAGTTGAATGGGAAACAATTTACTATATACACAAAATTAAACGCGGATGTATTACTCTGAAAACATATAAACATTGTTGAATCGCAGATACCGTTAATAACAAAATACCTACAAATTTTTTGTTAACAAAATCCAGATTAAACATAGTAGTGCACACACTTTTTTTATCAAAATCCTTAGACAGGTTTTCGAGATAATTAAGATGGTAGAAAAAATTGTGTGGCAAGTACCTTTTTGGTACCTTTTCGGTACCTTTTCGGTCCGATGTAATCCTTCACTTAGTACAGGGAAGATAACTACATACTATGCAGTTCACTAAAAGTATGAAAAGTGCTTCATAACTAGAATTTACACTCGTATTACTTTTAACTTTTCAGGATCTAACCTTAAGCTATTGAGAGCAGTATTTTCTGGGTCATTATTGCCTCGACCTGAAGCTGAATGGATTTTATTTCTCTAAGAGTCCTAAATTAAAACAAAACTTTTTCTTTTAAAGTAAAAATGCATAATGCATTTCGAAAACAAAAATATAGTACCTACTTAATTACGTAAAATTTAATTTTTTTTGTTCAAAATTTTGAGATTGAAAACGGTTTTTTTTTTTTAAATAGGTTCACTAAACCAAGTTTATTTTAGGACAGAATATAAGAAGAGACTTCAAGCTTTAAAAGAAGGTACAGCTTGACATTGTATGTGCTACCGGTTTTTTTTTGTTTGGAAATGGCCTCTTTCGGAGAAACAGTGGCAAATAAGCCCTCCTTTCAGACGATTTTTTTGCTTTTTGCCACACCTTATCCGATTCAGCCTGTCCATACTTTAGTTTTTTAAGCTACACAAGTTTTGTTGTTGTTTATTCAATAACAATCTTGAACTCAAAATTTTCAGATTATATAAATTGTGTTTATTCTCAAATACAAACTTTTCAATACAATTTTGTTTTTGAATGCTTCTAACAACTTGGGGAGTAATTTATTTGTATTGTATTTACATTTATGATTCTGACTGGCCACCTGTTTGTCTCAGTTCCCTTGCAGCCTTTATATGTCTACACCATTATCGTTTCTACGCATTTGAGTCATGGTTAGGTTAGAAGGGGAGTGCGCAGCTGCTTACACGGGTCCTATTGGTCCATTGTGATCCCCTTTCACACAGAGATATTCCTAACTAATGTTTCATTAAGACCGGTTCACTTACAAAGCAGCCCGTACTCTCTATATATTTTTTTCATATTTACTATTGGTATATGCACTAGGTCATCTAGCTCATCAACAAATCTGTTTCCGAATTGTCGCAGGTGATTTGTTTGTAGATTTGGACATTCGCAGAGCATTTTATTTTCACTACGCCAAACGGGACTTCAGTACCTATACCCAATAAGTTGCTGCTGTCCCTATTTGCTATTGATCCCTTCCTTGCCATTTCATCTGCTATACCATTCCCTTCTACATTGTTGTCCAGGAACCCAACAAAGTTTGACTCGGCAAGAGTCACCGATGGCATTCAGTATGCTTCGGCACTTTGCCACTGCCTTGGATCTTATTGTCTGGCTGAATAGTGCTTTTATAGCTGCTTGGATTTCCACGAAAAATGTGATCTCTGATGAGATCAGTTTTCTCCTTTGGATCATTTCAGCTGATTTTTCAATCGCGTAGATCTCAGCCTGAAAGACGCTACATACATCTGTGAGTTAATATGATTCCTTAATATTAAGGGCTTCACAAAACATCCCGGCTCCTGATCCTTCTTCCATTTTACACCCATCAGTGTAGATGGGAATGCCCTGTTCTCTTAATAGTGAGCTATGTTCCCCTCCATGTCTTTCGGGCAATCATCGTGAAATTCCTGTTGAAGTCAATTGCTGGTAAGTAGTCAGTCGTCACATCAAGTTCAGCCATGTTTGTGTCATACATAAAAATATTTATAAATTAACCGTAAATTGGAAATCAAATCCTTAGTCAAATAAAATAAAATGCTCGACTGGATCGCACGTACTTGCTCCTATGTTCGATCACATTATATGCAAAAGATTCTTAATGGAATCGGCTAAATGTATTTTTAAAGTCGTTTTTCACTTAATTTTTTATATATAAAAATTCTAAAATTTTTTCTAAAAAAAATTGGCATGAAAATTTTAAATATTTAATAATATAAATTTAAAAACAAAATTTCAGAAATCGTTGACCCGTTTTTGAAAAATTGAATTTTCAAAAAAAAAAATCCAAAAAACCATTTTTGGAAAATTTTGAAATGCAGTTTTATTTAATATTTGAAGGAATTCCATAACAAAATATTTAAAAAAAGATTTTGGCCAGAATCCAGACCATACCCAAACTAGTAAACACACCTATTTTTATTAAAATCGTTAGAGCCGTTCTTGAGATAATTAAGATGGTAAAAGGTAAAACAATTGGTATGGCAAGTACCGTTATTTTTGGGGCTAAAACGACAATTCAAAAATGTATTTTGGACAATCACCTAAAACGCTTAAATACCAAGTTTGACGAAAATCGCTTAGGCTGTAGAGAGTTGTACAGACAGACGGAATTGCGAGGCCCACTTTTTTGATGTTCTCCATTATCGTAATGTCAAGTTTGATTAAAATCTCGAGTTCGACTTTTTTTCCAAATGCAAAACTGGCCCTATAGTACCTATATCGCAATTAAAAATGTTGAGTATACGCCACGTTGGCCCAACGTAATATTCTTGCGTATGTTAAAATTTTTACTGACGGATCTAAAATAAAGTGCGGTATCGCTGAAAGTCTCTAGATCTTTCCGACTTCCCGATTTTGCTGAAGTTTACTAGCTATTATACAAGCATACAAAACTCTCAATATTAAATCTAACCCAAATGTAAGCTCGGCAATAATCACAGACAGCCAAGCCGCTATTAAGGCGGTAATTTCGTCAAAAAATATCTTTAAAACTGATTCAACAATGCTAAAATGAGCTGATAACCCGGACATTATCCACAGAGTCACTTTAATCTGGATTCCAGGACACATACGGCATCGAGGCAAAAAAGATGGAACAATTTAAATCTGTTCAATATCTAGAATGATATATCCCACCTACAATAACTCCCGTACAAATGATTTCATTTACAGATCGTAGCGGGACATAGCAAGGGTAGTTGCACTGCTAATTGCACTGCACCCTCACCTTTGGGAGAGCACACATCAAAAATGATATTCCCCATATAACCCACTACATTAGCTGTTAAAACCATTTGTAAAATGAAAAATGCTTCACTTCCTGTGCAAGTAAACCGCTTTGGTCAGACTAAGAATGTAATCCTTTGGAAAAGTTTTTTTTTCTAAGATCTAAGAGAACTGTCTGGTACAAAAATCAGAAGCCTTATCCCTTTTCTCAACGATACGAAATGGATCTAGTGCCGCTTCCCTTGAGTGGTCTTTTTCTGGTCTTCCTGCTAAGAATCATCTTTTTATGCAGGTCCATTCGAGTTTTTCCAGCGCTACTTGGATCTAAGATGTGAGTTCGTTTTTGACTGACATTTTACCTATCTACCTAAAACCGACTATGAAAGTCTTTTTTTGATAAGCGATAGTCTCTATAGTTTAATGCTATAGATTAATCGATTAACTATCGATGTTTGAGGAACACTAATGTCAGATTGCAGGCTAACTGCAATTGTTGAAAATAAGTGGATATTACTCGTTAGGAATAAATGTTTATGGTTTGGTCGCCCATTTGTTCTTCATATTTTGTATTTACCATTGAAGTTATACTTAGCTAAATGTGAGTTGTGGATTAATCTTCAAAATGTAAAAAAGATACAAGCACAAATAAAACGCAATCATTTTTCAGATTTTTGTCTTGAATCTTGAACTATCTACTAACATTTCAGTATCTTTAAGTTTTCCCTAAGACCTTGTCAAAGGATAAATGACTATCGAAGTCTTACTGTTATAGTCAGGGATGGGACTTTTTGAAAATAGTTCTGAATCAGATTTTTAAAAAAACGCAGTAGATTCATTTTTATTGCAGTAGATTTTTATATTTTTAAAATATAAATAAAAAGTAACCCACAGAATCTATAGGTTCCCAACAATCTTTTTCATAGTCACCCATTTCCTTGAAGAGAAAAATATTTTGCAAAGTGGTTGTATTTATTTTATTTCGAAGTTTATCCTTCACTAAATTTACTGTTGAAAATTGCGTCAGGGGTAAAAAGAAACAGCTAAAAATTAAAGGGTTCAACAACAAGTTTTTTTTTGTCTAAAAGTTATATTTTAACTAATTTTGATCGTTTTTTTTTGGCTTTTGTATTGGATTTCTGAAATATTGCTCTTTAAACAGAAAATAGTTTGGCTAACTCTTTTTCATCAACAATTTTAGTAGAAAGTGATACTTTTAGCCCCGGTCTCCCCTACATTCTAAATATACATTTGTAGATATGTAGGTACTGATTTCATCTATTTAAATATATATTTTTTTAATTTCTATACACTGAGCCAAAAAACATTGTAGAATCAAAAAAAAAAATACTTTGAATCAAAGTAAAATGGAAACAATTTGCGACCGAACACGGAATTTTTAAAATCAAAGTCGTGCATCTTTGATAGAACACTTAATCAAAAGTCTCTTTAAAACAAATGCTTACGAAATCAAATTGAAAGACATAATATTTTCATTAAAATGTTCCCTTTATTTTAAACACATTTAGCTTTGGTTTAAGTAATGCCAGAATTAATTTCAAATATTTGTTCAACGTAAATTAAAGTCAATATTTATTATATCTAAATAATTTTCTACTTTGAATGAAACAAATTAGTACTTTGAATACAAACCAAATGTTTTCAAATTAAAGGGGTTTCGACCTAAGATTAAAGCCAATAAGCAATACATTTTAATATGACCCTATTTTGAAATAAACAAATAAGTAGTTTAAATAGAAAGCAATAATGCTTTGATTTAAATGTCAGCGGTTTCAAATCAATGACTTAAGTGAACAAGCATTTGATTGAAATCAGATACGAGTAAATTATTTATTTTAAATGCATCTAAACATAAGAATTGACAAAAATTTATTTAAATATGATGTTTATTTATCTATATAAACTAACATAAATATTATATTAATACTTAACCATTTGATTAAATGTTTTTTAGTTCTTATGTAGATGCATTTAAATAATTTATTTATGTAATTTATTGGGTAAATCTGATTTCAATCAAATGCTTGCTTTTCTACTTAAGTATGTACATACATACATAGATTATTGTGTACATATGTATTTATGGTATACTATTTACTTGCCTATGTATGTATATGATGTATACAAACCATTTTTATGCAAATAGATAATTCATATTTTTTAGATGATGTACTGTTTTAAAAAAAACTTAATTTTAAAATTTTGGAACCGATGTCATCTTCCGTCAGCAAAAGTGTAAAATTATAATATTTTGCATAAATCTTTTTTGAGTAGATGTTCCTATTTAGCTTGCAGATACAAAGATAAATAAAAAAATGATTTTGCAGTAAAAATATAATAATTTCATTTATTTATAATTAAGCAAAACAAGTTAATTAAATATAACTTAAATAGATTTTTTTTCATTGACATGTGATTATTTAATTTATTAAAAAAAAAAAAACTTAAATATATTTGTTTCATATTCAGTCGTCAAATCAATATAGTAAAGCGATTAGCATTATTATCATATATAATGAATATTAAGTGTTAATTAAGAATGTTAAAAAAAAATTTACCAGCTCTGGTGCCCTTGAATTCGAAAACAACGGCCAGGATTTCAGAAACTCCGTGTTAGTGCCTTCCTTCAATTATTTCTGCCGGAGTGAAAAAGTTTTTTTCCAATTGTCTTGAACTAAGTTCCAATCCGAACAATCCCGACTTAAACTTGTTTTAAGAGCTACAGCAATCGACTCATCTACCTCGAGTTCATCGAGTTCAGATTCAGAGGGTTCGTTAGTTGGCATAGAAGAACATTCGCTTGATCTTGACCGTTTTGAGCGGCTATTGACATATTTTGAATATAATTTTCAACTTGGATGTTTTTGTTTATGCCTCGGAATAAAATAGTAATCCTGAAAATGATAATAATAATGATAGTTAAGGTGACGATAGTAAAAGTAATATAGCATAGATAAATTTGTTTCCATTTACCTTAGCGTCTTTTTCAGTGGGAAATAATGATATTATTTGGTCTACAATAGATGGGTAATCATTAGGTTTTAGATTTGAATCTGTGCATATAATTTGTTCTATAATCAGCTGTACTAGGCTTTCACTATGGAAATTTTCCAGACGTTTGTTATTTTCGTAAACTTGCATCAAACTCTTTCCTTTTGATGATGCAATCAAAAGTTCACGAAGATTCTATAATATGATTTGTTAGATTTATATTATGTTACGTTAAGAATATTTAACTTAATACTTACGATCTTAGAGTGACTTAGAGTTGTATCTTTTGCATCATGAGGTTTTGTGTACCAATCGCCTATTTTTGATTGTAAGGAAATGGTTTCGTCGTCCTTTCCGAACTATAATGTGTAAGAAGAAACAAAAACAACATATATTAAAATGTATACATTCAACATATTAAAGAAAAATAGAACCTGCTGTTTTCGCCAAAAAAAAAATAGCTTTTCTCTGAATTCTGCCCTCAATCCAACACTTGGAATGGCATCTCTTATATCCTCTTTGGATAAATATTGTAAGCTACGGTAAGTAACGTGCTGATCTAAAAGAAAGTATTATATTTTATGGTTTATGAAAACAAAATGCCTTAATATTTATGCCCTTATAATCATATTAAGGTTCCGATTGAATCCAGAGGAGCGAGACGTCATCAAAATAACAGAATTTATATTTTTTGCAATTAAGATAGAGTTTTATATTTTATCTTACCTTTAAGAACTTGGAGAAGGCACTCAAGGTTAAAATCTTTAAGTAACTGCACCAAATTCCTCTCATCATCATCTGGATCTAGAGCGACCATTAATTTTCCATTTTGATCAACATTAAATATTTCGTAATTTGAATCGAAAGCTACTTGTAAATTGTTGAGATCAACTAAATTCTGGTTTTCCATTTTCCGGTTAATGCTATATAAAAAAATAAAACGGTCTCAGAAAAAATGTGCAAATTTAAGATCCAAACTTATGTAGTATGAATTTTATTACACGGGTCGTTTTATTCGGAAGAAACTCCAATTTTACAGAGCACACTAGAATTAGACTAGCTCGTTAAGTCCTCATACAGACAGACAGACAGAATTGCGAGACCCACTATCGCTATCATCGTAATGTCTACTTTGATAAAAATCTCGAGTTCGATTTGTTTTTACTAAATAAAATAAAAAGCACTTACCAACAAATATTTCCGCTTTTCTTGCACTCACTTTAATATTAACTTATTGCCAAATTATTTGCAATTTCCAAAATAAGCTTTAATGTACTCGTACAAACACTCACTCTTAATTGACTTAATATCTTCACATAACCAACGCGACTGAAATAAAATTAAAAAAATGTAACCTAGTACCTTCTTTTATGGAAAACACAGTTATCTAGCATTTTTTGAATATTTTTCTTGTTTGTTTTAAATACGTACTTATATTGATCTTAATAACTTATTAATAATAAGCATAAACAACGAATATGGGAACGGTGTTCACTTGGGATAAGTGAAGCCCGTTCTTATTTGATGTAAATACGTTTTAACTTTGATCTTATAACCAAACTACAATACGCCGTTAGTTTCATTTAACTAAATCGCATTCTTATTTATTTTTAATACGCTTTCCCTTTAATATATGTAAATACATAATGTACTTACATGTAAACTATTAAACAACAAACATTTTTAAACAGTTAGCTTCCACGCAAGGAATAACATTATGTTTTACTTTAAATAAGTTTTCTCAATGATTTTAGTATGCTCACACTTTGAATAAAAATAGGTTTAAACATATCGAAAAGTTAATATTAGGAGTATGTTTTAACTTTGCTTTAAACATTGAGGCCTATAATTTCATTACGTTTCTACTTTGATTTAAGATATTTTGATTTTGTGTGTTTATCGTCTGAATTTCATGTTTGAATTTAATATAATTCATTTTAAATGTATCAAAAGAATAGAGGGTATTCAAATCAATGATGACATTTTTTCAATTCAAAAGTCCAAGTTACTTAACTAATTTTGTAAAAGCTTTTCGTATTTGAAGCAAATCATTTTTAAATAAATTCAAATGTGTCTTTCAAAAATGAATAAATTTTTAATTTTAATACGAGGCTATTAAAATCTAGATCGCAGTTTTTTTCTGGGTGTATAAAAACTGTCATGGCTTGATCACAACAAGAAAGAAATACAACATAATTGGGTCTATTCGGCGAGATCTTTTATTCTGTTATTCTGCTATTCTGTTATGAATTTTCATACAAAAGTGTAAGCTGTCAAAAAATCTTTTATGAATTATAATTTTGGTATTCTGCATGCTAAATCTGCTATGGAATCTGTTAAGAAATCTGCTAATGAGCTGTCAAAACTTCGAAATTCTCAACAAGTCTTTTACGAACTGCATTTTTGGTATTCAGCATGCCACAATCTGTTATGGAATCTTTTATGAATCATAAAAGAATAAAAGACCTATTTTTCTTACTTTTATCATAAAAGATTTCAATATATGAAGTACAAACATTTATTTTGTTAATGAATTGTTCGTAAAAGGACAGATATAACAAAATATTATTAAAATACATAATTACAAGCACAAACATGTAAATAATTTCAAACTAATTATTTGAATACACGAAAGTACAGAACAAATTTGATGGATGAAACTTAAAAGAAAGTGTCGCTTATCTTGTCGGGGTTCGTTTTACACAAGTTTTTATATTGGATATAATACATTCAGGAACTGTTATGGACAAATTGCAAAAATTATATATTATTTATCTACGTGAAACAAAACACGATATTTGCGCAGATTAATATTTTCATTAGTCAGTGCCTACTGCCGAGAGTTTTTATTTACCTACTACAGCTGATAATTTGATAGCAGATTTTAGGTCTGTTCGTGTACATTTTTCTTTTTCGAAGTTACATAACAGACTTTTATAAAAGATCGAACTCCTGAATAACAATTATAAAATATCTTTTATGGTGAAGATCTGTTATGCATCATAAAAGAAAATTCATAGCAGAATAACAGATGTGGCAGAATAGGCCTAAATAATTAAAACCATTACAGAAATAGAATCAAACGAATCGTAAAACATAAATTGCAGTATATTTTATTGAAAGGTAGAAGATTTGTTTCTCGCGAAG
Source organism: Philhelius pedissequus (assembly GCA_910595825.1). Lineage (NCBI taxonomy): Eukaryota > Metazoa > Arthropoda > Insecta > Diptera > Syrphidae > Philhelius > Philhelius pedissequus. Next base: position 50,705,982 of record OU343161.1, on the reverse strand, counting down.
AAAATGCAGTAGATCTACTGCAATTGCAGTAAAGTCACAAGCCTGGACATAATCTGTTCGAGTACGAACAAATGAAAATACAACTTCTTTTCTCAATATTTTATTTCATATGTTTATATTATTCTTGTCTGCGTTGTATTGATGCTTTTGCATGCAATTATTTTTCTTGCAAACAGTTTAAAAATTCTGCAAATATCTGGTAGCTCCATATATCTTCCTGATGCGAAGGTTTTTTTTCTCAAAATGAAATACCTACAAACTATCAAAATGGAAATGCACTGCGCGTGAAGAAGACCCGCAATGAAAAAAAAAAAAAAAGAAAACGTACAACGCACCACTATATATCGGGCGCGGCGCTCTTCGGCGAGGACTCCATTATTCTATAAGACCTGATTTATTAAGCTTGTCTACTAAGAATGATGCTGATAAAATATCTACGATATTATTGCGGTGGCAATACTTTCGAAGTTCTTTTATTTTTATTTTTATCTTTTCTTCTTGTTTCACCGGGTGGCATGGCATAGCTCGTTACTTTAAGAGATATTTTTTTTTGTACTTTCAAGACAACCAATTTTGCATTTCTCGTACAGAGGGGTACATATGTTTAGTAAGATACCGCTGGCGCTGGCTGGCTCCGTTGTATGGACTTCTACTTCCATCTCAGCCTCTAGGGAAAACACACACAAAATGTCGTACGTGATTCAATTATAAAATGGATGAAATTCGTTGTATGTGGAATTGGGAAAAATTTAATTCGTTTTTTTTTTGTTCTTAGCAGACTTTGTAGCGCACATAAATTTCACCTTAAAAAATAGAAGCGTACACCAAGAGTGCGAAAGCGAATGGTGCCTAGCAGGATTTAAATATTATATACTTATACATCTATATATGTAGGTATGAGTGTATATATTTTTTTTTGTTTTTAGCAAATTCATTGTCCTTCTATTGCACTTCCTTACTTAAAAAAGAGACAGCAGTGTATATGGTTATGGCTATGAGCCTGCTCTGAATATTAAATACTGTATCTTATGTCCTTTTTCTTGGGTGAATGTTTTGAGTTTAAAGGAATAGTGAAATATATTTTACTCAGATTTACTACACATGGTACATGGTCTTCTAAGATTTAAAATTAATCTCAGGCTCCATTATGAATGGGTCCTCGCAGCAATTTTCAATCTAATTTCATATCCTTGAAAATATTGATTAAATGTTTTAAGACTTGAGCAGGGATCCTCTATAGCACCTACTTATTAAGGGATCGTGGAAAACGAAAAACAAAGAGGGAGCTTCCTGGAAAAATGAATGATTGGGAAACTACCGATGAAAGAAAGTAGTACTACTAACTTTTCAGCTTCTCACTAAGATTCTGAAACTGAAATATTAGTTTGGAGACCTTATACGTAAAGCGAAGAATGGAGAGTAGCGAAAATAATAAAAGAAATCATCCTGAATCAAATATAATACCTCCTCGAAGCCATTTTTGATACCAAATAGGCAAAATCTCACATTGGATTTTCAAGGGATCCACAACAGCACTGTCACCGAAGTGTGTTGAATATTGATTACCACTTCACCTGCTGGTCAAGTGCCTTCGAAAAAGCGTTCGACAGTGTGATAAGAGAGCATCGCTGGTTAATGAATTACTATCTTTAAGGTTACAATCCAAGTGTAACGACTGCATAAAGAAAGATTGTCAGGGGTTTGAAATTGGGGGTAAGCAATATTGTATACTGTCACATTTTTAGAAAAAATGGAAGACAGTGAAGATAGTGCCGATACCGAAGAAAGTAGATAGGGGTAGCGTATCAGGATATCTCCCCATATATCTACTAAGCAACACCAGCTAAATTATTGAGGTACTTCCAGTTCCAGGAGGTTGAAGACATTCTGCACGGCTAACCGCATCATTCCGGATATGCAGTTCGGATTTCGGGAGCAACATTCAACCTTGCATCCACTCTTGAAATTCCAGAAGGATATTGTTAATACCCTCAAAAAATACCAAGTTGCGGTTGACTGCTTCTTGGATATTGAGAAAGCATTCGACAGCATCTGGATACAGGGGCTTGTTCACAAACTAACCATTTTTAATTTTCCATGTACACTAATTAAAATAATTTTTAGCTTTCTTAATTCCAGGTCGTTCTTTGTCCAAATAGAAAACAGCAAGTCAACAACCAAAAGCATCAGAGCAGGAGTTGCCCAGGGATCGAGGCTAGGTCCATACCTCTACAATATTTTCACATCGGATCAGCCCTAACCAAACAATTCTATGAATTTGCTCTATGCAGACGACTCGCTAACATATGCCAAATCAGTGTATTAAGTTATTGCAGCCCGAAGAGTAGAAGAACATGTGAGACGCCTGTGGGAATTCTACACAAAATGGGGCATCAAAGTCAACTCAGCCAAATCCGAGATGGTTTGCTTCAGAAGACCAGCGGGGCATCGGAACACGGCGTCAGCCACAAGTTGCCGAAGTATTATTATCAATTATAATCAACCACCCAAACACCATAGTGAATAGCATGACCAGCGAAGAGAGATACCCCGAGCCAAGATATCTGGATGTGACAGCGCTACTGGACGAAGGACTTATTTATATCAACAACAACGAAGCAATCCAATTCTACGAGGATGCAGCGTCAAACTACCACCGTGGCTAGATGCCACACTAACCCCCACATCACCAGAAAACAGCCGGGTTTAACAACCCAAGATTATCCACACAGGTTTTAGTAAGTAGTTCAAGAAATTCAAGGACAATTTTTTAAATAATTTTAACAAAAAAAATAAAAACAATGTATAATATTAGCCCCTTAAGTGCTAAAACAAATTAAAATATCAATGTAATATAAGTAATGTAAAATAGAATTAAGAGCCAATTGTATATATATCAGTTCAATAAACATTATTATTATATTATATACATTTTAACTTGCGATATAGGTATTATAGGGCAAGTTTTGCATTTGGAAAAAAAATCGAACTCGAGATTTTAATCAAAGTTGACATTACGATGATAGAGAACACCAAGAAAGTGGGTCCGGCAATTCCGTCTGTCTGTCTGTCTGTAGAACGATCTATAGCCTAAACGGCTGAGCTGATTACGTTCAAATTTGTTACTTAGGCGTTTCATGTGACTGTGCAAAATAGATTTTTGAATCGTTTTTTAGGCCCAAAAATAACGGTACTTGCCATACAAATTTTTCTAAAATCTTAATTATCTCAAAAACGTCTCCAACGTTTGATAAAAATTGGTGTGTGTGAAAAGTTCTTAAAATATTTTGTTATTAACGGTACCTGCCATACAACCATTTCATTGATTTTCGACTTTCTCATAAACGGCTTAGCGAATTTCGATAAAAGATTTTATACAGGAGCTCCTTGAAATTCTAAATAGTATTGCATTTCAAAATTTTCGAAAATAGTTTTTTTTGGATCTTTGAAAAAAACACTTTTTTTTTTTGAAAATTCAATATTTCGAAAACGGGTGGACAATTTTTCTGAAATGTTGTTTTTGAATTTATATTATTAAATATTTAAATGTTCATACCAATTTTTTTTTTTAGAAAAGTTTAAGAATTTTAATATATAAAAAATTAAGTGAAAAATTTTAAAAATATATTTAGCCGTTTTATTAAGAATAGTTTGCATATAATGTGATCGAACATAGGAGCAAGTACGTGCGATCCAGTCGTGATTTTATTTTTTCTCCTGTTCTGTTTGTGATAAGCGATATACTCGAAATTAAGGAATCCAGCAGACTTTACAAATACGGACTACGTATGCTTAATCTCTCATAGGATCAGATATCTGCACCAAACTCATACTAGGGTGGGAAGATAAGTTACAATTTTGGGCCAAAGGTCACTACATCAATAACAAAAGAATCAGCCTTGGAACTTTCTCATCTATTCATCTATTCAATCCCTGGATTAACGGTAGATGTGGTAGTTAATTTTGAATATCTGTGTCAATTGATGGCGCAATCAAACTAGATATAATCAGGAAAGCTGCAACTGAATGTTGTCCGAAATAAGGAGAAACCACACAAACACAAACCAACCAAAGCGACTGAAGCGATTTTAGATATAATCTACATTTTGGTCAAAAAAATGTTTTACACATTATATTACTAACGGTTATGAACGATTTCTCATAAACGGCTTAACGGATATCAATCAAAATTTAAATAGTGAAGGTCCTTCGAATTATAAATAATACTGCTTTCCAAAATTTTCGGAAAACCTTTTTTTTTTGGATTTGTGAAAAAAAAATTTGCTCTTTGTTGAAAATACAATATTTCGAAAACGTGTGTATGTTTTTGTTTTTTGAAATTTGGTTTTTAATTTTATATTACTAAATTTATAAGACTGTCACACCAATTTTTAAAAAAATTAAGCAAAAAAGGACTTTAAGAATATATTTAGATTCTTAAAAGAAATCTTTTGCAAGAGACATAAATAAATAAGACACGGTAATTTTGTCCGCATTAGTTCATCCGCCATCCCTGGAGATAAAATCTGAGACAACAACCACACATCTTTCCTATAATTCTTTCTCTTCTTACACTGGATGTCCGTATTGTGTTAAAAACATATAAAGGATATTCATATTCCCTTGAGCGCGGCAAAATAATAACAAAAAAACAAAAAGAAAAAAAACAGGAAAAAGTGTTTTGCCAACAAATATACCCATCATAGCGTAAAATTTAAAGTTTTTGAAGTAGCTTCTGAAGCAATCCTTCTATACGCAGCCCGCAAGTGTGAGGTGCCAGCAATACGACATAGTCGAAAAACTGCTTCGCTTTTACATAAAACGTTCATTTAGACTTCCTGAAAATACACCCAAATACGCGATTAACCTCGAGACCGGTCTACCTATTTTATTTGTTAAAACATCTGCAAAGTAGTAAAAATGGCAGAGACACGATTAGCAAAAAAGTTATTGCTAAGATCAGTGCAGACCAAAAGTTGCTGGTATTCAGAATGGCTTGAGCTTGCAGACTCCTTCAACTTTGGGCTCAACCTAGAGGAAGTGCCTCCAATTGATTATAGAAAAATCCTCTATGAACTGATTTCGACAGCAGATGTTCACATCACGAATCAATTTGCAAGGGAAGCAAGGGAATCAATCTATAGATCACTTTACAGCAGATTAAACGTCAACCGCTAGCCAGTGAATTACTTTCGAGGTGAATAGAGTTGTGCAAAAGCAAATTAATGAGCACCTAAGAGCTCATAATATCCTTTCTACAAAACAGTCAGGTTTTCGCCAAAAACATAGCTGCGCTACCGCCATTTTAAACGTTGTCGAAGATATCAGTCTTGCTTTGGATGATGATCATGTATCTTTCCTTGTACTTCTCGATTTTTCGAAAGCATTTGACACCGTGGATCACTTCAATCTCTGTCACAAGCTCTTTGCAGATTATGGTTTCTCTTCGTCGGCAGTGCGCTTGATGTCATCCTATCTTCGGGATAGACAACAAGCAGTTTCACATGACAATAAAATGTCGAATTTCCTTCCGACTACTAGAGGAGTCCCTCAGGGTTCGATACTAGGCCCACTTCTATTTTCCCTATATATTAATGAACTCCCCAATAAGATCAGAGGATGTTCTATCCAAATGTATGCTGACGATGTACAGCTTGACAAAAGCTGCCCGCTTGGGCTTATCGAAGACTGTGTTTACACAATCAATAAAGACCTTGAAGAAATATCGCGTTGGTCAACTTATAATGGTTTGTTCTTAAATCCTGCAAAATCAAAATGCATCATTATTAGTAGGAAATCGCTGAAAATCGATTACTTTCCCAGTCTGTACATCAATAATTCGCCAATTGCCTATGTTTCTTCGCCCCGAAATCTCGGAATGTTATTTAATAGTACATTATCTTGGGATATGCATATCAACGCCGCCGTTGGTAAAGTTTATGGAGTACTCCGTATGCTTTGGTGCTCCCAGCATTATACCCCTTTCAAAACTCGATTGCTCTTAGCCAAAACACTAGTAACACCTATACTCACATATGGTTGTGAAGTTTTTTGTCATTGCGACTCAGTAAGCAAGAGAAAGCTTAATGTCGCTTTTAATAACACTGCACGATATGTCTTTGGCTTGCGAAGATCTGACCACATATCAAGGTTTTCAATACAAATCTTTAATATCTCTCTCGATAACCTTATGCGCTTCCGTACTATTATACTACTGTTCAAAGTGATCCAAGGAAAACAGCCGTGTAGTTTATACAATAGGATTCAGTTTTGTTCCTCTAACAGATCGCAACAAGTAATTATTCCGCGTCACTCATGTCTTACTTCGGAGAGACAGTTTTTCGTCAACACCATCCGCCTGTGGAATTCATTACCACGGGACCTAAGAAGTATAAGAGGTGAAGCAGAGTTTCGTCGAGCGCTAAAAACCCACTTTCATGATTAAATAAATCTTTTTCTTTTTTTTTTCTTTTCCTACCTAACTGTTCTTTGATTTAATTTTTCTTTTGTCAACAGAGACATATTGTATTTATAACAATTTTTTCTTTTTATTTTTTTTTATTGCTTAAACTTAAATTTAACTAATACTTAAAGATTGTTTATTATTGTAATAGCTTATCTTTGTATACTTTTAGCTTAACACTATCTTAAAAGAAGTGAATTCTTACTGTGTAAGCGTACAATGAACTAATAAAAATTAAAAAAAAAAAAAAAAAAAAAAAAAAAAAAATATAATGTCGAACAAGAAGTTATTTTCTTGGCAGCGCTATCCTTTCAGACGAACAAGTTATAAGCTTCCTGAACGATATGAATGTCCCATCTTTATTTAAATTTTGCCAAACAGCGTTAAATTATCGAGAAATATCGTTACGGTAACTTTTAAATAGAAAAAGTAAAATTATTATTAAATGTTTATTGTTAGTTTTAATTTATTTTTATTATTCTTTCACAGAATTCAATTCTTAAAATATGGTTCGAGCTTTTATTGCTTATGTTTTCTCTGGTTCCGCCTTTTACCAACTGACCTATATCAATTAAAAACAAAGAAACATCGTCATTTGAAAACTGTTAAGTACTTTGATAATATGTCGAATAAATATAACACACAATCTCAGAGAGATAGTGAGAGAGATCTTCCTTATGCCAGATTTACATGAATGGCAAAGTTGCCAATATTTCTGCCAAAAGAAATGCAAAAATAATGGAAGAATTAATTTTTTAATGACATATATTTACACCAGTTCAATAAATGGCAGATTTTTATGCTGACATTGTTTTACCAACAGTTATTGACAAGGATAGAATCTATTTACACTACGGCCATAATCGAACCAAAATAACGATATTTTTTGAAAGAATCAATACAAAAAAAAAAAACAAAACCTTAACACATAAGACTAGAAATAAATATGGAATAAAAAACTAAAACTAATGCTGTTAGGAGCATTCTTTATTTTAGAAGAACTTTAAACTTAACTACATTCAAAACTCTTTTGTACAAAAGTGAACAAAAAACAAAACCATTCTTTTTTGTATAAAAGTGTGTGTGTGATTGTATACATTTTTTTATGTTTTTGTTGAATAAAAGAGTTAAGCGAATGCTTGGTAAGTCAAATTTTACAAAAGTGTCCAATTTTTGCACAAAAGTAAAAGTTGAACTGTCTAACTTTTACTTCTGTAAAATTTTAAATATGAGTTAGGATTAAGCAATATGTTGGAAAAAGACAAAACATTTTTTCACTTTTGTGTTGAATGTAGTTAAGGCTTAATAAGAAATTGCAATTTGGCAATAAAGAATGAGCAAGTTTATTTTTTTCCTAGAATGGCATAATTTGGAAAATGGCGTCAGTAATGGAAGCATTTTATGCTAAATTCTCTGTGCCAATTTTTCTTGGCAAAATATTGACAGTATTAAGAGCGTTTACACGATAAAAAGAAAAATGACTATAATTTGATAGATAAAATGTCTTTTTGCTATTCGTGTAAACCGGCATTAGCTTTATTGTTGCCAATATGAAAAACCAACTTATAGAATCAAATTTTATTATTATTTAAACTATTTTTGTTTCACTCAACTAAAACTGAATTGTATAATATTACTAACAGACACATCCTCACTTTCCTGCGGTAAGTTTTATTAATATTTTTTTTTCTTTTTTTTTATAATGATGCCGGCACTAAAGGGGTTTTGACTACCCTTAAAATGAACAAGCAGAAGGCGAGCGTTAGGAAAGTAGGGAAGGATGCAGCAGGAGATACCGATGCACATTGATTTTGAATTTTTGAATATCAAAATGGTAGGGAAAATAAAACCGAGTAAGGTATTCCACATTCGCGTTGTACGGCTAAAGAAAGAATCTCTGTACTTGACAGTACGTCCGAAGTTGTGCTCAAGGGTAAACTGTTGAGCATTCCTATAGAAGCGCGAGTATTATGTTTAAAACATTTAAGGGGAGGAATTCAACTGGCTTTTTCGCTCGAACATTTTTTATAAAAATAGCGATAAAAAAATGAGAGACATATAACCGTTCGACGGTGTTCTAGAGATGTAAATGTTTCCATTATAGTTCTATCGCTATAGAGTTCTATTCTGAATTCTATCTAAAACGCTCAATTGAGTCTCAGGAGCTCCTGCCCAAATGTGCGAGTTATACTTCAGCTTTGGACGACTGAATGCCTTATAGATTACAGCCAGATCAGACGGGGAAAAGAATTTCTTGCATCTTCGAAGAAAGCCCAAATAATTTGCAGCGTTTTTGGCGACATCAAATATGTGTTCATTCCACAAGAGGTGGTCTGTGATGCATGTGTCGAGGACTGCGAGCTGATCAGCTTCTTCAATGCAAGTGCCGCTCATGGATAGCGGCATGGGAGATGGGTTCTGCTTTAACGAAAGAAGATAGCACTGAGTTCTTGAAGCATTAAATTCTACGCGGTTTTTTAATCCCCATTGGACAATGCTGTCGAGATCAGAATTTAATGAGCTTATCATACGCTGCCATTGCAGTTCCACATCCAAAGAACAAGGAGGTGAAACTGAAAACGAATATGAAAACAATTAAGTGGATTAGAAGAGAAGAGATCGTTGATAAAAATTAGAAAATAGGTCGGAGACAATACGGAGCCCTGGAGCACACCAGCATTTATTTTGTGAATATCAGGCTTGAAACCGTCCAATACAACTTGTATTGAGCGGTCCGAAAGGTAATTTCTTATCCAACGAATAAGAGATTCATTGATAACAAATGCACGCATTTTCGATAAGAGAGCTTGATGCCAAACTCTATCAAATGCTTTCGAAATATCAAGCGCAATAATCTTACTTTTTCCAAAACGATGTTAAGATTTGTGCCACTGTTCGGTGAGATATACCATCAGATCACCAGTGGACCTATTGCTATAAGATATTTCTTAAGCTGATAATTAATCAGCGTTTCCATGACCTTGGAAAGAAGGGACGTAAGTGAAAATTGGACGGTAATTAGAGGGTGAAGAAGATTCGCCCTTTTAGTGACAGGCTGGAGAAATGCACTTTTCCATCCACTCGGAAAGAGACCTGTAGAATAGGACAGATGGAAAAGCTTCTGCAGTGGTTTTGCCAGTGTTTAAGAACACCACTTCAGAACCATCAGAGGGATACTATCCGGGCCAGCGGATTTGTGTATATCAAGGTCTTTAAGGATTCTAGCAACTGCACGAGTGCGAAAGAATATTCGTCCCATAAAATCGTTTACGCTCTCAAGTACTGGAGGAGTCATAGCACTTTCTGGCAGCGTTGAATTAACAGCGAACAGCGCTGCAAGTAAATTGACTTTTTCGCGAGAACTGACAAAAGGGCTGTCATTAAGGACGAGCATTGGAACCGAAGACGAAGTTGAACTTCAAATATTTTTTACAAATGACCAAAAATTCTTACTACCTTTGGTACATTGTAATATTTTTTGCCTAAATTTTTGGTCATGCAAAAATTTGGTTCTAAGAATGTGAACGTTGCAAGTCTTTCTAGCTTGTTGAAAATTTTTCCGGTTTTAGTCAGTGTGGTTGGCTTTATAATTCCGGAAACTTGCTTCGCTAATCCTAATAACCTCTTTACAGCTCGAATCAAACCATGCATTTTCTTTCGGTTTGATAGATTTTACCCTATTCGGGATAAAACTTCTTATTCCGTGAAGAATTAAATTTGTTATCATATCTGCGCTGGAGTCTTAGTCACTATCGAGGAAGCATAGTGACCAGTTAAATTTCCTGAAGAAGGTATTGAGACCGTCTCAGTTGGATTTCTCATATTGCCAAACGGTTCACTTAGGTGTCTTTTCTTTAACTGGATGTTGTTAGCATGAGAAATTTGCATATATGACACAATGGTCTGATGTGCCTAGAGGCGATAATACACTTACAGTATAATTATCAGGGTCAGAGGTAAGAAACAAGTCTAGATTGTTGGCGGTTTGACCTGCAACATCAGGGATTCGAGTTGGCTCGTCAACATGCTGAGTCAGTTGATTTAACTCAGCAAATACCTCAACATACCTTCCTTCTGGTGTTGTCTGGCTCGAAAAGTGGAGCCAGCTAGAATTGAGTACATTGAAATCGCCCGTAATAACGATTTCAGTGCAAGCATAATGGGAAACAACTCTTTTCTTCTAAAGACTGCATATGATAGATAGATAGAAAGATTCTTTATTCTTTAATTTAAATTGTTTAACATGCTGTATGAAGTTGATAAAAAATCTAAAAACATTAATTTACTTTTTATAAAAAATGAATGAATAAAACACAAAAAAAAACAGCCTTAACAAATTCTGTTAAACATAAAATATATTATGAAAGAAAAATAACTAAGATTTGCCATTTGACAAGATTAGATTTAAGGTTGTCCTTAGATTTATTTTGTTAACGAGTTTTACTTTTACATTTCAAAATCTTCTCTCATTATCTTGTTTCTATAAAATAAGGAATACTAAACAAATTTTATTTAACTTGTTATATGCTTTTGATCCTTCTTGATAATTTTGTTGCCATATCTGTAGCAGTATTTCCACAAAAATAGGAAATTTTGCTATAAGATAAACAACATTTTCTCTTTCACGGATGTTGCACTGTGAGAAGCAATCAACTGTATGCTGAGGTAAACTCGTCGGATCCAGGTGCTTACTAAAGAAGCAACAACACTTAAGTATAGTTGAGGTTAGTTTTATTCACAATTCTGTTAATTTAATTTGTTACAACTTGAATACAGTTTTTTATACATTACTTTTCCATATAGACTTACACTAAGCATATATTAAAAAAATATTGCCTAAACTCTGTAGTTTCCACTAAAAATTACATTTATAATGTCACTAAATTTAAAAACTGAGCGGCCGTCACTGAATTTCAAAACTGAGATATCATTAATTTCTAAATTACAGACTGAGATAGCAGACGTCACTAACTAAGGGCGCCCACTGTCCAGCTGGGGTGACTGGGCCTTTAAAAGGTAGGAGATCTAGCTTGTATGTATACTAAATTGGTACTTTCAACTAGGGTAGAACTTGATTGGTCATCATGGCATCATTAGGTGACCTCTCCGTATACATATTTCGGCTCGCAGTGAGTGCGAACTGTAACATGGTTTAAAAACCATCATTACTTTTCTCCACTATACTTAATCAGTTGTGGCTTCTAAGGTTAGTGCGTTTATTGTTTTTATGTATGTTTGATGACAAACGAAGGAGGTGGTAGGTGAAGAACATGTGTATCATTGCAACAAATAAAACAATAAAACAGCAGATCATTTCGGTGAGGTATGAAATTAAATAGTAAAAATTCCCCTCTTGCCCGAAAAATCATTGAAATACTCTCTGCATTTATATGGGCATTAAAAAAAATTATCTTGTCCAAGATTATACTTGAGTTTAAAATATGTTTCCCTAAAACACATATAATAAATGTCTAGCCCAGTAGTCCGCACGAGCGTTTGTGTAAAATTAAATTATTGCACCAGAGCCCGAAATAGATGAACAAAAAAATTGATTTGTCCCTATCACCAGGCTGTCTTCAATGCTATAAAAGTTGATTTTTGTACATATGTATATAAGAGTATATATAAATTAACGAAATGAATATAAAGAATTGATCTTTTGACATCCATTTTGGTCATTTTTTGGTATTTATAATTATTGAAATAAAATCCTTAATTTATAATAAAAAAAAAATACGTTAAGAATGTGTACACAAATTAATTTATTTGAAAAATTATTTTTTTTACCAAATTTGAAGTTGTTTATGAATTGAAACTATTCAATGGTTAAAACAATAAATAGATATAATAATTAAATATTTGTTTCATTTAAATGTTTATAAGTTAAAAATATATTGGCATTTTTAATTGTCTACCATAGTAAGCCATGCGGGCAACGGTGTTAAAAAAATAGGGCGCATGCACTCCAGTGTTAAAACTTCTTATAAATTAAACTGAGAAAATCACAACGAACTAATTAACAAGAACGGATTGAATGAGCTCATTCAAAAGCCGTTGTTGTAATCCCATGTAAAAATACAGCTGACGACAAAACAGCTTCTGCTAAAAAAAATAAATCCTAAGCTATCCGCAAAACTTTTGTATATTTTGTATAGTTTGTACCCATACAAATTTAACCTACCCGATGTTGGGTTTTCAGGAACTTAGTGGATACTAACCTATCTTATGGGGGTTTCGTTTGGTAACAAAACTCGATTTATTTTTGATTAAAAAACCTTGCCTTCGACTGACCAAAACAATTGTTTCATTTTTGGATTTTAAATCAATTTGCAGATCTGGATTTTTCTTTTACTAACACCAGTATGCATCATAACTGACATCCATAAGTTTGACAAGACAGCTGCCCAGCAAACATTTTAATTCAGAAATGAACGATAATTAATTCATAAAAGTGAAGAAACCGACCGAAAAAGAATTCACTTTTGATGCAATTTGAATCATTTTACCTGGGCTCTTAGACACCAATTTGAATCATTGTAATGATTCATTTATGACCTGAAAATTCGTCATTTAAATGAACGTATATAAGGGCTCCATATATTCATTTAAATGGTGAATGCCTGAATCTTTTCTAAATCATAAAAATAATTCTAATAAAATTCAATTAAGTGAAGGATTTCTAAGTATATACCTTCACTTTAATTAATCGTATAGGAATCATTTTTGTGATTCAGAAAAGGTTCAGGGATTAATCATTTAAAGGAATATATGGAACGGTTATATACATTCATTTAATTGCAGAATTTTCAGATCATGAATGAATCATTAAAATGATTCAAATCGGTGTCTAAGAGCCCAGGTAAAAGCATTCAAATTGCATCATAAGTGAATTCATTATTTCTGATTCATTTATGATTGAATATTTCATCGGTGAGCCTCTGGTACATTTTTTGATTTGCCTCTTGTTTGGCTTTTATAGATTCCAGTACTTCTCAATTGTTACACGATGCTATAATTAAAGAAAGGATTTTTATGTTTCTAAGAAAATTTAACACCATTTATGTACATACCTTTATGTTTTATCATTTGCTTTTTTATATATATTTTTTTTAAGTAAGTAGGTACTCATTTTCTATTAAAACACAACCGATTTTTCGAAAAACTTTCCCGAACTGATAATCGACTATGCAAACGAAACTTTGTCATTACAATGACCCGTTATCATTAACCCTTTGTAAAAAGAAAAATAAAAGGACGAACAAAAAAGGATCTCCATATTAAGGATCCAACAACAAAATGCGTGTTTTTGTTTTTTTTTTGAAACAGAATACATATCTCCTTGTGTCCCTGGTAAGAATTTGTAGGATCCTTGTATATATTCATAATTCATTAAGAAAACTGGAGGTTTCCTGAATATTATTCTTCATTTTTGGTGATTAGAATCTGAACCTTCAGATAAATGTTTGCTGGGTGATACCGTTAGCTAGTTCACAGACACAAATATAAACCAATACTATAGCAAATTAAAATGACTCTGAATAGATCAAAATATAAATTAACCAAATGAAAACTCCATTAGATATGCTATCGTACCGAAAACTGAATGTACCCAATGACGATCTGCAAGTCTCGCGATGCACGTAATGATTTATTTGCATTTGACTGAATCAACTACCGAGTGAGCAGGATGACAATGCTGTAGCTTTCTCACATATTGAAACCGTTCACATGAGTATTGTAAGACACATAGAGCGATATGTTAGATTCAAAAGTTTCCTTAAGTTTATTCAAAGGGATTTGCGGGCGCGGGCTACTAAGTGCCCGCTAAATAGGAGTTGGACACCACTGAACTGCCTTAAAAAATTTAATTCTTAAAGCTTTGAATAGTGAATACTTTTTCGAAAACAAAAACAATATGCCACTAAAACAACATGGCCGCCTCAGATTGTCCTCATCGACCTGTCCATATTGGAAAACTCTTAATAAGAGTGATGTTCCCCGTTCGGTTTGGTTCGTTGAGCGGCGCCTTAGAAACATATATATTCAAGTGCTGCCGTTTGCTATGGGAGTTTATTCCCGCAACTGCGAGATGATATATTAGCTGAAAAAAAAAAAACGCCATTGAGCAAGTGCCCAACGCCTGAACATAAAGTGTAAAAGAACTTCGAGAGTTAGGGTATGTGGGTTAGGGTGTTTGTGGGTTGTGTGTGTTGTGGGTGGGTGGGTGTGTGTTATGTGTTGGGAATGGGAGAAAATCTCAATATGTGTCAGTTTTATATGCGGGTTCTTCGTTTTTTATTTGCGACTCTATTTTTCATTAGGATTTCATATCACGTGTTGATTTATGACCCTGAAAAGTGGAAAAACGATAGCATATTACATATATTTGTGCTGAGTTTGGCGACAACGCAACTACGACACGAACACGACTATGAAGACCGTGGATATGCGTAAGCGTGCGGTATGACATTGTATCTTGGTGGCAATGGAGCGGTAGTAATGGCGGAATGATTTTTTTTTTTTTTAGGATATACGCTCCAGACAGATGTCATCATGGGAATCGAGGAGCTGTTACTTTGGATGCGTGAATTAAGTATATAATATGTGATTTTTATCGAGGGTTTTAGTCTATAAAAAAACAGTTTTTTCTCGAGTTATGTATGTATGTAGATCATAATGTGATTTTTTTTTGTATTTCTTTTTACTTTTTTATTCTGTGTGTGAAACACTTTGAACGAATAAAACTTTGATAAATCATTGAATTGACAACAAAGTTGCTATTGATACTGTGTGTCAACGCAAAAGGTTATTTATTTTTTGTTTGCGATTTAAGATGGCAAAAAGGAGAATTTATGCTTTTTAATGGTGACAAGCAAATTGATGTCAATAAAATAAATTCGTTTATTTAAGAAAAGGGTTTTTTTTGTGTCGTTGTTGTAAAGAAATCAAAATGGCGGCGGTATGAAAAGGCAGAAAGTGGTTTTAAGTTGAATAAAGTGGTTTCTGGACATATCAAATGTCGTTTGTAAAGTTCTTTTAGAAGTTTTTTTTTTTTGTAAATTTAACATTTACGTATGCGTCAAATAAATAATGTTTGTCATTCTGACATTCATTCGTAATGTTCGTAATGCAGTAAACATCGAAAGGAGGTGAATGTACGTTAAACAAATTGTTTTATTCACTTGTCATGTACATAGGTATAAACGAAAAAAAAAATAAGATTAAGCACCAAATTGAAAAGTACAAGAGAAAATATTTACGTAATAAATAAAATAAAATAATTTTTACATTATGTACAAAGTATCGCAAAATTAATCATCCAAATTTGTTTTTGAAATGCTTTTTTTTACTAACAAAAATATTTTGGGTGATGGTAATATTTATTTGCAAATTTACAATTTTTTTCTGTTATGTGGCTGTCGGCAGTGTTATATACATTTGTTTCTGTATTATGGCATTTACCATGACTTTCCACAATATTTCCGGTGATAACTGCCGAATAATTTCATTAACCCCAAAGAAAATAGTCTGGGATGGTTAAATAGGTCAATCTTAAATCGGGAGGTTATACGCTGCCAGGAAAGGCTTAGTTCCCAATATCCATTGTGGCTCGATGTGTGTGTACGGTTGCAACGTCTTGATGAAAAATTCACACGTTAGTCTAGCACCGGTCATCCAATTCCGGCAGTAAGACATCCTTTATCAAGGGCCTCTAGGACGTTCGCAAGTAACAACGACCTTATTGTCGATGGCGTCCTCAAAAATATAAATGTCCCAATCACTTCTACCGCGTGAATGCCTCACCACAAAGTGGCTTTGAGAGAATGTAATGACTCTTCGTGAATCGCACGTTAATTTTCAGTTTTCCAAAAACGCAGATTTTTCTTATTGACGTAACCGCTTAGTGGAAATACTCATTGTCGATAATAGCCTCATTCAATAACCGATTTATAGCGATCCAGATAGCTTAAATTTTTTTTGTTTGGCAGCACTTGTTTTGTCTCAGCTATGTTCTTACATGGGAATACAAAAATACCGACCTATCCGGATAGCTAAAGTTCGTTTACTGAATGAGGCCAATGATGATTATTGAAACAAGATCCTCTGCGTTGTTGAGCATGAGGATGGCTTCACAGTAATTCGAAATGCGAAATAGTTCCAGTCTGTATGAGTCGATTACCAAAGCGCCGTAATACTTGGCCAGTTGGCGGAAAACGGGTAAGAAATCGACGTGGAAATTATGGCGCAGAAACATAAGTCCCAGGGACATAAGCCCCAACTTTTGTTTGCTGTTGATGAAACAAAACTCCCAAATTTTATTAGACATAAGTATGGTCACATGACACTTGTGAAATCTTTATTCAAAACAAAAATTTGTAATATAAGCAATAAATGTTTGGTATATGCAAATGTTTTTTTGGGACTTTTTAAAAACAAATCCTCAAATCCGAAAAAAAATTTGCATACACTGAAACTTGTACCCACCCCCAAATCCTATATTGGGCCAAGCAGGGTTGTTGCAGGGGAGCAGCATGGCCCCCCTTACGCGCCGAGCTTTTTGTACACCGTAAACAAAATTCCAAAATATTTTTTGTGGGACTTATGTCCCACCGAGGTGAGGCATAAGAAAATGATAATTTGGGACCTATGTCCCTGCAACGGAAATACTCACTGCGCTTACACAATCGGCCGATTTAAAAATCGACATAATTATTCCACGTTCTTGCGAAGTATAGTGTTCTGTTGCTTTTGTCTTTCTATACTGCGAATGTCTAGCTTACAAATGTCAAATATGATTGACGTACGACGCCAATCGACGGATTTGTATGAATATAATTCACCGCAAAATTGACTTTGTATTTAAATGAACTGAAGTTCGAAATATCAGTCGTTATCTCACAAAAATCAGTAAAAATGCAACTGATTTTCCAATGTAATTTTTCGGTGGAGAAATCAATTAAGATTCATGGAAATCACAATGACTGATACACTTGAAGTAATCGTTCACAAATACTTTGAACAAAACCAAAATTGTAAAAAAAAATTTAAAAAGTCATTTTATGCAATTTAATTGGAATGACGAAACGAAGAGGACTGTCATACTACGCAATTGCATGTGGATAAACTACGCCACATGGCGTTTATCTCGAATCATCAATCGCCTATTTCCATAGAATTGATATAAATTACTTGTAGCACTTCTGATTGTTGTCGATCGCTGAAATTAGGCACAGCGCCCGAAGTAGGGCTTAAAGTTTTTTTTCTGTGGGTATGTGTAAAACCTTCAAAGGGCTGTATGCTGACCGAAAAACGCGTGCTTATAAGAGTGTGAGATTCTTACATCACTAAAAACACATCTTCCTGCCGATTGCTATTAAGTTGAAACTTATATAGCAATATATTTTGAACAAATTTAATTAACGTTAATTAATTAGGGTGGCCGTGGCGCGACAGTTGTGTGCTCGCCTGTAACCTCTTGGTCGCAGGTTCGATTCCTGCCGTTGTCTATGTCTTCTTATATTCTATTAAAAACCAATTCTCAAAATTGGCTTAAAATGAGTTGCTGGTTTGCTCATTACATACTGTTCAGGCATAACACTAGCAACATGTGATTGAGCAAACTAGTATACTCATAAATATGACAACATAACAAATAAAATAATGCGAATTATAAGAGACATAAATAAATAAGACACGGTAATTTTCTCCGCATTAATTCAGCGGCCATCCCTGGAGATTAATCTGAGACAACAACCAGCTTTAGCCACATATCTTTCATATCCTTCTTTCTCTTCTTTCACCGGATGCCCACGCTGTGTTAAAATCATATAAAGGGTATTCATAATCCCTTGTGCGCTTGCAAAATTCTATAAAAAAAAAAAACGTGTTGCAGGTAACTATCCGGTGATAGTTCCTGCTTCTACCGCGATTTTAAAGCGGATTCTCGTTTAGTGCACCAGATCGGAAGGCTTAGTCCTTCGCAGGCGACGTACTACACTGGCGCAAAATCTTAAACAACCCATTGTTAAGGGCTTAACATTTTACTAGTTAGCAATATCCTAAGTGCTTATTGATTGAATAACTATTTCAACATTTTTAAACCTTTTCTAAACTAGTAAATTGCTAATTAAGCAGAAAGCTGAGCATTTGTAGGGTTTGAATTTTGATGAACACAATTATTGTTGTTATGCGTTATAAATTAATTATATGTTGATGAAAACACAACATGTGCTCTCAAAAGATATTAGTTATTTCTATTTTCGTCATTTTAACTGCATTATTTACAAAAAAAAACAAAAATAAATTGTGCACCTGCAGGACTCGAACCTGGGCACCCTGCGTGCAATGCTGATATACTATCAGATTCCATGATGGGTTTAAAAAATTGCTAAAAGTTTAAGTAGCCATTCAGTGATTTTAACTTTAACATTTTATTAAATCGTTTAAAATTTTGCGCCACTGTAATTAGTGATAGTTTTCTATGATTTTTTTTTATTTATTTATTTATTTATTATTGAACTGCTCATATACAGTAAGACATATTTGTCTTTTAAAATAGATACAAGCTTTAATGTAAGTTACAAACAAAATGCTTTGAAAGCTAAAATTTTAACATTTTTAATATGAAATTCATAGAAGAAAAATTAAATTATGTAATTTTGACCAATTAACAAAAAGGATAGGTAATTCCAAACAAAAAATCATAATGTACAAAATAAGAACATAATATATGTTTATAAAAAAATTTTGAAATGAAAAATAAAGAAATAGGTAAAGGAGAAAAATAGTAAGATTAGCTAGTTACAAGCAGGTACACAAATTTATGGTTACTTTCATACAAGAGTATAATAAGTTCTTAGTTTTCCATTTAGTCGTGTAGCATCATTTATTTCCCTCAGATTGCGAGGTAGGGAATTCCATAAACGTATAGAGTGAACGAAAAATTGGCGTTCAGATGTAAGAAAAGCATAACGTGGTTGAATCAAAATTGATGTTCTCAGCGAGGATGCCGTCCTAAGCACATCCCTGAGATACTGGGGTTGATTGTTCACAAGAATATTGGTGAGCATACATAGGGTACGATATTTAAGGAAATTGTCGAAACTCATATTAAGAAGACAGCTAGAGAAGTTAGAAATGCTATCATATGATGTAACGGATAAGACTATTGAATACAACATTAAGTTTTCTTTTGCTTCTGGAATCACAGTGCGAATAGATTTCACAACTATAAATTAGCGTTGGTATCACTAGTGTTTTTGCAAGATGAATTCGAACTTTAAAGTGGGTGAAGTAATGTGTTGTCCATAATGTACGGAGAATGCCATATGTTTTACCAATTTCATGACCGATATGGTTATTCCATGTTAGGGTCCGGTTGAAGAGCACACCAAGTTTTTTTTTTATCGGTTTCGACATACGCAGCAGTATTGCTTTGCAAGATCACAGGGGGGAAGTGCGATATATTTTGTGTTTTTTTTAGATATTTCAATACAAACGGATTTTGCGGGTTCAAAACGAGACTGTTTCTTTGAGACCAACATAAAATGTTTTCGAGGTCTTCATGTTCAATGAGTCCTAGCTAATGTATAGAACATTGGTTTTGTTTAACGTGTACACCGGAAAGTTAAGGCATAATTACACGGTGGCCTACCCACCTACGGACTTAACGAGAAGGCATGAGTGCTTCTTGCAACAAACTTCTATCTATGAGCGATCACTCATAGTATACGCGAATTGTATAGCAACCACAGCCACTGCGAGCTCTCCAAGGAGGCCATCCCAAGACTTGTATTTTCGGGCATTAGCGGGAAAGTAGTAGGATACCAGTCCTCGCAGTACCGAATTACGGTATTACTGGAGTCTTTTCATCCACCTAAGTGAAGAATGCACTACCAGGTTTTCTTTGGCGAATGGCTACCCAGGAACGATAATCCTGCCCTTTTTAATGTTTTACTGCTCAACTTAGGGACAAGGGAACCCTATGTAGAAATTATTCCTCACGATCGGGATAAATGGATCACATTATTTCTTCTAAAAGCAAGACCATATAGACCTTGCTACATAGCTAGAATCCCACAACTAGCCATATTAAACTTTGGTTCTTTGCTATTGTGGAAATGTTTCCCCAAGTAAGCTTGGTTCTCACCTCTACTACACAAAAAACAACCACCCATCAGGATAAATTACGAAATATGTCAAACGTGATCAATAAGCCCAAGCTTACTCAAGGACTACATGTATTATTAATGGAATAATATATTTCCTTGCTTGCGCAAGGAGATGATGGCACAAGTGCCATACATCTATCTTACTTACTTCTGTGATTACTGAACCACGTACAATACTGCCGCAGCAGCTGCTATAATTGCTGTATTTAGCTCTTAACTTACGATTTGCTACGCTTCACAGTGCTGACCGAAATCAGCAAGCTTCACCCAGCAAATACACCTTCATTCCGCTGAGATCGCTTACCCGGGCAGACTCCTTACCCTCCATATACCTGATCGTCTACCCAGGCAGACGACCTCTTCCCTCTAACGGCTTGATGCTCCTGGTTTACTGACTAGCAGTGTCACCATTCCCACCTACCTATATTACCGGCGAGCCCACACCCCCTTCCGAGCGTTTTACCCCACTCTTCCAGTTCTTGGACTGACCACCGTCCTCATCTTGAAAAGTAGGGGCTTCGTTTGCAGTTCCGTAGAACCTTCCGCTAACCCCCACCACCTCAGAGCCATGCCTTAACCAGATAGATTAGCCGCCCAGTGCAGAATAGCCTCATTAAAGAGAGCTAAACATTCCTGAACGTTGCCCGTCTTTCACGACGAAGAGGAACTATCTTGGCTTATCACCACGGACCAGGAAGAACGGTTCCATTGCAGGGCAACTTTCCGTATATTCCCTTGAGGCCCGCCGATCAGATTTCCCGAAAGACTAACTACTGTACAGCTGAACGTCGTCGGCATACATTTGAACAGAACAGTATTTAACTGTGGACGGAAGATCATTAACATAAAGTCAAAATAATAGCTGGCCAAGAATCGAACCCTGCGGGACGCTACGTGAAGTAGTAAGGAAATCAAATAAAACATTGTTTAACTGAAGTCACTGTTTACGGCCTATCAAGTAGGAATGCAAAAGCTTTACACTCGCACTCGAAAAGTTGAAGTTTCGAACAAGTTTTTCGCATAAACGGAGTTGGCAACCATATCAAATGCCTTAGAAAAATCTAAAAGAGTAAGAAATCTTGCATTGGCGCAAAATTTTTTATTTCATCGCGAACAGTGGGAATCCCGAGGTCTCTATGGAGATCTTCGTTTCTAATACACCAAGGTGCGTTTACATACGATCTCAGCAGTTTATTTTCAATTGTTTGTAGGGTATTTAAATTTGAATCTCGCGTTCAAACCCAGAGTTGTATACCGTAAGCCCCAGATAGGCTTAGGCAACTGCCTGTGCAAAATTAGTTTGTTTTCTAAACTGAGCTTAGAGTGTTTCAATTAGATCAATTAGTACATATCTATTAGTTTATTATTTAACTCTTCGCATTTCTTTTTAACATGCGGTTTCCATTTTAATTTCGAGATATTTTGCTTCATTATCAAACGGAACTTGAACCGTATTAACAATTTTTTTTAAACGTACAATCTACATGTAGTGATTTTACTTCTATAGTGTCTTGTGTTTGAGGTATATTTCGTGTAAATAATAGGTACAATATTGGACCTAAAACACCTCCTTATGTTACATTAAAATCCCCAAGCACAGTTTATAATGGTAGCTAGGACACTGCTAGTAAGTCTTGTCCAAGAGCTCGGCGTTAGGACCCAATTTTTAGTTGTGGTACTAGGCACCCGATGTTTTCACCTCTGGAAGGTGGGAGTAGGAGTTGATAGACGGGGCTTGGTTTAAAAATAAACCCGTGTGCACTGCTGTGGTTTACTCTTAAATACTCGAAACTACACGGATTAACCCAGGGGCCTCAGCACGTAACTTGATACAATCGAGATTTGTCGATACAATCGAGAATTAGAAGCACTTATTTTGGTTCAATCAAGTTTTATTTATTAGTTCTATACAATCGAGGATACTCGATTGAATCAAAACAGTTCTCGATTGTATCGACAAAACTCGATTGTATCAAGTTACGTGCTGTGGCCCCAGGTTTGCTTATTTTGTGCATGTGTGTGTATCATCTAGTTTCGATCATTCATCCTTGTGGTTCTTAAGTTTGGTTATTTTCCCTTGGATTAGCATTTGCTGGAATTTGATACCGTTGTTTGCTACTTCTGAGTTCTGAGTTGCTAAGGCCAAAAATCGCTACCTGCACTATAAAAACTGCGTATAAGTTTACCATGAAAATGTATGTAATTTATAGTGCAAAAGTAGGCAAGTTGCGTATTTATACACATGACATTAGGTAAAAAAGAATTTAACACATTATGTTGGATATTACAAGCATTTGTTGCAAATTTTCAACCTCTGTGTACCTTTCAATCACGATTGTTCAGTATTAAACTAATAATGCTTAAACAATACACAAATATTGCTTAAATTCAAACCCCTTATGAAAACTACACATAAAGTGTTTATACTTAAACAATCAATGCCAATTTAAACTACCATTTAATCTAAGTTACACATTTTATGTGAACATTTGTTATTCCTTTGTGACGATTATTTTTACTTTATTTGAAATTACACACAAAAAGCTTAACATTTACACATTTAATATTTAGAATTAATACGTGCGTAAAAATACTGCAATTATGGTAGGCAACAAGTTCCTCGCTTTATGATAGTAAAATTACACGATTTTTTTTTAGAGTGTACACTTAAAATAAATCTAACGCTTTTGATCAACATAATCCCACCCATGGTGCATACAGCCCAACCTCGCAAAAACTTTACTTAAGCCGTATGGAAGTCCTTAAAGTCACACAAATCCGCCATCAATTTACTCTGCCGTTCCATTAATAATGAAATATATCAATAAGTTCATATGGTTATATTGCATTGCATTCTTCCTTACCACGAATTGTCACAACAATTTTACAACACTTCACACTCAGAGCCTTTTATTGTTTACCCCCAAGTACAATTAATCATATTTTAAAGCCTGTAAATTTATCAGCATCGCCTGTCAAGTGTCCAGTGACAGCGAGGATGTTTAAATTTTAGGCCTGGTTCATTGCTTTTGGCCCCATGTTCAATGTCCATTTATGCAAAAAAAAAAAAAAAAAAAAAATATATATCACAAGTTAAAAAATCAGACAAAAAATATGTGCATTATCTGTTTAAGGTTCGATAATGATAATTTCACACTTTCTGTCCATTTAGCACGCGAGGAGGACTCTACAACTATTTATTTATATTAAATTATTGAAACTCATGTCAACAGTAATTAATTTCGGCGACTTAATGTGTTTCCTGCTCCAAGGAATTTCACATATATATATATGTGTAATAAAAAAAGGAAGAACCAAAAAATGAAATAAAATATAATATGTATGAATAAAATTGATAATAATGCAAAATTAAAAACAAATTCCTGCATTCAGGATGGTGGTGGTGGTGGTGGCGGTAATGGTGTTGGTGTTGTGAATGTATCTTTTATAGATGAACATAAACCCCGTTCTCTTGCAGTACTACCAAATGACGACGACCAACTTACCGGCCAGCGTACGATGAATATGGGTTGGGTATAGGGTATTGGATATGATAGGAGATATGAGGGCAACAACTACAGCAAGAGTCGAACAGACGGAAAGCGAGCAAATTGGTAATAAAAATGCAAATCGTCCCGAAGTCCAAGTTAATTAATTTGGATATTATCATAAAATGGATGGAAACAGGGTTTGTTGGCTCATGCAAGAACCAGCCATGTGGAATGATGCTTTGTAAAGAGAATAAAATGACTGAGATAAGTGTATCTATAGATGGTTCTTGAACGGTTGTAAATTGCGGCGAATTTTAAAAAATTGTTTATATTTTTCTTTTCGTTGGTTGGATGTTGTTATATGTAATTTGCAATTAAAAACAACACATGCACATATTATATTTTCCAAGTAAATGTATTTTCGGGGCTGCCAAGGTCTACTTATAAAAAAACGTATAAGGTCCGTGGGAGTATAGTTTAAAAATTGTAAAAAGCTTACTATGAAAGTCAAGAAGAATAATTCGACTGAAAATTTTGTTCTTTTGTGACCTTTAGTCCAAATTATGCGTTTCGCCCAGGTACTACAGTTGGGCTCATCAGTTAAATGCTGTAGTACCCTTCTAAGACGCAAAATATTAGTCGATGGCAAATGAAATTTACAGCTTTCAAACACTGTGAATTATTTTTTTCTGGGGGAACTCGGTCGAATTCAGACATCTAGAAAATAATGCCCGAAGGGCATACAGAATCTAACTGATGAGCCCAACTGTAGTGCCTGGGCGAAACGCATAATTTGGACTAAAGGTCACAAAAGAACAAAATTTAAATTAAAAGCAGAGTCCACAAAAAAAGAACAAAAGCAATACCCACGTATGCGTTTGTATTGTTTTTACATTTCTTAATGGCATCTTTTTCAATGTTTATGATTTCATGTATCCATTTTTCATTACTTATGGCTATCGTAGTGAGAACAAAGAAGGAGAGAGATTTTGGTTTCGATTCAAAAATCAAATCGAGACTATGATTTGATTTTTGAATTGAAACCAAAATCTCTAATACTTTTGCATAGTTAAAAAGTTGAAAAAAAAAATAGTTAAAACTTACTTTTTAAATAAGTTTTCATCAGAATCAATTGTGATGTGATTGTGCATTACCTCTCTGGTAATGCTACCGTTAAATATCTTGTTTTGAGCTGCCAATTATAGAATCTTACAGTCAAAAGTTATACATTTTTAAAAAAATAATTTGACTAAATTTAATCGGCCTTACCTATAAACGAAAGTCGCGTGACCAAAACATAATTATTGACTTTCAAAAAAAAAAATTAATTTTTAAAATTTTAAAATTAATTTTTAAACATTTTATAAAGATAAGTGGACAAAAAAAATCTGAATAATTTATAAAAAGTGTAATATAAGTTTTGTAAGAAAATTTGAATTTTTCAAAATAAAAAGTTTGTAAACCCAATAATTTGAACACATTTTGTACATGTTTTACCCATATCGATTTGTTTAAATGTGTAATAGAGATTTCTACTAAATCTATTTTGTGTTATTAAGGCCCATTTGCTGATACACAAATTAAGCATTTAAGTTCTACTTAAGAACTTATGTGACAGTTTACGGAGAGCGTTTTTTTTTTTTATAATCTACACGCGCTCAAGGGATTATACTACCCTTAAGTTAAGGAAGAGAAAGAATGATAGGAAAGATGTGTTTTAAGTTGAACATAAATATTTATGGTTCGTATCAGTAAACGGGTCTAAGACAAGTACAGGGTGGCGTACGAATCGTGCTACAATAAGAAATTTAAATAACTTTTATTTTAATTGATCTATTTCATTAATTTTTTTATTGGATTAAAAATTAAATTTTATTCTAAATAACTAATGGTTTTTAAAGATGATAGACCGCAAATGACCTCCACGCTCATCCACGCATATGCGCCACCTTATCAGAAAATTGTTCATTGCGGCCTGAAGGATTGAAATTAGGATCGCCTCAATTATTTTCTTTATGGACTGCTTCAATTCAGTCATGTTCCTGGGTTTCGTTTTGTACACTTCCTGCTTGACATAACCCCATAACAAAAGTATGGGGCAGTCAGGTAGGGTTACCTTGGGGGCCAGCGGAAAGTGCAGTTTCTGGATATCAATTTGTTTGGGAATTTTCGTTGGAGCTCCGCCATAACTTGCGTGGCTACGTGTGCACTTGCTCCATCTTGCTTAAACCAAATCCTCCTGAAAGGGATACGTCTTCGGCGAAGTACTGAGTACAAAAAACTCCTTCAACATCTTTAAATAACAGTCCGCATTGACCGTTTGT
The DNA here is from genome assembly GCA_910595825.1 of Philhelius pedissequus. Lineage (NCBI taxonomy): Eukaryota > Metazoa > Arthropoda > Insecta > Diptera > Syrphidae > Philhelius > Philhelius pedissequus. Next base: position 50,679,533 of record OU343161.1, on the reverse strand, counting down.
ATTACACCATTTTCTTCAAAAAAGTATGGCCCGACAATACACCTTGATGAAACTGCGCACCACACAGTGACTCGTTCTGGGTGCAGTTCCATCTCGTGGAACATTTCTGGATTAGATTCACTCCATATACGGCAATTTTGCTTGTTAACATTGTCGTTTAAGTCAAAATGGGCCTCATCAGACATGATCAAACAATTTATCAATGTGTTGTCTTCTTCGGCCATTGCAATCATTTTTCGGCAAAATTCCATTCGAACAGGCAAATCCTGAGGGTTTAACTTGCTTGTAGTTTGGACTTTGTACGGAAAAAAGTTTAAGTCATCATGAAGTATCCGTTGTAATGTCTGCTAACTCCCATTCAGCCCGATAAGTTTCGAGTCGAAACACTTGGATTTGCTTGTATTGATGATGCAACAGCCACTATTGTATCCTTAACCCGAACATTGGGATCTCAATGATGCGGTCTTCGTTCGATGCTTCCATATTCGACAAACATGTTCACCAGCCTCATAATGGTCCATCTACTCGGGGAAGTACCGCCAAACTCCAGCCTTAATTCCTTTGGACGAAAATGACGGATTGCACAGAATGGTATCGCTGCACTATTCAAATTCTTTTCTCAGTATTCCAACCATTCATTTTGATAAATCTAAATACTAGCCTATAAAATAAAAAAAAAATAAGCCAATTAATCACAAGGAAAAAAGTTATTATGCTTTATTTTTGTAGCACGATTCGTGTGCCATCCTGTATAAGAGTATCTAGTAGTCTTAAAAAAACACATTTGTAGGTATAAAATTTTGAAAACATTTCTCGAAAAAATCTGCATTGCCAATTTACAGTAATAATTAATTTACGCATACAACTTTTATTCGAAAAAATTTCCCGAGCCGTTTTTGAAATTCGATTTACTGAAAAAGTCAAAAATATGAAAAGAGCTTATATGGGAAGTACTATCAATAAGAAAGCAAACTAAAATATGTATTTATTTACAAGCGGAGAAAAACAACCTTCTTAACTATTTTTACTTGCGATATAGTTAGATATCCACTATAGGGCCATTTTTTATTTTTTGTTTTAGGTATATGATTCTCTTAAGTACTGTAGAAAATGTCAAAAAATATTAAATACACATTTTTTAAGGAAATGTAAGCAATTAATTTTCAAAAAAAAAATATTCTTAAATACAAAAAAACTTTTTTTTTAATAAATTTTAGTTTACACAATACTATTTAAACGTTTCAAAAGCTTCTCCATAAAAAATAAGTACTCCATTTTCAAGAAAATCAAAAACCAAGAGAATGGTCCTATACCTACTAGACGAACATAAAATAACCAATTATGAGCAAATAGTCTACATATTAATTAATTAACTGTTTTTTTGTATCAAAATCGTTTTTTTATTTTTATTGAGAAATTTACCTTTTTTATTTAATTGAGATTTACCTTTTTTTCTTAAACTAGCTATATGCCTGTAAGACCTAAGGTCTTTTAAATGCAACTTGAATTGCACAGCACTAGTTAGAAGGATTAGATATATAGGAATGAATTTTTATTGTTACAGTTGATTTGTATAACCGCGGGTGGCATCCAATTCAAATTGGAGGTTTAGAAAACAATGCTGCCTAGCGTGGGACACGAACCCACACGCTAAGTTAGCAGTCAAGCACTATATCTTTTGGGCTAAAAAAAAAGTTATGACAGGTACCATTATTTTTGGTCTTAAAACTTACAACGTTTGGTCATATTACCGAAATACAATAAGTACAAAGTTCGAAGTATCTAACACACGAGGCAACCATCGAAGCAACGTGTTTTTGTATTTGTTTATTTCACACGTGGCAACTGTTGCCGCAGCCTTAGTATTGTGTAAGACGCAAAAACAAGAAAGAAAAATAATATTAAATTTTTGAAATAAGTGAGATGAGATCACTGAAATTATTTTAACTGATGAAATTTGGGTGGTAATGGCAATGGCGCAGTGGATGAAGTGCTCCATTGCTAACTTAGACATGTGGGTTCGATCCCCACGCTAGGCTTATTCTTTTCTATACCTTCTCAAATCCACTGTGCCAAACTAGTGCCGTGCAATTCAGATTGCATTTAAAAGACCTTAGGTCTTACAGGTATATACCTAGTTAAATTACAAACAAATTTGTATGAAAATGAGGAAGAGGAGATGGAACAAAAATCGAAAAAGAAAATATGTGTCAAAAAATTGTTTTTTAAAGAAAAGACATATTTCCCTATGAAAGGCTGCTAACAGAATTGAAAGAAAATGACCCTGATTTTTATTTTTATATTTTTCACTAGTAATTTTTCATAGCTATAAGATCTCTAAAATTTTTGTATTCGTTAATAAAATTATCATAATTTTCATTATTTGTGACATCCTTTTTTACACCCACTCCGCAGGAACTTTCTTACTCATTTGTTTCCTAACCTGAGCGAGTAAAATCAGTAAACAGTAATACACACCTAGCAACGGTTGCGGCAACCGACCAAAAATAATATCAAAATGTTTTGATATTTCTGGCAACGGTTGTGACAGTACAAATATCAGTGGCAATATAACTACACACGAAGCAACGGTTGCTTCAACATGGATGTTATGTAACAGTTTAGGTTGTAGGCTGGCGGACCGACAGACAGGTGGACATAACTTTTTTGGTCGCTGCTATGTAAGAGCAGGATCGATCAAACTCTAGAGTTCAATTTGCTTACGAATCCATACTTAGTTTTCCACATAGAACCCTCAGTTTTTGAAACCTCTTAACCGATAAACAAAGTTTAGAGCCAGTCTAAGTCCTCTGAACGCTTAGCCAAATGCTTAGGCAACAAAAAAAAAACTCTTCACCGAAAGTCAGTCGGAATTTTCCATTTTTTGGCTAATTTTGGTGGACTTGCTAACTTTTATTTATTTGCATAAATTTGCATTTATTAATATTTATTTATAAAATCCAAATTGCTGTAGTTTTTTTTTTCTTCCAGGCACCATATACCTCATGTTGCTTCTCAGCAAACCTTTAATTTGCTGGTGTCTAAGTCGAATTTAAAATTGCTTGCCATCATGTGAATTTGTTGGCTCATCAAACATTCCAGTCGGGCTCATAACTTTTTTGTGTATTTAAAACAATATCGCAAAAGGTAATAAATGCCAATATATATCAAATTCACATGACACAATGTATAACATAAAACAATCTGTCAAAACTTAACTTGAGAATTAATGTGCCGGGCATTTATTTCTTTGGCTAAATTCTGACAGATAGTGGATGTACATTGGAAAACAAAAATTTGATTTTTTAGCTCTAAAATGCTTGGCTAAAATTTAGCTAGGATACATTTTGGATAGAATTTTGTATAGAAGTTTTAGCGCGAGATGCGTACTTGGATTTACAATGAATTTTTTTACTTCGCAATTTCGCATCATTAGACATTTTCTCTTTTAGTTTTCTGTCATTTTTATTTTTTTAAATAAAATTTTAAAGAGAACATGCTAAAAAAAAAAGTGGAAAAAGATCGGAATTAGAAGGAACAAACAAAAAAATACGTTGGAATCCAGGAAGCAAGTCAGAGGGTTGTCTCCTGAGAATTGTTTTTTTTAATAAATATTAATAAATTAGTAGACTAAAGTATAAGTACATACCTACAAGTACCTAAACCAAACATAAAATTAATAAGACATATTGTGAAGACAACAGTGCCATGGACGGGGATTTTAATCCTCTGCTTATGAATTTTTAGTCGCTGGGGAGGAGGGTTTAATTTAATTTAAAATTACTAAAATTTTGGTTCGTAAGAGAAAGTGTTATAAAAGTGATTTTTTACCATATCTGCAATTATAGCCTAATGTCAATATTTACATATATAGAGTAACTATAAGTATGGAATAACCCTATCATCTATTTTAGTTGTCCATCTTGTCCTTTCTTACAATAAATTCGATTAAGAGATATTCGCTCTGAATTCATAAAGATTATTTGGCAACTCTAGAAAGTATTCCTTTGGATAACATTGGCGGTAGAAATATAAACGAAATGAATTCTTTTGGGAAAAGGAAATTATATGGTTTTTAATGAATTTAATTATGTCATCTAGGGTGACACATGACTTTGCTTAATTTGTGAAAGCATAAAGGTTATTGTGATTTCAAACATTTACATTTTCAGAAGTTAAGCCAACCACGTTTAAATTAATATAAAATTTTCCAAGTAAAAACTTGTTTTCATTTATAATTGTTTTTAAAAGGCCGGATTGGATTGCAACATTTACTTTTAAATTGGAAAAACTTAACAAGAGTTTATTTATTCAAGAAAAAAGCGATAACATTTATATAAAAATAATAATAACAACTTTTAAATTTTTTTTTTTGAAATTTCTGGTCTACCTATCAATATAAAAGTTAAATATCAGTTCTCCTGGAGTATTTAACTCATCTGCGTATACTTTTACGGGGTTAAGCCCTTTACTCACTTTTTAAAATTTATAGGCTTCAGCTACCATCGCTGCAATGTATACCAACATGATACAACAATTATTGCATACCTTGCGACGCCCAGGAATTCGATATACAAATCCAATATATTCATATTGATTTAATTTTTCTATGTTTCCAATTCCATAATGTTTGTACCATAATTTGAATCTATAAAGAAAGTGGTGAAGTGCGGAACAATCAGCCACCTGCTCATCTGTGGCATCTGCTTCGAATACGAGTCAATAAAATTCGACTTCCTTCCGTGTCCAAACTTCAAGGGGTAAGTATTTCAACCAGATCGGTTTTCTTTAAAAAAGCAAATAAAATCGATGTTCCTGGAGGGGTTGAACTCATTGAAAAGTGTGTCCTCTGTATCGGATATGCTGTGGCAGGAAACGTCTTGATATTCGGAGTTTTGCGGAAGTTGGTGGTCCTTTGTCGGAAGTATGGGTACGGTTGAACCTTTCAAAGTGCTTATCGGAGTAAATGCGTCAATGATTCCAGATCGGTCAGCTGTTGTAGTTCAGTTGAACCTTCTAAAGGTCACTGCTCGGGCGCCATCGGATGCCAGAATTTTTCCAAAAAAATCTAAGAACATTTAGGGTAAGGAAGAAGAATTCTCTCCAATTCAATTTCAGTACAAATTTGTATTATATCTAGAACGGTAGCATCATTGGATAAATATGGCTTAGTGATGAAGTATAAAAATGCGGCTTAATAATACGGTTTAACAAAAGGGCCTTATATAACAATTTTATTACGAGAAGGGAGTCCTCCAACCCTCGATTTGGTCTAAAATCATGCTAGAAAGGTGGAACTAACTAGGAGCAGGGAGAGTAACCCACGTCTAATCTAGAAGTAGGAAATTGACCCAAATTTTGCTAGAACGAAGGATGGAAGAGAAACAAGGAAACAGCTTTGATACCAAACAATTCTAACTCCATCAGATGGGAAATTTATACTGATTTATTATGTTGTATTGAAAGTTACACTTGACTTTAAGATTTAACGATTTTATTGAACAATTATATACAATTTCTTAACTTACAATTTATATTACACATTGGCTTAGATTTTTTTAATCTACACGCGCTCAAGGGATTATACACATGCTATAATGTTTCAACACAGCGCGGGCGTTAGGTTAGGAAGAAAAAGAAGGATAGGAAAGATGTGTGGCGCGATGTTCTCAGACTGGAGGTGGTTGTTGTCTCAGATTTTATCTCTAGGGATGGCGGCTGAACTAATGCGGAGAAATTTCCGTATTTTATTTATCTTATAATTCGCATTATTTTTTTTATTCATTGTCATATTTATCGGTATACTAGGTATACTCAATCACATGTTGTTAGTTCTATGCCTAATTTATTTTAGAATTGGTTTTTAATGGAAAAATAAGAGGACATAGACTACGGCAGGGATCGAACCTGTTACCATGAGGTTGAAATGCGAACACACAACTATATCGCACCACTGCCATATATTAAACATGTCAAATTAAAATTAAAAAATTGGATTTGTTGCTGGTCTCGGGGTGTTCGGTTCCGGTTGTCCTCTGGTGGTTTGGGCGTAGTAGTAGGGGTTTGATTGGGGTTTTAGCCACGTTGGTCGGCTGACCCTGTATCAGCATAGAATGAAACTGCTGGTTCGTCATTTTCCGAACGTTGTTGTTCGGCGGCCATCCTTCTCATTAGCTGATTAGTGTGGTTGGTGGTGCTCTGCACTAGCTTTCTTGCCATATTCGTTAGATACTTGTCCAGCGGTATTTACCTTGCTTCCTTGTAGATATCCTCGTTCTTGTAATGTTTTCCTCGCTGTCGGTCGAAGTGGAGTCCGGTGCAGATTCTTAGCACCTTTCTCTCGAAGATTTGTAGTTCACTCATCGCTGACTTTGAAATAGTGAACCAAACTGCAAAACTGTGGCTGATGACTGGGCGGAGGAGTTGTTTGTACACAATTAATTTCGTCTGTTGGCTTACCCCTGTTCTTCGCCTTATCAATGGGTGTAGTCGGTTGAATGCCTAGTTCGATTTTCTGAGTACACTTTTTGAGTACGGGTTGAACCGTAGCAACTCGTTGAAGTTGATGCCCAGTTATTTGATGTTCGGGAAGGTTCAGAACAATATTTCTACATGTGGTTCCTGAGCGACTTCCGCCGTTATGGGGTCTTCTAAAGCAGACAAGCTCCGATTTCTTTGTGTTGATTTGTATACCCCATTTCTTTTAGAAGTCGAACAGTTTGTTGATGTGTGTCTCTACTTTCCGTACTGTGACTAGTGATGACATTGAGATTGCATACGTCAGTGAGTCATCTGCAAACAATAGGTCTTCACAGTTTGTTGGAACAGGTTCTTCAGATGTCATTAGGCTGTAGATAAAGGGGCCAAGTTTCGTACCTTGAGCGACTCCAGCTTTAATGTTTTTTAAAGTTGATGAGCAGTTTCCACAATTGTACAAAAAAGTTCCTGTAGGAAAGAAAACAAAACAAAAATTTTAATAGTTGCGTGAGTAAATGTAGGAGATGTAGTTTGTGTATAAGGGCATTTATCCATACGCTATCGAATGCTTTCTCGACATCCTGAAAGCATCCGACGGTGAGACGATGACTGTTGAGGGCTATGTTGGTGTCATGTTGTAACTTCAGGAGGGGATGTAGGTTTGAGTGCGTCTCCCTGCTAAACTGCATGTCTGGAATTAGATTGTTCTCGCCGCAAAACTTTTCAAGTTTTCTCAGTATCAGTTCTTCCAAGAGCTTGCTTAGGTTGCTGAGGAGGGAAATTGGCCTGTAACCCTTCTTCAGGATTGCCACGATGTTTGCAGTTTTTCATTTTTGAGGGAAGTAGCTGTTGTCGACACAGTTGTTTAGGATGATAGTTAGAAGAATCAAGACTGTCTCCGGCATCCTCTTTATGATGAAGTTGAAAATTCCATCTGGTCCTGTTGACTTCTTTGGTCTGCAGTTGCTGATTATTTCAACTACTTCTTCTGTTATTCTCAGGTTTTGGCAGTCAAATTGGTCACTTGCTGGATTGGTGTCGCTGAATGTTGCTCTTTCATTGTTGGGTAGCAGTGTTAGTTGGATAGAATCATTCATTTCATCAAGAAAAACTGGGTCTGTAGAGGGATTGGGTGTGAAGTTTATCCTGAGTAGTTGTAACTTCCCCATTGTTGGTGGTGATAGTTTCAAGCATCAGTGATTTTTTCCAATAAGTTCGTTGATGTTCTGGAAGTTATCAGGTCCAGTTTTTATTGACTGCAGTCTCTTGTTGAATTGGTTATTGTTATGCTGTTGAATAGAGTTCCGCAACATAATGTTGATACATTTTATTTCGCTTAATACTGTCTGGTAGTTGTGTTTATTGTGTTCAGTTCGCGTTGGTGGATCCTTTGAAGACGCTTTCTTAATTATATTGTCGGTGAGTGTAGAGGTCCTGGATATACTCAGGAAGATGCTGGTATCTGTCCTTTGATGTTTTGGGCTGTTTTTGGATGTCCAGTGCACTAGTAACGGCCGTTTCCAGGTGGTTGATAGCTGCGTCAATTTCTGTATTCTGCAAATTTCTATTTTGAGGTGGTACTGTTATTTTAGCTTGTATATCTCTTTGGAATTTGCAGCTTTCTATAGTTGATGATGTGTTCTGCTGGTTCTGTTGCCAGGAATATGGGTTGCTGTAATTTGATGTTAAGCTGCACAGCGGACTCATGGTCCGAGTCGCCGAGTATTATTGAAAAAGTGTAGTTCCTTAGTTCTGGAATTATACAAGAAAAATTAGAAGTAGAAATAAAAAAATCAAGTGTTGATGGTGTTTTGGGATAGGTTGGTTTGGGTTGTGAAACAACCACTAAGGAGTGCTGGTCGTTGTTGTCTTCTAGCCAGTCTACAATAGCCTTGCCCTCAGGTGACTTGACTTTCAGATATGGTAAGTTTCGACTTAATATCGAAATCGAAGCTTCTGCTTATAAAAATTTGGGTTATGGAAGCAAACGCGAATCATAAGTAAGATGTCACGTAATTGGTTGATGGCTGCTATATGCCTTATGGACTGACACACTCCATATCGGCGGATGAGGTACACATTTTATTGTTGATATACACTCTGGGTCATTCTGTTAGGTACTGTTAGTGGTTACATTGCGTTTGAAGTGTAACGCTTCGTTAGAATTTCGAGTGTTCATTAAAGACTATTTTTTGCGAGAACAAATAATCATGCAAACCAAACTAAATATTGACAAATATTATGGGGACTCTTCACCATCGACTGGAACCATTCACCACTGGTTTAATCAATTTCGGTGTGGTCGTTCAAGCAAAAGTGACGCCGAAGCCTCTGATCGCCCAATCAAGGTCACTACACCACAAATGTTCGACAAAATGTCGTTACTAGGCCGATTTGAAGCAAAAAAAAGTACGCATTTGGCGTAATTTTCCTCCAGGACAACGCACCGGCGGCGCAAAATTCTCCAGTCACAATGGAAATATTGCGTGAACTAGGCATATTCCCCAGACTAAGTGTCCTCCGACTATTTCTTGTTTCCAAAAAATGAAGAAATTGCTCAGAAGTAAGAGCTTTGGGGAATGAAGAGATCATCGCTGAAACAAACGTTTATTTTGAGTGACTCGAGAAATTATATTAATTTGAAGGCATCAGCAAATTGGAGAAATGTTGGCTGAAGTGTATCGAGCTAAACGGTGAAATATAAAATGTTTTTATGCCGAAAAGAGTGTTCCTTATTTCAGTTTTCCTGGACTTACTGAACTACCCTCATTATCTCAAATTGTAATTTCTTGAATATTGTGATCTTCAGGAGTGGTTGGAAGAAAGCATGAAAATTGTGTACAACAACAAAAGAAAGAGAAAAGAATTAACCAAAAACCTCCAGTTCTCTAATGCTAGTTACTTCTTCAGTAAAACATGGGCGCTGCATGGATACCAATAATGTTAAAATTTTGTAAAAATTGAATTATTGTACCGAAGAAACACTTTTGGTGAAAATATAATTTTTACCGACAGCAATTGTTTTGTCCCTAAAAGTAGTGTCAATCTAATTGAAAATCTGTGTTAACTGTGATCAGACCCTTCAAAAAAAAAAGAATCACATGTGATTTCAATGGCTCCATATAAACATATATCAGAGCCATAAATCGTTTCCGTTTCCGAAGTAAATGCTCATCCAACCAATTCGATCCCCTCGTTAGCCACATTCTGCAAATTAAAACGAATGGCCAAAGGATTGTTTTTCCTCTTTTTGATTTTGATTTTTATTTTTTGTGTTTTTTTTTTCTTTTTATTTATTTGTATTTCCCATAGTTGCATTCTTTGTTGTTTCAGATATTTTTCTAGAGATAAGCATACAGCACCACAACCACACTCTAGTGTACTTCAGTCAGTATTGAATTGAAGCAAGTAGCATGAGAAACAATACCAAATGACGACAACAACGCAATCTCACAAAAGGATATTCTCTGTCACATTGAAACAATGCATTGGGCAAAGGAATTTTGTATCTTAATTTTTTTTTTGGTATGTTGTTGTTGTTGTCGATTCCTTGTGCCCGTTTGTATAAATATCGAGGAATTAAACGAAAAACTGGACATGGCTTTACTGAAAGACCATTCGCCAAGCGGTATTTTCTGCTTGTTAATCCAAGCCTTAAACAGGGATGTCTTCGAAGGATTTATACGTTGGAATTTTTTCTGTTTGCACTGAGATTCGTTTGTTTGCTATTGAAATTGCGATCGGACATGGAATGGTATTTTTTTTTTGTTGGTAAAAGGAAAATATTTTATGCAATTTTTTTGTTGTTGTTTTACTGAAATTCAGAAATGCCATGCATTGATTTACCGAACTGATGGGCAAATGGCTGCACAGTAAAAGTTTGGTATTTCTTTAGTTTCAGTAAGGAAGTCATGATAATCGGCTTAATTTGGCAAATTATTGTAAGCGGCGAAAAGTACAGCCGATGCCAGAATAAGGAAATAGTTTGTGACTGCAATGAATTGTTGAATGTATTTGTAGACAAAGGGTTTAAAGGACTTGTTTAATCGATACACATACTTTTATGGCTTGATGGCTCCTATTTGTAGATGGTGACAACTTCTGAGAATACTAGGAATGTGTTGTATATTTTGTTACTAATTGACTTAGAAGTTCCAATGCACAACAGTTCGATCTTGTTGAACTAGTCAGTAGTAGGTGCGAAATGATAAACAATGTTTCTCGACTTATTTTTCGGCGCAAACAAGCGAACAAGCAATGTACAGCTGACCGTATGAAAAAGAGGGTTATTCCAGATTTATCCTATAGACCTAAAATGATTGGCCTTACGATTTATCGATTGTCATCGCAAAAGCCAATTGAATGTGGAACTGAATCCGCTTGAATTGGAATGGAAAATCAGTTGGAATAATCAGAATTCGTGGGATAAGGACTTCCTCTCCCCTGAATTTGTCCTTGATGATCGTCGCTTGAATGACCGCAACTTGATTATGATCGATCCCACCCTCAGCTGTAAACTATGTGACACATCAATTGTGTTCAAAAATTATGTCGAATAGTTCGTCGCTTCATGCTCGCCAGTCACGCTGTCACCGGATTTATTCTAAGCCAGCTCTTCAGCGATTTGACCTTGAATAATTAAATTCAAACTACCGACCGACGAACGTCCTTATTGGCTGCTAGAATTGCCCCTTCACTAATCCAATCGAGATTTTGATAATTTTATGCAATGCTGGTGAACACTTTAATTTGGTGATGATTTCCTTGCTGGATGTTGTTAACTCGCAAAAATTTGCCGGGAATGATATCAATCCAGTCGAAACATCAACAGGAATTTGACCATTGCCCAGCGCCAGCAGTTGTGTCGAGAAGTCAGCAGCCGATCGATCGCTCAATGCGACTCGAATGTTCGTAGTCGATTTCAACTTTTTGACATGCCGCCACAGATACGATTATTTCAGGCATGCATTAATATCATCGGATGACGGGTAGCGTTTGACAAAAATCTCCGGAGAGCAATATCGTAGCTTCACCAAATCAGTACGGATAACCTCGTAAATCCCTCATCGTTTGGTCAACTGCCTACATACCAGGGTTGTTGCGAATATTCGCATCCGCATCCGCAATAATCAATGCGGATGCAAGCCAAGTTGCGACAAGAAAGAAATTCGGCAGAGCTAACGCATGGAGAGTGCACGTGATATTAACCAATGAGAGCGACAAAATTGGTGACAAGATCCGACGGGTTTTGTAGTGGTGCATCATTTGGTTCTTGTAAATTAAACATTACATGTTTGTTTGAGCTGTATAATAGTTACTGACGGATTTCACGGAAAACGATGTGGTACAACCAGGACCAGGGACACCTGGTTTCGCCACTAAGCGATGTTCAAGGAACGACCTTTTTATGATTTTAGATTCATCAAGTGGAGATGAGAGTCAAGAAATACCACAAAATTGTAGCACTTGTGCTGTACTCAAAAAGGATTTACTTTCGTACCGCACAAAAAAAAAGAGTTAATGTGGATGAAAATGCCCTTAAATGGTGGAGTGTTCATCGAGAAGAATTAAAAATACTACCACCGATATCACGAAGATTTTCATCCATTCCACCAGGCAATGTTCCCAGCGAAAAATTATTTAGTAGCGAGGGTTTTATTTACGAACCTCTGCGTTAAAGCAGAGAAGGCGACAATATTACTTTTTATTAAGTATAATGCACCGATTTTTAACTTCACTTACTAATTATAATTAATATAAATATTAATAATTGCTATATCATTATTTTAATTTATTTTAAACATCTGCATCCGCATCCGCTGAATGTGAAAAAATCGGCATCCGCAACATCGCTAATATATACAATGTCCGTTTATGCGCTATTGTGCATTCATACCAAGATTTTGCTTTCTCATTGTAAACGTTAGCTTGTCAAACGGAGGCAGAATTATCGGTAACTTCAATGTATATAGTTCGACCACCTTCAAACAGTGTGACATAGCAATGCTATGGATGCATTAGGATGCAACAACCAACGAAGTTTGCGCTCTTGACCGAAATGTTGGCAGAATCAACGAAATACCGATTGTCTTGCCTATCCCAACAGAAGCATCGACAAAGTAAATACGATTGCGGAATAGTATTCCAAAGCAGCACGATTCAAGTCTATATTTACGATTAGTCTTCTTTTTTTAAAGTTTTGTCGAATTTGAGTTATTGATTGTGCCGTGCAAACCTGTGCAGTATGGACACGTTTCCATACATTTCTTCTGAATATTCTCCTCTTGCGTTTGATTATCACGGATATTCTGACTAATAATTGCAAGACGTGTTAAGTGATCCAAAGCTTAAGCGTCTAGTCTAATAGGATGCATTAGTCTAGCAAATAACTCTCGCTAAAAAACAACAAAGTCGTGTTTGCCTTATCCTATTCAAAAGAAATGAAACAAAAAAATCTTATGGATAACCTCACTTCTTACACTTATTTTCTGAAAAAATGATCAATTTCGCATTGAATTTCAATTGATCGTAATGCTTGCATCGTTTGCGGATGTGATGGGCGATGTACTGCTATCTGGAATCAGTGTAATAATACGCAATTGTAGCAAGGAAAATTCCACATTTGCTGAACAAAAAATGACAATGTGAAAAGGACACCTGACGTATAACGTCATCTATCGGGTTGCGGCATTAGTCATAGCAGAGTGTCAATTATTATTTATGTCCTTAACTTCTCCATCCAAAATGCACCCAAAACGTCTTTTATCACAACGAATTTCAAAATTATCAAAAAGTTTCAACGCCTTACAAGCGTTCCACGTTAACATCGTCTAAAATTATAAGATCATACGATAAAACGCAAAATATCGTCGAGAAAATAGTCAATTTTTTCGCGTTTTTCAGAATTTTTCGTGTTTTATTGGAAAAAGGCATTGCCCATTTTACTCTTTCCAATAGGACTTCTTTTATTTCTTACCAGAATCAGACATCTATCAAAAAAGCTTAATATATCCTTCTTTTCTGTTACATTATAATGTAACATAGTTCATAGGTTTCTTAATAATCGCTTCCATGCAGTATGTTGTTCGAGGAGCAACTCTCCTTGTTCTTATAAAATAGTGTCATGAGTTATCCTGAAGAAATTCTAAGTCGCCAAATTAAAGTGTTGATGCGCATATGCTTACGCTCCTAAGAAACGCTTTTCGAGCTTAACCTTACTGTGTTCTTTCGTCTACCAAACTAATTAAGCTATACAGTTCTTTCATCTCGAATTGAAATTGACAATCAACAGTGCTTGGCTTAAATTGTCCAGGACTCAAACGATGAAGTTTATCTTGGAAGCATTGTATTTTCTTAAATAAGGATCTTGCATTTCGATAGTTTTGAGTGAATAGTCAGTCTGCATTTTGAGTATTGATATAGATATGGAGGAAAGAGCCGTGTCTAGCATAAGTTCGTTTTAGGAACTACATCAAAAGCTACTACACGTCTACAAACTGCTTGTGTGATAAGAATTAAGCTGCGTAACACATAATGGGTTTCAGAGTTGTTTCCGTATTCGAAATCTTTGCATTGTATCACATTTCCCTAAATTTAGGGCTATTTGAATTTCGCTAGTTTGTCTACCATAAGGTCTTTCCAGATTTAAGCTTCTGTATATCTTTACACCGAGATAATTGTAATCTTTGATGACATACAAATTTTTCACAAGAAATTTCCAAGTTTCATTGTGACAATTGCGACCTCCACTAGATCATATGATTGTCTTGGATAGATTTACCTGGCGCGTTCATTTGTTGCGACCACGAAACTCAACACAAGCATACATTAGCACTTTGACCAAAAGTTCTGATACTAGTACTCTTATTTGCAAAACCTCTTCTATGTCATCGATAAACTGAGCGAATGTTAGAGGACTTAAGCTGCAACCGTGTCTGAATCCTTTTTCTGTTTTTAATTTTTCTGCAATTTTGTTTCCATATCACACCGCAGAATTTATTGAATCATATAAATGTTCGAAGATGTTTCCAAACTTCCTCGAGACTGTAACTAAGCAGGAAAAACTGGTATCCAATCTCTTAAATAATCTTAACCTAGCAAACGATTTCCTGCGGGCATCTATACCTTCTTCATCAAACTATTTTTATTGATGAGCCGTTCCTAAAAATGAACTTAGCGAATTTTGTCTGCATCCGTACAAAGTCTAATGATACAGGGGTTGAAAGAACACGACAATAAAAATGCTTTGTTTTTATTGATTGTGTTCAGGAGCAGATCACGATTTCAGAAAATCATCTTCAGAAACGCCATCAATTATCTGATGAAGAGGTTGCATATTGACCTAAGATGAGTGTTGACGTATGGAATTTGGGCAGATGCCAATCCCTACGATGTCTTTTATAAGTGACAGGCATTCGGAGAAAGTTGCAGTTTTCTGTGAAGTATGGGCCATCCAGATTATTTGGCGTTTGCTACTTCTTTAAAATCGACAACGGCATTGCCATCACTATCAACGATCGATAATAACCATTTTGATTTTATCTTTTAAGATTTTCCTTAGTCGCAGATTCATTCCAATAATCCGCAAACTGCTTGTGCTCTCAACGTTAAAATACCCCCTTTGCAATTGCTATTTATTATTATTTATCATTCGCGTACAAAAAAGTAACATCTGAACGCGTCCCACATTAGTTCCTGCTAGGATTTAGTTCAAAAGTTTTTCGAGAAATTGATAGGAGAGTTTTTTGTGCTTAAGACTCTTTCGTCATTATATATTCAATTAATCATTTTATGCTGTGCTTTATGGTTAAGAAAATTTGTTGATAAATAATTTAATTAACAACAAAGTTTCCATTCCAATAGTCGAATAACAAAAGGCATACGAAAATTACATAAATACCACGAAATCAAACATTTGTCTTCTTCTAGAGATGATATACAAAACCATTGTATCGTAGATTTATCCAGTTTGATTATGATGAAACACATATACAGGTTTCGAAACTATTCGTTTTGTTGGTTTCGCATCACGGCACTCAATTTAATA
The DNA here is from genome assembly GCA_910595825.1 of Philhelius pedissequus. Lineage (NCBI taxonomy): Eukaryota > Metazoa > Arthropoda > Insecta > Diptera > Syrphidae > Philhelius > Philhelius pedissequus. The sequence continues at coordinate 50,664,010 of OU343161.1, read as the reverse complement.
AGCAAACATAATGTTTCGAATTGTGCTGCACAGTGGATCCATTTGAATTTTTTCATTGAAAAAAAACATACACATCAAATCGAAAAATAATTACATAGATATAACAGTTATTTGTCTAAAATTAACGTCTATTAATTTTTGAATGTAGACGAAAACGCAAACAATATGTAAAATATTTTTTTTTGTGGACTGTGTGGTGTGGATTAAATCCAAATTGAATGAGTTTTATGACCTCTAGTCCAAAATGCTATTAATTTATTTTCGAACGAAAAATTGAACAAGAGAACCAAAAATTTGTTCACCAATATTTAGCAAATTAAGGCCACTCTTTTCTATTCTCTCCAGGCATAGTGGAATTCATGGAAATGATCGGGCAACAAGCTGGCAATGTGAGGTTTGGCCTTTACAGTCCACTCGCGGTAGAAGTTTAGTCGTTTAGCTGCGTAGAAACACGATGCAGCAGTTGAATGTGTATACAAACATAATTTCTGTGTTATTCAAAAAAGCTACATAAATATCTAAGTTTTGGCTCTTAAAGTAAACTGCCTGGAATTAATGCCAATAGGCCCACTACAGTGATTTAATGGCGTATCTTACAAATCAATTCAAAACTGACATTATAATTGAATTGTGATGCTTAAATTGAACAAAAGACGTTGCTAGTGAAAGTGATGGTTATAATCGAATGATTGCAATAATCGAGATATTAGAATTCGAATGATCAATATAATCGAATTATTCAAATATTTCAATTCAATTCAATTTTAATTTATTTCTCTATCAATTTTTGACAATATTAAAACTATACTATACAATAATTTGCATTGATTACATAATAATTCAAAAATGAATGAAATGCTGCAATCTATAGATCTCAAGGAACTAGGGTCGAAGACAGAAAGAGAAGCAATAAGTTTCTAATAAATATACCTACAATAACTAAAAATTTACATAAAAAATATATTGAGTGATGTGGGGTCACGACAAGAGTCTTTACAAATTATTACTTTAATAAGAACGTTTTTTTTTTCATTATATAGCCAAACAGTTGTTAGATAGTAACAGATAAGAGATTATTAACCTTTTCATAATTTAGATCTAAAAGCCAAAGCTTTACTTTTTTTAAGAAAAATGGATTGAATACGTATATCCCTTATGTAAGTGGGTAGGCAATTAAAAAGTCTTGGAGCAATCGCGGTAAAAAAATTAAAGAAAATTTGGATGTTGTTGCGAGGTGTTAACGCAAGATTATGATAATTTATTCTGAGGTCAAAGTTAGAATAATACCTATTTAACAGATACCCAGAACTTGCGAAAAAAAATTTTAAAACTTTATAAAAATATAAGTGCTTAAGAGGCAAAACATTAAGCTTTATAAAAAGTGGTAGGCTGTTACTTCTGGGACTTTTTTTACAAATAAGACGAATGACGTGTTTTTGAGAAACTAGAAGTGGGTTCAATTTGCTATCATGTGTACCACCCCAAGATACTATTCCATATTCAAACTTAGAGTGAACTAAGCCAAAGTACACACACCTAAGAAGTAACTGTTAACAATATGATTGTAGGAAGTAAAATTGTCTTATGGCAAGAAGATACGTTTTGAGTGCATTCGTGTGAACAGACCAACTCATTTTCCAGTCAACAAAAACTCCTAAATACTTAAAGAACTTAACACACTCAATTTCAAAACAATTTTCTGAACAGGTTCTCTACTCATGAAATGTTTGAGAATTCGTTCCTAGGTTACAAGAAAGCTTACTGTATTTAAATTTATTGCAGTTGCGCAGTGAAATATGAAATGACCAAAATCTACTTCCTTGCCAACTACATTAAAAAACATAATTTTTATTTTCTCACTAATTACCAATTTGTGCATTTGCAACCAATGACTTACAATTTCAAGGTCATGATTTATGTCGGCGCTAAGATTAAGACGAGAGCTACTTTGAAACAAACAAGCCATATCATCAGCGAACTTACTTTGCTACGATAATTTTGCAAAAAAATTGAGTTTATAAAAACTAAAAAATGGTGGACCCAAGCACTGAACCTTGCGGAACTCCTAAGGAAATTGTGCGGTTAGAACTAAATTGATCCTTAATTTTAACCTTTCGTCCTCTACTAGTTAAATAAGACCTGAACCAATTTAGCATTTCACCCCTGAACTTGCATTTATAGAGATTGTCTAATAATATTTTATGATCGGCTGTATCAAATGCTTTTGTAATATCTATAAAGAGAGCCGCGGTTAGTTTTTTGTTATTAAAACCATCATAAATATTTGTACAATTCAAAGGATGATATGTGATCGAAAAGAACCTTATAGAAGATGACGCCTCGTAAGCTAAGCAATCGTAACCAATGAGGGCGGCACAACTATTTGACACTACTTTTGAGCCAATAGATGAAAAAATAGTAATAATATCATGTGCATATTAATATATTCCATATTTCGTTTGAATTTAGAAAGCTCACAAGATTTAATAATGTTAACTTGCTACTCATATTAAATACTTGATTAAAATACTTATTTAAAATATAATAAAACAAAATTGCTTACATAATTTAAGACTAATAAATTACATACACTGTTGAAAATCAACTTCCAGAAATCAGAAACTATTTTGTTTAGGACTCTGTTGTCTAGCGCCTCAAGGGATACGAGAAAGAACTGGCGCAAGCTGATGATCGTAGGGTCACATGGACATCCACTGGCGAGTAAAAGTGTAGTAAAGTACCTTGGCATCTGGTTGGAACAGTACCTGTATTTCGACAGACATATAGGTGCTGCCTTGGCCAGGGCTAGGGGAGCCTTTGCCTTGACAAAACGACTGTTTTATATCAGCCGTCTTGACAGCAGGGTGAAGGTGATTCGTTAAATGGCACTCATCACGCCGATGATTGCCTACGGAGATGCCCGGTGTGGTTCAACGTTGCCCCATTTCAAATGGAAAAGATTCGGGTGTTTGAGAGGCAATGTCTTAGACGTTGCCTTGGGTTTCACAGAACACCAGAGTCGGGGTACACAAGATATTATTCCAACCAGGTTCTATACAACGGAGCCAACATAAACAGGATAGATAATTTTTTGTTTAAGCTGATTCGGGGTCATGTTGCAAGAGCGATGTCCCCAACCAACAGCTTAATATTTGGGGCTTATTACCCCAATAATGAATATATTGAGAGTGCACGGTTAAGTGGCTACATCCCTCCCGAGGCATTCCTCTTTTTAGACAGTCGAGGGCTGATACAGGATGGAATGGCGGTTCCGCTCATCAGCCGGAAAACTGTAGACAGGTGACTCCTGTATGGTCGAGACGTCATCGCTCAAGGTGGAGAAGAGCGCCTTCGGTTCAGTAGGACTGTGTCCGATCGGGACGGAAGGGATAGGGCGAAACAAGAGAACCAGTTCTGGTGGCTCTCTGAACAGCAGTTAAATTCGATTAATAATGTATGTCTTGGCCGACTTACATAGATTTAAGGAAATTAGGTATAAGGAACAGTCGGGGTGGCACCAAAAAAAATTAAAAAATATGTCTGAGTGCGTGCGTATATGTATGTACGTATATACATCTAAAAACGGAAAATACTGTTGTGGCTGTTCTAGTTTTCAAGTAGTTTTAAGTGGTCTTGGATATTTTTAGGTATTTTAAGTAGTTTAAGTTATTTTTAGTTAGTATAAGTTAGTTGTATCGTTTTAATTATTTTTAGTCTAGCTTTAGGTAGTTTTTAAGTAAAAATTTAAAATGATCTGATACTGAGTTTTTGTAGTAAAGTTTTCTTGGTTAAATAAAAATAAAATAATTAGATTTAATTAAAATAATTTTAAGGTCGAAAGACATTAGTATTAAGATATATAGTTTAGCTTAGAGCGCCCGTAAGGGGCCAGTAAATTAATTGTAAGTTTTTGATAATTAGGATAGTTCTAAACATATTTGTCTAGCTTTAAGATAGTTATAAGTTAAGATTAAATAAAAATGAATTAAAAAAAACAAAAAAAAAACAGAAAAATAAAAAAATCAAAGGAAGAAAAATCAAGAAATTCGTTGTATGACAGGTGCCGTTAACAAAACAAACTTTTTTGGTGCTCTCTATCATCGTGTAATGTCAAGTATGATCGAAATCAGAACTTCGATTTTTTTTCCAAATGCAAAACTTACCCTATAGTGCCTATATCGCAAGTAAAAAAGAAAATCAAATTAATAACACACTAAAGTTAATTTTATATGTACAGTGCAATTTTTTCTATATTTAAAGAAAACCGAAAATTCAATATATTTTGTTTATACCAACGTCTCTGAATAGTACCTACTTATAGATACACTTCAAATGTAAAATATAATCTACATAAATACAAAATTACATCTCCTTTTCTGCCATTTACAAATATACTTAGAAATAATGAAGTTGGACGTGCAGTTTTTCATTCATGTAGTTAGAGCCGAGTTCCAAAAAAAAAAACAAGAAATGATAAATAAGTAGTGGGCTAGGAAGTGGTTGGATTTTAATTAATCAAAGTTATTAATTTTTTTGTTTAATAATTAATTAAGCTCTGAAAAACTGTTTACTTAAAACATTTTTGGAATTTTGTTATTGCCCATAGAAACAAACTCTTAAATATTGGTCCAAATCGTTAAAACCGTTTCCAAGAAATCAAATAATAATACAATGGGCGTGGCAATAAATAAATCCATTTTTTTATTTTGTTTCTCCCTCATAGATGAGCAAACTGTTAAATTTCATCAAAATCGTTAGATCCGTTTCCGCGAAACGGTTAGCTTGTTTAAAGTAATAACAATAATTAAACTTCGCCAGCATTTCTGCCAAAAAGTATCACAGTACCCCCGGCCGATCGCACTGCCGTCACGCCTTCCCAGTTGTCTCTGTTCTTATTGTGCCCTCCTAAACAGAACTTCCCTTCACCAAAACCATCACCGCCAATCGCTCATCCTTGCATGTGGTATATGTAGTGTGAAAAAGCTCATTGGAACTCTCCTGCCCTATTATAGCAGGAGTATCTATGTGGATCCTAGTCAAAGGATTTCATAACTCGCCGCCATAGAATGTTAATTTCTGTGAACATGTCGTCTACACTTTACTCCATATTCACAATCGGAGCACAATATAATTGTACATACATATGCACTGTATAAATGTAGGTAGTTAGATGATGTGGGTGGTATGGTTTCGCAATATATTACTATATACCTTTGCTTTGATATAGAAATCCTGAACAAACTCTAACATGCGTTAGGGAAGTTCTGCTTAATTTTCCTTCTATTATTCATAATTTTTCGTATGTGAGTAAGTGTGTTAGCATCATCCCCTTTGACTGACGACTGTAAAGAGAAATAATTATTATGGCAATAGTGTGGAAATGTTCGCATCACTTGATTATGTTTCTCATAGAATCAGTAGTATCCCAGGGGTGAATTTATAATTAATAAGGCCTGTAAGGCACAATTAATTTTTCCATCTATAAAAATAATTGAAGCAAATAATAATATTATTCAAAAGCAAACATCATAGGATCCCGTTTTAATAAACTACAGATTATATATTTAAATTATTTTCTAATTTCGTGACTTTTTTTGTGAATAATTGATATACTCAATTAGGTCATTGAAGAGCAAAGAAATTGAATTTTTACATAGAGTATAATATGATTTATACCAAAAAGTTTAGGAGATAAAACTGACCCTTGGGGAACTCCTACCAGAAAAATACCAATTGAACAAGAAAAGTAGCCAAAAGCAATTGTATTATGACTTACAGAATTTTTCTTTTACATGCCTGTTTATTTTAAGAGCCTGTAATATTATTTCTGGAAGCCAAATTATTATCTTTAATTAGCTCACAAGTAGGCGTTTTTCTTGCGAGCCGGTCCAAATTCTGGCTTCAAAATACTGCTTTTCAAAATTCTGATTTTTTTCATTTCTTCTGCTTTTCAAAATTCTGCTTCTCCAAATTCTGTAGATACGTCAGAAAAAAAGAAAGAAATTCGGCTTATTTTTTTAAAATTTTAAATTAACTTTTTTTATTTACAAAAGCTAAGGAGAAACAAAAATAAATCAAAAGCAGAATTTTGTTAAAAGAATTTTGTACCCGGCAGAATTTTGAACCCAACCAGTTTTTTTGTAGGCGTGAGTGAAATTGGACACAAAATTACATCGGTAATAACAAATACATAATTCGCGTTTTGACGAGGTTCCTGCCGATTCAGAGTTAAGGGCGGAAAATTCTTAGGGCTTAGAAAGCACGGAGGGAATTAGTTGGAGTTTGCAAGGGGATGCATCTTCAAAAACATCATGTAAAAAGTATAAATAGGTCATTACTTCTATCGAATAAGGTTCAGTTCAGAAGATAAAAAGAGAACTGCAACATTCAAATATCAACTCGAATCAGAAGTACTTGTTTTTGCGCTGGCTCCCACCGACTTAATTTAAGGTTTCCCTAATACATCTGCAGAGCCATTGACTACCGTCCTAGCTATGGAATTGAAAATGAGTGTTTCCTGCGGAGAAGTAGATGGACCGATGGGTTTAAAATTTCCGCAGAAAGTGATTTCGGGGCTTTGTTCGATATTCCTCTTTTTATTACCCATTATTTTACCATCCCTTTTATTAAATTCTCGCTTTTGGAATCAACACAAGGCTTAAAAGAGACGGCTCGTAAAGGGAGTGGGGGGATGGGCTGCATGCTGCCCCTGCATCGCCTCTGCTTGACCCAATATTGGATTTCCTTCTTCAAAATACGAAACGGGCTAAATGGAATTCTAAAAAGCGGGAAGCGGAAAAGCGAGATTTAAAAAAAAAAAACAGTATCTTAAAAGAAGAGCTTTTAAAACTTTTTTCGGTATTTTTGAAAAACGGAACTCCGATACGCTCTCGGATTCGGGAAATAGAAAGACATAAGACAATGATTTCGAAAATTAAGGACAGGTTTGAAGAATACGTCATATCGGAAACCGATCAAGAACACACAGATTTTCATTCTCGAACGTCCTGCATCGACTAGCTATTAATATTTTAGTCATTATTGCAGAATAATGCGCAGGGCTTATATCCCTGATTTACATGCCTTAACTCATCTTCGAGACAGCATTAAACAGTAGTAAATATGGAAGACTATGCGCACAGCAAGATGGATATTTATTATAAAATCATTTCAGCTTCATTTTTAATAAAAAGTTTTTCAATTCCAAAGTGGAGTTCTGAAGGCTGCATTTTATGACCGCTTCTTTTTAGGATGATAATAAGCGATATTACTAACGCGCCGCGCCGCACTTTCAGGAAAAAACAAACGTCCTAGGTTAGGTTAGGTTGAAGTGGCTGTCAGGAAAACGGCTAACACTATTAGACCTTCGATATGTTCATTGTGATACTACGTCAAGAGATATTTGTTCTTTTATTAATCCAAGTGGATACTCTAATGAAGCTGTGTAGCTGGTGAATCTCTTTGTGACTATACTTTGTCCCAGAAAAATAGGCAGTGTGGGCAAGATAGGACGTTTTCCTCTCATTCTCGCTACAGTGGATTACATATATCTGTCGCTCAATAAACTTCTCACAGGGTATTCGTATTTTGTATTTTAAATGGACTCATGAAAGCTCTCAAATCAAAAGCACATCAACAGAAACCCAAGGAAAAAAACCGAACAAGTTAAAAATGGATGAAATGGCATTAAACGTTATTTGCATGGTATTATTAAATACATAATGTCATTTATATTATTTTATATGTTTATTATGTTAATTAATTTCTTTGGTAAAATTAAATAATACAAAATATCTATCTACCTGTATCTATATCTAAATTAAGGAGCAAAAATGTTTCTTTCTCAAAGAGAGCAGACCTTTTGCGCGTCTTAGATCTTTTACTGGCCAACTCTGTCTGGTACCCAGGCAAGTAGTGATGTTTGACCATCTCATGTTTGTTTGTTTTATGGGGCTTTGTTGTAACGTAAGTCTACACGTTGCGATAAGCATACCGATTTCTTTCATTTTATGTTGGCTGAATTGGTATTTGGGTTACATTTCTGGCGAGTTATTAATCCTTTGTCACGTTACCTAAATAAGGTAAATGTTAAACTGTTCTGCCATCTCCCTAAAATCTAATCCAAAGTTGGGGGCAATTACAGAGTTTATGGAAAGAGGGCCAAGTGATTTGAGGGCTGCTTGACTGTCTCAGAAGATACGGATATCCGATGTGGATATCACGTTTTCCCTTAGCCTGAATCTTTTTAATCGGCAGACTTAGCGCTTGGAACACGCTACAATGGCCAGGGAGACGGAAAGAGAAACAAAGATTTAGTCTGTCTGAGTATACAGCGCTACCAACTCCCTCTTCTGTTTTCGAACCAGCGCGGTGCTTCACGTCGCGTCGTCCGCATAATAGTGAGCTGATTCATTTCTTAAGAACCTCTCATCCTCCCAAGTGGATCTTGGTGGGATGGTAACTTAGAAGTTCTTGTCGAAGATTAGCTGGTGTGTGGTGTAGAGGGATCGTCCTAGTGTTGATCCGAATGTGTTCAGAATATTAGAATGGCTTATCGAACTGCTAGTCCATTGAGAGATGGCTTTGAGACGAATAACAAACGTTTGTGTTCGAGAAGTTAAGAACTTTTTCTTATTTGAGAAGGATCACATTGTCTGAAGGCGGCACAGAACTTGGGGAAAGTAGCGTAATCGATATGCTAAAAGCCGTTTTCGACTTAGAGATCTAACACTCAACTGCATCTGCGACTGCTTCGTTCCAATATCAGATCCAGTCTGTACTGTTAAATCGTTGTATCCGAAATCACTTGGGAGTTTCTATGATTATCAACCGATGTTTGAGTATAATTTTGAGAGTATCCATATTTAAATCGCTGGGATCCACATAAAAACAAGCTGCAGGAAATGGTAGCTTAAGTTGTGACAACTTAATGCACGTACATAATTCCATAGCAAATCACACTAACTAATGTAAGCCGCACTTAGCAGACTTAGCGCAGGACAGTCACGAAGGAAAAAAGTTGGAAATAGTTAATTAAAGTGGCTTGCAGCAGTTAAAATGGTCCAATAGGCAAAGCAGAATGACACATTGAAAAAAAACCTTATTTTTTGAAAATCATAAAAGTTGTTGATTTCGAGCTACTGCGGCCCTGTATGGAAGCCGCAGCCGGAGTTATTTCTGAAATGTTGGCCTCCCTCCATGTGTTTAATTCTGCTCTTTGTGTAGATCCCCGTAGTCGTCGCTTGACGCGTATACTCTATCTGTATGGAAAGCTGTCAAAAATCCTAACTCGCTAATGTTATCAATGTAATAAATTCATTAGAAGAAAAGAAAAGCCTTGAATACAAACACACACACACACAATGTATGTACAGAATGCTGACTAATGGTAGGGTAGATTGGATGATGGGTGGCGTGCGGCAGACACAGAGGCAATGGTAATGGTAAAAGCAGAAGCAGAAGCAGAAGCACGGAATTCAATTGAATTGCCGCATGATGGTTGGATCATCGGAGCTTGCCGGAAATCTATAAGGGAACACAGTTTCATCCGGGCTCAAGTGTAGACTAGTACTATTGCTGTTGGTTTAGTATTCGTTTCCGTTTGAGTTCGCTACGCCCGCTCAGCCACACCACAGCCCGCGTTACATGGTATAGCTTAGCTTTTGAATGTAAATTCAAATATTTTGTGTGTCATTTTAAATGGCATCTGTTCCGTGTTGCCCGTTCACTTGTGAGACTACTTCCTGTGCCATCCTTTTACTTTCCTAATCCCAATCCAAATTTCAATCCCAAAACTATCTGGCGGATGTGAAATAGGCGTGGAATGTTCCATCTATTAGCTTGGTGCATCATCATGATGTATTACCATGCCAGTAGGGCAATGAATAAGTTGATTTGAATTTGCTGAAGAAACTGCTATGGGAGCACGGGGAATGCATGATCCACTATGAAGATTCCCATGTACCTATATTTGTAGATGCAGTTGGCTTTTAGAAGTGCTTACGTTATGCTCTTTGTTGTCGAAATGAATAAATTATTGGTTTAGGAGTGGTTACGTATTGCTGTTGATTTCAAGCAGAAGTTGTCATCGTCGTCATCGTTCGTGGATGTTGTATAGTTTTTGATGTCTTGAGTGTGTGTATTCAACCTATATTTTGGTAAAGGCAAGTGCAGTGCTTGTTGCAATTTGTCATATACCTACTCAGTTTTGCTGATATACATTGATGCAAAGAACTAAGCAGGAAAATTCTCTTCCAATGGGGTGTATATTATCTATTGAAGACCTTTCGAAATGTTGGTGACTTTCAAAGACCTCAATTTACTATTTTACATTCTGAAGATGTCATTTTGTAGAAGGTCTATTATATGATAATTACAATTTGATTGAGTTCCTAGTTGTCTATAAATGTTTTTATAACAAGCCTAGGTTGATACCAACGGGAATAGTTTAGGGATGCAGGTTTATTGGTCTGATTGTTAGGTTTGCCGGATTGACCTCAGAAAACGTTTTGGGATTGTTCCAAATTTGAGAGTAACTGAATGCTAATAACTTGCATTTTATTCGTCATAATTGTATTGAAAGTGTGTATGATATTACCTTTTGAATGGATTAAGCTTGCAGGGTTTTGAAGACGTCCTTGGATTCCCTTCTAATTCGATCAAATTTTATAACTCTTTTGTAACCCGAAGCATTTTAATCTCACTTGCCGTAAATTTCCTTGTACACGGTTGAAACATTATGTAAGCGACTATTTAAACTCTAGAACTCCTAGCTGTTAAAGGTAGGGCAATCCTTCTGTTGAATTGTCGAATGTTTTCTAACCATTTTATTTGCAACAAGCAAATACGAGGTGTAGTTATTAGAAAGAAGTAAATAATTGTAAGCAGACCACAATTGGTCTTTTTCATGAAAAAATATATGTATCTACTTGAAGTTTTTGTAAGCGCTTAGGTGGAAAGGCCTATATTCGAATTTTACAGCACTTGATTCACTAAGTCATATCATAGGATGAAAAGCAAATAGCCATTTAATATTCCAAAATGGCCATCTAAAGCGCTAGTTATAGCTTTCATTGAAACTCATCATTGTCTATCAATACTGAGATACTTAAGAAAATAAAACTGATGTTCTTTTGGTACCAAAATGAATCCAATAGGATATAATATATTTTTTTTTGTCAAGCAAATATTTTATTTGCTCTAGGTACCTTTTTCTTGTAAAATCACTTTTGATTTTTCAATGATGCAAATCCTTTTCAATGAACAGCTGAAATTTTGTTCCCAAAAGTGGAACACAATCCAATGATTTGAGTTTCCTTTTTCCCATGTTCTCATACGTCAGTTTTTCTGTTCAATAATCAAATCTAACCTTAAACTTATATTTGGCTATAAAAAATCTTTTCAATGACAACAAAGTTTCAATGAAAGCTATAACCGACTTGCAATTGTTTTCACTGATTTGTGTTTCTATGATGAATTTCAATGAAAACTATAACTGGTGTGCTCAATTAATAAGTTTTATGTGATGTTTCGCGAACCAGTCTTCCTTTGTGTAAATTGGAATTAAGTAAATTTCCTTACCCTTATAAGGCATTTAGTCACATGATAAATTTGCCGGTGACAAACTTGGACCACCAAGAACCGATGCCATACAAATGGGATAAAAGTCTCCATGTAATCAGTTTTCTGAAGAACTGAGTTGTCATTAAGTGAGCTGAGAACTCCAAAAATATTTATTTCAGTTACTTACTAAACACCCAGAAATATACTCGCCTGTCAACCTCGTGGTTGCAGGTTCGATTCCTGTCGTTGTCTATGTCTTCTTATATTCCATTAAAACCAATTCTAAAATTGTCATAATATAAGTTGCTGCTTTCCTCATTACATGCTGTTTAGGCATAACACTAACAACATGTGATTGCGTAAACTAGCATACCCATAAAATATGACAACGAAATAAATAAAAAAATGCGAATTATAATGGACGTAAATAAATAATACACGGTAATTCTCTCCGCATTAGTTCAGCCGCTATCCCTAGAGATAAATCTGGGACAACAACCAGCTCTAGTCTCAGAACATCGCGCCACACATCTTTCCTATCCTTCTTTCTCTTTTTCCACCGGATGCCCGCGCTGTGTTAAGAAAAACATATAAAGGGTATTCATAATCCCCTGTGCTCGTGCAAAAGTTATATAAAAAAAAATATAGAGAGAACAAGCATTCTACAACAAGAATTGAACTAAGAGCTTCAAAATACATTTTTTGATTAGAAATAACTTACTGCACCGCTTCTGGTTGTTCAAGGTTTGTATCTCTATTTTGGGGTACTCTGTCCCGTTATTCCATTGGTCATCTAAGCAATCAATGACTAATGAATAAGTTTTCAGCGATTTATTTTTCTATAACACCGAGATCCGAGGGTGTCTGAATCTTCCACTGATGATTAAAGCTTTTAATTCACCACTCGAAATGGTTTTTGTATCTCTTTCATCAAAAGCTCAAGACCACTTTGCTTTCAATTTTGAATTTAATTTATATTAAACAAAAAAAAAAAACGTAACAAGAAAAATAAGCGGGCTGTATTAAATAATTGTTAATCTCCTCTTCATTAAACGGTTGAGGAACTACCGCCGGAAGAAAAATGTTCATTCACTCTTTGAGTTCTCTATAATATTTACATGTGCTCTCTTCGAATTTATTCTGATCTTCAATAACGTCTGGCTATTCATTCGAAGTCGTACAATATGTGGGTATGTGTTGTAACGTAGCGTTAGGATTCCTATTACTAAATGACCGCCGGGCGCAGTAAAGTTGGTACTGGTCAACAAATCCAGCAATTCCGCAGGACCACCACATAACAATAATGTAGACAACAACAGCAGCATTGAGCGCCCACTTCTGGCACTTGGCCATGCGAATACTGCGGAGTGCAACTACCAGCAACATACTCAAGTATCAACATACTACTTGAACACCACCCTAACATTAGAATTCGTCATCCATACGATTCACACTGCCTTAGGGCAAGATATATAACAAGTAGAGGTATGGAATGACGATGAAATTAGGAAACTTGTCCACAGCGTTGCCGAAGTGAGTACTAAGGGAGTATTCGTAAGCCCCTGCCATTCACTGTACTCCCGTACTCCCGTACTCCCGTACTCCCGTACTCCGTTCACTGAAATTGTACTCCCTTCGAAAATATCCAAAAGTTCGCAAATGTTCATTAAAGATGGTATTTCCGATTTAATAGGATACGTTCAACCCCGAAATAGTCTGAATGTATTCATTCATATTTTTGTTAGAGAATTAGTTAACTCGGTTGCAAAGTGATCGGCTGCCATTTTTGTTAGCATACACAATAGATTAACTACTAATATGTACATATTTTTACAAAACTATGCGGGAAATCTATTCACCGACATGAATGAAAATACAAAAACTGCAATCTCATTTCAGTCAGTTTCATTTGTGCAAATCGTAGGTCTAAGCTAGACTTTTTTTTGGGCAGAAATTAGCAGCTCTCATAAAGAAATTTAGTCCGAAAAAGTCTGGAACGGCTTGAGCACAATTTTTAAACGTCAACACAACATTTTTTTTATTTGTATGTTAAAGTTGCTTAAACTTAACATATTTTCCCTTCAAACTTATTATTTTGTATTTTAGTTTTTGTATTTAGTTTTTTTCACAATAACTACGAAACGTTTTTGTACTTTATGACAAACGTCAAACTGCAAATTTTCTGCCCAAAAATTGCTGCCTACAAAATTTTATTGAGCAGAAATTGACAAGAAATTGTCAATTATGGGATATGTTTTACTCTCTCAAGAGCGCTCTCTTCTGCCCAAGACTACCAAGCTTTGTAAGTCTGGAACAGGAATTGGCAGGAATTGGTGTCAATTTTTTGTTAATTGGCAGTTTTGGGCTGAGTGATATAGATCAGACCTTGTATGTTAGTCGTTCTCTAGTTTCTCTTATAAAAATGTTTCAAAATCTTGTCACGGGTAATATTGTTGAGGAACTAGTTGAAGAAAAGAGGCTCATGAACAACAACGAATTCTTCAATTGAATTTGGAAGAGTTCAAGCTAAATATGCTCGCAACTAAAAACACTCTTGGTAAACCAATGCTTATCTTATTGAAAACATTTATTGGTCTCTTAATTTGTACATATCAGCAGTGCCAACGCCTTTACCAGTTGTAAACGGTGATTTTTTAAGAGCTTGGTTTTTGAAAATTCAAAAAAACACAGAAACTTGTAAAAACTGAATGAAATTTTTATTTGGATCGATAAATCAATTTCTGCCATTTACTTTTTAAAAATAATTTCACTTAAATGTTGCCCGCGGCTACGCTTCAGGTGGTCCATTCTGAAGGTCCAATTTTAGCAAACTTTTTCACACATTTCGGCCGGAATCTCACCAATGACGCGTTCAATGTTGGCTTCCAAGCCAGCAATCGTGTTTGGCTTGTCCCCATAGATAATAGACTTAACATAGCCCCACATAAAATAGTCTAACGGGGTCAAATCACATGATCTTGGTGGCGAATTGACTGCGCCAAAACGTGAGATCAACTGCTCACCAAATTCGCCTCTCAATTGATGCATGGTTTCGCGTGCAGTGTGGCATGTGGCACCGTCCTGTTGGAACCACATGTCGACCGAGTTCAATTCTTGCATTTTCGGCAAAAAAAATCTGTTATCATCGAACGGTACCTTTCTCCATTGACCGTAACCCTGCGGCCTTCATCGTCCTTGAAGAAGTACGGCCCAATGATGCCGCCTGCCCATAAACCGCACCAAACAGTGCATTTTTGGGGATGCATTGGTAGCTGCTGAATTGCCTCTGTCTGCTCTTCACTCCAGATACGGCAATTCTGCTTATTCACGTATCCATTTAGCCAAAAATGAGCCTCGTCGCTGAAGACAATTTTGCGATAAAAAACGGATCCTCATCCAACTTTTCTAAGGCCCATTCACCGAAAATTCTACGTTGTGGTAGGTCGCCTGGCTTCAATTCTTGCACCAGCTGTATTTTGTATGGCTTTAAACCAAGATCTTTGCGTAAAATCTTCCAGGTGGTCGAATAACACAAACCCAATTGCTGCGATCGGCGCCGAATGGACATATCGCGATCTTCAGCAACACTGGCGGATGCAGCAGCAATATTCTCTTCGGTACGCACTCTACGGATACGATTTGATTAATGTCCAATAAAGTGAAACTGGTGCGAAATTTGGTCACAATGAGATGAATAGCCTGCTCAGTGGGTCGATTATGACGACAATAAAACGGACGTAGCTTGCGAAACATATTTTTCACAGAGCACGAATTTTGATAATAAATTTCAATAATTTGCAAACGTTGTTCAGGCGTAAGTCTATTCATGATGAAATGGCAACGAATACTGAATCGAAATGTCAAATGTTCGTGGAATTTGTCATGTGTGATCTGTCAAAAATATAAACGTCAAAAACCAAGTAGCAAAAAAATCACCCGTTATTTAATAAAAATAAACATGGTACATGCTTAAAGCTTGCCACAGTTAATACACTTTTATTGGTAACACGAGTATCTCTTCTTCAAAATGCACATGCATGATACATCACAATAAGTGGCCATCAAACGAGCTCTTGTGTATAATTATTACAAATAAGCTCGTAAAGTCCTGCGGATTGATTAACAATAAAGTCTGACTTCTTTTGATTTTTTGCCATTGAATGTATTTAATACACATTTTTGTTTGTTTTACTTTTGTTTTCAGCGAGTTATTTTAATTCACCTTTAAGTGATAAATAACATGAGTTGAAAACCAATTTTACAAACGTTTTAATGAAGCTTGGTGATTAATTCCGTTAACTTTAATTGGTACACTGATGTGCCATTTAAGGCGGACTTTTTCGGCAAGAAGAACTACTAATTTTCCCTTGAATTTGCCTTGGGCATGAATAAGATTCCTAACCGATTTTACCTCCTTGCTCCTTCTGAGTAAGTTGTGGGCGTTAAATTAGTTTTATATTCGGTATTTCTTTTCTGTTCCTTCTAAACAGGAACGTGGGCCACTCACTTAGTTGAAGTACCATGTCTACTGTTGTATTCAAGTTCTATATTTTATGTAGCACAATTTTTTTTTTTTATAAATACGAGTAGGTACTGTATAACACATACACAAATCATATTTCTTTGGATTACACAATTACGATAGTCTTTTATTGATAAGTTTAAACTGCTAGCTTTGAGTTGTATGAACTCTACTGAACATAACGTCTTCTTATTTCGGTCGTAAATGTATAGTGTGATGGTTTTCACATCACAAGTACCGAGCTGGATGGTAATTATAATTTTATTTCCAATAAAAAAATCAACCCAGGTTAAATAATTAATATGCGGAAGTGCGTGTGAAACAGTTTCATTACATCGATATTTTCTTTCTAATTGCTGAGGCGTTCTATTTACACTTTAAAATTGAAATACTTTTATGTTGAAACAGTGAAGTTAATTTCCTTAGAATATAAAATAATTCAAACGTAATAGACTTTTTCTGATTTTAAATAACGGGTTATCCATTTTGCGGTTTTAAAAGTAAACGTAAATAAAACACATATAAAATATTTTTAATTATAAAGTCTGAACGTTGACATTATGTTCGAAACACTACATCATTTAAATTGCCACCACGCGAATTGTTGCAAGCATCGATTCTTTTGAGGTAATTTTCGACCACTTTTTGACACATATTGGGCGGTATCTCAGCCATAACTTGACGAATGTTGGTTTACAAGTGCTCAAGAGTTAAAGGTTTATCTGTGTCAAATCCCATGAACTTGGTGGACAGTTGATGTCGCCACAACGAAAAATTACGCGGCCAGGAAATATTTCTTGCAATAAAGGCATATTCGCTCGAGTTGTGTGGCATGTGGCATCGTCTTGTTGAAACCACATATTCTCCAAGTCGTATTCTTCAATAGCAGGCAAAAAAAGTCGGTTATCATATGACCATAACGCTCCGAATTGACGGTGGCAGTTGTTCCATCGTCGTTTTCGAAGAAGTAAGGTCCAATCACAACTCCGGACCAAAGAGCGCCCCAAACAGTGACTTTTTGTGGATATAATGTCCTCTCTTCAATTACTTGAGGATTCTCAGAACCCCAAATACGACAATTGTATTTATTAACATACACTGCTTCGTCGCTGAAGAAAATTTTTTTTCGAAAAATCGCCGTTAACCGCCTTTTGTTCAAGCACTCATTCGACGTATCTACGACGTTGTGAATGGTCAGCTGGCTTCAGTTGTTGTGTGAGCTGGACTTTATATGGATGTAGATGTAGATCCATATGCAAAATACGCCATAATGTTACGTAAGACAGTCCTACTTCCTGAGAAGGACGAGGAATCAACACATTCGGGTCTTCGACAACACTTTCACTTATAGCAGCGATATTTTCAGTGGTACGAGCGAAACGATGATGCAAAGGCCTTACAATATCTGTACCAATCCAGTCTCTTCAAATTTTTTCACAATTTTGCCAATTCCTTGCGTAGTTGGACGATTATGTAAGCCATAATCTCCTCTTAAAGCACGATATGTGCCTGTGGCAGAATCACCATTTTTGTAGTAGGTTTTAACAATTTTTATACGTTGTGCGATCCATTTTCGTAAATGTCAGACTTTCAACTGAGAAAAAAAAACTGGTTTAACAACTTAGTTTGACAGATGTCGAATTCCAGCCCTATACTTTTGAAACCGCAAAATGGATAACCCTTAAAATAAAAACTACAGCGTTATTTTCATAATTAAAATGATGGCATTATAACATCGTTTAAATTTCCTCCATTTCTTTCGCCTCACTTTTGCATTTGATCCTAGTGGAAGCAAGCGGACAACTCTCAGATGAAGATCTGAGTGTTACCATAATGACAAAGTAACCATACATAATGATCCTGGTTTATTCAAACCGTCCTGAGTATACGCAGATCAGAACCTGAACAGCTAATATTTACAACCGGTTTTTAGTACATCATAATGGATAATTGACCTTCGAATTGTGATTATTGGATTTACTAAGGGCTGTAGCGTCCGTTGTCTTTCAGAGAATAAAAATCAAAATAAGAAGCCTTATGGGGAATATTGGCACAAAACAAAAAAATAAGAGTTAGAGTTGCTGTAATGTGAGAAAACGAAAACCGTTTACCGAATCATCGGGCTAAGTGAAAAGTTTTCAAAATCTTTCGACCATTTCGCTAATTATTTATTTATTTTATTTATTTTTATTTTTATTTATTACTTAATTTTACTTAATTTTAAGATTCACATCTTGTTTATAACTAAGTATAATAATGGGACTTGTGTATTGAGTTTGATAAGAAAAAGAGAAAACAAAACATATAAAATATTTAGATTTTAACCAATTGTAGATAATTAAGATTGAGATTTATAAATTTGTAAATTGTAAATCTAATCTTAGAAGATAGTTATAATGATACAAATACAAACAGTAGCAACATATATGCATCAAAGAACAGAAGAAGAACAATCAAGAAAACTATAGAAATAGGACTAGGAATAATATTGACAGACATTTCTCTTGAATTTTTCAACAGTGTCGGCGTCCCTAATATGCTGTGGAAGAGAATTCCATAAACGAGCAACATTAACATAAAAAACTGTCGCTCCGATGCAAGGCAAGTAGCGGGTTTTCCAATAAGAGGTGTTATTTTCAATAACCCGCTATTTCAATAGCTGTCACTTTTGAAGCTGTCATTTTTTGACATTTGACAAGTAGAAACTACGCTATTAATAAAAATGGAACGATACACGCTTCAACAACGCATTGAAATTATTAAAATTCACTATAAAAATGGTGAAAATTTGGCAGAGACGGTTCGTAAAACTAAAACATTTTTGGGTCGTCGTGAAGCACCTTGTCGGACCGCAATACAGAAATTGGTGGACAAATTCGAGCTGTTGGGACAAGTTAGTGATGTGAAGAATAAAACCCGTGCACGTCGCTCAAGAACAACTGAGAATATTGCTGTTGTAGCCCAAAGTGTTGAAGAAAACCCAGGTTTGTCCATTCCTCGTCGTTCTTTGGAATTAGGCATTCCACAAACGTCATTACACCGCATTTTGCATAAAGACTTGGGTCTTAAGGCTTATAAAGTTCAGTTAACACAAGAACTCAAGCCGGCTGATCATCAACAACGTCGTGTCTTTGCTGATTGGGTCCTTGAAATGCATGAAAATGAACCGGAATTTCATCGAAAAATCATCTTGACTGATGAGGCCCATTTCCACCTCGGAGGCTACGTCAACAAGCAAAACTGTCGAATCTGGGGCTCGGAAAACCCAAGAGTTATTGTTGAAAAGCCTCTCCATCCTCAACGCGTGACTGTTTGGTGCGGTTTATGGTCCCGCGGGGTCATTGGACCTTACTTTTTCGAAAATGAGGCTGGAGCACCATTTACGGTCAATGGATTGCGCTATCGAGAGATGATTAATGATTTTTTATGGCCTGAATTGGATGGTATTGATCTGGACAACGTTTACTTTCAACAAGACGGCGCTACGTGCCACACAAGCAATGAAACCATCGATCTTTTACGGGAAAAGTTTCCGGACCGTGTTATCTCTCGAAGAGGTGATCACAATTGGCCACCGAGATCTTGTGATTTAACACCTTGCGACTTCTTCCTTTGGGGCCACGTGAAAGATAAGGTCTACGCCAAAAACGTAAAATTATTTGATTCAAACGTCTTGAAACCGAAAACTGAAGAGAGTAGTACAGGTATGAGGGTTGGTGGGTACTGAAAATTTTGAAGAGTGCGACAAGGCTACGAAGCTTAAGCAAGTTTTCAAAGGAAATACCAAAAATGCCAAGTGAGAACTGTGAGATACGACCGTAGCGGCTTAATCCAAAAATGTAGCGTACTACATTGTTAAACATGACATTCATCTTTCGATGAAAAATTTCGCACCCATAAGTAAGAATTGGGATGACAAGAGATTTTGCTAACATTTTTTTTGTACTTAGGGGTGTAAAAGATTTCGTATGCCATAGTAATCGGAGAACTCCATAAGCCTATCCGACAACTTGATTTACGTGATCGTTCCAACTAATGGTCCTATTGAAACAAATGCCCAGGTTATTTGCTTTCTCTACGTATTGGATTTAAGACTCTCCTGGCAGAATATCGGGGAAGTGTGACAAGTCAAATGTTTTCCTAGAGATAACGAGGCATTTGCGTTTAAGGGGATTCAAAGTAAGGCCACATTTAATGGACCAATTTCTAATTGACGAAAGATCATATTTGATCCTGGCGACACAATCATCGACCGAGTCAACATGGAAATTTTTCATTAACTGAAGGTCAACAGCAAAAAGGTATTCATGGCAGTGGCGCAAAAGTTTTGGTTTTTCGTTCACATACATTGAAAAAAGTATTGGGCCTAAAATTGAACCCTGTGGGACTCCATTACGTATGGACAATAAATTTGAAGTTCTATTTCCCAAAACAACTGCCTGACGCCTATGAGATAGGTGCGAAGAAATAAGTCTTACAGCGTCTGGAGAAAACTTGTAAATTGTTGAAAGTTTTTGATATAGGATGTTGTGGTTGATGGTGTCAAAAGCCTTTGAATAATCAAGAAGAACGAGGAAAGAAAGTTTGTTGGCATCAAGAGCTTTATACGCCCTTTCGATGACCTCCAATAGTGCTGTTGTACTACTATGACCTGTTCGAAAACCTGATTGTTTTGGGTCTAAAAGACTGTTCTCTAGGAGGTAGCCAGATAATTGTTTCTTCATAATTTTTTCGAGGACCTTTGAAATAAACGGAAGGATGGCAATTGGTCGAAACTCAGTGTTGTCCCTGTTTTTAGCTATTGGAATGATCTTGTAATATTTCCATTGGGCTGGGAAAATACTCTCAGTGAGGATAGAGTTGAAAATGTATGTTAAATACGGCAGTAGCATAGGTAATATGATTTTTAGAAAAATTAGGTGTAGATTGTCAAATTGGGTGTAGATTGTCAGCTAACTCGTCGAAAGCCTTGATTAACCGAGAATACGCAGTGCGCCCTCAACCAATGACCAACTGTGAATGAAGAACCCTTTTCCTGCGTCAGACAGGCTTAAATAATCCGGTACACTGAAAAAAAATTCCGTCATCATATTAAGGAATGGCGCTCATCAGCCTTGTACTCACTTTTATAAAACAAAAATCATGAAAACTGCATATGATGAAAGTGCATTCATTAACTTTCATGTAAGTTTTGGAATTTTAAGCAATATTTTCTAAAGCATATGGTTCATCATTTCATGAAAAACTTTCATCTCATCAAAAAAATATATGATGAAAACACGTACTTAGTCAATTTTTTAGCCTATTGAAGATTTTGTATTCATATTGATGAACGACTGAAAGGATTCATCATAATTGATGTGTTTTGAGCATGATTTGAATTTTTATCAAGCTTGTGAACTTTTCATTAAAAATAAAATGCACGACTGGATCGTACGAACTTGCTCTTGTAGATAACAACTTTAGTGTAAGGTAGTAGCTAACCACTTAAGTTGTTAGTAGGTATAGGTAGTCTAGTTTAGTTATTCTCTGCGGGTTTAAAGCCGAAGTAGGTTAGATTACCTTGATTCTTAGTATAATGAATTGTCGAATGCATATGATTAAAGGAATGGTGACATAGGTGCCATCCTACAAATGTATATTTAAAAAGATTTTAATTATGTAAATTAGGAGGGTAATACCTACATAGATGGCGCCTAGGTATGTAAATATATGTACATATTTATGTATATATTATACATATGTATAATAATGAAAGTGAATGGTGTATAGGTGGGTAAAAATCGTGTTTTAAACTGATAAAAAGTGCTAAAACGATCACTTCAAACAGTTTCTTGAAAAAACAAAGAACGCCATTAGATGCCACGGATTAATGAAAATTTTATAAAAAAGTATCTCGAAAATTGTAGGACGGATTTTGATGAAATCCGTTTTTTTTTTGAAAATTTAGTATGCAGTTTTGTAAAGTGTATTAATATACATATGACTATAAAATTTAAAATTATTTTTACTGATTAGTTTTAAAAATATTGATTTAAAAAAAAAAAAATTCTAAAATTAATTTTAATTATATAAAAAATGTAATTTAAAATTTTAATATGCAGAATTAGTTTGGCTACCTTCTTCTTAGATATAAAATTTGACAGAAATCCAATGAACAGTTACCGAGATAGCCAAAAATTTAAAAAACCGTTATATGAAAAGTACCGTTAATAGACTTTTCTCGTAAACTTGATTCATATCAAATGATAGCTATTCCAAATAAAAAAATTCTCAAGAATTTTTATCGCAATCGTTGGAGCCGTTTTCGAGAAAAATAAGATTTTCCTAAAAGGTTATATGGCAGGTACCGTTATTTTTAGGCCTAAAAATAAAATTTCAATTTCCCCTCTGAAGAATGCCAAAATATTCACAAATACCAAATTTGAAGGTGATCGCTTAAGCCATTTAGGCTGTAGCTCGCTATACATACAGACGGACAGACTGACAGACTGACAGACTGACAGACTGACAGACTGACAGACTGACAGACTGACAGACTGACAGACTGACAGACTGACAGACTGACAGACTGACAGACTGACAGACTGACAGACTGACAGACTGACAGACTGACAGACTGACAGACTGACAGACTGACAGACTGACAGACTGACAGACTGACAGACTGACAGACTGACAGACTGACAGACTGACAGACTGACAGACTGACAGACTGACAGACTGACAGACTGACAGACTGACAGACTGACAGACTGACAGACTGACAGACTGACAGACTGACAGACTGACAGACTGACAGACTGACAGACTGACAGACTGACAGACTGACAGACTGACAGACTGACAGACTGACAGACTGACAGACTGACAGACTGACAGACTGACAGACTGACAGACTGACAGACTGACAGACTGACAGACTGACAGACTGACAGACTGACAGACTGACAGACTGACAGACTGACAGACTGACAGACTGACAGACTGACAGACTGACAGACTGACAGACCTATAATCGGAAGTAAAAATGGATTTCAGATTTTAGCATGGGGAATGCAAGTTGATGTAAGCAATCATCTTATAGATGAACTGATTCATCATATTGATGAAAATATGATTTCAGCTTTATATTCAGTAAATTGATAATGGAATCGTCATAATTTAACTGCGCACCATATTTATGAATCAATCATTCCTTAAATAGATGAAAATAACCCATTATTTTGCTGAATGCAATCATCATCTTGATGAATTTTTTAATTAAATTGATTAAAATTATTCATGATATTGATGAATGCAATCATCAGAACTATGAATCTGCTCATGAAATTGTTGAAAGTAATCCACCAGGCAGATAAAATTATGGCTTAACTTCATATTCATAAAATTGATGAATGGAATCAGCATTATTTCAGTGTTATATTGATGAATGTATATTGATGAATGCATCAAAAATGATAAACTTATTCATGAAATTGACGACAAATATTCTTAATATTGATGAGTGCGATCATCAGTATGATGAATTTTATAATGAAATTGATGAATATTATTCATCATATTGATGAATGCAATTATCAAAATGTAGAATTTATTTATAAAATTGATAAAAATAATACATCATATTAATGAATTTATTCATCAAATTGTTGAGTTAAATATTTCATCGTATTAGTGAAAGCAATTATCAATATAATGAACGATTTCGCTGGACACAATTCATCAATTAAAATTTTCATCATAATGATGAACAGTATTTCATCTTTTGACGAAAAGGTTCATTGGACTAAAATTGATGAATTTTTCAGCATACTGATCTAATAATCAGTAAAATTAAAAACTTGTGGAAGATCATTAAGCAAGTAATTTTGAGGAATTATGCCTATATATCAAAAATAAGTACTTGGTTGTTATATGTAATAATAATAGTGCACTTCATAAAAATCTTGAAAGCTTTCGTAAGCTTCTATACCAAACTATAATATTAATTTTGTTTAAACTTATAAGCAAATAACAAATAACAAGAAAAAATATAATAATGTTAAGTAAATGGAAACAATTTTTTATTTTTTATATATATGATTAAATAAAATATGGTTCCTAATGAGACAAAAAAGAGTTAATTTTCTAAAAAAAAAAACATTAAGTTATATTAAATAATCCTATTTAAATCAGAAAAAATAAACAAAATTCATAAAGCATTAAATAAAGACATACGTGTAAAAAAATTGGATAGGATAATAAATTGGCGCCCGAGCAGGGACTTTAAAAATGTATAATTAGATTCTGATCACCGACCAGAAGTAATCTTCAAGTTATACCTTCCACCAAATCTTTTTAACCAGTAATTAAGGTCCTGAGAAAATTCAAACACATTGTTCTACTCCAAGAATCAACATCCATACAACCACAACACAATGTACACAAGTTTCTTGGGTTGGTTTTAGCCCAGATTCGTAATTTTTTTTACGAAATATGCTAATTCTTGTTTAATCCTAACTCTAAAGCCAGAGCCAGCCCACTGTCGATGCACAACTTATGCCAGAAAATCATTTAAGAAGAAAGAAAAAGTTCGTTAAATTCTATCCGCTCTTAGACTTAACTTATTATGTTTTGAAAAGCGGGGATTAAGGATATTTTGTTTAGGATTTTATGTGCCATATATTTACATATTTAATTAATGAACACTAATGACATATTGAATCTTTCAATTTGGGTTTTAAAATGCACAAACATATATTTAGAATAGGGAATTTAAAATGAGAATGAATATTTATGAATAAATATACAAAAATATAAGAGTATGCAAATCTAAGTAGGTATGTAGGTATTTTTAGGTCTGTTCCA
Organism: Philhelius pedissequus; assembly: GCA_910595825.1. NCBI lineage: Eukaryota > Metazoa > Arthropoda > Insecta > Diptera > Syrphidae > Philhelius > Philhelius pedissequus. The sequence goes on along the minus strand of OU343161.1, from coordinate 50,639,076 downwards.
TTAACGATTATCCTTCTTTATATGATTTTATTAATTTTAACGAAAAAGAAAAAACAGGACGTCGTGTCTTACCCAGAGAAGGTACCTACTTTTGAGCACGTATTCCGATCGTTGAACCTTTTCAGTTGAAATCATCCCTAACGAGTGTATTTTTCTTTCATTTCATTTTACACAAAAACCAAGCAAAAAAAGCTGCAACCCCATTATTTTTTTTGAAAAGAAAACACACGACCTTTTAACTTTTGAAAAAGAAAACTCTTGTTGAAAAATTCAATCTCACCCTTCTCTTTACTATACTGGCCATTGGCAAAATGCAATCTAGTTCCTTTTCTGGGTTGAGCAATTTAAGTCCGTTCATCCCTACCCTATGGTTACCATATTTTTGAATTTCTGCTTAAGAGAAATACCTACAAAAAAAAAACAAGAAAACCCCATTTTTGCCGACTCACTTGCCCTCTTCATCCCCCTCCGCAACACTACCATCAACTCTCTTACGCTTGCTTTATGCACAAAGTTACTTCATTCCGTTTGAAATTCGGAATTCATTTCGCCAAAGGACTTCAAAGGGATACCAAATTAAAAGATTTTGATAATTCATAGTGCCAAACCCAGAAGGAATCCCTCCCCATCTCGCAATGATTCCTTTTTATTCACAGTGCACTGCACGAAAATATTTTCAACCATAATTATTTTTATGTTTTTTTTTTTTTGCTTTTTTTTATATTCATTCTGCTTTTGGAAATAAAATGTTAACGCCCCCCATGTTGCACCAACTTCAGTTGGTTATCTAGGTGCTCAGATCAAAAGGTATGGCAGCAAAAGAAACTAACCACGAAAAACTTTTTTAAGTACGAACGACCATCAACGACGTACATAGGTTCCTATTTTAAATGCGTAAGTAGCTCTGGAATTTTGCTGGTAATAGTTCATCTTAAAGAGTTTGAATTCTCCAAGAACTTATGCTTATGTATAGCTTGAGAAAGATAAGAGTATACTGCCACCAAGTAGATAATAACTTGGGATTGGGACGTTATCGTGTTGAGGTAAGAACTTGTAAACGTATGTTTGTTTGAACAATTAAAGATGAACTTCGACACATGAATTTTGATGCTGAATTGATCGAAGAGCGACATTGCCAGTTTGGTGCCACATATTGAATCTATTATCTGATGTACATCTTTTGTTTAATGTTTTAAATTTGCTTACAAAAGTAAGTCAAAAGCGTTGTACTAGATGGCGCAAAAGTTGTCATTCTAACGCCATAATTTTTGCAAATGGTGGCAAATGTAAATTCTGCTTTGACATTTGAGAAGTAAACAAATTCAAAATACACATCAATAAAGCATGAATCAGTATACGTGTAAAGAATTCGGAATAATTCTTTCGATTGACATATTCCGCCATTTGCAAATATTATTGCATCTTGCGATAGGGTTACGACCTTAGCGCCACTTTGTATAATATGACATGGTTGACATTTTGTTGCCAGTCCAGTTGTAAGCTTATACATATATCTTCCAGCTACTCGGATCAAGTAGGTAGCTGGTTTTTCGGTCGATATCCATCGATATAGACTGGTTAGACTTGTTATGCATATCTACCGGTCGTGAATTTTTGACTAAGTCGCCGATACTTCAAGAGGATTTATGATAAGGCGTCAGTGAGAGTAATTGTGTGCTTGAGCTCCCTCAGCCTCCTCCCCCCCAAAACGCCTCTGGCCAGTTTTTTAATGACCAAATTTTGAAAGTGTATAGGCCTTATCAATTCATCTCCTACAGCCTTGAGGAACTCAGGTGAGACGACATCAGCTCCAACAGCTTTCTTGGACATATTTTCGGTACTTTATGGCATACAGTACTCTTCATTAATCCAGTGGTATAGTTGTGGTCGCCTGATGAAACCCACCACATCAGATACGGTAGTTCTGACGAAATGTTGACAGTTGTGTCACTGGTCTTTGTTTTCCTACCATCATCGACACGAATATGCCCATCTTCCCTATCTATGCGTTATATTCACAAAAATAATCTTGACTTCGAACCTAGAGTTCTATTAATACGTCTTTTCGAGCAATTCATAAGATCTTGCTAACAATAGCCTAAGACTTCTTGCCGAATTCTTAATCTGATCACAAAACGGCAGTCAAATACCCACTTGAGCTGGTCTTTGCGATGCTCTCAAATATAAATATCACAATCACAAGGATTTTTCATATCCTTTGTACCTACTCCATCTCATCTAATATTCTGGTTGGACGTGATTTTAGTTTTGCTTACATATTCAGGGTCTCCCCTAATTATTCAGCTGAATACACCCTGGTTTAGGTCTGGAATTTATCACTATACTCTGTCCCAGAAAAATAGACAGTACACGTCTTATGGGAAAGCTTTTTCAAAATCATTAGGGTGTCATATTTTTGCACCATACTAAATTGAATGAACTCCTCCATAAAAAAGTATTTGCCCGTCCGTAAATATAAAAAATAATAAAAAAAATTGCATTGCATCTGACGCAAACGTCCTACTACTCAGCGCACATCTGAGTATAGACTGTGAATTGCATTTGTTGTGGCCTATGGCTGCTGCTGCTATTCAATCCCCATTAAAATATTGATGTGCTTTTAGAGTTACACGTGTCGATTTGTTAACTCGTTCGGTTTTAGGTTTCTGTTGAGGTGCTTTTGATTTGAGAGCTTTTAAAAAAGTTTTGAATGATGAGCGTTATCGTGGAGTATTTTCATATTTTACACTTCTCTTAATATGTGGAAAATATGTTAAAATGCAGTTACAAAATTTTAAGCTGTTTTCTTTGAAGAAGAACATTAAATTTTCGTAGTGCGCGGTTAATTAATGCGAAGTGAATTAAAAATTTCATCGGCGTGTCCGACACGTCTAGCATGTGGTTGAGCCGAAAATGTTGGAAATGTACAGTTTTTCGGAACGCTCTGTAGAAAATCTTGTTATAAACCTAGGTGAAGATAGCATCAGCGGCAGCAGCACCAACTCCTTTTCTGAATAAAATATTTTGTAAATATAGTTCTTTAAAAGATGATTTTATATTTATTTTTGTTATTTAATTTATAATTAATCCTAATGAATAAATGTTTCATTTTCACTTGTTTCTTATTTAAAAGGGATTTGGCCTACTGGCACCTTTTATCTTACCTGGTCTCACAAATGAAAGAAAAAGTAGTTTGAGAACATAAGGGTCACGGATATCGCTGCCTAATCTCTTAATGAAACCAAAGATTCTATTTGCTTTTCTAACTACAAAACTTATATGGTCAGTAAATGTAAGTTCCGAATCTAAAACAACTCCCAAGTCAGAATAAACAGATACTCTACTTAAAGAACAAGAACCAAACATATAATCAAAAACAATTGGAACTTTCTTGCGTGTAAAACTTTATATTTGTCAACATTTAAAACGAGACGATTAATATTGCTACACTCCCTAAATAATTTTAAGTCATCTTGCAAAAGTAGACAGTCAGTTTAAGAATTAATTCTTTTGAAAAGCATATATAAGGACAGACGGATTTTTTATGATCGAAATCAAGTCATTTATAAATAAAGTGAATAAAATTGGACCTAAGCGACTGCCCAGGGGGACACCAGAATTTACTACAAACGGAGTCGAACATTCATTACAAAATATTACTTCATATTGTCTATTTTCTAAGTACGATGAAATCTAATTTAAGAAATTGTCGTTAAAACCTTAACGAAACAATTTAAAAATTAGTGTTTTATGACACAACTTGTCAAATGCTTTACTAAAATCAGTAAATATACAATCTACTTGTTCACGTTTCTCAAAAACATCTAATCAAAAGGACGTAAAATTAAACAGATTGGTAACAGTAGAACGCTTTTTCACAAAACCATGATGGTTATCACAAATAATTGAACTACAATGAAAGCAAAGGACACTACATACGATTGACTCAAATAGTTTAAGTATTACGGATAGCTTAGCAATAGGTCTATAGTTCATTATTTCATTTTTAGGACCTTTCTTGTGAATTGGTACAATAAATTAGCTTTTCCAAATAGTTAGAAAAAGCGAACTTAGGGGTGGCCGTGGCGCGATAGTTGTGTGCTCGCCTGTCAACCTCGTGGTTGCAGGTTCGATTCCTGCCGTTGTCTATGTCTTCTTATATTCCATTAAAAACCAATTCTCAAAATTGTTATAAGATACTCGTAAGTTGCTGCTTTGCTCATTACATGCTGTTTAGGCATAACACTAACAACATGTGATTGAGTAAACTAGCATACCCATAAAGTATGATAACGAAATAAATAAAATAATGCGAATTATAAGGGACATAAATAAATAAGACACGGTAATTCTCTCCGCATTAGTTCAGCCGCCATCCCTGAAGATAAATCTGAGACAACAACCAGCTCTAGTCTCAGAACATCGCGCCACACATCTTTCCTATCCTTCTTTCTCTTCTTCACCAGATGCCCGCGCTGTTTTAAGAAAAACATATAAAGGGTATTCATAACCCCTTGAGCGCGTGCAAAAATATAAAAAAAAAAAAAAAACTTTTTTTGGTTCAGTGTGCTAGTCGCAATAAAGGATATAGCTACTTTTAAAACGCAGATATTGGCCGTGTTCTCGCGACAATCAAGTTAATCAAAGTAAAAATTTTACAAGGAAAACAACAGTAAGAACATACTGGGAATTACTTTTCCTTTTCATCCGAAGTATTATTGAGTTGCGATAATTAATAAGTCTATTCAATCATAGAGGGCACTGAGGTGTTTTTTTTTAGTAATGAATGTTTGTATTTCTTTTCTTCCTTGTATTTTTTATACCTTTTGACAGAAAACAAACACAAATGTAAAAATCCCTCCATATTAAAATAAACAAAATCAAGTTGGGGTGTGTATCGTTTTCGTGAAAATGATTTACTTTGCTGTACTTGCTTGTCACGAGAACACGGCTATTAATAACAGTTTCTGAAATAACAATTTTGGGACAAAAATCGAATTTTACAATTAATTATCCATCACTTTATCGTCTACATATTAATATTCTGGTATTCGGTTTGATCAAAATAAAATGTTTAGAAAATTTTAAATGTTTTACCAATAACAGTATTTTCGATCTGCTGTTACCCGTTACTGAACAGCTCTTACTGAAATATTGACCCATCCCTATTTCTATGTGGATATTTCAAGAATCATATTATATTATGATATTCAGATCTCAGAGACCTTTATGTCATATATGACAACCGAATTTTGATAACAAGCGCTATATCATACCTTTAAGTGTCCTGTCTGTCCACAGCAAGATGAATTGAAAGCAATATTCTCTCTTCAACTTTCCTTAACAATAAAAGTGGTCTAAAGCAACGATGATTTTTTCATCTGCCATTTAGGAGAATGGAGAAATTCACCGCGGTACTGACAAACAAGATAAAGGGTGTCCCAACCAATGGGTCCCCGGAATTCAAATTCTGAATTTATGTATTCTTAAAAGTTCATACCTTTTTTTCTCATAAGGAAAGGAATTATATTGGTACAATGTCTTCATCATCATTATGACTTAATTAAAACGATGCCAAATTTGAATTGACAGCGGTTGTCATTATTGGAACACCTTCTTACTCAAAGAAAAAAAAACATACTTTAATATTTTGGATTCATGTTTCCCTCCCCTTTCTAAAAGCTAACATCATATCCCCCGTATTGAGGAAAGGGCACTTAACTTTTTACTACCCTCCAATCGTTAAAAGGCTTTAGTTGCCTTTCCTATTGGGAAATTTTAAGTCAAAACTATGATAACATTTCCATGCAGTGAGAGTATTGCAAAGTGAATTTTATTATTACATCTGGGGGTTAAAATGTTGGAAAAGATAAGAACAGAGAGTATGAGCAACCAGATGGGACGGAATTTCGCTGGCCTCCCTTCTCGATGCTCGTCTTCGTCCTTCGACTAAAAACGTGATGCGTTTTCTCTTAGTCTTTGTTTAACGTAGTCTGCTTGTTGCCAATACTATATAGAGCAGATAGCACTTCAGGAAGTCGAATAGATGGATGGAATGTAATCATCTGCAGTCTGTGTTTGTCGGAAGTTATGAATTCATTTTTTTTCTTTAAGTTGAATGCTTTCTATTTTCGTGGATGTGTGTTTGTGTAAAAGTCCCTTGTGTATCCTACTTTAAGTCAAACAAGTTACACTACATGCGTATACCATAAGTTTGCCAAGAGTATCAACTAGGAATAGGTTGTGGAATAAGAGAGGGCGACTTCTTATATTAGATACCCATACCTACCCATAGAATGAAGATAGAAAGGAAGAGTAAACACAAAAACAAAGTCATTTTTAGGGAAATAATTTTCAATTTTACAAATTTTATTCCAAATTGGTTAAATTTAAAAATTACTTTTAAAAAAGTTTCAAAATTATATTAAGCCCCGAGGACTATCAAAGGAGATACTCACTTCAGAGCTGATGAAGAAGAAGATTGAAAGAAACAAGCCAGAATTATAGGTATGTACGATATAAGCTGAAAGAGAATTGGATATGTTTTTTTATGTTTTGCTTCATTCCATCCACAAGGGCTATGCGCCAGTGAGTAAAGCTACCTTAACAAAATTGAGGATATAAAAGCAATAAAAGTGCTTACTATAGGGACATTCACCTAATTGAAAATGCATTTCACGAAACATAAAATACTCATAAAAAAAACTCTATAAAAAATGTTCAACTCAAACTCCAAAGCGATAGAATCGAAAACCTTAAGGGTCTGAGGGTCGCTGACGCTGATAGAGTATTAGCGTCCTAGGGAAAGAAAAAAATAATAATAATAATAAGTATTGTATAGATATGTGTATTTATAAGATTTCCTGATGGAAGTCCATAAAATACGGCAGAAAAAAATGTCTAAGGTAAAACCTCATCTTTAGAGGAATAATCTGCTGGCGTAAAGGAAAACATTTTGTTAGGATGGGATGTGGCAGTGTCTGAGTGTTTTATAACACTTAATTTGCATGGACAGGTTTGTGTCGCGCAGAAAGCCGTGTAAACATGAGCTTTATGGTGAAAGTCTTATGTGTCGTTGTGTCCTTAAGGTGGCTTTGAAAAATTAAAAAAAAAACAAAAAAAAAAGATACAAACAAGAAATGGTAAGCAGTGAAAAGGCAACACTGCTTTAAGGACAAAATTAAAATCTAACAAAAAATAAATAAAACAAGGTCGTGAATGACGACACACTTATTCAGATATCGTTTTTTAACGAGGGCCTTTGCAGCTCCCTTGACTTAATGGGAATAAAATCACCAAGGCCTTAAATGTAAAATTACAGCATGCACACTTACTCTTACTTCTATAAAAGTTAAATTAATCATTTCTTGAGTAAAATAAAAAAAAAGTATGTGTACATACGAAATATTCGATATTTGAAAACTGTCTAAAAACTTGGTATGGTTTGTCGAAAACGGTCTTAAAATTAATTAAAATTGGAGCGTTGATGTGATGTTAGATTCCACACTTTTTTCCATCGCCTTTCGGTTATCATAGTGACATGAGTGTGGAGTAGAATTTTTTTCTGAAATTTGTGATAATCATAATTATTGCAAAAAAATATCCTTGGACTTTTATCAGCAGAGCAGAAGGAGTATACATCTGATAGGAGGAACAACAAATTCAGATAAGGTAGCTCATTAAACACTAGAAAGAGTTTCGGAGACAGAATGGAACCATGGGCCACACCATTGATTACGACTTGTGTTGAGAAGTCCGAAATATATATTCTAATTCAGCGAAAAGGAGATTCATCGAACCTTTTTTTAAGAGAATTTGGTGACAAACTTTATAAAATTCCTTGGAAATTTCACCAGAATTTGTTTTTTTTTTTTTGAAAAAAAAAAACGACTTAAAAATTTTCATTCTGGCTTTTTTTTTGGAAAAAATCCAAAGTTTTTTGAAAACCTTTCTTAAATTTCTGACCCTTTTTCTAAAAAAAAGTATTTGTTTTCCATTTCCTGAAATGCCCCCCTTACGCGCCGAGCTTTTTAAAATTTATTGTTTACCTTTGAAATCTATTTTATGTTTTGAATTATGATTTCACAATGTGTCATGTGGCCCGCTCCAAGCCGGGCGTCCAACCCACCCTGTTTATTCTGTTTGAAAATACATTGGAACATTTTATGGTCCTATACAAAACGTTATTTGAAAATTAGGCCAGAATATACAATTTTTCTGGCTTAACTTCCATTTTGCTTTCAAGCTCTTTTTCCACACCTACCTGTCAAAATTTCCAATATTCCTGGTTTATTTTCCAAATAAAATAGTGCTCGTTTTTTTTCCAATTTTGAGCCAGAAGGCGATTTTTTCAACAAAAAAAAAAAAAACTGGCGTAATTTAAAGGATCCGCAATATTTTCTTGAAAACGATGTAAAGCTTGATACAACAGCATACCACCGCATCTGGAGCGTACCGGAATCTCACTTATTAAAATCCCGTTTGTCAAAAATCCTGAAAAAGAGATATAAAATCGCGCCTTTTAAAATACCGCATTTTTAAAATCCCGAGTTTTAAAATCCCGACTTATCTCGTTTAATCCCGCCAGGCTCGTGCTCGTTTTGTATTTTGATAAAAAAAATGTTACAGAAAAACTTTGCATACACCCAAGCTCGAACCCACCCCAAATCCTATATTGGTCCAAGCAGGGGGGTTGCTAGGGTGTTGCATTCCACCTGTTACGCGCCGTACTTTTTGCACCTTGTGTTGATTCTAAAAGCGGGATAATAAGAAACAGGGATTACTTTATAAAAAGCGGGATATTGAAACAACTCCACCCCATCTCTATTTTGAACTGCTTCACTGCTTCAGATCGAAATTTGAACTGCTGGTCCTTAAGGAACTTTCGTTCTTAAAGATGTTTTATTAGGTAATGTTAATAAAACGTATTCATGATCTCTGTGACGAACAGCACCACGAACCGTGGGAAACGGGCCAGCTTATTTATATCCATCGAATGTGATAGACGGAGGTGTTATTTTGGTAGGGTGCATGCATCTACAAAAAGGCGATCCTATGCCCTGTAAGTACTATCGAAGAATATCAGTCCTTAATGTCACATACAAAATCCTATACTGAGTATCTAAAGACGTTCTGCAATACTTCAATCGGCAATACGTCCGGCTGATCAACCATATGGACCAAATCTTCACACTGCGCCTGGAAATGATTAACAAATTTTTAGTCGAAACTCATTATCTCTTCATCGCCCTCAATCCGCATATGATAGGCATGATCAGCAGGAGTTTTATACAAATATCATTGGCCGAGCTCAGGATCCCGGGAAAACTGATCATAGATAATAGCATGCAATTTTTTACTTGCAATTATAGGACTATAAGGCAAGTTATGCATTCGTCGAAAAAAAAGTTTTGAGATAACAATTAAACATGACATTACGATGATAGCGAAGACGAAAAAAGATGCTCTAAAAATTCTGTCCGTCTGTATGTCTGTGTGTCTGTCAGTGTGTCTGTATGTATTTAAAGACACCTACAGCCCAAACGGGTGGGCCGAATTGATTCAAACTTGGTATATACAGTGTTTTAGGTATTGTACCTAATTCCCCTTGTTAGAGCGGAAATTGAATTTTTGTTTTTAGCTCAAAAAATAACAGTAGCTGTCATATAACCGTTACGTTAAAGCCTATTTTTCTCGAAAACGGCTCTAACGATTTTAATTTAAAATCATAGGGTTGAAAACTTTTTTTTTTAAATGTCTAACAACTATACTTTCCATAGGCCCGTTTTTTTTATTTTAGACTATCTCATATATGACTAAACCAATTCTTTTGAAATTTCACACATTCACAAAAATATACCGCGTACCAATATTTTTAATAAATATTTTTTTGTATTTTTAAAAGCATTTTTTAAGCATTCAAATTTATATTTTGAAAACTGTTCTGTAATTTTTTTTTAAATTATAGTTATTTGTATTTGCTGATTACCTATGAATTGGCCTTTTTGATTTTTTTTTGAAACATGTTTTCAAAAAGTTTAAAAAAAAATTTTTTTCTCAAAAACCGCTCCACAGATTTTAAAAATTGTTTTCCCACAAGAAATTAAATTTATCCAAGAAATAAAATGACGCACTTTTTTTTTGAAAACAAATTAGTTTATTTATTTCATTTGATTTAATCATTTATTTTTAAGTTTATATTATTAAATATTTAAGATTTACAATTAGTTTTAGAAAAAAATTAAAGAAACTTTGTATGTATAAAAAACTAAGTAAAAAACGACTTTAAAAATATATTTATATTTTTTATAGAAATCTTTTGCATACGATGTGATCGAACATCGAATAAGAGCAAGTTCGGGCGATCCAGTCGTGCATTTTATTCAATCTCGTTTTGGAGCAGATAGTACGCAGAGGAGGCGTAAAATCTATCAAAATGCTGGGGTACCCAGACGATATTGACATCATCGGCCATTCTCAACATACTACTTTAGAGGCATTCACAATGATTGAAGAATAGTTTAAACTAGTTGGTCTTGAAGTGAATGAGAACAAGACCAAGTAATGCTCTCAGTCCACCAGCTATGACCAAATGTCACTATTGATGCAAAAACTTCGAGATAGTTAAGCAGTGCATCTACCGTGGACGAAAAATTAACTCCTCTGATAAAACCTTAGTGGAAGCCCGACGAAGAATTAAATTAGCAAGCGTAGCAACGGCTTCGGAAACTCCTTACGCTGAAGACAAAGTGTACGCTCTATACAACCATTATTCAGGCAATCCTGACACAAAGTGCTGGACGATAAACAGAAAGGGAGATTTGAATTAAACAAAAAATTGACGGATATATGGTCCCGGTGTGCGAGTAGGGATGCAAAAGATACATCGATGTTTTAAAACATCGATGTTTCGTTGGCGATGATCGATGTTAACATCGATGTTTTGATAACCGATACATCGACGGAAAACCCCTCAACCATCGACATCGATGATTCATTTCGTTAAACATTAGCAAGATGTGTTCAACATAAAAATGTGCTTGTATTTGTGTTGCATTAAACGGAACACCATTTATCCGTACTAGCGTTGTCCATCTTCCATCTGAAAACTATTTTCAGTGTTGGGGGAAGTTAAGTTTTTCACAAATTTTATGTATGAAGCAACACTGCATCGGCAGTCGCAACCTCTACATGTGAACACCAAATTTCCAGACTTGAAGTATACCTGAAGTACGGTACACATTATCGAACCTGCTTGACATTCTTTTAGGATATCGAACATGCGTGAAAAGTTTCGGGTACACATTTATCAGTTTTGTTGTCCGTCCGCCAAAAATTATTTTCATTTTCAATCCAAGATCTAGCTCAATAAACACATCAAAATATTATTTTTCTTATTCCATACTGACAAAGATTCAACAATGAACTAACTAACAACAAAAATACAAAAATAAAATAAATAAAAATACAGCCAACAATTTGTGTGATGGAGATTATAATTAAAACATCGAAAAAACATCGATGTCGATGTATCGTTCTTATAACCGATGTTTTTTTTAACATCGATGTTTGTTATCGAACCATCGATGCTTTCAAACATCGAAGTTTTTTTTTAACGATCTTGCATCCCTATATGCGAGGAGATGATACTCGTATAACTTTGAACTCTACTACCTCGATCGAATTGGCAACAATGCTCCAGCCAAAGGAATCTTCGAATCCCAGCCCTCAGGACGACAAGGAAGAATGAACATCCAGTTAAAAGACTAAGCCGTCGCGGATGCTAGATCACTTGGTCTAGATTAGATGATTGCGAAATATCTGCGTCCCAGGCATCGCAGATGGTTGAAGACTGTCTTATCTTAGGTAGTGACCCTCCATGGGGCGGGAGCTGGATTAGTAAGTAAGTAACTAAAGTGAGATTCAAAATATTATACATTTTGTAGTTAGTTTTTGCAAAAGGGGCATTCAATTTCTTAAAACGCCAGATAACTTTTTGAAAAAAAAATTTCAGAAATTCTAGAGTAATTTCTGGAAGTCATTTAGTTTAGTAAATAACACGTATGTATGTATTCACACTTCATTAGATAAGTCGTTTTTGATTCGCAAAACATTTAGCATAAGTGGCTATTAACTATGGCATTTTAGTAGTCCTGTAAATCGTGTTCAATAAAATGAATGTTTAATTAGATTAAAAAAAAAATGAAATGTTATCTAAGGTAGGCACTTATTATATTTCAAATATTGACGCCACATGGTAAACAAATTCAAAAAATTCAACTTAAACTTTTTGTCGTCGTATTATATCGATTTAAAAATCAATTTAAAATGCCTCTTTAATTCGAAAAGAAAAACGATTTGAACATAAACTTCTTAAAAACTTTTCTTCGAGTTAATATTGTTTTTACAGTGAAAGAAATGTTGTGTCACACACGATAATTTAAAAATTATAAAGATTGCATGAGTGTTGATCGATGGGAGGATAATTAGACTGGTGTGACTTGGTTTTTCTTACATGAATAATATAACTTTAAGGTTGAATTATTTATATAAGTAAAATTGCTGTATAATGAGGGTGTCACGTCACGTTTCTAAGTTATAATTGGAAAACTATTTCCTGAACCAACTAACTACCCTTATATTATTGTTCATATGACATAAGGACTAAGATAAAAGTAAATTTGAATTGTTTCGGCGTATAGAGTTAGCAGCTTAAAGTTACATACATTTATTTTAAAAATTACAAAACGTTTAATCGTTTGCAATCATGGATGTCGTTTTATCGAAATATATATTTCTTATATCAAAGGGCACGGTAGTGCCCAGTCAAGCTCTAGCACTATATCCTTTTTACAGGATAAAAAAAAACTCAGGCGTTTTTCGACCCATCTGTAACTTCAGTACCAATAAAGTCAGAAACTTCAAACTCTCAGCATTTGCTCACCAGGCTTAGGTATTGTATTCTTTAGCATTAGTGGTTCCCGAGATATAAGACTGCAAAAACCGCAAAAAACCGTAACTGACTGACTCACTCACTGTTCATCAAAATTATGGAGCACTTCTCGACATCGTAGAATCTTGTAATTTCGCAAAACGATAGGCCTTGTAGTGTATACAAAGGAAAAAATCAAAAATTAAAGATTTTCCCTTCAGAGGGCGTGGCACCGCCCATTTCATGAAATTGATATAAATTATTTGGAGCACTTCTCCCTGCCGCCGTAGAACGATATTTGGTACAGCTGTAGGGCTCAGAGGTCAAATTTAAAAATTTGAGATTTTACGTTCAGGGGCGTGGCAACCGCCCATTTGCATAGAATTGATATGAACTATGTACGGAAATACTGATTGTCGTAGAATGATGAAATTTGGTAGAGCGATAGGATAGCGATAAACACTTATTTTGCAATAAAGTAGTGAAATCATACCAAAAACATAAATGTTAAAAAAGTAGCCAAGTTCTTCTATGCACAGAAACCCGTAACAAGCCAGCCGTGAAGTAGTGAGCTCTAAAAGTACGCCAAGTTTTAAGTTTATTAATATTAAATATCAAATATTTTAAGTAGAGTAATATGGAAGAACCTCAAAATTAAAAGAGAAATCTGTTATTTTTATGATTACTGGCTTTATTTCTGTTGGTTTGTTGGTAAGTTTTCATTTCAAAATTGTGTAGGTAATAAGTTAAAAAAGAGCTTCTTGAACATCTCTTTCTTTGTACGTTTTTCTTGTTTTCGACATTTTTCAACTTGAAAAAAGTAACGGTTTAATGGTTTAGTAATTCAGTCTTGAAAGTATGTTTATTGGCAATGCCAATAATTAAAGTTCCATAGAACCAGTTGTTGGCACCCGAGGTCTAATAATCGGAACCCCTTTTTTATTGGAATCAATTATTGGCACCCTTTTAATTAAAAAAATAGCAATTCATTTTTCAAAATTAGTTAAAATAATAATCTATTATTATCTGATATTCAAAATCATAATTTTTGTATACAATATTCATATATTAATAACTAAAAACGGGGGTAAAAAGATTAGATAGTTTTTGTAAGAATCGTTAGTGAATGATATAATTGGTTGAAAAAGGGGGTACCAATGATTGCACCCGTTACGCTTTTCTATGCAAAATCCTGGAATGTTGCCAAGAAACCCCACCAAATTTAATAAGTATTCATTAAATAGTAAAATGCATCCCTTAACTTGTAGTTGTTTTAATATTATTGTACTTTGAATAGTTAGTATTAAAATTGGCTTACGTTTAGACCTAACTATTTTTCACTGCTGACTGAATATACAGAGGTTTTTCATATTGAAGAACTTCGCTTTTTTTGTAACATTTATGTTTTTGATATTACTTACGAGCTACCCGGCGAACTTTGTTTGCTCAAATTCGTTAAGGTTTTGAAAACATAAAAATTATATTTTTGACAGTAATAATTGGAGAGAGTTCTTCTTCGTTACCTTAGTTGTACTGTGGTTTCTTAGAGAAAACCCTTGGCTCTCGACCTCTGAAATGGCCCTGGGATTCGATATCCTGACCATTAAGCCCGAAAAGAATTCTTCTTTCGAAAGAGCTCAGAGTGAGTTCTTCTTTTCTTGTCGATCACCCTATTTATGTTTGAAATATTCCGAAAATAATCTTCCATAGTTTGTAAATTTCCGACTGCGTGTTCTAGTATAATAGCAGCTCAACTAAATAAGTCTTCTTGGAATGACGAGTTTCACATCGCTCTATAGAGCTATTGCCGATGAATTCTATCAAATGCAGATTTGAATTCGATGATGAGGTAGCGGTTCTCTACTTGCAATTAATGGGTCTTTTCCAGAATTTGCATTAGTGTGAATACTTGGTCTACATGGTCGTTTTCCCGAGCTGGAAGCCATACTGATATTTTAAAAAATAAAGTGCTTCAGAACGAACTGAAACGCTCACACAGCTTACTAGATATATTATATACTCGTATTGTACGCCACACTTATCAAAAATATTCTTTGATAACTCTTGAAATATACAAGACCGCCTTTTTTAAGATTGTCGATTTAAGTGAGGAGTCGGACTCATCCACTTTAAAAAAAATTAACTGTTTCTCAATTTTGGGTGATTAAAATCATGACCAACATTCAGAAACTTTATTACTATTAGTTCCAAGATAACTAAATACGACAACAGAAATGGCGCCCAATGATGCGTTGTATAACATTCGAACAAATGAAAAAGGGCCTTTCTTGGACATTATAACGTATATTGATTGAGTTTTACCTATACCAACCCTAACAGTTTCCCCTAAAAGAGAATGCAAAATCTTAGGTTTATGTTTATTAAAATTTCTTGTTATTGTATCTCGTGGCTGCAAAGAGTCTTGTAGCAAGTAAAATAGTCAAAAACCATAAATATATCCTCATACATAGCCAGACGGAAATTAAGGCCATTTTCTCAAATTTATACCCTTTTATTGGCCTCTAGGCACCGTTATGTAAACAGAAATGATAAGGCTGATGAGCTGGCCAAAAGCGTGCCATCTATTGATCCAAGCCAAACCGATTCCTACTTACTTATTTCAATGGAACAAGATATAGGAAAAGAATTCACAAGAGGTTCCTCAAACCGGCGAACGATGCTTGATTTCAATAAAACTTTATTCGAATTTCTCTAAGAGTTAAACGAACGTCTTACTGCGACTAATCAGGTTAGAATCCCATATTTCAGTTAACAAAATCTTATTGTACATAATGTTCATCAGGATATTCGACTCTTCTCATTGTCTTTATGAATGATTGAGGGAGAAATAGAAAAACAAACTTTCCGGAAATACTTTTCAGATGATTTGATTTGCAGCGAATATTATCATGCAGTAAGAAGGACTTAACTATACTTTCGGGTTCGGTTCGTCTTGCATTCACAATGATGTTTATTAAATCGCAAGATCAATCGTTGGATGAATTTGCATGTTATTTCTATGTTATCAAAAAAAAATTCAAAAATCGTTGGAGCGGTTTTTTAATAAATTAATTTTGTATGTATACAATTTTTAAAACATTTTTAGCAAAAAAATTGAAGCGCCATTTTGAAGATGTTATTAATATATGTATATATAAAATTCAAATTTAAACAAAAATTCTGTAACTGGTTTTTGAAAAATCGATTTTTCAAAAAAAAAATGTATTTATTTTAATAAAAATCGAAAAACTTTTTTTCCTAAATTTGGGTATGCAGTTTTCTTAACAATTTTAGGGAGCATTTGTCTAAAAAAAATTATTTTAATTGGTTCAGCCAATATTGAGAGTGTCGATAATATGAAAAGTGGTTCTATGGGAAGTACCGTTAATAAGTACGCAAAAAGAAATATTTTTATACTTAAAATTGAACTGTACTAATTTAAAAATACACACATTTTTTTATAAAAATTCTTGGAGCCGTTTTCGAGAAATAAATTTTTTTCTTAACAGTTTTTTAACATTTGTATGGGAGGTACCGTTGTTTCTTATTTTAGAAAAATATTTTTTTAACTATTCAAGATAATGTCAATAATCTACTAAATACTAACGAATCTATGAGTCGTTTTCGAAATTTTGAATTTTCAAACAAAAATTAATTTCCAAAAAAAATCTTTTGAAAAATTTCGGTACACAATAGTGTTTAAGCTTTTTAGGAGCTTCTTCGTAAAAAATTTCAAAACAATTAGATTAACCGTTTCTGAGAAAATCGAAAACCAATAAAATGGTTCTACTAGAGATACCAAAAATAACAATTTTTTTCTAAAAAACAAATTTATAAAAGTACCTTTTTCCCTGAGCAGATTTTTTTTATAAAAATCTTTGGAGCCGATTTTGAGAAAAATAAGATTTTTGTTTTTGGCCAAAACAAAAATGTATGGGAGCTACTGTTATTTGTCGTCTTAAAAAAAAGGAAAAAAAACTTGTGGGCATATTACCGAAAAAACAATACGTACCAAGTTTGAAGCAAATTTATCAAAGCGTTTAGGCTGTAGACTCGAGGACAGACAGACTGACAGAATGACAGACAGACAGATAGACGGAATTGGGGGACTCACTTTTTTGTACGAATACATAACTTGCCTTATACTCGTATTACCTATAATCGCAAGTAAAAATGATTGGCAAAACGGGTACCTGTTGTTTCGTTTTTTTTACGTCGCATTTCGTTGTTTTCCCCTTTCTTACAACGATTTCTGTTTACTTCGTTTTTGTATCACTTTGTTTTTCAATAATTTCGCCCTAAGATCACTTCGCATTTATTTATTTGCAATGAGTTATTTAGGTCAAGATTATTTCGCCCAAGGTTTATTTCGCATTTTGTTTGTTATTAGAATTATTGTCATTGGCGTGTAATACATATAAGAGTTTATTAGAATGTATGTACATTATTTTTTTAAAATGTTTTGTTAAGTGTTCTTGTATAATGGAGGAATTATCTTATTTAAATAAAATATTAAAAATTTCGGTTTATTATAATCTAACTTTTTAAAATCACGGTTAATCCCGGCTTAGCCCGATTTATATTTTGATAAATGTTACACGAAAAACTCTGCATACACCCAAACTCGAACCTACCCCAAATCCTATAATTGGCCTAAGCAGTGTGGTTGCAGGGGGGAGCATGCCCCCCTTACGCACTGCTCTCAAAAATTGTAAGCCTTACATAAAAAAAAAAAAACATTAAGACTAAACACACGTTCGTGAAGTAATCGAAATCGAAATGAACAAAAAATTAAACAATCGAAAAACAAAATAATAAAAACCGGAATTAACTTAAAACGAACTAAGTAAAATTCCTAATGATTTTTTTTTTCAAAACAAATGTAAGCAAAGTAATTGAAAAACATTTTGATTAAAATACTGAATAAACGAAATGCGAAACGACTAAAACGAAATAATACAAAAACGAGACGAACAAAACGAAAAAAACAATACCCTGCCAAAACAATGAATTCCGATTTATTTAATTTAAATAAATTTATGATCGCTGAAATTTAAGCAATGATTGGACAGACTTACTGAGTGACAGCTAAATTACTGACATGACTCCAACAAAAATACACTAAACCCATTTCCTTCAAATTCATAATAGAATAGGAGCAATTGCCACATTCTATTGAAATTTACTGTCAAGTAATCAAATGCTTCTGGGGTCCAGGTTTATTGATTCATATCGAAGAAGCCATAACCACTAATTATCACAAGTCCTTATATAAAGTGCATGTGTATAAAGCCATGAGGGATTCGTGGGTGTTCAAACAGAGACGATTAAGGAAACTCTGGACTTAAACACCCACAATTGCTCCGGGCTTTGTGTATTATGGCGTAATATTTAACATCAAATATTTCAATCCCAGCAGAAAGCCCCGTAGTTAGTTTAAAGATATACAAATATTACTATGAACCTGAATTAATTGAAGATTAATAAATATTTATAATTAATTATAATAATTAGTTGTCATCAATTGAATTGCAAAGGCGGAATTAAATTTTCAAATTATAACTCAAACGATAATCACACGCCGAAGAGAAGTCTTGTCAAACTTAAATTTAACTTATATCTGCTTTAATGTCGATGCCAAACGGTGAACTCCCATCCTCAAATATATTAACTGTGTCTCTTTAACACCAGCCAACATAGCCAAGCCACTATTCTCGGCATGCAGATAAATCCCCTTCAATTTCCGTTGAAAAGAGCATCAGCGTTCATTTCCGCTCAGACATTGTGACTTCCTTTTTTGTACTCAGGATTATTTGCCACTTAAAAGGAACCATCCAGCCAACAACGGGCGGTCGTCGTCGGTTCTGTTAATCCTGTGTGAAAAATGTATCATAAAACTCAAGAACGAATAACCTGAACCACAAGCAGAGAGAGAAAGAGAGCTTCATATACATTTCAGAAGTGGAAGGATGAGGCAACAAGGACAAAAATACAAAGTCCGGAGCTTCCTTTTGAGCAAGGAAATTATCTTGTGGTTAATGTCAATCCAAGCGAATGTGAAAGGAACTCAACATGGCTTACCAGCAGTACAGCATCATAGCGTTGTGGAAAAAATCGACTGGAAATAGTGAGATCTTTTCATTTTAATTTTTTTTTTTAATTTTAAGAATATGGTCCTAACGACACGATGACTACGACGCACGGAAAAAAACTACACTGATGATGTGTCTGACAAAAATTTCAATTAAGCATGGCATGGACTAACTTGGAGAGGAGCACAAAAAAAATCCTTCTTCACTTCAACATATCCACATCACAACATGTAAGTTTAATAATCTTCTTAAGTGCTATACCATATGCCGGATTCTTAGAAAAATGTTTTAGTTTCACTCACAGAAAAAAAGAGTAAAGCACATTCTGAGTGAGTGAGTGATGTGAGTATACTCGTATTTCTGCCTTTGAGACAGCGAGTAATTTTTAAGCGTTTACGGTTTTTAGGCTTCGAAACTTTGCTTATTAGAAAACGCGCGCAAAAAGAGTTGAATCGTTGGAAGATTATTTTTTTTTTGAAAGCTGACACTCTGCGAAAAGCACCAAAAATGTTGTCTTGACGTGCGTGGAAAGAAATAGTTGGGCGAAGTTTTTTGATTGATGATAGTAAAATTATGAAAATAGTTATTCTTCGTCAAAAACCAATTTGTATCTTAGTTTTTTGTTGAAAACAAAAAATCTATAATAGCTTATGTAGTTTTTGTTCTTGGAGATTTCGTACAATGGAGGAAGATACTCGTATACCGAAAACTGTATAATCAATTCATGGATTGAATTTGGTGGTTCAGGAAACGGTTATAAATTTATTTAACATTTTCATAGTAGATAGTGTAAGGGGCACGGAGTGGAAAAGGCGACCAAATATAAAGCAATGACAACAAACGATACTTCGACATTAAAGGCTTTATTATTACTGAACTAGATGAAGCTTATAATTTACAATTAGGTATTCTTCAATCTACTATATAATATGATAATGCTGTTATACATAATTTCATGTTATATCAAGCTGTAATATCGAACGATCCGAGGATTAAGACATGATAATGAAGTTAAGGTATATTGAAATAAGTTAGGTAAATAGGTTGCATGAATATTTAAATATACAGGGTGTTTTGTATGAATCTTACAACTCCACTGCTCTTTAAAAGAAATCGTCCTCGAATTTTCAGCTTTTTATAAATGTTACATTTAATTTTCATAAGATATTTTATTTTATCAGCGATATAAAATATTTGTGTTTTCGTTAATTTTATAGATTTATTTTGGAAATACATTAAAACATTTTTTCTTCGATAGATTAAAATGAAATCTTATTTTTCGAATATCATACAAAATACTGTACATTTGAATTAAATATATTAGTTCGAAAACATGTCAAACAGAAAATTTCTAACAATGTTAAACATTCATATAGATACAATTTTCAAATCAAAATGTTGATACGTTGCAATTAATTACTCGGCTATGTATGGTTTCATATTTTCAGGAGATGCAACTCCTTCGTATTGTTTTCGTGAAATCTGCAAATTTTCTAAATCTCTAATTAGATACCTGTCGTTTGGAAGTGTTTTTATTATTTCAAATGGGCCTTTAAATTTGGCCATCAGTTTTGTATTTACACCTGGTGTATTAATAACATTTTTTATTAAAACATAATCTCCTACTTTATAAGGATATGGTTTTTTATGATGGTTGTCGAAATATAATTTATTAGCTTCCTGACTACGAACAGTCTTTTCAGATGCCTCCTGTCTAATTGATTTTAAGTCCCTAGTTTCTTCAATGCATACATGCTCTTCCAGATATTCACGAATGTTATCGTGAGTATCACCCCTCTGCCGGATTCCGAAAAGCAAAGTGCTCGGGGAGAAACCTGTACTTTTGTTTTCTAAATTATTTAGAGCGAATTCAACTTTGCTTAAGTGTTTTGTCCAATCACCCGGTTCGAATTCACTTTCTTTGGCTAACATAGGAGTCAAACTTCTGTTTATCCGCTCTACCTGGCCATTTGATTGGGGCGAATTAGTGGCTATTTTGATATGCTTTATACCGTTAGTTTTACAAAAATTTGAAAATTCTTCTGAGGTGAAACAACTACCGCGATCTGATACAATGCGTAAGGGCTTACTATAACTTGTGAAATATGATTCTAAACATTTTATTACCTCACTAGTATTTGTTGTTTTTACTGGATATAATTTTAAAAATTTTGAAAAACCATCTACGACTAAAAACACATGCTTTTTTACGTTGCGAACCGAAGAAGGCAACGGACCATAATGGTCGATATGGACGGTGTCAAAAGGCTTGTTACCTTTAGGAATATTGTGTAAGACACCTTCCTTTTTCCCAGTGGGTGGTGAAAAATGCATACATTTCAGACAACAGTTAATGTAATTTTTTATTTTAGATTTCATTGCAGGAAACCAATAAGTCTTTCTTAAGAAATCGTAACACTTTTCAACACCCACATGGCATAACGCATCATGATGAGTCTGTATAACATTTCTTTCCATTTGCGATGGAACATAGAAAAAGATATTTTTGTTTATTTTTCGATAAACGAGCCCATTATTTAGTTCATAAGATGAACTTTCTCTTTCTTCTAACATCTTAACCAATCGCTGAATAGTTTTATCCCTTTGCTGGGATGCGGCTAATGCATTTTCAAAGGATTCGGTTTCAACTATCATCAAAATGTTATGGGCTCTACTGAGAGCATCAACATGACCCATTTTTTTACCATCCCTATGCTCGATTGAATAATCGTATTCTTGAAGTTCCAAAGCCCAACGCGATATTCTGGGGTTCAAAAGTTTTTTGTTAAGTGTTAAGGTAAGTGACTTACAATCAGTTATAATCTTGAATTTTATCCCAGTAAGGTATATGTTAAAACGTTTTAACGCATAGATTATTGCTAAGGTCTCTAATTCATAAGAGTGGTATTTCGACTCTTGTGCAGTAGCGCGCTTAGAAAAAAAGAATATTGGGTGAAACAAATTGTCTTCTTGTCGTTGCAGTAAGACTGCACCAAATCCAACGTTACTCGCGTCACAGTGGAGTTGAGTCTCTGCATTTGGATTATAAATGCTTAAAACTGGAGAATCGATGAGATATTTTTTTAAAGTTTCAAAAGCAGTAAGTTCCTCTTTCCCAAAATTAAATTTGCAATCTTTTTTTAAAATATCATACAAAGGCTTAGCCAGAATTGAAAAATTTTGTATAAATTTTCGAAAATAAGAACATAATCCTAAAAATGAATGTAACGCTTTAATGTTGGAAGGTACTGGGAATTCCATTACAGCACGCTTACCATCCGCATTTGGTCTTATACCGATGGAAGAAACCTCGTATCCTAAATAAGTTATTGTTTCATGCATAAACATGCATTTATCAAAACGAAATTCTAATTTGTTTTGATGTGCTATTAAAAAAACATCATGCAAAATCTGGAAATGTTCCATTTTTGTAACAGTCGCGACCAATAAGTCATCGAAATAGATTCGCAATTTTCCAGAACGTATAAGCTCTTTGAATTTTTGTTCTATAAATTTCTGAAAAACAGCAGGTCCGTTCTTGAGTCCACATGGAACAACAAGGTATTCATATTGGCCTAGGGGGGTCACAAATGACGTATATTTAACAGACTCCGCGGACATTTTTACATGCTGAAAACCACTTTTCAAATCAAGTAAAGAAAAAAATCGTTTTCCTCTCAATCCATCTAACATGTCTTCGATTAAGGGGATCGGAAAATTATTTTTTAACGTAATCTTATTTAGCTGCCGAAAATCAATACACAATCGCAGTTCACCGGTTTTCTTTTTAGCCAAAACTATTGCTGAGGCATAAGGCGAGTTACTTTCGCGAATAATTTTCTTTTCCAAAAGATCATCTAAGATTTTTTGAAGTTCTACTTTATGTGCATACGGTAATCTTCTAGGCGCGCAATTGAAAACACTGTTCGTATCAGTTAATGTTATATGCATTTTAATCTCGTCCTCATCGGATTTATTTAAAATTCTAGTATTAAAAACATTTCCAAAAACTAAATCTTTAATTTTGTTTTTATCTTTCAGGCTTAAATTTTCATTAATATTCAGATTTATTTTATCGTCGCTATTATCGAACGTATCAATATTTAGTATTTCTTTACTAAAATCACAATCGTTTGAAATGTCATTTTGACAAAAATTTAATGGTTTATCTCCTAAACTAAGTCTTAAATTTGTTTTTTGTAAAAAATCCCTTCCTAAAATAATTATATTTTTCATTGTATTATTCTTGACAACATATAAACATAAATTCGTAAAATATAAATTATTTATCTTAATATTGCAAATAACCTTACCAAAAATAATTAGTTTACTGTTATTAATTCCCACGTAATCGTGCATTGACGAGTCAATCGATGTCATCAAGTACGGAGCTATATATTTTTGTTGTATGAAGCTGATTGGACTTCCAGTGTCAATCATTGTCTTGGCTTCTAATGTTAAATTATTAGTTTCTGACTCGTCACTGATGAATTTATACTCAAAAACTGCATGTGAAATCTTCTAAGAGAGTAGTCTGAGCCTGATGTTGTTGTTGGGCGTTGTCTCCGTCTTCCAGAACACACACTGCTGATTGTGGACAATTTTGTATTCTGTGTCCCATTTGTCCGCATCGAAAACATGAACCCTTGTCTCTGCGAGGCTTTGGACAGTTAGTTAGCACATGTCCAACGTCATTGCAGTTAAAGCATCTGATTCTGCCTCTAGAACTAGCGTTAGAAACCGGTTTTGGATCAGTCGTCATCGTTTTGTAGCCTGCTGGTGATGGTTGGAACTCTGATATTTTCATCTTCTCATATCTTCTCAGAATTATTTTCAGATCCGCAATGCTGTTCGCTGTAAGCAAAATTTGTTTGTTAGCCATCGTATCGGGTATACCTTTTATAATATAATTCATAATGTCTTGCTCCTCGATATCCGCTGAACTTGCAATCTCCTGCATGATAAGTACGTATTGTTGAATATTTTCATCTTTTCGCTTTCTCCTATTTCGTAATGTGTGATGGACATCGGACGCTGTCGAATGTTGTTGAAATTCATTGATTAGAGCTGTCTTTAATTCACTCCAAGAATGGCATGAAACTGATCTTAAAAAGAGTTTGGCTGTTCCTTTTAGCAAACGTTGGGCATAGATAAAACACTTTGAGTCATCAAATTTGTAGATGTGTTTTGATTCCTCGATGTGTTTGATCCATCTAATTACAGGAAGGTTATCGTCGCCAGAAAAAGTTTGAAGGGACTCCTCGATATCTCTAAATGAAAAGATAGGTTGATTTATCTCACCAGGTTGGTTAAGTTCAGCCAATTTTTTTTTAAGGTGACGAATTTCCTCTTTTCTAGCCACGATCTGCCTTAGATTGTCCAGTTGCTGCAACACCAATCTATTTTCTTCCTCGAGATGTATGGATTCTTCTGAGTTCTCATCATGAAGCTCACCCGGCGGAAAAAGTTCCTCAATTTGGAATTCATCAAGCGGTTCGAGCCCTTGCTCTAAACGAATTTTCAACGCCGACTTAAGGCCATTTGTAGCCAGCCCAAGCTCGGCTAGCTTGTCCTTTAATTGTTGCACAGTAGCGATTTCAATAAATCGCGAAGCTCGTGTTGCCATTATGGTAGTACTTTTTCGTTTTTAAAGCGCCAAATAAATATTTTGCATAAAAAGTTTCTTAATGTAAACTATCAAAAATTCTTAAAGTTTTTTTTTTTTTGGCGCATTTAACTTAAAAAAATTCTAAAAAAATAACTACTTGACTGTACTTTTATTTAATCCCACTTCTGAGGATGTAAGGGGCACGGAGTGGAAAAGGCGACCAAATATAAAGCAATGACAACAAACGATACTTCGACATTAAAGGCTTTATTATTACTGAACTAGATGAAGCTTATAATTTACAATTAGGTATTCTTCAATCTACTATATAATATGATAATGCTGTTATACATAATTTCATGTTATATCAAGCTGTAATATCGAACGATCCGAGGATTAAGACATGATAATGAAGTTAAGGTATATTGAAATAAGTTAGGTAAATAGGTTGCATGAATATTTAAATATACAGGGTGTTTTGTATGAATCTTACAATAGGTACCTACAGAATGTTTCGCATGATATTCAAAGACGCGTTGTCGAAATGTGCTGGAATTTTTACAAAATACAGAAAACTTTCATATACTTGATGCCGATTTGACATCCTTAAGATTCGATTAATGCGTTGACTCTCTGACGTAAAAGTTGCATAAAAATATTTTTGTCACATCGTGCGATTATAAATAAAAAATGATGTCAATGCGTTGCGAGATCATTGATATTTACGCTGCTTCAAACTCTGTGTCAAATACGGCAGGACGAGACCAGGAGCGACTTTTATTAATCTCATCTCGGTCTTGTCAAAATCGAAAAATTTCAGTTTTGTCTCGATCTTGGTTTCGCCTTTTTATCACGAAAATGTTAATGTGAAGTCTCGTCTCGGCCTCAGTCTTGGTCTCATCCTTATTCAGAAAAATTTCGAATTTTCTGAGATAAAATTTGAATGTTGCAGAGGTTTTTTAATCCATTTAAATCGGAGCCATCCCTCAATTGATTTTGACAGTTCATGGCTTGACAGGTAGGCAACATACTATATCTTGACTTTTGGATAATATTTTATTCCAAGTATCCCTTAAAAGTATTAAAATCACCCTTTTCCGGAGTATAAATATGTACACATTTGTGGTTTGATATTTTAATGCGAATTATTTCGCCAAAAAAAAACTTGTAAATATTATACCAATTGAACATGAGTAGGTACTAAAAAAATAATTAAATACTCAAAATTTGGACTTTGGAGAATTTTTAAAAGTGATTCTCGTAATGATGATTAAATGGAAGCAATTTTCATTTTATTTTCCCAACGTTTTGACGGTTGCCGTCTTCTTCAGGGGTGTCTTTATTTACAAAATTAAAAAGAGATATAATGTTATACATATTGATACAAGTAAACGAACAAAATATGACTTACATAACGTTAGATTTTAAGATTTTTATATGGTTTTATATATATGGTTTACCAAAGATTCACAAACCAAACACGCCTCTCCGGCCGATAACGTCATCGATAAAAGTTCCTTGTTACGATCTTTCAAAGGACCTGGATAAAATATTACAGTGTGTCACGAAAAAATCTCCTCACTCTGTAAAAAATTCGTTGGAGTTTAAATCAAAAGGAAAAGATTTTGTACTTGACACAAACCATATTTTGGCTTCTTATGACGCTGTTTCTCTTTTTACTAATGTTCCTGTTCAGCTTGCAATCAACATTATTAAAAAGAAATGGGAAATAATAGCTGAAAATACCAAGCTGAGCCAAAACAAATTTATCGAATTATTAAATTTTTGCCTCAAAGATAACAACTACCTGCAATTTAAGGACAATTTGTACAAGCAAGTACACGGAATGCCAATGGGAAATCCTCTTTCACCGATGATTGCGGACTTGGCTTTAGATTTTTTACTCGAGGAATGTTTTAAACTAATCTACAAACCTAAGTTTATAGCAAAAAACGTTGATGATATCTTTGCGATTGTGGATTGAGATTTAACCAGTTTAATGAAAAAATACAATTCACCGTAGAGAGGGAACAAAACATATCGATAGCGTTCTTGGACATTAAGGTCTACCGCGAAAATGATCGACTTTCTTTCGACTGGTACCAGAAAGATATGGCATATGGTCGACTTGGCAATTTCCGATCTAATCAAGCCAAGCACATTCGTATAAACACTGCGTTGAACTTAATAAACAAAGTTTTTGCGTTGAGTGACCGAAAATTCCACTCCGCTAAAAAAAGTTACGCAAATACTCTTAGGCAACAGCTTTCCGACAGAAATTATAAGGAACTTGATACTTCGTCAAAAACACCAAGTTCGTTCAGAAAATAAGTTAGAAGAGAGGAGATGTGTTTATAAGAGTGTCGTTTATGTGCCCAAATTTCCCGAAAATTTCAAAGAAATGGTCGCGAAAAACAACCCGGAAGTCAACTTGGCATATAGGTCAAACCAGAGTGTTGAATCCCTATTCACCAACCTGAAGACGAAACCCGACAAAGACCGCCGTTCAGACGTAGTTTATAAAATAAATTGCCAGGGGAAAACGGATGAATCCTGCAATCTTTGCTACATCGTCACCACCAAACAACTCCTTCGGCAAAGAATGGCGAACCACAAGTCAGATATTCCCCTAAAAAGTTCTGAGATGGCACTGGCTTCTCACAGCGTTGATACCGGTCACACACCAAACTTTGAGGAGGTGGAGATCCTTGCAACAGAAAAACATACATCTAAACGTTACACACTAGAGACACTGCATATAATTAACAACAAAAATAATATGAACCGCAAACAAGACACACAAAATATATCTGCGGCTTACTGTTCATTAGTTTCTGACAATAAATATCATTAAACGTAAACTAATCTTCAAACCAGAAGTGTTCAAAATTTCAAAATCTATTTTCAATCTGTTTTTTTTTTTTTTTTTTGTTATTTGTTTCAAACAAATTATTGTTATGTATATTAAAAGTCTTAAAATTTAAAGTTATGTAAGTCATATTTTGTTCGTTTACTTGTATCAATATGTACAACATTAATTCTCTTTTTAATTTTGTAAATAAAGACACCCCTGAAGAAGACGGCAACCACCGTCGAAACGTTGGGAAAATAAATTGAACATTGCTTTCATTTAATCATCATTACGAGAATCACTTTAAAATTCTCCAAAGTCCAAATAAAAACCAACTTGGACAAAAACTTCTAAAATATTACAAACAATTTTTTCCATCGAAAATCAAAACCATACCTCCGATACCGTCGAGAGAAATTAAGTAACTTATTGAACATGCATTGTCAACATAGTGGGTGTGGGTTGACTAGTCCAATATATGAAAATTTTACTTGTTAACAAAGCCATCCAGCCAAAACCAAGCCTAATCGCTAAAAATTACGGATATTTCCATCTGTCATTAGGTCAAAGTGTATGAATGTGTACTGTGCATTGACAGAGAAGATTAAAAATACGTTGTCACATACAGCGTTAATATAATGTGTATTTTGTGACAAAATTTATCAATTTGTGTCGTTCGCGTGATCGCCAACATTTAATTTATTGACACTATGAATATTGAGGCTTTGGTGACAGAGTTAAGATGGATTTTGTGGAAACGTCAGGGAGTCAACTGGACTGTTTTATTTACTTACGTCAAATGAAGTGTCATTCGAGGCTCTATCAAAATTGTAGAAACTGCGAAAAGTGGCAATGTTTCCAAACATGGAAGTGTTATTCATAAAAGTTATGTAAGCTTAAATAAAGGAATTTTAAGCTAAATGCATATAGATGTCTTATGAATACGAATTTTCGTAGCTTTAAATAGACCCTAAATAAATGCTTATTCACTACGTAACTACTCAACCATTAAGCGGTGTTTAAGCTAATTCTATTGATTATGAATGCATATGTGTAGCAAATTATGAACGTGTTCAAATTGTTGTAACGAAGCGTTGCAATTTCGGTTTCCTAAGAACCACCGACAGCAATCCCATACGGCCAACACGTAACCATAACACACCAACAGCATGTGACTACTACCGGGCCTTAGTCATGCGCAATTGCCAGCAACATACATTTGCGCTCGTCACTTTTACAGTTCACACGGCCTCAGGGCTACAAATATGTCAAGTAGAGGATAGGAATGACAACGAAGAGGAAGAAACTTGTATTCTTTTTGGTTATTATAAATTGATTTTGCCTTGGATTAGCCCTTGGGCAGGAATTAGATTCCTAAGCGCTTATCCCCTCTTACTGCTCCTGAGTGAGTTGTGGGCCGACTTTCCCTTGGACTAGCCTTGAGCAGGAATTAGATTCCTAATCGATTTTCCCCCCTTATTCCTTCTGAGTAAGTCTTGGGCGTGTATATTCGCTATTCCCCGTCTGCTCCTTCTGATCAGGACGTGGGCCTGCCACTTATATGAAATAAAATTGCGTGTTATTTATCGTAAGTTAAAGAGTTTATAAAAATATTGTAAAAGAAAATTTAACGGGTTATCCATTTTGCGGTTTCAAAAGTAAACGAAAATAAAACACATATAAAATATTGTTTTTCATAATATTTCTTTTTTATTATAAAGTTTGAACGTTGACATTATGTGTGAAACACTACATCATTTAAGTTACCACCACGCGAATTGTTGCAGGCATTGATTCTTTTGAGGTAATTTTCGACCACTATTTGACAAATATTCCGCGGTATCTCAGTCATAACTTGACGAATGTTGGTTTTCAAGTGCTCAAGAGTTAAATGTTTATCTGCTCACATACGGTCTTTCGCGAAGCCCAACAAAAAAAGTGCAGCGGTGTCAAATCCCAATGATCTTGGTGGCCAGTTGATATCGCCACGACGAGAAACTTTGCGGCCAGGAAATGTCTCTTGCAATAGAGCCATATTCGCTCGAGTTGTGTGGCATTTTTCAATAGCAGGCAAAAAAAAGTCGGTTACCATATGACCATAACGCTCCGAATTGACGGTGACAGTCGTTCCATCGTCGTTTTCGACGAAGTGACTTTTTGTGGATGTAATAGCCTCTCTTCAATTACTTGAGGATTCTCAGAACCCCAAATACGACTATTTTGTTTATTAACATACCCACCGAGTGCGAAATGTGCTTCGTCGCTGAAGAAAATTTTGTTCGAAAAATCGCCGTCCACCGCCTGCTGTTTATATGGGTGTAGGTGTCGATCCAAATGCGAACTACGCCATAATGTGCCGTTAGACAGTCCTAATTCCTGAGAACAACGAGGAATCGACACATTCGGGTCTTCGGCAACACTTTCACTCACAGCTGCGATATTTTCAGTGGTACGAGCGAAACGATAATGCACAGGCCTTACAATATCTATAATCAACCCAGTCTCTTCAAATTTCTTCACAATTTTGCCAATTGCTTGCGTAGTTTGACGATTATGTAAACCATAATCTCCTCTTAAAGCACGATATGTGGCTATGGCACAATCACCATTTTTGTCGTAGGTTTTAACAATTTTTTTTGCGTTGTGCGATAGTTAAGGGATCCATTTTCGTAAATGTCAGACTTTCAGCTGAAAAAAAAAATTGGTTTAACAACTTAGTTTGACAGATATCAAATTCAAGCTCTATACTTTTGAAACCACAAAATGGATAACCCTTTATGATTGTAAATGTGTTCGAATTTCCTTTAGTACATTATTTATCTTTTTGTTTTTTTTTATATATTTATGTATATATTTATATAGTTATTTTTTTGTTTGTTTTATTAATTTTCTTTTTTGCTAATTTAAGTTGTAATTTTCGCATATACACATCATTAAAGTGTAATCATTAATAACAAAATTAAATTTAATTTTATGTAAACTTTTTTCTTTTTCTCCTTTTATGCTTGCATTTCACTTTCTTGATTTTTCATTTTTTTGATTGATGTCTTGATTTAGTTTGTCACCTCTGCGGTGCTTGTTCGGAATCGAAGACAGGGCTATCGCATCCACCTTGGATTCCTCGATGACGTCTCCGGTCGAGAAAATGAGTGGATGGACGACAGGTGGTTGCACCTGCTCCCGCCACGAGACTTTTTTGGCAACGAGTACAGGTACTCTGGAGCCTGAGTACCAAAAAAAAAAAAAGAGTAGGTTATATTTAATCCGGAATATTAGTGAACATAATCAAATTCATTTTCCTTACCTACTGATTTGATTATGTATGAATTTTCTTATGAAGAGCTCTTTTCGTACGAACTTTTTTCACTCAACTTTGTTTAGATAATTTACTTCTAATTTTTTTTGTTTTCTTTTTGTTTAGTTAGTAAAATTTTAACTAAACTATGTAATTGTACTGAAACCAAAGATATTTTTATTTTAATACGTAAAATATCACTTTAACTTTTTTCTTTATAATTTTATTTCTTCCGGGCTGACTTCTCTTTATAAAAGTTGATAATCAAAAGAACACGTTCTCATCGGCGGAAATCACGATGCCCACCTTGGCTTTCTTGAAACTTGCCAAGATTCTGAATCGAGAATCCATAAACTATAATCGATGTCAATGAATGCGTTCAGCTGTAAGTAATTTTAGATTTCGCTAAGGCAGCGTTCTATTTATTTATTTTTTTTGGTTTTGTGCAAAGTGGTCCACACAACATTTTGTCTTCAGGGACGGACTGGGCCGCCGGGAAATCGGCCGGTGGATTCCTTATATGGAAGTTTGAAAGTTTTGATTTTTTTTTAATTTTTGAGCTGTTGTGACCCCATAAATACCTATAGGGCCCATAAATATAGTGGTGCCTATAATGTAATTTATGCTTGGCTTTAGGAGCACAAGCATTATAACTTTTGCAATATCACTGTTTTATGTATACTTAAGATTACACATTCATATTGTACCTATAAATAACGAAATTGTGACTATCGAAAGATTATTGTGTTCACAAAAGAACTGACACATTGATTCAATTGTTCTAATGGGTAAAAACTTTTCCGACTCTCACTGTTATCGCAAGGACCTCACGTTTCAGGAAGAATGTATGATTTTTGCCTATCTACTGGATTTTATTAAAATAATCCTGACTCAGGACATGCCAACAGTGTGACATTGTGAGACAAAAGTATAAGTTTATGCGGCCCCGTAGGGTATAAGATGCATTGGACTTCCGGAAATTAGTTTTCTGATTCAACAACCACTCGATTCGCCTGAAATATTTAACACTTTTAAGTGCGATCAACTTTTATAAAACTGTTATAAATTGGTATTTCTCTGCTCTTGTCCCAGAAATACAGGTTGAAGTTTATTCAGGTCTTTAGCAATGTATCGTTCAAAATTACGCTTTTCAAACACTAAGCAATGTGTAAGTCTTTTTGAAGTTTTGGTGCACGCTTTCGAACATTGCCACGTGAATTTGGAAACTATGAGCTCGAATGTTATATTTGAGGCCTTCTTAGGCTTGGACCAATAATCGCCTCTCACAAAAACGTGCTAAATCATCTCGAAAAAAACGTTTCGCAATTAAGCCGTGTCGCATTTGGCCACAAACTGTAAGTCTCCTGCATTCTTGCAAATTATTATTATACATACACATGACTGAAAAGTGCTGCAACCCCGACTATGCTCACTTAATGGGTAGGTTCACGGATTATTTTAATTATGATTTTTATATTGAAAAAAAAAAATGGGCGCCAGTGATTTTTTTTGAACATAAAGGAAATCATAAACCTTTTGGACCGACGGTAAAAGTATTTTAAATGAACAGAAATAAATTTATGATTTCAGATGGACTAGTTATTTATTATATATTTGATCGGGAAACCTTGCAAAATGGAGGGCTAAAACCCAAGATCTTTTCAGCAAAGAGAACAAAAAATATATATATGAAATTAGAATATGGACCTTTAAGGCATTGTCCCGAAAGATACAGAACGAAATTTTAACGAGTCGCGAGTTCTACTTTATCGGAAAATAAATTAACCCAAACGATTGATTATTGAATTTTCATAAAGTTTCAAAAAAAATTGTAACACAAGTAAATGACTAGCGCATAATTTTGCAATGTAAATTTTCTTAACTATTGTACTTAGCTTTTATACTGCCAATTGCTCCTTTGCTGATTTTCCTATTGCATATTCTTATTAGCTCTCGATCAATTATTTATGAATTGTTTTAACACATTTTTTCTAAATTTAACCAAACATTTTGAACAATTTACTTGAAATTCTGAAGCTCATTAAAATTAATTTTTGTACGCTTTTTATTGAACAAATACTTCGATTGTTAGATTGAAAATAAGTTATCCAGACTTTCACCATGCCTTGATAGCCTCTTTTCGATCCAATGCCCCAATGTTTTCGGCCAATCAGTGTCGGGTTACACGAGCGTAAAAAGTAATCAACTTAAGAAAGAGAGCGGATGATTTTTAGAATGAAAGAAAGGGATGAGAAAAGGCCAGGTTTCATCATTTTCCTCAATTTCAGATATGAGTATTGCGTTAATAATCATATTTCATTCTAAAACGTTCCCGTTTGGCAGATATTTTTGTTTTTATTTTACCGCCGAAGGAGAAGCTACTATCCAATAGCTTTGTTTTCCTCGTACCATTTCCATTTCGTTGTATTTGTAACACACTGGGATCCTAATTTACCATACAATTCCCTTGCATGCTCACTCAATTTGTTTTCTGTATGTAGCCAAAAAACTGATTCTTTTTTACGCTCGTGTAACCAGGCTCTAAGCGCGGATTTCGGTCATGAAACGAACGTAGTTGAGAACTCACCGCCTATCCTACTTGCACTTTTATCCTCAGATTTTATGCGCCATCGTCATTGAATTCGCCGAACTCTGGCATGACTTCCAGAGTAACTTCAGCATGGGGAGCAATTGTCATCCGTGCTTCTTTTAGTTAAGTCCATCTGACCATCTGTAACCCGCGCTTTGAATGAGTAGTTTGGAACAGACCACCTGTCTGTCAAATGCGATGAAGTGGATGACCTACCCACTTAAGTTTACCTTGGCATTTTCGACATTTTGTTTCTTCAATATACTGAGAGGGAGAGAACCGATGGCTGATGAACCATGGCTGCCAGAAACACATGTGGAAAAGAATATGGAAAGAAAGTAAAAGGGAACTTAAAGAATAGTTTTTGTTGCGGCAAAATTTACCGTGACAAGTCTTCGAAATAAAAAAAAAAATTCTACAAATATTTCAACTTCAAGCAGTCAAAAAATTATGGTTTTCGATATACCGATACCCTCTTTCTGATTATTTTTATTTTTTTTTTATTTTATATTATTTATTTTATTTCATCAATCACAGAATTAAATTTTCATTATAGAGTTAAGAATAACAATTTTTAATATCGTTTAATTAACATATACAAAATGAGGAGAGAAAAAAATACTTCTAAAACATAAATTTTAAATGTATCTCTTGAGCAAATTTAAAAAAAATCTAATCTGGTACAAACTGAATTTGCTTCCTTGATGCAACGAGGTTCATTACGACCATAATTTGATCTGTGAAATTGCTCGTAAAAAGGACCACAATCTTTAGAGTTATAACTAGGAATACGAATAGGTATAAGTGCAAGAAGTTGTGCACATTTATTATGGTAAGTAAGTATATCCCTAATGAAGATTACCGCAAAATAAGTACGCCGATTTACCAAGTTCTGCCTACCAAATAAGAAACATCTAGTTTCATAAGATGGAATATCATTACCCCAGTGGGGTTTATAATACATAAACCTTGTAATATTTTTTTGAATTTTTTCGATTCTTAGACGCGAATTATTGTAGTAAGGATTCCAAACCGTACTACAGTACTCTAGCGTGGATCGAACGAGAGAGATAAAAAGAGTTTTTATGGTATATGGATCAGTAAATTCCTTACTATTTCTTTTGATAAAACCTAACATTTTGTTGGATTTATTTATAATGTAGTCGATATGAGGAAGAAACGAAAGTTTAGTGTCAAGGATAACACCAAGATCTTTTTTTTTTATCTACACGATCCAAGGAATTTTTATCGATTTAATAATCATAATAGATTGGAGAAATCTTTCGAAAAGAAGTCATGACTTGGCATTTTTAAATGTTAAGATGTAAGAAGTTTATACTACACCATTCTGCCAGTTTTCTTAAATCATCATTTAATAACGTACAATCATCAGAGCATTCTATAGTTCGATATAATTTAAGGTCGTCCGCAAACAGAAGAAATGGCTACCCTGTGGGACACCGGATTGAACCAGTATTTGATTCGAATGATGACCATCAATCTTAACAATTTGGACTCTCTCTGTTAAATAAGATTTCAACCAATCAAGAAACTTAGAATGAAACCCTAGTTCCAACAGCTTATGTACAAGAATATGATGATTAACGCGGTCAAACGCTTTAGCAAAATCTGTGAAAATTATGTCGGTTCGGCGATTAGATTCAAAATTGTTTATAATAAAATTAGTCATTAACGAAAGATTAGTGGATGTAGATCTTCCAGAAATAAAGCCATGTTGGAAATCTGATACAAATTTTTTTAATTAAAAAGTAAGATTATCACAAACAATTTTCTCAAATAGCTTAGGTAGAGCAGATAGCTTACAAATTGGTCTATAGTTAGTTATTTCTTGCTTAGATCCAGATTTAAAAATTGGTGTTATATAAGAGAGTTTCCATGAATCTAAAAATTTCCCTATCGTAAGCGATATGTTGAAAATAGCAGTCAATGGAATAGCTAAAGATGTGTCACATTTACGCAATAAAATTTGTGGAATTCCATCAGGACCTGACGTGTTATTTATATCTAAGCCTAATAAGGCCGATTCGACTTTAGAAGACGATAAAACCATAGACCCTATCTTAACGATGGTTGGAACTTTGCATACATTTATGAAAGCTGCAACGTTTGTGGAGTACACAGACTGAAAATAAAGAGCAGAGAAGTTACAAATTTCTTGCATATCACTCGTTGATTAAGGTAATTCATACAGTCCATCGAAATCCGATAAAAGGATTTTCTCTTCCATAAGCTAATTTTCTTGAGAAGAAAGTAAAATGATTTGAGAATTGTCGTACAAATAACATCTATATTTTCTTTTTAATTCAAAACAATCCTTAAACCATAAAGTTATGAAGGTAAGTTTTCAAAAGAGGTTTCGTTTACCACGATAAGTCAATCAAGACTCTTCTTCACCGCTGAATGCAAATCAATGCCTCGCAAAACCACAATTCAGTGGTTTCCAATTCAACTAACTTTATTTGACACATTAAATGTTAATCTTAAACTATGAACTTGCTCCGAAACCTTTGACATAGCTTTTAAAGCAAAAGCACTTAATCCAAATTAAAAGTTTAAGTTTGTATTTCTGTATGAAAATGGAAATGAAAATGAAAATAACCTTTTCATCGCCAAATCATACCGCAAATAAATCCAACAACTGTCAGTCAGGAAACTTATTCATCTGCGTCCTTTTTCTTAAGCACGGTGCCTTTCCACCGAAAATAAATAGGGCGAAACTTAAGTTTTCTATGTCTAACAAGAATATGAACGGGACGTAGAGGTGTGGGGATTGGTGGCTGTTGGAAGAACAAGAAAAAAAAAATAAAACTACAAACAAATCTCAGACAAAAGTCGGCATCGCTATATAGCCTGGGCTAGGCTAGGCAGCCAGGCAGTTAGGTAGGCAGCTCGTTTCGTTTTAGGAAAATTGCCGCAAATTACGAAATGACGTCTGTTGGAAAATGAATTATTATGAAAATGAAAACGCCATCTATGTAAACCTGCCGGATGCACTTTCATCATCAAAATGCTTCCAAACGCGAAAATTACCTCCTGTGTGTGCATGTCAAGTTGCCCTTGCACGAACTTTCCACTTCTTTCATTTGTTCTTGTTCTTCTTCTTCTACAACGACTACAGCGCCCTCAAGTTCTTTTAAACTAACTTCAGAATAAAATTGGATCTATTGCGATGATGTGTAGTATGGTGGATATGGATAGAGGTGGGCAAATGCAAAGGAATGGAAATTGGGGTGGGAGGGTGTGGAAAAGTTCTAACAACCACATCGGAAATAATTGTCATCACGACTTAAATTTGAATGCAGCAAGAAAATTCCGCGTTGCCGTTAAAAAGTTCAAAAGTTATACTTTGAAAAGTTATTAGTTTTGTGCGCTCTGTTTCCGTTACGTTGTCGTTTCCACTTGAACTGGTGGTGTGTCCTTTTTATTCGTTTGTGATTGTTTGAATAAACCTATGCTTAAATCCTTCATGGACATATATAAATATGTACCTATGTGAAGTATGACATGAAGTTAACAAAAAAAAAAAAAAGTTTTTTGACTTCTTTCGATGGAAAAATTTGCTATAAGAAAAATGTTTGGAAAAAGTTTACAAACACAAGTGACGTTGATTTCCGTCACCGGATACACTCATAACCGGTTCTACATTTGCGGAGACTTTCACAGGCAGGATTGGACGCGGACACAGAGTTTGTCCAAACGTTTTATAAAAATGAAGAATCTTCTTGCTGTTACACTTCTCTATTTAATTTAGCCCTTGAAAGTTCATTAACATTTTTGAAATCTTTTTTCTAGCTGCTACCATTATCTGGAATGTCTGAATGTCCAGAACGGGTCACAAAGTACAAGGCAGAAAATTACAGCTCAGCCTGGAATTCATTCCATGACGTTATTGCGGCAAGCTCCAAGAAAGTAAGGCTTAGGAACGGCCGGCAGTAAATATCTCATGGAAAGGTTGTGATTTTTTTTGCTAAGGCTAATGTAACCTCGTCGGTGTCCAGGGTATCGCGGAGAAAGTAAGTACAACTGGGGTTTGAGAAAGCTAGAACTACGTGCAAGATATTTAAATATTTTATTTAATTAACTCAAAAAACAAATTATTTATTTATTGCTTACATGTACATTTCGGAACCTATGCTTCCATCGTCAGTAAGATCTATTTAAATATAATGACATTTTTATTGATATAAATATTAAGATTCAATACAAACAAAAAAAAATCGATATTTATTGAAACCCTGCAAATACTCTTAGATACGAGTACACAACATCAGATTATTTTCATTCATTTGAACAAAAAACATCTGCTTTTCATTCCATGATTCTTAGAGCCTTAAATATTACAATTCTGTGCAATTGTTAACATACGCTGATGACATAGACTGTAATAAGTCTTGCTTATTATGTAATTAAAGCAATAAAAGAATTATAAAAGAATGTTTATTAAATTTCTTTAGAAGTTCAGAACAAACAATTGATTGATTAATGAAAATAAAACAATTAATTTAGTTGACTTAATATCTAAAGTATCTTAAAATTATATTACTCAGCTGAGTGATGAAACTAACAAGTAGATACTCATAAGCTAATAAAAACTAAATTTAAAGTGCTAACCACACTCATTATACGCTTTCTTTTTTTTTTTAATTTAAAACAAATTTACTTTTTACGTTTAGACCAAGTTTCAATACCATAATCTATACCAAACCTCTCTGGAGTTTTTACAATTCGACCACTTCTCTAGATATTGCTTCTGAACCAGGTGTCTCGGATATTGTATTTTCTCTTAAAGCTAAAGCATCATCAATTATAACCGGGGACAATGGTTCATCCACATTACAATTATTTGTATTACAAGTTATTGGATCATCCACCTCGGATTGATTATTCGCGTTTACAATGGTTTCATTTCGAGTAATTTGAGTTAGATTCATTATTTGAATTTCCCTTGTGTTTATATTTTCTTCAAAAACTAAATCACTAGCACTAAAATCTTTATTTAAAGTCTTAACAATAAATCTCCTATTACGTCTAAAATGATTATTAAAGCTATCTTTAATTATGTATGAACGCTTATTTACAATTTTAACAATTTGTCCATAGTGCCATTCTTTTCCTGTTTTTTTTAAATATTACAAAATCACCCACATCTAATACCGGTAATGATTTCGCGTTTCGATCATAATAGTATTTTTGCTTTTCTTTTTTGTGTTTAATTTTTTCATTTATTTCTGATTCATTAAGATGGTTTCTGACTAGAAGTGAGTCTGAGACTGGCAATCTTGTCTTTACAAGCCTTCCAAAGAATAATTCTGAAGTGGCAAGTTGCATGCTTGCTAAAGGTGTTGTATGTTATTCTAGAAGGCAATACTGAAACTTATTTACTTCATTCACTTCATAACACCTTTTAAGAATGTTCTTAGCAATGGCGACACCTTTTTCAGCTAACCCATTACTCTGTGGATATCTAGGACTTGCAAATTTAATTTGAATGTTAGATTCAATTGAGAATCTTTCAAATTCAGCTGAATTAAAAGGGCTATTGTCACATTTGACAACGGCTGGATATCCAATTTTGTCAAAAATACTGGTAATAATATCGATGATGTGCTTTGATGTCTTATTTTGGATACTAGTGGCGGCTAAATAATTTGAGTAGGAATCGATTAATGCAATGTAATCTCTACCCGCATATTCAAATAAGTCAATTGCAACAATTTGAAATGGATATTTAGGGATTTCTTCCTGAGCCAATGGATCTTTTTGCATATTTCGTTTGAATTATTCACAAAATTTGCATGAAGAGACTAATTCCCTAAATTGAGCATTCATTCCGGCCCAATAATACAACATTCTACCACGCGCAAGAGTTTTTTCGATTCCGAGGTGTGGTTGGTGTAACCAAATAGATATTTTTCTTTGCAATTCCGTTGGTATGACGAGTCTGTGGTTCAATTACAACAAACCATTTTCTACATTAAGTTCCGATTTTAATTTATAAAAATGTTGACTAAGTTCATCCAGCTGATGATAACGTGGCCAACCTGTTTCAACATATTTACGAATTCTCATATATTTTTCATCGTAGTTCAATATTGTTTTATAAAAATTATAGTTTTTTTTCGGTGAAACAGACGGATTTTGTTATTGAATGAACGATAACCGACAGACCTTCAATTTCCAATACGTCTGGGAGCTGTGCTCTTGATAAGCAATTAGCCACTAACATTTCCTTACAAGGTTTATAAACAATAGTCATTTGCGGATATTTAAGAAGAAACATGAACATGCGTTGAAGACGTGTTGTTACATCATCAATATCACGCTTGACCAATGTCTCCCTCCAATGGCTTATGATCACTTTCAACAGTAAACTCACGTCTATATAAGAATATATGAAA
Organism: Philhelius pedissequus; assembly: GCA_910595825.1. Classification (NCBI taxonomy): domain Eukaryota; kingdom Metazoa; phylum Arthropoda; class Insecta; order Diptera; family Syrphidae; genus Philhelius; species Philhelius pedissequus. Next base: position 50,599,290 of record OU343161.1, on the reverse strand, counting down.
CCTTTGACATGCAAATACAATGGCTAACAGTTCCTTTTCAATTTGGGCCCACTTTTGTTCGCTTTTACTTAGTGTTCGAGAAGCAAACGCTACTGGGTGTACCTTTTGAACTATGACACATCCCAACCCATCTTTAGATGAATCGGTTTGAATGGTAACTGGTTGTTTTGGATCATATATAGCCAAGACTGGCTCCGACGTTACAATGCTCAACAAGTTTTTAAATTCCTTATCGTGTTTCTCAGTCCACTTGAAAAATCAACATAATTTCTTGTTAAATTTAGCAATTCCGCCGTTTCCTTTGACAAATTTGGAATGAATCTAGCTAAGTACTTTAAAAGACCCATAAATCTTAAGACATCTGCCTTATTTTCCGGAGTTTTAATTTTCAAAATTGCATCCCGATATTTTGAGTGGGCTTTGATTTTTCCCCCTAACAAAATGTTACCCATAAATTTTACTTCTCCTTGACGATATTGGATTTTTTCCGGATTAAATTTTATATAATTTTTTTTTCAGCTCTTTCCATCACTAAATTCAAAATGCAGTCATGATTTCTTCATTCTCTCCACATCAACTAGGTCATCAAAATAAACTATGACTCCCGGTATATCTCCGAAAATTTGCACCATCTTACGCTGAAACATTTCCAGTGCACAGTTCAGACCAAACGGCACCCGATTGAATCTAAGTCTACCAAATGGAGTCATAAAAGTTGTTAGTTCTGAGCTCGCCTTATCTAGTTCCATATGCCAAAATCCACTTTTCAAGTCAAAAACAAAGAAAATGCGTTTGTTTGCCAATTTAGACGTTAAATCATCAATTGTTGGAATTAAAAAATGCTCACGTTTAATACATTCATTAAGTGGTTTTGGGTCCAAGCAAATTCGAAGACGACCATTTGACTTCTCAACTATTTGTAAATTATTTACCCAGTCAGTTGGGTAGTCAACAGGTAAAATGATTTCATCCTGCATCATTGACTCAAGTTCTAATTTTAGTCAATCAATTAGTGAGATTGGAATTCTTTTTTTATAGTGAAGAATTGGTTTTGAATTTTAAGTTTTATTGAAAAAGTTCCTGGAAATTTACCTATTCCTTCAAAAACATCACTGTACTCATTCATGAGTGATTCTTTTGATTCTGTGCATACAACACTACTAACATCTAAGCGTTTGACTAATCCGAATCTTTTACAAGTTTCTAATCCGAGAACGGGCTCACATTTGTCATCAACAACCAAAAATTGAGCAGTATTTTCAGATTTTAATGCTAAATCCAAACATTTTAGTTCAACAACACCAAACATTTTAAGTTTATCACTTCTATAATCAAAAACAGAAAAATCATTGTGCTGATTGTTAAATTTAACTTTCATGTTTTTAATAAATTTTAATGGAATGCAATTAACATCAGCACCAGTATCTAATTTAAATTCTATGCTTTATTTCCAATAATATAATCCTTGGTCCAACGCATATTGACTAGATTTTGTATTTAGCCTATGAATTTTTGAGTTTGTTGAACTATTTAAACTACCTAATTGACAAAAATGTTTAACACTACCTTGCACATCACTCCAGCTAAGTCCAGCTACACTCTTCTTGCTAGTATCGGCTTCTTCTACTTCCAACGATGACTTCTTTGATCCCCGGCACATCTTTTGGAAATGTCCTTTCTTAGAGCAGGAGCGACAGATAACATCTTTTGCTTTGCATTGATTCATATGTCCAAACTTCCATGGCATACCGCAATTAAAACAGAAACGGTTGATTGCATTAAAGGATACATCTTCGACCTTATTGATTATTTTATTAACAACAACTTTACGATCCAGAATGCTTTTGTTCATATTAGCTGCTTCATACGTCTTGCAAATTTCAAAAACTCGTCCCAGGTTTTCATCACGACCGTCTAGAAGCTTCAGTTGCAATTTTTTCTCGTGAACCCCGACAATGATCTTATCTCGAAGCAAACGGTTTTCATAGGATGCACCACATTTACATTTATAATCACATTGACGAATCTCTGTGCGCAATTCAGTTTCGAATTCCATGAAAGATTGGTGTTCTTTTTGACCAATCATGTTGAATTTGTATGATTCCATTGCGATGTTTCGTTGAGGCATACAATATTCATCAAACTTATTCATAACGTTATCCAATGAGCGCTGAATAACTGCATCACCAGCTTGTACAGTTCCAAGCAAACAATTTCTCGTATCATCATTTGGAAACAGTGCGTTGTAAAAATTTGTGCCCATTAACCAAATAAATGTGGAAGTTTTGGTTGCTTCCGGGGCATCTGATTTTTCATTAGCAATCATATACACATTAAAATTGCGTTCCCAGTTGGGCCAATCATTCACAAGATTGCAACAACCAGTTCTGCTATCGCACGTTCAATATTCGCCATTTTATTTCCGTTAAATTTTATTTATTTATGCGTTTATCCGTTTCCCATCTGACACCATGTAATAAGTGTTGCTTATTATGTAATTAAAGCAATAAAGGAATTATAAAATAATGTTTATTAAAGTTCTTAAGGAGTTCAGAACAAACAATTGATTGATTAATGAAAATAAAACAATTAATTTAGTTGACTTAATATCTAAAGTATCTTAAAATTATATTACTCAGCTGAGTGATGAAACTAACAAGTAGATACTCATAAGCTAATAAAAACTAAATTTAAAGTGCTAACCACACTCATTACATAGACATCATTGGCAGAACCCAGCGAGCTGCCACTGGAGCGTTTGCTAACATTGAAGCTGAAGCGGCTAAGATGGGACTAGCAGTCAATGAGGTCCACAAAAAGGGACACAAAACACCGGCGGATTGGAGAAAACGTCACAATAGACAGGTACAACTTTGAGGTAGTTAGGGACTTTGTCTACCTTGCATCCGCTATAAGATTTAGATTAGACTTAGATTTATACTTTATTGAGGCTTTAAATTTTAAATTACAATGTTTGAATACAAGTCGGGTACGACCTGGTATAAAACCGTCGGTCAGATTGATATAATAAAATAACAGTTAATATAAATTTTATACAATGTTTTTTTTATATTAAAAGCAAATATAGATCAAAAGCTTTCTGTTACGATTTTTTTTCTATAGCTTAGTGCCAAACGAACAAATTTGTACAAATTTTCCCAACTTTTTGCCGCACTTATAATTAGTATGACTTCGTCTGGAGTCAGCTGTTTTTTCCAAAAATATCTCGTCTAATTTCTTGAAGAATTGGACATGATCCTAGAAAGTGAGCCACGTTTTCTCTAGCGCGCATGTTGCAGATTTCACATTCGATAGGCAAGTCTGGTCTATGTGTTATGAAGATAAGAGGCAGAATTTCCCCTCTTGCTCGTAGTATAAGTGGTATCATCTCTGTAGGATTCTTATCGTTAAAGTAGTTTTGAGGACCTAGGTCAAGCTGCAGGTTGCTGTAATGCTCTCTATATTGTGATGGCTTGGCTTTGTTGATGAAGCTTTGGTGGATTTTTTCATCTAATTTGGCCAACAACTGATACAAAGTTTGTTTTAAAACTGATTGATCCTCCAAATTTAGTTCAGGCGTTTCATCCAAGGAACTAGAAATATCAAACCAAACGCCGACAAAGTTGAGTTTGTTTGAGATCAGATATTTTAACACTCTCTTAATCAGTCTTGATGAGCTCATTTTTAGTATTTTGAACACATAATCGAAATGGGCTTTAAGGGTGTCAATATACAGCGGAGGTAACCCCGTTTCAATATGAAGCATGTAGTTTGGGGTAGTTGAAGGAAGATAGAAAACTCGTTTCAAGAAGAACCGAAGAGATTTTTCAACATCCTCGTATTCTTTATAGCCCCACACCTGCGCTGAGTAAAGCATAATCGACTTGGCTACTGCTTGAAAGAGTTTGCACTTAGTAGAGTGATGGATAGCTTTCTAATGCAAAGAGCAGCTTTGGCTTCTTGAAGTTTAGCTCTGACGTGTTTTTTCATGCAAAGATTACTTGTCACTCCTAAGCACTTAAATTCTTTGACTATTTTAATCTCCTGTCTTTGATAGTTCCATTTCTCCTCCCAAGAGTATCTTCCATGTCCCCATCTAAAAACCATTATATTTGATTTCTCGAGATTAACAGATAAGTTCCACGTGACAGAATATTCTTCCAGTTTCACTATCATTTGTTGAAGTCTTGTAGGCGAGTTTGCAAAAAGCACGATGTCACCTGTGTATAGTAGGCCAGGTATAGTTTCGTCAGAAATCTTCACCCCCCCTCCAACAAGCTCCACCAAATCATCAATAAATAGAGTGAACAGGAGAGTACTTAAAGCGCAGCCTTGTTTAAGCCCAATTGATGAATTGAAGTTATCTGACAGACTGTCGCCGTCCCAGACATATATGCAATCCTTGGCGTAGAGAGCTCGTAGTATTTTGCTTACTTTGGTAGATATACCGATGTTTGAGAGTTTATAAAAAAGCGCCTCTCTATATATACTATCAAATGCAGCATTAAAATCGATAAAGAAAGCGTATAGTTTTTTCCCTTGATGAAGATGCAATTCCGCAATATTTGTAAGTAGGAATACTTGGTCTGTTGTCGAGTAACCAGATCTAAACCCTGCTTGAAGCTCACAAAGTTTTTGCTTACCAGCAACCCATTCGGTTAGTCTGGAAAAGAGCATACTTGTAAACAACTTCATTGCTGAGTTCAAAAACGATATTCCTCTATAGTTATTTGGGACAGAAGGGTCTCCTTTTTTAAACAACGGGAAAATAACATGATAAGAATGATGAGGGAACGACCATGGAATCGAAAGTAACATTGTAGCATGTCAAAAGTGAAGATAAGTAATTATTCGAGGCGTACTTAAATAATTCCAAAGGTATTCTATCTGTTCCTGCTGCTTTCCTTTTTTTTTGGTTCTATGTAATGCTAAATCTTCTTCATTGAAGTCGGAGTCCAGTAATTCAACCTCGGATCCGATATAACATCTTACAACAACATCTTCTTAGAAATAAAGCGAAGAATAACTCTTGCCAATCGCTGTTCCTATGGGCTAGGAAGGCAATTGAGTAGTAAGGCCCTCTCTCGAAAAACAAAGGAGACACTTTATAAGACTCTGATCATCCCAGTCCTGCTCTATGCCGGACACATCGAAAGCGGATGAAGATATCCTTAGTCATTTCGAGCGTAAGGTTCTTCGCAAGATTTTCGGCCCTATCTGCTTTAACGGGCTTTGGAGGAGAAGGTTCAACCACGAGCTATACGAGCTGTACAGCGACATTGACCTGGTACAAAAAATACGTATATCACGTTTAAGATGGCAAGGTCATGTAGAGCGAATGGACAACAATGCTCCGGCTCGCAGGATCTTCGATTCCAACTTAGAGGGAATACGCAGTTAAGGAAGAAATCGTCTAAGATGGCTCGCTCAACCAACTTGTAGTGTGTAACTGGAGGCAGCTAGCCAAAGACCGAGATAGTTGGGGAGGCATGTTGGTTCAGGTTCGTCAGTAAGTAAGTAAGTAAATATTCCAATGTTAAAAGAAAGAGAATGCAGTGAAATTAAAAAAATCAAAAAAATAGCAAAAATAAATGGGTATACAGAACAATTAATTGAGGATGTACTGATTGCGTATAAAAGAAAACAAAACCTAAGGAATTATACAACTTTAGATTTAAACAGAAATGAACAAGATTCAGAAAAGAAATAGTCAAAATTTAATTTCCATTCAGAAATTACATCTAAACTAAAACCAATATTTAATAGATAAAACATCAGAATTAGCCAAAGCCAAAGTCAAATAAAAATTAAAAATCTGATGAGTGGATCGAAGGACAAAATTGAAACATTACAACAATCAGGGGCTTACTCAATTCGATGTAACAATTGTAATAAAGAATATATAGGACAGACAAAGAGACCAATTCTTAAAACATTTAAAGAACATTTTGCGCATCTAAAATACAACGAATCAAAAAAATCAAGTGTATCACAAAACATGCTAAATAATAACCATAATTTTAGCTTACAAAATTTAAAATTAATACGTAATGTAAGTAATCCTTATGTACTATATTTTTTTTCTTATAATCTTTACACACTCAAGGGATTATGAATACCCTTTAAATGTTTTAACACAGCGCGGGCGTGAGGGTGAGGTTAAGGAAGAGAAAGTATGATAGGAAAGATGTGTGGCGCGATATTCGGAGACTGTAGGTGGTTGTTTTCTCAGATTGTATCTCCAGGGAGGGCGGCTGAACTAATGCGGAGAAATTTCCGTGTCTTATTTATCGAAGTCCCTTATAATTCACATTCATTTTTTTATTCTTTGTCATATTTTATCGGTATACTAGTTTTACTCAATCACATGTTGTTAGTGCTATGCCTAAACAGCATGTAATGAGTAAACCAGCAACTCATTGTATGACATTTATTTTTAGAATTGGTTTTTAATGGAAAAATAAGAAGACATAGACTACGGCAGGGATCGAACCTGTGACCATTAGGTTGACAGGCGAACACACAACTATATCTTTATTTATATTTAAAAATAAAAAATATTTTAATGATTTTTATATATTTCAATATTAAAAAAAGTCTTATATTATACATTAAATTCACTGTAAATTTGCTTGTGTAATTTTTTGGTTTGTATTGAATCTTAATATTTATATCAATAAAAATGTCATTATATTTAAATAGAGCTTACTGACGATCGAAGCATAGCTTCCGAAATGTACATATAAGCAAGAAATAAGTAATTTGTGTTTTGAGTTAATTTAATAAAATCTTTAATTTATTATCTTTGATTGGTTGCGAAGTTTTCTGTTACAATTTTTTTTATAAACTCCTCTTAAACTGAAGCTTAATAATATGTTACTTCATAAAAGTAAGGGACCCACGTTCGTGTTCAGAAGAAGCAGACAAGAAATAGTGAATATAAAGCTTACTTAATGCCCACAGCTTACTCAAAAGGAGCAAGAGGGGAAAATTGGTTAGGAATATAATTCCTGTTCAAGGAAAATCCAAAGGGGAAATTATGTTTATCTATTTCCCAAAAAGTCCGCTTTAAATGGCAGAACACTGCACCAAATTAAGTTTGAGGAATTGATCACCAAGTTGGCTTCAGTGTTGCCCCCCCAAACTGGTTTAAAGTGTAGTGCTTATGAAAGAAAAGTGTAGTAACAACGTGCTGATAAAAACCAAATTAATTTTACAAATTTTTTAATCCATTAATTTACTTTCATATACATATATAATTATGTAGGTATAATAAACTATATGTTAAAGCAACTCATAAACAAATTCTTATATAATAATAACTAGTTCTACTATTTACATCCTTACAAACCAAAAATATACATTTAAGGATTAATTTTTTTATAATGACATTGTGATAATTGAATTTGGGCTCAAAAATTCCCTCTACGTTTTTCAAGAGTTTTTTTGATTGCATAATTGCATCAACAGTTGAAATATTCAATTTTTTTCTTAAATCACCCTTTATTATTATTTAAACTTGAGAAAAACATCTCTGCATTTGTGCTGCTATGGGGCAAGCTACACGAAGTAATCTGCATACATTTTCAAAAGCCGGCTTTTCAAGAAAATTTTTGGTACTCAATAAATTATCCCAAAATTTAACAATGTCTTCATTCAAATTTTCTTTTAACAGTTCTTGTGAACTTATAATGGAACGAAATTAGTCATTTAACATACACGATGTTGTGTTCTGGGCTTACACAAAAAGTATTGGTTAAGATTTAAGACTACAAACACACTATTCATTTTTAAGAAGAAAAAAATGTCTGATGTAAAAAAGTGTAGTGTTTGGAGGCGTGCGTAGTGCGTGCTTGTGACAAGAAAGTGTAGTAAAAACACAACAATTATAGTAGGGGGCAACGCTGGTTGGCTGCCACTCGGGATCAACGGAAATCTTAGTACTCAGCAACAACCAAAACCGAAATCAAGGTTCTCTTTCGAGGTTTCCTACTTTTACTTTCATCGTCGTTCCTTACCTCTACTCATTATATTTGTTCCTCTAAGGCAGTGTGAATCGTAAGGATGACGGAGCTTAATGTAAGGGTGGTGTTCTGGTCGTATGTTGTTCCTCGAGTAGATTGCTGGTAATTGCACTTCGAAGTAGTCACATAACCAAGTACCGGTATTGGTCGGACATAGCTACGGTTGTTATCTACATTAGGGTTATGAGGTGGTGGATATGGTGACCAGTATTACAGCAGCGGCTGCTCCGGTCATCTAGGAATAGTGTGATGTTTTTTTTCCAGCTGAGTTAAGCTGATCGATGTCCAGGGTTTTACCCAAAGGAAGCAAAGAAAACTTACTTTAAGCTGTTTCCAAGCTCGAAATCACACTCAATTTTTATTTTTCAATTGTTTACAAAGTTTAAAAATTCAATTCCGTTCTTCCACTCTTACTGCTCCTGAGTAAGTTGTGGGCTTACCCGATTTTCCGTTGGACTAGCCTTGGGCAGGAACTAGATTCCTAACCGATTTTCCCCTCTTGCTCCTTCTGAGTAAGTTGCGGGCGTGTTCGCTATTTACTGTCTGCTTTTTCTGAGCAGAACGTGGGCCTGCCACTTATATGAAATACTGCGTTATTTATCGTAAGTTAAAGAGTTTGTGTGTATTGTGTGTAAAAACAAAATAAAATTAAACATTTTAAATATGAATGTTTAGTGGGGCGGTGGCGGCTAATCGATGGTTTCGTCGGTGGATTGGAGAAAAAGATTACGCTTCGTTACAATGGGAAATTTAACGCTTTAGTACAAGTCTTAGATATGTAAATTAAGAGCTTAGGTCGCGAAGACTAAATCTCCAAAAAAAATTCCTATAAACTAAATCAGGGCTATTTAAAACATTGACAAAACCACACACAAATAAAAATTTCAAACTTTTAATAGAAGAAATGAGCCGGTTTTCTCAATTAAAGATGATAGAATTATTTCCAACATTTTGCTGTTGCACTGCAGCGTTTCTGGAAAAAAGTTCTCAAGAACTTAGCAGTGCCCTGGCAAAATAAATAAACATATTTAGTAATTAGTCAAAAAAATATTCTTAGGTCTTGAGCATTTCGGTCATGACATCTGATTTACGTTGATATTTATGCTGTAAATTTGTATTTATTTTAGAGCAGCCTGAATTGTGTCAGAATTTTTTCCTCTACACTATCGCTACAGAGGGTGCAAGATGTGACGGGGTAACTATTTCTCGTTCGACAAAGAATACCACCAGTTTGTCAAAGGGCGTCCGAGAGAATCCACAATTATTGACAGTAACTTGTGTTAATGATTCTCAAATGTTAAACGAAGTTTTTCCCAGCAAGTTTCTAAATTAGATCTCGAGCATTGTTGGTCCCAGCAAGATCAAGAAACCTCTATATTTATGTTTCAAATTATCAAGAGAACACAACAAAATAACTCGTATTTATGAGTGGTATGTAATTGTGCATTTATAACCCAAATACCATTGTGACTTGTGGAACTTTTGACTTATATCCCTGCGTCAATATATTTGTTTTGGATAACTAAAATCAGAAGTTTAGTTTTTACCATTGCGATCCTTACCTCCAGTTTCTGAGTGGGAGCTTAAATCAGCTGGAACCTTAAGCTGAGTTTAAATTTTTGGGTCAACTCGTCCGGTTTCACTGTGAAATCTGAGTTCAACTGATCGAACTTCTTATAGCTAGTTTTTATGAAAATAGTTGGTAGCATTGTTCTTGCCTTGTCTTCCCTTTCTCTCTCACACACAAAAAGCACGTGAAACAACAACAAATGCTTTGTGCTATTGACAAGCGAGGAAAGATTTATTTTGTTTCAAAATACCTTCATTATTCTGATTTTGGTTAGCGATAGCGAAACGAAAATAATAAATGAAATAATATTCAAAATCAATTTGATTTTATAGCGGGCTTTTTTGATCAATTTGTTACGGATGCAAATAAACAACTTATCTCATCTTTCCCAACGTTTCGTCGATTTTCGCGACTTCTTCAGGGGTTTATCTTTAATTGTGGAATTTTGTGTCGTTACAGTTATTTACAATTTTATTTTTAATAGAATTATAGTTATTTTTAAAATATTGTCATTATTTGTTAATTATTGCTCATCATAATAAATAAACATAAAAAAACAAGACTTAATAAATTAAGACACTGAGACGAAAACGATTTCATAAAGAAACATAAATTATCACATTATTGTTTGTTTAGGTTTTGATGGCTAGAGCGTAGCTTACGATGGTGTATTCCCTATCTTCTTTGTTCTCTTCAAGTTTTGTTGTATTCGCAAGTTTTCCAATGTGTACCTTGTATTAGCTCTCTTTTCTTTGTCTATTTTTTATTTCGTCAAAATTGGATGTGTGTCCGCTTTCTAACATATGTTGTAATAGTCCTGTTGCTTCTTTTGCTTTTCGCGCGTTCGCTTTGTGTTCTACTATTCTCTTTCCCAAAGCTCTTTTGAGATTGTATTTTTCCCTTGCTTCCCGTTTCAAACGATCTTTTCCAATTGGAGTTTTGTTGTTTGTAAAGAGATTTTTCAATGTTTGATTTGGTTTGTGAGCGAATACTGCATTCACAAATAAGCCATAATAAAGATTGGAAACCTTCGTACGTTTCACCCCCCAAAACCCATTTGTTTACATTGTTGTATTTGTAGCTTTGACACTCTATCCATGAATAGATGGGAAATCGAAAAGCAAAACAAAAACAAATTACTTGGGCTGTGTTGTCTATGTGTCTATAGGAAGAGGAACAGAAAAGATTCTTGTGTGCGTTTCTATCAATGTGTCTATAGGAAGAGGAACATAAAAGTTACTTGTGTGCGTGTTTCAGCTTGTAGGCAAATGTCAAATGAAAGCAGAGGTTTCCGGTCTTTACATTATTAGTTTATGACTGCATTATTATTTTGTTTACGGTTTTACTTTCTGTGACGTTTGGTATGTATTGTAAACTGAAGTACCTGGTGTTGCCGTATATATGATTTTTAATTGGTGTGGTTTGTTTTTTGTTGTTCAGTTTTCTTATTTATTAAATTGAGAATTAGGAATGTGGGAAAATTGTTGATGGAGAGAATATTTTTTATGATTTCTATGTTGTTTTCTTTAAATTGTGGGTCACATATTTCTAAAATTATATGGATGCTGTGTTTATTTTTTGAGTATAAGGTTGAGTAGATAGGTAATTTATCATTCTTTCAGATGAAGTGTTTTTTGAATAGCAATGAAACATGATTGAGTTTTCTATTTTGTGAAGGAGAACACCCAAATACGCAAGACTATTGTTTTCTTCCATTTCTATTGTAAATTTAATTTTTGTATGATACCTGTTGAGTGTTTTTAGGATTATTGTTTTATCACGTTCTTTTATGATGGCAAAAATGTCATCAATATGTTTCGAAATAGATTTGATTTTAATGTTTTTTGACTCTAATTCATTTGTTGTATTGTTCAGAAGATCGTCTAGAATGATGTCAGCTATTGTGACATCATTCGATAATAATTTAATATATTAATTCACAATGTTTTTTTTTAATAATATTTTGTAAAAAAAACAATACAAACGCTGAACTAAAGTTTAAACGGCAGAATAATCTCGGTTAACTTAAACTACAAATTGAACTCAGTTCAAGGTTTAAACGACACTGTGAAACCGAATAATTTTTTGACCTGAAGTTTAAACCAAAAGTAGAATCTTAACTTGCACTGTGAAACTGGGGGCTAGTGCATTAATAACTTCAAATTTTCCTGATAAGTATGCATATAGTACGGAAATCTTATTTTATTCAACTCAAGCTTAGCCCGGGTACCATATTTGATCTACTAATTTGTCAAACAGAAGCTAGGTAATTATTTGAAACTATTGCTGACAGAAAAATTATTTAAATTTTTATTTTAATTAAGTCATAATCTATAAAACTTTTAATCTTTTCACTCTGTATTGGTTAATTTGTTTCACCCCAGAGTCCAAAACAAACCCATTCCTAGTCCTAGGTCTTATAACACTTTCACATTAAATTGCCAACTTTGGGTTATTTCTTATCTATACTTTCCTTATCCGTTGCAACAAAACAACATAACACTTAAAAATATTCTCGGAATTAAATATAATTAAAGGTGTTCAGTTTGGAACTTAAGCTAAAGGTACCGTTATACCTTATTTATATCCAAATGGTGCAAGTTCTAAAACTTTTAAGCAATTAATAATTCTCATTTTCGTATTGCTATATAAATTAAATTCAAGAAAATCCTTTTGTAGTTGATCTTGTGTTGTTTCTCTGATGCTGAAGTTTTTCGAGTATAACAGCTTAGAACTTTTTTATGGAGTATACTGAGTTGAGTAGTTAGGTTATACCTACCTATAATATTGTATGGTCGTAAATAGTGAAATTTTATTAGAAAAGTTTTGTCCATTTGATGCACATGCAACACAACTGCAGCTGAATTTTCAAAACAACAAATCATACAATTACCTTCGAGCCATTTCGACTACATCGATAAAGTGTGCAAAATTGCAAAGTTCATTTAATAAAGATAAGTGGGAGTTCATAAATCGTTATACTGCCGTATGCGCACATCAAAAAGCATTTTTATTTACAAATACTCTTTTTTTGTTTGTAAGGATATGTTTTCATTTCCACAATGAAGATAAAATCCTTTAAACGGAAATGGAATAGACTAACATAATACACGATTTATTGACTTCAAACTATGATGACTTTTTTTTTGTCAGCCTATTTACTGTTATTGTTTAAATTTTGAATGCATTAAAGCTAAACATCTTTTAAGCACACATCCCTCGTAGACTTCGAGAGTAGACAGAAGTTTGCAACCATTGCTTTTAATAGATAAGTTTCGTAGAGAAAAAAAAAAAGCAAATTGGTATGCAGAGGTCCTTCAAACCTTCAAAAAAGCTACTACAGTTGGACTAATGTCACTTGCCGTCTCTTTTTTTATTATTTTTTTAGACTTTCCCAAGAGCAACTCTGCTGGGGAAAAAGTTCTTTTAAGTTTTTGAAAAGGTCAACAAACATGAAGTCCTGCCGATTTCATTGCCGTTAAAATATTTTCCCAGAAAAAATTATTGTCAGTATAGAAATGAAATAGGTTTTACGTGGAAATCTGCAAATTAAAACTTATATCCTACGGTGGGCCTACCCATACTAACGGGGTCAAGAAAAGCGTTGAACGACGACCGCGACACCCCAGGGCATATAAGTAGTGCCCCAGTACAAATTTAATTGAAGGTTAATGCCTATTAATTTCCGCTTGCTATCTTTCACCTGTACCATCCAAGGCTCATAGATGCTAAGCCAGAGACCTTGGAATTTTTAATGTTACCGCATTTGGGCAACCCTAGCTACTACGATACATTCACAAGGGCGCCTACCTCTAAGACAGGCGGGTATCATGACGTGTGGTGCCTACTGACACAAGAAACGAACATAACCCCGGGCTCCTGTCCCCCGCGGTATCAGAATATAGCTTCCGGTGCAGCTTCTCAATCGTGAGTGTTACTTTCGGATGAGTTCCTTGAAACTCGAGGCCCAATAACCTCATATGTGTGCTCCCAACCACCTACTGAGGCATTGTATGATGGCTGAGAACACATTTCTATACCGCGTAAGCATAACTAGAGCAAACACCTGAAAATTAGACCTAACACATACAACCCAAGTTATTCTATTCCACAACAGAGTACACTTCCCAGGAGGAGAGGACAAAATATAACGCATACGCCCATGACCAACACATCTACGACAAGGACAAACCAAATAAATACTAGTCCCTCTATGCCACTGGTTATTTCGCATGTCACTGCAGTCGCTTTGCCCCCCCTGATCGATGTACCTAGTAGTGCGTGATCGAGACATCCCAGTAAACATACGTAGGCACCCCGTGTACCATATAAGTATCTCACCAAGTTTCAGCCCCAATGTTTCTGAGCATGGAAAGTACTGACATACAGTGAACACCCCGCTGGTAGTGAGTGGGTGAATATGACACTCAAGTCTCCCTTCCGCCAAAAATAGTCACCTGCCAAATTTTAAGGAGTTGGATTATAGAAATTTAAACTTGGCAGAGCACTGGTGCTCTGGAAAGGACATAAACGCAGCTGACCCCAGACACACGCCAACCCTAAGCCATCTGCCAGGCCGCCATTTAGACAAGGAGCTAAGTCCGGCCTAGAATCAGCAATGGGTAAGCCCCTGGCAACATAGCGATGTCTTCAAGAATGACAAAGAAGACATGTCATTATTACCACCGGGTCCGGAACACACGGTCAGCAAAGATGGCTACATTATCAGCCGTCATCCTCGAACGAAGGATCGGGCTGAAATACCCATCCTCGTGGACACTCAACTAAATGCCACCAAACCTCTCTTGGAGCTCTACACGCAAACTCTGGAGAACTAGCCAAGGCCGTTTTATGCAAGAATATATTCAAGGAACCATGAATAGTCAACAGAATGCGCGTATAGAGTGAGAAGTCCAGCTATCCACACTTATACGCCAAAGCTACTTGGGAGAGGAACTCAAAACTAGCCTTTCCCTATTCACCCATCTTTTCTACCATCTGGAGAATACATATTCCTTCAGCAGAAAATTACGTCCCTGAATGCTCAAAGCATGATCATTCAGGCACTCGCTCCAGGCAGACGCTGAGAGTTGGCTCTACCTCTTACCCTTACCAGCATTACCTTGCCGTATTACCTCCGTGTGTAGATCGATCTACAGCTAAAGCAAATGAAGCGATTTTCTTCAAACTTCGTTTAAGCTTTTAAGGTGATTGTCTCAAATAGATTTTTGAACCGTTTGTTTAGGGCCAAAACTAACGGTACTTGCCGTATAATTTTTTCTACCATCTGCCATACATTTTTTTTTACTTCCGACTTTCTCATAAACGGCTCTACGGATTTCGATCAAAATTTTTAAATAGGAGGTCTTCCGAATTCAATGCATGTCAACATTTTCGAATACTTTTTTTTTGAAAATTCAATATTTCGAAAACAGATGGACGATTTTTTTAAATTATATTTTTAAGTTTTTATTATTTAATATTTTTATCAAGAAATTAAAAACATTTTTTATATAGAAAACTATCAGTCGTGCATTTTATTTTTACTCTTTCGCCTTCAGATAAGTATGCATATTCTTATGCATACTGCAAAGAGAGCCCTCTCTCACAGCGGCCGTTGCGGCAACAGAATGAGATAGTCCCACCCCGTTTGTATATGCGAAAGCGGATAGCGTATTTTATTTTACGATTACTTCAAAAGAAAACACATCCCCTTTTAGATTTAATGTTATATTTAATTTAACAATTTGTATTATATGCCTGCCGTTAAATTATAATAAATGGATGACAGAGGCGGCAGTAGAGTCTGCAAAGCCTGCTAAAGTCAAATTGCGACAGAGGTTGCCTTATCACAGCGATTCAACCTTCACCATCGATGTACATCATTTATTGTACGTATATATAGACAAAAAAAGCTTGTGAATTTATTTTTATTGGATACTCATCCTTCGATCCGCATAATTCGAATTCTGAATCCTGAATCCCGAATTCCCAAACCGAATCCGATGCATGAACATGTAAAATTTTTTCCAATGCAAACATTTTATTGGGTGCTTTCAATTTGTGCACAAAACAATTAATTATCCCTGAGACCTGGATAAGGATTCGTATTTCGTATATGTACATATCTACGTAAGTGTATCCGTGCATGTCTGAATGAATCCGCATTGTTATGGGGATATTTCTGTTGATTTGGTATGCGGATTTCATTTTGCCCGAAACCCGCAGGAAGATGGCGAAAAATAATAATTACGAGGGTAGATACATATATACTATATGGTTCTCGTATGTGCTCCTTTTTAAATTTAAATTTTTTTTTTGTTTGTTGGACGTTCATTCATCCTGTTTGCCTTTTTTCGTCGGTCGTTGGATAAAAATCCGATGGCAAACATTGCAAAAGGGATTCGATTTATGCGACGATGAGTATGAATGTGGCGAGAGGAAATACCATGCATATTGAAATCCGGTGAAAATAAATTTCGAATTGCAGATGGCGTTGATGTGAGCAAATATTGGAATAGTGTTGCAGGACGAAAGACATTTGTATAAAATGTTTATTTTTTTTTATGTTTTTTGATTTTTATTATTTTTTTTTTTTTTTTGTAGACAAATGTGCTTACCGCAGTTGTTATTGCCATTTTGATTTTGTGCCCATTCAGGGACCTAGATCTTTTATGGTTCAGGTTTATTGGTTTTGAAAATAAGCAGGTACCTTTATGAACATTCGCAGTGTGGACTTTGTAAGCCACAATCAATTCGTAATGAGGTTTGCGATGAGTTTGTATAATTTTATGACAAAAATATCCGTGATGTAATCCTCATTCGGTGTTAGCAGCAGACAAGATTTTCTTTTACTGGCGTAATGACTGGCTCCTAACACACTAACATGATCTAAGTTCTAAGATAATGAGGAGGCAATGGGAACAATATAATTTACTGGAGTAGTTTGTCTGTTGTGCCTTGAATGCCACAATGAAATCAATAAATTTTGATTCGAATGTAGATATTGCGAGCTGATCTTTAATATATTTTAACGACTAGATAAGTTGATGTTGAGATAGTTAATCAGTTACTGACTGTATATGAAAAAAAAAATATATTGCAACCAAGTGTTACATGCTACATATTTTTTCTTTTAAGAAAATGAAATTTAATTACAAAGAGGTTACGATTTTCGTTCATCATCTTAATTCACACTTTGTTCGTACCAACAAGATTTGATGAGGACCTGCAATGACGAACGAAAATCATGGCTCCTTCGACCACACTTAAAGTATTTTGGTGATTAATTCTGATTCACATTTGATACATATTTGTTGAAAAACGATTATTGTTGCTGAAAACTAAATATATCGAAAACGACTTTATGGATTCCTTCGAAACTTTGTATTTAGTGGTTTTTTGATATTGACTTGAATACTTGAAACCAGTGTTGCCCTCCAACTGGTTGAAAGTGTAGTGCTTATAAAAAAAAAGTATAGTAAAAACGTGCTAACAAGAAACAAATTAAATTTACAAATTTTTTAATCCATTAATTCACTTTCAAATATACATACATGCATAGGTATAATAAACTATATGTATACGCAACTCATAAAAAATTCTTTTATAATAATAAATATGTATAATATTTACATCTTTACAAACCAAAAATATACATTTAAGGATACATTTTTTTATAATGACTTGCATTGTGGTAATTGAATTTGTTTGCAAAATTTATTAATTTTCTGGGGGCTCAAAAATTAATTAAACGTCTTTCAAGAGTTTTTTTTGATTGCATAATTACATCAATAGTTGAAATATTCAAATTATTTCTTAAATCTTCCTTTATTATACATTTAAACGTGAAAAAAACCTCTCTGCAGTTACACATGGGGCAAGTTACACAGAGTAACATGTAACTGCATACATTTTCAAAAGCCGGCTTTGAAGAAAATTTTTGGCACTCAATAAATTAATCCAAAATTAAACAATATCTTCATTAAAATATTCTTTTAACGTTTCTTGTGAACTTATAATGGAACGAAATTAGTCATTTAATATAGACGATGTTGTGCTCTGGGCTTACATAAAAAGTATTGGTTAAGATTTAAAACTATAAACACACTATTCATTTTTAAGAATATAAAAATTCAGGTGTAAAAAAGGTGTAGTGTTTGGAGGAGCGTGCGTAGTGCGTGCTTGTGACAAGAAGGTGTAGTAAAATCACAACAATTGTAGAAGGGGGCAACACTGCTTGAAACACTCTTTTTCTAAAGAGGAAACAAAATGTTTCCTAAAAAAGGCTATAAGAATTTTGATAGAAATGTGTGTGTGCTTTTAAATAGAAAATTATTTCAATTTGCGTTCTTATTAATAGTAATTTCTGTGGAGTCAGTTTTCATATTTTCGACGTTCCCAGTATTGGATGATCTGATGAATCTGATGGAAATATTGATTCGTCTAAACAGCTTTACTTTTGGTCCTAATTTATTCACGATTTTTGCACTTGAAATTTTCGTCTTTCGACAATATGCGAGTACTTAATTTTCTTTTGATGTTCCATACACTTTTTTTTTGGATTATTAAATTTGGAATGCTCTACTATTTGTATTCGTCTATTACACAAACTAACTTAAAAATATATATTGTTCTGTTACTTCCCAAAACTGACAAGTTCTACAAATAACATTTTTTTAAATATGAGAGGTATAATATGAACACAAAATAATAGGAGAGATAGAAATAGTTGGAAGTTCCCAAATTTGTAGGTACCTATTTAACTATTCCTTGAATCATGCATTCGACAATTCATTATATTAAGAATCAAGGTAATATAACCTACATGGGCTTTAAATCTGCATATGATAACTATAATAGACCAGCTCCCTACCAACTGCGTCAGTGAGTAACACTAAAGTTGTTAGCTACAAGAGCAAGTTTGTACGTTAGAGCCGTTTTCGAGATAACAGAGATGGTAAAAATATTTGCATGGCAATTACCGTTGTTTTTGGATCTAAAACAACGATTCAAAGGTATATTTTAGACAATCACCTAAAACACATAAGTACCAAGTTACTACTGTTAAGGCTGTAGATCGTTCTACAGGCAGATAGACAGACCGAATTGTGGGACCAACTTTGATGTTCTCTATCATCGTAATGTCAGGTTTGTTTAAGATCTCGAGTTAGATTTATTTTCCAAATACAAGATTTGCCCTATAGTACCTATATCTCAATTAAAAAGTAAATTAAATTAAAAAAAAATAAGCAACAATGTTTAACGACAGAATTTTGAAAAGCAGAAAAAATGAAAAAAAGCAGAATTTTCATTTTAAAAGCAGAATTTTGACCCGCTTCCTTATAATATTATATTATATCGGGAAAAGGTCTTAACATTAGGTAAATACATACGGGTCAGGGATGGGCCATTATTTCAGTAACAGGTATTCAGTAACAGGTATAAGCAAATAGCAGTAACAACTTGTTATTTACACGGTGTCTCCACGTTCTATATTTTCTAGTATGGCATTGGGCATTTCCTAGCATACTATTTCAATTGCCCAAATGTTGCGAAGGAAGAAGTATCGGTATTTTCTTGCTTTATTAGCAATACAAGAATTAAAAAAAAACGTTCAACAAAAGGAATTAAACAAAAAAAAAAAACAAGGAAGTATAACAATAACACACACCACAAACGTTCACCATCTACAAACGCGAAACGTCAAAGTGAAAAAGGCAACCAAATAGAATACCATCGTTAGAATGCTATGAGCTGTACAATGTCTAGTATGAAATTTTGTGTTTCCACTATCTATTTTCATACATAGAATGCTATCTAGCTAACGCGAAAATCTTGCTCGTGGAGACCCCTTTTAAAATCGAAGATACCTGTTATTGAAATAACACTTAAAATTTGGAAAAATATATATTTTGTTTGTGAGGTTTTGTTTGCTTATATTAAAAAAAAGTTGTTAGTTAAAACTCAGATTATGGTTATATTATTCATCTTTGAAATGAACTGTCAAAGTTTGTATCTGAAAAATATTCTCCAAAGCAGCTACATTTATCTCAGGAAATTGATGTAGACAGAATAGACTTAAAGTTTATTTAATGAACAGCTGACTATTTCCTATATTTACGCAAGTATATTTAAAGGGGGTGTTCCTGCAAACGTCTAGCGGAAAAAATAATATCTTTCTGCAAAGTGGAAAATTATCTCGTTGCATGAATAATTTTGATATCTTATTACATAATTTGCTTAATTGTGATGTGTAATTCTTGTATTTTGAGTCATCGCATATAAATTATAAATCGTAACAAGAAGTTGTTTCAATTCTGATTTCGCTTAATTGCGATTCTGGTGGCTTAATAGTGATTGTAAAATTATCGTCTAAATTCGAAATTGTAACAAATATTTAAATCAATTTCATTACTGATTTCGCTTAGTTGAGATTTTGACAAAAGATTGTTTTAAACTACTCATTTCGCTTAAATTCGATTCTTTTTGTTTATTAGCCATAAACTAATAACATAAAGACCCGAAACCTCTGCTGTCTTTGACATTTGCCTACAAGACGAAACACAAACTCAAGTAACTTTTCCGTTCCTCTTCCAATACCCAGTGGAAAATATTCAAAAAATCGCAACTGAATAAGTAGCTTTTTCTTCAAGAAAAAGAAGCATCACCAATGAATTTTCTGGGGAATCCTATAATGAATTTAACATGGGCTTGGTGCTAGGAGGTAAGTGGGTGCACCCGTTCTCGATGAAGATTTTGTAATGAAATTACCGGTTACATGAAATCATGAAATTCACGAGTTCAATTTCTTGGTGAAAAAACTGATGCTTGAGATGATTTAGTAAAAGAAAAAGAAAATATGAAATCGATGTGGTCTTGAAATCTTCGAGTTCATAAGTTCTTTTTCTTGGTTGAAAATACATATTCTTGAGATATAATAAATTAGTCACTGAAAAAGATTACATGTCTGTCGGGTACGGTACCTACTTACAAACGTATACTTGTACATCCAAAGTATTATAAATAAAGCATTAAATTAGTTGTTAGGTGTTTATATTTATATAACAAAACACTTAGAAGATTTGTTGACGGCTATTCTCTATGAACACAAAATATAAATGAAATCATCCTAGAACAAAGAAATCACGCCCGACAAAAAACAGTAGGTACCTAGTTAATGGCGCGAACCGATCTAGGGGAAAACCAAAAAAAAGATTACATTTTCCCATAATTTATTTTATTGTACCAGGTCAAAAATCTTTTTATGAAGGAAATGTTCGCCTCCGGTTTTGCATTTAATTCATGCATATGAAAAAGCATTGTTTCATTACAGTTTTTTTCCTTGTCTATTCTCTAACTTCTTACTTGAGCTAAGCAGAACATGCTACTTAAATGGCAAACTGGTGATCGGCTGCATTACCTTTCATGAGTGAAATCAATGATAATCTCTCCTATATGACCGCTGTCATACAGGATTTCACCAAGGCATTTTTCATTGATTAGTGAATTTCATACTGAGTAAACACATTGATAAAAACGCACACAAGAATCTTTTCTGTTCCTCTTCCTATAGACACATAGATAACACAGCCCTAGTAATTTGTTTTTGGT
The DNA here is from genome assembly GCA_910595825.1 of Philhelius pedissequus. Classification (NCBI taxonomy): domain Eukaryota; kingdom Metazoa; phylum Arthropoda; class Insecta; order Diptera; family Syrphidae; genus Philhelius; species Philhelius pedissequus. The sequence goes on along the minus strand of OU343161.1, from coordinate 50,578,083 downwards.
TTGTTTTTCGCCTTCACATTTATTCATGGATAGAGTGCTAAATGTAGAAATAAACAATGTAAATAAATGGGTTTTGGGGGGTGAAACGTACGAAGATTTCCAATCTTATTATGGCTTATTTGTGTTTATTAGCGTTTTCAGAATATAGTACAACATGAATTCGAAATATAGTTGTTTCAATTTATTTACTGCCGTTTCTTAACTGCAATTCTGCTTATTATAGGCATTTTTCTTTTTTTCTTTCAGAGCAGAGCACTGAACAGAGTTCGGACACATAGATTACGCACTGAACTTGTTCCAAACAGAGCGAGGTCTGAACACTGATATGTTTTTTAAACACACTTGAACCACACAAATCAGACCACATTTTCATTTTAATCATAAAAAGCAATATAACACAAAACCTACCCTTTTTTGTAGACTGATACACAGCCAGATATAGAAAATCAACTAGGGATCACCTTCTTTCGCCAACTTATGTATCTAATTCTTCCTATTTTCCTTCTTGACACACATGACATTTGGTGTCAATTATCAATTATCAGTCAATTATCTTCGAGCACGTCGAGTGCGATCTACACATGTTCAGAAACAAAAAAGAAACACACATTTGGAGCTCTGCATGCTCTGAGTTAAAAAGAAACACAAACAAATTTTTTGACAACTCAGATTCTGCTCTGAATTAAAAAAGAAAAAACGCCTTATGTAGTAATTTATGGGCATCGCCTAAATTCTAAAATATAACAAAAAGTTGTTTAATTTAGTGTCTGATTTCTCTTAATTCTGATTCTGCCTGCTAATTGAGAGACATATATAGGTATTTTGTGGTCTAACAATAACGGTCTAATAAATACATAACCACTTAACTTTAGGAGGAATCTAGAAGCAAGGAGTTTGCCTAAATCTTCCTAGAAAGGAGGAGGGAACAAGGGAACTACTTTTGATACAAAACTATTCACCGTCAGATTTTTTTTGACGATTTTACGGTTTTATTGAACAATTATATACAATTTGTCAACTTACAATTATAAATACATTGAACAGAATATAATCTTATGGCACATTTACTTAGATTAAGGAAATAAAATATAAATATATTAAACATGTAAAATTAAAATTAAATAATTGGATTTGTTTGCTGCTCTCGGGGTGTTGGATCCCGGTTGTCCTGTAATTTAGAATTAACTTCTAACAATTGAGAAACACAATACTGATTTTTTCTGTTATCATAAAAATTACACATGAGACATGAATATCAGGTATGGTATCTACTTATAATAATTTTGGGTGGAAGCAAGTGTGAATCATAAACAAATAAGTCTTAATTTACAAAAATACACTTATTATACTGATGTCAAGTAGCTAGGTAGTTGACGACTGCTGGCATTGTTTGTTGGCTGGGAAACTTGGCGAATGAGATACTTTAAGTTGTTGGTGTACACTGCAGGTCAGTCGATTAGAAATAAGAAAAAGTATAATTTTTCTTGGTTGATTTGATCATGCTTAAATAGCTTTCTTTCATTTTATTTGCAGGCCTTCATTTCGTAGGTTAGGGCTACTCGCTACCGTATAAAGTTACGTTGTGTATTTGTGGATTATCGCTACGTGATTTTTCTTTCTGTACTATGTGATATTTATTCCAATATCCTTCCTTTGGGTTTTAATACACATTTCATTGAAAAATAACTCACTGCCAATTTCTAAGACCTATGTTTATTTTGAAAAAAAAATTCTGGATCACCTTTAATAAAGAGAGAAAAAACTTCTGTAAGATTTACTCAAATTGACGGAAATTTGTAACCCAACACTTCACACCTCATCCAAATAATAAAACTTTTTTGTTGACCGACTCCTAGCAAACTATTTTAGTTTTGGATTGTTGGAAATATAAAATGGCTAATACCAGATACATTAAATAAAAAAGCTTCCTTCAGGTACCTATGATTGGTAAATAACATTTTAAAAAGACGATAGTGCAAAGCGCAGATAATAACATTTCATTAAGAAAAAACTTAATATTCTAAACACAGAATGAGTTCATTAGGTATGGTAAGAAAGTAGCTATGTACATAGATATATTTATTTAAATTTATTTTTTAAATGAAAACTGTGCATTCTTAAAATAACAGTAACTTGGTCCCAAGACTGTCATTCGCGATAAGAGCTTATTCGTGTCTTGCATTTATTTTACTTACCTCTGGCAGCCAACCTTCACTCTAAAGGATGCATTTTCTTAAGTATCCTTCCAAAGCAAATTAAACAGAGTAATTAATGCTGCTCACAAATTATAAGCTCAAAAAAAGGCAAGTACAAAAAAAATACATCTTAAATAACATTTTAAAGAACAACATTGACATCGTTGGCCAGCGCACACCGCACAATGTAGCGACCATAGCCGCCATTCACCGGCACGGGTACAAAAATTAATTTTTAATTTTATTGCTTCATTGCCATTTCAGACACGTTTCGACATTAAGCCCAGCAAGGGTACAGAGGAGTTGTAGATGTAGATGAATGAAAAACTAAACCCTCTCGTCCTGTTTTTCGTTTAGCTGAAGGAGGAGCTATTAAATAATTCTGCGGTCTATACCGCCACCATTCTCTTCATTTCCGAGACAAATACACACATACCTCTATGGACTTACCGTTTTTAGTTCATTTTTAAATACAATTCTCACGCTCTGGCCGCGGCTTCCCCACCTACAACGACGTCGACAACGAAAATGTTGCGTCCTTGGTGGCGTTATAATTTAATTAAGTCCTTTTGACAAGGAAAATTAAGTCTTACAATGCAGTGCTGTCCATAATTGGCTTCATTATTCATTCATCTTTCATTATTATCCAATTGACAGGTTAATTAGAGATTGCTTTTTTTTTGTATTTTTCTGTCTTCAGTTTCGTGCGAACCTGACTACTTCGTCCATACGCCCCTTTAAATAAAAGAAAATAAAGAAAACTTTAATTCACATAACAGGAAAATCAAGGAAATACCTTGTGTATACTTATACGAACTTGCCGATTTTTTCCCTCGAAGGGATTTTATGGGAACCATTTGTTCTGATGACGACTGCTTTGAATCACTCAATCGATACATTTAGCAGCTCTGGAACTGCCAGAGAGGTTTCTTCCTGTGACAACAAGCGACATCCATATCCAGCATTCACCTTACCTGGCATCGATTCGGTTTCGGGTAGAGGTAGAAGAAGCGGGTGAGAAATAATCAGTCCCATTCCGACATATCCTCCGCCTTCCGGAAAGGCATCAGTTACGTCGAATTTATTGTGTCAAGTTGATTAATGATTGTACTATTTACATGCACTCAGAGGTGGTATGGGAGCTTCCCCCCATTTCTTGCATTGATCCCGGTATTGGCATCCCATCGTCAGCACCACGTCACAATTTCGTTGCCGTTTCCCGTTGTATAGCTGGTTGCTGCCAAGCCCAACCAAACAGACGTCTGAAAGTCAACCTCATCGTAATGTCTGGCAACATTTATCCTCGAATTATCATCATTCCATTCCAAGGTTGGGGATGATTCAACGTAGGTGGGGGCGGAAATGAAAAAAAAAAATAAATAAAAATGGAATACCATTCAGATTACCATGGAGCTATTCGTCTTCTCATCGTTTGTCGGTGGTACCTAGGATGGCCTTCAGTTTATAAAAGGAAAGCACCTGCTTCATACTTCCTTCCGCTCTCAGACTTCCTTTTCATTATTCCCTATCGATTTCTTATTTTCTCAACTATATATTCCGACATTTGGTTGACGTTTTTCGAAGCGTACAAAATGCTTAACGACTCTCGATTTAAAAATAAAGGCTCTCTCCTTTTACCTCTTCTGACTCTAATACCATATCTGTATCAATCCTAAAGTCAATTATAATTTGACAAACTAACTTTTGCCAGAAATAACATATAATTTAATATAGGGGTTTTATGCTAATACATAACAGAAAATTAAAAACAATGTTGCCAATGGCTGAGTTTGGCCTTTTTGACACATACAATGTGGCAGATAGAAATGGTACTATCAAATTACAAAGATTCATATTTATTCCAAAAAAGCTCAGGAAGCCAAGAGCAAATGGAAATCAAGGCAACAATTTAGATTTAAATGAGATCAAAAATAATAGAGCCCAAAACACTTTTAGGGTTTTTATACTCTGTCTCTGTCCAACAAAAATAGTCAGTACGGGGAAGATAGGACATTTGTCTCTCACTCTGGTTGCATTGACTTGCACAAACCTATCTCTAGTTCTCAAGTTAAAGCTCCCATAGCGTTGCTGTACTTATCATTATAAATGGCCGCAAATATGAGGGAAATGTGTGTATGGGTTACCGTCTACTTATTTAAAACAATGAATATTTTAATTAAATATATAATAAATAAAATTAAAGCTATTTATATTTTTAATCATAACCAACCGAACGGTAAGCCAATAGGCGCGTTTTTTAAGGGTATCCCTAGAAAACCTTAAAAGTTATATAATATACTTTACTATTTATTAAACAAATCTTTTAACAAATATATTTATCAAACGCGATATCAATAGTTCACTGTTTATAAAACAAAATTTCACTTTTTAAGACCTTTTGTAATGAATATCTACTTTATTTGCTTTGAACGTTTCTATACTTTGCACAAATTTCTTTTTCTGCAAAAACACCTAAAGCGAAAAAAATTAACTGCATTTTAACGGACTATTAAGAAATCCAACCAAATAAAAAGAGAAAATCAAAGCGACAACAATTTTCCTCCTCACCTTACTAAATTTTGTTCTCAAAAGCTTAAAAACAGAAAGCTTCTTGGTAAGCACTACTGGAAAAGTTCTTTTGTATTGCTTTTAATGGGAATTGGTAACTTTGTCGGAATACATATTTTTTTTCAACTTATGTCGTTTTTAAATGTCAATCCGGATACATTCTGGACTCTTCTGAAAGTGTTCATTTGGGAAAAATCACAGTTCTGATTCTGAAAAGAAGAGAATTTTGCTTCTGGATTTGAAATCAGAATCGAAACCAGATGCACTCACACAATCATATACTTGAACGTCAAACTCAACTGTTGTCACTTTTTGTATCATAATTATGCAATGAGCATATTTTTTTGAATTTGAACATGTATTTTCACGTACACAATTATTTTCATACATACAATCACATTAAAATTCAGAATCGTCAGAATCACACACAAGTATTCAGTTGGGATCCCGGAGCGGAGAGGGATTCCGGATTGCCAAATAAAAACGCCATTATACAGCAAAAGTAGAAACTAAGGTAATATATTGCGGATGTTGTAAAAATTCCGTTGTCATAATTCAAAAATTCGGTTGTCATATTTAGTAAAATGTCTCTGAAATTTGACACATGCGCTATCATTTTTGACATTTTCACATACGAATAGGGTTGTGTCAATATTTCAGTAAGATGTGTTCAGTAAGATATAACTGTAGATCAAAAATAACTGTTATTGAAATAACATTTGAAATTTCTAAACTTGCATTTTGATCAAACCAAACAGCGGAATATAGATGATAAACTGATGACTAATGCATTTTAAAATGGTAGTGGAAAATAGTTTGTTAAAATTGTGATTTCACTGACAATTTTTGCTCCATAATTGTTATTTCAGTAACAGGAATTTATAACTGTTATTTAAAAGTAGCAGTAACAATTGCAACTAGCAGTATGGCCCATGTCTAAGCCTATGCGCATGCCAAATGTGACACGAGTGTCTCTGAGTTTTGCCACATGCGAATATATTACCTTTATTGTGCGTAAAGTGGATGATCAGTATGCTTTGGAAAGGCTATGAGGATGGCCATAGTGGATACGGAGTGGTAGTGGAGTGTAGTGGTACGATATTTTGCAGGAAATTACCAAAACAATTTGTGCAAGTTGGTCAGTGTGAAGAATCTTTTTCAGTGGTAGTTTTTTTTTCAATTCAGTGTGGTGACAGTATACACAGGCATCACTGGTTTAAAGAAAGCTCAACCATAAGCAATATACTGACTATTTTTGTTGGACATGATATAGCGACATGGGATATGAGCTTTTTGTTAGGACTTTAAGCAGAGTAATAGAAAAAACACACGTCTTTACAAGGCAAAGTTTATTGAAAGAGTAAAACGTAATACGAGAAAAAAGGAATACATCAAATGAAAAATGATAAGAATACAATGTGTAGGCTACTTAGTACGAATATCAAATAAATATATAGTGTTGCCATATCCATATAATTTTTAACACTTTTCCCTAACAAAAAAAAAATAAAAAAGTTTAAAAAAAATTCGACATTCATTTTGTCGATAAACCAAATTCTTGGATGACCTAAAATAAAGGCACGGCCGGGTCACACGTAATTGCTTTTATATTCGATCACATCGACTACAGATATTTACATACTATCTATTATATAAAATTCTCGTGTCACGTTGATGTGTTCGATGAACCCGAAACTATCTTACCGATTTTCATGTTTTTTTTTCATGTTTATTTTGCTGGTGTGCCTAATATAGGATAGTTTGTAATACTCAATACTTAAAAGCAACGGTACTTTACTTGCTATTTAAAAACGACTCTAATGATTTTAATAAAAAAAAAAGTGTGAACTATTTTACGTATATTCTACATTTTGGTCAATCATTTTTTTCTACATATTTTGTTATTAACGGTACCTCGTAAACAATTTTTTTTTATTTTCAACTTCATCATAAAGGGCTATACGGATTTAGATAAAAAATTTTATACAGGAGGTCCTTCGAATTAGAGATGATACCGCATACCAAAATTTTCGAAAAATATTTTTTTTTGAATTTTTGAAAAAAAAAACATTTTTTTTTTTTTGGGAATTCAATTCAGTAAGCGCTAAGCTCTTCAAATGCGTTTGTGTCTGTATCCTATTTCACCAAAGGATGCTGTTGTATTGATAAGGTCATTTAATGGGCGGACATGTTTTTCTACATTTTAATTTTCTGTTATATGAGTACAAAACTTTATTTCTACCTTGGTAACCGATAGTTAATATTATTTTCCATTAAAAAAAAATTTAAATTACTCGAAAACCATAGGTTTTTTTGAAAAAAGTTTTTGGTACACATCATAGATTATGTAATTCGAATAAAAACAAAAACAGAAAAGATTAAGACACTTTTTATCGTACAATTGATAGGTTTGGACAAAATTGACCGAAAACATTTGAGTGTAGTACATTTATTCAAACAAAAATATCTGAAACCGGAAGGAAATGCTGCTATCTTAAAAGTAATAATTTATTTTATTTTGTTCAATAATTCCCGAAACTCTTATTTTTCTCAAAATTTTCTAAAAATAATTTATAATTTATCCATTTTGACTAACAACTAAACCTTGTGTAGGTACCAACAACTTTTTCAAAAACCACCTATAGTTTTCATTTGGAAAAAAAAATAATTTTACCCCCTTTCAACCCGTCTAAATTTTCTTGTTCCGCTCCAAATTCAGGGTACTTTTTAGGAAATGCTTTGAATGTAAAAATGAAGCTCTCTGACAAAACTCAGCTTTGTCGGAATTTTTTCGAAATTAATATCTTATTTTCCTAAACTAGATATGAAATGTTCCTTTTTTTGTTAGGATGAAAAATTTTTTTCAAAGAAAATTTAAATACTTATAAAGGTGTTTTTTTTTTGTTGTGAGCGAATCAGGGCTCACACTTCATTAATTCTATTTATCTGAAAATTATATAAATACTTATCTGAAAATTGTTTCACCGTTGAACTTAAATCCACCAAAATTATGCAACGGTGTACGATTAGTCATCATAAGAATTTTCGGAAACGAATTTGAGGCAACGATATTGACTGGAAAGTTTAAAGGAGAAGTTGTTCTATTCCCTCGAATACCTATATGATTCAGAATCAACAATACCTTTCAAAGGGCTACAATTCCCAATCACTTCATTAACAATACCAATTTTAATATCTAATAATCATAAGCGCAAGACAATTAGGTCGCAGCAACGCGCGGCCGGGTCTGCTAGTATTATTATAAATTTAAATTTAAAATATATTTTTTTTACTTTATACTACTAATGTTATCTTTTGAAATTCTAAAATTTTTTATTCTTTAAGATCTTAAGCTTTTACCCTTTCTAGAAAGCGTCTAATCAGAATTGAAAAATCAAACATTTTGTTTGATACGGCCGGCGCGGCGTTGAAAAAAACCAACTTTGATAAACTTAAAATGTAAAACATATCTACATACACAATTACACCAAATATGCTGCTATTTCCAAAGACGCTAAGAAAAAATAAATAATTAAAATCATTTAAAGCTTATTCGAAAAAAAACCCAAGCAATAAGAAAGATGGCCGTGGCAGAAGGCGGATTTGACTTTAAATATTTTTTTGAATTTTCTTTTTCTTGTCCATAAGAACAAATAAATTCTTAATTGTTCATTTAAAGCGTTATACCCGATATCCGATATTGGGCTTCTAAAACGGGTGTTTTTTTTTTTAAATAATAAAAATTTTTTTTTTCGAAAATGTCATATGCCTTATTAAGAATTTGCAGAACCTTACATATAAATATATTGATTAAACTCGATGAGGTCGTAACTCAGAAAGTAGAAGATAAAAAAACAAAAACGGTATTGTGGTTCATGAACAAACCTACAGAATTTTGGCTGCATATTTCTGGTTTCAAATAGGTACCGACCTCTTATAAGCACATGCATTATAACGAATATGGTCTGACAAGTCCTGGTGCGGAGGACATTATTATTATCAAGCTTATACGCTTCTTACCACTGGTAAAAGTTTAATTTATTTCTACAATAACACTGAAAAGCACATAGAGTTTGTCAAACAAGCAAAAATATTAAATAAAATAAATCAATTGGTTAACGGGCTTGAGTCTGATGAAAAGATCGCTTCCCATCGATCAGCGAAATCAAGCATCATTTTGCGTAGTTAGTAACGTCCAAAATCAAGCTCGTGCGTTGACATGTGTTTCTTCTGTTGTTTATTCTTTCCCATCGAGCGTGAAGTTGCGATTTACTTGCAAGTTCAAACAATCCAGATTTGCAAGTTCTCCTTAATTTTGTTCGTACGAAGGAACAATTGTCGGAGATTTTCCAAGAAATTCAGACCTTCGATTTTTCTTAGTTTATTATCCCCCAAATCTAACATGATCAAATTCATCAGCACTGCAAGATTGTCATAGCACAGAAAATGAGCTTTTGTAAATTCCCGACAGCAAAAAAACCGACAAAATTCGTACAAGTAATAAGATGTAGGGGACCTACAGCTCGTATAAACAAACATTTCTCGGCAACACTTCCCGACGACGCGACCATATTTTCATTTGGTAATTTAGAGCATGCAATTAAGAGCTGCCTGTCATAAAAATGAAACAAAATTGGAAAGTACCATGGAACGCTTGATTGCAGTGACAAAAATGCTCCAAGAATATATTTTATTTAGAAAAGGTGCGTTCCGACTAGTACTTCAATCACTAGGCATTTGTTCTCCATTATGTAGTTATTTACTACTCCAAAATTCAGCAATAGTAAAGCAATAGGTAGCAGTCGGAATTCTGGTTTGAAAAATTTTATTTGGTCAAAATTCTAATTGAATAGTTCAGAAAACTGAGGAAATAAATCCAAAATTTTTTCCTCAGTAGGCAAACTGAGAAAATTTGCAAGGGAATCCTGTTAATATGACAGAAGTAACTGATATCTAATTTTTCTGAACTTAAGAAAAACTAATGTGGTAATCAAAATAACTCACAACTTCATTGGGCAGATTTTCTTGAGTTATCATTGGAACCAATGAACTTGCATAAGCCGACATAATAAAAAGCTCAGATGGTAAAATTTGGCAGCATGCACTTTTAACACCCTTCATGCCAATACATACCCTTCTATAATCGAAGATTTTTTTTTAAGGATATCTCATAAAGTTTTCTGAAAGTTATAAGTTTCTTAATTAAATCAAATTTATTTGGTTCTGTTCTCTGACAAACGGACATAGAAGATCATGACACATCAATACGACTGGCGTCTAGCTGTTACATAAGCATCCACAGAGGTCTTACATTTTCTAGCTTAGTCTTCACATAATTTTTTTAAGGTGATAGGTACTAATCATTGATGGTGAAAATCCTCCCAAGAACCCACTCTTAAAAATTTCCGATTTTTAGAAATATTTAATGAAAAATATTTGAATGCATGAACCTGAATTACAAATATGTATGTTTGTGTGCATGAATTCTTAGAATTCTTCAGTTCATCAGATTCGAGGAAAAGATGTAAAAAAGGGAATTCAATTATCCATGTCAACCCTAAGCAAAAACAAAGATATTTTCTCAGCTGCTTTTTACTTTTATTTTTTTTTTTGAGCGAAGGAAACTGTAAAGATTCACGAGGCACTCGGTGAGGCGGCTGCAGTATGTTATTCAACCACATAATTTCTGTGGAAGTCACCCGTGAAATTTCCCAAACGAGACTTCACAGACAACGACTGCGACACCGGGATGCACAAAGTGATTCCTCCGGCTCAGCGAACCGAAGAACACCCTGGCATGACAGTGCAAGCGAATGCAAATAGCAGTTAACTGTATCTATACACACACATGCACACAAACAAACACGGCTTACATTTGCCTCAAAAAGCAAAATGATTCCTTTGCCAAATGATGCAATGCAATGTTACTAAACATTTTTGACATTGCATCGCCCATAGATACATCAACAAATATTCCATGCATTGGAGGATGTAACACCGCCTTCATTCAATTCCTCGGGTTTCTTTGTTCATCTTCGAAGATCAAAATGCTCCTGCCTGACTGTGTTGTATCTCCCTCAATGGAACACATATACTTGGATCTGAATTATTCCGCAAAATTTCACTTATGTGGTATAGGGTAACGATTGTGGTAAGATGGATTTACTGCGAACTTATATTCTTTACATCAGATGCAACGTATCCTTTCATAAGGTCAGGACACTCAGTTGATGTAATAGAGAAAATCGTGTCTTACGAAGCTGGCTATTTTTATTTAAATTCGTGTGGATTTAAAACAAGGAGAATGTTTAAAGGAAGCTAACGCATTTCCTTCCTCATCTCATCATCTAAATAACCCTCGTTAAAGCAAGTTGAAAGACAAGTTGGTGTGTAAGTAGATTAGAATTTAAATGTATGAGTAGAAAAAATGTTTAAATAAACAATAAGGAGCTTATAAATTGAAATAATGGAAAAAATTACAAAAAGAATATAAATTAATTTAAAAGACAATACATTGAACTTGAAAGCAACTTGCTTTTCAAGTGGCACACTAATTTGATAGGCCAGTTTATATGCTCTACTTACATACTTTCTAGTAAATTTTTCAAATTAATAAATTCAGTTTTCACATGACGCTACGTAACGCTTAACAACGTGAACAACATACCGGATGTTGGTCACATATGTAAGTAAGTAGTTTCAGTTATTTCGCTAGTTAAGTATTGGTCCATTGATCATTCTCAACTAATCCTTTAGTTATTATTTATCGAACAACTTTAACCATTTAATTTATTCTCAAGGCCGTCTGAAGACAACTCGGGCCGTGAAGTAAAATATACGGGCTCCCAAAGAAAAAGAAAGTTTGAGTAGTTAAAAAGTGGAGACTTCTGTGACTTTAATTTCTTGCATAATTTTATGGTCGATGGACTTATTCCTGCTGGTGGAAATGTTTCTTGCTGAAAGGAAAATATAATTTTACACTACAATCTATAAAAGCCGTGTTTTGGTCAAAATTATAAATACATAATCACTCGAAAGTTTCAAGTTAATTATCTATGACATCCTGCAATGAAATTTTGGTTTTTATGACTTGAAACCGAAGTACGAGAGGCATTCAATATATTCTCGGTATCGGGGTGAAGCTGTGGTTATATATATAAATTGACTTATTTATCAAGTAATACTATTATATTAGTGCATTCATGTAAGATTTCATATAAATGTGATTATTAATTCGCGTTTTATCTCTAGTTAAACAGAATCATAATGGCAACTGAGACAATGATGGTGAAAATTGAGCATCGCGCTATAATTAAATTTCTCACTAAGCAAGGAAAAAGTCAAAAAACTATTCATGAAGAGATGGTGGCTGTTTACCAGGGTTCCGCACCTTCATTATCAACTGCGCAAATGTGGTCAAGTGAGTTCAAGAGAGGCAGAGAGAGCATTGAAGACGACCCCAGCTCCGGCGCCCCAGCTACTGCTTGTACGGGAGAAAGCATCAAAGAAGTCGAAAAACTTGTTCTTGAGGATGCCCGACTAAAGGTGGAAATGATGGCAGAGATCACCAAACTTTCAACATTCTTCATGACAATCTTAACCTTTCAAAGGTCAGTGCAAGGTGGGTGCCATGAATGCTCACAGCGCCTCAGAAAGAAGTGAGAATCGCATGCTGTAGAGAGCTTTTGGAGATGTGTAGTGAGAACGCGGACGGTGTTATGGATCGAATTGTTACTGGGGAAGAATCATGGGTTCACTACTATGACTTTTAAAGCAACCAAGAGTCCATGCAGTGGCATAAAAAAGGAACAGACCCCCCGAAGAAGTTCAAAGTCACTCCGTCTGCCGGGAAGCTCATGCCCACAGTTTTTTGGGACTCAAAGGGTATCTTGCTCATTGAGTACAAAAAAAAGGTGAAGCCATCAACTCCACATCCTACGCTTCCACTTTGCATAATTTGCGGGAGGAAATTAAAAAGAAAAGACGGGGTAAACTCCCAGCGGATATGTTGCTTCTTCATGACAACGCTCCTGTTCACACGGCTCGAGTTTCCAAGGCTGCTGCGCGAGATTGTGGTTTCGTAGAAATCCAACACCCACCCTATAGTTCAGACCTTGCCCCTAGTGATTATTTCCTGTTTCCGGATTTGAAAAAAATGTCTTCGTGGAAAAAGATTTTCGGATGATGAAGAACTCAAGTCGGCAATAAATGGGTAATTTGCAGAGAAAGAGGAAATTTATTTGTTTGAGGGTTTAAAAAATGTTATCTCAAGATGTAACAAATGCATTGATGTTAGAGGAGATTATATTGAAAAATAAAAACAATTTAAATTGAATTCGCATTTTCCTTCATATCGATACCGAGAATATATTGAACGCCCCTCGTAGAGATGGTTGTAAAGGAAGTTTACCCAAAATAAACCAACCAAACTGTGTTTTTTGAGCAATTGGTGCGATTGGCTTGTCTCTTCACCTCTGACAATATCAGACAGAATTGCATCGCAACACACATTATCGCCCAACAAAATATCGATATTGGCATGCCGATGAAATGTGGGATCGGCCAATGTCAAACCTTGTATGTGTTTCCATTTGGTTGGACTTACTTCTTTACTTGGTAGCTGTTCTGATAGCGTGTTGTTAACGTATCGTCTTGTTGTCCTCTCAAAGTCGGAATAATTGGAAGCAAGGTTCAGTTCAACATAATTCTGGCAAGAACCGGAACACAGGACCTTTTCTGATGTCTCAGTGAGATCTTATAAGTCAGATCAAAATCAAAAAAGGTCCTGTGTTTTTTTAAACTTAAAAGTTAAGCAGCAGACTGAGTGATAAATGAAGCCTGAGATCCTGGATCAATTATCGCTCTGAACTTAACAAAATCCCCCTGAGCTGATTTTACTTTGATTATTGTTGCAGCTGGAAAAATTTGAGTGTTTTTATATTCATTTAAATGATAGCAATTTGCAGACGATATAATTGTTATGTGTTTGAGTTAAATGGATATGTGTTTGAGATAGAAAATGAATGTTGGTTTGAATTGTTAAAGTTTCTGTTGTTGTTAACAAAATGCAATAATGAGTTGTTTGGTCTTTGGCAGAAATGGCAGGTTGTATTACTGGGACAGCTATTTGTGCGATGGCTGTATGCTAAGCAATTAAACTTAAAATTGAAAAATTGTTTCAAAGCTCGCTGCCTTGAGTTGACATCCATTTTTAAGAACTTAGTGCAGGATCGCATAGAATGAACAATTTTATGGCAAACCTTGCAAGTAGGTACATTTTTCTGTTGACATGGAAAATATTTTTTGATTGGGTTTTGTTCGACGACGATGGTATATTCTGTTGTTGATTGACCATCTCCAATGTACTAAATTTCGTGTCTAAAAATTTAGACAATTCCTTGAATGTTGGAATCTCCTTGTTGGTACCCAAAGATGTTTCCCATTTAGACTGTATCGCATCACAATGTTGGACTGGCAAATCTAACATTTTAACCACATGTTTGATTTTTGTTAGTTGCCCAACAATTCGCGAATTCCCTTTGAGCTTTCTTCAACGACGATAGGCAATTCGTAAAAGAGTTTTAGTTCGTTATTAACTAAAATTCGCTTGGAATCGTATCGCAGCAGCGAATTTGTCTAATTTATCTTAAAACAAAGACCTGTACGTGGTGAAGATTTCTGTTGTATCGCTGTCTCCAGAGGTAAGATTACCTCTTGTTTCAAATTATCATTGCTAAGAATTTCTTTGAATTCGTTTTCTATGGTCAACTAATTGGCCTCGAGTAAATCAAGGCGTGTTGTGCGTAGTTTTCTGTACAATAGTCAGCGCTTTCTTAATTTGCAGATTCTTTCAGCCGTTCTGGCGTGAAAGTGAAACAAACATCCATCCATCCATACAAAGTTTCATATTTTTATAATATTAGTACGATAATTAAATAACTTATCCTATTCAATTACTATTGTTTTACTAAATCTAATTACTTCATATTATTTATATTCTATTTTCTCAGTAAATGCACACAACTTTTAAATAAAAAAATATATCGTTTTTTTTCCTTTTGTATATTATTCATACAAAATCGCAATATCAGTTCCGCTAAAAAGCACTGAGTCAACTTATTTCTTAGTTTAGCTACAATATTTTTGAATTGGACTACAAAAAGATTAAAGTTTTTATTGGAAACTTATGTAATTATATGACTGTAAGACCCAAGGTAAGGTCTTTTAAATGCAACTTGAATTGCACGACACTAGTTAGAAGGAATAGAAAGATAGTAATGAATTTCTTGTTGACACAGTAGATTTGAGAATTAGGTATTTACTATCTTATTTTAACCCACAAGGGGCTTCCAGTTAAAACTAGAGGTAGAAAAGAATGCTGCCTAGCGTAGGGATCGAACCACGATCTAAGTTAGAATTCAAGCACTAGATATATCCATTGCGCCATTGACATCCTTTTTGTGTGTGATCAAATTGTGTAAACTTTCACAGTCCCATAATTTTTACTTTCACAAGTCCTGTTTTTTTGCGTTTAGCTCCATTTCACCCTACAAACAGCTAAGTTTTGCAAAAAAATCTTTAACCCTCAAGTCACTTGCAAGCTACAACCTCTCGAAACCAAACGAATTTTTTAAATTGTAGGTGTGGTTTCCGACTTAAGCCTTAGCAAACAAACAAGCGGTTTCTAGGAATAAAGCAAATTATTTAGAGTTATAATTTAAAACAAAAAATAATGAGCTATTTTGAAAATATTAAATTATTAAAAAACTTTTTTTTTAAATATGCTTTTTAAATACAAACAAATATCTATTAGGTAATTGAAAATATTGGTATGCATCACAAGTTGACGTACCTAAACCATCATAATGTGTATAAAATTTCGAAAGAACGAAAGAATCACCTAAGCCGTTTTCCAGATAGTAGAAAGCAAACAAAATAGGTCATATGAAAGGTACCGTTCTTCGCTATTATTGGTAATTTGTTTTCCAAAAATATAATAGTTCGTATCGAAAAAATACTCTGATTTTCTTAAATCAAAATCGTTAGAACCATTTTCGAGAAAAATGAGCTTTAACATAATGGCAGTTTCACCAAAAAAACTATATACCTAAAGTTTGAAGGAATTCGGCCCACCCATTTGGACTGTAAGTGGCGATACTAACTTACAGACGAACAGAGTTTTTAGAACATGTTTTTTCGTCTTCGCTATCATCGTAATGTCATGTTGGATTGTTTTTTCAAAACTTTTTTTTTCGACGAATGCATAACTTGACTTAAATTGTATTTACCTATCGCAGGTAAAAAGACAACCTCCGGAAAGCGAATAGTCCTAAAATGAAGAATAGTTCGTTCGTTAAAAAATAATCCTGTACCAATCTTCTGTAACGCAGGCGATAAATTTTCCTTACTTACAGGGGGTTATTATGTTATATGTTATAATTTCCATTGAAAGACAATAAATTGAAGTGTCATTTTGTCATCTTAAAACCAAAACAAACTATTTTTTTTTGTTTCTCGACTAATATTATCGATTCGAAAGTTACAGAACATGAGTATTGCACAAAAAAATAAATGATAAATCCTTTTTCTTCCAATTTTTTTCTTAATTTTTCATTTCATTTGGAATATATTGCATGAAAAGGCTTTTGTCTCGGGTGCCCGGGCAACGCCGGGGACTTTCTGCTAGTTCAGAAATAACTCGTGCGTCGCACGAAAGTAAAAAGATCAGCCGATCTGTACCCAAACCTCTCCGCAGATTTCCGACAGCACGTGAGGTTGTCTTGTTCTAGTCTTGCCTTATAAAATCAGTGCAGTGTCGCTTTAGGCGATGAATCTGATATTTTTGCATATGTGTAGGAGAAAACTGTTTTACTTCCGAAAAAATAGGTGCATTTATATAAATTATAAAACATAAAAGTAGTATATAAGGAAAATGTTGGTTTGTTATTGTGATGTACTTTGGCTCTAAGGTTGAGGTAAAACCCGCGGTTTCCATGGTTCAACTAAAGGAAGTACACTAAAACTTTAGTTTCAAAGATTATTCCTTTTATTATTTCAAATTCAAGTTCAAAATATGTATTCTAAAAAAATCTTAAGCTATTATTATCGCCTGATGTGATTAAAGTCTCCGATGATTGAAAAAGGTTTGGTCACGCTTGTTTATCTGCTGGCGTTTGGTTGAAGGACGTTCTTGCTGATCTGCTGACGATTAACTCTCGGGTAACTTTATCCTGTTTCCTTCATTCAGTATCTTTCTGTGTCGATATTGCGGACTGTAGTGGTCTCGGTAGTTTTCGTATAACGGCACACGTACTATTCGGCAAGATTAGTCTATTTGCATAGATTGAATATTTCTAATGGCTTATCAACAGTATTTCTACTGGCTTCTCAACAGTATTTCCTGGCTTATCAACAGTATTTCTACTGGCTTATCAAAAGTATTGCTACTGGCGGATCAACTGCTCTTAACCGGCTTGTCTACAGTATTTCTACTGGCTTATCAATAGTATTGCTACTGGCTTATCAAAAGTATTGCTACTGGCGGATCAACTGCTCTTAACCGGCTTGTCTACAGTATTTCTACTGGCTTATCAATAGTATTGCTACTGCTGGATCAACATTATTGGTACTGTATTACCAACAGTATTTCTACTGGCTTATTAACAGTATTTCTACTGGCTTATCAACAGTGTTTCTACTGGCGGATCAACGGCTTTTAACCGGCTTATCTACAGTATTTCTAATGCCTTATTAACAGTATTTCTACTGGCTTCTCAACAGTATTTCTACTGGCTTATCAAGAGTATTTCTACTGGCTTATCAAAAGTATTTCTACTGGCTTCTCAACAGTATTTCTACTGGCTTATCACCGGCTCTTAACCGGCACTACTTAATATCAAAAGATCCCTTACCACTGGTGGGGGAAATCTATTAATAAAAGGGAAACCCAAACGATTCGAATCAAACCTTTAATTTGGACTTTATTTATTTTTATTTTTCTTGTTCTTATTTTTCTATTACGTTTGGGCTTGGTATTGTTAAAAAATTCGCCTTCTCTCATATTACTCCTGGTAAAAAGTGAATGTTAACTTTAAAAAGTAAAATGCAATTTTTTCTACAAATGCCCACTTAAATTTTGTGCCCCATACTCCCCTACCTCTTGTTTCTAATTCGCAAACCAGCTCTATTCATGTCGTTTGCACGGGGCGTTTAGGCTAAACTTAATAAAGGCTTTGATTTAGTGCCTTCTGATTGTATACCCACGATTGGTTCTCCATCCTCTTACACCAACCACCTGTCTCGCAGCTTTTCCTTAAGGTAACTTCTCATATGGGTTGCATATCAATTTTAATTTTTTCCGTTTCGGGTCTTGGACCTTTCATATTTCCGTACCGTAACGACTGGAAGAAGTTAACGGAAAGAAATACAAATTTGACGCAGAAAAAAGAATTATTTCTTTAAGATAAAAGTTTATTTAATTAAAAAAACAAAACATCTCAAACTGTCTCAGTATTAGTAAGGAATAACCTTCAATGGCTTATAGGTTTCAATAAAGGTATTCTGTCATCTAAAATTCTGTATGTGAAAATTTGGTTTTTCGAAGACAATCCATTGTTTGCCACCGAATTTCCCATTTGAATTAATACATTCGAGGTATTGTGAGAAGATCCTAATAACGATTGTATTAAGACATCCGCAATCGCAGGGGACATTAAAGCCATTTCATTATCCTTGGAATATAATACATAAAGGCCAATCAACATGATGACAGTCTTAAAACTTTAAAGAAGCACAATATACATCGCAGCTAAAATTATTCGCACAGGAATCACACACAATGGATAAAAAACTTAAGAACTTTGTGGATTTGCAATACAAGGAAGTAGCTTTCAGCCATAAGGAAGAAAAGGGAATTCTTCACATCGCATCGCCTTATTCTTTCGTCTTAAACGATTTCCCTATGAAAGGCAGGCGCGACATACAAAAGGAGCAGCCAAATGTGACGTTTGGGAATAAAAAAAAAATACATATACAAATAAAGTATCCAGTTCATTTCGTAATACAGTATACAGTTGGTTGTTTGACGGCACCGGAGGAAATCTACTTGGACGATCTACTGAGCTGAGTTGTATCCTTCAAGCTTCCTGAGCCAGCACAACACACCATACATATATATAGCAGCCGAACGCGGTTGAAAAGAAAAAGTTGAAAGAAGTTATTGATGCAAGAAAGTGGAGTTGAACAGAAGCAGCATCAGGAATCAAGCATTGCATCGCGACGCGACGTATACAAACTTTTTGAAGGATAGTGACGTTTGATATGGCAGCGCAACACAGTAGCTAAAGCTGTTAAGAAGTTTTCCTCGCGCTCACTTTTAAACAACATTTCTACAAAAATAAAATAAAGACAGGATAAAGGACGTGCTTCAAGCGATTGCTTTGTATATTCGAATTATTATTATTTTCAATGTTCATGTCTTTTGGTGAGATGAAAGCTGGACGCGAGCGTGTTTCGTTTCACTTTGTAATTTTCTGAAAAGAAACGAGCATATTTTGTTTAAGGATTTTCCGTAGTTTTTTTTTTGTGTATGAAGGAATGTACTAGGGGAAGAGGTGGCTTGCAGATGGATTGGATTGACGAGACAAGATGTTTTGTCAAAAATTTTGACATAAACAAAATAAATATAACTGTTCAATTTTTAAAAGAAATACAGAGGTAAAATGACGCTCATAAATTGAGATACGTATTTGAAAGCCGTGGTGGAGAATTTTGCAACTTACATTAAAAGAAGAGATTATTGGGAGCATAGTAGGGTGGTACGCCAATTTATAAAGAAAACAGAAAGATTGATGTATAAGTGTTGAATACCCTAATATTGTTACAATTTGATGAGTAGAAAAATTTGATATACATTTTTTTCGATAAGGTTCAAAGTTTTAACTTTTTGGAAAAAAAAAACAGATTTTTTCTATTCAGAAAGATTCATCCATTATGTTGCGTAATTTTTGAAATAAGAAAAAACCAACAATATGGTATATTTTTTTTAAAGGATAAGAAATAAACATTGTTTTTAATATCTATCTTTTTTTGAATAATATATTCAAGTGGGCGGAGGACAACAATATCATACCGGATAATCAGTTCGGTTTTAAGGCGGGACATGACACAATTCATGCCGCGTCTAAACTAGTTTCTGATATCCAATGGAACAAAACTAAAAAGCAGTGTACCGGTGCCTGTCTGCTGGATTTGGAGAAGGCCTTCGACACCGTATGGTTAGAAGGCCTCTATCTAAAGCTTACCAGACTGGGTATAAGTAAACCTCTATTGTAAATATATGCTTTATGACATGCTAAATGGTAGAAAGTTTGTTGAGAAGAGTGGCAATGAAACTTCTACCGCAATTTTTAATACTAAAAATGGTCTTCAACAGTGAGCGGTTAAATCGCCGATTCTATTCAGCATTTGCACCAGCGATCTGATAGGTAGTCTTACTCAGGCAATTGCGTACGCCGACGATCTAATTGCGTACAGAACAGCTCATATAGTTGAGGTCATCAAAAATCTCTTGCAGAGTGACTTCGACAAGATTCAGCGATATTGTGATGACTGGAAGTTGAAAATCAACTTCCAGAGATCAGAAACTATTTTATTTAGGACTCCGTTGTCTAGCGCCTCAAGGGATACGAGAAATAACTGGCGCAAGCTGGTGATCGTAGGGCCATATGGACATCCACTGGCGAGTAAAAGTGTAGTAAAGTACCTTGGCATCTGGTTGGATCAGTACCTGTATTTCGACAGACTTATATGTGCTGCCTTGGTCAGAGCTAGGGGAGCCTTTGCCTTGACAAAACGACTGTTTTATAGCAGCCGTCTTGACAGCAGGGTGAAGGTGATTTGTTACATGGCCCTCATCACGCCGATGATTGCCTACGGATGACCGGTGTGGTTCAACGTTGCCCCATCTCAAATGGAAAAGATTCGGGTGTTTGAGAGGCAATGTCTTAGACGTTGCCTTGGATTACACAGAACACCAGAGTCGGATTACACAACATATTATTCCAACCAGGTTCTAACCAACGGAGCCAACATAAACAGAATAGATAATTTTTTTTAAAGCTGATTCGGGGTCACACTGCAAGAGCGATGTCCTCTTGTAGTTGGTTGAGGAACCAACAGCTTAATTTTTGGGCCTTACTACCACAATAATGAATATTTTGAGAGTGCGCGGTTAAGTGGCTACATCCATCCCGAGGCATTCCTCTTTTTAGACAGTCGAGGGCTGATACAGGATGGAATGGCGGTTCCGCTCATCTACCACGTCAGCCGGAAAACTGTAGATAGGCGACTTCTGTATGGTCGAGACGTCATCGCTCAAGGTGGAGAAGAGCGCCTTCGGCTCAGTAGGACTGTGTCCGATCGGGGCCGAAGGGATAGGGCGAAACAAGAGAACCAGTTCTGGGTGCTCTCTGAACAGCATCGTGATATTTAAAGTCGATTAAGATGGTATGTCTTGGCCGACTTACATACATTTAGGGTAATTAGGGAACAGTCGGGGTGGCACCAAAAAAAATTAAAAATATGTATGTATGCGGAGGCATATGTGCATGTACCTGCTTAACTGTACATGTATGTGCGTACGTACATGTATGGGTGGGTTGCATGTTGTTGTGTGTCTGCATGCATTTAAAAATAAACAAAAAAAATGCTGCTGTGGCTGTTCTAGTTTTTAAGTAGTTTTAAGTATTAAGTATTTTAAGTAGTTTAAGTTATTTTTAGTTAGTATAAGTTAGTTATATCTAGTTTAAATTATTTTTAGTTATCTTTAGGTAGGTTTTAAGTAAAAAAAAAAAAAATACTGATACTGAGTTTTTTGTAAAAAAAATTTTCTTGGTTTAAAAAAAAAATATAAAATAATTAGATTTAATTAAAATAGTTTTTAAGTCGAAAGACATTAGTTCTAAGAGTTATTGTTTAGTTTAGAGCGCCCGTAAAGGGCCAGTAAATTAGTTGTAAGTTATTGATAATTAGGCTAGTTTTAAACATTTTTGTCTAGCTTTAAGATAGTTATAAGTTAAGATTAAATAAAAATTAATAAAAAAAAAATAATATATTCTAAAATTTTACATTCAATTAGTCCAGCTCTCAGCCTTTTCACCAGCTACTGTGATTGAAAGTTCGGTCACCATCTTATGCTTTGTGAAGACAGGTTAAATGTGACAAGGATAGTTTGGTAATGATATGTCATCTGATTTGCTTTGTAGAAGTTCTTCCAACTTTTGATCGAACATTCTTTCTAAGAACGCGAGAGATTTTATTTGTAATTCAGTCCAGATTGTTAGGTTAAAATAATCCTTTGCTTTAAGGTTCAGTTCTCGCAGTTTCAAGATTCTAATTGAACCCCTGTCTGTAATTTTCTAGCTGAGATTATTTTTGTCAACCCTATTTCTCTAATATGTGTTCTTTCATCGTTTAGCATAGGGGTGGTGGTTATTCAAAGTTAACCGGTTTCCGGTTACTTTCTCTCCCGGTTTAACCTAAAGATTTTAACCGGACAAAAAAAAACGGTTTTTATAATATCTAACCGGTTTTCGGTTTTAAATATAAGAATTGGTAGTTTTTTTTATTTGGTTTAAAATACGATCATGTCAAATATAATATATCTACATAGGAACATGTCTGTATGTAGATAAACATTTTTCGGATAAATACTATTATTTTCGCAAAAAAAGCTACACTTCGTGTATTACTTCCATACAGTTAATAATTTTATTATAAATAATAAATTGTGTTCGGGTTCAAAATTAATTCAGAAACGTTAATCCGTTAGCAACAAGGTAAACAGCAACCGTATCGCAATGAGATAAGATCAGCGGATAAGTAGTAGTAGTAAAAGATGCGAAATCCGAGCGTTTGATTGAGATCTAGGCCTTGTTTTGGTTTCAAAGTGATGGCTTCAAACAGATGTAAAAGCTAACAGAAACTTCGAGCCGTGCAAAAAAAAACAAGTTTTTAAATGCACCTGGTAGATGCATTTAACAATAGCTTAAGCATACCGTAATATAACGGGTGTTTTTTTTTAGACGTATGGTTTTCAATCTGGGAATACTTTTCTCGGAGTTGGTTTTTTAATAGCTGTCACTTGATTTAGGCTCAGTTTGGTATGCCATTTCATAATGAATAGACTAACTCCTAAACAACGTTTGCAAATCATGTTTCGCGCGACGCATCCCGCACTGCGCCTGATATTCGGTCGACATAATCGCCCAGCAGAGTCGGTAATTCGACCAACCATGGATCGGTATCGCATCACGCTTACTCTATTGGATAATGGGCATCGTCAGAGACGCCGTACAGTGCCCACCGAAGACGATATTGTTGTTGTGGAGCAGAGTATCGAAGAAGACCCGAATGATTCGAATGAGTCCATCCGCCATCGCGCGTAACAATTGGAGTTGTGCCCATCCACTTTATGGAAAACTTTGCGGAAGGATCTTGATTTGCGGTCTTACAAAATCAGACACGTGTCTGCAGGAAGCCTAAGCCGAACAACCATCAAGCGCTTCTAACGTTCGGTGAATGGACGTCAATTATAAATAAAATGTCGTATTCAGAGTGATCATAATCCACAAGCCATGGTAGGGTCGCCATTAAATCCTCAAAAAATCACTGGTTGGTGTCTCTATGGGCACAAGGAATCATTGGTCCATATTTTTTCAAAAATGAAATGATTAATGAATTTTTCGTGCCTGTATTGGAGGATGTTGATGTGGACGACATTTGCTACCAAGGCGCTACATGCTATACAGCCAACGAAACAATCAATTTATTGAAGTCGGCCTGTGGTGTGGCCTCCAATATCATGCGATTTAACAGCGCTGGACTACTTTTTGTGGGGTTATGTGAAGTCGCTTTTCTACGCAGATAAGCACGAGACGATTGACGTCTTGTCTCTTTATCAAGTTTAAAGCTGCGTTGTCTAGCATTTTTTATCAGGAGCTCAATATGCTGAAGGCTGAACTTGAGACTCCGGAAAACTGATGTAGTTTTATCATAATGATAGTGAAACTAGGCATATTACTCCGCCAAACTATTCCAAACAACTATATGGAATTGGACTACCATGTTACTTCTTCCATCAAGTCTTAGAGCAGATGATGCATAAAGCATGCGTGAACGCAAGAGGGACTATCATCAACAAATCCGTTAAGTTACTTGGGTAAGCGACCGATATTGACAAAATAGCCCCTTCCCAACGTGCCGTATTTACAGGTACAGACCTTTACGGTGATGGAATAATTGTCGAAATTTGTTGGTCTTGAAGTAAATGAAGATAACACAACTTCTTCCTATCATCAAAATATACAAGCATCTGCCCATCCCTTATGACAAAACGGAACTATTGACTGTAGCAACTCCGAGGTAATTAAGTTCATTTACCTTGGAGTGAATGTTAACTCCACGGATGGCATATAAGAGAAAACTTGACGAAGAATTACATTAGCTAACTACCGTTGATCGTTTTCTCAAAATAAATGGGTTCAAAATTCCTCTGCAGAAAGCAAAGGCGCTTTACAAAACACTTTACACCGAGTATTGCTTCAAGGAGCCGAATGCTGAACAATACGCAGAAAATAAGAGTTAATACCAGGCTTTTTCTAAATCATCACCATCTAAAAAGCAAAACTCGGCGACAACATTGGTTGAGCAACATCGAGTAAATGGAAAACAATTCTCCAGCCATGAGAGAGAATCCCAAACACCATGGTCTAGATGACAACGAAGATATTACCTGCGGTTTAGAGACCAAGTTATTGCGGATGCCAGAGCATATGGTCTAGATGATGCAGCTTGTCCGGGATCGAGACGGATGGATTAATGTGATTCCACAGGCAGGGACTTAACGTTCTAAGCGGTCGGGAGACCATTAAAGTAAGTAAGGAAGTTAGATATTAAAGGATTGCCCTTATAAACACAAGCCTCATAATGCTTTAAATTAATTAGAATTTCTTATAAGAATCACAGGATGCATATATTATTATTATTATTAGTTTATTTAAATAAAATTTGGTTTTACAATATTATGATTATACATAAATAATTATTGCAAAGCATGGTTGCCGTCTGTCAGATTGAACGTTTTCACTTGTATCTCTAAGAATCTCAGCGTATCTTTAATTCTTAAAAATAATTTATAGGAAAGACCCATGATAACTTGTATTTAAGGCTATTCCGGTTGATTCTATCAAAAGCAGCTTTAAAATCGACAAAAAATTAATACAGTTTCTTTTTTTTAACTACAAAATTTTTGGTCACAGAGGTCAATACAAAGATTTGATCCACAGTTGAAAATCGGAATCCTGCTTTGAATATGCTCAAACGAAAATGCTCTTTTATACATTTTACCAGAACCCGGAACCGAGCGATAACCTTTTTTGAATGTCGGGTAGATTAAAGCTTTTTTAAAGCTTTCAGGAACTTCACTTAAATTATACATCAAATTAAATAATTTTTTCAATTTTTCGATAAGCTTTTTTAATTTTTGAAAAACTCCACGGGAATCCCGTCTTCGCCTGAAGCTTTATTATTGTTTGCTCTTACTAGGGCACACGTTTTGTATGCTTATACGAATATCATCAGTGTCTGGCTTAAACAAACTCCTCCAGCCACCACGAGGGGTACAGAAATCTGGAGATCACACCATTATCAGAACTTTGTGATCCTTTGGACCCCTGATTCCAGATTTCCGTTTGGAAACCAATATCTGGTCTGATAGGAGTTCTTACAGAGCATCGAATAAAGATGAAGATGAAGGAACTCACAATCTATCAACATGTGATTCTGCAAAATGTATTTGAATTTATGCCATACCTCTCTATTTAGCATAGATTTCCTTAAAAATAGAACTTTCAATAAGGAAGCTCAGTTTTTTATTTGATGATGTCTTAAAATTTAACTTTTAAAAACACTTAAGTCATGCACCCATCACCAATTCATGGCGGCATCTCTTGAATTTATAAAATGCCTGTTTAGCAGAGGAAACAAAAATTCAAAATGGACGGCTATAGAAATTCCGTCCAAGATTTTTCACTTACAATAAAAAATTCATACAGAATTTCAAACAAACATCTCAGTCATTCACTGACCCAGTGACTGAAGAACCGTTCTTAGCAAATCGGTCAACCGCAAAAGCAAAAGCCCCCACTCAATGTCAAAGATTGAGTCCTACTTGATTTTGCTTGACATAGTTTTCTTTTTCCGTTCAAATGCAAATAATTAAGAAGGATCTTTATGGCTTTCTATTTTTTTTTTATCTGACGAAAAAAAAATGCATGTACAAACATAAAAAAAAACAAAAATGATATAAAAGGTGGAAGAGAACTCGTAA
The DNA here is from genome assembly GCA_910595825.1 of Philhelius pedissequus. Lineage (NCBI taxonomy): Eukaryota > Metazoa > Arthropoda > Insecta > Diptera > Syrphidae > Philhelius > Philhelius pedissequus. The sequence goes on along the minus strand of OU343161.1, from coordinate 50,551,932 downwards.
TAACGAGCAAATATGTGCTCATATATATTCTCCCCTAACCCAACTTTATCAGCAGCATAGCGAAGTCACTTCACGATGCAAAATGGGGGCAGAAAAATTATCTAAAATTCATAAAGACTACATGCAGATATGAAGTCATCAACACCAGTGTGTGGCATCAGCACACTGCTGCTGCACGACCATAAAATCAGTCAGCCAACAAACCACCATTAGTTCCAAAACACAGATTCAACAAGAGGAGGTGTCTCTAGTTTCTGTTTCTCCATATATATCCATATCTCACTCTCTCGATCTGAGCGCCACCATTTAGATTTCCCTATCCAGTTATCCGGTTTTGTACTGTGTGTTGTGCTGTGCCGTTGCCTATCCTGTCCTGTCCTTGGGCTCTCACAGGCGTCTCACCCTCACTCGTTTATGCTGACAGTCTTTTCACAGAGTAGGGTTAGTTTTGATTAGGAATGCAGCTTCAGTGCATATGACTGGCATGTCAAATAACATTAGTTGCCATGTAGGTTGTACAAACCTCACCGAGCCTAGATGGCGCATGGGATGGCATGGCGTAGGCATTCATTCATATAGCAAACAGTAGTTGCTGCTCCAAGTGAAGGCCTCTAAGACCAGGACTTGGTACACACTAAACACAGAGTATTCTCTATATAGAGAGACCTGGTCGAAACCGAAACAAACGAACGTTTACAAATATTCTAAAATTTTCATTATGACCAAATCATAGCATCAGTTTTTAATTAATATTTGATATGCCGGCTTAAATATGTGGATTTGAACGAGGCGGGGCGTATCAGAACTTGGACGACTTTGCTTTGCTCTTGAATATGTGCTTGCTAAATGGAATGAAGCGAACGAAGAGCAAAGCAAGCATTCTCTGGGTCCTCGTATTGGGCGCCATTTGTACTAATTGAAGTTGTTTTATCGGTGATTTCACCACGGCATGTCAGACTATGTACATATCTCCCCTGTGATAACACTCCTTTGACCGGTGGCCTGGTGGTGGAGAAATATTAGAAATTCATTTGTCGAACCACTGTCAATAAATGGCTTACCACTCATGCATCTTCTAACAACCGTAATTATTATTGGACCATAGCAAGTACAACGTGTGCTAATCGGATTACCATACCTCGCCCATTATCCGACTATGGTGCATTAGCTTCGAATCCGGATAGAATGAAATAATTACAATTTCATTAGAACCATGCACTAGAGGTGTTCCGGTCAAATAATTTGAGCTGTGAATGGTATCGAAGTTGAAAGGATAAGATATTATAATGATGACTGTTGGCTGGCTAGCGATTATGTTGCATGATTGGAATTATTCTTGTTATAATATTATATTTCTAGTTCTAATTTCCATGTGTATATTGAGAGTTGGGTAGTTGATTTTTAAATTAGTGGTGTGGTGGAAAATCATTGATATTTGAGTTAAGTACGTTAACGGCAAAAGTAATGAATCTATTTCAAATTAATATGATCTACAACCTGATTTAGATAGTAAGATTAACATAAATACTATATACTATAAGCTTAAGCCTAATGCTATCCAAATAAGGTTTTTGTGGGAGAATATAGTGTTTGTTCTTGTAAGCTTACATAATGGTAATCCAGCATGCTGTAGGGATATGACACACCTTTGGTAGAACAATATACCCACTTGTTTGATGACAAAACTGATTTGGTTTCTTTCGAAGAGTTTCATGATACGTTCCTCTAGCTCAAAATAACCAACATCGTGCACATAATTATTTATATTATACAAAGATATCATATAGTTCACACCCACTTCTGTGAGGAAAATAAGATATTACCTACTGAAATACAGGAAAGCCACCCACAAGCCTTATACTTCATCAGGTAGAATTCTACTACAAAAAGGACCTATAGCGATCTGGAAAATATATTGTGATGCTTTTTCCAAAGGCTGAGGTAAGCTCGTGGGTGTCCTGGGTATCGCGAAGAAAATTAAATGTGAACAATTGCATTTAATCACTTACAATTTCATTGTATATAGAACAATCCAAATTATGTTTGTGCTTTTTTTCGCCTCCATCGATTTGATATAAGAAATCTGTTTGCCGCCCGATGGGTAGAACCGGATTTATGACCAAAAATGTCATTCACATGTTTGCTATTTTTTTATTAGTATAAATAATGTATTTTGTTTTGTATACGCACACTTTATTTTTCAAGTACAGCATTTGATTCCCATTAAATGGATTTTGATATTTTATTTTGTCGAACTGTTTGGAATGTTTCATGGATTTTTTGGACGATTTAAAGGTGGACAATTCGCTGTGAAGCTTGCAAAATTTCGTTTTGCAATAATAATTAATCAGAATATCCATGATAATCAAACGCAAGAGATACGTGCAGAAGAAATGGAGACGTACACATATTGCACAGCTTCAAACTGCACAATAAGCACTACAAATTTGGCAAACAGTTATTAAAAGGTGAACAGTGGTAAATGTAGACTTCAATCGCGCTACTTTCGAATACGATTCCACAATCGCATTCGGTGGGACATGCAAGACATTCGTCATTTAGTTGATTCTGCCAACAATTCGGTCAGCATCTCAAACTTCGTTGCCTGTTGCATCCTTTGGCATCCATAGGACCGCTGCCACACAGTTTGAACTGCACATTCCGCTTTGAAGCTGGAGACGAATCCATTCACGCTTGACAAGCCAAGAACGCGCACAATGACCAAGATGCAAAATCATCATTTGGGTTGAATGCACGATGGCGCATAAATGAGCTTTGGATGCAGTTGACGAAACAATGAATTATTTAAGAGATGATTTGGTGGGGCTCGATATTCCTCTCCGTATTGTACGTCAAATATTTCCCGTCATCTCGAAATCTGCTCCTGCCGATTATCGAAATCGTCTTTGAGGTGGTATGTCAGGAGTTTGAAATTGACCACAAACATAAGAGTCGCATTGCAGAACGACCAGTCGGCTGCTCAATTCTCGAAACAACTAATGGCGTTTGGCAATGGCCGAATGCCTGTTGATGTCTCGACTGGATTGATATCATTCCCCGCAAAATGTTGCGAGTTATCAATGTCAAAGAAAAAGCTCATCACCAAAGTAAAGAGTTCCCCGACATTGCAAACAATTATAAGAATCTCGATTGGATTTGTGAACGGGCTATACCTAGTAGCAGCGAAAAATAAGGATTTCGACGATAGCTTGAATTTCATGAACGCTTGGAGAACTGCTTTCGATCCGTTGACAGCGTAATCGACGAGGCCGAAGCGACTAAGTATCTGACGAAATTTATGAACTGCTTTTATGTGCCAAGAACTCCGACGCATATTTACAGCTGAAGGTGGGATCGATCATAATTATGTTGCGGTGATTCCATTCATGCTCATCAAGGGCAAATTCAAAGGGGAGGAAGATAAATGGGTTGACTGATTCACAGATTTTTTTTTAACGGATGAGAGTAATTACACTCTCGAGTAACACAATAGATCTACATTGATCTAAGTGTGACGATAACGTCATCAATTGTCAGCCCAATTACCTTACCTAACCTAAGTCCTTATCTCAACTGATCTTCCATTACAATTTAAACGGATTCAGTTTCGCGTTCGATTGGCTTTTGCGATGACAATCAATAAATCGCAAGGCCAATCATTGTAGGTTTGTGAAATAAATCTCGAATTTCTCCGTTTTTTCACGCCTGCTCGCGTATTGGCAAACCGTCTTCATTGTTTGCTTTTGCTGCAAACAAATAAAAATACATAGTTTAGCATATCACTCTCTACTGATTTTAATTCCATTTATATAAATCACATTGAAATTTGATCTATCTGTGTTTGATTATTGTTTGTGGTTCATTTGAAGGCTTTAAATTGGGCGAGACGAAGTTCGCCTGGTCCGCTAGTTCTTAATATAAATAACACCGTACCTTATATGAATGCCAAACTAGGTTAAAAGGAGCTACTAGAGTTGAATATCCACTTAGAAAAAGTGAACCAGTTACAAAAGGTAGGAATCGAATTCCAGCCCGTGGCTATTGCAAAGGAAAATTTGTTTCGTCCACGATTTCACTCGGAAGGGGAACGGCGGTATAGGAATCTATGTAATTCGAATTCCAGGATAGTCCGAGAGAAAACAACTTTTAGGAACCTAAAATTTCTGCTTTAAAATAACCACCGATGAACCATCTAAGGGAACTTGAATTCATCGAAAGCTGCTCGGTATCCAGAATGTTGGAATATTTGCTCAATAATCACGGATCCCTTTGGTGGAACTCTGATTCGACTGTTCACCAAGATGAATCAGCGGAAGTGTTTAAAAACCTTACAAGCTAATAGAATTTCCACTGCATTCGTTTCGCTTATGTCAATTTTTTGTCAATGTACTGATGAAGGGAATTTATTACGAAAGCCTTCCCGAATGTTATTGCAAATTACAAAAAACATGTTTCGTTTGGTGGAACCAACGGACACTATACTTTAGAACTAGACCCGATATTAGCAAATTTAAATTGAATGAAGCAATGACATTCATAGGAAAGTTCAAAGATCAGGATATTATGATTTCCAAGAATAACGCACTGATTTCTAGCTGGCGTTTTAAATTTATATGTGTCCAGTTTCTATAGTTCACACTGTATTAGCAAATGTTAACAATTAAATATCGAAAGTTGAAATTGTGCTAAAAAAGCTTGGAATATAGTTTTCCATGGCACGTGCTTTAGCAATAGGTATTTATTTTTCATCCAAACGGAAAGGCACAAAATATAGTTCATCACCAAGCAGCGTGGCGAAAAGCGCCAACATTTTTCAATATGCAATTGCATATATCTTTATCACGAAGTTGTCTGAAATAACAGGGTGCACTAAATCACAAGTTGAAATAGCAAATAAAACTTATTAAATTTAACTACTTCAACTGTTCAACACGGCATTTCAAGTAATTTCAATAGCCCAAGACCTCACTCAGAAGGAGTCAAGAAAGAACTATTGCTTTTCTGAAGGAATTTTATTCTTCGAAAAGCGTTTTGTTTGGTACGTTAACACGCACTTAAAGAAATACCATACTACCAAAATCCATTTTTTGTATTTTTAATTGTGTCTATTTTCATGTAACTTGTACATTCATTATATATTAATTAATATTTTCCAACTTGTATACATTTTATATTTTACATCGTCCTTCTTTGGAGAAAACAAATCAAGATTGATGTAAGCCCACCATAAGACACTTCAAGTTAAATAGATCAACTACATCATCCATCCACATCATACAGTACTTCCCTTTCACCATTAGAATGAAAGTGACCTAACTCAAAATTTTAGTAAAACCAGATCTTGCAATAAGCTGACCTTAAAAGGCATACACGAAGTTTAAAACAATGTGGTGAAGAAAACCCCGAATTATGTGTATGAAAGGGATATCCTTCTCATCGGTCACCTTAGTTGATCCTGCTTTTCATCTATGGAATTTATGGGAAAGAGGCGGAATCAGTATTGCGTCACAGGTTCACGCGAGTACACGTGTTTTAAATCGACGGATCTCGAATTGTGTTAGTTTATTGCAAATACTGCGAAGGGAAATTTATTACAAAACATTTATTAGATTTTGTTGGCCATTTTTAGATTGAGTCTCCTTGGTAATAACATTAAAAGGCTTAACTCGTAAAAAGTCCCACAAAAACAGAGATATTATCGCAAAAGAGTAACTTAATTTGAAACAGTTTCATATTTTACTAGCAGAAAGTCCCCGGCGTTGCCCGGGCCCCAGAGGCAAAAGTTTTTTCATGCAATATCTTCCAAATGAAATGAAAAAAAAAACAAAACAAAATTGTTAGAAAAAAGATTTTTCTCTTATTTTGTCGTTCAATATCCATGTTCTGTAACTTTCGAATCGATAGTAATAGTCGGGAAACAAAAAAAAATTGTTTGTTTTGGTTTTAAGATGTCAAAATGACACTTCAATTTATTGCCTTCCATTGGAAATATTAACATAAACTCATTTTTTTTTTCAGAGTCTGAGGTTGAGGAAAATTTATCGCCTGAGTTACAGAAGATGGGTAGAGGATTAGTTTTCTTATTTTTTTAACAAACGAACTATTCTTCATTTTGGGACTTTTCGCTTCCCGGAGGTTGTCTTTTTACCTGCGATAGGTAAATACAATTTAAGGCAAGTTATGCATTCGTCGAAAAAAAAAGTTTTGAATTAACAATCAAACATGACATTACGATGATAGCGAAGACGAAAGAACATGTTCTAAAAACTCTGTTCGTCTGTAAGTTAGTATCGCCACTTACAGTCCAAATGGGTGGGCCGAATTCCTTCAAACTTTTGGTATAGAGTTTTTTTGGTGAAACTGCCATTATGTTAAAGCTCATTTTTCTCGAAAATGGTTCTAACGATTTTGATTTAAGAAAATCAGAGTATTTTTTCGATACGAACTATTATATTTTTGGAAAACAAATTACCAATAATAGCTAAGAACGGTACCTTTCATATGACCTATTTTGTTTGCTTTCTACTATCTGGAAAACGGCTTAGGTGATTCTTTCGTTCTTTCGAAATTTTATACATATTATGAAGTTTTAGGTACGTCAACTTTTGATGCATACCAATATTTTTAATTACATAATAGATATTTGTTTGTATTTAAAAAGCATATTTAATTTTTTTTTTAATAATTTAATATTTTCAAAATAGCTCATTAGTTTTTGTTTCAAATGAAAGTATACACAATGTGCTTTATTCCTAGAAACCGCTCTACAGATTTTAATAATTTTATTCTCATAAAGTGAAATCCATCTTTATCAGTTTGTTTGCTAAGGCTAAACTCGGAAACAACACCTACAATTTAAAAAATTATTATGTTTTTGAAATGTTGTTTGCAAGTGGCTTGAGCGTTAAATATTTGTTTTCAAAAACTTAGCTGTTTGTAGGGTGAAATGGGCTAAGTGGAAAAAAACAATACTTGTGAAAATAAAAATTTCGGGACTCTGAAAGCTAACACATCAAACTTGATTTTCTTTGTAAACTTAACATGTGCCCATGAAAAAGATGGCAGTTAAGTGTAAAATCCTATGAACTCTTATAGCTGGCACATGAAAAATTGGGACCCACCAAATTTTGTTTTACTTTCATGCATATATCAACTTACGCGAAAGCATGAGCTTACATTTGCAAGTTATTTTTTACGTTCACAAAAGTAGCCGCTGGCGCTGTGGAATCCTTGCAGATGTAAGCTCGGTTAATAGGCTAATTTCAATATTCTCAACAAACTATTCATTTATAACATGTCGCCAAACACACGCGACTTTACGCTGAAATGCAAGGAATATTGCATGAATTCACCTGCGCCTGTAACCGTGAAAATACAAGATTTTGCGATTGTATGTGTTTACACACGGAAATAAATGTTCCTTTCGTTCTTGAAAAAATTGATAGTTCAGTGCGAAACCTTAGCAACCTTTTTGCTTTTATGAAAATAGTCCTGCGACAGTCAATTCAAGTATGTGTATAAGCCCCGCATTAATTACAGAAAAGGAATACGTTTAATTTCTTTCATCGAAATCTTGTGAAACTCAAAATGTCGGGTCTTTAAAGGTTTAAAGTAAAACCTCACTAATGCGACAATTTCCGACACTATGCATAATTTTTTTTCAAGCCGCACTTGAATAGCAGCCTTTCTTGTTTTCGTTATCATCATAATGTCATGTTTGATTATTATCCCAAATTTTTTCAAACAATGCTTAACTTGCCTTATATTGTACTAACTATAATCGCATGTAAGATTCTCAAAATGAAGAATAGTTGATTTTTAAACAAAAATACAAATAATAAATCTTCTTTGTTAAATTTAATAAGAAAGCTTATACTGGTTAAATAAACGATAAATCCTTTTCCTTACGAATTTTGTTTCTTAATATTTTATTTCATTTGGAAGATATTGCATTAAAGGACTTTTGCCTCGGGTGCCCCGGCAACACCGGGGACTTCCTGCTAGTTTGGAAATAAGGACGAAACGAAATATAAATTTGGAAATTATATTTTAAAATCAGGATAAATTTAAAAGGTAAGTGCACATATATGTGATTAATCATATAAAACATAACTTATATATTAAATTTAATAGCCTACAAGTTGCCCAAAGGATAATAGAAGAATATACAATTATTTTTATGGCGTATCAAATGGTAAGTCGTCAGTTTACCTGTCATATACAGACAAACTGACGTAGAAACAAAATTACACTAGTGGAGATATAGGGTTTCTTACAATTTAATTACAATGCTAAATTGTATGACACGGTATTTCAAATAATTGCAACAGCCCAAAACCTATGTTGGCGTGAATGCCTGGGTTGATTTGTACTTACGCTGGCGGACGTGAGTCCGTCCGACTGGATGATAATTGTCTTGTTGGCGGACGTGCGTCTGTCCGAATATCTGATAAATGTCTTGATGGCGGACGTGCGTCTGTCCGAATATAAGATGTCTTGATGGCGGACGTGCGTCTGTCCGAATATAAGATAGATGTCTTGATGGCGGACGTGCGTCTGTCCGAATATAAGATGTCTTGATGGCGGACGTGCGTCTGTCCGAATATAAGATAGATGTCTTGATGGCGGACGTGCGTCTGTCCGAATATAAGATAGATGTCTTGATGGCGGACGTGCGTGATGGGCTCAACTAAGACGAGTTTTTGTACAAATTTTCCTCTTCGCGTTAGGGCAATCTTTGACTATTGATTGCAGTGAAAATATGGGATTGTTGATTTTGTCTGATCAATCACTGGTTCTGTGATTTGGAGTTGCATACGTGGTAAAAATCAGCGCCATAAATACCAAGCATTTTGATTGTAAACATTCTTTATCTTGGTCAGATCTACAACCTACGGTGTTGTTGATAATACCGTCTCTCTAAAATATGAAGGATCGTTTTCTAGTCCAATAGCAATTTCTTTATTTTTTTTTTCTTGACACAGCGGTAGCAAACAATATTTCAATATATTTTCAAATTAATACTCATTTAATATTAAAATACTAATTCGTTAACTAAATAACCTCGTAATATTGAACTGAGGACTTGACAATATTTTTTTTTTTTTTAAATAATTTTGCTGAGATGCACGATGTGCTTTGCTTGGCAACCAAATCGAAAAGAGGCAGAATTAGAGGCAAAGCCGGAAATGCCCAACTTACAATGGGGTTTTTTTTTCCCTTTTACGTTGGCTGCCATCTGAAATATTGTTTGCTACCGCTGTGTCAAGAAAAAAAAAATAAAGAAATTGCTATTGGACTAGAAAACGATCCTTCATATTTTAGAGAGACGGTATTATCAACAACACCGTAGGTTGTAGATCTGACCAAGATAAAGAATGTTTACAATCAAAATGCTTGGTATTTATGGCGCTGATTTTTACCACGTATGCAACTCCAAATCACAGAACCAGTGATTGATCAGACAAAATCAACAATCCCATATTTTCACTGCAATCAATAGTCAAAGATTGCCCTAACGCGAAGAGGAAAATTTGTACAAAAACTCGTCTTAGTTGAGCCCATCACGCACGTCCGCCATCAAGACATCTATCTTATATTCGGACAGACGCACGTCCGCCATCAAGACATCTATCTTATACTCGGACAGACGCACGTCCGCCATCAAGACATCTATCGTATATTCGGACAGACGCACGTCCGCCATCAAAGACATCTTATATTCGGACAGACGCACGTCCGCCAACAAGACAATTATCATCCAGTCGGGCGGACTCACGTCCGCCAGCGTAAGTACAACCAACCCAGGCATTCACGCCAACAACCTCAATCAGAAGCAAGGAAAACGGCCTAAAGGAATCTAATTCCAGTCCAAGGCTAAACAAGGGAAAAGCCTACATTTATTATTCAAAATATCCCCACTTCAAGCGACAGAGGATATGAGTAGAGTAAATAAAGTATCGGAATTAAACAAAAAGTTGGCCAACACTTATGATCAATGGGAAACTTACTCCTGAGCGAATCCTTATCGAGATCGAGACTTTGGTTTGTATGTAAGTTTCTTACATCCTCTTGTTACATTCGCTGGTGTGACACAGTGTGAATTGTAAGAACGACGAATAAAATGTCCATAATAGCAGTGCTGATGTCGCATCGTAATGTGATTTGCTGATGTTAACTTGTGTACAAAGTAAAAGGTTATCCATTGCTAAGACCTACTACAAAAATGGTGATTCTGCCACAGCCACATATTGTGCTTTAAGAGGAGATTGTGGTTTACATAATCGTCCAACTACGCAAGCAATTGGCAAAATTGTGAAGAAATTTGAAGAGACTGGATTGGTTACAGATATTGTAAGGCTTGTGAATCATCGTTTCGCTCGTACCACTGAAAATATGGCTGCTGTAAGCGAAAATGTTGCCGAAGACCCGAATGTTTCGATTCGTCGCCGTTATCAGGAATTAGGACTGTCTTACTGCACATTATGGCGTATTTTGCATTTTGATCTACACCTACATCCATATAAAGTCCAGCTCACACAACAACTGAATACTGGAGCTAAGTGACCATTCACAAAGTCGACGAAGCACATTTCTCAATCGGTGGGTATGTTAATAAACAAAATTGTCATATTTGGGGTTCTGAGAATCCTCAAGTAATTGAAGAGAGGCTATTACACCCACAAAAACTCACTGTTTGGGGCGCTCTTTGGTCCGGAGGTGTGATTGGACCTTACTTCTTCGAAAACATCGATGGAACGACTGTCACTGTAAATTCGGAGCGTTATGGTCATACGATAACCGACTTTTTTTGCCTGCTATTGAAGAATACGACTTGGAGAATATTCCGTTTCAACAAGACGGTGCCACATGCCACACAACTCGAGCGAATATGGCTTTATTGCAAGAGACATTTCCTGGCCGCGTAATTTCTGGTTGTGGCGATATCAACTGGCCACCAAGATCATTTGACACCGCTGGACTTTTTTGTTGTGGGACTGCACGAAAGACCGTGCTTATGCAGATAAACCTTTAACTCTTGAGTACTTGAAAACCAACATTCGTCAAGTTATGGCTGAGATACCGCCCAATATGTGTCAAAAAGTGCTTGAAAATCAACTCAAAAGAATCGATGCCTGCAACAATTCGCGTGGTGGTCATTTAAATGATGTAGTGTTTCACACATAATGTCAACGTTCAAACTTTATAATAAAAAAGAAATATCTAACCCATTACATACATATGTTATTTGTGACTGATGATGATGTGTTAAGATAGTGTACTATGGTCGCATGGTGTTGCTCAAGTATTGTTGCTGATGATAAACTACTGCACTGGGTGAAAATAAATTTCGGGTTAGGTATGAATAGTGGTCGTGTGATGTTGCTGCTATTACGAATGCCGGCGTTAGGGTAGTGTACTGGTCATATGGTGTTCTAGATCGATGGTGGAGGTGGTGGTATCGCGCGGTCGGTAAGAGATAATTTAACGCTTCGTTACAAAATATCGATCACTGAAATCAAGCATCATTTCACGTGGTTATTATTTGGATGGGCGACCGTTAAAACTAACAGCGAATTGTTGACTTGTATTTTCTTTTGTTGCTTGTTCATCTTATCGGTGACTCTCTCCGTTGTATTAATGTCTTGCAATGTTTGAAACTTGCCCAGTGCCTTAGTGTCCCTACTTCGTAGAGTTATCTAGGACCTATTTTATAAGTTTATAATTGATAATTTACAACAAAAACGAAAAAAAAATAAAATTTAAGAGAAATGTCGGCCATCAACACATTAAACTTTTGATTTGCCAATAAAAAAAATGTATATTGGATTGCCTATAGCGAAGAAGAAAAAAAGGAAGATTTGCTCAATCACACACCACAAATAGACATTCATCGGAAGGTTGTGAATAGCTATGCATCAAAAGAAGAAATAAATTTAAAAAAAAAAAACTCAAATTAAAAAAAAAAAAATAAAGAATCGAACTGACGCTGTAATTTCAAAAGTCATCGATTGAATTGATACGCCTGCAATTTGCAATTCGCTGTCATGCCACTCCAATTAACTGATGTGTATTTTTTCCTTTGGTTGCTTCCTTTGTGTGAGTTTGACAGCAACTATCACACTTCACACCCGCCTTCACCCCTTAATTCAGCCAGCTGAACTGTTAGCTTTAGATTTGGACTTGCTGCTGCTGCTGTAAGCTGCGGTACTGATGGTGTGGCGGATCCCTTATCCTTATACATTTGGACAAATATAAAAAAAATCTTCATTTTGCTCCTATCGTCTCTTTGCAATCTGCAATTTCCGTCAATCAATGGTGAGCGGTGGCTTCGAAAACGTGGCTTCTGGCTTGTACCCCCAAATGACTCATAAAACGAGCAAAGACCCCAAGCCTCTGAATCCGAAATGCCGCCACCATCATTCCACCTTCGTCAGTCAAAAGGACGAACGCTATTGGAATGTTAGCCTGTAATTTAAGTGAATACTGATTGGCTACCGATTGAGAAACGCGGGTAGACCATGGATGGAGGATGATGAGGACGAGAATGAGGAAAAGGACATGAATTGAACATTGTGGCATGTGCGGCTGATAATTGCCCTCATCTATCAAATAGGATTTGTGTGCCATGCAAAAACGGTAAGCTCGTTCTTCCTCTTCAAAACACAAACATGCATACTATACAACATTTTATACATATATACATATTGGCATATGTACTCCTATACAGACAACCAATTCACTAAGCTGATGATGCTTTTTTTGTATTAAGTACCCACCTATGTATATATAGTCGTGGATAAAAATTGTCAGAAAATCCCGATAAAATGTGTTATCCTTTTAAAATCAGCTAATAACAATAATCATAACACTTGTAGGCAAATCGATTTAGTTAGAGCCATACACATTACACATGCAAGCCATATACACACAATGGCATGGGGCCTATACTGTACATAAACTCTTTTTTCAAGGAATATAATGTGGAGGTGGAAGAATGAGGCGCGCAAAAAGGCTTACAATCCTGCATATTGATATCCTGAATTTCCATTACCATTCATTCAGCGGTAATAACCCGTAAAAAATGTACGTATTGACAAAAAAATAAAAATAAAAATATAAATAAAAATGATGTCCTTGCCCATGTGCGATTTCGAATGAATGGAATATCAAAAAAAAAAAATACATGCATTAGAGCTAACGATATGCGACCACGCCTTATGCTTTTTATGGCTTAGTGGATAGCAGTCAGGAATTATAGCGATATTGATATTTGCTAAACGGAAATTGCAGGATTCAAGAACACGATACTGCACTTATCATCGTTGTACGAGTATATGTTTTGCTCTACTGATTTGGCTTTGTGTAACTCTAAATTATTATATGTAGGTATATCCTTGGACTATTCTGATGCGCGTGTAGAAGTGATTTGTTGGGACGATACTACGATGACGATTTATATAAAATGCTTGTGACACAAACTGAATATGAAATTCGAAAACAACCCTTAAGTAGGTAGCTATCTATTATAGATACTCTTGGCAAGCTTTATCTATTATCAGTTGATAATAAAGTTCTGCAACGTGATGAATTTTTTATAAGCACGGTTGCTCTGTTTTTGGAATGGCTTCAAAAAGAAGTTGTTTCTATATATCAAAGGACTATTTTCAATCTTATACACTTACGATTGACACAATGACAATCTTTTAGAATATTTTGGAAAAAGTTAGCTATCGCACTAATAAGTTTTGTCTTTCTGGTTTCAGAAAAGAATGGGAAACTTCCTCCTTTTTCGTTAGGTTGTATAATCCAGAAATTTCTTAGTATGTAATTTCTATTAGGAATATAATTCTGGGGAAGGTGTTTTTTTTTTGTAAGCCAATAACATGAGTTCAGTTGTATACTTCTTCCTGAAGTAGTTATTTATTACTACGTATTCAATGACTCAGATTTTAGGCAATCTCTGTTTTCACTGTTAAGATAAACAAAGAGGACGGCGGCAGCCCATCTCTAGCATAAGTTGAGAACTAGGCTATCCGTACTATTTGGTATAATTAAAGTTCGTATTAAAAAAGCTGTTCAACTACATTAAACTTCATATAACACTTTTTGGCCGCACGTCACATTATTCCTTTCCCTGTAACTTAGAAAATACGATACTTTGACTGATATTCGACGTCCTTGCCTTGAATCAGTCATTTTTTGACTTTACTAACGAGATTTCTATCTATGATCTATGCGCTTAATAAAATAGTAGCATTCGTTGACTTTGAACTCCGAATTTCTATTTTTCGGTTTTTGTTTCATTTTGAGGATGACAGTACTGAATAGTACTAAAATACAAAATGGAAACGGGAACGGGTCGAAATGCTGTATTTTAAAATACTGTATGGTCATAATACTGTATGGTTAATATTTGGACTTTGGAGAATTTTTAAAAAGTGATTCTGATCGGCTTTATTGGTCGTAATGATGATTAAATGAAAGCAATTTTCATTTTATTTTCCCAACGTTTCGATGGTGGTTGCCCTCTTTTTCAGGCGCGTCTTTATTTACAAAATACAAAATTAAAAAGAGATATAATGTTTGAACATATATATACAAGTAAACGAACAAAATATGACTTACATAACGTTAAATTTTAAGATTGCAGTAAGCTAAACAATAATTTGTTTAAAATACTCGTATGTTGTTGACATTTCGACTGTCAGTTGTGAAAGTGTAAAAATATTTAAGCTCCTACAAAGTTTTTAGTTTTTGCACAGTTTTTGAATTTAAATTTAAAACAAGTTTCTTGTAATTGATCTCTCGACATTCCTAAATACCTTTTTAACAAATATATACAATAAAAACTCAAGGTAAAATGTATTTTAAGTATTAAAATAATTGCAAAATCAAATATTGCACAACGGGATTCCTTTATGAGCGGCAATAAGAGAAACATAGCGGATACTTCACCTGAACTTAACAATACTAGGAAGAAATTCGGCTCTAATCCCACTTCAATTAAAATGGCTGTCGGGAATATGTCTATTGCTGATCTAAAAGATCTTCTCAACGAAACAATTTCGGAACAAATTAAAGATGTAGCCACTAAAACTGATGTTGCGTCACTGTCTCTGGGGTTGGATGCATTGAGAACAGCGAATTCACAGTTGCGCCAAAAATTGACCTTGATGACGGCGAGATGCGAGCTCTTGGAGTCTCAAATTGAAAAAATCTCCCGCAAAACAACCGAAAATAATATGGTGGTTCACCTTCCTTTAGACAGAGAAACCGACGCAGTTGAGTTAGCTAAACAAACTTGCAGAAGGCTTCTCAAGTTTAAAGAAGGTGATGATTTTCAATTAAAAAAAACAAGAGTTATTCAAAACACAAACACAAAGAGGGGAACTGTTTTCTTAGAACTGCCTTCGTCAGACATCGTAGACCAAATATTGTCCGTTGCTAATCAACTCAAAGGAAGCGGTATTAGTATACATCGCGAACAGACGTTAATGCATCGGCAAAATAGGCAGACACTTTTCGAATTAAAAACTAAACTTCTTCAAGTAAACTCCGAAGCTAAAATTATAATCAAAGGTGACAAAATGCAAATTAACAACCACACTTTTGTCTACAAATTTGCGCGTGGTTTAATTGTCAAATCTTCGGCTGAGATGACATTTGTAAACAACATGTTTGGTGAATGTTTTCATGATTATTTTGACTGCAGCGAGGGAGCGAAGTTAGCCTCGGTTGACAATCAACTTATGCCAACTGGCTCTCAATCAACAACAGTGCCATCTAGGAAAGAAAAGATGCACCCTATATTCGCAAGAAAAAAATAGGAAATTTCCGCCGTCTGCCAAGATATAGTAACTAATACTTCTAATTTAACGATTTTTGCATTTAATATTACAGGTCTCAAAAGCAAACTTTTGCAACCTGATTTTTTTAAATTTATTATAGTTTTTGATATAATTGTACTATTAGAAACTTTCTAAGAAGAAAAAAATGAAAATGAATTTTATAAATATTTCAAAGATTATAAACTTACATTTGTTCCAGCAGTTAGATCTAATGTACAGGGGAGAGCGAGTGGAGGAATATTATGTGGCATAAAAACTAAATTTAATCATTTCGTTC
Source organism: Philhelius pedissequus (assembly GCA_910595825.1). Classification (NCBI taxonomy): domain Eukaryota; kingdom Metazoa; phylum Arthropoda; class Insecta; order Diptera; family Syrphidae; genus Philhelius; species Philhelius pedissequus. The sequence continues at coordinate 50,535,804 of OU343161.1, read as the reverse complement.
AATGCAAATTTATTGAAAATAGGCTTGTTGTTGAAATTTTGACAAACAAATGTAAATTCTTTATTGTACCGGTTTACCTAAATTGCAATAATTGGATGAACGATTTCGACAATTTGTGTAATTTTATTAACAATACTTCCTTGGAAAATATAATGGTTATCGGTGATCTCAACGCCCGCATTGGCGATTATCAGAATTCTCCTGCTTATAATTTGCAAGATATAACGCTCTATAATATGATTCGAAACTCGAAAGATGAAACGCTCACTAGTAATGGAAGGCTTTTATTGGAATTGTTGGAGGACTTTGGCTTGCTTGTTTTGAATGGGGTAGCAAATGGTGACAAATGTGGTGAACTTACTTTTATAAGCGGCCAAGGCCATTCGGTTATTGATTACTGCGCGATTTCTGGCGAGTGGTTTAATGCAGTTCAGGATTTCCAGGTGCTCGTGGCCAGCTTCTTGGGTCATTTGCCACTACAGGTTAAAGTCCGTTTTTTCGAGAACGTTCAGCATACCGGTACAGATTATCCTCGAAAACTTAGATGGTTTGAGAATAAAGCCCACCGATACAAAAGTCTCTTGAATCACCATTGCAATCTTCTTCCACTTCAATCATTAAGCGATGTTGATTTAATTGAGGAAAGCATTACAAGTGTAATATATGCTTCGGCTACTGCAACAAGTAGTAATTATTTCTTCACAGCTAAGAATAAATGGTTTGATAAAGACTGTGTCATCCTTCGGAATCTTTCTTTCAAATATTTAAAACTATTTCGATCAACAAACTCCGTTGCCTTCAAAATTATGTACTTACGTGCCAATAAGGATTTCAAGCAAATGTGTTACGAGAAAAAAGTCTTTTCCTCAAACGTTTTGCTATGAAGTTACAACTATCTAAAAACTCTAAGGAATTCTGGAGTAATGTTCGTGAGTTAGGAGGGCGGTGCAGAAGTATTGAAGATTACTCTCGAAGCTGATACTTTAGCAGCGCATTTTAAAATTCTATTATCAGCGGAGAGGAATCTTCAAACTTTTAGCTATGCGTTACAGAACGAAGTTGTATCCGAACTAGACCACCCGATCTCTCTAAGAGAACTAGAATCATCGTTACTGGTCATGAAAAACAATAAAGCTCCGGGCGGTGATGGCATCCCAATCGAATTTTTTAAAAATTCAACGGAACAACTCAAACTTTACATAGTGGAATATTTCAATTTGTTATTCGATAATGCGTGTATTCCTACTTCTTTTAATAAAGCACTTATATTTGCTTTATTTAAAAAGGGAGATTCAAGTCGAGTTGAAAATTATAAAGGAATCTCTATTCTTAATTCCCTTAGAAAGATTTTTGCTACAATTCTTTATGGAAGATTTTCTCTGTGGATAGAAAGCAACGATCGTCTTAGCATATAGCAGGCAGGGTTTCGTTCAGGATTTTCAACCTTAGATCATATTTTTGCACTGACAAGCATTGCCAAAAAATATATTGAAATGAAGAGGAAGTTATCTGTTTGCTTCGTAGACTTCAAAGCAGCCTTTGATACAGTCAACAGGCAAGCATTGATTTATAAATTGGCCTCCCTCGGAGTATCAAGAAAGTTCCTACTGGTCTGTGCTAAATTTCTCTCGGCATCAAGTGCAGCAGTGTGGGATGGATCCAAATTGTCAGAATGGTTCGACACGTCGGCAGGTGTCCCCCAAGGTTGCACTTTAAGCCCTATTCTCTTCGCCCTATTTATTGATTCAGTAACTGAGATTCTCCCTGGTGGTGTAAGCTTCGCGGGCAATCACGTAAAAGTTCTCCTTTACGCTGATGACTTGGTACTGTTAGCGGACAATCCTTTTACGTTACAACTCCAAATAAACAAACTACAGGCGTTCTGTAAGACATGGGATCTCCATATAAACGTTTTGAAGACAAAAGTTATGATTTTTGAGAACCGATTTAGAGGCAGACTACGTGCTGAGGCTTGGCGACTCAATAACGAGGTGATAGAAGTAGTTCGGGAGTTTAAGTACCTTGGTGTGCTGTTTTCAAGTAATTTGATCTTCCGGAAGCATGCGAAAGAAAAAAATAGAGAAGCAAAACTGGCACTAAACATGTTGTGGCCGAATTTTTTCGCAAACCAAAACATTGATCTGTCTTCTAAATATCAAGTATTTAAGGCTACGGTAAACACTTGTTTGTGTTATGGTGTGCAGGCGTTTGGGACAATCCCCTTTGAGGAGTTTGAAGATGTTCAGAGATATTTCTTTAAACGTTTGTTTAAATTACCGAATGCAACTCCAACCTATGCAATTCACGTGGAGTCTGGTTTGCCACCCATATATTTGCAAAATCTAAAAGCCCATGCAGACTATTTAATAAGGTTGATGAACCGAAGCAGAAACAGTTTTCATAGAGCCATCTTAGTTAGATTGCTGCAACCCAATGCAACACCTTTCAGTAATTGGAACCAACTGGCGCTATCTCACGATATCAGTATATCCTTGTCTGAAGGTAATGTTAGCGAATGGCACGATATATTTGCAACAATTATAGCTAAGGTTGATGACAAAATATATGACCAACACTTAACAAGAGCATCTTCTTCGGCTTCCAGACTAATCTACCGCAATCTAGATCATCGATTACTAACCCTAGGAAATTATTTCAATGTTAAATATCCATCTAAAGTTATAAGCACCATTTTCAGAGCCCGAGTCGAATTATTGAATTTAAATTTCATTCCACATAGAACCGATCTTCAGCAAACTTGTAATTTATGTAACAGGAGAGAAGACGAAAGTGTGTACCACTTCATTGGGGTGTGTCCCATTTTACAAGAAATCCGACGTTTATACTTCCAAGAAAGTTTTCTGACTGTAAATAATCTCTACGAAATATTAAATGGTTCTCGGGGCTGGCTCGCTCTATATAAATATTGCAGCCATGCTATGACTTATCGTAATAGTTTTTGAAACGTCAAGAGATACAGCAAGTCTATATTCATTGTGAATTCGAATGTTTATAACCATTTAATTTTGTTATTATGTTTATGTTTTAAATCATCAAAATTAGAAGTTTTCTTTTTTTTTTATGTTGCAAATCATCAAAATTGTCGACGGCCTCCAGGTTTCTCACTTTCCTATCAACTAAGTTTGAATATTCATGTAAATGTATTTAAGTTCTCATTGAGTATTCCATTATGTTAATTTTTCATAAAAATTATGTTAACAAGAATTTAAATCCGTTACTCTTTTTATGTTTTAAATCCTGAAGAAGACGGCAAATACCGTCGAAACGTTGGGAAAATAAAATGAAAATTGCTTTCATTTAATCATCATTACGACCAGTGGTGGATTAACCTTTTCGGCGCCCTGAGGCACGCTCAGTGCCTACCGCCCCCTTTTTTTTAATACTATCCAAGGATCGTATTTAAATGGGCTAACATCGATGAGTTATGCGACACGGTTGTCTTTTTGGGGGTGAGGAATTTGAATGCGGCGATAGTATTTTCGAAATATGTCACATGTCATTGTTTTTAATAAATTTGATAGAATTTTTGTAAGCAAAATTGCATTACTAAGTGTTTACTATACTTGTATGGCGAAAATATGTTTTCCCATACATTTCAACGAAGAACGTAAGTTTTAAGACTGGGAACCCGTGAAATATTTTTTTTATACTGCAAAGGGGTATTGCGTATAGACTATTGCAATTAATTTAATAATAAGATCTAGTAAGATATATATAAGAAGTTGATGGCTTTTGTCCTTAAATTAAATGTTGAATGTCTTAATGCTTTTTATTGTTTTCTTCTAAGAGCTTTGGAGGCTCATGACCTCATGACTAGCCCTCTGGAGCCGCACTTGCGCATTACATGGTGGCTTGTATATTTGTTGTTGATAAGACAAATAGTAAATAGTATTATATTAGAATTGGAATTGGTATATACGTTTTCTTAAAAAAAAATCCAGGTACTTGTTGAGTGGAACATGAGTTTGGTGTGAGAGTAGATAATTTATTATAGTTAGTCCCAAAAGTAATTGTAGGAAGAAATTTCAGTTCCGAAGACAAATAAATTTTGTATATAAATTTTAAGGATTTATTATTTTTATTTAAACAATATGTATTTAACATTTTTACCCATTTCAGTATAAAATATTCAGCTCAATTCTAATTTTCCCCGGGAAAATTACTCTCTCGGAGATGTGTTCTCCCGAGAGTAGTATTCTGAATGAAAAATATAATTTATTATCAAATGTGAAATTTAGAAGTTAAATAAATAAAGTGAAAAATTAAATAAATATAATAGGTATCCAAAATGTTCAGCATCGCACTCAGAATTTTAAATGAAGAGCAGTTTCAAGAGAACCGATATCGACAGCCATGAGCGTTTAAATACTTGCTGCATGTTCTCATAAGATCCTATCTAAGGTCTTGCAAATGTTTGAGGATCAGCTGTCCTATCCACAATGGATGTGAAAAGTGTATAAAACGACTGAAGGAAAAGTGTATCAGATGGGATGTTCTCTATTTTTTATCTCAAAAATAATTAAACTTTTATTTATATTTTAGTTGCATAAAGTAAAAAAAGGTGAATTTTGTCTCAATTCTCCAACAAATATATCAAAAAAAACGAGCGCGAAATGGGAAAAAAGGTACCTTTTTGGGCATTAAGAATGTCTACTTTTTCCCCACGTTTTGTCATTTTTTCCGTATTCGTAGTTTGTTTTTGAATAAGACAAAGGGAAAAGGGTAACAAATCCTGGCAGTTTTTTTGTTTGTAATAAGTGAGTAGGGAAAAGGAAAATATTTGACTGGGAATTGTCATCTAGAATTGGGCTGATTAATTTACCTATGCGTACACACTAATATTACATTCTGAAAAAAACCTTGGTAACTTTTTTTTACTATCAAGTCATTTTTTAAGTCACTTTTTCCACTATATAAAAAAATATCTGAGTATTACGCATTTTTTTCAATTTTAAAGCCCATGGGTAAGTGCAAAAATCGTGTCCGATCATATTTAAAATCTATCTATGGCGACCGTGTATTGTTCAAAACCAGTTTCTTGTCGAAAATCAGGCCATAAATTTAAATTTCATATTTTCAGATACCAAAAATGATGAGCACCCCATTGAATAACATTAATCTTTTTCTTTGTTTTTTTTTGCGTAATATTTTTTTAGATTAAAATAAAATATAATACAAACTTTGCCGCCCGCTACAAGTTGCCGCCCTAGGCTCGAGCCTCACGAGCCTAGTGGTTAATACGCCAGTGACTACGACCAAAAAATCAAATGAGAATCACTTTTTAAAAATTCTCCAAAGTCCAAATAAAAACCAACTTGGTCAAGAACTTCTAAAATAGTATGGTTTATATTCTGTATTTCAAAATACTGTAAATCTAAAATACTGTATCTCAAAATCCTGTATTAGCAAAATACTGTATCTCAAAATTCTCCGTTCTTAAACTACCATTACAAAGCAAAACAAAAAGCAGAAGTCGATTTATGTATATATCATTTATTGAAAATCCAAACAAATGTAAAACCAGAATACATTTATTATTGAGAAAGAGAAAATAAGAACAAGATACCATTAATTTTGTTTTGGTTTCAAAATTCTGTATTACAAAATGTTGTAAATAGGCTGAAAAACAAAAGTGCGCAGTTTTTTACATTATCAAAACGATTTTTATTTTTCAGCCAATTTACAGCATTTTGAAATACAGAATTTTGACAAACCAGAATCTTGAAACACAGAATACATACAGTATTCTGAAATACAGTGTTTTGAGATACAGTATTTTAAATACAGTATTATGACGCATACAGTTACAATGTTCGTAATAATTTTATATGTGACGTGTAACACTATATCATATCTTGAGTGGTAAATTTACCGTGCCCTTTTTGTCCCCAGAATGCTGTTTACCTACATTTACTTACTGCACGAAACATCATAATGAGAACTCAAAACCAATTAGCTTAAAAACATGTTACGGTATGGATATCCGATCCGTAATTAAAGTTGAAATCATTTTTTTTTTTTATTATTCATTTTTATTTCATTTTAACTTATAACTATCGTAAAGCTAGACAAAAATGTTTAAAACTAGCCTAATTATCAATAACTTACAACTAATTTACTGGCCCTTTACGGGCGCTTTAAATTAAACAATAACTCTTAGAACTAATGTCTTTCGACCTAAAAACTATTTTAATTAAATCTAATTTTTTTTTATTTATTTTATATTTCAAGAAACAAAAAAACTTGGTATCTTATCATTTTTTTTTTTAACTTATAAACTAAACCTAAATATATATTAAAAATAATTAAAACTATATAAAACTAACTTATACTAACTAAAAATAACTTAAACTACTTAAAATACCTAATAATACTTAAAACTACTTAAAAACTGGAACAGCCACAGCAGCATTTTTTTCGTTTTTTAATTTTTTTTTTTTTTTTTTATATGCATGCAGACACACACCAACATGCAACCCACCCATACATGTACATACGCACATACATATACGTACGCACATACATGTACAGACACGCAATTACCATCTTCATCGACTTTAAATATCACGATGCTGTTAAGAGAGCCACCAGAACTGGTTCTCCTGTTTCGCCCTATCCCTCCGGTCCCGATCGGACGCAGACCTACTGAACCGTATGCGCTCTTCTCCACCTTGAGCGATGACGTCTCGACCATACAGGAGTCGCCTATCCACAGTTTTCCGGCTGACGTGGTAGATGAGCGGAACCGCCCCTCCATCCTGTATCAGCCCTCGACTGTCTAAATAGAGGAATGCCTCGGGAGGGATGTAACCACTTAACCGCGCACTCTCAAAATATTCGTTATTGGGGTAATAAGCCCCAAAAATTAAGCTGTTAGTTGAGGACATCGCTCTTGCAACGTGACACCGAATCAGCTTGAACAAAAAATTATCTATTCTGTTTATGTTGGCTCCGTTGTATAGATCCTGGTTGGAATAATATCTTGTGTACTCCGACTCTGGTGTTCTGTGTAATCCAAGGCAACGTCTAAGACATCGCCTCTCAAACACCCGAATCTTTTCCATTTGAGATGGGGCACCGTTGAACCACACCGGGCATCCGTAGGCAATCATCGGCCTGATGATGGCCATGTAGCAAATCACCTTCACCCTGCTGTCAAGACGGCTGCTATAAAACAGTCGTTTTGTCAAGGCAAAGGCTCCCCTAGCCCTGGCCAAAGCAGCACCTATATGTCTGTCGAAATACAGGTTTTGATCCAACCAGATGCCAAGGTACCTTACTACACTTTTACTCTTTACTCGCCAGTGAATGTCCATGTGGCCCTATGATCACCAGCTTGCGCCAGTTCTTTCTCGTATCCCTTGAGGCGCTAGACAACGGAGTCCTAAACAAAATAGTTTCTGATTTCTGGAAGTTGATTTTCAACTTCCAGTCATCACAATATCGCTGAATCTTGTCGAAGTCACTCTGCAAGAGACTTTTGATGACCTCAACTGTATTAGCTGTTCTGTACGCAATTAGATCGTCGGTGTACGCAATTGCCTGAGTTAGACTACCTATCAGAACGCTGGTGTAAATGCTGAATAGAATCGGCGAGTTAACCGCTCCCTGCTGAAGACCATTTTTAATATTAAAAATTGCGGTAGAAGTTACATTTCCACTCTTGACAACAAACTTTCTACCATTTAGCATGTCATAAAGCATATACAATAGACGTTTACTTATACCTAGTCTGGTTAGCTTTAGATAGAGACCTTCTAAGCATACGGTGTCGAAGGCCTTCTCCAAATCAACCAGACAGGCACCCGTACACTGCTTTTTAGTTTTGTTCCATTGGATATCAGAAACTAGTTTAGACGCGGCATGAATTGTGTCATGTCCCGCCTTAAAACCGAACTGATTATCCGGGATGATATTTTTGTCCTCCGTCCACTTGAACAGGGCTCTATTAATAACCTTTTCAAATACTTTGCTGATACTCGGAAAAAGACTTATCGACCGGAGATTCGCCGGATTGGAGTTGTCATTTCCCTTTTTTGGGAGAGGGTGCACCACAGCTGTCTTCCACCGCACTGGATAATATGCATTATTCAGCGCGTTGTGAAACAGTGTGGTATAAATGTCAACTGCTTCTTGAGGCAAATGTCGTAGGTCGTAGCACAACGTTGGATATACCATCGACTCCTGCAGACTTCTTTTTCTTTAATGAATCGAAGATGAGCTGGAGCTCATTCTTCGAAATTAACAGGGGACTGGGCCGATTTCGGTCGGCGATTATGGCGTTTGCCAAATCTTCATCATTAAACCCGGTAAAACCAAGGTTTTCAGATCGCCATTCAATTATATCGTTTCGGAGCCATAAGTGATGAAGCAGAGCTCTGTTCTCCAGGTCATGATTCGGGCGAATGCTAGCATTCACCTTGTACACTTGCTGGAAAGCAGCCCCCACAGCCTCCACCTTCTCCTGCGGATATTCGATTATGAAGAGGTCATCGACCAAGATGGCGTCATCAGGGTCTATACCTGCTGTCAGAAGTACGTCTCTGTTTTGTGTCGTCCTCTGGAGCTTAATACACGGAAGGTCGTTTTGATCTTTTCTTCTGAATATCTTATTAATTTGTTGGAACATACTCGGGTCGGTAGCGTTCACGGCCTGAATTTTGTTGTCCCAAAACAAATTAATGGACAACCTATAATTTTCTTTGATCAATTGGTTGATGTTTTTGATAAACGACTTCAGTGTCCTTATCTCCAGATCTCGTGTGTCAGTAAACCGTCTGTACAAGCGTTTTAGTCTTGTCAGTAAGCCACTTTTTTGTCTGTGTAATGCATCAGTTGTCGCGTTACGTTACATGTCAGTTGCGTTACGTTCTTTGTATTTCGGTATTGACCTGTTCATTGTTCGTTGAATTGTTTCGTCCATTTGTTCTTAGTATCTGTCAATTTCAGTATTTGTCATGTTCCTGTCATTTGGTGGGGATATACCATTTGATCGTAATTCGCTCAATAAGACGTTCGAGAAGCGTGGCCAGCGCACCTTACTGTAATTGTAAGTATGCACCGCTACATACTCCTCCAACTCCATAAGCGCGTTCGGAAGTTGTATTACGGCGGCGAGTCCGCAGTGGTCACTGTCGTACTCGATCGTTCTTAAACAATTTTTAGGCCGATGGCCCACAGTATCAGTAATTGTTAGTCTTGCGTCTTTCAACAATAGATCCAGATAGGCACCGCTTCTTGGAAACGATGGCCTGTCTGTAGCGAGAAGTTCAATGCGATACTCCAGGGTGTATCGACCCATCCAATTGTACAGATGGTTACCACGAGGATTTTGTATTTGATTTCCCCAATCTATATGTTTGGCATTCAAATCACCAGCCAATATGTAGTAGTTTTCTTCCGAGCTCAATCTTAAGCATTCAAAAAGCTTTTCAAGCTCTGTTATAAAGTTGAAATCATTTATTGCGCTACGTTAATTATAAATACATCCGATTATCAAGTACCACGTTATTTCGTCAGTCGTCGCCGGTCAGACAGTGGAACCTGACCATTTCGGCTCAAAGGTAATGTGGTGAGTATAGACTTAATCAATCGAACTGTTCGCTTTACCAGTTGCCTGATTTTTATCAGCAATTATCACAAAAACCGCAAAATGGTAAAATATATACCGGCCTTTTTGTGATATATCGCGTAATCTGCTATGCTGCGTATAAGAAATATGATTTAGTTAATAGTTGTAAGAGTTAGTTTTCTACAATTTTTCATAGACTTAGTTAACTTAAAGTTAAACTAACGTTAGTTTGTTTATTAATAAATTTAGCCAGAGTTTACCAGAAAGCAGTTTTTCAGTAGATGATTAACTTGTCAAAAAACTATCGAAATCGATGTGCGGCAGTACGGAAATCGCCGTTACACTATCAAAATTAAGATGCCGACACTTTCGAAATATTTCCTTCCATAGTTGAAAAATTGGCGCTAAAAAATAAAGCTTGTAAGACCTATGTTAGATTAGGTTAGGTTTGAAGTGGCTGACAGGAAAACGACTGACACACTTAGACGTCAGATAGGTCCATTGTGATACCACAAGCAGAGATGTATATGCTTTTTAATTAAACCAATTGGAGCCTGTAATGAAGCGGTGGAGCTGGTGCATCTCTATGTGTCTTAGATCGCCGGGGTCATCAAAGAAGTATTCTATCAGGAGTTCCAGGGGTGTAGTCTACGTCATGGGAGAGAGCTGGCCATGAGCAAAGAAGATAACAGATAGTCTTCTCTTCCTCCTCATCCATACAACTTCTGCAAAAGTCATTTCAGAATGCGCCGAGTCTTTTTTCATGTCTGCTAATTAAGCAATGTCCCGTTATGACACCTATTACTGAGCCAATATTTGTTCTGCTCATAGAGAGCAGACCTTTTGAGAGTTTTGGATTTATTTCTGGACAGATCTTTCTGGTAGCCAGTCAATTAGGGATGTTTGACCATCCTTTGGTTGTTTGTTTTATGTGTTGTTTTGTTGTAACGTAAGTCTACATGTCAGTGGCGGATCCAGGATTTTGTCAAGGGTGGGGTCAAACGATTTATAGGTTAAGATTTTCATAAATTTTACCGAGCTAACTAAATAGTTCTTATTATTTTAACTGTGGAGCTATTTTGTCTCAAACCAATCCTACGAAAAATCTATTGCTTAACAACAGCAACAAATATTTGCAACAACTATTTAATAATAAAAATAATAAAGAATACATGGTATGGTATTCAGCGTTACCCTACGTCACTTGGTGACAAAAATGCATATGATAATGAAATGCGGAATATCATACCAGTATTCATTATACCATGAAACTTAAACTTTTTTTTGTACTACAGCTACAACTTCAATTGACACCCTCCCCCCCCACCGTAGATCTGACAGTGCTACATGTAGTGATAAGTATACCGATTTCTTCTATTGTGGGTTGAATTGGTAATTGGGTTCCATTTCTGGCAAGTTCATCGGCTTTGCAGTTTCCCAAAATATCCTTATGTCCCGGCATCGAAATAATGTGAATGTTAAACTGTTCTGCCATATCCCTGAGAGATGATCGACAGTACTGAATAACTTATGAATTACAAAAAAAATTAATTCACAACCTACTAAGTGACTTATGAATTAATAATTTAATTCACTACCTACGAAGTGACTCATGAATTAAAAAAAAATTAATTCATAAGCTAATGGGTGAATTATGTTTAGTAAAAATATGAATTAGAAAATTGATAAGCTAGCATGATAATTTTATGAATTTCTAAGCAGATTTGAAAGCTAAAAATGGATTCAAAATCTAATTATACTTACTAAGCACGTACCTAAAAATTCAAAGTATTTACTTAAGAAACCGGAAGGTTTTTTTTCAATTTTATTAAAAATACATATTAAATTATTTTTAGGTACTTAACAAAATTTTACTAAAAAAAACTACAGAAAAAACCAATTCATTTAAAATATGATAAAAAAAATCAAATGTTTATACATATGTTACTTCCAAAATTTATATTTTACAAAAAAGAAATTAAAATAAAATAAACTTAAAATAAAATTACCAATTTATATTTGTTGGTTGAATTTCAAAATGTTAGTCAAAAATTCTCCAAAAACTTTAAAACTACTTTCCTTAATAATTAATTAAATAATTATGTAGTGAAAACAAGCTTAAGAATTTATAATCTACCACATAGCTGATGACTAACATACTTTTTAATTCATAAGTCATAGTGAATTAATTTTTTTTAATTCATAAGTCACTAACGTGCTCATGACTTGCATTTTTTATAATTCATAAGTCACTTAGTAAGTTGTGAATTACTTTCTTTTAATTCATAAATCACTAAGAAGCTTATGAATTATTTTGTTTTAATTCATGAGTCACTAACTAACTTATGAATTAAAGTTTTTTTAATTCACAAGTCATCTACAGACTTATGACTTAATGATTTTTTAAATACAAAAATTCGCAACCCTGACTGATACCAACAAAAATAAATGCTGGAGTGCCGCAGAATTCTATTCTGTCTCCGTCTCTTTTTATGATATTCATTGACGATCTATTTTCTAAGACTTCTAATATATTTTTTTTCCGACGACAGTGGCTTCAGATTTTCATATCTGGTTTGTAATGACAATGATGACTACACCCCCTACCACCTCCATCGCTAGATATCAAACATATATCTATAAACCAAGTTAGCAATACTCCTCAGATACTCCGCCCTAACCTCAAAAGCCACAACTGATGCAGTAAGGTGGAGAAAAAAAATAATATGTGAGTGTTTCTACCATGTTACAGTTCACACTCACTGTGAACCGAAATTTATATAAGGGGAGCTCAACACATGATGACAAATCAAGTTCTACCGAGTTCTACTGTGATAAAAAGTACCAGCCCACTGTACAAGTCAGAACTCAAACTTTTTGATGGCCAAGGCACCCCAGCAGACCAGCGGACACCCTGGTCTAAGTATTTAGTTAGTGAGGATAGCCATTTGTAGTCTATAGTGGATACAGCTGTATCAGTCAAACCTTAGATATAAGGCAATATTTTTAAGTTATATTGGCTTATAGTAAGATTATAAAAAAAATAAAAGGAACATTTTATTAAAGTTGCATGAAATTAATTAAACAGAATTGTGAATAAAATTAACCTCAACTACACTCAAGTTTTGTTTGACAATCTTACCTCAGCTTACGATAAAAAGCATCGCACTATAATTTACATCTTATATTCCTTGTGAAAATAGAAACACAACGTTCAATAAATTTGTATCTGTAAAATTCGGCTAAGTTTTCGACGATGTACTGCTCCCTTTCTCAATTGGTTGAAGATTTCTTGTGTTCAAGCTTGAGTATAGTTCCCATAACTTTCGCGACTGGTCCTATAAGTCCATTAAACCTCTTTGATATAATTTAAATAGACCTGTAATAACGAAAGAAGTATTATAGCCTTAACACACACATTTGCCTATCTTGAGCACCTGGCAACACTCTGTCTTTCATAATATAATCTGTATTCTTATAGACAAATTTCTAGAGAAATAAGTGGAATAAGGAGGAATAAGACCCCTAAAGCTTGTAATACTTCTGCTTTTAGGAACGCTCATCAGTTTATCCTTATGACATGGTCAAGTCTCAACAAACATCTCAGATACGATAAGGCTATGGGACGTCATTTTAGATTCGATAAGAACTTACCGAACCCTAATAGAAGCCGAAATGTTAGTATGTGGGTAGAAAGATTCTTCCCTTAGTCGTACAGCACGAATGTGAAATTCTCAAAACTTCAAAACCAATGTGCATTTGTTCTTGTTTTTCTAACACCCAAACCCTCGTCGATATTAATAATTTTAAATAATTGAAAATTAAATAATTAAGAGGAATTATGATTTGTTCCAAATTTTGCACGTGTTAGGGAATCAGCTCTCCGTAAAGCTCAACTCAATACGGAAAAAAATCACCACACAGTTGGGTGCTTGGCTGTAAGTTTGCTTAAATTCTAAGAATTAAATCAATTATTATTGCCAAGATCTACTTCTTAAATATTGAAAGGTTTCTGTGAAAGAGGTTTGTGCAGCTGTAATGAAAAGTAGGTACCGACAATTTGGTCGAACTAACAATTCAACTCTAGGATTTGAATTATGAATGATTTAATTCTGGATGATCGCATTATTATAACATGAACACATGTAAGAATTAGTTTTTGAAGTCATAATTTGACCACATACGAGTAATCGGAACAAAAGATAAGAAATTATTGACATCTGCCCCCTGGTGAGGGGCAAGAATCCTACTAAGATTGCGTTATAATCTGGATTGCTTACACAAAATATGTCTTCGCATAAAGGCAATCATTATTAAAAGTTCAGACAGGAGTATTATAATACTTCATGGTTTTTAATGAATAATGCAAAAATTCTGTAATCCTTCATCCGTAATCGGATGAGAAAAGCTTGATGTTCGTAGAACAGCACAGCCCTTTAACAATAGTCGTTTCTCTCTAAATCTCATAACTTTATTCAAAATTGTAGTCTGTTGACTTCGTTTCTTATTCATACATTGCCCGCAGTAATGGCGATATTAAATCCAAGCTCTATATTTTTGCAAAATCCATTCCCTTGCCTCCCCTTTCTGCAAAGAAGATATCGAATTGGAATAAGTAATAATAATAGTAACAAAAAGCTTGAAATTCAAAATAGTTTGCCCAATTGAATCGTTCGTCAGATTAAGTCCCCCTTGGCAATTTACTGCATATTATTGGATGCAGCACAGTAAAACGTTATTCGACTCCCTTTCTCATACGCAAATACACAGAAACCGTATATCCATATCCGGTATGCTCGATGTCGATACATCTATGTTAATGTTTCCCTATGCAAATGTATAAATTTGGATATCGTCTTCAAATGCATTCAGCTTTAGCTGCAGCTTCAGATTTGGATTCGACTTCATCCCCATAACGACAACATGCAATTTATTTGGATATCTTATATTCTAGGAGGCGCTAGGAGAGGGTTGATGGGTCAAACTGGGGTCTCAATTTCAAGGACCCTTTCAAAGCAACACCAATACTATCAGCTACATCTTCCTTTATTGCCCTACAATATTATGCAATATATGTACTATAACCTATAAGTACAACCTACTACAAAAGAAGAATGGCACTGTTTTCACATCAATACGATCTCAGTATCGGTCCATCCAGAAAGGATATTTATATGAAGGAACAGAGTGCCATTATATGTCATTGCCTTGGTACAAATTTATGTGCGGCTTTGTTGAGAGAAAAACCGATAGAATACTTCTTGCCCTCGATTCGCATTGTTTTGGGCTTATTATCTCAATAACTGGACACCACGCAAGCTAGGGTTGGGGGTCGGTCAATATTCTGAAATGTATCGAATTTATCCATCGCAAGGAAATCCGTCGCAGGCTGGCAATGGCAATAAGTCTCCCAGGAGAGTGCGATGCATAAGGCTGACATTAATTGCTCTTGTACAATTGTTGGTCTGACGACACCGCACCAAACAACAACCATATCTTCTTAGATGTCAGATAATAGTTGCCAACTTTCTGCAAATTTTGTGGTTCTAATTTTTGACTTCAGACTTTGCATTGAAAGATATAAAATGCAAGACTCGCTCGCACGTACTTGGTGTGTTTAATTTCTCCAAGAAATTAAATAAGTAAATCAATTTTAAGCGTTTGATAACGTTTATATATGTATAACTATGCTTTCAAAAAAATCGTCCACCCGTTTTCAAAATATTGAATTTCCGATTCTTTTTAAATCCAAATAATATTTTTGAAAATTTAATATGCAGAATTATTTAGAATTTGAAAGACTTCCTGCATAAGAATTCTTAATCGAAATCAGTAGAGTCGTAAATGAGAAAGTCGAAAGTCAATCAACATTATGGCAACATTTTTTTTTTATAATTTAACTATATGCCTGTAAGACCTAAGGTCTTTTAAATGCAACCTGAATTACTAGTTTGGCACAGTGGATTTTAGAACCAGGTATTGACTGTCTCATTTTAATCCATGGGCGGCATCCAATTCAAATTGGAGGTATAGAAAAGAATGCGCCTAGCGTGGGGATCGAACCCACACGTTCTAATAAGGAATCAAGCACTTTATCCACTGCGCCATTGCCACCCACCCAAAATTTTTTGTGAAGATTAGAGTCTCATACAATAGAATACAGTTTTGTTTTTAAAATTGTTAGAGTCGTTTTCCAGAAAATTAAGCGTTTTCATAATTGATTCCATTATTTTTTGATGATCTAAAAAATCAATTTCGCCTTTTCAGATAATACGTATTTATGTCATTAATAGGCTTTCGAATATTAAAATTTTAAGAAACTGATTTCAGGGCACTTCAAATGAAGCCGAATGAACTTGAAGGAATCAAAAGGCAAGAAAGTCCCAAGAGAATATATGGCTCAATTTTGAAAATTTTACAAAATTTTTCAACAGATTTGGCTTATCACCCTTTGAAGATTAATTTAAACGCAGATATCTGACAGATTCTTAGAAATATCATTCACATTCCCGCTTGATAAAAAAAATTAACTGTAAGAATAGATAAAATATTTGGAACTTCTGTATCACAGCTCTTAATTTCAAAAGGCATACAAAAGCGAAAAATTAGACATAGCAATCTGGACAGTCAATACTACTGTCGCGTCGTAAGGAAAGAACATAATATCTTCCCTTAAAATAAATTGTCGGCTTAAATAGTATGTATAAGTCACAGTCGAGCAGAAGAGCAACATCACTGATATCTAAAATAATTAGTTCTGGACCTAGATGACAACCTTGTTAAATGGAAATTAAATAATTTTTTTTTTAAGGACGAAATATTTTTCAATGGTAAAATATTAAGAATTCAATCATAAGATTGCCATCCAAGGCTTAAGCAATGCCAGTAGTTAGTTTTTATTCCTCGTTCTCAGAGTTCACACTGCGTTAGAGCAGAAAAAGGGATGTAACAATCGACGATAAAAAGACGTATGGAAGCGACCCATTTGACAGGCTGAACCTGAGCACCCCAGAATATATAGTGGGTTATTA
The DNA here is from genome assembly GCA_910595825.1 of Philhelius pedissequus. NCBI lineage: Eukaryota > Metazoa > Arthropoda > Insecta > Diptera > Syrphidae > Philhelius > Philhelius pedissequus. The sequence continues at coordinate 50,519,181 of OU343161.1, read as the reverse complement.
TAAACTCTATTTCGAGCAAACAAAACTACCGGTAGAAGTGGTTCGACCAGGAATGTTTCACCGCACCAAAATTATAATTTAAACTACTACGGAGATTAAAAATATCAACAAGTTCGAATAAATCCCTTTCAAAGCAATACATCAGCGTAAATAAAACATATTAAATGCTTTGCAGAGATAAACGTCAGAAATATTTTAAGTCTGTAGCACTGGAACTTTCGAACGCAAGAAATAGTAAATACTTCTGGGATAAAATTAAGATACTCAAGGTTATAGAATTTATCTGTGGAATTCGTGTTGCAGTCTCAAATTTAGCAGATTATTTTAAACACTTACTTAATCCCACTGACACCTGTGAAAATATACAATTTGCTGGGCGCCTAATAATCGACGAACTACTAGATGCGGAATTTGATATGAGTGAACTAATGACTAGCCTCAATAATTTCAAAAACAAAAAAGCCCCTGGACCTGATAGAATAGGAAATGAATTCTATAAAACTGCCCCACCTATTTTTTTAAGTAAAATGCTAGAAGCATTCAACTTCATTTATAAACAGCTGCTAAGACCAGCCATCAACTTCAGCTTTCCAGCAGCCAACATATAAATCTTGATGATCTGCACCGTCCAGCGCTGCAAGTATTACAAAATGCTCCAACTTTATGCTGAAGGAAAAATAAATTAGCTGGATAGGCTCAGCATGCTATCACCAAAGAAAATGTTTGTTTTGAGCTAATACGAACGATATCCACCATACAGCAATTCAATAAAACGAAGTTAAATAAAATAATATTCATGACTGGATGGCACGAACTTTTTCTTATGTTCGAGCACATCGTATGCAAAAGAATTCTATTAAGAATCAAAATATATTTTTAAGTCTTTTTTACTTAATTTTTTATATAGGTATAAAATTTCTTTAATTTTGTTCTAAAAAAATTGGTGTGACAATTTTAAATATTTAATAATATAAACTTAAAAACACACGTTTCACACGTTTTCGAAATATTGAGTTTTAAAAAATCCAAAAAAATATTTTTCGTACATTTTGCAAAGACAGTATTGTCTAGAATTTAAAGAGTCTCCTACATATATTTTTTTTTATTTTATAGGCTACTATTTAGATTTATCAAAATGAATGCTTGGGATACTGAAAAAAGGATTTGGATAGTGCAGCGATACCATTCTTTGCAGTCCGTCATTTCCGTCCAAAGGGAATTTAGGCTGGAGTTTAGCGGTACTCCCCCGAGTAGATGGACCATTATGAGGCTGGTGAACATGTTTGCCTTATCTGGAAGCATCGAACGAAGACCGTATCATCGATCGAGATCCCAATGTTCGGGTTCAGGATACAATCGTGGCTGTTGCATCGGCAAGACAGGCAAATCCAAGTGTTTCGACTCGAAACTTATCGGGCCAAATTGGAGTTAGCTGACGGGCATTACAACGGATACTTCATGATGACTTAAACTTGTTTCCGTACAGAGTTCAAATTACAATCCAGTTAAACCCTCAGGATTGAAATGGCGAAGAAGACAACACATTGATAAATGGTTTTTTCATGTCTGTTGAGGCCCATTTTGACTTAAACGTGTTAACAAGCAAAATTGCCGTATATGTAGTGAATCTAATCCAGAAATGCTCCATGAGACGGAACTGCACCCAGTACAAGTCACTGTGTGGTGCGCAGTTTCATCAAGGTGTATTTTCGGGCCAAACTTCTTTGAAGAAAACGGTGGAACACAAAATGTCATTGGGGCCCGCCATTTAAAGATTTTGAACGAGTTGTTTTTACCCAGAACTTCGCCGATGACGTGTCCCTTTCAGCAGTTTTGACAAGATGGAGCAAGTGCACACAGCTCTAACGAAAATTCCCAAAAAAATTGATTTCCAGAAATTGCACTTTCCGCTGGCCCCCAAGGTCACCTGACCTGTCTACACCAGAATTTTTTACACCAGACTTTTTTTTTATTAGGTTATGTCAAGCAGGAAGTGTACAAAACGAAACCCAGGAATTTGAATGAATTGAAGCAGGTTATTAAGACAATAACTGAGGCGACCCCAATTTCAACCCTTCGGCCCACAATGAACAATTTTCTGATCAGGTGCCGCATATGCCTGGATGAGCGTGAAGGTCATTTGCGGTCTATCATCTTTAAAAACCATTAGTTATTTAAAATAAAATTTAATTTTTAACCCAATAAAAAAAAATTAATGAAAAACATCGATGAAAATAAAAGTTATTTAAATTTCTTATTTTAGCACGATTCGTGTGCCACCCTGTATATTTATTTTTAAAGTCGTTTTTCACTTTATTTTTTATATATAAAAATTCTTAAATTAAAAAAAAATGTGTCAATATTTTAAATATTTAATCATATAAATTTAAAAAGAAATTTTCGAAAAATATCGTCCACCCGTTTTCGATATATTGAATTTTCCAAAAAAAAATATTTTTTTTGCAAAAATCAAAAATAAAAATATTTTTCCAAAATTTTGAAAAGTAGTATTATTTAGAATTCAAAGGAACTACCATATAAAAATTTTGATCGAAATCGAGCCGTTTATGAGAAAATGGTTGTATGGCAGGTACCGCTAATAACAAATTATTTAAAAAAAAATATTTCTTGTCAAAATGTAGACCATTCGCAAGGTAGTACACACACCAATTTTTATGAAAATCGTTTGAGCGGGTTTCGAGATAATTAAGATGGTAGAAAAATTTGTATGGCAAGTACCGTTATTTTTGGGGCTAGAACAACGATTCAAAAATCTACTTTGCACAATCACCTAAAACGCTTAAGCACCAACTTTGAACAAAATCGTTTCAGCTGCTTAGACAGACAGACAGACAGACGGAGTTGCGGGACCCACTTTTTTGGTGTTCTCTATTATCGTAATGTCAACTTTGATTACAATCTCCAGTTCGATTTTTTTTCCAAATGCAAAACTTGCACTGTAGTACGCAAGTAAAAATTGACGATAAAAAGGCGAAATCTCGTAGTGAAACCTAAATTCCTACACTATCTAATATTGTAAACGATCTTAGTGATAGTAATGGTACCTACGTTTCTATTATTTTACGAAATAATATGCTTCAGATTTCAATTTTGAGAAGTCTGCAAAAAGATAAATGCATATGGTGGTGGCAACCATGTTCATGTATTATGTTAAAATTTATTAGTTCAGTTTGTATTGGTATTGGTGTGTCAAAACGATTTCCTTCATGTGTGCAACACCTAGTTGTCGATGTCGGTCATTAAATTATAGTGAAAGCCAATAAAAGCCCATTTATAACCAAACGATTCTAAACGACACTCGGGACAGGAGAACCGACCAGGCTAGGCTACCATCTCAGCATCACCACTGAGTTATGACTTTATTTTTCCGTTCGTTGAGTGATTCACTGGATTGGTTGTTGAGCAGACGAGTTGTTGTATAGGCTTTAGGCTTTAGCATCCTATGAGCAGCAGGGAGAAAAACAAAACGCCTCCCTATCTATTTATGCATTGTGCTTCTTAGCAATATCACAACAAAACCAATAGATTGCTCGATCTGCTTTCTTTTGTTTTCCCTTTTCTCTCTCTGTCACACCATCATTTGATAACAAATAGATTAGAATGAAAAGATGAATCTCAAGAGCGTCTATAATATTATGTGTTTATGTTTATATTTGTACTTTGATAAACATACATAAATCCTCAAAATCTAAAACATTTGCATAATAAATTCGGGCATCAATCAGAGGCATTCATTTCATATACGCAACGCATATCCTCTGAAAGATATTAAATATGTTCTTGGATAAATATCTTACCGGTGTGTACTGTGTATTGTATCCTTATCGCTTTATTTAGTTAATAGTTATAGCAATCAAATTTATACGATATCGGTATGCGATTTAATGATTATGTGCTTGGAATCGACTGGTCGTTAAAACTATATAGTAATTTGGTTTCAAAATATTTGCTTTCAACTTGAAAGGCATTCTAACTAAACAAGCAACAAGGCAGCTGTATTTTGGAAAATTTTGAAATAATTGGTTTTAGTATCAATAGTAGAATTTGTATTTGAAATATTTTTGTATGTGTAGCATTTGTTTGTCAAATGACTAAAAAATTGGAATTTTAAATTCATTCATTTGCTAGCTGATAAAATTGGATAAAATTCAATATTCACATGTGGGCGGGCCGATTTTGAAATGGGATTAAACAAGCGGTGTGTCGTTACCTCACACAATATCCATTTTGCGGTTTCAAAAGTAAACGTGAATAAAACACATATAAAATATTTTTTTCATGATATTTCTTTCTTATTATAAAGTTTGAACGTTGACATTATGTGTGAAACACTACATCATTTAAATGACCACCACGCGAATTGTTGCAAGCATAGATTTGTTTGAGGTAATTTTCGACCACTTTTTGACACATACTGGGCGGTATCTCAGCCATTTGGCCACTTGACGAATGTTGGTTTTCTAGTGCTCAAGAGTTAATGGTTTATCTGCATAAATAGGGTCTTTCGCGTAGCCCCACAAATAAAAGTCCAGTGGTGTCAAATCGCATGATCTTGGTGGCCAGTTGATATCGCCACGACGGGAAATTACGCGGCCAGGAAATGTCTCTTGCAATAAAGCCATATTCGCTCGAGTTGTATGGCATGTGGCACCGTCTTGTTGAAACGACATATTCTCCAAGTCGTATTCTTCAATAGCAGTCAAAAAAAAAATCGGTTATCATATAACCAAAACGCTCCGAATTGACGGTGACAGTCGTTCCATCGTCGTTTTCGAAGATCACACCTCCGGACGAAAGAGCGCTCCAAACAGTGAATTTTTGTGGATGTAATGCCCTTTCTTCAATTACTTGAGGATTCTCAGAACCCCAAATACGATAATATTGTTTATGTGCTTCGTCGCTGAAGAAAATTTTGTTCGAAAAATCGACGTCCACCGCCTGTTGTTCAAGCACCCATTCAACGTATCTACGAAGTTGTGAATGGTCAGCTGGCTTCAGTTGTTGTGTGAGCTGGACTTTATATGGATGTAGGTGTAGAGCCAAATGCAAAATACGCCATAATGTGCCGTAAGACAGTCCTAATTCCTGAGAACGACGAGGAATCGACACATTCGGGTCTTCGGCAACACTCACTTACAGCAGCGATATTTTCAGTGGTACGAGTGATGAACAGGCCTTACAATATCTATAACCAATCCAGTCTCTTCAAATTTCTTCACAATTTTGCCAAATGCTGGCGTAGTTGGACGATTATGTAAACCATAATCTCATCTTAAAGCACGATATGTGGCTGTGGCTGAATCACCATTTTTGTAGTAGGTTTTAACAATTTTTATGCGTCGTGCGATAGTTAAGCGATCCATTTTCGTAAATGTCAGACTTTCAACTGAAAAAAAAAATTGGTTGAACAACTTAGTTTGACAGATGTTGAATTCCAGCCCTATACTTTTGAAACCGCAAATTGGATAACCCTTTATTGACGGAACTCTTTTTTTTTATTCGAAAGGTTCATGTATACCATCATGTATGGACATTGCTTAAATGTCAACGGCATTTTTGGCATTGATCCAATTTTCAATGAACCAGTCCCATGGAATCTGCTATTTAATTTGAGGCATGGCCAGTGTCAAAAAACCAAAGAAAATCTTAAACAGTCTAATTGCACGATTTCTGTTTCGAATATTAGCTAGATCTTTGATGTCATCAGAAAAGCATTCTCTCAAATCGATTGAACATAATGTCCATTGTGAATTTCAGAGAAGACAAAAAAAGTGCGACCCGCAATTCCGTCTGTCTGTCTTTGTATCTGTACAACGATCTACAGATTAAGCGATTTTCTTGACATGGAAGCATCTTAGGCGGTTGTTTAAAATAAAATTTTGAATGGTTTGTTTTAGTCCCAAAACTAACGGTACCTGCTATTAAAAATTAAATTTATTTTGAAAATTCAATATTTCGAAAACGTATATTTTTAAGTTTATATTATTAAATACTTCAAATTACTAAATTATTTGTAGAAAAAATTTAATGTCATTATGTATATTAAAAAAATTGAGTAACAGCCCTGTTCTGTTAAACATTCACGTGAATATTTACTATCCGACGGAAAAAACGAAATGTTCCAAAAATTATATAGAATTCGATCAAAAATAAATTTTAACAATTAGATTGTTTAATATATTAGAAATGGTTTGGACTCAAAAGATAGAAAACAATTGAAATCAAATAGTGCAACATTGAGTGAAATATTTAGGTGAATCGAAAGATTTGATGGGATCGGTTAGCAGAATAGGGCTTTAATCGTTTTTGTTTTTTAATTTTTTTGTTGGCCATTTGTAAAAAAACGTCCTGAATTCTACCTCCTCATCGATTCAAACACTCGTTTCCAATGAAACTCCAGTTGTAAGCTCACAAGAAAAAGCAAATTTGTAAGGATCTGATGATTTTATGAACTTCCAAAAAGTGTTTGGACTCTTACAGTACTTGAAAACATTAATAGTTTCATGAGACACATCTTCTTTCATACTCATACAGTTGCTAGAGATCTTAAAGATCTGAACATTCACCAATCCACTGGTCCAGATAGTATCTCCCCTATTTTTCTGCAGAGGTGTCCTTCTACGCTGGCAAAACCAATGCGTAAGCTTTTTCATCTGTGATATTCTATTGGTCTTTTTCCGAGTGGTTGGAAAGAAGAATTTGTCCAGCATGTAACTAGGTTCCAAATGATTTTATTTCATACAAATTACAAAAGTTTAGTGTATCATTCATTTTTCAAACATGGCTTACGCCGTCTGTCAGTTGACAATTATTAATACTTAATTAATTAATTTTGTTTAATATACAAAATTGAAACATAAAATTAAAAAAGTTCTTCTAAGATCCGTTTTCTGTAGTTAAGTGCTAGCTTGGTGTAGTTGTAAAGGGATTCCCAGTCTAAAACTCCGTTTACAACATCTATGACTTCCTCTTCACTGAGGTAGTTTTTTCCAAGTGTACTCCTTCTGGTTTCCACCAAAACAGGACATCTTCCCACGAAATGGAACACGTTTTCGCGTTCTCTAGTGTTACATAATCCACACATTTCTTCCAAATCACTCCTATGAGGAACATAGTTCAGAGGAAGTATCTCCCCCTTGCTTTTAAAACCAGTGACATGAGATCGCTTGGATACTCCGCCCTGAAGTAGTTATTTCGTAACAGGTTATAGTTTAGCCTTGCATATATGTCCCTGTGTAATGAACTTCTGGCTTTCATAGTATAGTCCTCTCTCTTTCTTTCGTCCACTAACGATATGAGGCTATAGAGTTCGCTTTTCCACGTTTCCATCCTATCGCTTCGGAGTAATAGTGGATGTCCACAGTACTCTGCTAGATCTCTCCATGACTCGAACCATGATATTTGTTTTTGAATCACAAGCATCGTAATTTTCTTTGGTAGTCTCCTTTCATCCATTGCTATAGTCTTCAAAATATAGTCTATCTGTATTTTCAGAGTTGAAATAAATAAGGATGGTAGACCTGTCTCTAGCATTAGTATGTGATTCGCAGTACTATTAGGTAGTTTCAAGCTTCTTTTTAAGAAATAGCGCAGAAGCTGCTCAACTTCATCGAACTCTTTATGGCCCCAAACTTGAGCTGCATAACACATGATCGCTTTCGCTGTGGTTTCAAAAATACGATATTTGGATTCGTAGTGAACATCTTTACAGTGAACCACAGTCCTCCATGTTGCGTTTAATGCATGCTTCGATTTGGCCAACTTATCAATCATATGATTTTGCCAGTTCAGGTTTCTAGATATCCGCATACCAAGATAGTTGTATTCATTTACGACTTCGATGTTTTGAGCTCCAAATTTCCAGGTTTCACTGCGGCCGTTTCGGCCGCCTCCTCTACGAAAAATCATGACTTTAGACTTCTCTAGGTTCACCTGGAGCCTCCATTTGTTGCAGTACTCGAACAATCTATTGATCATCAATTGGAGACTACCAGGCGACTCCGCTAGCATCACAATATCATCGGCGAACATTAGTACCTTGATTAAAAGATCCGCTGAAACACGTGCTCCACCCTGCAATACCTCTTCTTAGTCATCTATAAATAGAGCAAATAATAAAGGACTCAGATTACATCCTTGCCTCATTCCTATTTCCACTTCGAATTGTTCGGATTGTTTGGATCCAAAAGTGACTGCAGAAGTTGTTGAGTTATAGAGGATTTCCAAAACGTTCAAAAACTTTTACGATACTCTTTTGTTACACAGCTTTAGCATAAGTGCTTTCCTGTCTATGGTATCGAATGCCGCCTTGAAGTCGATGAAAGAGCCGTACAGTTTTCTTTTATATTTTATAAAGATTTCAGCTATATTGGTAAGTGAACAGATTTGATCTACGGTCGAGTAATTCTTTCGAAACCCAGCTTGCGACTCGCTTAGTAAGTTGTTGTTATGAACCCAATCATAAAGCCGTTTGCAGAGAAGTCTCGTAAAAATTTTCATAGATGAATTCAGCAATGATATTCCTCTGTAGTTGGCAGCATCTTCCTTGTGACCTTTTTTAAAAATTGGGCAAATGATGGCTTCTTTGAAATAGAACGGTAAGTAAGCTGAATCGTATGCGTGGTTTAAAGCTTTTGTTAGAGTCACTATAAAAATAGAAGTGTCTATTTTATAGAACTCTTGAGGTATGCCATTCGATCCTGGAGACTTGTTGTTTTGGAGCTCTTTCAATACAAGTTGAACCTCTGCACAGGTAAAAGGTGCATCCAACTCTTCGTTCTCATAAAAAGGTTTGGCAAATTGGAATGTGGAAGAGAAATTGTCTTTTGTTAACGTTTTGAAGTGTTTTGCCAGGTCTTCGATTTCAATGGGTGAAATAACTTGATTGTTACGCTTTTTAGTAATTTTCCTAACTACTGTCCAAAACTCAGCAGCATTTCTGCAGTCTGCAAGGTCTTGAGCAAGTTTTCTTGAGTAGGTTTGACGTTTATAGCTTAGTAGCTCTTTGTATTGTTTGTTAACTGCAAGTTATTGCGCTTTAAAAAAGATATTCTCTGGAAAACTTCTTAGTAATCCTAGCCAAGCAAAAGATTTTCCACGAGCTACCATACAATCATTATCAAACCATTTTTCGTGGTAATGGATAAAATTGTTTTTTACCTAACATTGCACCGGAATTGACTTAAGGACAATATTGTCCAGCTCCGATAAGCTAAGACAAAATGTTGAAGATGATGTCGCTTGAAGGAGAAGACTATTATTCAAAAAAGGTGAGTATCTTTCGGCAAAAACATTTTTCCACCTGAATTTTCCCGGAGTTACTAAGTCTTCTGGTTGCCTCTGGTTTCTGTTTAGATTGATCGTTAGTTGGATTGGGAGGTGATCGGAATGTATTTCTGTTATGACTTCAAAATCGTCCATCATAGCACTCCAGTCTCCTGACACCATTGCGTAGTCGATTACTGAGTTTCCTTGTGGTCCTATAAAAGTGAACTCACCTAATTTGTCTGCTTCCGCAGTACCATTGCAAACACTCAATCCAAAGGATTTACATAGATCGATAACTTTTTTACCTTCTCTTTTAATTGTTGTATCTTTTGAACTACGATTCCTAGCTTACTTTCACTTTCTAGCTCTCCGGTTCGGGCATTGAAATCTCCAATAAGCATTAAATTGTTAATGTCCATATCAAATAAAATGTCTCCAAGCTTAGTGAAGTCACTTTCCCAGCTGTTGCAATTTAAGTATATAGGGATGAGATTAAGTAAGGATCGATCAGTTTTAATTTCAATGAAATGTGGGTCTCCTATTTGCTTGTATTTGCAACTGACGCCTTTAAGATTATGTTTAAAACCCATGAGAATTCCTCCACTAGCCCTTCCTTTTCGGTGATTTTTAAGTGCTGGTATCCATTTTTTTGATTCAAAATTTTGTGTATGCTGTTCAGTTACATGTGTTTCAATTAATATAATAATATCATACTCATTTATAAATTAAATAAAATCTAAAGCTGCAATCTTATTTTTTAAACCTCCAATATTATAACTTATAATTCTAATTTTACTTAATTTAAAAATTTGACAGACGGCTTTTACCTAATTACAGTGGTTATAATTAGAATGTGCTATTTTGTTAACACCTAGATCCGAAAGAGCAGAATTCGTTTTGTTTGTAGCCGAAATTGATGTTGATGGACCGCCGCCAACCTCATTTGACATTTCTCGCCGATGGATGACATTGACGTTTCTGGCAATTGACTCATTTTGTAAAAGTTGTAAACAAACATTTTGAAAGAAATTTTCCCCAAGTTTGTGTTTTTCTTCCAATTTTTGCAGCCCATGCTCCTTATTTGTAGCAAAAACTTGCTGCTCATGATTCCATTCCACAACCAAATCATCAATACGCAATTTATCATCACGTAGAGACAATCTCAATCGTGGTTGTTTGGCGTAAATGTGTTTGCGGAGCTGAAGGAGTTTGATGCGCTTTTGCCGAATCTTCAATGGGTAGTCTCGACTTATTGAGATGCCGGTTCCTTTCAGCTTTTTAACATTTTTCAGAACATTTTGTGCGTTATGTTTAGATTTGAATTCTGCCAAAATAGTAACTACTTCTTCATTCGAAGCGATTTGTCTCAGTTCTTGTGCAGTGATGATTGTATTTGAGTCGGATATATTTTTGCAAATGTTTAGAGCTTGTTCTATGGGATTCGATTGTCCATTCTTAACTCGAATTATTAAGTTGTTGTCATTTGCAGCTAACTTTAACTGAACAATCTCAGTTTGAAGGACATTGCATCTTTGGAAGAGTGCACTGACCGCCTCCTTCAATTGCACATTCTCCCTTCTAACCTCACTTAGTTCACCGCGTAAGTCTGAAATGTCATCCTTCGTAGCAACATTTGTGAGATTAGTGGCAAACAGATTATTTAATTCCTCGACAGTTATAGAACCAACCAACGACATGCTTTTATCTTTTTTTTAAATTGATAGAAGATGTATATCGGGTGATGTTTCTTGAACTTTTCTTTTTGAATTTTTCATCAAGCCTTTAATATTGTGTATTGGTTTTAAACTTATTTACAATGAGCGATTTTTTTGTTAAGGTAGGTAGGTATCTAACTTTTGCAACTTAAATTACCAAAAATTCAATGATTTTTTAATCTCACTTGATCAATAGTTCCTTAAATTGTGCACTTTGTAAAAAAAATTATTTATTTGTTTGTTTGGATTAATTAAAATAAACTTTTTTTCAAGAGCTAAACAATTTTAACTTTTAAGCTACACCAGAGTTGCCAACTTCTACACGCATGTAACTAAGAAATGCGAATCTCTAATCACCGTCCAATTGCACTTAGGTAACTTCTTTTAAAGTTCATGGAAACGCTGGGCTGATTAATTTTGAGCTTAAGAAATAAGATTTACAGATATCTCTTCCGATTTTTAATGAACAGATTTTGCAACTCATTTTATTTTGTTTTACTTTTGTCTTTTTACTTCACTTAAGCTCTCTTACAACACGTCTTCACTCGACAACGATTCTCACTTTATTTTAAATATCTTGAAGAACGAAAGCTCCTCAATGACCGGCAGTATGGCTTTCGTAGAAATGGGTCTACTGGTGATAAGATGGTATATCTCACTGAAGAGTTCGGTAAAAAACTTTACATCGCTTTGGAAAAATTAAGATTATTGCTCTTGATAGTTCAAAATCATTTGATAGAGTTCGACATCAAGCTCTTTTATCGAAAATGCGTGCATTTGATATTGATGAATCTTTTGTCTGTTGGATTGGAAATTACCTTTCGGACCGCTGAATAAAAGTTGAATTTCATAGTTTCAAGTCTTGTATTCTTAAGATAAATGCTAGTGTGTCACATGACTCCGTTCCGATAACATTGTCCAATGGGAAACATAAGACCGCATAGAATTTAATGCTTCAAGAACTCAATGCTGTCTTCTGTCGTTAAAGAAGAACCCACCCCCTATGCCTCTATCCAAAAGTGGGGTTGCATTGAAAAAACCGATCAGCTTTCAGTCCTTGAGATGTGTATCACATACCACCTCTTGTGGAATGACAACATATTGGATGTTGCCATAAACGCTGCCAAGTGCTTGAGTTTTTTTCGAAGATGCAAGAAATTGTTCTCCCCTTCTGATTTGGCTGTAATCTATAAGTCCTTCATTCCACCAAAGCTCGAGTATAATTCCCACATATGTGCTGAAGCTCTCAAGGCTCATTTGAATCTTTTGGATAGAATTCAATATAGAGCTCTAAGATTGATAGGTGAAAGAACTACACATAATGAACCCATTTACTTCTCTAGAACATCGTCGAAATGTTTCAAGTTTTTCATTGTTTTATAGCTATTTTTATAAGATATTTTTATGTTCTAGTGAAATAGCCAGTTGCATTTCTGCCCTTAAGCTATTCAACCGTAATACTCGGTAATACTCGCGTTTCTAGGAATGCTCATCAGTTTACTCTTGAGTCCAACTTCGGACGTACTTTTAAGTACATAAATTTTCCTTAGTCTTATAGTGCGAATGTGGAGTGCTTTCCCAGCTATATTTTTCGCTCCTTTTTGATATTCTGAAGTTCAAACCCAATGTACATTGGTATCTCCTGTTTAATCCTTCTCTATTTTCCTAACGCTCGCACTGTGGTTGAGTAGTCAAAACTCCTTTAGTTCGCGCACAGTAAAAATAAATAAAATGGACGACTGAATCGTACGAACTTGCTCTTGTAGCTAACCATTGAGGTTTAGTTAGTTAGCCGTAGTTATCCTATGCAGATTTAAAGCGTATGTAGGTAAGATAACCTTGATTCTTAGTATAATGAATTGTCTAGTTGATGATTCAAGGAATAGTTACAAAGATACCTACCTACAAATGTATATTTAAATTAAAATTATGGATTTTAATTATGTAAGTTAAGAGAGTAAAATGCATCTTCATACATATACATATAGATGGAACCTAAGTATGCAAACATATACATATAATAATGAATAATGAAAATGAAAGGTGTAGATAGTTATATGTATATAACTATAATTTAGGTGCAATATGTATAAATAAGATTCATGTGATTTTTAAAGCACATGTTTGTATAAATGTATGAGGGCCTACACTGTATTTAGTATTCAGTGACGTACGCAAAAATATGTAAAAAGGGAATAATAATAAATGGATACTATACATAATTAAATGTTCTTATATTGCTTAGTCGTTATGGTTTGAGGGAAAACAAAGATGCAATTTGAATTCATGGATAAATAAGAATGTGTCAAAAAAATTTCAAAAATCTTTGGAGCGGTTTTTTAATAAACTAATTTTTATGTATAAGATTTTGAAAACATTCTTAGACAACAAATTTGAAACGCCATTTTGAAGATATTTTTAACATACATATAAAATTCAAATTTCAAAAAAAAATCTGTAACTGGTTTTTGAAAAATCGATTTTTCAAAAAAAATTTGTATTTATTATTTAAAAGTCGAAAAACTTTTTTTTAGAAAATTTTAGTATCAATTTTATGAACAGTTTTAGCGGGCATTTGTATAAAATAATTGTTTTAATCGGTTCATCTAATGTTGAGAAAGTCGAAAATATGAAAAGTGGTTGTCTGGAAAGTGGTTATGCGTGAAAGTGGCGTGTACTAATTTAGGAACACGCACGTTTTCTTATAAAAATTCTGGGAGCCGTTTTCGATAAGTAATTTTTTTGAAGTGATAAGTTCTATAGGCACGTTGTGCATTCTCTGGTACGGGTAAAAAGTATAAGATGATAAAATCGACATGCTAAGGATTTGCGATATTCAACAATGCTAATGAAATATCGATGTTAAAAGTGAAAACACAGATCTATGATTCAAAACATCGATACCAATATGGTGTAATTTTAGCGATGTTATGTCATTCAAAACATCGATATCAATACGGTTTAATTGAGAGGCCGATGCTTCTTCCACTGCGTACTGATCAGGTGATTTATTTCAAGCAATGAGAAAATAAACAGCAAAACTACGATAACACATAGAAAATAAACAAGTATAGCTTGTTGAACAAAATTACTTGGCCAACGTCGTGTCGGTTGCGCAGAGAGAGGATTCAAAAGAATAAAAATGGTGCGCAAGAGATACAATGCCAGAGATATAATACTACGAGTATTTTGAAAACTGCACAATAAACCACGATCATGTCACATGTAAATGAAGTCCGTCTCTGGAAGGTGATTGTGTGTATGTGTACCTATCCTTCAAAATTAATGGGATGAGGCAAAAAATTTGAAGAGAGGTGCGCAGTAGAATGTCCAAGTGAATTGATTCATATATATATTTATAATATATATTTCCGTCCGAAAATTATATATGTATTACTTAATAATTATTTATTTATTTTTGTTGCTTTATATTATTTTCTTATATTTGTATATTGCATTTTCAAATATTTAATTATTCTACACAAGCACAAGAATCAATGGGGAACTTGGAAAAGAAGAAATTTACAAAATCAGATTAGATACATTTAAATTTTTGTTTAATTTGTATGAGAGGTACCGTTGTTTTTTATTTAAGGAAAATAATTTTTGCAGCTATGCAAGACAATGTCAAAAAAGTTCTAAACACGAAGTTTGGAAAAAATCTATTAAGCCGATTTTGAAATAAGTTTTCAAAAAAAAAAATAATTAATTTCAAAAAAAATTTTTTCAAAAATTTTGGGTTACAATAGTGTTAAGACTTTCAAGGAGCTTCTGCGTAAAAAATTTCAAAAAAATCAAATTAACCGTTTCCCAGAAAATCGAAAACCCAAAAAATGATTCTAATAGAGGTACCAAAAATAACCATTTTTTCAAAAAAAAAAAAAAATTATCAACTGATTTTTTTTTATAAAAAACGTTCAAGCCGTTTTTGAGAAAAATAAGATTTTTTTTAGTCATATTACCGAAAAAACAATATGTACCACGTTTGAATCAAATCCAACGAGCGGTTTAGGCTGCAGAGTCGAGGACACACAGTCAGACAGACAGACAGACGAAATTGAGGGACCCACTTTTTTGGTGTCCTCTATGATCGTAATGTCATGTTTGATTGTTAGAATTTTTTTTACGAATGCATAACTTGTCTTATAATACCTTTAATCGCAGGCAAAAAATTGATCCAGTGCTGTACTAATGCAAATGCAAGCTGAATACTCACGATTTGTAGATCAGTCATGAGCGGTCCACTAGACACTCCTGTATATATAAAGGTTTCCAGCCAAAGTTCCAAATAAGACCCAAATGCTTAGTGTCATCTGAGAAATTTAGTGGTAGAAGGAGATCATTTAATCGGACTCCTATATTTCTTAATTGTTTTTAAATTTTGTTTTAATTTAGTTTTCTAAATGTTCCTTGAAGTCTTAAAATGCTTTCCTGCTAGATCAGTTGTACCGTCTTCGACATAGGCAATTACTTTGTACCTTTCCAGTTCCAGGCATGAAACAGCTATTTCAATACTAAGTTTAATAGAGGGGGAAATAGAACATCGCCTTGCGGCGTACCTCTACTGACAAAAATCTACCAGTAGGAAAGCTTCCGAGCTCTGAATTGATAATTCTTCTAGCTAATAGTGGCCAGATGGATCAACGTTGTTAAAAGTATCTTAAATACACATATCTAAGTAATATTCCTTAGTAAGCTATTTGTGTTGAAAGGAATATTTAATGGTTTGTGGTTCCTATCGAATTCCCTTTGCAAGATGCATGTTCAGCAGTTGACAAGATTCTTCCTAAATGTATATCAATGACTTCTCCTAATACTATAAGCACAGCCGACGTTTAACTTATCTGTTGTCATTTGAAGTTTTCCATTGTGGCCCTATTTATTTGTATGGATTGAAGCTATTCTTTATAGAAATCAGATCTTGTGGATAGGTTAATTCATTTATTGACCTGCTGTCAGCATTATCCGTTTGGGAAATGAGTATCGAGTAGAAGATTGAGCAATTGATTGCATGGAAATCATCTGCTCTTAGAGACATTAATTTACTATTTGAGAGGATTTTCATAATCTTGCTGTTTCGGAGACTACTTCTCTTCTATCGCACAAGATCCCTTAGAATTCTTTTTTGTTATATTCTTAGAGCTACTTTATGGGAATCCCAATTTGACATGTTCTTTGAATTTCTGTCTCAATTAAAGAGTTTTCTACAACTTTTTCGTATATCAGTTCGAGCTGCAAATTCTACTAGTATCGCGTCTATTTGCTCCATACTTGAGTTACTGCCGTCAGGAAATAGTCCTAAATATCTGCAGAATTCTACATATTATTCAATTCAACATTTAAAATGAAAGGCTACTATTATCGCTTGCTTATTGACATTCTAAACTTAAACGAAAAACGATACAAGAATAACTAGGACGTTTTCCAGGAAGACCATAAGCAGAGGTAAATTTATATAAATTGTGTGCCAGCAGAACACAAATCTGTATAGCATCTCTGACGAGTACGCTCCAGTGCCCATATCTCGCACGTTGCCCATAAATAAAGAGCCTATACACTCATTCGAGTGGTACCGTTCATCCACTAATTCAATGCCGTTTCGCAGACCAAACTCCCCAAAGCTACCCAAAGGTAGCCTCCATCACCAAAAATGGGCTTTGCTCGTATTATATAGTATACTACATAATATATATCAGTTATACACACATCTCCACGAATAACCTCAAACAACTTGCAGCACAAACTCATACACTCAAAATCACACACAATATTTATGAGCACAGGGTGTAAGTCCAAGATAAATCCATGTTCCAGATTAGAGTTTTAGAAATTTTGTGTGCATTTTGTTGTGTTATACGCACTTAACTTCTTCTCAAGACCCGCACGATCCCCTTTATGCTTCTCAAAAACAAAACACAAACAATAAAATCATATCCCATCCATCTCTTCTCAACCCCCCTACCCCTCCCACTCCAGAACTATAAGTTTCTCTGTATACTCCTAGGTATCTCTCTACTCGACATGCTTAGCAAAAATTATATAACGTGTATACCGTTGTCGTTTGCTGAATTTACACCAGGATACGATTTATGTGAACTTGTAGAGTGAATTATTATATTCCTTCCGGTTGAAATTGGTGTAGAGCTCTCAGCCTCTTATACCTCATCTATAACTTACCCAAACTGAAGCAGTCCTTTAAGCCTTCATAGTGAGCTTATAACACCCGTTTTCTAGGTCTCCCCACCACCACTACTACAGTTCCCAGTAGGTTTGGATATAAATACACATATCTGTACGCTCTTCTATTCGAATTAGTATATACGTGTACAACCAGCTAATGTTTTTCTTGTTCTTCTGCAAGGGTAGCTTAGTCTCCCAGAGTTTTCTGATACTTCGCTTTCGCTTCTTCTATATTTCTACGACCAACTGTTCCTAACGAGAGAGAGATGTCTTATCCAAATTGCCTACTAAAATAATTGGAAATTAAGGTGTTCCCACAAAATGGAAATAAGTTTTACTAAGCGAATAAGATCTATGTGCAATCAAGTGTGTGTGTGTGGGTGAGACTCTATAAACTGACATCTATGGTATTGGTAAGGTATATTATATGAGAAAAGAGTTAAACAAACTCCACTGAGCTGAAGATGAAGCAATATCTAAAGCAATTTGCCATTTCCTTTATTGCACTGATGGCACTGGGGCAGCAGTAAGCCGTACATACATGGCTCTTTTAGTGCATTGGATGTAAATTAATGTTATCTGGGAAAACAACAACAATTATGAAGAAGCATCCTGAAATTATAAGTTTTTTTGATATCTGAAGTATATATCTTTGGAATTGGGATTTGTTAGGAAATGTTCTTCAACATTTACAATTGATACGGCTTTGGGTAATCATCACAATGCAGTAAAATTCGAACCAATAAAAAATATGCAAAATCTATATAGATGAATAGGCGTAGGATAATATGCATTACGGTACAATTTTGTCCCTAAATACTGAATGCAACTGCATGGAAAGGTTTTTTCCCAGAAAATTCACCAATGTTCATGTAAGATGAATTGTATGCATATTTTTAGGAATGTATTTTCATATCATCAAGGAACGATCCTTAATTTTCGTCGGTTCTTTTGACTGTGGCATTTTTTTTATCTGTAGAAATGCAGAAACAAATGGATGAAATATTTATAATCAAATTAGTAAGATTGCTTAGCTGTTATAGTTTGAGTAAAAAGCAGTTTGTATTTAAACTCTTGATTGGAAAAAAAATTAAAAAAAAAACAGTCTATTAAAAAAATTAATTTTGTATGCATACAATTTTGGAAACGTTTTAGGACAATAATTTGGATTGTAAATTTAATGTAATTATTAATATGCTTATTTTTTTTTTTTTTTTATAATCTACACGCGCTCAAGGGATTATACTACCGTTTAAATGTTTCAACACAGCGCGGGCGTGAGGGTGAGGTTAAGGAAGAGAAAGAATGATAGGAAAGATGTGTGGCGCGATATTCGGAGACTGTAGGTGGTTGTTGTCTCAGATTTTATCTGCAGGGATGGCGGCTGAACTAATGCGGAGAAATTTCCGTGTCTTATTTATCTATGTCCCTTATAATTCGCATTATTTTTTTTATTCATTGTCATATTTATCGGTATACTAGTTTTACTCAATCACATGTTGTTAGTTCTATGCCTAAACAGCAAGTATTGAGTAAACCAGCAACTCATTGTATGACATTTATTTTTAGAATTGGTGTTTAATGGAAAAATAAGAAGACATAGACTACGGCAGGGATCGAACCTGTGACCATGAGGTTGACAGGCGAACACACAACTATCGTGCCACGGCCACCCCCAAAATTATTAAATTTTAATTTAGAAAAATCGCCTAGCCGTTTTTGAAAATGAAAAATCGATTTCTTATTTTTTTTTAATATTTGAATATGCAATACTATTTCCACTTTGTAAGGAGCATCTGCAATTCTGGATGAAAAAATAATTTTAATATGTGTATCCAATAGTAAGAAAGTCGATAATTTTAAAATGGGTTCTACGGGAAGTACAGTTAATTATAACACAATATAAAATATCTTATTTTTTAAAGTAGACTGCATCGACTGATTTTTTTTGTTTCTAAACGTTTTTAAACATTTGTATAGTAAGTAGGTAGAGTTGTTTTTTTGTTTTAGGAAAATGGTGTTTCCAAGTATTCAAGAGAATGTCAAAAATCTACTCGATTCAGTCATTTTTGAAAAATTGCGTTTTAAAAAAAAGGTTACAACACTTTTTTGATAGCTTCTCCATAAAAAGTTTAAAGCAATCAAAAGAAATGTTTCCCAAAAGACAATGACTAAAAAAACTAGCAATTAACTGATTTTGTTTATTAGTTGAAGCTGTTTTTTGAGAAAAATTAGATTTAGTTATTTCAAATTGGAATGTGATTTATTTGAATGGAATCAAAATCAGTAGATAGTGATATGCTACTAAATGTTTTTCGACTTGTTTCGTTCGAACCAATAAAAAATATGCAAAATCTATATATATGAATAGGCGTAGGATAATATGCATTACGGTACAATTTTGTCCCTAAATACTGAATGCAACTGCATGGAAAGGTTTTTTCCCAGAAAATTCACCAATGTTCATGTAAGATGAATTGTATGCATATTTTTAGGAATGTATTTTCATATCATCAAGGAACGATCCTTAATTTTCGTCGGTTCTTTTGACTGTGGCATTTTTTTTATCTGTAGAAATGCAGAAACAAATGGATGAAATATTTATAATCAAATTAGTAAGATTGCTTAGCTGTTATAGTTTGAGTAAAAAGCAGTTTGTATTTAAACTCTTGATTGGAAAAAAAATTAAAAAAAAAACAGTTTATTAAAAAAATTAATTTTGTATGCATACAATTTTGGAAACGTTTTAGGACAATAATTTGGATTGTAAATTTAATGTAATTATTAATATGCTTATTTTTTTTTTTTTTTTTTTTATAATCTACACGCGCTCAAGGGATTATGAATACCCTTTAAATGTTTCAACACAGCGCGGGCGTGAGGGTGAGGTTAAGGAAGAGAAAGAATGATAGGAAAGATGTGTGGCGGGATATTCGGAGAATGTAGGTGGTTGTTGTCTCAGATTATATCTCCAGGGATGGCTGCTGAACTAATGCGGAGAAATTTCCGTGTCTCATTTATCTATGTCCCTTATAATTCGAATTCATTTTTCTACTCTTTGACATATTTTATCGGGATACTAGTTTTACTCAATCACATGTTGTTAGTTCTATGCCTAAACAGCATGTTATGAGTAAAACAGCAACTCATTGTATGACATTTATTTTTAAAATTGGTGTTTAATGGAAAAATAAGAAGACATAGACTACCGCAGGGATCGAACTTGTGACCATGAGGTTGACAGGCGAACACACAACTATCGCGCGACGGCCACCCCCAAAATTATTAAATTTTAATTTAGAAAAATCTCCTAGCCGTTTTTGAAAATGAAAAATCGATTTCTTATTTTTTTTTAATATTTGAATATGCAATACTATTTCCACTTTGTAAGGAGCATATGCAATTCTGCATAAAAAAAAATAATTTTAATCTGTGTATCCAATAGTAAGAAAGTCGATCATTTTGAAATGGGTTCTACGGGAAGTACAGTTAGTAATAACACAATATAAAATATCATATTATTTAAAGTAGACTGCACTAAGAACACTTACATTTTATAAATAAAAATTATTGGAGCCTTTTTTTAAGAATTTTTTTGTTCCTAAACATTTTTAAACATTTGTATAGTAAGTAGGTAAACCTGGTTTTTTGTTTTAGGAAAATGGTGTTTTCCAGTAGAATGTCAAAAATCTACTCGATTCAGTAATATTTGAAAATTTGCGTTTTTAAAAAAAGCTTCTCCATAAAAAAACCAATTAAATTAAAATCAATCAAAATAAATTCTTCCCAAAAGGCAAAACTAAGGTATAAAATATAACCATTTTTTTTGACAAAAAATAGCAATTAACTGATTTTTTTTTATTGGTTGTAGCTGTTTTTGAGATAAATTAGATTTACATTTTTTCTTGCGATTATTGGTACTAGAAGGCAAGTTAAGTATTCATAAAAAAAAGCTAACAATCAAACATGATATTACGATCATAGTGTAGCCGAAAAAGTGATTTACAAAGAATGTCTGTCTGCCTTTCAGTCTGTCCGTCTGCATGTATAACGACCTGCAGCTTAAACGGCTTAAGACATTACCTTTAAATTTGGTATGTGTGATTCTTTTGGCATTCCTCAGAGGGGAAATTGAAATTTTATTTTTAGGCCCAAAAATAACGGAACCTGCCATATAAATGTTAAGGAAAATCTTCTCGAAAACGGCTAAGACAAATCGGAACCAAGTTTACAGGAAAGGTCTCTGAGGAGATCGAAGTAGCCAAACTAATTCTGCATATCAAAATTTTGAATACCTATTGTTTTTTAATTAAATTATGTAATTCAAAATTTAATTTTTTTTGAAAAATCAATATTTTTAATTTGTTTAATTAAAATTTTTAAAACTAATAAAAAAAATAATTTTAAATTTTATAATCACATATATATTTAAAAAATCGAAGAACATGCATACGAAAATTTCAAAAAACTTGTTTTAAAAAAAACTAAAAATAAAAAACAGGATTTCATCAAAATCCATCCCACAATTTTCGAGATGCTTTTATATAAAATTTTCATTGATCCATTGCATCTAATGCTAGATTTAGAAACCAAAGTTGGAACTCTTAACTTCAGAGCTTGAATAAAGGTAGTAAGCCATTCTGGAATATTGTGGAAGTAGTAGGAAAAAAAGGTACATATTTCCGCTTTTAAGGTAAATAATATGATTTTACTAACTTATGAGCAAGAAGAAAATGCATTATCTCGTAAATTTTGTGCTAGTAATTTTCTTACCCTTAACGTCGCAAGCAGTAGCCTTATAGAAGGTGCTGTTAATCAGTCAATGCAATTGCTTGATTCTAGATCTCTTGACGTATCAAATGATTTAGTATCAATTAATGATATACGCTGTATTTTACATGCATTAAAAACCACCAAATCACCTGGATTTAATGGAATGACAAATATGTTTCTTAAAAACGTACCTGCTGGTTTCTTAAAACAATGTTCAATGGGTGCCTTAAGATAGGATATTTTCCAAAAGAGTGGAAGATGGGAAAAATAATTCCCATTCCCAAGCCTGGTAAAAATGCCAGTATGTCTATTAGCTACCGACCTATAAGCTTACTAAGTTCTTTGAGCAAGTGCTTAGAGAAACTAATCGAATTAAATAGTTACACACGCTGATGAAAATGAAATATAACCACATGAACAATTTGGATTTCGAAGACACCATAGGTCTGTTCAGCAAGTTCACAGAATAGCTGTAACGATATAAATGAAAACAATACGGGTATGGTCCTTTTAGACATTGAGAAAGCGTTTGACACAGTTTGGCATTAAGGGTTGATCCATAAACTTATTTCTTTAAGAGTTCCTCTTTACATAGTAAAAATAATATTGTCTTTTCTCACAGATCGAACTTTCAAGGTATCTTTTAATAACTGGTGTTCTGATGAGATAAATGTTGTGGCCGGTGTTCCTCAAGGTTCTTTTCTTGGGACATTATTATATATTCTGTTCACCTACGATTTTCCTAAGCTCCAAAATTGTATATTCATCAGATTCAATTGGTTTAAATATTGAAACCAATTTGCAATCTGCTCTGTATTCTGTCCAAATTTATTTCAAAAATTGGAAAATAAAGACTAATTCTTCCAAAACTCAGGCTATCTTTTTTACAAAGAAAAAAAAAGCCATGTTTCTTGCCAAGCAATTCTGTTGGATAATGTCCAAACAGAATGGAAGTCAAGTGCTAAGTATCTTGGGGTACACCTCGACAAAACCTTAACTTTCAGCTTACACATTGAATAAACGATTAATAAGTTAAATATTGCAATACATACTTTTTATCAATTTATTAACAGAATATCAAAGTTGAGTAATGAAAATAAATTAATTATTTACAAAATTATCTTTCAAAGCATTTCGCCTGTATGGGGGAAATGTGCAAAGAGCCATATTCGTAAACTACAGATAAAGCAAAATTAAATTCTAAAGCTTATGTTCAATCTACCTTGGCATTATTCTACAGATGATCTTCATAATATGGTACAAAAAGCAAAAGTACCAATTCAAATTTTAAAACTATTTGAACGTTATGTTGTCTCATGTAATTTTTCAGACAATTATTTATTCGCTAACTTGACTACTTACGGTGTTGTTATTATTTTAAACTATATATAATGTATGTACATTTTAAGTAGGAATGTACATGTAAACACATATATAGATATATATCCATTTGATTACTTTGTTTTCTTGTAAAATGTTTTTTTTATTTGTTAATTTATTTTCCAATCTAATAATGTTATTTATTTATTTATTATTATTTTTTGTTTGTTCAAAATATTTGTTTCTAATTTGGTTGGATATATTTATTATTTATTTATTTATTTATTTTATTGATTATTTATTTATTTATACATACACACATACATTTATATATTTTATCATTTGTTTATTTATATGTATTTGAAACATCTGTGATATATTTATAATTATATTTATTTGCAATACTTTTGTGAACAACATCTTAGTGGAGCTACCTGTACTCCACTTCTCTCTCCTCATTGATATATAAATAACTATGTAACATGGAGGTTTTCTTGTGGTTTTTCCTTCTTAACAATATTTAATCTGTGATATTATTTAAATATATATTATTAGTTATCAGTAGTAAGGTAGAGTTATACCATATCTCTGGAAATTGTGCAATCTAGTTTTAAGAAAAAAATATTATAAACATTTGGCTACAATAAAATCTATAACTAACTAATGGCATCAAATGGTGCCCGCACTCAAGGGGTTATGATTACCATTAAAATGTTTAAACATAGTGCGAGCGTTTAAGAAAATGTGGTAGGATCAGATAGAAGATAACTATACGCATTGGTTTTAAATGCTGTATAATCGCAATGGGAGAAAAAATGTCTTAGGGTGAAACATTCCACATTTATGTGGTGCGACTATACTTTGCAGTACATCCAAATTTGACCTCAAGGACAAACTTATGAACATTCCGAGAAGCTCGAGTATTACGGTTAAATAGTTAAATGGGAGGAATGCAAGTTGATTATTTGATTGGAACAGTGTCTATAAAGTCTAACAAATGTAAGAATTTTTTTGGTTTATGAAGAATAGAATTAGTTAGGTTGTATCTAAACTTAACTAACCGAAAGGGTTGGCGTTCGAATACTGCCGCTACACAATTTTTTTTCGTTAACAATGAAGATAAAGCCATTGATTATTAAAATAAAATACTTTTGTTTTAGATAGTTGATGCAATACAACTACAATAAAAAAATAATAAAAGCTGTAAAATATAAAGCATTTGCGATTTAAATAATTTTAAAAAGATTTTTTGCTTGTAAAACTTGTTTTTACACACTTTTTCCACTAACTGCCTTTAAATATACTTACACAGATACAAGTAGATATATTTCTTTATTCGTATATGTGCTTTAATATGTGTAAATAAAGAAGAAATCCAAATGGACTCTCACCAATAGCTACCACACAATGGCGTTTATTGAGCGGAAGCATACTAATTATTTTAACGTGAAAGCACGCGATGCATCAACTCATTAAAATTTGGACACTTCACTAATTAGGTGGCGTAGTG
The DNA here is from genome assembly GCA_910595825.1 of Philhelius pedissequus. Classification (NCBI taxonomy): domain Eukaryota; kingdom Metazoa; phylum Arthropoda; class Insecta; order Diptera; family Syrphidae; genus Philhelius; species Philhelius pedissequus. Next base: position 50,494,395 of record OU343161.1, on the reverse strand, counting down.
CAAGAGGGATCATATAATTTATCGGAAGGTCCTGATTTCGAACGACGGAAAATCATGTAATTAAATTGAAAATTTTAATACTAAATTAAATTCTATATACTTCATCATAAGCAAAAAAAGCAGTTCCCTAAGTATCAAATGTTGACAAATATGGAGATACTAGCAGATACCCGTGCGATGCTGTTTACACACGGGAATCTAATGAAATCATCCATCCACCTACAAAATTTTATTCAAAACCCTTCAGTCGTTGAATGTAGGCACAAACGACGAACATGCTCGCCTAGAATGCTCGCGCTCGCTGTGCTCTTCTTGTATGTGGGCTTGTTCGCGAGCCGCTTGCTGTTGGCCAAAAATTTAGATTTTGTCGTGTTCGTTGGCTTCGATGTTCGTCGTGTATGGTTATGTTCGCGAACAAAGCGAAGATATAATATTGGATTCCAAGTAAAAACTACAAAAATAAAGTTGGGAAAAATAAATCATGGCTAATCTTCCAGCTGCTTACCAAATTTTATTAAAATCCATTCTAATATTAATTTTCCTGGATTTTGCGAACAACTAAAAAAGAGTTCGAGCCAAATAGGCCCATTCGTTCTCAATTGATGAATTCCAATACATTTTTTCACACCATTTTTAATAGCAGATGCCCGTGCGATGGCTTACGGACTTTCTATCCCATGGGAATCTAATGACATCTACCTACCTGCAAAATTTCATTAAAAAACGTTCAAATCCAAGTATATATTTTTTCATATTTAAGCCTCTCCCTTAGGAACCGATAATTGTTTTCTGGATAATAATGACCTTCGTGATAATCCAGTAACCCATTTATCTACCAATCAAATTGCATGTAAATCCGTGTGCTTGTATGCGCCTTGTGAATAAAAGCTATGTTGGCTATTTGTGGAATGAGCTCTATGAAAAATTAAAACACACCTATCCCACGGGAACCATACATTTTTCCGAGATAAAAAGTAGCATGTGGCCTATTCCGGACAATAATCTATCTCTGTACCAAATTTCATCCAGATCCGTTCAGCCGTTCCGGAGTTATTGAGCAACAAACATCCATACATCCATTCATCCATCCATCTATCAATTTATCCAATCTTTCACATTTATAATATTAGTAAGATTAATAAAACTAATAAAATAAAAATAATTAAACATTTTTCAAACTATTTTGAGTGGCATGTATGGGGCCATACACAATAAACTTGTTAAGCTGTAAAAGCCCTTTTACGAGCTATCTGTTTCCATACAGCCTGCAAATGCAGGCTATATACAAGCTAATTATTTCCATATAGCTACAGATACAGACATGTAAAGGGCATTATACAAGCTTTTGATTCCAAATAGCCTGCAGTTGCAGGCTATATATAAGCTGTTTTCTTCCGTATAGCTTGCAGATCCAAGCCCGTATAATGCCTTAGAGCAATATTCCTTGAAAATTAATGATTTGCATATGGCTTGTAACGGATGTTCGTATGCAAGTAAATAGCTGGTATAATGTGCGCCAAAATGACTTGCATAAGGCCCTCGGTGGTTAATATATAAGCTAGGAAATAGCTTATATATAGAATACTGCAAGCCAAATTGTAAGTTTGGTCAACACCCAAAGTATGGATATAATACATTATAGATATATTAAGATAATTTTTATGAAACTTGACAAACTTCCATTAGCAAATATCCTCCAGTACTAACAGACGGAGCCTCCGTGAAATTGCTTAACTCCACACAGCCACTCTCATTCATCAATATATTATACACATGAACATGACTCTTCCCTAAATCACAGCTCTTACCAACATCAACCTGCTTAAAATATCTTAAATTTCATATTCTAAAGGTACATATTTCTTAAATTTGAATTATGTTTTTTTAATTTAAAAATACTAGCATTTTATTACATAACCAAATCGGGCAGTTAATCTTAACAAAGGGCTTACATTTTAAAGGATTACATTGTCTCATAAAACACATAAATCATCCCTCAGATATCTTTTCTTAAAAAAAAAAAACATAAACTCGAAACCTATAACATATAAATTCAAAGATATCAGTCAAACCAAAACGTTCTGGTTTATTTTCGAAGCAATAACTGCTGAAGTAATCCTATTCCCCAGCAAACAATCTAACCCTAACCTTTTACCCATGTCAGTACGACCAACACACAACAAAAAAAAAAAAGACTAAATCAAATATTTTTTCAAAACCCCCCAAAATATGGCTCATGTTTCTATACGCTACACACCCTTAATACCGACCCCTTCCAAAAAAAAGAAATACTTACCACACAAGTTTTCTTTTTTTCTCAAATCAAAGCTCACAAAATTTCACGATTTGTTTAAATGTAAATCGGTTCCAGTTACACAAAAAAATAAAGGTGCAAGGAGGTAAGGGTACATAAGAACATAAAGGTATGTAAAAAAAGAAGAATCCTTTCCGTAGGATTCACAATATCGTTTCAAATAACACCTGTTTGCTTATATTATAAGATATGTCTATGGGTGTGTGTTTTCATTCCATATGTACCTCAAACGACCCAAATATTGAAATATACCTTTTGATATATTCTTATTCCTGCCTCAGGCAAACACTGATGTAAATTTGCATATGTATGCCAAGCCTGAACAAATAATGTTCGTTTCTTCTTTTACATTCAAGATAACATGCCACTCGTCAAAAATGACGCATAAATTTTCCAAGCCCAAGTCTTCGAACAAAAAATATTAAAAAAAAAAAATAATCAAAAAAATCTTTAAATAAAAGGGTATGAAATGGAAACCTTGCCGTTATGCCGGGACCCGGGCTTGGGCCAGTCCCCACAAAAGCCAAATAAAACCAACTGTGTTTTTAATATTGAAACAAAATGCTTCCCCTGAATAAGTAGGTTGCTACAAATAATAATAACTTTCGAAAACAAATATTTACTCAAATCAATAAAAAAAAAAGTATTTTGTTTCAATGATTTTTAAGTTGTGTTGTGGAAGGTTTGAAGTTTGGGAAGTTCTGCACCACCCAGGGCAGGCCGGCAACCCGCCGCCGCCGTAGCTTCGCATTTTGTGCAATAAGACTATATAGGTATATCTATACCTAGGTTATAGAGAAAAGTTTATTAAGGCTACGTTCGAGCTATTTTTTTTTTAATAGGACTGCCGACGACGACCGATGGGTAGGTTAGGTAGGTTATGTATGAGATGTTTTGTTCATGGCTTAAGTTCAACCTAATATTTTCAATTCGTTTGTAAAGTTTTATGAAAATTATATCCTCGAATTCTAGTTTTATTTCTATAGAGCAGTTCTATAAGCCCATTCTTTGGCAAATACAAAAAAAAAAATAAAAGAGAAGAAGGTTGAAAACGCTCTCTCAAAGAACAACAAAACTTGAAACAGACAAAGTTATTCTATTCAATATTCAGAACTTGTATACCGGAGCTCCCTTTCCGTTTCCATGCTGGAATGCTGGGTCGCCGTTGAGCCGTCTGCCTGCCGATACGCTCGCCGGCCGCGCACCGCCCCACTATCGCCACCACACTCACCATCACAGTGAGCTCACAAATTCGAGTGAACTTTATTAAAACATATTTCAGGGCATTTTGCAATTCGCATGTTTATGATTGTGTGTTTTTTTGTCTTTAATGTTCCCTTTGTTTACCGTTTCTAATGAAATGAAATTTAACTGTAAAAAAAATATGAACGAAAACTCTACAGAAAGAGCGAGAGTGAGATAGAAAGAGTCAAATGAATAAACTCAAGGACTCGAGGGTTTTTTTTTGTTTTTTTTTATGTTATCCGCTCGCATTGAGTGAGCATTTTGGTTCTGTGAAAAGTTTAGCAATCGAAAGGATAACAATGCGAGCAATTACAGTTGGGTGCACTTCCTTGTAACTTTTTGAGTTTTGTTGTTTTTTTTTCTTCTTACCAAAAAAAAAAATAAACAAAAATTCGAGAAGAATTTCTTTGCTTTTTCTCGATCTTTGTGTTGTTTTAGGACATTTTTCCTTCGAGTGGTACCTATAGTGGAATTGAGTTAATTATTCGTGTGGAAATAAACGAAAAAATCAAAGACTCTTTTTGTTGTTTTTTTTCTTATTGGAATGCCTCCTTCGTGCGGTTGAAGTTTAAAAAAAAAAAAAAAATAACATCTGTTTCGGACGCATTGTTGCGTACCATTACATTTTGAGACATACCTACATATTAACATTGGTTGGAATTGGAATAAACAAATTTTGTCTTGGTGATTTATTACATTTTCTATTTTTTTTTACTGGGATTGTTTCTGGCATAAACAAGCACCCTAGGGCACGTTACGGAGGTTCGTTTGCTTTCATAATGCAGGTTACATTGAACAAAGGTTATTGAATAACATACAAGGAATGTTTGCAAAGTAGGGGAAGACTTCCGCTCAAATATTTAAAAATAATAATCAATGGAATTAAAAAAAAAAATAAACTGGGAAACAAAATTATTATTTTTAGTGGATGAAATTGCCATTTTTAAATCGTAGAAAAATAATTCAATTTTTATTGTTTCATGTTGTTAAAATTACCCTACATCTTTCAAGTTACCTAGCTGGAAAGTAGAAAAAAGTGATATTGATTGATGATTACAATACATACGGAATTTCAGTAATTATATTAATATTGAATGGTTATTTTAAGACTGGCATGCATTTCATCAAACCCCTTTCAATGGTAAACTTAATTTCTGTGTCGTAAATTTACCATTTAAAAAAGAGGTTTTCTATTCAATGCAAAGTGAATAAATTTGACCTTCATTTTTGATTTGGATTTCAAATTAAGCTAAAGCATCTTCCAATGGCCGAAACTAGAACATACGTACAATATAAGTTTAGTACAAAAATATATAGGAAATAATAGAAAAATGAGTGATTTTACGTTCTTCCATTTCTTGTCTTTTCTGATAAAGCAACGAAGAGACTGCTTTTGTTCCTTCAGTTTCAAAAGACTATTGTGAAGTTAACACCGAATGTAGTGCTCCTTATTTTCTCAAGGAATAATATACTCAAAATAGCGCTATAGCAATATACAAATCTAATAACTAACCTTTCTTTTGATATGGGTCTTAGAGAAGCAAATGATGCAACCAGCCTGTACGAACACCATTTTTCTAGCGCAGCTGCCAGATACCACTCTTTGTGGCCGAACTTGTTGTTGCTCGAAGAAATATCTCGTCTATGTTGTACGCGAAATAATTGTACTTTAGCTTAGCTGACTAGTAAGGGATGGGTTTTGCACAAGTGCCCACAAGATTTTTTTTTAAATTAATTTAATTTAATAATTTTATTTCATTTTATTTTATTTTATTTTATTTTATTTTATATTATTTTATTTTATTTTATTTTATTTTATTTTATTTTATTTTATTTTATTTTATTTTATTTTATTTTATTTTATTTTATTTTATTTTATTTTATTTTACTTTATTTTATTTTATTTTATTTTATTTAATTTTATTATTAATTATTATTTAACTTTATTTCATTTTCTTTGTAATTATGGAGGGCTTCTGTATTCCTCCGGTAGCCAGCGCTCTTGCCTATTTATGTATTTTAACATCAGTGCTCTAATAATAGTGCCCAGTGCTAGTGACTCGTCTCCGCGGTGTGAGCAATACCCCTAGCAGGTCACCGTCCGCGCTCTGATCCTAGAGCAAGTTCTTGTCCTAATACCACACCAATTTACCAGCTCATTAGCAAACAAAATAAATACTTATTATAAAAAACAAAACAAAAATTTTAAAAATATTAACAAAAAGTGCACATACGCCACAATTTACCAATTTTTGACTACTTGGATTTTATTGATATTTTCATGAAAAATCCTGCAAACGTATATTTCTGTTTATAAATACTATTACTATTTTTATTTCTTATTTATTTGTTTTTATTTTAACTTTCATGCAATTTGCAACGCCTGTTTTTTTTATTTTAATTGTGAAGTAAAGCTGGAATATTAGATACATTGGTCCTTCAAGCCGAATTTTTGATCACTTGAAACTACGTGTTCGGCAATCACCATCCATGTTACATTAAACAGATTACAATTATTTTGTAGCTCAATTCACTAACTTTAAACTATATCACACTCAGTTTTATATTAATAATTTTTCACTTACAGTGCCTTACATCTCACATTCACACAAGTTATCCCCCGACCAACGGTAAGGTGCCATTATTAACATACATGACATTTAACACCACCACATTATCTGAAGAAATTGAAAGGTTACAGAACAAATAATTGGAAACATTTGGTTCATCCAGCTTGAGGCCCAGTTCTACACTACTGGGATCACTTCGGATACCACCAAATACTAAACCCTGGTGGAAACATCAAAGTACATCTACTGACGGAGATTGGAGATGTAGTTACCACAGCTCTTTCCACGGAAAAACACCTTCCAAAAATCTGAACAGAATAGGCTACAGACATTTCTCAGCATTATTACTCTTAAATAAGACGATCCACCCAAAGATGGGGGACCTTCCAGGCATCCTTAGAACCTTGAAGATGAAGAAACACTCATTGGATCTTATTTTCTGTCATTTTTAGATATATTAGTTGACTTTACAAACAATAAATTAATTGATCAAAAAACAAGCTTACAAAAACATGGTTATGATATAATAACTTTAGAAAGTACTGCAAATATTCAAACATCAATAAATCTGTCATCCTTTATTTACGATTTATTGATGTTTGAATATTTGCAGTACTTTCTAAAGTTATTATATCATAACCATGTTTTTGTAAGCTTGTTTTTTGATCAATTAGTTTATTGTTTGTAAAGTCAACTAATATATCTAAAAATGACAGAAAATAAGATCCAATGAGTGTTTCTTCATCTTCAAGGTTCTAAGGATGCCTGGAAGGTCCCCCATCTTTGGGTGGATCGTCTTATTTAAGAGTAATAATGCTGAGAAATGTCTGTAGCCTATTCTGTTCAGATTTTTGGAAGGTGTTTTTCCGTGGAAAGAGCTGTGGTAACTACATCTCCAATCTCCGTCAGTAGATGTACTTTGATGTTTCCACCAGGGTTTAGTATTTGGTGGTATCCGAAGTGATCCCAGTAGTGTAGAACTGGGCCTCAAGCTGGATGAACCAAATGTTTCCAATTATTTGTTCTGTAACCTTTCAATTTCTTCAGATAATGTGGTGGTGTTCAATGTCATGTATGTTAATAATGGCACCTTACCGTTGGTCGGGGGATAACTTGTGTGAATGTGAGATGTAAGGCACTGTAAGTGAAAAATTATTAATATAAAACTGAGTGTGATATAGTTTAAAGTTAGTGAATTGAGCTACAAAATAATATTGTAATCTTTTTAATGTAACATGGATGGTGATTGCCGAACACGTAGTTTCAAGTGATCAAAAATTCGGCTTGAAGGACCAATGTATCTAATATTCCAGCTTTACTTCACAATTAAAATAAAAAAAACAGGCGTTGCAAATTGCATGAAAGTTAAAATAAAAACAAATAAATAAGAAATAAAAATAGTAATAGTATTTATAAACAGAAATATACGTTTGCAGGATTTTTCATGAAAATATCAATAAAATCCAAGTAGTCAAAAATTGGTAAACTGTGGCGTATGTGCACTTTTTTAAATATTTTTCAAAAGTTTTTTTTTTGTTTTTTATAATAATTATTTCTTTTGTTTGCAAATGAGCTGGTAAATTGTTGTGGTATTAGGACAACAACTTGCTCCAGGATCAGAGCGCGGGCGGTGACCTGCTAGGGGTATTGCTCACACCGCGGAGACGAGTCGCTAGCACTGGGCACTATTATTAGAGCACTGATGTTAAAATACATAAATAGGCAAGAGCGCGGTCTACCGGAGGAATACAGAAGCCCTCCATAATTACAAAGAAAATGAAATAAAGTTAAATAATAATTAATAATAAAATAAAATAAAATAAAATAAAATAAAATAAAATAAAATAAAATAAAATAAAATAAAATAAAATAAAATAAAATAAAATAAAATAAAATAAAATAAAATAAAATAAAATAAAATAAAATAAAATAAAATAAAATAAAATAAAATAAAATAAAATAAAATAAAATAATATAAAATAAAATAAAATAAAATAAAATGAAATAAAATTATTAAATTAAATTAATTTAAAAAAAAATCTTGTGGGCACTTGTGCAAAACCCATCCCTTACTAGTCAGCTAAGCTAAAGTACAATTATTTCGCGTACAACATAGACGAGATATTTCTTCGAGCAACAACAAGTTCGGCCACAAAGAGTGGTATCTGGCAGCTGCGCTAGAAAAATGGTGTTCGTACAGGCTGGTTGCATCATTTGCTTCTCTAAGACCCATATCAAAAGAAAGGTTAGTTATTAGCTTTGTATATTGCTATAGCGCTATTTTGAGTATATTATTCCTTGAGAAAATAAGGAGCACTACATTCGGTGTTAACTTCACAATAGTCTTTTGAAACTGAAGGAACAAAAGCAGTCTCTTCGTTGCTTTATCAGAAAAGACAAGAAATGGAAGAACGTAAAATCACTCATTTTTCTATTATTTCCTATATATTTTTGTACTAAACTTATATTGTACGTATGTTCTAGTTTCGGCCATTGGAAGATGCTTTAGCTTAATTTGAAATCCAAATCAAAAATGAAGGTCAAATTTATTCACTTTGCATTGAATAGAAAACCTCTTTTTTAAATGGTAAATTTACGACACAGAAATTAAGTTTACCATTGAAAGGGGTTTGATGAAATGCATGCCAGTCTTAAAATAACCATTCAATATTAATATAATTACTGAAATTCCGTATGTATTGTAATCATCAATCAATATCACTTTTTTTCTACTTTCCAGCTAACTTGAAAGATGTAGGGTAATTTTAACAACATGAAACAATTAAAATTGAATTATTTTTCTACGATTTAAAAATGGCAATTTCATCCACTAAAAATAATAATTTTGTTTCCCAGTTTATTTTTTTTTTTAAATTCCATTGATTATTATTTTTAAATATTTGAGCGGAAGTCTTCCCCTACTTTGCAAACATTCCTCGTATGTTATTCAATAACCTTTGTTCAATGTAACCTGCATTATGAAAGCAAACGAACCTCCGTAACGTGCCCTAGGGTGCTTGTTTATGCCAGAAACAATCCCAGTAAAAAAAAATAGAAAATGTAATAAATCACCAAGACAAAATTTGTTTATTCCAATTCCAACCAATGTTAATATGTTGGACTAACTTTAAACTATATCACACTCAGTTTTATATTAATAATTTTTCACTTACAGTGCCTTACATCTCACATTCACACAAGTTATCCCCCGACCAACGGTAAGGTGCCATTATTAACATACATGACATTTAACACCACCACATTATCTGAAGAAATTGAAAGGTTACAGAACAAATAATTGGAAACATTTGGTTCATCCAGCTTGAGGCCCAGTTCTACACTACTGGGATCACTTCGGATACCACCAAATACTAAACCCTGGTGGAAACATCAAAGTACATCTACTGACGGAGATTGGAGATGTAGTTACCACAGCTCTTTCCACGGAAAAACACCTTCCAAAAATCTGAACAGAATAGGCTACAGACATTTCTCAGCATTATTACTCTTAAATAAGACGATCCACCCAAAGATGGGGGACCTTCCAGGCATCCTTAGAACCTTGAAGATGAAGAAACACTCATTGGATCTTATTTTCTGTCATTTTTAGATATATTAGTTGACTTTACAAACAATAAACTAATTGATCAAAAAACAAGCTTACAAAAACATGGTTATGATATAATAACTTTAGAAAGTACTGCAAATATTCAAACATCAATAAATCTGTCATCCTTTATTTACGATTTATTGAAAGGATTTAAAACACAACTAGACAAGTTGTTTAAGACGAAGCATAATGTAACTCACAACATTCAAATGAAGGGACCATCTTTCTCCCGAACAATTCAAAACTGCAAAGGTCGACTGAGAGATTCCTCTCCATATGCTATTTGGTGAAGAAGACAAATTGTGAGCGGCCAACTAGTGGCGAATATAGAAGACTCAATACTATAACCATCTCAGATCGCTATCCCATCTTCCCCATTGGGGATTTCGCTTAATATCTAAAGGGCAAGCAAGTATTCAGTATCCAAGACCTGACTCGAACATACCATCAAATCTCTGTGGAACTGGAAGACATCCAAAAAATAACTATCATCACTCCTTTTGGACTGCTTGAGTTCATGGTGATGACATTTGGCATGTTCAATGCTGCACAAACCTTTCAAAGATTTATTTACGAAGTAACAAGATGCCTGAAATTCTGTTTTCCAAATATTGATGACTTCCTTATCACATCGAATGCATCTCAAATTATCACTATGGATAAGAACTAGGAACTATTATTACCTCACTGAAACCAAAATTTAAAATAATATAATAAGAACATATACTAAAGACTACAAAAACAAATCGTGGAATTCAAAGCTTCAAGCTTTGGATATAGCCAGTAAGCCATTTAGGAATCTTGTAAAAGTAATTTAAAAAAGAACAGCCAGATCCCTGCGATAAAAGCAGGAAACTCTGTTTTTTGACAAACTTAGATAAGGCAAACGCCATAGCGAACGAATTAAACACAAATCTTCTTGCAGCTAACAACATAATTAGCAGTGGTCCAATCGAATCTGCTGTTGAACAATCTATGTCATTGATAAATTCTCAACAAATTCAAGTAAGTGCTGATATAACTCCATATGAAGATGTAAGAACTTGGTTTTCATTTTTGAATTCTATTTTTTTTCTACTTACTAAAGTAAATTTCTTTAATTTTTGTTTTATTTTTATATTGCGTAATAAATAAATTACTATATTTACTTCTCTTGAAAACATATTATATTACATTTTACTCTTATTTTTGTACATAATTTATACACATTAAATCTGAATTTAATTAAATTCATTATTGAAACATTTTGTAAATTTTATTCTAGATACTCTATAAGATTCATATCTTAATGTGTCATTGTTAACCTTATATTTTGTTGAAATAAATTGAAATTGAATTGAAATTGAACTATTCCAGGGAGTCTCAGGAATTCCAAAAAGTTCGTTATCTTGTGAAAAAAGTGAAAGAGACTGGCATTCTCATCCATAAACCAAAGCGTGAAAACCCAAAAACAGTCCGTTCACCCGAGAATATTGCTGCTGTTGCAGAAAGTGGGCGTGAAGCGCCATTGACATCAATTCACCGTCGTTCTCAACAATTGAACATTTCGGAGACATCATTGAGACGAATTTTGCATAAAGACCTTGGTATGACGCCACACAAAGTCCAATTGGTTCAGGAGTTGAAGCTAACTGACAATCCAATGCGTTTTCGCTTCGCTAAGTGGGCCTGGGATCGACTTAGAGAAGATGCCGATTTTGCCAAAAAAATCATCTTTTCAGATGAAACTCATTTTGATCTTGGCGGGTATGTAAACAAGCTAAATTGTCGCATTTGGGGCACAGAAAACCCGCACGCATATATTGAAAAGCCGATAAACCCAAAACGAGTCACTGTTTGGTGCGGATTTTGGTCCAGAGGCATAATTGGTCCATATTTCCTCGAAAATGAGCAAGTAGTGGCCGTTACAGTCAATGGCAATCGTTATCGGGCCACGTTGAACGAATTTTTGTTCACAAAAATTGAAGAGGAGGATATTGGCAATATTTGGTTTCAACAGGACGGCGCTACGTGCCACACAGCCGAAGCTACATTCGATGTTTTGCCCCTGTTTTTGAAGATCGCATTATCAGCCGCAGAACTGATGTCGTTTGGCCACCTCGGAGCTGCGATTTGACACCGTTGGAATATTATTTGTGGGGTACTGTAAAAGATAAGTGTTACGCCGACAAGCCAGCGACAATTGGCGCTTTAAATATTCGTGAAACCATTGGTAAAATAAAGCTGCACACAATTGATAATGTACTTAAAAATTGGACCGATCGTGTAGGCTACTGCATGGCCAGCCGAGGCAGCCGTTTGAACGAAATTATTTTCCATTATTAACCGGAAGGATTGTACTTTCAAATAAAAAAGAAATTTGAGAAAATATTTAGTAGTTTTTTTTTTATAGCATTTTCAAAAAAAAAGTTATTTGGCGGACCCTTTATATTGTTAAGTTATTGACCAATTGGTTGAATTATTATAGGTGTTCGAGATTTAAATATATCTCTTTCGGCTGTTTTGGTCTAGAAACGCTTCATATTATTAACAACAAAAACAATATGAATCGTAAGCAAGACAGCCAGAACATTTCATCGGTTTACTGCTCTTTGGTGACTAAGCAGAATCCATGACAATTTAAAGCCGACTAAACTTCAATCGAAGTGTTTTTTTTTAAACATTGCTTTATATTTGTCTTTCATTGTATTATTTATGTTTATCTGTAATACGTACTAAATGTAAGTTTACCAAAATTTTACACTAAATGTTCTTATGTGTACAATATATTCAGTTTATTTTTTTTAATAAAAGATCCCCTGAAGAAGACGGCAACCACCGTCGAAACGTCGGGAAAGGAAATGAAATTGTTTCATTAAAAAAACATTACGACCAAACAGCCGAAAGAGATTTATTTAAATCTCGAACACCTATAATAAAAGTAATTTCTTCGTTTTTGTCTGATTGGTCATTTAAAGTTTCTGTTAATAATGCGTTTTATGATTTGTATGAAATTGTTGCGGGTGTACCCCAAGGATCTGTTCTCGGCCCGTTCTTATATAAAATTAATACGTATGATTTCTCGCGATTAATGGACTTTAAATCAGCTATTTTCGCAGATGATACATGCTTATATTCAACAGATTCGATTGTTTTTAACATTGAAACCAACATGTTTCTGCATTGAATGTTGTCAAACGTATTTCAACGACTGGAAAATTAAAATTAATGCTGGAAAAACTTAAGCTGTCTTTTGCACAAGAAAAAGAAAAGCTTGTTTCTTGCCCAGTAACATGCTTCAAGTCGATGGTATTTCAACAGAATGGACACCTAGGGCTAAGCATTTAGGAGTACATTTGGACAAAGCACAAGCTTTTGGAATCCACATACATGAGACAATAAACAAAGTTAACCTACCTATAAAAATGATATACCCTCTCATTAACAGAAAATCGAAGCTTAGTACCGAAAACAAGGTTATCATTTTTAAAGTCATTTTCCAGAGCATAATGATGTATGGTTCACCTGCTTGCGGTAAATATGCTAATAGCCATATACTTCGACTACAAAGAACACAAAATAATTTACTCAAGATGATGCTTAATCTGCCGTGGCATTATTCTTCCGAAAACCTCCACGAATTGGCTAACGTCCAAAAAGAATACAATATCTGTTTGATCGTTATAATTTATCATGTAGTTCATCTGAAAACTTCTTAATCTCAAATCTGGCTATTTAACAAAAAAAAACATAGAATGAAAAAAAAAATGTTAAAATGCTTAATATTATTATTCATTTATTTTATTTTTTTAATAGTTTCTTATTTAAATATTTATTTATTTACTTACTTATTTATTTTCTGCAATATACTCATACGTATCTAGCTGTAATCGCTTATAAATTTTTCTGTTAATTTACTAACAATATACTTTTTTGTTTCGTCCTATTAATGTACTAAATGTTAAATTATTTATTATTTTTGTTATTTATTTATTTGTTAATTTATTATATATTTATTTATCCATATGGTGTTTAAGCCCTATGTTAATCTTCTGTTATATACATACATCTGTATTTTTGTTTTAAAAAATCGTTTGATAGTAAAAACCACCTATTTGAGATTAGTTCTTTTTGGTGCTTTCTAGCATCCCATTCTCTCCATTCTTGGATAATATGATTTGACAATTTAAAGAAGGTTTTTTCTTGTAGTTTTTCTATCAACTTTTAATTATATATTATGTGACAATTAAATTAAAAATGTTATAATCTTTCAGTAGTAAGGTAGAGTTATACCATATCTCTGTATTGTGCAATATAGTTTTAAGGAAGACAAAATGTGAATTCAAGCTACAATAAAATAAAGTTAAAGTTAAAGTTTAAGAATGCATCTCAAACAACATGGAGGTAATATCAATCCTTCCAAATTTTATCAGATTTACCAAATACATTATACCAAATAATTAATTGCAAACTTTTGATAATTAAATAATTTTTTTAAATTCTTTTTATTCTTCACATTCTTCTGACTTCTGTTTCAACTTTTCGTGCTAAATCCAAAATGATAGCTTAATTTGAAGTAGAATCCTAAAAATGATGTCAAAGAATACAACCGTTTATTTGAATCTATTGAGTGATTTTAAAAGATTTCGTTCACAAGAGATTGCATTCTTTTCTGATAGGCCCGACAAAGGCAAAGGCGACATTTTAATAATTAATAGAATGACATTTGTCTTGTAAATAAAATCTTTTTATGTCACAAGGACAACAAATTCACAATTATTTAAAAATTTTGAACTTATTTTACTCTTGTAAAAAATAAACTTTTTACTTTTTGTATTAAATATTTATAACACGCCGTTATGTTATTTAATTTCCATATTTTAAATCAAGATGAAAATTTACATGAAAAAAAAAATGGTTATAACAACAGAAAGCTCTATAATTACCCCGACTTCGAAGGATCGAATTGTACTACCAAATACCAATAAGTCAGAAGCCACCCCATGTCTTGACTTCCCTATCTTAGCTCTGAAATTAATAATTTATCCCTTGGGGACTGGCTTAAAAAGTCATGTCCAGTCCCTATCCATTGGTCTTATACAATAAAATATTATTCGTCCTTAACTGAAAGGAAGGCACACAATATGATAATTGCACTAATATTGTTTTGTCTTGTAGATTTATTTAGGTCAAGTTTGTGAGTTATTACACAATTCTAATTAGAAGATTGCGGCCCATTCCCATGCCCAGGTCATGTGTAACTCTTGTATACTGAAGGATAAAGGCTCGAAGTCAAACTACTACTGCGTAGCAGAAATATCAACCTTAATTTTGGTGGCATTAATCTCTCAATTTCATTGCACCCCAAGGAATCCCGAAATGTAACACAACAAAAAAAAGAATGGTAAGCTACACAATGGCAATCGTTTATTCCTTAGGTAGTTGGAGTGCGATAATAATGGGTAATTTATCTAAATAACCCGCAATAAAAATGTTCACCACAAGAAATTGTCTCACAATTAAAATCCTAAATCGATAAACTTGGTATATTTTATATTCCACCAGAAGCAAAAGCCATCAGGCACACCACACAATGGCAAAGAGACGGTTGAGAAATATATGGCTCGTAGTAGGCCAGGTAAAGTTCATAAGAAAAAGGTGAAAAACATTAAAGATTCTAAAGGGACTCGGGACTGGCCTTAAATATTTATGGTCGTTAGGTTTATTTTGGCGAGGATGGCAGGCTAACAATATACTTCTGTTATAGTCTGTGAAGAAATCGAACACATTCTGTTGATCGTAATGAAGGTTGTATTTATGTGAGTTAAGATAACTTTATGGGGTACGATTTTTTGTTAGATTTTGATTAAATACGGTTTATTAAACTATCCGCATTATTTTGGATAATTCTCACGTCAGTACATGGCTTATTTTAAGCAGCATTGACTGTATTTTATGTTGACTATTGGAATCTCCAGCTTAAGAAATGTCCTTAAAACCGAAAGTTCTCAAATGGTCATCAAATATATGATCTGGAATAAATCCTTACATTATTTTGGAGACGAAAAGGAAGTGGGACACATGCCGTCTTAATCTTAAGTTTTGTTTTTTTGATATACATATATATGTACATATGTGTAGTTTCCTAAGAACTCTTATGCTTTGTATGTGATCGAACATAAAACCAATTATGTGCGATTTAGTCGTGCATTTTTTGTATTGCTGTAGGTATTTTTCGAATCGCTAAAACAAAAACTTTCCCGCCATAAAATATTATCAAAATATAAGCTTATTCGGAAAAAGTCGTCACCACCAGTTTGATTGTTATATAAACTCCCATTTAGAATGACCATTTCAGTTTCAGTTTCAGTTGAGCTATCAGTTAAGCTTTCAGTTAAACTGATGTCTAAGCGCAAAAACTGAAGCGTTTAACTGAAACTGAAACTTAAACTGAAACTGATGGAATTGCCATAAGTTGGCCGTTCAGTCATCAGTTAAACTGGCATGTGTAAATGCGTAACATCTCAGTTCTCAGTTCAGTCGTCATTTCAATTCCAGTTTTTTTTTTATAATTGTGCAAGCACTAAATGGATTTATCATACCATTAATATGATAAGCACAGTGCGAGCGTTAGGAAAATAGGGAAGAATTTAAAAGGAGATGCCAATGTGCATTGGTTTTGAAGTTCAGAATATTAAAATGAATGGGAAAAATAGAGCATGGTAACGCATTGCACATTCGTGTTGTACGGCTAAAGAAAGAATCTCTGTACTTGACAGTACGTCCGAAGTTGGGCTCAAGGGTAAATGGATGAGCATTCCTAGAAGCGCGAGTATTACGGTTGAATAGTTTGAGGGGAGGAATGCAACTGGCTATTTCGCTAGAACATTGTTTATAAAAATAGCGATAACATAAAAAAATAAATGATACATTTCGCCGGTGTTCGAGAGATGAAAATGTTTCAATTATAGTTCTATCGCCTATCATTCTTAGAGCTTCAAATGTGAGAGTTATACTCAAGCTTTGGACTCATAAATACCTTACAGATTACAGATCAGACGGGGAGAAGATAATTTCTTGCATTTTTGAAAAAACCCCAAGACACTTTGCAGCGGTTTTGGCGATATCGAATATGTGGTCATTCCACAAATGTGTTCTGTGATGCACATTCCAAGGACTGAGCTGGTCGGTTTCTTCAATGCAAGTGCCGCTCATGGATAGCAGCATAGTGGATGGGTTATGATTTAACGACATAAGACAGAGCTGAGTTTTTGAAGCATTAAATTTTATACGGTTTCTTATTTCCCATTGGACATTGCTGTCGAGATCAGAATTTAATGAGATTATCATAGGCTGCCATTGCAGTTCTGCATCCCAAGAACTAGGAGGTGAATATGCAAATGAATATGAAAAGAAGAGAGTACTATCGTCAGCAAAACAATTTAGTTGATTAGGAGTTCCAGATAAGAGATCATTAATGAAAATGAGAAAAAGGGTCGGAGACAAAACAGAGCCCTGGGGCACACCAGCATTTGTTTTATAAATATCAGACATGAAACCGTCCAACACAACTTGTATTGAGCGGTCGGGAGAGGTAATTTTTATACAACGAAGAAGAGATTCGTCGATACCAAATGCACGCATTTTCGATAAGAGAGCTTGGTGCCAAACTCTATCAAATACTTTTGAAATATCAAGCGCAATAATCTTACTTTCTCCAAGACGATGTAAAGATTTGTGCCACTGTTCGGTGATATATACCATCAGATCACCAGTGGACCTATTGCTACGAAAGCCATACTGCCGGTCATTAAGGAGGCGGTGAATCAACTTAGTTTTTCTTTTAATATGTCGAAACGTAATGATACTCGTATTATGGCCGATTTCATTGAAATTTATCTTTCGACTGCTTACAAGTAAAATGAAAGCTCAACTGAATACCAGACTGGTGTCTAAATACACTGCATTTTTAACTGAACTGATAACTGAACTAAAAACTGATCGTCTAAAAGGGGCTTAAAAATTTCAAAAACTTCTGACATAAATGAATGACACAAAAATACCTGGCTGCATATTCCAATCAAAAATTAATTGAAATTCAGCTTTATTACAAGTACCAGCTATTAATTCATAGTTGATAAATCTTTAAATTCGGTGGTATTTTGAGTCTCAATTTGTTGAAAATGTGATTAACCACCAACCATTTCATTGATAATCTATCAATTTTCTTGTAATTCGCAAGTCTTCATCCTTCCTCTCTATGGTCAAAAATGTTTGCAATTCAATTGTTAAAAATGATAATTCAATACTGGTCAATTATCAATTGATTGTCAACAGTATCAATATTTTTGGTCAGTCGTGACAAACGCCATACAGCAAGCAATAGCTCTGGTGGACTAGCGGGTACTAGCAAAGCCCCTGATGCAACGAAAGACGTTATTAGCTTTGCGTCCGAGCAATAATATTATAAAGAAGGATTTAAAAGGAGATACCGATGAATATTGATTATGAAGAATATCAAATTGGGGAGGGAAAATAGAGCCATCATACATTCTTGTTTGTAGGACTAAAGAAAAAATCTCTCTATACTTAACAATACGTCCGAAGTAGGGCTAAAGTGTGAATTAATGAGCATCTTTAGAAGCGCGAGATTGATTGAATAGTTTAAGGGGAGGAATGCAATAGCGACGAAATAATGACCGGCATTAAACGTTACGGCCGTGTTCAAGGGTATTACATGTGTTTGTTATATTTCTATCACCTATCATTCTTAGAGCTCTATATTGAATTCTATACAAACATTTGGGAGCTCCAGTACATGTGAGAATTATACTTGAGCTTTGGCCGAATAAAGGTTTTATATGCTACAGCCAGATCGGAAGCGAAGAAGAATTTATTGCATGTTCAAAGAAAGCCCAAGCACCTTGCAGCGTTTTTGGCGGCATCAAATGTATGGTCATTCAACAAGAGGTGAATTGCGATGCACATACCAACGACTGAAAGCTGATCGGTCACTTACAAAATTCAATTTCTATCTTGGAAATACGACACTTCAAAGGTGTCTGATAACGTTACTTTGCAGCTTATTTTTTTACATTATCACACATACCGAGACTAAGGAAGAGGTCAATACCGAGACTGAGACGAGACCGCACATTAAACTTTTCACGGGAAAAAGGCCAAGATTGAGACGAGACTGGGTTAGGCGAGACCGAGACGAGACTAACAAAAATCTCGTCTGGTCTCGTCTTGTTGCCAGCCCTAATATTAATACTTTCCAGTGCTGTCTACACTATACTATTGAAATAGTAATTCTGCTTAAATGGATCTATTCTCCCGAGTACCAGTTAAAACTGAAACAGATTGGGAAGTTCCGTCATGAAGAGAAGTTGACACCATTTTGGTTCTGAATATTCCTATTACTATTTCCATCATGAGTCGATTAAGCTTAATAGACTTAAGTTGAAACTCGTGATTTTGAACAGGAAAAGTTTGTAAGTAAGGCGGGAAGACATGATCCAAAATTTAGCCCCTAAGTTCCCCCCCCCCCCCCGGAAATATTAAACAAAATAAAAAAAAATCACGAAAAAGGCGATTTAACCTACAAATTACTAATCGAAATACGTCATCTAGTAACAAACATATATACTAACGAATTACCAGTGTTGTCATATAGAATCAAAAAGTTCAATCTTTAACTCGATTTAAATTTCCGTATGAATGAAGAATGGTATCCAATTTAATATTTTTGAGCTTTCTGACGTCACTGATATGACTACTGTATTGATATTAATGAAGCAGCTCAAAAATACATAACATTAATCGAAGGAAAGAAAAAATACCACCTTTGTTTTTTTTTATAACTTTGCACGCGCTCAAGGGGTTATGAATACCCTTTATATGTTTTTCTTAACACAGCGCGGGCTCCTGGTGAAGAAGAGAGAGAAGGGTAGGAAAGATGAAAGATGTGTGGCGCGATGTTCTGAGACTAGAGCTGGTTGTTTTCTCAGATTTATCTCCAGGGATGGCGGCTGAACTAATGCGGAGAGAATTACCGTGTCATATTTATTTATGTCCCTTATAATTCGCATTATTTTATTTATTTCGTTGTCATACTTTATGGGTATGCTAGTTTACTCAATCACATGTTGTTAGTGTTATGCCTAAACAGCATGTAATGAGCAAAGCAGCAAAGCAACTTATTTTATGACAATTTTGAGAATTGGTTTTTTAATGGAATATAAGATGACATAGGCAACGGCAGGAATCGAACCTGCAACCACGAGGTTGACAGGCGAGCACACAACTATCGCGCCACGGCCACCCCACTGAAACGTTGCACCTGAAATATGATTGACATTAAAATCGTTGGTCTCTCATGATTGTAGAATGTCACCATTTTAAGTGTCTTTTCACAGCAGAGTCGGTTAAAGAATATTTTACAGATCTTCCGAGGGAATCCAGTTGCAACTATAGGCACGGAACCAGTGCTGGTGGGCTTATTAAAGAGAAATCCCTTTAGCAATCCGAAAATTTCCTTTTTCCTCCACCTATATTTTATTAGCCGTTATAGTAATACACATGCTTTTCTTCTCTTTTCTTTTTTATTATTTGTTGCAAGTAGTATTTTGTACAGGGTGGCACACGAATCGTTCTACAAAAATAAATCGTAATAACTTTTTTTCAGTGTGAGTAATCGGAGATTTATCAGAGTGAATGCTTGGGATACTCAAAAAAGGATATACCATTCTTTGCAGTCCGTCATTTCCGTCCAAGGGGAATTATTTAGGCTGGAGTTTACAGGTACTCCCCCGAGTAGATGGGCCAATGTGAGGCTAGTGAACATGTTTGCCGAATCTGGAAGCATCAAACGAAGACCGTATCGTCAAGTTCGTGTTTCGACTCGAAACTTATCGGGCCAAATTGGAATTAGCAGACGGTCATTACAACGGATACTTCATGATGACTTAAACATGTTTCCGTACAAAGTCCAAATTACAAGCAAGTTAAATCCTCTGGATTTGCCTGTTTACCTGGAATTTTGCCGAAAAACGATTGCAATGGCCGAAGAAGTTAACACATTGCTAAATTGGTTGTTCATGTCTGATGAGGCCCATTTTGACTTAAACGGCAATGTTAATAAGCAAAATTGCCGTATATGGAGTGAAACTAATCCAGAAATGCTCCATGAGACGGAACTGTTTCATCAAGGTGTATTGTCGGGCCTTACTTCTTTGAAGAAAACGGTGTAACACAAACTGCCAATGGGGACTGTTATTTAAAGATGTTGAAGGAGTTTGTTTACCCAGAACTTCGCCGATGACGTATCCCTTTCAGCAGTTTCAACAAGATGCAGCAAGTGCAAACGTAGCCACACAAGTTATGGCGGAGCTCCAACGAAAATTCCCAAACAAATAGATATCCAGAAACTGCACTTTCCGCTAGACCCCAAGGTCACCTGACCTGACTGCACTAGACTTTTTTTATGGGGTTGTGTCAAGCAGGAATTGTACAAAACGAAACCCAGGAATTTGACTGAATTGAAGCAGTCCATTAAGAGAATAACTGAGCCGATCCCAATTTCAACCCTTCGGGCCGCAATGAACAATTTCCTGATCAGCTGCCGCTTATGCATGGATGACCGTGGAGGTCATTTGCGGTCTTTCATCTTTAATAACCATTAGTTATTTAAAATAAAATTAAATTTTTAAGCCAATAAAAAAAAATTAATGAAATACATCGATTTAAATAAAAGTTATTTAAATTTCTTGTTGTAGCACTATTCGTGCGCCACCCTGTATTATGTTAAAATTAGATTAAACAATATCTTAGACCAAAAAAGTTCATATTTTGTATTTTTTGTTTGTTCAATATCAGGTTTTGCAATATTTTAATTCGACAAACAAAAAAGAAGAAAAAACTTATGCCGCAAACACAATTGACTTATTTATTTAGTAACTTAAAAAATGTATGTTTCCTTAGTAGAATTTTAACAAGTTGCAATATGACTAATAAAAGCTATAGAAAGCTATCCCCTAACACTACCACATACAGAAAGGTCTTAAAATATCAGAGCGGTACAGAGAACGAGTTCAAATTTACATCAAACTTAAAATACTGGTTCGATGCAAACTTCGCCAACCCGCCTTCCAGCATGCATTCTCATGTATATAGCGTCAGAGACTTCTTGAGTCTATGACTCAATGGTGAGCGTGCTTATATTTACATATTTTTAATAAATTAATTATCAGAATATTAATTTTGTAGAGGCAGTGTAAACGGATCAACTAAGCTGAGTTAGATTAAAAAAAATCATGTTAGAATCTACATATTTTGGATACCACTGTGGCGGATGATGGGATTTTTATTCCCGTTATTGGACTTAAATATAATATTAGCCATTATTCGTATCTTTCATTATGATTTAATGTAAAACAGCTGCTTCCAAAGAGAATAAATGCGTTCAATTTGGCAATTTCGATTCTACTCTTGTGGAATTTATTACGATAAGGATTGACTTTTTGTATTTAATAGACTTTACAAAATATAAAAACAGAAAATGAGTGGTGCATTTTTGTTCGCCCGCTCCTTATTTCACTTTAGCAGCTTAGGAACAGAAAAAGTAGTAACCTATATTTGTAGGTTTTTCTTATCAACTTACTAAACTTTATAGCTTTGTTATGTCCGAAGGCGTTTTAAGCGATTGCTATTAAAACATACCCCAAATACATCAGCGAACAACATTGCATACCGACACCCGACGACCGACCGGACCGGGTCAAAACATGTCATTATAATATATCCAATCTTCTTTTACGCAACCGAAATATATCAAACCCTATAAAAAAAAGTAAATAAAAACATCACAAAAATAAGACACCCTAAAACGAAGCAAGTCCATCCCAAGCAAAGAATATTACGTTTATATATAAAATCTCCAGAAAGCATCTTACGCCGCCACCCGACACTAAACTGCAACCCTTAGATGTAGTTACCTTTGTCTTATATTATATTGTTCCTTATATACTTACATTATTACATACAACATTGAAGGATACAAAATTTTCGTCAAAATATCTCCCGTGGGACTTATAAAATCCTGATAAAATGAGATATATTAGAATGGGTATGGCTTCAGTGAGACGTTTTGTTCCTTTCGTTTTGTGTTGTGTATTTAGGACGAACAACGCCGTACATGGAATGCTTTGTCATTCTAAAAGTTTTTCGGCTGTTGCAACTCTTAGGTTCTTAACACATTTTTCCACAGTGTGTATGTGGTATACCTTATTTTGTTAAAGCCTGGGAATCGGAACAAGGATAGGTCGAATATATCTACCCTTTAAAATTTTTGGCTTAAAAGTATGTCATTTGTAGATAATTGTGCTGTCTATAAATTGTTTTTAGAAAATTTTGAAAAAATAAAGATTTTGTGAGCTATTGACCAAAATACAAATAATCATTATTTTTAAGATGGCAGCATTTGCCTAATAAGTTAGTAAGTTTATGATTATTTTTTACGATCTTTAAAGCGTCTGGCTATAAAAACCGCCCACGGAAAGTGTCTGGCCAGTCGTGTTTCAACATTTCTAACAATGTTCCGTGAAACATACGTAAGAATCAACCATCAGAATATAAGTGAAGCAAGGAGCACTTAACACGTGGTGCCTGAGAATTGGCCGTCGGCCCAAGCTAGCAGGTATGCAACGTTAATTGTACGTACTGACACTACTCTATCAGTATATACATTTTATCCATCAGAAAATAAGAATGCTCTGGGGGCCCTGGGATCTTGATCTACTTATTTTGTTTATAAAACGTGGCTCCCGGAAATATCGCCAGGGGAAATTACCAGAATTTTTATTTTTGAAAAAAACGCCAAAATATTCTTCATACCAAATTCTCTTCTTTTTTTCTCTCTTTCTATATTGTTCAAAAACCAAAGTTTCCTGATAATCTTTCCAAATTTCTGGCCTTTTTTCCAAAAAAAAGGAAAGAAAAAGAATAAAAAAAAAAGCCCGAAAAAAATCGGGCTTGTGTGAAGTGTTTTATGTAATTAGGTTCACAGCGTACAAAAAGCTCGGCGCGTAAGGGGGGGCATGCTTCCCCCTGCAATATAGGATTTGGGGTGGGTACAAGTTTGGGTATATGCACAATTTTTTTTGGATTTGAAGATTTCTTATTAAAAAGTTCCAAAAAAAAAAAATTTGCCTATACCCAAACTTGTACCCACCCCAAATCCTATATTGGAATTTTAGTCGTTTTTTGCACCAAAAATAACGGTACTTGACATACAATTTTTTCTACGATATTAATTATCTTAAAAACGGCTCCAACGCCTTTGATAAAATAAAGTGTGTGCACTAATTTAGATGTAGTCTATATTTTGGTCAAATATTTTGTTGACATATTTTGTTATTAACGGTCACTGCCATACAACAATTTTTTTTACTTGCGATTATAGGTACTATAAGTCTATAAAGGAAGTTATACATTCGTAAAAAAAAATTCTTACAATCAAACATGACATTACGATCATAGAGAAGCCTTAAAAAGTGATCGGCAAAAAAGGTCTGTCTGTCAATCTGTCCGTCTGTATGTATAACGAGCTACAGCCTAAACGGCTTAAGCGATTACCTTAAAATTTGGTATGTGTGGTTCTTTTGGTATTCCTCAGAGGAGAAATTGAAATTTTATTTTTAGGCCTAAAAATAACGGTACCTGCCATACAACCGTGTAGGAAAATCTTATTTTTCTCGAATACGGATCAAATGATTTTGAGGAAAATTTTTAAGAATTTCTTTGTTGGCAAGAGCTATCATTTGATTTGAACCAAGGTTACGGAAAAATTCTATTAACGGTACCTTTCATATAACGGTTTTTTTAATTTTTGGCTTTCTCGGTAACGGTACACTGAATTTCTTTCAAATTTTACACCTGAGAAGATCGAAGTAGCCAAACTAATTCTGCATATGAAAAATTAATTTTTTATAACTTTGTTTTTCGAATTAAAATAAAATTTTACAACATTTTTTTCAAAAATTAATATTTTTAGAACTAATCAAAAAAAATAATTTTAAATTTTACATTAACATGTATATTAATAAACTCTAAGAAAATGCATACCAAAATTTCAAAAAAAAATTGTTTTCCAAAAACTAAAAATAAAAAACGAACAATTTTCGAGATACTTTTTTTATAAAATTTTCATTGATCCGTGGCATCTAATGGTGTTCTCCGTTTTTTCGAAGAACCGATTAAAGTGATGGTTTTGGCCGTTTTAATAAGTTTAAAAAACGATTTTTTGCCACCTATACAACATTCACTTTCTTATATACATATGTAATAATGTATGTACATATTTACATTATTGCACTCCTAACTTACATAATTAAAATCCATTTAAATATACATTAGTAGGTAGGTACCTATGTAACTATTCCTAGAATCAGCAATTCATTATACTAAGAATCAAGGTAATCTTACTTACATGCATCGGCTTTAAATCTGCATAGGATAACTATATGCTACCTACCTACCAACAGCGTCAGTGAGTAACACTAAAGTTGTGAGCCACAAAGCAAGTTTTTACGATCCAGTCGTGTATTTTATTATTTTAAACTTTCTCATAAACTGCTGTTCGGATTTAGATCAAAATATTTATATAAGAGGGCCTTTCAATTATAAATAATATTGCATACCAAAATTTTCAAAAATATTTTTTGGATTCTTGAAATCAAAAAATATTTTTTTTTGTTTTGAAAATTCAATATTTCGAAAACGGTGCTTGATTTATTTTTAAGAGGTGGTCTGTGATGCACATACCAAGTTCGGAAAGCTAATCGGTTTCTTTAATGCAAGGGTCACTCATGAATAGCGGAATGGGCGTGAATTCTGCTTTAACGACAGAAGACAGCACTGAGTTTTTGTGCCATTAAATTCTATGCAGATTTGTTATCCCAATTGGACATTGCTGTCGAGATAAGAATTTAATTAAATAATCGCTGCCGTTGTATAGTTCCACATCCGAAGAAAATGAATATGAAAAGCTGAGAGTTCTATTGTCAGCAAAACAATATATTGGATTACAGGTTTCAGACAAAAGATTATTAATGAACATTAGAAAAAGGGTCGGAGACAGAGCGGAACCCTGGGCACATCAGCATTTATTTTCTGAACTTCAGACCTTCCAATACGACTTGTATTGAGCTGTCCGAGAGGTAATTTCTAATCAAACGAAGAAGAGTTTCAAATGCACGCATATTCCATAAGAGAGCTCCAAACACTATCAAATGCTTTTAAGATATAAAGCGCAATAATCTTACTTTATCCAATACGATGCACAGATTTATGCCATTGTTCTAAAAGATATACCATCAGATCACGAGTGGACCTATTGCTACGAAAGCCATACTGCCGGTCATTAAGGAGCTTTCGCTCCTCAAAATATTTATTAAGCTGATAATAAATTGGAGGTAAGTGGATGAAGGAGATTCACTTTTTTTGGAACAGGTTGGACAAGTGCTTTTTCCATCCACTAGGAAAGAGACCAAGAGAGTATGATAGATAGAAAAGCTTGCGCATTTATTTTGCCAGCGTTGAAGAACTTTTTTTTAGAACGATGGGATAGGGATACAATCCAGGCAAGCGGATTTGTGTCTGATACAGAAGTTAAAAACTTAATCTCTTTCCTCAATGGGTCCAAATGGATCTAGCGACGCTCCGCTTGAGTAGTTTTCCTCTCGTTTTCAGCTAAAAATCTTTTTACTTAGATTCGTACTATCAAAACAGTGCTTGGGTCTAAGATGCGAGTTCCATCTGACAGTCATTTTGCTTACCTTCCTAAGTATTACAGGAGTCATAACACTCTTTGACGTTGTATTGACAGTGAACTGTGCTGAAAGCAAATTGCCTTTTTACGAGAACTGACAAAATTGGTGTCAATGATTTTCAAATTTGTATTAGTTTTAAGATCCGCACTCAAATTTCACTTAAATAATGAATGGATTTTCTTAAGAACACAAAATCACAATGTCTTACTTTATTAAATTCTTTTTAACCTGACAGACAAACTTAGAAAATGTCCCGCTTGTCCGGAACATTCGTATGAATGCACAACTGGATCGCACGCACTTGCTTCTATATTCGATCACATTATATGCAAAAGATTCTTAATAGAAACGGCTAAATATATTTTTAAAGTCGTTTTCCACTTAATTTTTTATATATAAAAATTCTTAAATTTGTTTAAAAAACCCGTCTACCCGTTTTCAAAATTAAAAAAAAAAAACTATTTTTAGAAAATTTTGAAATGCAGTATTATTTAGAATTTGAAGGAAATCCTGTATACAAATTTTGATCGAAATCCGAGAAGCCGCTTATGAAAAAGTCGAAAATCAATAAAAGGGTTGTATGACAGTTACTCTTAATAGCAAAATATTTTAAAAAATTTTCGGCCCAAATATAGACCATACTCAAGTTAATACACACACCAATTTTTATCAAAATTGTTAGAGCCGTTTTCCAAATAATTAAGATGATAGAAAAATTTGTATGACAAGTACCGTTATTTTTGGAGCTAGGACGACGATTCAAAAATCTATTTTGGACAATCACCTTGAACGCTTAAATACCAAGTTTGAAGAAAATCGCTTCAGCTGTTTGGGATGTTGTTCATTCTACAGACAGACAGACGGAATTGCGGGACCTACTTTTTTGGTGCTCTCTATCATCGTAATGTCAGCTTTGATTAAAATCTCGAGTTCGATTTTTTTTCCAAATGCAAAACTTGCCCTATAGTACCTATATCGAAAGTAAAAAGAACACACCACCACCAGGAAATTTAATCCAGATCCTAATTCTTTTATCGAAACAAATACCATCACCTTTAAAAATAAACAGATATACAACCTAGATTGAGTCTTTGTCTTGGGGCTAATATAGAGCGGCTAACATAGCTACCATCTGCGGCGAACGAATTATTTTTGACAGCTTTAAACTCTCCTGTTTGTTTAGTCGAATTATTTGCATCCCGCAGATATCATCATACTGTACAACATACAATGAATATCTTCCAGACCCATCCCGTAACTCCGGCACTCGGGTAAACATTTTTTAACCAACAAAGAAAAAAGGATATTTTTTCGGTTTCTTGGTTTTGGGATTGGGATCAGGTGTGGTTGCCGAGACATTGTCTCAATTTCGGTATACAACACTGCGTTCACATTGTTTGTTCACTTACAGCTTTATGAATCTTAAAAAATACGTGTTATAGGTTTTTGTGCCTTTGTGGTGATTTTATATTATATAAGAAGTGTTTTTGGGTATAAACATGTTTGGGCTGCGGAGCATCAATAGGCTTAGGCTATGAGTATTCAAACGGAACACCACGTATTATTATGAGTTCATTATTTGCCAAAGCATCCAATTGTGTTGTGTCTTGTGTGTGTATGTGTGTCATGGTTGTTAGGGAGAGCTGACAAAAAAAAGGATAGCCCTATTATGCATGTGTACGCAGAACTTTAGCATGGATATTGTATACCATTAACGGTTCTTATTAACATGGCATTATGTACCTTTATTTCTTATGAGATAAACTGTTAGCGAGCCATAGAGGGAAGTGGTAGGATATGCGATGAGAACGGAACAAATAATCTCTTGCAACACAACGGGGAGCACATATTGCCAGGAAGAGGACCTTTGCAATGGCATATTCTATCCTTTAATTTTGCGGCTTCCTTGCAAATATTTACATTATAACACAAAAACGGATTGAGGTTGGTTCAGCATAGTTGCCATTCGCAATTTGGCTTTGTGCTGTGCTCAGTTGGCTTCACATAATCCGTGCGGCGCGCGGTGTAATGACAACTCAGAACCACAATAATTGACATTCGGTATGTGGAAGTAAATATAACTACATATCATGATAACGACGATGAGAACGATGAAAATAAAGGCAACGGCAACATTACCTGGAATCCCTGGAGAGTTTTTGTGGTGGAGTCATGTCGATGCTGGTATTGATGGTGTACAGGAACCCATTCTGTTACATGTTAAAGGCGATTGTGCTTCATTGTTGACAATGACACTGCTTTATTTGCTTAAACCACTGTCAATATGTAGCTATTGACGTTTTTCTTAGATACTGTAGAAAAGCGATAATGTAGGTACATTGATGTACGTACTTAATTCTAATTAAAAAAGAAAAAAGCATATCATAGATGACTGAAGGATTTAATTTCAAGAATTATCTGAACAATTTCTGTACATAATAGATAATGACATTTTATTGCTTTCAGAATAAATTCGTCTACAAGGTATCCTTGATCTTCAATGTATAACATTTAGTCTGGGAATTCCGTAATCGGCAATAATTATTGGTGCGGTACACTTACAAAAGACTAAATCTACACAGCTACACAGATCTACGATTTTTTCGAACCAGGGCAAAACCTTGATAGTGGCGCCCCTCCCTTCAGTGCGTGAGAAAATCTGTTATGACTGACAATGTGTAGCCTTTTTGTGAATAATAATTCTTTAATAGATTTAAACTTTTTATTATCTACTAGCTTTCATTTGTGACATAAAACAGCAACACAGAACAAATATATTACCAGGAAAGACTACAACTTTACACGGCGTGATTTATTTTCTTCAAAGTCAGTGGCATAGGCAGTTTTGTTTTCAATTGCTAGTATCGCGAGGCGAGATAAACGATCCTGACTTATTGCAGAACGTAGATAAGTTTTAATTATTTTCAGTTTGCTGAAGCTTCGATCACCGCTTGCAGATGTTGTTGGTAATGTGCAATAAATTCTTAAAGCTTTACTAACATTGTGAAAGGCTTCTTGCAAGTCATGATTGTACATATGTTGTAACAGGTCGAATGCACTTGATTTTTCATTAATTTCATGTACTAGCTCTTTAAATACGGCAAGATCTTGGCAAAAACAAACTGCATTCAAGTCTTTTGAATATTTTAAATCTAGATCGCCTCCATTCTTTTTGCAGATCTTCTGTCGACTTATTTAAAAAGGCGTGGCCGCCGAGGAAGGCGAATTTGTGCGCTCTCTACTCTTATCTCAATTTCTGTTAAAATTTTGATGACTTTGAATGCCCAACAACAACTTGAGTGTGCTACCACCAAGTTTTTTCTCAATTATTTTTGGCTGGAATTATAGCTTTTTCACGACCTGCCAAGGTCGATCATCAGATTCCTTTGCTCTAGTGGTGCTGGTCTAGTTTTTTATTTTAATTGAAAAACTTCGTGTGCCTTCATCGTGTATTGATAAACAGAAAAAAACCTGCATTAGGTTGGACCTGATCATGTGGGCTCGGTAGCGTGATGCGAAGTGCGTTGGCTACTAAGCGGCTGGTCATGGTTCAATACACGATGAAGTCACAAGCAGTTTTTCAATTAAAATGAAAAAGTAGACCAGCACCACTAGAGCAAAGGAATCTGATGATCGACCTTGGCAGGTCGTGAAATAGCTATAATTCGAGCCAAAAATAATTGAGAAAAAATTGGTGGTAGCACACTGTTGTTGGGCATTTCACAGTCATCAAATTATACGAAAAATGGCTTTAAAAAGCAAGTATGTTATCATACAAAAACTGGTACCATCTGGTTTGACTACTTCCTTTTAAGTACGTTTTTGTGTACTTTCAAACGTCTACTTGATCGGTTAAAATGCGTTCATAAATCACTTAATATGTGTTCAAAAACTAACTGGGCGTATGGAAAAACTAACTGAACGCATGGAAACATATTAATTAACTGCGTTTTATTATCTACGGGTCTGGGTCTGGGTTATTTTTTAACACGTATTACAAAAACAATACGAGATCCAGGTTTCTATCGGGGTTTCTATCTGGGCTTGCAAATATTAGTAATATATTCGGCGAACAGAGGATACATATCAGAACATTACCCAGATCGTTTTATTTCTACGGGGTGAACCATATGGGTTGTTGGCGATAATAAAACACGGCTATTATTGGTACTAGATTCGATTACTTGATAAAAACCTATGAGAATGTAGGAAAAGAGGCTTCATTTGTTCGATATTTCGAATTCTTGTCTCAATTTGGCGCCCTAATGAAACGGCCGCCCGGGGCAAGTGCACCGGTTTGCCCCCCCTTAGATCCGGGGCTGAATCTACACATCCTAAGGTAAATCGTGGAAAATACCAACGAATATCAAATCAAGGCTTACCAACCACCGCTTCATAAATTTAAATATTGATGGACAAACTCATGACAGAACTGGTCCTTTTGAGTCGCGTGATTAACGGAACACTGACAAACTGGGGAACAATTCCTTCAAACTATTTCTAACATTGTCAACGTCCCACGAATGAGCTTCTCTATCATGTAACTCTTATTCAATCTCGTTCTGGAAACAGGTTCGTCAATACTCCTTTCGACAAGTGCATCCCGTAAGTTGGGGAGAATATTGACATCATCGGTGCCGAAACAAATGGCTTCAAAATTGCTCATAACAGACATGTGGACATATGTTTGTGCTACGAAGGCGAACGGATCTGTGACTGTTGGCTGTTCAGGCATGTTTTCAGTCCGAAAAGTCAAAAGAAGTCAACTTCATTGGTTAGATCATATCCAGCAAATGTGCAACAATGCTTCAGTCCACGAATGTCAGCCTATAAAGATTCGAGATATCAAAGAAGACCAGACCTCCGTTTTAAAGGCGTTTGATGACTCATATTTCATATATGGAGGGCAGTGTTAGGTGAGGAAATTTACCTTAACAGTATTTCTCTTTATGTTTTCGTCAACCCGTTTGTTGGCAGCTTGGGTGTATACTTATAGACAGACCCAAATAAAAGGCCGGAAAACTGCTATATTGACAGTCAGGTAGCAACTAAAGAATATACGGATCTATTCGCAAGGTACGGATCAGTTCATCATAGCTCTCTAGCGGAAAAAGCCCATTTCTCTGGGAGTTGCGAAAGGCATATTCTAAATATTTTGTCATGAAGAGAATCTCAGAGGATCAGCAGGACCACATAATTTGCACACCTAGAAATTACATAAGCAATATCTTTGCAAAATGCAATGTACCCTGGCCGTTAGGAGTGCATCTATGCAGCGAAAGGAAGATTTCTTTACAATATCAATTGCAAATTGATTTTTTTTGCAAAACTCTACGCTAACCTGACGTATGGAAGGTGTGCAACAAACTATTTGACGAGGATCCGGGCCATGTTATTAGAACCTACCTCCACCAATGGTAGGTGCTTAAGAAAAGAAAATAATAATAGTAAAATAAGTAAAATACACTAGTGGCTAGCCCTACCCCCTGCGGAAATGAAGCTTAAATAATAATTACCAGATGGCTGTTGACCACCAGCGAAGGCTACTGTGGAATACTAGCGAAGGCTGTTGAGCAAAACAACGAAAGTGTTGAGTACCAGAGAAGTCCATTCAGTACTAGGGAATGTTCTAGAGTACCAGCGAAGGCTGTTGAGAAACAGCAAAGGCTGTTGAGTACCAGCGAATGCTGTTGAGTAATAGCGAAGACTATTGAGTAAAGCGAAGCCTGTGGAGAACTAGCGAAGGCTGTTGATCACCAGCGAATGAGAGAGAGATACAATGTGTTAAAAAAAAATTCTTCGAAGAGTCAACAACCAGCTTAGGACTCAAAGAAAAAAAAACTAACTATGAAAAGGAGGTTTGCCCTCGAAAAGATATTCGACATTGAACACCTTAGCGAAAGAAACGGGCATATGCAGCCTATACTCAAAAAAATATGACACTCGGAAGACTCATAAAAATTCAATTAACTAGCTGCTAGTTTTAAGCTATAGAGATTTAATCTTTTCGTAATGGCAAAGGCCACCTAGTCATGGACTCTTAGCGAATAGTTGATATGCATTCAAGCAGCACTTCCATAGCAACTGCTAAATGAAAAATATTTGGAGCGATTTTCAGAGCAAGCGACTGCACATACAAATCCTAGAGAGAGACGAAGAAATTTTAAATCGAAAAGTCACTATTATGATAACATTCATTTCGAGGTTCACCGACCTTGCAGTGAATATTTACTCCACAAATACACCTAAGTGGGAATCTGACGCAGAATTATTTTAGAAAATTGCTGCTACTTCGGTTTGCCGAGACATATAGTTATTAAAAACTGCTTTTGCGAAATACTACGTCGGGTAAAGCATTCCACATTCATGTTGTGCGGCTAAAGAAAGAATCTGTATACTAGACAGTATGTCCGAAGTTGGACTCAAGAGTAAACTTATTCCTAGAAG
This sequence comes from Philhelius pedissequus, assembly GCA_910595825.1. Lineage (NCBI taxonomy): Eukaryota > Metazoa > Arthropoda > Insecta > Diptera > Syrphidae > Philhelius > Philhelius pedissequus. Next base: position 50,461,401 of record OU343161.1, on the reverse strand, counting down.
TGCGAGTGTTACAGTTGAATAGTTTAAGCGGAGGAATGCAACTGACTATTTCACTAGAACACTGTCATTGCGACGGTACTCAAGAGGCTCAATTGTTTTAGTTATTGGTTCATCGCCTATTCATTCTTAAGGCTCTTTTTTGCAATAAGCAGAAAACCTCGAATTATATTTTATCACACTGATCCATTTAAGACTCATATTTATCACCAAAACCCTCGTTTACTTGAAAAACCAGGACATCCTGTAATGACCAGAATAACTAATCAACAAGTTACACCAGAAACTGCTTTTGAATTTAAGCTGCCTTAACCAGATCGAAATCATACAAATGTACCAATTTGAAGGCGAACTGTGAACCGCAACTGGAAAGGAAAAAGCATACAACACATTACAGTAAACCCTCGAAAGTTCGAATCGGATCAAATCAATCAAAATAAGTTAAAGTGTCTCAAAGACAAAGTTGAGCTTGTACGCCAGGAGCAAGTGTACACTAAACTAATTAATCTCATAATGAATTCAACGATTCAAATATTACTGACATTTATTTAAATATGTTATGTAGTTGATTATGTGAGACATATCTTTAAGTCGACCAATTTGTTAATTCTTACCTTATAATAAGAAAAATGTACTGATCCCTAAAAGACTCAATAAAATAAAACAAAAAATAAAAATTTCCTGATTGCATATTTTTTCGAATAATCGGAATTTCCAAAAACTACATTTTATTAAACGAAAATTCTATTACTCGTACACACCTCTTTTTTACAGAAGTTTTCGAGTTATGGATGTTCGAACTATCGCGAGCTTACTGTAAAACGAAAAAAAAAATAGTGTGTTGTTTGTTTATAGAAAGCATCATTACCCACACATGTTTACGATAAATTGCTGGATATGTTAACTGTAAATATTTTCCTTTTTATGTTCCGTAATGTTTCAAAAAATAATGCTTTCAAGCCAACATAAATTTCTTTTAACTTTTTCCATCTCCATTACCAGGTAAGTTAATATCTCATTATGGCGTTTTTATTATTCGCAACAAAATTATTGTGTGCTTTTCTTTTTGATTTGATTTGGTTAAACGAGCAATAGCACTCAAAACGTGTTCCTTTAATACCCTTTTAAAACTTACAAATACTTTTCCCTCTCTCAAATGCTTACACATAGGTGTGTGCCAAATGACCAGGATCCTCATAAAGAGGCATTCCAATCCTAATGGACATGAACACAGAAAAAAGTTTTAAACAGCTACCAGGACAACTTTAGACAGGATTTCTTGGGTATTTGGCCTCAACTGTAAATAGCCGATAGGATTTTCTGATTGTTGTGGGTATTTTTATACGACAGCCCAACAACAACAACAAAAAATATGCAAATTTTCAATGAGGCCTTTGGCTTTCGTAAAACTTATATGAACAAAGTTGTTTTTGTTATACCATTGAAATCCCCCCAAGGACTAAATGACAATACTCTTACGACAACCAAGAAAAAAAAATAAAATCTTTTTTTTGTTTCCTTTTCTTGATGGCATATTCTCGAAACCATGAATATTAAAAAAGGTTCTTACTTAACCTATACATGATATAAGCAAAAGTTTCTTTCCTGGCAGGTTAATATACAAGATGGTGTGTGTCTTGCCAGAGAAATTCATATTTTAGTGCCTAAAGGTTTTGATTAACAAGGAACGGTTAATTATTTTGATAGGGTGCAAAAAATATTTTAAGACCACACAAATTTAATTATATTTTTGCCAAAAACAATTTACCCGCCAGATAGGCAACTAAGTACATTTGATTAAAAATAAAATAAAAAAGATACAAAATACAAGAATATAAACGAAAACATCCTGGAAACTTTTGAAATTAAAAAAAAATGCTAAAAAAACAGGATGATAAAGTTACACAATTTCGTACAAGAAATTGAAATGCGACACAAGAAAACACGACAAAAGAGAACATCACATAATGGTCGCCCTCCGGAAAACACGATACAAACTAAAATAACAACTTGACCAACAGAAGAAAAAAAAAGGAAAAGCAAACACTCTCCTTATAATAATAATTTCAAACAAGTACTAACATACTACCAAGAACATAAATGGATAAAGCAAAAAAAAAATAAAAAATAATAAACACACAAAAAAGGACATAAAACAAGCAGGACATGCGGGGAAAAAATACATTTTGCGCCCGCAGGACCATCACGTCCGTCGCGATTTTCTTTCAATATACTCGTACGTGTAAGATTTTTCGCGGACATCCCAGCTTACCAGACGCAGTTGTCTTCATTAAGAGTGTACTGTAAGGATCCTTACATTTTGATGTTTTGTAACTTTTTGTTTGCTCCGTAGGGTGAGTTATTAGGTTTAAACTAAAAAAAAAAAAACAAAAACAAAGGCGAAATATAATTCTGCGTCAAAATTTCCAGGATATCGTTGGTGCAAATGTTATTCTTAAACACATATACTGTTTAACGGTTGGAAAGCTTCTAACTGCGGCACTTAAATGTTGCTGTTTCTTTGAAAATTTTAGGAAAGAATTTCGGAACACTCTCAAATCTTATAAAACTCCTTTTAGTAAAAACGGAGTTCATATATAAAACCGACTTACCTTAAAATTGCAGGCGCCTGCCACCAACACCAAAATATTCTAAGTCCGACGAAGTGTAGTTTAAGGTCTGGCTATTTTTACTAGCGATTATAGGTACTAAACGGTGATTTTTTAAGAGCTTGGTTTTTGAAAATTCAAAAACACACAGAAACTTGTAAAAAGTGAATGAAATTTTTATTTGGATCGATAAATCAATTTCTGATATTTACTTTTTAAAAATAATTTCACTTATATGTTGCCCGCGGCTACGCTTCAGGTGGTCCATTCTGAAGGTCCAATTTTGGCAAACTTTTTCACACATTTCGGCCGGAATCTCACCAATGACGCGTTCAATGTTGGCTTCCAGGGCAGCAATCGTATTTGGCTTGTCCCCATAGACAATAGACTTAACATAGCCCCACAAAAAATAGTCTAACGGGGTCAAATCAATCTTGGTGGCCAATTGACTGCGCCAAAACGTGAGATCAACTGCTCACCAAATTCGCCTCTCAATTGATGCATGGTTTCGCGTGCAGTGTGGCATGTGGTACCGTCCTGTTAGAACCACATGTCGAACGAGTTCAATTCTTGCATTTTCGGCAAAAAAAAATCTGTTATCATCGAACGGTACCTTTCTCCATTGACCGTAACCCTGCGGCCTTCATCGTCCTTGAAGAAGTACGGCCCAATGATGCCGCCTGCCCATAAACCGCACCAAACAGTGCATTTTTCGGGATGCATTGGTAGCTGCTGAATTGCCTCTGGCTGCTCTTCACTCCAAATACGGCAATTCTGCTTATTCACGTATCCATTTAGCCAAAAATGAGCCTCGTCGCTGAAGACCATAAAACGGACGTAGCTTGCGAAACACATTTTTCACAGAGCACGAATTTTGATAATAAATTTCAATAATTTGCAAACGTTGTTTAGGCGTATGTCTGTTCATGATGAAATGGCAAACAATACTGAATCGAAATGTCAAATGTTCGTGGAATTTGTCATGTGTGATCTGTCAAAAATATAATCGTCAAAAACCAAGTAGCAAAAAAATCAAAGCAAGTTATGTATTCGTAAATTTTTTTTTTCTAACAATCAAACATGACATTACGATCATAGAGAACACCAAAAAAGTGGGTCCCCCAATTCCGCCTGTCTGTCTGCCTTCGAGTCTGCAGCCTAAACGGTTCGGTGGATTTGCTTCAATCTTGGTACATGTGTTTTCGGTAATATGCCCACACGTTTTTTTCATTTTTTTTAAGACGACAAATAACAGTAGCTCCCATACATTTTTTTTTGGTCAAAAAACAAAAATCTATTTTTTCTCAAAAACGGCTCCAACAATTTTTATATAAAAAAAATCCGTTCACTCAAGAAGGGAAAGTGTTACTTTTGATAAATTTTTTTTTTTGGAAAAAAATTGTTATTTTAGAACATTTTTTTTTGGTTTTCGATTTCCTCGGAAACGGTTTATCTGATTTTTTTTGAAATTTTTAACGCAGAAGCTCCTAGAAAGTGTAAACACTATTGTATACCAAAATTTTTCAAAACAAATTTGGAAATTCAAAATTTCGAAAACGACTCAATAGATTTTTTCGAAACTTCGTATTTAGTGGTTTTTTGACATTATCTTGAATAGTTAAAAAAAAACTATTTTTCTAAAATAAAAACCAACGGTACCTCCCATACAAATGTTAAAAAACCGTAAAAATGTATTTCTCGAAAACGGCTCTAAGAATTAAAAAAAAAATTGTGTGTTCTTATATTAGTACAGTTCACTTTTAAGTATAAAAATATTTCTTTTTACGTACTTATTAACGGTACTTCCCATAGAACCACTTTTCATATTTTCGACTTTCTCAATATAGGAAGAACCGATTAAAATAAATTCTTTTTATACAAATGCTCCCTATAGTTGTTAATAAGACGGCGTACTCAAATTTTCAAAAAAAAAAAAGTTTTTCGATTTTTAAAAAAATAAATAATTTTTTTTTTGAAAAATCGATTTTTCCTAAGCCAGCCAAAGATTTTTTTTTAAATTTGAATTATATATGTATATTAAAAATGTCTTTAAAATGGCGTTTCAAATTTTTTTTCTAAAAATGTTTTCAAAATTTTATACATAAAAAATTAATTTATTAAAAAACCGCTCCAACGATTTTTGAATTCTTTTGATATATTCTTATATATCCACAAATTCAAATGGCATCTTTGTTTTCCCTCAAACTTTAACGACAAAGCAATATAAAAACATTAAGATATGTGCATTATCCATTTATTTCTACCTTCTTATTATTCTCTTTTTACGAATTTTTGTGTGCGTCACTGAATACTAAATACAATATAGGCCCTCATACATTTATATATACATATGAGTCTTTAAAAATCACATGAATCTTATGTTATGCATATTGCACCTAAATTTTAAAGTTGTATGTATATAGCTACCTACATCCTTCATTTTCATTATTATATAAAAATTATATATAATAATGAAAATGAAACATACTTACTCCATGAGCAAGTTCGTACGATCCAGTCGTGCATTTAATTTTTAGTAGACCTTGAGTTAGATTAAATAATTAAAAATATATACAAATGTATAATTTTTCTAAGATATTTAACAATTTATTTTAATTTTAATCCTTTTAATAGATTGAAATATTATATCCACTTTCATTGCATGGACTCCACAACGTAGTTTACCAGCTTATTTTGAATATTTGCCTTCCGGTTTTATCTCTTAAGAATTCAAATGCTGTCGGTACCTAATTCCTCAAAATTCCAATACATTGAATATTAAAGTGAAAAAGATCTACGTTCATATTTCCCAGAAGCCATAACCAGATCTGGAGAGAAAACTTAGTTCTTGATAGATTTAACATAACCACAAAAATGCATAGAAATGCAAAAATCAACATTCTTACGAACAGTTCTTCAATGTTATTGAGACTATGCCTTGACTTTTAAGATACATATATAGCTATTACTTAAACGATTTTTCACTTTTTAGAGGGTTTGTATCTAACCACAGGCTTTGGTTTTTCATTTTTAATCTAATATACTTTATGTACATAAAGCTGTACTAGCTGAGCCGTGTTCGCACTATAGTGTTCATTTGGTCAAAATTCATTTTTGTTAATACTTTGTTTGTCGACTTTCTCATAAGCGGCTCGACGGATTTCGATCAGAATTTTTACCTAGAAGGTTCTTTAATACTGCATAACAAAATTTTCGAAAAATATTTTTTTTTAGTTTTTTGAAAATTCAATATTTTGAAATCGGGTGGATGCTTTTATTTAGAAATTTAGTTTTTATTAAATATTTAAAATTATCATATCAATTTTATTTCTAGAAAAAAATTAAAAATATTATTACAAAATTAAGTAAAATTATACTATAATGCTTAACTTTACACCAAATTTCATCACTTTACGAAAATCGGAAGCTCTCCAAATATTTTTTTTTGTAAATTTTGAGGTCATATATCTCAGGAACTACTTTTTCTAAAAAGTTGAAATTTGGGAATGCACCTCTTCTTGACTATTCATTGAAATAAAGGGGTTAAAAATTCCCAGAATTTCTGTCCTGTAAATAAAAGGTGTCAGAACTTGGCTGGTTACGACCGTGACCGTACATTTGTACCTACATGCATATGAACGTATGTGCAATAGGGTAAATATGAATGTGTACAAAAATTGAACTCGAGATTTTGATTAAACTTGACGAATTTTGGAATGCAGTGTTATTTAAAATTCGAAAGATCTCCTATTTACAAAAAAATTGATCAAAATCCGTAGAGCCGCTTATGAGAAGTCGAAAATCAAAAAAATAATTAATTACAAAATGTGTACAAAAAAATTTTTGTTTGTGTAAACATTTTTGTTATCTTAATCATTTGAGCCGTTTTCGACATAATTAAGACTTTTTTCCCAAATGCAAAACCTGCCCTATAGACTACATGTATATAATAAGTAAATATGAGTTAATTAATAAAGTAAATGGTTGTTTTTCAAAGTTGTATTTATTTATTCACTTTTTAGTAAAATGGTTATTTGTTGTGTTAATATTTTTTCACAAAAATTGTTATTTTTGGTAGAACATTTATTTTTGTTTTCGCCTTTTTTTTACAGAGAATTCTGAACAATAGCTATAAGTAAGATATTCTATATAATTTCATAAACTTTTTTTTAAATCAAATAAAAAATTATTTCAATATTTCGAAAACGACTTAATAATTTTTGTTTTTAAACTTTTTATTAAGTAGGTTTTTGATATTTTCGAGAATACTATAGAAAATCATGTTTCTAATAAAAACAAACAATACCTAGAATACAAATGATAAAAAAAAAGTTAAGAACATTACTTTATTTTGGTAAGAACGGCTTCAAGAATTTTGATTAAAAATATGTGTAATGCAAATTAGAACAGTCCACTTTTGAATTAGCAAATATTTTATTTTGCATTCTTAAAAAAAATATTAGCTCATATTTTCCACTTTCTCATTATTGGATAAACCGGTTAAAATCTTTTTTTCTTATAAGATACAGTTGTTTAGTTGTTAATGAAATGTTTTTTTTTTTAAACGCTGGGTGGCAATGGCGCAGTGGATATAGTGCGTGATTGCTGACTTAGGGGTGTGGGTTCGATGCCCACGCTACGCGCATTCTTTTCTATACCTCCAATTTTAATTGGATGGCGCCCATGGGTTAAAATGAGACAGTCAATACCTGGTTCTCAAATCCACTGTGCCAAACTAGTGCCGTGCAATTCAGGGTGCATTTAAAAGACCTTAGGTATTACAGGCATATAGTTAAATAAAAAAAAAAGAAAAAGACGCTCCTTGGAATTATAAACAATAAAATAGTCAATATTCAATAAAAAAAAAAGGATTCCGATTGTATTTCATAAATACAAAATTATGTTTAAAAAAAAAACGTTTCAACCAGTCTCAAAATTTTTTCTGAAAATAACAACTGAACAATTAAAATATGTATAATTATAGTTAATAATTTTTGGGATACTTCATTCGTTTGACCTTTATGTGATGATTTGCCTCAATAGATATGTTTTTCAATTTTCGTGTATATCGATCCATTTTTACTTGCATTTATATACATATGTTGGTATGTACATAAGCCAAAAAAATTTTTACAATCAAACATGATATTACAATCATAGAGAAGCCTAAAGAAGTGATCGACATAAAATGTCAGTCTGTCAGCAGTCGGTCCATCTGTATGTTATAACGAGCTGCAGAGAAGAAATAAAAAAAAAAAAAAAAAGCTGCAGCCTAAACGGCTTAAGCTATTAACTTCAAATTTGGTATGTGTGATTCTTTTGGCATTCCTCAGAGGCGAAATTGAAATTTTAGTTTTAGGCTTAAAAATAACGGTACCTGCCATATAACCGTTAAGGAAAATATTATTTTTCCCGAAAACGGCTCCAACGATTTTGATGAAAAATATTTGATAATTTTTTTGTTGGTACTAGCTATCATTTAATCTAAACCAAATTTACGGGAAAAGTCTAATAACGGTACCTTTTATAAAAAGTGATTTTTTAAGAGCTTGGTTTTTGAAAATTCAAAAAAACACAGAAACTTGTAAAAAGTGAATGAAATTTTTATTTGGATCGATAAATCAATTTCTGCCATTTACTTTTTAAAAATAATTTCACTTAAATGTTGCCCGCGGCTACGCTTCAGGTGGTACATTTTGAAGGCAGACTTTTTCACACATTTCGGCCGGAATCTCACCAATGACGCGTTCAATGTTGGCTTCCATGGCAGCAATCGTGTTTGGCTTGTCCCCATAGACAATAGACTTAACATAGCCCCACAAAAAATAGTCTAACGGGGTCAAATCACATGATCTTGGTGACCAATTGACTGCGCCAAAACGTGAGATCAACTGCTCACCAAATTCGCCTCTCAGTTGATGCATGGTTTGGACGTAGCTTGCGAAACACATTTTTCACAGAGCACGAATTTTGATAATAAATTTCAATAAATTTGCAAACGTTGTTCAGGCGTAAGTCTATTCATGATGAAATGACAAACAATACTGAATCGAAATGTCAAATGTTCGTGGAATTTGTCATGTGTGATCTGTCAAAAATATAAACGTCAAAAAACAAGTAACAAGCAAAAAAATCACCCGTTATAACTTTTTTTTTTAATTTTTGGCTTTCTCGGTAACTGTAGATTCGATTTCAATTTAATATTATATCTGAGAATATCTAGGTAGCCAAATTAATTACTCATAACAAAATTTTGAATAACTTTTTTTTTTCTAATTAAAATTAAAGTTTAATTTTTTTTTGAAAAATCTAAATTTTTAAAAATAGTGAAAAAAATAATTTTAAATTTAATAATCACATGTATATTAATAAACTCTAAAAAACTGCATACAAACTTCAAACTTAAAAAAACTAAAAATAAAAAACAGAATTTCATCAAAATCCATCCTACAATTTTCAATATCCTTTTTTTTATAAAATTTTAATTGATTCGATGCATCTAATGGCAGTTTTTATAAGCCTAAAAATAATGTTTACCCACCTATACAATATTCACTTTCATTATATACATACGAGTACATATGTACATTCATATTTACATATCTAGGTTCCATCTGTACATATAAGTAGGTACATAAAACCCTCCTAATAATAACAATTAAAATCCATTTAAATATACATTTCTAGGTCGGTACATATGTAACTATTCCTTGAATAATGCATTCGACAATTCATTACACTTAGAATCAAGGTAATCTTGTTAAGATATTCATTTGTATATCAATTTACTTTGTTTATAATAACTCGTTTATTATAATTTAATTAAGTATTCTGAACTTTGTTTGTATTGAAAATTTTCTAAATTTATTTTATTCCTAATCAAGCTGTTCCATAAGAAGGACTTGTTTAATAATTTGTATTCTTTTGTAAAGAGAAGTCTTTTAATTCAATAAGGAATCAACAGGTTATGTGCCTAGATGGACGTTTTCAAAAGTTGTATAGCTAAACTTAATGAAAATAATTATCAGATCTGAAAATTTAAGGTCGAATTGTTATTGCGAAGGAATAACTCCTGGCGAGCTGTCGAGACTGAAAAGCCTACAACAAATTAGGATAATTGGAACAAAGCAGACAACGATGCAAGAAGCATAGTGGAAGACAACTAATTAATATGTACATATAAAGAAAGCGAAATCTGCTAAGGAAGCGTGGACGAATCTACAGAAGGTTACACTGAGACAAATTTGTAGTCCCAAACTTATTGATATTGAACGGATGGATGCTCAAATAAAAAAATTGACCACATTATTTGAGAAGTTGACGGCATTAGGCGACATATTCTGCGAAAATTGGAAAGTTGCTGTTTTGCTAAGCAGTCTTCCGTCTTCATATGATATGTTGGTAACTGCACTGGAATCAAGACAAGAACCAGAACTGACATTAGCACTAGTACAAGCTAAATTATTAGAAGAATTTTCAAGGAAAAACGCTGACAATAATATGGACAAGAATTCTGTGCTGAAGGTAAATAGTTTTATCAAATCGATTAAATATTTCTTTTGCCAGAAAAATGGTCATGTAAAACGTGATTTTCGTCAATACGCTCAATGAAAGAAAAACCAAACAAAGGGATCTGCCAACAATGTTACAACTTCAAAACAGTTTTGTTGGAAATCATGCTCCGATACTTTAAATGGATGGATTGTGGATTCAGGAGCGACTTTATCTCTTTAGATGTGAAGTCGAGAAATGAAAAAGTGATACTTGCTAATGGTCAAGAAATTTCTTCAAGTGGAAGAGGGACTTGCAGACTATTTCTTATAGTAAATGATCAAGAAACTTCTTTTCAAGTGGAGAACATACTTTTCATTTCTGAATTCCAAGGAAGTTTGCTCTCAGTTAGAGCTATCGTTAGCAAAGGACTTGTTGTAAATTTTGTTGGACTCCAATGCACAATAATGGTTCCGGAAGGAATGTTAGTAGCTGTTGCAGATTTAATTGGAAATCTGTACTGACTTCGAGAGAAAACGCAATCCCAGAAAGCAATGATAGTCAACAACAAATTATATTGAATAAATTACTGTCTTTCGGGAAATCTGGTCGGCGGGCCTCAAGGGAATATATGGAAAGTTGATTTGCAATGGAACCGTTCTTCCTGGTCCGTCGTGATGAGCCATGATAGTTCCTCCAAGTGGTGAAAGACGGGCAACTTTCAGGAATGCTTAGCTCTCTTTAATGAGGCTATTCTGCACTGGGCGGCTAATCTATCTGGTTAAGGCGTGGCTCTGAGGTGGTGGCGGTAAACGGAAGGTTCTACGGAACTGGAAACGAAGCCCCTACTTACCAAGATGAGGACGGTGGTCAGTCCAAGAACTGGAAGAGTGGGGTAAAACGCTCGGAAGGGGGTGTGTGCTGGGCAGTAATATAGGTAGGTGCGAATGGTGACAGTAAGCCAGGAACATCAAGCCGTTAGAGGGAAGAGGTCGTTTGCCTGGGTAGGTGATCAGGTATATGGAGGGTAAGGAGTCTGCCCGGGTAAGCGATCTCAGAGGAATGAAGGTGTATTTGCTGGGTGAAGCTTGCTGATTTCGGTCAGCACTCTGAAGCGTAGCAAATCGTAAGTTAAAAGCTAAACACAGCAATTATGGCAGCTGCTGCGGCAGTATTGTACGTGGTTCAGTAATCACAGAAGTAAGTAAGATAGATGTATGGCACTTGTGCCATCATCTCCTTGCGCAAGCAAGGGAATATATTATTCCTTTATAATACATACAGTCCCTGAGTAAGCTTCGGCTTATTGATCACGTTTGCCATCTTTACGGGATTTATCCTGATGGGTGGTTGTTTTTTGGGTAGTGGAAGTGCGAACAAAGCTTGCTTGGGGAAACGTTTCCACAACAGTAAAGAACGAAAGTTTAATATGGCTAGTTGAGGGATTCTAGCCATGCGGCAAGGTCTATATGGCCTTGCTTTTAGCAGAAATACGATGATCCATTTATCCCGATGGTGAGGAATAATTTCTACATAGGGTTCCCTTGCCCCTAAGTTGAGCAGTAAAACATAAAAAAGGGCAGGATTACCGTTCCTGGGTGACTACAAAGAAAACCTGGTAGTGCATTCTTCACTTAGGTGGATGAAAAGACTCCAGTAATACCGTAATTCGGTACTGCAGGGACTTGTATCCTACTATTTTCCCGTCTTGGGATGAGCTCTTCGGAGAGCTCGCTGGCTGTGGTTGCTATACAATTCGCGTATACTATGAGTGATCGCTCATAGATAGAAGTTTGTTGCAAGGAGCACTCATGCCTTCTCATTGAGTCCGTAGGTGGGTAGGCCCAGCGTGTAATTATGCCTTTACTGGCCAGTGTATACGCTAAACAAAAATACTGTTCTGTATAAATTACTGGCACAGAGTTTTTGGGTACCGAAGCATAGACGCGGTTAAGAAACTGTTGAGTGAATTTAAATTATTTATTAGTAGTTGTGGTTGTTCTGAAAGCTAAAATGACTCGATTACATTTTAACGCACACTCGAGCAACAAAAGTACTGGTATCCTAGACTTAGTGCATAGCGACATATGCGGGTCAATGTAAAATATAACACCTGGTGGGAAATGATATTTTTTGACTTTTATCGACTAGCAGATTTACAACTGTCTACCTGCTCTCTTAGCAATCTTAAAAGTCTGAGGTATTTCAATGTCTGCGTGAATATGTTAAAATGGTTAAAACTATATTTTCCAAGAAGTCTAAGATGAATAAATCAGATGACGGAGGAGAATACTAGGCTGGACGGATAATTCAGTATTTGAAGGCTGAAGGAATAGGTTATCAGCCTGCAGATCCACATTCTCCACAGCTGAAAGAAAAAATCGATCATTAGTTGAAATATCAAGATGTATGCTTATGCATGCGGAATTAAGTCGAAAGTATTGGGACGAAGCTTTCATGACTGCTAATCACCACCAAACCATTTTTGTAACCAGTGCGTTAAAAACTTCTTCATTCGAAATTTGGCATAGGCAAAAAGCAAATGTTGAACATCTTCAGATTTTCGGATCAGGTGCATTCGTTTATATACCAAAAGAAACACTAAAGAAATGGTATAATAAAGCTACTCTTTTAACATTCGTTGGATATGATGAGCACTCTATGTGATTTCGTTTGCTCGACAAGACTAAAAACAGAATTGTTATCAGCCGCAATGTTAAGTTTGTTCATACAAAGCCTAATAAAAACAATACAAATCTAGACGAGAGTCAAAATAACAATGCTGAAATAATTCAAAAGCAGTTGCCTATATCTATAATGTTAACAATGGTGGAAACAATATTGAAACAAGATATGATGAATTTCAGTCAAGTTTTGAAGAAATTGGATCAAGTTCTGATGAAATTTAATCAAATATTGAGGGTTCCACTGGTGAGGAGGAAATCAAGGAAATAAGAACATCTACACGATCAAATAAAGACTCCCTCCAAAACGATCTATGAGTGAATGAAACAAATACATACAGGGAAGCTATTGCAAGTGAACAAAGTATCTGATGGAAAATTGCAATGCAGGAGGAATTGAAATCACTTAGTAAAAACAAAAAATTGGACTTTAGTTCCACCTCCTGAAAATGTAAATATAGTGTGTAAGTGGGTTTATAAAGTTAAACTTGATGTTGAAGGGAAAGTTCAACGATTCAAAGCTAGATTGGTTGCACAAGGTTTTAGTCAAAAATTTGGCACCGATTATGATCAAGTGTTTGCTCCAGTTGTAAGGCAAGCTACATTTAGAATTCTTCTTTCACTAGCTGGACAAAGAAAAATGAAAGTGAAGCATTTTGATGCAAAATCAGCGTTGACTGGCTCCCAAACCCAGATCAGGGAGCAGGCGACTATAGTGGATCACCTCTACTCTATTTTGCCGACCATAAAGCAACTTAGAGGTTAAGGGCGAGCTGCCGGAGAGGCCCTTTAAGATCCTAGCTGTGATGTAAATTCACTGATTAGGACCGAACGTAGAGCGAATTAATTCCAATTGCTTAAAGACATAAGTCCAGATGTGTTTATGGCTAGCGAAACTAAGCTTAACCAGAAACATAAATTGACTAACAACAATTACAATATCGTAAGAAGAGACCGACCCAACTCCACTCAAGGAGGGGGCGTCGCAATCTTTATACGTAAAGGCATTAGTCATAAGGTAATATATAATATTGATGTGCGAAAATTTCGGACGTGAGAGGCATGCATTATATGCATGCATCTCCAACAGGGGAAGCGAATGTATGTGATCGCTGCCTATGCACCGGAAAGACCTCAGCCCACCCAGTTTATAACAGAGATTGAAAAGCTTTTTGAATGCTTAAGATTGAGCTCGGGAGAAAACTTTTACATATTAGCCGGTGATTTAAACGCCAAACACATAGATTGGGGAAATCAAATACAAAATCCTCGAGGTAACCATTTGTATAATTGGATGGGTCGATACAACCTTGAGTATCGCCTCGATCTTCTAGCCACAGAGAGGCCATCGTTTCCAAGAAGCGGTGCCTATCTGGATCTATTGTTGAAAGACACAAGACTATCAATTACTGACACTGTGGGCCACCGGCCTAAAAATTGCTTAAGAACGATCGAGTACGCCGCCGTAATACAACCTCCGAACGAGCTTATGGAGTTGGAGGAGTATGTACCTGTGCATACTTACAATTACAGTAAGGTGCGCTGGCCACGCTTCTCCAATGCCTTATTGAGCCAATTACGGTCAAATGGTATATCACCACCAAACGACAGGAACCTGACAAATACAGAAATCGACAGATACTTAGAACAAATGGACGAAACGTTTCTACGAACAATGCACATAACAACACCGAAATAAAAAGAACGTAAAGCAACGGACATGTACCGTAACACGACCATTGACGCACTACGCAGACAAAAAGTGGTCTACTAGACTAAAACGCTTGTACAGACGGTTTACTGATACACGAGATCTGGAGATTGGGTGACTGAAATCGTCCATCAAAAACATCAACCAATTAATCAAAGAAAATTATAGGTTGTCTATTAATATGTTTTGGGACAATAAAATTCGTGCTGTTAACTCAAGCGACCCAAGTATGTTCCCAAAAATTAATAAGATTTTTAGAAGAAAGGATCAAAACGATCTTCCGTGTCTTAAGCTCCAGAGGACGACAGAGAACAGAGACGTACTTCTGACAGCAGGCATAGGCCCAGAGGATGCCGTATTGGACGATGACCTCTATGTAATCGAAGATTGCTAGCATTCGACCGAATCATGACCTGGAGAACAGAGCTCTGCTTCATCACTTATGGTTCCGGAACGATATAACCGAATGGCGATCTGAGAATCTTGGTTTTACCGGAAATCAGAAACTATTTTATTTAGGACTCCGTTGACTAGCGCCTCAAGGGATACGAGAAATAACTGGCGAAAGCTGGTGATCGTAGGGCCACATGGACATGCACTGGCGAGTAAAAGTGTAGTAAAGTACCTTGGCATCTGGTTGGATAAGTACCTGTATTTCGACAGACATATATAGGTGCTGCCTTGACCAGGGCTAGGGGAGCCTTTGCCTTGACAAAACGACTGTTTTATAGCAGCCGCCTTGATAGCAGGATGAAGGTGATTTGTTACATGGCCCTCATCAGGCCGATGATTGCCTACGGATGCCCGGTGTGGTTCAACGTTGCCCCAACTCAAATGGAAAAGATTCGGGTGTTTGAGAGGCAATGTCTTAGACGTTGCCTTGTGTTTCACAGAATACCAGAGTCGGAGTACACAAGATATTATTCCAACCAGGTTCTATACAACGGAGTCAACATAAACAGTATAGATAATTTTTTGTTTAAACTGATTCAGGCTCACACTGCAAGAGCGATGTCCTCAACCAACAGCTTAATTTTTGGGGCTTACTGCCCCAATAATGAATATTTTGAGAGTGTGTGGTTAAGTGGCTACATCCCTCCCGAGGCATTCCTCTTTTTAGACAGTCGAGGGCTGATACAGGATGGAATGACGGTTCCGCTCATCTAACACGTCAGCCGGAAAACTGTAGATAGGCGACTCCTGTATGGTCGAGACGTCATCGCTCAAGGTGGAGAAGAGCCCCTTCGGTAGGACTGTGTCCGATCGGGACCGAAGGGATAGGTCAGAACAAGATAACCAGTTTTGTTGGCTCTCTGAACAGCAGTTTGATAGCTAAAGTCGATAAGAATGTATGTCTTGGCCGACTTACATAGATTTAGGGAAATTAGATAAAAGGAACAGTCGGGGTGGCACCAAAAAATATTAAAAAATATGTTTGTATGATGCGGATGCATAGGTGCATGCATCTGCGCAGCTGTACATGTATGTGCATGCGTATATGTATGTACGTATATACATGTATGTGTAGGTGGCATGTTGTTGTGTGTCTGCATACGTATACAAAATTTAAACAAAAAAAAATAAATTTAAAACGAAAAATGCTGCTGTGGCTGTTCTAGTTTTTTGGTGGTTTTGGGTATTTTAAGTAGTTTAAGTTATTTTTAGTTAGTATAAGTTGTATTTAGTTTTAATTATTTTTAGTCTAGCTTTAGGTAGTTTTTAGGTAAAAATGTAAAATTATCTGATACTAAGTTTTGTAGTAAAGTTTTCTTGGTTAAATAAAAATAAAATAATTAGATTTAATTAAAATAGTTTTTAGGTCGAAGGACATTAGTATTAAGAGATATAGTTTAGTTTAGAGCGCCCGTAAAGGGCCAG
The DNA here is from genome assembly GCA_910595825.1 of Philhelius pedissequus. NCBI lineage: Eukaryota > Metazoa > Arthropoda > Insecta > Diptera > Syrphidae > Philhelius > Philhelius pedissequus. The sequence continues at coordinate 50,445,031 of OU343161.1, read as the reverse complement.
TAAATTAGTTGTAAGTTATTGATAATTAGGCTAGTTTTAAACAATTTTGTCTAGCTTTAAGATAGTTATAAGTTAAGATTAAATAAAAATGAATTAAAAAAAATAAAAAATCAGCGTTTCTTAATAGCAGCTTAAAGGAAGATATATATATGAAGTAACCACCTGGGTATCAATCTGAAGATAACACTCTGGTATGTAAACTTCAAAAGAGATTTTGTTGTTTGGAGCAAGCAGCTTTTTCTTTGAATCAAAGAATAACGCAAGTTTCAACGGAAAATAGATTTATTCAAAGCAAATCAGATAGATGTTTGCTTATAAATAATAAAAAAAGGGTGAGGTAACAACCTATCTAATTCAGGAGAATAAACTTAGCAACAGGTCGAAACATATCGATACAAAAACTTATTTCGTTAAGGATTATGTTGATAAAAATTTTATTTCATGTAAATATTGTTGTTCGCAAAATATGTTGACAGATATGTTGACAAAACCTCTTGCTGCTTCTCGTCTTGAATATTTACGGAACAAATGTGGATTAGTAGACAAAGGAGAAGTGTTAAGAGATTCATTTGTATATCAATTTACTTTGTTTATAATAACTTGTTCGCTATAACTTAATTAAGTACTCTGAAATTTGTTTGTATTGAAAATTTTCTAAATTTATTTTATTCCTAATCAAGCCGTTCCAAAAGAAGGACTTAATAAATAATTTGTATTCTTTTTTAAAGCGAAGTCTTTTAATTTAATAAGGAATCAAAAAATCTTATATACATCGGCTTTAAATCTGAATAGGATAACTAGGCTTCCTACCTACTAAGAGCGTCAGTGGTTAGCTACAAGAGCAAGTTCGTACGATCCTGTCGTGCAATTTATTTCAAACAAAATTTTAAACAGTCTGATGTTAAGGGCTTAGCATGATACTACTTAACAGTTTGCTAATACTAAAGCAATTTACTAATTTTTTTCTAATTTTAAACACTTTTTAACTATTATATTTTCTTAATAAACTACACCTAAACACGCCGAAACTAGTGCAAAAAAGTTAGCGAACATAACTTTTTGACGTTTGTAAATGTCAAAGTGGCATATGGATTTAGTATGATACTAAAAAAATAAAGTAGCCATTTTGTGATTTTAACTTTAGTAAAATGTTAAGAAAATAGTACCATACTAAAGGTTTAAAATTAGCAAAATTCTCTTTTTAGCCTCTAAAAATACTAAAAATGATTTAACATATTACTAAGTCGACTAAAATTTTGCGCCAATCAGTTTTGTTTCAAGAATAAATGCGAAAACAAAAACCATACAAACGCATTTACATAAGTAGGTATTGTTTTTGTTCCTTATTTTTTGGACTGTAATTTTGATTTTTATTGACTTTTTTTGCGACCTTTAGTCCAAATTAATATGCGTTTCGCCCAGATACTACAGTTACAGTGCTAAAAAGCTACACATTTTATTTGTGTCGGTAGCCATCGACCAATATATTTCGTCTTAGAAAGGTACTACAGCATCTAAGTGATGAGCCCAACAGTAGTACCTCGGCGAAACGCATATTAATTTGGACTAAAAGTCGCAAAAAACTCAATTAAAATCAGTTTTGTTTCGTTTACTCAGTTTTGTTCTACCCTACCCGGTGTAGGCCGAGCCTTAGCCTCTAAAAAAATTTAGACATGGTGCGAGTGATTAGGAAAATATAATAGAGGATCAGGTAGGAGATACAGACACACATTGTTTTTTTTTTATATTTTTGAATATCGCAATTGGAGGGAAACATTCCATCCACATTCGTGTAGTGTTAAAGAATGAATCTCGATACGTGACAGTACGCCCGAAGCTGGGCTTAAGGTTAAACTAATGAGCATTCCTCAAACGCTTGAGTATTACGGTTGAATATTATTAAAGTACGAGGGCAACTGGTTATTTCCTTAGAATATTGTCCATAAGTATATAGCGATAAAACAATAAAAGGCATGACGGTCTTCAGTCCTTTGACCAGTTCCAGCTGTCATAACATTATTCAACGGTTCGATGAGTTAAACAAAAATATAAAAATTACCATGAGACTGCTTTATTATAATGAATTCTATTCAATCTACGAACAAATTTCAAAAAAATATATTTTAATTTTTTGTGAATGAAACATTACATTCAAATCATTATGTATTTCTGAAAAAAAACCACTCGTAAAACATCATTTTCGAGTGACAAAATAAAAATAAAACAAATACATAAGTATACGAATGAAAAGAACAAAAAAGCACAAAAGTTGTTGCTTCCCCATTATTGCAAATGAAGTAATACAAAAAAAAAAACGCCTCTACGACAAAAATGAGAAAATGTGACATGAAAGGACATTCATTAAATGTCAACCGAGGTCTTAGTTTCGCATTCCTCAGAATCATATTGAATACCATTAGGGAGCCATACATTTATCAATCTTAAATCCATTTCAAATAGGAATTAGTGTGACGATATAAAAATTGGCAAGACAAATTCTACAAAAAGTTTAGCGCCCACGCCAAAAACAAAATATACAACATAAGAATAATGTAGACAAAAAATTCATCTCCACAGACTGACTTCTCATCATAGCAAACAAAGCTGTTATGCTCGGGGGAGTGGTCACTGACGGTACGGTGGCTGCCGAGGATCCTCCGCAGCCCGCCCAAAATGCAGCCCAGAAAGTATATATTTGAAATCAAATTATAAAACATTAACTACCCTCTCTCGCAGTGCTTGTCATTGCCTTTGGTCCTTTTTTTTTGTTGTTTGTTCTTTTTCAACTATCCTTCAGAAAATATAGCACAAGTGCACTCCATTTAATAAATGCAAATTAAAATAATATTGCGCTGCCCGTAAATGGTGTCGTTGACGGGAATGATGCTCGCGATATCCTGTACCGGGAGCTGCGGATACGGAAGGGATGCGCCATCGTTTGACTGTTGATGTCTTGCTTGGATGTATTTTTTTTTCGTGGTGTGCTCTTTTTTCTGATATGGAAGAAGATAGCTATTGGAAGACATCAGATGGCTTGTCGCTTCTACCGACCGGGACCGCTCACCTTAAGTAAGCTCAGATTTGGTGCCACAGAAAATAATTTTTAATTTATTTTATTATTTTGATTTGATTTTTTTTGTTTTTTTATTTAGTTTTCTTTTAACGCCGCGCCGCCTGCCTTATCCGAAATAAAATACGGGCGATAACGTTGATGAGGAAAACGACAAAAAAACACAGCAATAGAAAAAAGACGGTTGACTGGCTCTTGGATCAATAACGTAATTTAAATTTATGGAGTGCAACGTCGTCGTCGTCGTCTTCGTTGAAGAAGGCGAAAGCGAATGAAATGAATATAGAGAGCAAGGATGGCAAGTGGCATATCCAAGACAACGGGCGTTGGCAACAAGGATGACAGACAAATTAATGCCACTGTAAAGTGATGTCCATTTGGATGTTTATTAGGACGACCCAAGTTAAGAACGATAAAATTCAATTGGACCCCAATTGAATTATGCGGACGGCATGGTGTGGCGCGCGGTGCGGGGTGGCATGGCGGCATACTATTGGGAATGGCAAATTGAGTTACACCTCAGGCTGTGATTGATTGAATGATATATTTTCTGAACCTTAAATACGGTTGTTGATGATGTTGGTTGTTTTTTTTTTTTTTTTTTTTTTTTTTTTTTTTATTTTCATGGAGATTTGTGGTTGATGTGACAGAAAGATAAAAGTTATCTGTCGGGTTGAGCCAAACCAAAAAATTTATATTAGATGGGAAGCAGCAACACACTGTCTGTGTTAAAAGGATATCGGTATCCTTATTTTTTTTGTAGTCTGCAGCAATAAGTTTTATAGGGTTTTTTTCGTACTCGAAAAATCGATAACCTACTCATCTAAATATTGCAGACTGTATCACTCATGATAATGGTTGTTGCGTTTGGACTTTAACGTTGGGTGTCTGAGATCGAATAGCGTAAATGTACTGTTAAATCTAATTTTTTTAGGTTACGGTTTATATAGTGTCAATGATAAAGTAAATCTTTTTCAACACTTACTACGAACTTTTTGGAAAACATGTTCCACTGAACAAAACATGTTTCACATCTGAGGTTCTCAGTTCAATTCAAAAGAGGCGCAAATTGTATTCAAAATGGAAGCATTTTCCCTTCCTCCCTCAACTGGGAGATTTTCTGCCACGCTCGTAACCATTCATCTTTTGTTACTTAAAGGTCTAAAAAGAGATTTTTTATGTCCAAACTAAGCACCCAACAGTCCTCTTGTAAGCTTTGGAGTAGTTTGCGTTCTATTGGGATTGGTAAACAGAAAAAACCTTCATTAGGTTGGATCTAATCATGTGGGCTCGGTGGCGTAATGCGAAGTGCGTTTGCTACTTAGCGGCTGGTCATGGTTCAATACAAGATGAAGGCACAAGAAGTGCCTTCAATTAAAATGAAAAAGTAGACCAGCACTACTAGAGTAAAGGAATCTGATGATCGAACTTGGCAAGTCCTGAAATAGCTATAATTCCAAAAAATATTGAGAAAAAACTTGGTGGTAGCACACTCAAGTTGTTGTTGGACATTCAAAGTCATTATAAGGGTTGTTGGTTACTTTCCTGAACATAATGAATTCAACTTCGCTCTCACATTAGGTAACGTACAGGCTTCTGACTTTGTGCCTAATACCAGCATTTTATATGGAAATTGTAATGAATTTGATTTTGAAATCGTTTCTGAGTATGAATTGTTTTGAGCATTCATTCTCTTAAGTCTAACGCGATTGGAAAGGATGGTTTGCCAGTTAAATTTATAAAAATGATAATACCTCAAATTGTATCCACTTTTACTCACATAATTAATTATTGTTTAATAATTTTAATTAAATTAAAAAAATAATTAAATTATTAATTAATTAATTATTGTATCACAAGCTCATCATTCCCTGACTGCTGGAAACTTGGCAAGGTAATTCCTGTACCCAAAAAGCCGCATCCTTCATCATCTTGTGCTGACTTCCGACCCATAAGTATTCTTCCCTGCCTGTGCAAGGTATTTGAAAAAATCTTAGCGATACAAATTACCGCACAACATTAGCCAACATAGTTTAATCGTATCAGAACAATCGGGTTTTCGCCATAATCATAGCTGTTCTACAGCAATGGACAATGTGTTTGACGGCATTAGGATTCCATATGATATGGATAAATTGACCATGTTATGTCTGTTTGATTTTTCTAAGGCTTTTGATAGAGTTAACCATGACATCTTGTGTAAAAAGCTCAATTGGGGAGTGGCCGTGACGCGATAGTTGTGTGTTCGCCTGTCAACCTCATGGTCACAGGTTCGATCCCTGCCGTAGTCTATATCCTCTTATTTTCCATTAAAAACCAATTCGAAAAATAAATGTCATACAATGAGTTGCTGGCTTACTCATTACATGATGGTTAGGCATAGAACTAACAACATGTGATTAGGTAAAACTAGTATACCGATAAAATATGACAATCAATAAAAAAATTAATGCGAATTATAAGGGACATAGATAAATAAGACACGGAAATTTCTCCGCATTAGTTCAGCCACCAAACCCTGGAGATAAAATCTGAGACAACAGCCACCTAAAGTCTCAGAACATTGCGCCACACATCTTTTCTATCTTTCTTTCTCTTCCTTAACCTTACCTTCACGCCCGCGCTGTGTTGAAACATTTAAAGGTTAGTATAATGCCTTGAGGACGTGTAGAATATAAAAGAAAAAAAAAAGCTGTAGGTACTTTGGTTTCAGTAGCTTAATTAATAACTACTTAGCACACCGCAGTCAGAGGGTTAAAAATCATTCATCTCTTTGGTTCGTTTGGAGATTCACCATCGGTTCAGTTGCAAGTTAGGTATGACGGTAGGAGCAGGGGAGGAGAACTACCGATATCACTGCTATAGACGGTTATCAATAGTTTACAAAAACCATCGATAGTTTTTTTTATTATTAGGTAAAAAATGTTTTACCAGTTAAATTTTACTCATATATATTACTATCCGCATTTGGGGAAATAGTTCAATGAATCAATTAACATAAATATTATTACACCATCCATCTAAAAAACCATATAAAACATTGTACAAAAAGTCGTTTTCTCGTACTTGTTTGTACCTAAGACATAATGGTAAGAAAATACCCAATCCTAATAAAATCCTTAAGATATTGGTATACTTGTATTTCCTATAATTGCACAATAAAGGTATCTACAACAAATTATTTGCTAAGAAATACTGAAACAAAAATTATATTATATACCTACAAAACGACCATTTTTAATTGCGATTATAAATCTATAAGGGCAAGTTATGCATTCGTGGAAAAAAGTTTTGAGATAAGAATCAAACATGACAAAAAAAAAAGATGTCCTAAAAATCCTGTCCGTCTGTATGTATGTATAGACACCTACAGCCCAAGCGGGTGGGCCGAATTGCTTCAAACTTGGTATATAGAGTTTTTTTTATGTCTTGTACAGCGGGGTAATTGAATTTTTTTTAGCTCAAAAAATAACGGTACCTGTCATATAACCGTTTAGGAAAATCTTATTTTTCTCGAAAACGGCTCTACCGATTTTTGTTTTCTACTATCTAATAAATGACTTAACCGATTTTGCCGAAATTTCCCACGTATATATGTGTAGGTAGCCCAATTTATACTGCATACCAATATATTTAATTAATATTTTTTTTGTATTTTTGAAAGCATTAAACAAAATTTAAATCTATATTTTGAAAACTGCTCATTAATTTTTTTTTGAAAAATTATAGTTATATGTATTTGCTCAACACCTATCAATTGGCGTTTTGATTTTTTTAAAAATATTTTCAAAAAGTTAAACAATTTCTTTTTCTCAAAAACCGCTCCACAGATTTAAAATTTCATAAATTCAAATTTATCTAAGAAATAAAATGCCGTACTTTTTTTGAGCTCAAAGTAGTTTAAGTATTTTTTTCAGAATTTTGAATTATTTTTTCTTTGATTAAGCCGATTTAAATTTTTTTAAAGTTTTTATTATTTAATATTTAAAATTGACATACCAATTTTTATGGAAAAAAATTAAAGAAATTTGGTATATATAAAAAATTAAGTAAAAAAGACTTTAAAAATATATTTTGATTTTTAATAGAAATATTTTGCATACGATGTGATCGAACATAAGTGCAAGTTCGTGCGATCCATTCGTGCATTTTATTAACAAGGGATAAACTGTGCTTGAGGGAACACTAAAATGAACTGAATGAAAACAAATGCGTTCGAATAATTGTTTTGCAATGTGCAATTATCTAGCTATAAAATGGCGTACCAAACACGCATCTTATTGCAAATTTAAGGAAAGCAGAAAACAATTGCAACTACATATTAAAATTGATACTAAAATAGATTACAATTAGTAAGTGAATAACTATAAAAATGAAAATAATTCCAAATACAAACATGAACAGCTAACAGAATATAATCACAATATTGCATCGTTTTTTTTTTTTTTTATAACTTTGCACGCGCTCAAGGGATTATGAATACCCTTTATATGTTTTTCTTAACGCAGCGCGGACATCCGATGGAAGAAGAGAAAGAAGGATAGGAACGATGTGTGGCGCGATGTTCTGAGACTAGAACTAGTTGTTGTCTCAGATTTATCTCCAGGGATGGCGGCTGAACTAATGCGGAGAGAATTACCGTGTCTTATGTACTCGTATTTATGTCCCTTATAATTCGCACTATTTTATTTATTTCGTTGTCATATGTTATGGGTATGCTAGTTTACTCAATCATATGTTGTTAGTGTTATGCCTAAACAGCATCTAATGAGCAAAGCAGCAACTTATTTTATGACAATTTTTAGAATTCGTTTTAATGGAATATAAGAAGTCATAGACAATGGCAGGAATCGAACCCACAACCACGAGGTTGACAAGCGAGCATACAACTATCGCGCCACAACCACCCCCACCCCCCATCGTAGTATCAGCTGCTGAAGTACTTAAACAGACTCACGAATGATGAAGATAGAAGTTAACTATATTTCATTAATTGTAATCTTTGTTTAGAAAAAGAACGCAAAATAGCAAGTGTGGTCGACTCGAACTATTGTTATAAGAGTTCAATTCTAGATAAAACTGTTCGGTTTTGAAATTCGAATTTTCCCTGAATTTAGGCTTATATGACCATCGAAAAACAATCGATAGGGGGTAAAAACTATCGATTGCTTTCGATAATTGAAACTTTAGATTATAATCGATGATGCCATCGATAGCTCTCCACCTGTAGTTAAGAGTTCCCAAAGACGACAACTTGGACGTTACATACAGTTACAACTTTACATTTATTACAAATTGGCGCCCAACGTGGGGCCGACCTACAACCACATTTATTACACTATTGCTATTATTAGTATTTTCCAATGAACTGAAACAGGTTCAGTTAATTGGGTGGAAACCACACCCATATAATGAATTCTGGTTTGACACGAATTTTAGGGTAAAGTTGATTATCTACGACATCAGTCAATATAAAATTGGAAATTTTCTGACTAGGCAATAAACTATATTTTGAAATATTTAAAATATCTTTTTCCAAATTTCACCGAAAAGCTTTAAAATATCACCCTTTTCCCAAGATGATTAAAAATAAAAATTGATATTTTTTAGAGGTTTTCTAATCGATAGAAGTTCTAACCATTTTATTTCATTGAATTAGACAGTTTATAGAGTTTTTGTAGGCTGCGCTACTAAAGCTTGACAGCTAACAGCAGCTGACAAAACGACACTAATAAAAGTTCAGGATTTCCAAGGAATGACTGAGGCTGAGTTTCAACGATGGTTGAAGCATGTTTTCGGCTTCGATCACATATTTGAACCATCGTTGAACAGCAATAAGGATCTGAATACGCAACAAGTGACAGCGGCAAACGATAGTTAATGTGCGGCGGCTAAGTTTTAGCATTATTGGAACGTTGGAGATGTGAGGCATACTGACAGACCTCATTTTGTACAGTTAATCGAAAACACCCAGGGCCAGGGCGTCAGGGAAAATATTTCAAATTATCCTGAAACATCACACAATTCGTTCAAAATAGTTAGGCATACCACGTAGCACGAGTCATCGGACTTTGCAGTGACCAGTTGGTCAAATATCTCGATCCAGGTGACTCAGAAAATCGTTTGGAGTAGTGCAGATGCTCCAACAATATGGAGGTTCATATTCGCAAACAACAGATCTTTCAGGAGCTGAAACTAAACATTCGCTCAGAAATCGCTCAAATTACGGCAGCAATACTTTTAAAAACTCATGGAAACTAGACACCATCAAAAGAGCCCATGAAGAACACTTAACGGGTCTGACCAAAGCATTTCTTTCGTTTTTCAAGACCTTGATGTTTTTCGCATCTACATATTCAGTCACCTTAACGGGTTTTTCTCTATGGTTATTATTACGTGCCACACGGTAGTTGACGTCTATTTTAGAAGCTCTCACCCAGGACCCATACTGATGCAGTACTGATGTGGACATGCATATTATCCTGTAGAACAGCAATGAATCGATGTTTGTTCCTCAAAATGCATGCAGCATATCTAAGATGTGGGATATATGCAGTTGCTCCCCCATCTAGATAGTGGCAAGTTGCTTTGAGGATCCCTGGACTTTGGAAACTTATCCAATTTCCGAACTAAAGCTAGCGGAATCCACGATTTTTAATGTTGTTTCCTAGAAGCTGTGGCTGCTAACAGATCTTCCTTTGCTTCAATACTTATTATCCATACTAATACCAATTTAATTGGAGTAACTACTCTACAAAAGTTGAAACAGGTGGCTGCTAACAGATCTTCCTTTGCTTTAATACTTATTATCCATACTAATACCAATTTAATTGGAGTAACTACTCTACAAAAGTTGAAACAGGAAGCATTTTGGCAACTTCTTTTTTGTTAATGGAAGACATTTTACAAAACCGAATCTTCACAAAAAGAAATTCGAAAAACAAAATATTAAAGGGAAAACTGTTTAAAGAAGTTTTATGTATAATTTTGGAAACGTGTCAAACAATGTAAGTTCACTGATAATTTTTGTTTGCTTAAACTTAAATAAAAAAAAAACTGTCGGTAACTAATTAAAAAGCCTTTTAAAATGCCATATATTTCTAAATAAATTGTCATTTTTCCATTTAAATACACCGGAAACAAGCAAAAACGAAACTGACAGCTTAACAAAAAAAAACTAAGTTTATTACGCCATCAACAATAATGTCCACCGTTGACTAATTAATTAACTTTATAAAAGTTCAAAGTTTTTTATTATTTTTTTTTTGTTATTTTCCTATTCGTTGTTGCTTCGGAAGAGTGAGTTGATGTCAAACCACACTAATACCAAGCATAAGGCTTGAGGAAAAAATTGGCTCGCTTCGCTTGTTCACTTAGCGAGAAATGTATATTTAAGTTCGACGAAACAAAATTGTGCGAATATAAAAAAAAAGAACACGTAATAGATTTCTTTTTAAATAGGTAATTCCCTTGGTTGGCACGAGGAAAGAAATTAAAAAAAAAACATTAAATATATAATAAGTTGATGAAAAGTTTGTCCTTCATTCATGGAACAACGGACTGGACGCGTCAGAACCATCACCAATGTTCTTAATAACACCACCCATCTGCCACCGACCCGTGGAGAGTATGTCCTCCGAGTTATCGGCGAAGGATGAGTACCAGAAAATTAAATTAACTTTGTCAATTAAACTGGGAAAAGGAAGTCCACATGTGTGGGTGGAATTAATGTTAAACGAAAATAATTGCGAAGCAGATGAATTATTGTAGATTTCCTATTTTGCATGCGGTTACCTCTGCCTTTCAAGGAACATTATATATATGGAGCAGTCGTTTACCCTTCTTTGTGGATTAGGTGTATGCAATAGCATCAGCAATATTAGGACTAAGAGTCAAGAGAAATGCCGTAAATAATCCTTAATTCAAATGTGCACTTTCCGCAAACAAAAAAGCCAACCTACTTTGGAACATTACGTATTCGGACGCAATTTTTTCTTCTTTATTTCTGGACATTAACTTTAAAGTGAGATATATGTATGGAGGGCAAACGGAAGCATCGCATTAGACCATCATCAGCTTCAGAGCAATGGCAAGGAAAACTGCAATACGTATATGTAAATGGCCTCAAATACGTATACTCTATTCTGGGAAGGCGCTAAAATGATTTGCTCAGCATTGCCAGATGTGAATTTTGTGTGTTTTTTTTTAAATCAAAATTGAATTGGCTTCAAAATTAATTCTAGGTTATTTAGGTGAAACAAATGTTGAGAATGGGAAAATAGAAAAATAGCCAAGAACAAGAATGACTATAATATTTACGTGCTCTATTGGATTTGTGTAAAAAAAAATGTAAATTTAAATAAAAATTAACAAGTGGTTTTCAACACAATTTTGTGCATCCACTTTAAATCGAGCAATAGTCTTAACCGGGGAACGCTTTTGTTAAAATTTGGTACAGAGTGTTTGTATGTGCTCTCGGACTTGTTGAGTTATTGATTCAAAATAGCTTTCAGTGGCCTTTAGTCCACACAATCCATGCAAGATGAACTGAACTTAACAAAAAGTGCATATTGGTAAGGCCCTCACTAGCTATCTGATGAGTCCAAGTGAATTCGCCGGGACGAAACGCAAATTTTGTGAACTGAGTGCCGTTAAAAGCTATTTTGAATCGGAGACGATTATGATTACTTTTATATATTTACTATCTTAAGATTAATTTTTGGGGCAACGAAAGTAATAATAACCAGATTATTTTTATACAATGTTATATGTTCATCACTCCGATTGCCGATCTAAATTTTATACACTCTTGATGTTGCTGTTGATTGCATGTAAGATTTTGTTAAGATAACTATTGGTATTTAAAAAAAAACAGACTACTGATGTATATTAGTGGTTATTTGTACGAATACAGGGTGGCGCACGAATCGTCCTACAATAAGATTTTTAAATAACTTTTATTTTAATCGATGTATTTCATTAATTTTTTTTTTATTGCATTAAAAATTTAATTTTATTTTAAGTAACTAATGGTTATTAAAGATCATAGACCGCAAATGACCTCCACACTCATCCACGCATATGCGGCACCTAATCAGAAAATTGTTCATTGCGGCCCGAAGGGTTGAAATTGGGATCGCCTCAATTATTGTCTTAATGGACTGCTTCAATTCAGTCAAATTCCTGGGTTTCGTTTTGTACACTTCCTGCTTGACACAACCCCATAAAAAAAAGTCTGGTGCAGTCAAGTCAGGTCACCTTGGGGTCCAGCGGAAAGTGCAGTTTCTGTATATCAATTTGTTTGGGAATTTTCGTTGCAGCTCCGCCATAACTTGTGTGGCTACGTGTGCACTTGCTCCATCTTGTTGAAACCAAATCCTTCTGAATGGGATACGTCTTCGGCGAAGTTCTGGGTAAAAAAACTCCTTCAACATCTTTAAATAACGGTCCCCATTGACAGTTTGTTTTCCACCGTTTTCTTCAAAGAAGTATGGCCCGACAATACACCTTGATGAAACTGCGCACCACACAGTGACTCGTTTTGAGTGCAGTTCCGTATCATGGAGCATTTCTGGATTAGATTCACTCCATATACGGCAATTTTACTTGTTAACAATTTATCAATGTGTTATCTTCTTCGGCCATTGCAATCGTTTTTCGGCAAAATTCCAGGTGAACAGGCAAATCCTGAGGACTTAACTTGCTTGTAATTTGGACTTCGTAAGGAAACAAGTTTAAGTCATCATGAAGTATCCGTTGTAATGACCGTCTGCTAACTCCAATTTGGCCTGATAAGTTTCGAGTCGAAACACTTGGATTTGTCTATATTGCCGATGCAACAGCCACGATTGTATCCTTAATCCGAACATTGGGATCTCAATTATACCGTCTTCGTTCAATGCTTCCAGATTCGGCAAACATAGTCAGAAGCCTCATAATGGTCCATTTACTCGGGGGAGTACTGCCAAGCTCCAGCCTAAATTCACTTTGGACGCAAATGACGGACTGCACAGAATGGTATCGCTGCACTATCCAAATCCTTTTTTCAGTATCCCAAGCATTCATTTTGACAAATCTAAATAGTAGCCTATAAAATAAAAAAAAATAAGCCGATTACTCACACTGAAAAAAAGTTATTACGTTTTATTTTTGTAGCACGATTCGTGTGCCACCCTGTATTTGAAACGTGATTCAGCCTCTAGAATACTAATATTAGCTCTGTTTTTTGATAAAAGTAGTTAAGCAGTTGAAAGCAGAAAAATATTTGCTTCGGAAAGTATGAATGCATATAAACGAAGTTTATAAAATACATAATGAACGCTAACATTTTAAGCAATTAAGCGCTCTACGAACATACAACAAAAATAACAAAACTTAAATTTCTGTTGTTTCTTACTTATCTTTTCTTATATTACCCATTTAATTTAATTTGTTAAATTCAAGTCTTAATTACCTTATTTGCATTTAATTTAATAAAGTAAATATTAAACCATATGTTGATTTCTTGTACATAATTATTTGAAAGTTCATCAGGAATTGAAACTTGAAATGTAAAAATCAGGCAGCTACGGGACCTTTTATTTTTGGAAATCATGTTTGGCAACGGATAGATTTGCCAAAAAACAAGAAAATACCGTCTTCAAATTTTAATCTTGGATTACTAGAGAAAACGTGTGCAATGTTGGCTATTTTCTTCCTAGTGAAAAACATATATTATATATATTTTTTAAATTGTAAAACAAACTTACAAAAATTGTATAAGATTACCCAAAGTATAATCGGGGAATGACTTTATTAAAATCATTTTTTTATGAATACACTTTTGAAATACAAATATATTTGCATCGCAAACTTAAAGCAATTATTAATAATGTAATAAAAAAATTATTAAAAAAAATGTAGGGTATACGCAAAGTAGTGCACACATTTTTTTTATCAAAATCGTTTGAGCCGTTTTCGGGATAATTGAGATGGTAGAAAAAATTGTATAAAACCGTTAGTTTTGGACGATTCAAAAATCTATTTAAGACAATCGCCTAAAACGCTTAAATACCAAGTTTAAAGAAAATTGCGTCAGCCGTTTAGGATTTAGAGCACTGTTCAAACCGACAGATAGACGTAATTGCGGGACCCAATTTTTTGGTGTTCTCTATCATCGCAATATCAAGTTTTATTAAAATCTCGAGTTAGATTTTTTTCCAAATGCAAGACTTGCCCTATAGTACCTACAATGTGTGTATGTATGTATATTCCGTAAATTTAGTAAAATCGAAACAAATTAGGAAAACGTAGCTTTTCTAATTTCCTGCAAACTTGGTTCTTAAGCGTCTATAGGTGATTGCCTACATTCTTTTTTAAAATCTTTTTTAGCCCCAACAATAAGCGTATATGCCTAACATTATTTTGCAGGAAAAATAGTTAAATCTTAACTACCTGTGAAACTATACTCTAAAAAATTTTCTAAAAAAAAAATTCTTTGCCAATTTCAGCTATAGTGTATAGTTTGGTAGAAACAAAATGTCTGATTCAAAGTAGTTTTTAACGGCATTTTGCGTTTCATTTCAGCGTTCTCACTTGGACTCATCAGTTGATGCAATTTTTGTTAAGTTAAGTTCATCTTGAAAAGACGGAAGTCCCTCAAAAATTAAATCAGGAACACTCTTCGGCGTTAAGAACATTTTATTTTTCATCATTCTTATTCTCATTTTTGTTCGACACACTTCATTCAACGTTTCTCCTATTTGTTGATGCCCTTCAAATACGATTTCTAAAGATCCTCAAAATAAGCATTTGTTCGTACAATGACCACTTTATTCGACACAAATCTCTTAGCTGCCAGCCATTTCTCCATGGTTGGAAACAAGAAATAGTTGCAGTTAGCTAACTCTGGGGAATTTGCTTGATAAGGAATAGTTTGTAGCCTAACTCCTGCAATTTTGTCATTGCGACTGCGACTGTATGCTTGTCCGCCGTTGCATTGTGTTCTGGTAAAAAGAACTTCATTCTGCGCCAAATACCGCTTGAGATCGATCCGGCAGCTCTGGCGTAGTATACGCCGGTGTAAGTTTTACCCTTTTCAAATAATCGATATGATTAACACCGCGGGATCCCAAAAAGTTGTCGCCATGACCATGTTTGCTGACAAACCCACCCTGGTCTTCTTCGGCTTCAATTCATTAGGAGAAATCCATTGTCTTCACTTTTCTTGGTTCCTGGTATGTTGTGATGAATCCAGCTTTCATCCACGATTATAAAACGACGCAAAACGCCTTCGATTTTTTTCTAGAACATCGCCAAGCATTACCTTTAAAGTTATCAAACGAATGCGTTTGTTGTCGATTGTGGCACCCACCCGGAAAGTTTTTCAATGTCCAAATATTTATGTTTAATTGAAAACACTGAAATATATGATAAGCCTGTGGTCTCTTCAAGCTCTCGTACTTTCACTCGCCGATGGCACATTATCAAACCATTGACTTTGTCGACCATTTTTAGTGTGCTGACCGCAGACAAGAAAGTTCGGCGTCTTGTGCGCAGTGTGGCCAAATTAGCATTTAAGGTTATTTATACTCTGTTCAATTTATATTTTCAGTACAGGCCTTAAGGGAGAGCTTTTTCAAACACACTGGTGCCGGCTGGTGTTTGCATGGCACACAACTTAAGAAATTGCCACTAAAATATTCCATAAACTCACGTATATCCCACCATGACCTGTCTGCTCCCCGGCTGAGAGGAGACTGATCGCCAATTTGACCCTCGCTTATAGTGTTTATTAAAAAAATAAACACATTGATTAAGAGTTACCATTGGTCCGTTGATGGAAATTCTAATACCTTTTTCTTTGGTTTTCGCTATGAATGAAAAGCTTTCAGAATCGAAGCTTGCTTAGAGCTTTTGAGAGCATATATTTTCAGTTTAAGGAGAAAGGTGTTGTCGATACCTGCTTTTCTGCTTTTTTTTTGGAAAACTGTTAAAATGCAGCTATATATTATTTGTTGGGTATCAAAATATTTGCGCAAGTTTTTGATGGAATTCGGTTCATTAAATAATTGCAACTTTAAATTACCAAAATAATTTTTTTGTTCATGAAAATAGAAAAAAAAATGAAGCAGGTTTCGTGTATATAAATATAATATTTAAAATATTGCGGTGCAATTTGAGGTGATATTATTATTTTTGTGATGTTTTTATTTACATTTTAAATGGCTTCAAGTTCTCCAAAGGACACAAGTTCCTTATTATACCTTATTTTTAAGTTTTTTTCTGTGATTTATTTTCACGTTAAAACAAATTAGGCCTTCCGGGAAACTATTAAAAAACGACTTATATCTTGCTTCTTGGTTGTGTAGAGGAAGATATATGTATTTTTATTTGGATTTAGTTTTTTTTTAGATTTCGTTTACGATGTAAGTACATGTTTCTGTTCATGAAATCCACATTAACAATTGGTAACCCTGCCGACATTTGTTAGAGAAAGATGCCAATTTATAATGCCCACAACGGCAACCATGGAAAATGGAAAAGCTTTATAGAAATAGAGATAGCTTATTGAAATCAATAATAGTAAGGGTAAAATGCAAATATCCTATCTTCCCTGTACTGAAAATATAAATTGAACAGAGTATAGCAGGAAAGGATTGCTTCAAGCAGTTTTATTTTTCAAATCATACTTTTTTAGCAGGAAATTTGGTTTTAGTATGAAATCCAGGGGGTTTTCATATTTCTCAAACATAAAACAAAATAGTACTTTAAAAAATTAAAACTCAATCAAATATAAATGCGTATCGCTAATTTTGCAATAACGAAACTTCTTTCGTTTCATTTAAAAATGTTTGCGGATTAATAAGCAACTTTTAAAAGATTTTTTTAAAGATAAAAACATGAATTCTGAAATTATTTCCAAAAATGAATTGCAATGCAACAACATAAATCTAAATAAATGGGAGAATATTGAAAAAAACTGTTGAATTCTGGTGCGAAGTAAATAGGTTGCATCCATCCAATGAAAACCCTTACAAAGAGTTGCCAAACTCTGTAAATTCGTTTTTAATATGTTTAATTTTATCCGAGATAATTTATATGAGAAATGTTGTGATGCTTTTAATATCCCTCCTAATATAATCAAACATGTTGCTTCATCAAAATTAATTTTTTCTGTAAAAGTGGAACCCGAAAACCTTTGCAGTAAAAAAATTATATATGTGAATAACTTTTACTTAGTTAGATTAACATACTCTGATACCTGATTTTTTTTTTGTTTCTTTTTGTTGCGAAATGGATTAATAACTACTTGTAAGGTTGCTTGCTTTTTTTAAAATACCCTTAACAAAATAAACAACTTCTTTTTTGTTTTTGATTAGTTATTTAAAATTATACACTCGGTATTTTAAACGTCAGTTTTTTTTTTCCTAAAAAAAAGTATTTTTTTTAGCAGTTTTTGTGATCAAAAAATCATGCTAAAACCATTATTTTATTAGGATATAAGATTTTTTAGTGGCCACACTGCGTGTGCTTGAACGACCGCAGCGAAATTGAGTAAGCCAGTGGTGAAAGTCTTCAATCGATGGTGAAGACTCCCATAATATTTGGCAAACCTTAGTTTTGTTTGAATGATATTTTTTTCTCCCAAGGAACTATTCCACTAAGGGTATTCACGCAACGATATAATTTTCTGCTTTGCAGAAAGATATATCTTTCCGCTGGACGTTTGCATGAACACTTAAAAATACTTGCGTAAATGTAGGAAACAATCAGGTGTTTATTGAACTTAACTTTATGAGATTTATTTATCTCTTTCTACATCAAATTAGTGAGATAATCTTATCTGATTTGTAGAATATTTTTCTCATACAAACTGGGTTTTCCGCCGTTGCATGAATACCCTTACTGTTTTGAAAGATGATTTTGGACAAAAAGTTTTAGGTGATGACACAATTTATGTAATTTTTCATTGAATTATTGACACATAAAATGTGAGAAGAGATGCACTGACAAATCGAATTTCTTGTTTCAACTTTAACAGTATGCATGTCTTGTATATACACTGTACTTTTTCGGGCACCCGTAGAAGTTAAACCGTAATGGTGACATTTTTATATTTAATTCAGATTTTCACATTGCAAGAAAAAAAAACCGGTGTGATATAAGACTTTCAATCAAAAATTGACATTTTTTGATTTATTTACAGGATTTTATTTTTTCCCTTATTATTTCAAAGCTGCCACCAAAACAAAAAAAAACACTTGGTACATGGCAACGCCTGGCCAGGTCAGATGGAGCAACCAAATATTTCATTCTATTATTTCTTCCCTGATGCCAGCGTCGTCGTCGTCCTCGTTATCATTGTCGTCGTAGTTGCTCATTGGTCGCACATCCGTTGAAAATGTTTGCTGACAAATTACACCCCACTCATATGTATGAGAATCATCATCATCCTGTATGATCCTATGATCCTTCCGCGAAAAGATTTTTCAACCATCATCACTCAATACATTATTCATTTTTAAATGTGAATAACAAAACGAGGACGACACCGACAATGACTACGGCGAAGAAGCAGGAACTAAGATGACAACAAAGTGGGAGGTGTGGGCGGTGCGCGGTGAGAAATGATGTGATGATTTGTGGAAAAAAATATTGTTTGTGTCCTTGCTCCGTGCATGATGTGCGATTTTTCTTCATATGTTCTTTGCGGTAATAATGGTACCGTTGAAATGTACATTATACTGAACGTATGTAGGTAAGTGATTTGAAAATTTGATTTTTGTTCTAATGGGACATCTAATGCAAAACCGGATGTTGTGCCATGGCGGCACAGTATAAGCGACATTCCCTTATTCATGTGTGAAAAGGGAATTCCATCAGTTTCGGCTTCGTCTTTGTTGTCGCAATTTTGCCCCTAAAAGAGTCAAAGTGTTGAAATGTGATTTGTCACTGAATCTTATTAGCTAATGGAATAACAAACATCTTGGCAGTTTTGTAGAGCGAGCAACGGCGGCGGCGGCGCGGCGGTGGTACCTAGTATTATTCTATTTTTTTTGTGAAGTTGCGTTTTAAAAGTGTAAATGAATTCAAACAGTTTTTTGACAGCTTTTTTTTTTTTAATAAATGATTTTACTATGTATATCTTTTTTCATGCTTTTAAGCAAAAAAATAATAAAATGATTTTGGGGAGAACGGCTCTGCGTTTTGATTTATTGCAGAGTACATGTATAGTAGTTGTCGTGGGAAGGGTAAAGGTCATTTGGCAATTTGATGTAGGCATATCAAGTTCGGTAATTTAAAATATATTTGAATACCTAGACAATTTCGTTTCTTTCGAGTTTTCCATAAAGCCTTCGCTTACTAGGTTCTGTTGCATATGAGAGCACCCGTATGTTTTGAGAATTGGGACACGTGGAAGCAATGATGTGACACCTAAGTAAACCTGTTAATATTCCTCTTTGACAGCAATGACATTGCCATCACCGCCATCAACTAAAAAATAAGGATGTGGAAGGAGTTATTGATCATACAGGATGGGACTAAGTGCCACACAGCTAGGCGATTGGGGATGTTATCACGCAGAGGTCTTGAGATGTTACACCGATTTTTCTTATATTTTGTCCCGATTCAAGGGGCTGTGAACTCTAAATGCCCTAGCACATTGCGAGCGTTAAGGAAAATGCTATAGGAGACATCGATGCACTTTGATTTTGAATGACTGAATATATCAATTCGAGGGATCAATTGGGCGGCAAAAATCATTTAACATTCGTGTAGTTCAGCTAAGCAAGGGATCTCTACATTTTACAGAATGTATAAATATATTGGGCTTAGGGTAAGCTGATGTAAATTTCTAAAAAAAACCTACAAATACTTTTAAATAGTTTGAATGCAACTGACTATTTCACGAGGATATTGCGACCATGCTTAAGAGAATCAGCTGTTTCATTTATTATTCTACATTATCACATATGATTTTAAAGTTATAGAGTTATATAGGAGCACCTTACCAAATATGACAATTGTACTCAAGTTCTTGCGATATTGAATATATGCTGTCATTCAACCAAAGGAGGTTTGTGATGACCATACCGAGAACTGAAAGTTGTTAGGTTTTCGCGATGGAAATTCTACTCATGGATAACGGCATTAAGGGTAGGTCTCTCTTAAATAGAAGGAGACTGCTTTGACTTTTTGAAGAATTGAATTCTACGCAGTTTTCTATTCCCCATATTTCTGAATTTAATAAACTTCTCAAACGCTGCCGTTGTAGTTCCGCATCCAAAGCGCATGGGTAGGAAAAAAGAAATCAATATGTAAATCTGAGGGTACTGTCATAAACAAAAATATCAAATGAATTAGAAGTTTCTAGCAGGACAGTACATCTGGTTTGTTTTAACTTTGAAAAAAATCGAACTCGAGATTTTGATTAAACTTGACATTACGATGATGGAGAACACCAACAAAATGGGTCCCGCAATTCCGTCTGTCTGTCTGTCTGCAGGGCCATCTTTAACCTATTAAAGGTACTGGAAATATTAGCATAATGGGGCCCCTATGATTTTGACAAAACACTATCTTTTGAGAAAAAACAAAGAAATTAGATCAGCAAGCTTCTACATTTATTTTTATTGACAGTCGCACTAAATGAATAGATAACAATAATATAATCCTTTTAGATTTGAGATGGGTAAAATCGTTAACTACTCTTTGAAAATCGATCTTTTCGAACAAATCATATTCTATGGGTATCAATGCCAAGCTGGTTAATCTCTCTTAATTTTTTATTCCTTTCAATTTTGAGAAGGAGCGCTCTCCACTTCTGTTAGTTTTTTTTTATGGCAGTGTGATAGTTCATACATTGACGTATTTAGTATTTAAGAGAAATAGAAAATTAAATTAATGCTAAAATAAATAGAAATGATATGAAGATAATACATTTTTTAAGGGAAAAGCTACAAGAAAAAAACCCTTAAATAATACTTAAAACTAATATTGCACATAAAACCAAAGAATTAGCTCGATATCAGAAAGGAATATCTTCTAAAGAAGTTATCTTGTAGGTTATATATTATAGGTAATTTGCTTAACATTAGCTTTATCATGAAGCCTTATTATTGAGTAATGCCACGCCAAATTTAGCATTAATTTTGATATTTTATTTTGCACTCTTTGAATCTTTTTTTAAATGGGTTTCAGCAGAGTCAAACCACACTGGATCACCATAAGTGAATATAGGTTGGAAAATGGTTTTGAATATTAATATCTTATTATGCATACTAAGACATGAATTGCGATTTATGAAATGGTATCCAATTCGTATAAGAATATTTGTTTTTTTAATCGTATTGGAAATATGCTTCTCAAAAGTCAGCATCTTATCAAGTGTAAGACCAAAGTACTTGCAGCTTCCAGACCAAGGGATGTCAGCAGAATTAAACTGTAACATTCCTTGTGGCAAGAATTCTGATTTTCTTCGCCGAGAAAGCCAGATGGAACATGATTTCTGAGCATTAGCTTTGATTTTCCACCTTTGAAAAAAAGTTTGTAAAATGTTCAGAAAGCATTGTAAGCTCTCGATATCGACTTGAGGCAACACGCTGGATGCGAAAAAGGCTGTGTCGTCTGCAACCATAGCTTGTTTGGTGTTTTCGTCCAAAGCTGGCAGGTCAAAATATAAAATGTTGAAAAGTATGGGCCCCAGTAGAGAACCCTGAGGTACACCGCCGGTTATATCATACAAAGAAGATTTAACATTGCCCGCATATGCAGCAAACTTTCTGTTTAGTAAAAAGCTCCATACTAATCTTATGAGATATATCGGAAAATTAAAGATAATACGTTTGTTAATTATCCCCTGATGCCACACTGCGACAAATGCTTTTTCGATGTCTAAAAGAACTAGGCCAGTGAAAACTTTGATTCTTAAGATTTGATGGTTTGTGGAGTGACCGGCTCTAAAACCAAACTGTTCAGTGGGGTATATGTTCGTGTCATCGATATGAATTAATAGTCGTTGCTTTATAAGCTTTTCAAATACTTTTGCATTTTTCCAATCCTTGGGGAAATACGAAAAAATCAAACAACAATTGAAAACCATTGTCAGAAATTTGGTGGCCGTTGAAGGTAAGGCTTTCAGTAATCTGTTACTTATTCCATCAAGTCCAGATGATTTTTTGGATTTAAGTTTTTTAATTAACTCACTCACAGAAATGTTTTTAAAAAGATTGTTTCTATTAACTTTTTGAGTTCCTTAACTGAACTCAATAAGTTTATCATTGACAGTATTTTCAGTGTCAATATCACTACGCTGAGATGATATTATATTGGGCTGGTAACGAGGCGAGACTTCTTTAAAAGCACCCGAGACGAGACCGAGACGAGACCGTATTTTTGGTACCGAAATCCAACGAGAGTCTCGCTAGTCTCGGTTGTGTCGGAAAAAATATTATTATACCTGTCAAGCCATGAACTCTCAAAATCCATTGAAGGTTCTCTGATTTAAATGGATTAGGCAACAAACTATATTTAGACGTTTGGATAATATTTTTCCAAACGTCACCCATTTTCCCTACCAACAAAATGCTGAGATAACGTATTCTATCTTTGCAATCTGAACAATGCGTCTTATCTTCTTATCTTTTTACTACCAAAAAACACGAAAGAAACTAAGGCTAAGGATGAGACCAAGACCGAGACCGAAACGAGACTACGATTAAAATTTTCTCGAGAAAAAGGCGAGACCAAGACCGAGATGAGACTTGGTTAGGCGAGACCAGGACCGAAACCGATACGAGACTGACATTTTTCGATTTTGACGAGACCGAGACGAGGCTAACAAAAGTCTCGCCTGGTCTCATCTCGTCTCGTTGCCAGCACTAATATTGTATGATTTTGGCAAAAACTGTCAGCTAGTGCCGTTACCTTTTCCGATTGGGTAACGTGAACCTTGTCGTTAACTCGAAGGGGGGGAATATTTGAACTTTTTTTCTTTGTAATTTTTGTAAATTTTACAGCCCTTATAAAAACTACATAAGTGGTTGTTCCAATTATTATTTTTCACAATATTTAGTTCGGTTTTAATTTTTGTGTTCAAAATCTTAACATTATTTTTAAAAATATCAAGACTAAATCGTATCCGTTTTCTTCTTTCTGAATTACGCAAGCGAATCAATCGTAAGATAGATTCAGCTAAATGTGTTGATTTGTATGGATTGTTACCATCATGCTTTAAAACAAAATTTCAATGCAATTTCTACATTTGGAAATGTGTTTTCAATTTTCTTTTCTTTCAAAAGTTGATTTATTTTCAATATACTTTCAATTCTTTGTGAAAAATTATTAAGTATTCTTTTAAATGCAGACATTTCATTTCAATTCCTTTCTCATTAACATCTTCATAATAAAATTCATCAAATTCTTTTCAATTTTGTCTCAACTCTTCGATTTAGAAATCAAATCAATCAAGAAAAAGAAATCAAAATGTTGACTAATATTCGTATACGAACTTAATCGCTTTTTTAGATGAACGCTCATCGTATAAATTATGGGAAGACAAATTTCTACTTGAAATTTCTCTCTTCCATTCACTTGGACTGAAGGCGCAGAACTTTAAAAAATAACTCTGACGAGAGCTTCTGCGGTTTGTTCTTTGATATAGGTCCTTGTAGTCAGATTCCGGTTTTTTTTCTTAGGCGGAGGATTCGAAGTTATCAAATTTATTCCTGAGGTTAATAATCAAATCATCAAGTAAAGTAAACCTATTAGTTGTAATGTAGAGTGTTATTGTTTCGTTTTGAAGATAGTTACTTTGTAGTCTATTCTTTCTGAAATAGAGTTCCAAATTTCCGTTAGTATTAAATATTCTGGCTTTTCCATTTTTTTAGAACTCAAATGGCACGAGTCACTTCTATAACCCAGAGAAAAAACAACGTAAAATCAAAGAAAACCACTTTGATTTAAGTATATTTAGGAATGTTTCGCGGTTAAAGTTGAAAATTGTAGAATCAAAGTGGGACATTATTGATTCGACATGTTTTCCTATATATCATGCTTTTCATGCTTGATTTAAATCCCATTCCTTTGATTTAATGTGGAATCATAGTAAAATCAATATCATCGATCCATTTAAAGAAAAAAAACTTCTTTTCTACTGTGTGCTATATTAGATTCAAAGGCATACATCTTTGAAAGTATAATGCTACAACTTTACCTTTTGAGTGGTGCATCGTTAAACTAAATGTATTCGAGCTTAAAAATATTACGAACCAACTTTGAAATTACTATCTTTCAAATTTAGTTTCACTATACGTTTCAATGTTGTTTTAAGTAAATTTTATTAGAAATTACTTTGAAATGAAAACGTTTTAGTTTTCTTTTTATCTTACCAACCATGAAACGTTGTAGAATTAAGTACTTTACGTTTGTAATCTAATATCTGGATAAATGACAACTCATTACTTACGTCAATTTTAATTACATTGGGTCGACTTCAATACTGAGTATTTAAATTAAAGTTGATCTTACATTGAAAATCTCTCATCAATGTTTGTGGAAGAACAATTTAATGTATAAGTGATATTTGTAAGTGGCTGCAACTTCAAAATGATGTTGAACAAAGTAGAATTAACTATGTTACACTTTAAAAGTTGAATATGGAATTTTAATTTTGGATACATTTTAGCATTTTCCACTTTAAATCAACGTTAAACGTACTTAATAATTTATGAATGTTGTTTCAATGTTGAATCGACTACGATTCACTTTAAAACAAGAATGGCAATACTTAAAACAACTATGCTTAGTTAAATCAATATATTTTCAACGTTAAATTAAATACGCTCATAATACTATTTTCCCACATTAATTCAAATACGATTTATTAGATTTTACGTTGCCTTTTTCCCTCAGTGTATAAGTTCGACTTTCGCCGTATTAGAGTTCCCCAATCCTTAACATGTATTACAACATAAATGAAGAAAAAAACATTAACAACTGTAAGTAAACATTATTTGTATTTCAATTACTAGCTATTTCAAACTAACTAGTAAAGTGTACCAGAGAAAGAAAAGTACTTATTCTTTTTTGCCTTTATATTCCTATAATTCTCAGCATTTGAGGTCCTATGTGTAGCTTCGAACTTATAGAAGTTCTACTGTACGTACTAATTGTACCATTCATTTATATATATACACATATATATATACATATTTATATATTTAAATTTATCTAAACATGCTGAAATCGGAAAGCCTAATTTTTGGGCGAGAGTATGGTGGCTTCGCGCAGGCAGAAGGTAATACGAGTAAGCAAAAATGGCATTGTAGTCAGTAATTTAGATTCGATTTATTCGAATTAAAAAAGTTGTTCGGTAATAAATATCGGTTATGGTTTAGTAATCTGGCAGTAACTAGGGCCCCTTTTGATTGGGAGCCTTGAGCACGTTCCCAGTGTGCCCAGTGAGAAAAAGGGCTCTGTCTGTCTGTCTGTAGAACGATCTACAGCCTACTCGGCTAAAGCGATTTTCTTCAAACTTGGTATTTAAGAGATTTAGGTGATTGTGTCAAATATATTTTTGAATCGTTTTTTTTAGTCCTAAAATTAACGGCACTTGCATTACCTATTTTTCTGCCATCTTAATTGTCTCGAAAATGGCTCTTACGATTTTAATAAAAATTTGTGTGTACTCTACTTGTGGTAGTTTCTACATATTAGTCAAACTTTTTTTTCATATATTGTTATTAACTGTACGCTCAACGGATTTCGATCAAAATTTTTACATAAGATGTCCTTTCAATTATAAAGAATTCTGCATACTGATTTAAAAAAAAAATATTTGTTTTTTTTTGCTAATTATATATTTCGAAAAAGGGTGGCTGATTTCTTTTGAAATTTATTTTTAAGTTTATACAGTGAAACTTACAGTTATGTACTTAGTTTAGTTTATATCTGGACAAAATTCTTTGTTTTTCTTATAACATTGTATCTTTAAATAAAAAAGACATTTCAACTATTATTTTTTATTAAAAAAAATAACCCAGTACGTACAACGACCTTGGTTATTGCAACTGCCTTAATTTCTACTAGTTTAGTAAATCGAGTTTGTACTGTATGTCCAATACAACTTGTATGGAGCGTTTCGAAATGTATTTTCTAATTCAACGAAGAAGGTATCCTTCAATGGCAAATTCAAGTGTTTTTTCGATAAGAAAGCTTGATGCCAAACAACGCCTTATAAATATTAAGAGCGATAATATCGTTTTCTCCAAACTAATGTAAAGATTTTTGGCACACTGTTTCGGGAAAAAGCCATATGTTCAACAGTCGCCGAATCCTGCAGAACCCATACTGCCTATTTATAAGAAATCATTGATCTTCAGCAAATTTTAAGAAATGCCTAGAAACGGTACTTTCGATAGGACCGCTTTTTTACTTCGATTATCTCATAAATGGCTTAACCGATTCTTTCGAAATGTGACTCATATATTGTTTAGGTTGCCAATTTATACTGCCTACCAATATTTTTAATTATTATTTTTTTGTATTTTTAAAAACATTCAAAAAACTTTTAGAGTTAGATGTATTTTGAAAACTGCTCAATAATTTTTTTTTCAAAAATTATAGTTATTTGTATTTTCTGAATACCTATAAACTGGCGTTTTTGAACTTCAAAAAGTTAAAAAAATTTTTTTTCTTTAAAACCGCTCCACAGATTTTTTAATTTTTTTTTTCATAAATTCAAATTTATCTAAGAAATTAAATGGCGAACTTTTTTTGAGCTCAAATTAGTTTAAGTATTTATTAAAGAATATTGAATTATTTTTTCTTTGATTAAGCCGATTTAATATTTTGTTTTTGAGTTTATATTATAATATTTAAGACTGTCATACCAATTTTTTCTAGAAAAAAATTAAAGATATTTTGTATATATAAAAAATGAAGTGAAAAACTGCTTTTCATATATATTTAGATTTTTAACAGAAGTCTTTTGCATTAGATGTGATCGAACATAAGAGCAGGTTCGTGGGATCCAGTCGTGCATTTTATTTTTATTGTAATGGTAGCGATTTGATAAAATTAATTATTTTTACCCCTTGACCAGAGAAGAGGAACCCTAGGGTTCCGCGGAGCACACTTTGAGTATGGCTGATTTAGACAATCCAGATTGTCTTTCTTGTATTGCCATATATCAATCTTAGAGATATTTTCCTTATCTCAAATATTTAAGCTAGAGATATCAGATGGTGTGATACAATGGTGCGATGTGGCTAGTATCGATAAAACACTAATAGTGTGTAACCAGTAAGGTTGAGTGGTAGGAAATAAATCTAGGTGCAACCTGGTGTTTTTTTGTTGGGTCAGTAACGGCACTTTGTCAGATTCTTCAGCTCGAATGTGTCTAGCCAGAATGGCATAGCCACTTGGAATTACATAGATTAAAATCGACCTGGGAAACAAATTCGTTGGTTATTTCTACCGGAAGGTGGAGAAATTTAAATTGTTGTCGCAGTTTTCTGTACTAACGGCCATTAAATTTGAGGCTTCACTACATCTCTGAAAAAAGCAGTGTCATCGTCGTCTACGAAATAAAAGCCAGCGTAGTCTGGAAGGCCAAGAAATAATTAATATGCTTTAACGTCTTGAAACCATTAGTCTTACATTATAAGTTCATCACAGCTTTGAATGTATCTTTATTATGTTTATACTAACAAATAAATGAGAACCCAAAGAAAGGATACAATACTGATTATTCCTCAAAAAATATATTTAAAAAAATGCCTCCATCTCTATGGGCAATACATGCAAAATAGGAACATAATTCTTCTTTGACAGCTAACAACTAACACATATTTCCATTAGAATTACCCATAGACCTTGTTCGTTTGCAAAATTTACTTAAATTGGTTTTGCCATCCAGCCAACATCCTGCCTGCTTCCTATAGCCTGGCCTTGCAGCACCGCATCTACCTACTCTTTGGGTTCCTCCTCTTGTCTAACTTTAAACCACCAAACAATACTTGTGGCTAAACATAAGAACAATCATCCATCTTCTTCTTTGTCTATGAGCAAAGTTGTAAGTTCATTTCCAAAAACCGAAAAATAAAAAAAATATATACTATGTATTTTATAATAATGAAAGTAAAAGAGAATTTTTGTTGCGCCCAAGAGTCGAACAGAAGCAGAGGCGGATCGACCAGAAGACATTGTTTTTCAATGAATTTGGGAAAAATCAAGACAAATTAATTTGTCTGTCTTGCAGGCATGATACAAGAAGCTGCTTCCGTTTGCGGGATTTTGATATATGAGACTTATGCAACGAACGAACCACTGCGATGTAAATACTTTTCCATCCAATTTTGGCCTATAATAATTCTGTAAATGTGTGCAGTATGTATGTGTGTATACGTTTCCGTATTTATATTGGATAAATTACATTTTAAAACATCAAGTTGGTAGATTTATGGCTTTAGTGCAATGTTTATGATCTTGGGACAATATTCCGTATAGCGACACATAATGGGAGGCTCTCTTTTCAATTGTTCAACCGTCCGTTCTTGTGTGCAGCCCTCCTTTCAAGTAATCAATAATTTAATTTTCTTTTAATTTCACTCCTTTCTCACTCGATAAATAATCATCGACCAAAACATGGCATATTATCTAATAAATTTATCCGCCTGTCATATTTCCTGTCTATTGTTGGGCTGATGGGTTGAGGTATAAATCTTCTTTTGCAACAAGAGCAGTGTTGCCAATTTTATTTATAGTATCTATGTATCTCAAGGAAGTGAAGCGTAACAATAAAATTGTTAAATTGTATATTTAAAAATATGTTAGTTGCAGTGAGTTGAGAGTTGTTCGAAAAAAAGCAACGAAACTTTGTATTGGAAGGACTGCTAAGCTAGGTATTACAAATGAAACAGTAACTGATTTCTCTCTTGTTTTTTCTTATTTCATAAATGTTAATTTGATATTGTTAATTCATTAATAATAAGATACAATGGATGGCTAACCTGGGTATTTGAATAATCAAAAACTGATTTTTCGATGTCCACTAGGAATGGCACCTAGGTTGAAGAAATTTCTAATGAGTCTTACTGCTGGAGTGTACAAGAAACTGACTTGTTTGTTGATACAGTCCGCCAGGACAACTTGATGTCTCCAATCCAAACAGTTCGAAAGGATTGCCTTATTATAGCCTCTAATAGTGGCTGGCGAAAGCACACAATTGATATGTTAAAGCTTGTGCCCATATTATGATTGGTATAAACGGTGCATTCATATCAAACGATCAACCAACTACGGGTGAACGGAAAGATGCTTGGCGAAGGCTCCATATGTCCCAACTACAAAAAAGCCGATCCGATAATATCGCATACAAAGATCCTATCCAACGTAGTATGTGAGCGTTCAGTCACGTCCTGCAACACATTTGTCGGCAATTACTAGTGTGACTTCCGGCCGGCAGATCAACAATAGAATATACTGCGGTAAATCCTGGAAAATAAAAATGAATTTGTCGAAACTAATCATCGATTCATCGACTTCAAAGAAGACCCTGATGACAGCATTGATCATCAGGAGCTTTATAAAGCGATGGATGAGATCGGGATACCGGGAAAACTAATCAAACTATGTCGCGTGATCCTAAACTTCACGCGGTGTAATGTACAACTGAGGAATAGCTCCTCCGAACTATTCCAAACATGCTTATGTCTTAGGGAGGGAGATGTACTATAGTACAGCAGATGGTACCCAGAGTAGACGTTAGCTCGCATGGCACTAGTTGTTCCACAAATTTGTCCAAATGTTGGGGTATCGATCATCAAACGCTCTCAACGTTCTTCATGTAAATGCCTTCAAAATGATTGAAGAACACGTGAAACTAGTTGGCCCAGAAGTGAAAAAGGAGAAAACCAGGTATATGTTAACAATAAACAAACAAACTTCTATCCACCGGCTAGGACAAAACATACGCTGGAGAAAATATTAACTCCCCAGTGTAAATCCGTTTAAGATTTACCTGTTAGCTAACCGCTGCTACTTCGGTTTTTCCAAACAAATAGGTTCAAAACTATACTGAGACAAAGTGTACGCTCTATAAAAACATTATTCTGTAAATCCTGCTTTATGGGACAGAGTTCTGTACGATAAGCAGAAAAGAAGAGTTGATACTTCGACGGATATTTAGTGCCATGCGCGAGGAGAATATAATGGTATCAACACGAAATTTACGGCCACATGGAACGAATTGACAACAATGTTTCAGCCAAAGGCATCTTCGAACGGTGGTGGTGAGGTGGCCCGGGATTGAAGAGGATGGAAAGCTGTCTTATCTCAGGTAGAGAACCTCTATTAATTGGGACGCTGATAAGTAAGTAAGACAGAATTATAATTTGTATCAAACATATGACGTCTGAGTCTATAAGATTCTTAATTGCATGGCTAACACAGGATGTTAAGGTAGGTATAATCTACAGAAAATATTCCAAGCTGTGTTCTGGATGGCCTTCCAACGGGCTCTGAGATCTTCGTCGTGTAAGAAGAAGACGATCATTCGCCGCTCATGTACGAGTAATTTAGAGACCTTTATTTGAAATTACGGGGTTAGAGGTTAGCCCACGGATTTGTCCGTGGCTGTTACATGGGATTTCAACATTTTCCGAATTCTGACACCTCAGCAAATGAAACACTAATTATTATTTAGACGTCTTGAATTACCTTACACCGTGCACATACTTTCTTAAGTCTGTAATGTATGCTGAAAACAAAAATAGGATTATAAAATTTAACGTAATTGTTTAAGCAAAATTCTGTAACCTTTCGAAGTTGATTTATTATTATTCAACGATGGCGGCTTTAAAAAAAAAAGATGGGAATTATCCCACTGTCCACAAGATTGATTGTGAATTTTCAACACAAACTTTAACTAATATACTACGAAATTTCCCAATCTCACTCAAATTACTCCTATCTGAACGCAAACATTCTCAAACTAAAACTAAACTTTATGCTATCTGTTGGACCTTTTCAACGTTCCTAGATTTATGATGAAGCTTCTCATCTTTGTTTTACTTAATTTCCTTTCAAAGAGTTAAGATTTGTCGATAAATTCGGTAAGTAGGTGGCTGTCGTGGTTAATAATGTGTAGTATATTATTTTATAGGTGTCATCTTGATGGCTTTCACTTATAAAAATTTAATGAGCTGCAATTCCTGAGTGACTAGGCGGTTAGTTGTATGAAAATGCCGTTGTCCAGTCACAAAAAGCATTGGTTTTGCTGCCGGTAAAAGTTTCTAAAAATATTTATGGGATCTTGGGCATTAAATTGAAAATTTGTTTAAATTAATTAAATAAATTAAAACTAAATTGAACAATTACATATTTTTCCCACTTCACTCCATAGGTTGTCGGTAATGGTATTTTTTTTTTAATTCTTAAGCCTTAAATAATTGGTGCTCGACGGCCTTGAACAGGTGAAATAAAAATAAAAATAAAATAAAAATGCATTTCCGCTCAGCACTACTCTAAAATAATAGAACAGATTTGAAAGCTGAGCGGCCGCTCTGCCGCTCTGAAATGATACTTGCGGCTCAACGACTGCGTGGGCACAACCATATATGGCTTTATGTGTTTTAATTAATTTTGGTTTTTACCGCTCAGCATTTTGCCGCCTTGCAGTTCATTGTATGGCCAGGGCCTTAGACATCATCAGCGATATCATTTAAGCGAGTTTCACTTAATCGGGTTTGACTGTACAATATATAAAGATGCAGAGAGTCCTATTTGGGCGATTTAGAGTCGACTCTAAAAATAATTTCTAAAATGAGGGTAAAATGTTGATAATTTTAAACGATAAAAAGTATACTTTAACGTTAAAGAGGTCGTTTAACTTTAAACAAAGCAAAGCGATTATCTATCATTCTTAAACTATACTTTTTCCAGTTGACGTTTGACATTTCATAACAAATAAAATGAACGACTGGATCGCACGTACTTGCTCCTATTTTCAATCACATTATATGCAAAAGATTTTTAATAGAAACGACTAAATGTATTTTTAAAGTCGCTTTTCACAATTTTTTATATATAAAAAATCTTAATTTTTTTCAAAAAATCCAAAAAATATTTTTTTTGGAAAATTTTGAAATACAGTATTATTTAGAATTCGAAGGAGCTCCTGTGTACAAATTTTGATCGAAATCGGTGAAACCGTTTGTTAGTAGAAAGTCGAAAATCAATAAAATTGTTGTATTGGAGGTACCGTTAATGACAAAATATTTAAAAGCAATTTTATTCCAAAATGTAGACCATACCCAAAGTAGTATACACACCAATTTTGGTCAAAATCGTTAGAGCCGTTTTCGAGATAAATAAGATGGTAGAAAAATGTGTATGGCAACTACCGTTATTTTTGGGGCTAAAACAACGATTCAAAACTATATTTTGGACAATCACATAAAACGCCTAAGCACCAAGTTTGAATAAGATCGGTTCAGCCGTTTAGGCTGTAGATCGTTCTACAGACAGACAGAGAGACAGAAAGACAGACATACAGATAGACAGACAGACCGAAAGACAGACAGACGGAATTGCGGGACCCACTTTGTTTGTGTTCTGTATCACTGTAAAGCCAACTTTGATTAAAATTTCTAGTTCGATTTTTTTCCAAATGCAAAACTTGCCCTATAGTGCCTATATCGCAAGTAAAAATTAAAGAAAAATGTTTCCTGGAGAAGAAGATTATAATATTTTTGAAAATTTTGAACAAAAATATATAAAGTTCGATCAAATCCGTTCGAAGAACTTGAGGACCTTCTATTGAATTCAGGATACCGATTTGAAAAAACAACGGTTCAATTCCTCTTGTTAAACAATTTGTTTCTTTATCTGAAAATCTTCTCTGAAATTTAAAAAAACCTTACCTGAGCTTTTATAAATTTATGAATATATTTTTTTATGTTCATATGCTTATGTTTAATTTTAGGTCTTTTCCATTACTTTATCTGTCAAAATAAGGTGTTCATATTACATAAAGTTTAAATTTTTTTCGGAACTTACCGCGTTAAATGTTAGAAATATTTTCAATTTATTTTTCCCGACGTTTCGAAGAAGTTTCAAACTTCGTGGCCACTGGATGAAACTGGCGATTGATGGATGTTGTTTTAGTTATTGTTTTTTAGCTCTCGCTCTCAAACAGTACCGGTGCGTAGATGTTGTTGCACTTGGATTGCTTGTGAGTGTTGCGTTAGTCGATATATTCTTGTACCCATGCAAAGCTTACGATATCGGCTACAGGTTTTTTGATTGGCTTTACTTTTGTTTTACTTATGAGAGGCTCCCACGTTGGCGATAATTTAAAGCTAGAATCTCTATTGAAATTTGTATGTTTCTTAATTTCAATTGCTTCTCTGACAATTCTTGTTACATAAAATCTTTCATTTGCGATTGATCTGGCTTGATCAAAACGGATAAAATTATCTGCGTTGTAGGCTAAATGTTCACATATTGCCGATTTTGTGACAGCGTTGTTTTGGATAGCTTTATTATGTTCATTTAATCGCGTTTTTATACCTCGTTTCGTTTCACCAATATACGAAGACCCACAACTGCAGGGAACAGAGTACACACCAGGAGTTTGAATTGGAATTTTGTCCTTAGACGATCTTAAAAATTGGCGAACCTTGGTTGGCGTTTTAAAGATGGTTTTTATAACATAAACGGTGATTTTTTAAGAGCTTGGTTTTTGAAAATTCAAAAAAACACAGAAACTTGTAAAAAGTGAATGAAATTTTTATTTGGATCGATAAATCCATTTCTGCCATTTACTTTTTAAAAATAATTTCACTTAAATGTTGCCCGTGGCTACGCTTCAGGTGGTCCATTCTGAAGGTCCAATTTTGGCAAACTTTTTCACACATTTCGGCCGGAATCTCACCAATGAAGCGTTCAATGTTGGCTTCCAAGGCAGCAATCGTGTTTGGCTTGTCCCCATAGACAATATACTTAACATAGCCCCACAAAAAATAGTCTAACGGGGTCAAATCACATTATCTTGGTGGCCAATTGACTGCGCCAAAACGTGAGATCAACTGCTCACCAAATTCGCCTCTCAATTGATGCATGGTTTCGCGTGCAGTGTGGCATGTGGCACCGTCCTGTTGGAACCACATGTCGACCGAGTTCAATTCTTGCATTTTCGGCAAAAAAAAATCTGTTATCATCGAACGGTACCTTTCTCCATTGACCGTAACCCTGCGGCCTTCATCGTCCTTGAAGAAGTACGGCCCAATGATGCCGCCTGCCCATAAACCGCAACAAACAGTGCATTTTTCGGGATGCATTGGTAGTTGCTGAATTGCCTCTGGCTGCTTTTCACTCCAAATACGGCAATTCTGCTTATTCACGTATCCATTTAGCCAAAAATGAGCGGAAAAAAAACGGACGTAGCTTGCGAAACACATTTTTCACAGAGCACGAATTTTGATAATAAATTTCAATAATTTGCAAACGTTGTTCAGGCGTAAGTCTATTCATGATGAAATGGCAAACAATACTGAATCGAAATGTCAAATGTTCGTGGAATTTGTCATGTGTGATCTGTCAAAAATATAAACGTCAAAAACCAAGTAGCAAAAAATCGCCCAGTATTTTCGTAAGATTCGCCCAATTCCATCCGTTATGCCTTTGATATAGGGCAAAAAGGCCCTATTTTCCAATGCTGGAGGTAGCGAATGTTTCTGTGAGCTGGGTTTGGGTCTCAATGTTCTTTGTTTGTAGCTGTAGCCATTCTTTTCAATTGCAATATCTATATGCTTCAACTCTTGCTTAAGGTGTTCGGGGTTACAAATTTTGTGAGCACGGTTCACAAGAGCAGATACAACCGATGTTAAATTGGCTGGGTGATGGTGCGATGTAGCATATAAATATCTGTCCGTATGAGTTTCTTTTCGGAACAATGTGTGGCCGATCGAACCATCCTGCTTTCTTATGACTTTAACGTCCAGGAAAGTTAAAGAGTTTTCTTGTTCTCTTTCAATTGTAAATTCGACTCTTTCGTGGATGGAATTAAGATGTACAAGAAAACTCTCTACCTGATCCTTCTTGAGTACGCAGAAGGTGTCATCGACGTACCTTTTCCAAATAGTTGGTTTTATTAATGATGTTGAAATTAAGAAACATATAAATTGCAATAGAGATTCTAGCTTTAAATTATCGCCAACCTGGGATCCTCTCATAAGTAAAACAAAAGTAAAGCCAATCAAAAAACCTGCAGCCGATATCGTAAGCTTTGCATGTGTACAAGATTATATCGACTCACCGCAACAACAACCTAGAACGAGTACACCACCCAAAAGCAATTCAAGTGCAACAACATCTACGCACCGGTACTGTTTGAGAGCGAGAGCTAAAAAACAATAACTTGACCTTAAATACCTACTTTTACTAGAATTGTTGCTTAGTTTGTTTAATATTAAGATAAAGTTATACGAGGGTTTGCAACTAGATGACTGTTTTAATTATAGATTTGGGTTTATTCATTTTAAATTAAATGATAATTAAAATTGTGCACTATTATGTTTTGTGCATAAATTTCGAGTTGATGTTAATATTCTGACTTTAACTACTAACAAACAACTAAATTTGGTTCTCTACCACCCAGTATTATTTCATAACATCGGAAAATAATCCAAACTTTGGCATCTTCCGCCGGCCACTTTCACGGAAATTTTCGTCAGGGAGCGCAGAATCGTTATCAAATGACGTAAGTGTACCTGATTTTTCCGCTCATTGGGAGGCGCCTGTCGGCCGTTTCCACCACCCAAAATTTCTTAACGTGTCCATGACATCACTTGTTACGACTTAGGAAAAAATCAGCCGTTATCAAATGACGTAGATTCAGCGATTTTGCTCACCCCTTTTGGCAGCCACGCCCATCACTAGAAGCTTGGCAGACGTCGGGATTGTTTTCCAACTGTGTCGAAAGATTACTATCTATATAGTGATTTCTTATTGCAGACTATGCGGCAATATTATCCCTTAAAACCATTTCAATTATTGTTTTTGACCATTTTTGTTTTTCGTCCTTATTTCAGCTGTTGTCTAAAATACGCCTTCCTTAAATTTTAGTTATAAAAATTGTTTACACTCAACTTGGAACACCAATAAATTTTCCTTGCCAATTTAAAAGACCTACAATTTAAAAAAATAAATAATTGTAAATGTAGATCATTTGCTTTCTAAACAAGATTATTGTCTCAATTTATCCATCTCTACCTAACCGCGAGCCACAACATTTCTATTCGAAGATAAGAAAATTAGAAATCGCATAATGGCAACATTGCCACAAGATTAACACATAAACATAACAAATAGTCAATAAGTGTGCGAGAGAGTGGCAGAGCCTATGTTGTTAGTTGGGTCCTTTTGGGAATTTTAAATAGAGGCCGACTAGAGGTGGGGTAGCTGGAATTTTAAATTAAATTTTCTATTTGACGGAAGTTATTGTCCTGGGGGGAATCTGCCATTATGCTATGAAAATACGTATGTACTCGTAAATACACCGACAGCCATTGTCGGTCGCCACACCGTCAATGGAAATAGCAACGGCAACGGCAAAAGCATTTGTCGATGATGATTCGAATTGGCAGCACTCTGGGGACCTGATGTTATAATCCTGCCTACGAAAAGCTTATGATATACATTATGAAGAGATCGTGAACGGCGCGGCGGCGATTTATTACGCCTTCGCGATGTGGATGTTTATCTAGTTAAAAACTGCCATTGGAACCTATATCCATCCATCAGGACGAAATCTCACTATGGCGTGGTTAGCAAATATAAAGTTTGTTCCAATTGAGTGCAAATGAATGCAGAGATATCCTTTAGCTAGTCCGTTGGTTTTATATAGGTTTATAGATATAGAAAGCTTTCCAGCTAAAATTCTCTTCATATTTGCTATTATTTTTTCATAAGTGCAATTTTTCAATTGCAAAAATATGCACGTATTGGAATGGTTCGAGAAAAAAAAACATAAAAATGGAAATAGAAATGAATATAGAAGTTTAAAACTCTTGACATGAGCTAGAGCGTTAATTATTTGTTATAGAGAAATTACTCGATCGATTTGCTTTGAACTCAATAGACTGAGATATATGATGCGGAAGTTAAACGAACGTCAAAGTGTTTCGCATACAAAAGGACTTTAATAAGGAGCAGCTAATATAGTTTTGCCAATTGATTAAATTGAATATGCGGGTGGATGAAGTTCTTTTTTTTTGGAAATGGAAATTATTATGTTGAAAGTGAAGCAATATCCATGCACAAGTAAAAGTTTAGCTTGTGAGTTTGATTTTCCATCTGCAGTGCAATTGTGATCAGCGGTATTAGAAAAAAAATCACATATATTATTTTTTAGGAAGAAATCAGTTGAAAATAAACTCTTGAAAAGTGGAGCAGTGCAGCGATCCTTAGCGGATTTTTTTTTTTTTGAAATCCATTATTATAACTAATTTGTCTAAATCTTAATAATGACAATAATATTATGAATGTCATTATTGTACTTCAGATATGCAAGACACATAGACATTTAAGCTAAACATAGTGTGCTCGAGGGTTTACTTACCATTTGTCCAGATTTAGAGCAGGTTTCATTTAAGCGATTGCACAAGACCAATGCGATTTTGAAAAAAACGGACACTAGCGATCGGTTTGTTGGGAAAGCACCTGCGATTTGGAAAAAGATCAACGAGAGTTTTCAGTTGTAAGGACGCATCTTCTAAAGTTCTTAAAGATAAGTTCGGAGTACAAAAAGCCAAAGCTCGTCCAACCACATAGTATCTATATATGAATGACGTTGGAATAGAAACCGCTTATATTTCAGACTTTGTTTTCACCTCCGGAAAAAGGTGACATTAAGTCCTAAGACTTTCAGATGACACTTGGAAAAACACATATTATCGAAATGTCAAAATATAGGCACGGTCTGTCAAAATCGATTGAAGGATGACTCCGATCTAAATGGATTAAAAAACCTCTACAAAATTTAAATTTTACTTCGGAAATTTGAAATTTTTCTGACTAAGTATGAGATCAAGACCGAGACCGAGACGAGACTGCACATTTAAATTTACACAGGAAAAAGACGAGACCAAGAACGAGGCGAGGCCAAAATCGAGACGAGACTTGCTTAGACGACACCTAGAAAGAGACGAGACTGAATAGACTAACAAAAGTATCGCCTGGTTGCCAGTACTAATAGAGATATCATTTGCTCAATCCATTCCAAAGAAAAGCGAATCTTACCCTTCTCAAATTTAATTTCACTTAAGATTAGGAACCTTCTTTCGTAGAATTATGCAAACGCTGACTTATCATCACCTTACAATTTCATAACTATAGGTTGTCCACTGATGTTTGTGGAGACTTTAACTCAAATATACATACAGAATCTTCATTGGTTAATAGTATGAGTGCACTTAATTTAACATTAGTAAATTCTTCAGTTCCAACTCATTTTACCAAGGATAATAGTACACTCCTGGATTTATTTTTTGTTAGCCACCCATAAAAAGTCCTTCACTTCAATCAACTCTCGGTTCCTTGTTTTTCCCGTCATGATATGATTCAATTAACATACCAATGTGAACCTATTAGTACCGAGAACTTTTATACTTTCCGTGATTTTAAAAATATCAACATAGATCAATTAAAAAAAGACCTTCTTGAAGTAGGTTGGTATAGGATCTATGGTATGCCCCATGTTGATGATCAAGTATCATTCTTTCAAAATAACATAAACAATCTCTTCGAAACACATGTTCCTCTCATAACACAATCTATTAGAACCAATTGTTCATGCCCATGGTTCACTAATGACATTAAAAATTTAATGCAACAGCGTGATCAAGCCTACAAGTGCTGGAAAAGGTTTCGGTTAGATGTACTCTATAACGACTACCGTATATTAAGAAATAGAGTTACCTGTAAAATATATGAGGCGAAAAGACGTTTTTATGCACCAAGGCTTGATCCTTCGCAGGCGAAACATAACTTATGGAAAAATTTAAATGATATTGGAGTGGGCAAACAAGTAAACCGACAAAGCACCAATTTTGATTGTAATGAGTCAAATAAGCTTTTTGCGTCTGTTTCGTCCTCGAATGCTGGCGAAGGACCTTACAACTCCCAGCAAAATAACACTATTGCTATTTTGCGAGATCAATGAGTCGATAATAATTGTGATAACTCATTCTCTGCGCCTAAATTTAACTTCACAGCTGTCGATGATGCAGATGTTTTAGCAAGTATTTTATCGATTAAATCAAATTCTACAGGGTTTGATGAAACTAGCCCAATTTTTGTTAAAGTTGTTCTACCTTACATCTTAAAATACATAACGCACATTTTCAATACCATTTTTATGACAGGAGTTTTTCCTTCTGCTTGGAAATATGCCAAATTAATACCAATTCCCAAAAATCAAAGTGAGTTTAGACCAATTGCCATTTTATCATTTCTTTCCAAAGTTATTGAAAAAGTAATGAGTCTTCAAATTCGTAGGTTTCTCCAAGTTAATAAATTACTTTCTGATTATCAATCCGGCTTCCGGGCAAAACATAGCTGTACTACCGCATTAATAAACGTAAGAGAAGACATCAGGCAAGCGGTAGACAATGACAAAATAACTTTTCTCATCTTGCTTGATTTTTCTAAAGCATTTGATAAGGTAAATCAAAATGTTCTCTGTAGTAAGCTTCAAAGTCAATTTAATTTTTCCATGTCATCTACAAAACTAGTAGCCTCGTATTTAGGGCAAAGATTTCAGGCAGTTGCTTTTAATAACTCCGTATCAGATTTCCTTCCACTGAGTCTAGGTGTTCCACAAGGCTCGATACTTGGTCCGATATTCTTCTCAATGTACATAAATGACCTACCTAAATGTCTAACAGGCTCCTCGATTGATATGTATGCTGACGATGTACAGGTTCGGAAAAGTTTTCCCTTGGGCCTTGTGGATAACGCCGCTTACGAAGTAAATGAAGATCTGCTTAGGATATCATGCTGGTCTCAAGCAAATGGCCTCTGTTTAAATCCCTCCAAGTCAAAATGTTTGGTGATTTCCAGGAAAGCGGTCGATACTTCATACTTTCCAAAATTGTATCTTAATAATAATAGTATTGAATTTGTGGACTCTGCGAACAATCTTGGTATAACATTCAACAAAACCCTTACCTGGAATAATCATATCAGATTGACACTAGGAAGGATTTATGGAGGCCTTCGCATGATATGGGCAACACAAAAAATCACACCCTTGAAAACACGAATAATTCTTGCTAAAACGCTACTTATTCCAATTATGCTGTTTGGGTGTGAAATTTTTAGCAACTGCGACTATGAGCACAAGCGAAAATTAAACGTGGCCTATAACAGTATCGCGCGGTATATCTTTGGACTGAAAAAATATGAACACGTTTCCTCTTTTTCCAAATCAATCCATGGTATCAGCCTTGTAGATCTTTTCAAACTAAAAACGCTCACCCTACTTCATAATGTGCTTCAAATGCGTCAACCTACCAACCTTTATAACAGGATCTGTTTTACGCGTTCAGCTAGAACTCCGGATATTGTACCAATTCGCTACACCTTTTTGGTCTCTGAACGACAATTTTTTATTTCTTCTATTCGGCTTTGGAATTCCCTTCCCCTAGCAACAAAATTAACAATTTTAACAATATTTATCCCTTTCCTTTTTTTATATGTATATGTACCTAATATTTTGCTATTATTTTTCAGATATTGCAACATATTATTATATAATTTTGATTTGCAAAATAGTTTAAATTATTTGAATAAGTGATTAAATTTATTTTTATCTGAATTTCTTTTGAATTTGTAAAAATCTGTAACATTAATATTATTTTATTGAAATTTCTTTGAAGCTTGCACTATTAAACAAGATACTGTATCTTACTGTGTAAGTTATTATAATAAAGATTTGAATTTGAATTTGAAAATTTGAAAAATTTGATTATCTCAACGAACAGTGGTGAAATAATTGCGCTAGATATTGCAAAAGGATTTGATAGAAACTGGCATCTACAGACCTCTAATCGATAATGCGTGCATTTCGTATTGGTGAATCTGTTCTTCGTTACATACATTTTATTTTAGATTCAGGATTCCTTCAGTTTTATTGCTATTTTATAGACAATATTCTATTAAATAGCCAGTTAGGTTCCTCTTAAATGGACGAACAGGGGATGTCTATTACTATACTTTACCCCAAAGTCCCAAATTGGACGCGTTGTCAAGTAGATAGATTGTGTCTTTAGCAGTACAATACGAATAAGGAATGTATGGCTAGCTCTTATTTTGCCTTAAATGTTGTTAAAACTCACAACTTCACTTGATCCCTTTAGAATTCCTTAAGTTTTTAACCTGTTGCAATATGGTTATCTATTATTTCCACTCCGTTTTCTAAAAGAATACGAAACTTCTTCATATATTCTATTCACATTTATTTCAATACAAATAGCAAAGTGTATAAATTATAAACGTAGGTACATATATATACTTTCTTTTAAATGAGAATTTATTCGAGAGTTTTATTGCCGGCATACACTTTGAGTAAAATAAAGCGAATGTATGAAAGATGGTAAAAATTCTAGAAGTACAGTAGACGCTCAATATAGTAAAGTAGTAAAAATAAGGCATGTTCAGTATTTCGAGATTGTTCACAATTTCGAGACAGAATTTGTATTAGGTTTTCAAAGCTATATTTACTAAAACTACATACATACATTGAATAGTGTGAAGTAAACAAAACTTTTTCTTATTATTCTTAAAAGTAAATAAGCAATTTTAAAAACATTAAATAAAATACATTATGCAGAGTGAGGCTTGACAAAAAGCATATCCATTTAATTTTTTTTGCCAAAAGCTTTTTTCAACACTTTTGTCAAGCAAAGTTAAACAAATGAAAACACTAAAGGGCATTAGCAAATTACTGCTTACATGATTGATATGACAAAGACACAAACGGATTTGAAGAATTTATGGTTAAAATGACGAAACTAAACAGTAAAACCAACCTTATCAACAAGCATTGCACGCATTGTAGATGGAAAAAAGTCAGTGTTCACAATATCGAGATTATTTTTGTATAATACATTGGAAAGTTCACTCGAACGAGATTCATTATATCGAGCTTCTACTGTAATTTCTTTCGATAAATCTTTTGGCGATACTTTTGCTAGAGTAATGAATAGACGTATTTACTCAAAATGCTACTGCGTTTTTATTTCTGGTTACTTGCGATTATAGGTACTAACGGGTTATTTATTTTGCAGTTTCAAAAGTAAACGTAAATAAAACATATAAAATATTTTTTTCATGATATTTCATTTTTATTATAACGCATGAACGTTGACATTATTTGTGAAACACTACATCATTTAAATGACCACCACGGGGATTGTTGCAAGCATCGATTCTTTGGATGTAATTTTCGACCACTTTTTGACACATATTGGGCGGTATCTCAGCCATAACTTGACGAATGTTGGTTTTGAAGTGCTCAAGAGTTAAAGGTTTATCTGCATAAGCACGGTCTCTCGCGTAGCCCCACAAAAAAAAGTCCAGCGGTGTCAAATCGCATGATCTAGGTGGCC
This sequence comes from Philhelius pedissequus, assembly GCA_910595825.1. Classification (NCBI taxonomy): domain Eukaryota; kingdom Metazoa; phylum Arthropoda; class Insecta; order Diptera; family Syrphidae; genus Philhelius; species Philhelius pedissequus. The sequence goes on along the minus strand of OU343161.1, from coordinate 50,402,305 downwards.
AGTTAATATCGCCACGACGAGAAATTACGCGGCCAGGAAATGTCTCTTGCAATAAAGCCATATTCGCTTGAATTCTGTGACATGTGGAACCGCCTTGTTGAAACCACATATTCTCCAAGTCGTATTCTTCAATAGCAGGCAGAAAAAAGTCGGTCATCATATGACCATAACGCTCCGAATTGACTGTGACAGTCGTTCCATCGTCGTTTTCGAAGAAGTAAGGTCCAATTACACCTCCGGACCAAAGAGCGCCCAAACAGTGACTTTTTGTGGATGTAATGGCCTCTCTTCAATTACTTGAGGATTCTCAGAACCCCAAATACGACAATTTTGTTTATTAACATACCCACCGACCGAGTGAGAAATGTGCTTCTTCGCTAAAGAAACTTTTGGTCGAAAAATCGCCGTCCACCGCCTGTTGTTCAAGCACCCATTCGACGTATCTACGACGTTGTGAATGGTAAGCTGGCTTCAGTTGTTGTGTGAGCTGGACTTTATATGGATGTAGGTGTAGATCCAAATGCAAAATACGCCATAATTTGCCGTAAAAAAGTCCCATTTCCTGAGAACGACGAGGAATCGACTTCCAATCTCTTCAAATTTCTTCAAAATTTTGCCAATTGCTTGCGTAGTTGGACGATTATATAAACCATAATCTCCTCTTAAAGCACGATATGTGGCTATGGCAGAATCACCATTTTTGTAGTAGGTTTTAACAATTTGTATGCGTTGTGCGATAATTAAGCGATCCATTTTCGTAAATGTCAGATTTTCAGCTGAAAAAAAAATTGGTTTAACAACTTAGTTTGACAGATGTCGAATTCCACCCCTATACTTTTGAAACTGCAAAATGGATAACCCATTATTTATTTCAAAAATAAAGCCTTTGCTTACATTTTACTTGCGATTATATGTAGCTACTATATAAAGCAAGTTATGCATTCGTTTTAAAATAAAGTTTTGAGATAACAATCAAACGTGCATTACGACGATAGCGAAGACGAAAAAAGATGGTCCAAGAATTCTCTCCCTCTGTATGCCTGTCTGTCAGTCTGTCTGTATGTATGTATAGACACGTACAGCCCAAACGGGTGGGCCGAATTGCTTCAAACTTGGTATATAAAGTTTTTTAGGTATTTTACAGAGGGGAAATTGAAATTTTTGGTTTAGCTCAAAAAATAACGGCACCTGCTGTATAACCAATACATCAAATCCTATTTTTATCGGAAACGGCTCAAATGATTTTGATTTAAAAAAATCATTGCAGCTTTTTAGGTACGACCGATTATATGATTGAAAAAAAAAATTTAAATGTCTAAAAACGGTACTTTCCATAGGACCGTTTTTTTTTATTTCGACTATCTCATAAATGGATCGACCGATTCATTCGAAATTTCACACGTATATAAGTTCAGGTTGCCCAATTTATACTACGTACCAATATTTTTAATAAATATTCTTTCGTATTTTTAAATGAATTTAAAAACAAAATGTTTCTTAATTTATATTTTGAAAACTGCTCAATAAATTTTTGTCAAATGTTATAGTTATATGTATTTGCTGAATACCTAAGAATTGGCCTTTTTGATTTTTTTTTAAATTTCTTTCAAAAAGTTTTTTAAAAAAACATTTTTGCTCAAAAACCGATTTTTAAAATTTATCCAAGAAATAAAATGGCGTACATTTTTTTGAGCTCAAATTAGTGCAAGTATTTATTTCAGAATTTTTAATTATTTTTCCTTTGATTAATCCGATTTAATTTTTTGTTTTTAAATTCATATTATTAAATATTTAAGATTGTCATACTATTTTTTTTTTTTAGAAAAAAATTAAAGAAACTATGTGTATAAAAACTAAAGTAAAAAATGATTTTAAAAATTTATTTAGATCCTAAATAGAAATCTTTTGCATACAATGTGATACAACGTACGATCAAGTTCGTGGGATCCAGTCGTGCATTTTATTGCAATAGGAATCGATGTATAGGGGGCGTGGCAATTAGAGCCAGTAATCATTAAATAACAGATTTCTCTGATAATTCTGAGGTTCTTCCATATTACTCTACTCAAAAGATTTGATATTTGACATTAATAAACTTAGAACTTGGCGTACTTTTCGATCCCACTACTTTTCACGGCTAACTTGTTACGTGAAGGTTTTTGTATATAGAAGAACTTGGCTACTTTTTTAACATCTATGTTTTTGGTGTGATGCTTATTTAATTAATAAGATTAAGCTTTTTTAAAATATTTTTTCACTTAATTTATTGATTTTCTATCATTTTACTTAGATTTAATTTGAGTTGTTTCTTTTTACACTAAAATTTTGTATTACTTTTGTAAAATATCTCAAAAACCTAGAAAATGTATATATTATTTAAACAAATTAAACAAAAAATATTAAAAAACACAAAATATATTTATTTGTTCTTGTCATAGAGTTACAAAATTATGGAAAAAATACCGGCTGTTTAATTATTGGCAAAAGTTTAGTCAGTATTTTGTCGTTGCGTTTTCTCGAAATGACATTTTTTGAGTTAACGCTCTTTTACATTGATGGTGCGATATATTCTTTCATTTAAATGAAAATTTATTCGAGAGTTTTATTGCCGGCATACACGTTGAGTCAAAAAAAGCGAATGAATGACAGTTGGGACAAATTCTAGAAGTAATTTCTTTCGTTAAATCTTTTGACGATACTTTTGCTAGAGTAATGAATTGACGTATTCACTCAAAATGCTACTGCGATTTTATGTCTAGTTTTTTTTTGCATTTTGCTGCAATCATTTTCTATTTTTGATTTATTAGCTTATAAATGTACATCCACTTTATCACCCTCCTCCAATCGTGGCCCACTCCCTAAAAGCTTTGATCTTGGTTTTACTCTCTTTCAACTCGACTGAAATTCAGATACGGTGTGCTGGTTTGAGACAATCGACATTTTTGTTTTTTATTCTGATTACAAAGTGTTTTCTCAGCCTTCGAATCAGTTCTGAGCTCCAATTGGCGTTGTTGCATCTGGCTTTTAATGAGCACTTGAGTTGCCTGTGAAAACGCTCAACCATTCCATTGGCTTGTGGGTGATATGGCGTAGTATGAATTTTGTGTGTATACCCAAAAATCTAGACAGCTCGCTAAAGAGTTTGGACTCGAGTTGATTTCCTTGCGGGGCAATGAAGTTTTCGACAAACACTTTAGCGATTGAACTGGCAGTTATGACGGTCAGAGGATAGGCTTGTTGCCACCTTATGAATCTATCGAGAGCCGTTAGATGTACGAGAAACCATTAGACGGAGGAAGAGGACCTACCAAGTCAATGTGCATGTGATTGAATCGACGGTGCTCTACTTGCTGTGTCTTTGTGCTGTGGCTTTCTGACATCAAATACACGAACGTGTTCAATTGTTAATGTCTTTATTCATACTGGGCCAGAAGTATCGCTCTGAAATGAGTTTTCTGGTCGATCGTATGTTTGGATGGGAAGTGCCATGAAGATTTATTAAATTATAAATGTAGATCCACTACAAGATGCTTTCAATGCCGTTCAAAGCTGACAATGGCTTTAGATCAGAAAATGTTTCCGTCACACAAATTTGCCACTGGTTAAGCATTAGGCGTTTTTCTTTTTTAGTTCAGAGCAGAGTCTGAGTTTTCAAAAAATTTGTTTGTGTTTCTTTTTAACTCAGAGCATGCAGAGCTCCAAATTTGTGTTTCTTTTTTCGTTCTGAGCATGTGTAGATCGCACTCAACGTGCTCGAAGATAATTGACTGAGCATGTGAGTATAAATTGCTGAACGCACCAAATGCCATGTGTGTCAAGAAGGAAAATAGGAAGAAAAATAATTAGATACATAAGCTAGCGAAAGAGGGTGATCGCTATACTCTGTCGCAGAAAAGTTGGCAGTGTAGGCAATATAGGACGTTTGCCTCTCATTCTCGCTAAAGTGGATATAAATATGTCACTCAATAGAGCTCTCACAGGGTTTTCTTAGTGTGTTTTTTTAAATGGACCAAAATATAAAAAATAGTATGTAGGGTTACCGCTCTTTTTTTACATAGGATTTTTTATTTAATCGTTTTGTTTATAAAAATTAAAATATTTATATTTTCTGCACCATCATGATGTTAGATAAAAGGTGCTTTTTTCAAGGTCTACTCTCTTTGAAATAAAAAACAAGAAAAAATAAAAAAATATTTATTTTCAGATTTGTTTTTGTTTGGTGGCGAGTTTTGGGCTTTGGAACTTAAGAAGTCTATAAACTGTTCGTTCACCTACAGGAAAAAATATCAACTACTGGCTTTACAGCTTCTGTCTTATTTTGCAATTTTTTTATCATTTTGTTGTCCTGTCAACAATTTGTTTCTTTTTCGGAACTTCAATCCTTTGAAATCCTCGAAGCTTTTTCGAACTAATTATACAAAACCTAAAAACAAAACTTACCTCCTTAAAAATACACGAGTCAAAAATACAAATTGCACAAAACTTTAAAATAAATAAACCTTTTAAACATACATTTTATACAAAAACTAATTAATTAAAATCTACGCAAATAGCTTAAAATTTTGTTCATACATTTTAACGTATTTTCCAAACATTAAGAGAAGTGTAAAAAATGAAACACTCCACGATAACACTCATCATTCAAATCTTTTTTAAAGCTCTCAAATCAAAAGCACCTCAACAGAAACCCAATGAAAAAAAACTGAACGAGTTAACAAATGAACACGGATAACTCTGAAAGCACATCAATATTTAATGGGTGTTGAATAGCAGCAGCAGCCACAGGCCAAAGCAAAAGCAATTCAGTCGACATCGACACTCAGATGTCCGTAATAACATTTTTTTTTATTATTTTATTTATTTACGGGCGGGCAAACACTTTTATGGAGAAGTTATTTCAATTTAGTATGGCGAAAAAATACGACACGCTACTGATTTGGAAAAAGCTTTCCCATAAGACGTGTACTACCTATTTTTCTGGGACAGAGTATAGTTGATTTTCTGTATGTGGTTGTGTATCAGTCTACAAAAAAGGGTAGGTTTAGTGTTATATTAATTTTTTGATTAAAATTAAAATGTGTTCTGATTTGTGTGGTTCAAGTGTGTTTAAAAAAACATATGAGTGTTCAGAGCTCGCTATGTTTGGAAAAAGTTCGGTACATAATTTATGTGTTCGAAATCTGTTCAGTGCTCTGCTCTGAACGAAAAAAGGAAAACGCCTATTGAGATCTCCAGAGAGAGGGGAGAGTATGCAGCATATATGCACAACTGGAGTGTTGAAAATCTACTATACACAAATGCTGTTCCCTTTCTAGGTATAAAAATGATCTTGAAACACCGGGCTTCCAAACAATTCCATTACCTGAGCAAACGTTAACTGCTCTCCTTACATTCGCCAGTATATTATATAACGTTGCCACTTCTATGGTTCCACCAGAGGCATCTTCGATTGATGAGGGCCGTTAAGCGCCCATAGAAACAAGGAAGTAATGCGTTCTCTAAATAACTTGAGATAGACAGATTTAGTGCTAAGGCATGCATATGTTTCAACGGCAGCAGTCTCTCGATGCCAAGTGTGTACCATTTAATACCAGTATATGTAAGTGCCTCCTGTAAATCAAGGATACAATAAACATCCTTTATTACATTCTCATTATTTGTTTTTTTTGTTTAAATTCTATTACTAAATTAATGGTAAACAAACAAAAAGTTAATAGTAAATTGTTCTTAAATGCTTACCAATTTACCCGCACATCTGGCTTTAATGGCAACTAAGAGGCATTTACCACACTCAATAAATCACCAATATCACCAGTCCAATCATCAAAACTAATCGTCGATCAAACAATTAGCTCTCGAAATCTACCCAAATCCCAAGGAGGCTGCCTCCAGCCGCCAGCTACTGACCATACCACCACCCGTCGGCCCAGGCCGTTTGGATTTTTTTTCCATAAATGTAGGCCATTGAGAGCTTTGTAAGCGTGGTGGCGTCACTAATTCGGAGTTATTTATTAGCTCGAGCCAATGAAACAAATTAAATCCTCTATTTTCATCCGCCTTCAAATATAAACTGAGGTTGTGTATATTATGTACATCTGATGATACTTGTTTATATATATCTTCCACTATTATACTCCCTTCTCTTATACAACGAACATGCTTAGGCCCCCTAGGTTATCATGGCGCGCGCTTCAAACGATTTATTCTTGTGAGTTTTGGGAGGGCGGGAAAGTTATAAAAACAAAAGAGGAACCCAAACTGATGATATCACAGGTCGCTTAAGAAGACGTCTTTATATAAATAAATACGTAGAACAAGGAACACACAGGAAAAGAAATAAATAAATCAGAGCATGTGTTAATTATCCTACAACCACAGTCGATTAATTCCCTAGGGCAACCACTCAGCTCTGTCCTGGGCTTCTACTCTAATCCTCAAGTGGGTCGCTTCCAGAAGTTGAGCGCCCAATCGACCGACGACGATGACGTTAGAACGACGTTCCTTGGTTCAAGTGTTGTTTTTTTACGTTCAACAATTTTTTTTCCACAAAACTCTCGGTATTTATTCTTCGATAAAAATGCTGATTTACTTCACTTCCCCCTTTTCAATCTAAAAAAAAAGAAGAACAAAAAAAAAATTGGCAGGAGAAGTGATTCGACATAAAAAGCACATGACTGACTGAAAGTGGCTGGTCCGGCAGCTTGGCAGCCTGGCAACCGGGCATCCTCTTTTCCGATTGATGTCAGAAGAGAAGAAGGCCAATCTTAGTTTGGTCTGGTCAAGTAGGGGCATCTGACGCGATTGGGTGTGGTAGACCTACACGACCCTTATATCCATCCCTCTTATATATAACCTATACCCACCTTTACCTACCCTACTCTATCCTACATTAATGGACGGATCGACAACGACGACGACGATGGAAGTGTTTTTCATCGTCCTTTTTGCATTTAATCGATAATTGCTGCCGGCCATAGGGAAGTTTATTGTTCAACACAAACGTTAATATCCTTGAATGAACCATAACGCATGACGGCTCTTACGAAGAAAACGCTTTTAAATAAATCTCATGGAAATTGTTTTCGAAAATTTGACCATGGATAACGAGAAGGAAATTACATAAATTCGCTTTAGGGATTAAGGAGGCAATATTGGGATACGAATATATTGGTTCACACATATACATATGAAGAATAACCGGGAAGCTGGCGCAATAAGATGGAACAACCTACACAAAAGCCGCATGAATTACTATCGCATTAAAATCAATAAAAATTGATTTTTATTTAAGAAATATTACAATACATATATAAAAATAATAAACTACAACAAAAGTATCTGGAACTGTCATTGTGTTCATTTCGTAGAAAATAACGTGGCCGTTATTTCCCAAAACCCATTTTTATTTAATAAGTCACCCTCTAAGTCTCTAAGAAAATTTCTGGACCAACAAAATTGGATAAGGCAGATGGTCCCTAACTCGGGCTCTTAGGCCACACCCAACCTATACAGTATTTGGTAAGGTTTTTGTATTTATTCGAATTTTTTATTTTTTCTCTTTGGAGTTTTAAATTTTTGTTGTTGTTTTTTGTTTAATAATAATTTGAAAAATAATTTTAAAATATATTTAAAAAAAGATTATCCACTTTGGTCAGAATTTTCACCAATCAAAATTCATGCTATGTTACCTTGGTATTGGTTAAAGGCCAGTTGTGAAAATGTGGTTCAAATGCGTGATCCGTGGTTTAGCAATTTTAACTCCAGATTTCAGCTAATTGAACGATAAAAGTGAACTACAAGCTTGGAAAATCTCTGAACTACCCATTTTAATTCCAAGTTAAGTTTAAATTAACTGATATCGTTGCTAATTTGAGCAGGGGGGGGGGGGGGGTATGTATTTTTTTTAATCTGTTCCCTTCATTTTGTAAAGATATATAAAATATGTGTAAGATTTATCTTTAGAAAAATGGTTCCGCAGAACACATCAATATATGCTTTTGCTCACGAAAGACGTTTTTGAATCGATTTCTAATTTTTGTAACGGATATCCAGGTACTTTCTCTTCCTTTTGTTCCAACTTCTTTTTCCCAAAATTAACTTTTAAATTAGAAGAAATAAAATGCACGACTAGATCGCACGTACTTGCTCTAATGTTCGATCAGATAGTATGCACAAGATTCTTAGTAGCAACGACTAAATATATTTTTAAAGTCGTTTTTTTACAAAATTTTTTATACTACAAAATTTCTTTAATTTTTTTTTCAATAAGATTTGGTATGGTTATTTTATGTAATTAATAAAATAAGCTTAACAATATAATTTCGAAAAAAATAGTGACACATTTTCAATGTAAAAAATCAAAAAAATATTATTCAAAAATGTTGGTATGCAATATTGTTTAGAATTTCAAGGGAATCCTACATAAAAATTTTAATCGAAATCCGTCAAGCCATCTATGAGAGAGTCGAAAATGATAAAAATGGCTGTATGGTACTGTCAATAAAAAAATATGTAAAAAAATGTGCAAACAAAAAATCACAGCTTCTATTGATTTATTGATTCGTAACTTTCCAGATAGGAAGTCTATGTAATCGGCCGAATTTGCGAATACGCATTTTCGCATATCTCCACAATCCAACCGAGATTCCAGATGACAATTTTTAAATAATATTCATTTTTTCAACAAAATTATAGATCTTTCTTCAATAAAAATAAAAAAGAATTAAATAATTTAGCATATAAAAGATCATCACTTAAGAATGGGCTACATTCTTAGTAGATTTATATTTCGTTTAAGAGACCTTACGGCTAAGGTTCTTATGAAAGAAAATTTTGTAGAAAATTTATTGATGTAGTCGATTATTTTGATGAAATTGAAATGAGAAAACGAGGCAAAGCCCATTGTTTGACTTTGATAGATTTGCAATTTGTCTTTGAATATTCATTTTTAATAGGTAAATAAATAGATCAATTCACGGTTTAAAAAGTGTATTTGAAAACAAAAAATGTTGGGTAAGGTTTCAATACTTGGTTTAAGGCCTTACAATTTTTTTAGCCAGAAATTAAATAGAATTGCGAACCAAAATTTTTAAACACAAACTTTTTTTTTTATTAAACAAATATTTTATTAGAAAACTAAATTTTTTTTACCAAAAAACGTACGTGCAGCTAAATCATATAAAACCACGCTTTGGAATTCGAATAATAATGAATGAATGAATGATCGTATAAGTTGTACATTTATAAACAGAACTTTTATAAATTATGATGCCTGAAGTCACTTCCAAAACTGTTACTTAGTATTATATTAGCTGTACATATTAAAAATCTTTTGCTTACTATGTGTTCTAATTAATATAATAGAAATTTCAATAAGATTTTTGCAGTATGAAAAAATGATAGAAAAATTGATACTCGTAGTAAAATGGAAAATACTCTATTAGGTTTTTGAATTAGCTTAGAACTACTACTATTTCCATTGTCATTAAATTCAAATTAACGATCAAAAAATGTATTAGAATTTGAGCAGGGCAACGTCTGATCAATAAATGTTAAATCTCCATGTAATTGTGATCAAAAAGTGTGTTATTTAATCATAAAATTCAATTTCAAGGTACAGAAAATATCAGCACGATTCTTATTAGCACCTGGTAACACTATTTTTAGGCAACATAGAAGCGTAACTTAACGAGTTTTTATTGAAATTTCTTTCGAATTGTAAAATAAAATGCACGACTGGATCGCACGAACTTGCTTTTATATTCGATCACATCGTATGCAAAAGATTTCTATTAAAAATCTAAATATATTTTTTAAGTATTGTTTTACTTAATTTTTTATATATACAAACTTTATTCCTTTTATTTTTTTTTCTAAAAAAAATTGGTTTGGCAATTTTAAATATTAAATAATATGAATTTAAAAAATGTTTAAATCGGCTTAATCAAAGAAAAAATAATTCAAAATTCTGAAAAAATACTTAAACTTATTTGAGCTCAAAATAAAGTACGGCATATCATCTCTTAGATAAATTTGAATTTATGAAAAAAAAATTTAAAAATCTTTGGAGCGGTTTTTAAGAAATTTTTTTTTAATTTTTGAAAACTTTAAAAAAAACGAGTCAAAAACGTCAATTGATAGGTGTTAAGCAAATTTTTTTTTTCTTTATTTCTAACGTTAAATTAAATTACATTTTGTAATATTTTAATTCTTTGAAATCCTATCGATTTTTAAAAATATATTTTTTAACTTAACATTAAAAACAATAACTATAAAATCTAATTAAAATTACAATTATTTTAATGATAAAGTTGATATTAAAATATATACATTACATATACTAATATTTTTTTTAGAAATAGGTATCATTCTGTAGTACTTTCGTGACTAGAGGCGAATGATCCGTCAATTAAAAATAACATTATTGTTTTTATTTTGTGTTTGTGGGGTGAGGTTTACAGATTTAAACTAAAAATTCAATTTAAAAACAAAAATATTTATGAGAGCAATGAAATAAAATTTAAGTTTATAAATTACAAGCTGAGTTCAACAATATTTTTACAAAAGAACTATTCATAGTAAAAAGCCTATTCCTTACTTTATTAATGAACAAGGTGGATTGTGTTTCTGTTCTTATTTCAAAGGGTAGTTTATTAAAAAGCCTAGGTGCCGTTGCAGTATAAAATCTATAAAAATGTGTTTTTCTAGCTAAAGGAATGTTTACCATTGCCATACTATTCACTCTTAATCCGTAAGTGTTGGAACTTCTCAATGTAGCACTGTACCCGCTTCGCATAAAAAAAACCTTTAAAGATATAGAGATGAGTTACTGGAAGTACTCGGAGACAATGAAAAAGTGGCCAACTACTTGCAAGCCTGTTAGCTCTACAGATAATTCGTACCAGATGTTTTTGGGCAACGTTTAGTATTTCGATTGTGCTGTTGTATATTCCACCCCAACTTGTAATGCCATACTGCAATTTCGATTGTGCTAACCCATAGTATATCATCAAGAGAATTTTAGTTGAGCAGTGGGGTTTTAATAGATACATTTTCCGCGTTACAGAAAACATATATTTTTTTAATTCATCTACATGACTTTTCCAACTCAAGTTTTTATCGATTAAAACACCAAGTACTTAAATTTTTCAACACTTTCAATTTTAAAACAATTTGTATTACACACAAATTTATTCGAAAAGTTTTTTTCTCCACAAGTGTGAGCAGATAACGACATGTTTGGACAATTGGTGGAATGAAAAATAATCTCACAATCATCAGAGTAAGAACCTTTTAAATTACAATTTTCATCAATTTAGTTGTTTCATTTATAAGTAATTGATGTTTAGCAAGCCACTGTCGCAGAATTTGAATGTCCATATTAAGATTAACTATGGAGTCAAATAATTTATTCGTATAAGTAAAAGTGATATCATCAGCAAAGGCAGTAATTTTACTTTTGAAATTTTGGTTAAATAATGAGTTAATGTATATTAAAAATAGAAGGGGTCCTAACACAGATCCTTGGGGTACACCAATGTTAGTATTTAATTCATCACTATAGGTGAGGTTAAGTTTCACACGTTGACTTCTCTCTGATAGGTACGAAGAAAACCATATATGTATAATACCTCTCAATCCACATTTGTACAATTTGTCTAAAAGTATATTGTGATTAACCATATCGAATGCCTTAGTCATATCTATGAAAAGAGCTAAAGAAGAACTATTTTTATTAAAACCATCATTTATTTCACTAGATACTTTAAGAATGGCATCTTCAGTGGATCTCCCTTCTCGAAAACCAAATTGCTCATCCCCAAAAAAGTTAGTTTTGTTCAAAAACAATACTATTAGCTTTTTCATTAGCTTCTCAAAAACTTTACTAAAAGTTGGAAGAATGGAAATAGGCCTATATTGAGACATTAAGTTTCGATTTCCTTTTTTGAATAGTGGAATTACTTCAGCAGATTTTAAAGCAGCAGGAAAGATGCCAAAATTCACACTTGCATTAAATAAATGACTCAATGCATCCACAATATATAATGAAATTTTCTTTAAGAGGCAATTGGTAATATTGTCCGAAGCATTTGAAGTTTTGTTATAAGAGACAAGATTTCTTTATGGATTTCTAACGGAGAAATTTGATTAAAAACAAATGTTTAGCTTTGAAAAGTCTCATCAACTAAATCTGAAAATAAATTACAAGAACAATTACTTTGTAATGGAAGAGGCTTCGATTGAATCGGGATAGTTGTAAAAAAATTATTAAAATTATTAGCAATGGCCGCAGGATCGGATATCATTTTTCCTTCAAATTCTATTTTAGAAATATTTTCTTTCTGAGGTTGATTTTCAAGGATGTTGTTGACAACTTTCCACTCTTCTTTAACTAAATAAATACATATAATTATAATTAAAAAAAAAAATTAATGAGCAGTTTTCAAAATATAATTTTTTATTTTTTTAAATGCTTTCAAAAATACACAAAAAATATAAATTAAAAATATTGGTATGCAGTATAAATTGGGCTAACTACACCTATATATCGGCAGAATCGGTTAGGTCATTTATTAGATAGTAAGAAGCAAAAATCGTTAGAGCCGTTTTCGAGAAAAATAGGCTTTAACGTAGCCATTATTTTTTACCCTCTTTACAATACCTAAAAACTCTATATACGAAGTTTGAAGCACTTCGGGACACCCGTTTGGGCTGTATGTATCTATACATGCACACATACAGACGGGCAGAATTTTTAGACCATATTTTTTCGTCTTCGCTATCATCGTAATGTCATGTTTGATTGTGATCTCAAAACTTTTTTTTTCTTAAATTAACCAAAATGTGGACTAAACTATACCTATCAAAGTTGTGAGAGCTGTTTTCGAGTTAATTAAGATAGTAGAGAAACTTGTATGGCAAGTGCCGATATTTTTGGGGCTCAAAAAAAAAAAACGATTCATAAATCTATTTGAGAGAATCACCTAAATCGCTTATGTACCAAGTTGTAAGAAAATTGCTTCAGCCCTTTAGGCTGTAGATCGTTCTTCAGACTGACAGACAGACATACGGAATTGCAAGCCCGCAGTTTTTTGGTGTTGGATATCATCGTAATATCAAGTTTGATTAAAATATCGAGTACAATTTTATTCCAAATGCAAGACTTGCCCTATAGTAATAGTACCTATATCGCAAGTAATAATATTGGAAAAGTCCTCTTTCTTTTCAGTAACAGCCTGATGGGTGCACTATCTTGGTGGTTCAGTTCACATCATTAAAATTATATACTCTGTCCAAGAAAAATAGTCAGTACACGTCTTATGTGAAAGGTTTTTCATATCAGAAGGATGTCATATTTTTGCACTATACTAAATTGAAAGAACTTCTTCATAAAAGTGTTTGCCAGCCCATAAATCTGATTCCATCTGACGCAGACCCAACGTCCTATTGAGCGCACAACTAAATGTGAACTGAATTGCTTTTGCAGTGGCCTATTGATGCTGCCTGCTGCCTGCTGACTGCTGCCTGCTGCTGCTTTTCAACCAAATTTAAATATTGATGTGCATTCAGAGTTACCCGACCCGTATCAAAATTTACTTGGGATTATAAACGGTGATTTTTTAAGAGCTTGGTTATTGAAAATTCAAAAAAACACAGAAACTTGTAAAAAGTGAATGAAATTTTTATTTGGATCGATAAATCAATTTCTGCCATTTACTTTTTAAAAATAATTTCACTTAAATGTTGCCCGCGGCTACGCTTCAGGTGGTCCATTCTGAAGGTCCAATTTTGGCAAACTTTTTCACACATTTCGGCCGGAATCTCACCAATGACGCGTTCAATGTTGGCTTCCAGGGCAGCAATCGTATTTGGCTTGTCCCCATAGACAATAGACTTAACATAGCCCCACAAAAAATAGTCTAACGGTGTCAAATCACATGATCTTGGTGGCCAATTGACTGCGCCAAAACGTGAGATCAACTGCTCACCAAATTCGCCTCTCAATTGATGCATGGTTTCGGGTGCAGTGTGGCATGTGGCACCGTCCTGTTGGAACCACATGTCGACCGAGTTCAATTCTTGCATTTTCGGCAAAAAAAAATCTGTTATCATCGAACGGTACCTTTCTCCATTGACCGTAACCCTGCGGCCTTCATCGTCCTTGAAGAAGTACGGCCCAATGATGCCGCCTGCCCATAAACCGCACCAAACATTGCATTTTTCGGGATGCATTGGTAGCTGCTGAATTGCATCTGGCTGCTCTTCACTCCAAATACGGCAATTCTGTTTATTCACGTATCCATTTAGCCAAAAATGAGCGGAAAAAAAAACGGACGTAGCTTGCGAAACACATTTTTCACAGAGCACGAATTTTGATAATAAATTTCAATAATTTGCAAACGTTGTTCAGGCGTAAGTCTATTCATGATGAAATGGCAAACAATACTGAATCGAAATGTCAAATTTTCGTGGAATTTGTCATGTGTGATCTGTCAAAAATATAAACGTCAAAAACCAAGTAGCAAAAAAATCACCCGTTACTATAAGGCAAGTTATGTATTCGCAAAAAAAAGAAAAAGATTCTGACAATAAAACATCACATTACTATCATACAGAACACCAAAAAAGTAGGTCCCGCACTTCCGCCTGTCTGTCTGTAGAATGATCTACAGCCTAAGCAGCTGTACCGATTTGGGTCACACTTGGTACTTAGGCGTTTTAGGTGATTGTCCAAAACAGATTTTTGTATCGTTGTTTTTAGGCCCAAAAATAACGGTACTTGCCATACAAATTTTTCTACCATTTTAATTATCCCAAAAACGGCTCTAACGATTTTGATAAAAATTGGTGTGTGCACTACGTTGGGCATGGTCCACATTTCGGTCAAAAAGGTTTTTAAAATATTTTGTTATTAACGGTACCTGCCATACAACCAGTTTATTTATTTTCGGTTTTCTAATAAACGGCTAAGCGGATTTCGATCAAAAAATTTATACAGGAGCTCCTTCAAACTCTTAATAGTATTGCATTTCAAAATTTTCGAAAAATATTTTTTTTTGGATTTTGAAAAAAAAAAAATTTTTTTTGAAAATTCATTATTTCGAAAACGGATGGACAATTTCTTCTGAAATTTTGTTTTTGTATTTTTTGTATTATTAATAATTTAAAATGTTCATACCATTTTTTTTTATAAAAAGTTTAAGAATTCTTATATATAAAAAAATAAGTGAAAAACTTGTGATTTGAGAACTTTAATAAAAGTTTTTAATGATGAGTGCTAGTTATCTTGGTGTTTTCATTTTTTGCAAATCTTTTAATGTGTGGAAAATACGTTAAAATGCAATTTCCAAAACTTAATCTGTGTTCTTAAAAGAAGAACATTATTTGAATAGATTTTCTTAGCTCGCGATCAGTAAATGTGAAAAATGTGAAGTTAAGTACTTTTTGAAAGTGTATTTTTAAAAGATTCATTTTCTTAAAATTTTGAGCAATTTATATTTTAAGGACACGTGGCTTTAAAAAAAATAATTTCTAAAGTTTTTTGTTAGAAATGGTGTATTTATGTCAAGTTTTGTGCCATTTGTATTTTTAACTCGTGTATTTTTGAATAGGTGTGTTTCTTTAAGAATTTTGTTCAATTAGCTTGGAATGGTTCCGTCTAAGATTTCAAAAGATACAAAAAATTGTTGACGCGACAAAAAAAAATTAAGAAAGCGCCTTTTATTTCACCTCATGGTAGTGTTGAAAAAGATAAATGTGTTTTAATTTTTATAAATAAAACAATAATTAAATAAAAAATTCCTATCTAAAAAAAAGAGAGGTAACACTACATACTATTCTTTCATAATTGAGACTATTTAAAATAAACACTAAGATAACCATGTGAGAGCTTTATTAAATGACAGATTTATGCAATCCACTGTAGCCAGAACGAGAGGCAAACACTGCCTATTTTTCTTGGACAGATTATAGTCAGGATTTGTTCCTACAATAAAACCAAAATATGTCCTGTCGTGAGAGCAGTAACGGCCTCTTTTGCCTACCAAATATTAGGCACATAGCTAAATATTGATTCAAAATCCACAAAATTTGTGTTTCATCCCGGCAATCTCACTTGGACTCATCAGTTGGTTAGTGAGCGCCTTACCATAACGTAATTTTTGTTAAGTTCAGTTCAACTTACTTGCATTTTTTGACAAAAAAGCAATGTGAACTATATCCAACAAGAATAAATTTTAATCATTAAAATTGGAAGATTTTGTCCTTGGCCAGACATAGTTAATATGAAGGTGTTTTTTTTATAATACAATTCTATATACTACTGAAATTACTCAGCCAAGTACTCAGCTAAGTCAGCAGAGTCCAAGTGAGATTGTCGGGATGAAACGCAAATTTTGTGGACTGGAGGCCGTTAAAAGCTATTTTGAATCAATAATTCAACAAATCCAATTAAATATAATGCTAAGTCTTCTACTTGGCTGAGTAATTTTATAAAAAAAAATATCTTCTTCATAGCTAAATATATTTAGTTGAGGCTACTATCAGAGGGCCAAATTTCTTTCACCTTAAAAAAAGTTATAACTTATTGTGATACAAATCTGGGCTAAGCAACTACATATTTTAATTGATGAAGTACTACCTAAATTAGGTACCTGCATTTATTAACAAAAAAAGTGCAAACACAAAAAAAATGCATTGATGACGAATTCGATAATTATACTGTCCACGTTATTGGTTACTATTTTACACAAAAGATTACACAATGCTATTTTTCATTGAAGTGCGTCTGTGAGTCGATAATAATAATTCACTAAAAGTGCCTCCACAAATAATTTGAGTCGATTTTAATTTTACATTTTCGCCCCACTATACACTGTACAAGTGCCCTGCATGCTTAATGGCAGTTCATCTCACAGCTTATCAGACAGGATCATGCATGCAATTGGCTAGAAAGGGCTTAAAGCATACACAGTTCAAAGTAAACGCAAGTTTAATGTGTTTATCCATGCACCTCTCAATCGCTCATAGCTTACACAAGAACACATAATAATTGCAAAAGGACACACAAAGGACATGCCCCATATGTATGTATGGTATCCTCGCCTCATCCTTCGAAAAGCGAGTACAGCTATTTTTCCATCCATACACGGTCTTTTATATATATATTTTTTTTTGTTTGCTTCGGTAAAAATAAGATAGACAGAATACGGAACATGAAAGAGAGGAACACAGAGGAGGAGGAAAAATTCTAAAATATGATGATAGGATGGAAACATTAATTTCAATCTGAGGATTTATTGGGGGCCGAGGTTGGGACCTGCATGCCTTTTGCTTGCTCCTGCTCCGGGTCCAGGACCAGGTCCTGCCATGAATTGTGGTGCGGAAAGCATGTTTAGAGGTCGTGTTTGAATGTGTGTATATGTATGTATGTGTATTTGCGTGGGGAAAAATGCCACTGTGCCTAATAATTCACACGGATACATTTTTGACATTTATCGTGAGAAATGTGAATTAACAATTTAATTATATTTTTGCTCGGACATTTGTAGCGTGCGGAATTTTTCGTCGTCGCTTTTTCGAAGAATGGATGTTCCTATATTTTTTTAATATTCTTTACCAGCGAGCTTTGAACATTTATTTATATTTTTTTTTTAGTCAAAGTGGTGGAATGATTGCAGAGTGCATTCTTTTGATTTATTAGGAAATTCGATTTGTGAAATGATTTTTTGCTGCACTATCATGAAAAGTTATTTGGTACGAGTTTATGGTGTGCATGATGAGAAATGTTGGCTTAGAATGGTGGTTCGTATTTCGATAGTCCATGTCACTAGGAAATAGAAATATTTTTAATAAAATAAAATAAATTCCGCTTTGATTTAGAATATTTCAAATGTGTTGTCTATTTCGGGAATTTATGCAATACATCAGAAAAATATTAAAAATGTTTTATATTGGAAAGCAACTGAAATAGATTGATTTTGTCCAAATGTATTTAAATTGGTATAGCACACTTAGCCTTTGTTGAAGCCAGGTGGCTTTTATTTAAGCCAGACAACAGCTTACGTTCGCTGCCCATGTTTTATTTGTGGCAGTGTTGTTCCTCTACGTGTCGACTTTAATTGTCTACATTTCAGGTTCAGCGTAGACAATCGGTCGACAATGTAGACAATATGGCGACAATGTAGACTATATGTCGACAATGTAAGCAATAACTTTCACATCTTAGACCCGTTTGCTGATACATAACTTAAGCATTAAAATTCTACTTAAGAACTTATGTGACAGTTTACGCAGAGAAAAAAGTAGCCCTTAAGCGTTTTAAGTTGAACATAAATATTTATGATTCGTATCAGCAAAATGGCCTTAAACTCACAAATAAAATTATTGCAAAAACTTAGCGGTTTGATTTAAAAAGGAGCACAATTATTGACAAGATTTTGATTTGGGAGTTTTTTCCTAATATTTGGACGATATTTCCAATTGTGGGTGTTCTTTCCATTTGAATTTTCATATTTGAATTGGGCGTTCTTTTTTTTAAAAATAGAAAGAAATAAAGCCCAAAAGGAGAAAAAAATACAACAACATTTTGGTGAGATTTTTTGTTGGTGACATTTCCAAATCCATTTGGGCGAAATTGCCTAACGCTCTTTCTATTTAAAATGGGTTTTTATTTCTTTTTCGAAGTAACGGAAATGGAATTTGGATCAAAATTTTATTTTTGGAAACTTTGGGACTTATTCCCTTCTTCTTCTAGAAATTTTCGATCCTCAGATTTTTCTCAGATTTCTTTCACGTAGAATGATGATATTTTGTTTTTAGAGGTGTTCCTGTTCATAGGGAATCGAAATATTGAAAATTTGATATTTAATATTTAAGGGCTATTTTATCAGAGTAAAAACAATATCTATGCTAAAAGAATTGAAGTCGGACCAACAAAAATAAAGAACTCTCAATTATGTGAGAAATTTATCAGTTTATGATTTGATTACTGAACCAAATTTGCAAGTTTTACTGGCATTTTTTAATTTGATTACTAAATCCTCCAATTTAAAAGGTTTTTAAGACTTGACTAGTAGTAAACCAGTGAAGTGATTCAGTGGACCTTTCCGTAGATTTATTATAACAGATTTCTCCCATAATTTAAAGTTTTACGATATCTTCCCTAAATTTTATATTTGAAACTAAAACATTTATAAGCATAGATCTAGGTAAACTTAGGTGTAGATTGTAACGAAGTTACAAATTCAACCTAACAACAGCAGCTTCCCACATACATTCATCAACAAGCCAACTGCTACTTCAGGTTAAATACATTAAATTCAAGCTCATAACAGATGTACAAAGGCTAGCAGACCATACGATTTATGATGAAAACAAAACAATGATCACCCAATCAAACGTCACGCCATATAAATTACATGGGTTGTGTTTTTTTGTGTTTACGATTCACACCTTCTTGTTACGGGGAATATATTAAGAGGAGGCTACATCGGAGTGGAAAGAACGGATTTCTGCCTTGAGTGGTATTGTACCAATCTGGTGTACACAAGGGGAGTGCTTAGAACAAACTGCTGAGTGCGTAGTGTACTAGTTAGGAGTTTCGTAATTGTTTGGCCTTGTGCCGTAAATTGTGTGCCTTTGGTTTCGAGCAGGGCTGGGGACTCTATCCTACCGAACTTTGCGCCTTTGGTTTCGACCAGGGCCGGGGACTCTATCCCACGGAACTTTGTGCCATTGGTTTCGACCGGAGCCGGGGACTCTATTCCACCGAACTCTGTGCCTTTGGTTTCGACCAGGGTCGGGGACTCTATCCTAACCTATATTAGATTGCTAGTTCATTTTTAGGGAAAACTATTATAAAGTATTTATATGAAATGCTGTGTTATATTATTTTTGGTTGGATTTAATGTTATATTTAAAAAATTAATAAAGATTGAGATTTAGCGGTGTTCTGAACCTTTCGTGCACTGAGTTTTTATTGCTTTCATGGCACAACACTGATTTCTGGTAATCTGAGGAAAAAATTGAATTTTTAGGTTTGCATGAACGTTACTTATCATACTGTAGCGAATTGTAATTGAATTGTGTATATTTGAATAGACACAATCCCGATAGGAAAGCTTTTTAATTCACCTTACTGCTATCTCAGCTAATTAGAAAGGAACTTGCTAGAACCGCTCGACGAGAACTTTCAAGATGAATCTAGAAAGTTTTAACTCGTATAAAAATCCCAAAAGCTTGCGAAATTACAGAAGGGGCTTTGCTTCCATAATTGTTGGTTCTTATACATTTTAGAGTTTGGACAGTGATTAATACCGATAGCCTTCACCCATATCACTTTACAACATTTATTAGTAAAATGGCTTTGAATGATATTCGTATAGCAAAAATATTCGTGCATTGTATGAAGTATTATCACTACGACATTTTTACGAATCTATTCGTGAAATTGTACGAATAGAAGTAATAATATGCACAAATACATTCGTGGTATGAACTAATACTAGACTAGAATGTACTAATATTAGACGATTTTGGTAAGTGCATTGTACGAGTTATGGTGTACATATTCCTAATAACATTAGTAAATTCCTCTCACGAATAATTCGTATTATTTTTACAAATAATTCGTACTATTTACTAATGAATTTGTTTTATTCACGAACAAAAACTAATATTAGTAAATTAAAGATTTTATTCTTAACACCTTAAAACACAAATTATTTATTTTTGATTAATTGAACATTTCGGAAGCTATGCTTCCATCGTCAGTAAGCGCTATTTAAATAATAATGACATTTTGATATTAATATTAAAATTCAATACAAAAAACAAATTCAATACAAACAAAAAATTACACAAACAAAATTTACAGTGAAATTAAGGTCTAATATAAACTTTTTTGAAAATTGGATTTCTTATTGGTCCTTCGTCACTATTCATTAAATTATTTTTATTTTTAAATATATAAAGAGATTCGAAAGCATCTAGCGCATAAGGATTATTTACATTACGTATTAATTTCAAATTTTGTAAACTAAAATTTTGGTTACATCACATGCTAGATAGTGTTGTGAAACACTTGATTTTTCTGGTTCATTGTATTTTAGATGCGCAAAATGTTCTTTGAATCTTTTGAGAATTGGTCTTCTTGTCTGCCTTATATATTCTTTATTACAATTGTTACATCCAATATAGTAAATCCCTGATTGCTGTAATGTTTCAATTTTGTCCTTTGATCCACTAATCAGATTTTTAATTTTTATTTCACTGCTTTGGCTAATTCTGATATTTTGTTTATTAAATATTGGTTTTAGCTTAGATGTAATTTCTGGATGGAAATTAAAGTTTGACCATTTCTTTTCTGAATCTTGTTCATTTCTGATAAAGTCGAAAGTTGTATTATTCCTTAGGTTTTCTTTTCTTTTATGAGCAATCAGTAGATCATCAATTAGTTGTTCTGTATACCCATTTATTTTTGCTATTTCTTTGATTTTTTGAATTTCACTGTATCCTGTTTCTTTTGTCATTGGAATATTTAAGGCTCTAAAAATCATGTAATTAAAAGCTGATGTTTTTTGTTCAAATGAATGAAATGAATCAGATGTTATGTATCTAAGAGTGTTTGTAGGCTTTCGATAAATATCGAATTCGAAGTTTTCGAAGTTAAATCTAAATAGTTTAATTTTCCGTTTATTTGTTCTTCATTAGTAAACTCGATTGATTGATATTTTGATTTATTTAACATGTTTATTAAACTTCGAAGTTCATGCTTTTAGACTATGGCCCAAACATCATCTATACATCTGAGCCAAATTCTTGGAAAATTTCTTTCATTTTTTCATTTTAGTCTCTAAATTTGACATGAATAAGTTTGCTAATAATGGACCTAAATGTGAACCCATACTGCAACCAAATTTTTGTCCATAGAATTTTTGATCAAACTGAAACCAATTTTCATCCAAGCATAATTTAGTAAGACGGATCAGTTCATTAATATCTTCTCGTTGTAGAGGATTTTTCTATAACCATTCTCTGAGCAAATTTAAAGTTTCATTAACTGGAACATTTGGATATAACGGTTATTATATTAGTAGACAAATTTAATTCGTAAAATGACCATACGCATTATTCGTAGAATGAACGAATTATTAGTAGAGATATTTCTTTTTGTTATTTTACTTACGAATACATTCGTATGTTCATACACGGTATTAGTACTATTTACAAATCATTCAAAAAAATTTCTTTATTCGTGGATAACCCTACGAATCATTAGTTGAATGGAATGCACTAATTTAGTAAAAATACGTATTATTCGTAAAATACACGAATTATTAGTAAAAATAAAAAAAAATGAAGCCTAGTCGGAACCCGTTATTTATTTCAGTAGTTTTAATTTTTCAACGAGTTTGGTAATATTTTTCGAATTGCGCCCAATTTAATTAAAAGTTTTCCATATAAACTAAAAATAAGAATAATGATAGTATGAACCTAGACCCAAGCCCAGACCCAGAGGGATAATAAAGCTCCACTAAATATTTCTTTAAATTCTTACTATAGACAAACATATCAGTGAACAATTAAGATTTTGTGAAATCACTACGAGTTAGATAAAACGGTTGGCTAAATAGAGTATCTTCTTTTTGAAAATTTCGTGGTGAGTACACTGAGGGGAAGAAAGATAAAATCTAAGAAATCGTATTTGATTTAACTTTGGAAAATAGTATCATGAACGTGCTACCACCAAGTTTTTTCTCAATTATTTTTGGCTGGAATTATAGCTATTTCATGACATGCCAAGGTCGATCATCAGATTCCTTTGCTCTAGTGGTGCTGGTCTACTTTTTCATTTTAATTGAAACACTTCTTGTGCAATTGATAAAACAGAAAAAACCTGCATCAGGTTGGATCTGATCATGTGGCCTCGGTGGCGTGATGCGAAGTGCGTTGGCTACTAAGCGGCTGGTCATGGTTCAATACACGATGAAGGCACAAGAAGTTTTTCAACTAAAATGCAAAAGTAGAACAGCACCACTAGAGCAAAGGAATCTGATGATCGACCTTGGCAAGTCGTGAAATAGCTATAATTCCAGCCAAAAATAATTGAGAAAAAACTTGGTGGTAGCATACTCAAGTTGTTGTTGGGCATTCAAAGTCATCAAATAATACGAAAAATGGCTTTAAAAGGCAAGTATATAATCATACAAAAACTGAATACATGAACGTATTTAATTTAACATTAAAAATATATTGATTTAATTACGCATCGTTGTATTAAGTACTTTCATTCTTGTTTTAAAATGAACCGTAGTCGATTCAACAGTCAAACAACTTTCATAAATTATTAAGTACGTTCAACTTTGATTTAAAGTGGAAAATGCTAAAATGTATCCAAAATTAAAATTTTTTCAAAGTGTAACATAGTCGATTCTACTTTGTTCAACATCATTTCGAAGTTACAGCCACTTAAAAATAAATCTTATACATTAAATTATTCTTCCACAAATATTGATGAAAGATTTTCAATGTAAAATCAACTTTAATTTGAATTCATTCATAGTCAGTTTTAAGTGGACCCAATGTAGAACCGAAATGTTTAAAATTTAAAGTGGAAACGATGTAGAAACAAAGTGAAACGTATTCATTTTCACATTTATGTTGCATTTTCAAGCTACGATCGACGTAAAATCAAAGGGATTCATAGTAGATCTTAAGTGGATTCCATGAAGAATCATGAAAACAGCAACAAGAAAATACTCGCAACGTAGTGTCGGGTCGGGATCGTCGATCGTGAAGCCTTGGCTTCATATATTCAGTCGTGTTTTGTCTTTTTTTTTAAAAACAGTTGGAGTTTAACCAGTCTAAATCTACAAATTAAAGACGATGGATTTTTAATAAAACTATATTAAAAGAATTTGAAATAGAATACATTTTCTCTACGTTGAATAGTAAGTTTTGATTTAGTGAAATTATAAGAAAATTAATCCCAGTATGATGGAAATTTTTTTTTTTTTATTTATTAGATTATTTGGGGAAAGTCTTATGCCAAAACAGCGTTTTATGGTGGATTATCCCGAATCCCGATGCAACTAAGAAATGTGTACCGTTAACATTTTCTTGGGATATGCGATTTCGAGCAAAGCACAAGTGTATCCCTACATTAATATTCAGTAAATTTAAATTTGTATTAAAAAATAAAAATTCAATTTTTATATTTCAAAATGATCGTTTTTTTATTAAAAAAATTAGAAATTTTTTATTAAATTCAGATTGACGTAAATCATGGGTGAATCCAAGTTGTTATATTAAAAACGTAAAGTTGTAAATTCTACAACGTTTCATGGTTGGTAAGATTAAAACTAAAACATTTCCATTTCAAAGTAATGTCTATTAGAAATTACTTAAAACAACATTAAAACATAGTGAAATAAAAATTGAAAGATAGTAATTTTAAAGTTGGTTCGCAATATTTTTAAGCTGAATACATGTAATTTAACGATGTATCATTCTAAAAATAAAGTGGGATCATTATACTTTCAAGGACGAATGCATTTGATTTTAATATGGCGCACAGTAGAATCGAAGTTGTTGCATTTCGTGTTTAAGTTTAATGATGTTGATTTTACTATGATTCCACTTTAAAACAAAGGAAAACGTATTTAAATCAAGCATGAAAACTATTAGTTTTCATGAAAAAAACGTCGAATCCATGATATTCCACTTTGATTCTATCATTTTCATCTTTAACCCCGAATCAATCCTAAATATACTTAAATCAAAGTGGTTTTCTCAGATTTTAAGTTGGTTTTCTCTGGGTGTACCTTATATTTTTTTGTGATTTTTATTTTTGCCAATATAATTTTCGGGAAATTATTTCAACTTTAGCTTCCAAATTACATCGCGTCGGGGTGCGCCCAGCCACAAATAACATCTGGGAATTTTTTAATAAGCAGTTGTATAAAATGCCTCATGCACAAGAACAAAGACATATCCCGTTACTGAATCTTTTTTACATGGGATCCAATGTAGGTAGATATTTTATTTGCAAACTTAGTGAATCTTAAATGTATTGGCGCAAAATTTTAAACAGTTCTTGTTTAGAGAATAAACCCAACTATTAGTTAAAGCAGTCGTTTCGTTGCCAGCCCTTGTCTAACTTTGCCTTAATTTTAAACAAACTAAACAACTCTTCTACGTTAATCTAACTTATGTTGAACACGCCTTATTTTGACAGATAGAGTAATGGAACAGATCGAAAATTAAATATAAGCACGAGAACACAAAAAATATATTTATAAATTTATACAAGCTCAGGTTTCAGGTAAGATTTTTAAAATTTCAGAAAAAGATTATCATATATAATTCGTTTCAGATAAAGAAACCAATTTTAACGGACCTAATCAAGTAGGGCCTGCAGTTGATTGGTCTTATCCTTATATACCTCTCGTTATTATCACTTTTATTTTTGTGTTACACTACTTTCCCCGAAGTTGGTTGCGTAAAGTTCGTCTTGCTTATCTGCATCGTTTTCCACCGAAAGTGCGTCTACTGACCAGCAAAAAATACTACGAAGAAGGCGTTAATGAAACAACGAAAGCCCTCTAGGAGTTGCGTAATTTTTGCAGCAGCCCTGAATGCAAACAATGGCGTGTTATGAAAAAAATAACGCCTTCGATTACCAGAAATATTTGAAGGGTAATCATACATTCGCGACGCAGAAATTCTCCAATAAGAGAGCTCACGGCAGGATTTCTCAGATTCCGTATTGAGCTTGCAAGGATAAGGCTAACTCATGGTCATGAAGTCAGACCATATTGCAGTGAGGACGATAACGACCCAGGATATCGTGTAACATTAATGTTAAATAATTCAATGATGATGTCGTCTAGGTCTTCTTAAGCGAAGAAGACTAGAATTAGAAATAACATTGTTCATCAAGAAAATGTAAATAAGTTGAGGATTTTACATTACTCAAATACAAAAAAATTTATGTATTTTTTTTATTAGAAAAATTACAGTTCTACTATAAAGCATGGCTCTGCCGATTGACTAAAAATAGCTCATAATTTTATAAATATATACATATTAAACATTTAGAAACTTTCAATTAAAATTCTATCTCTGTATTTCAACGCTATACTACATTAATTAAATATTTAGCTGACATTCATTTGGTTTAAAATTAACTTTACTTGGTCCTCTGCCAAGAAATCATTTCCAAAATAGTATCTAATAGTTTCACGTAACGTTGGGCATCGTCCTAAGAAGTGAAATACACACAGAGAAAATTTTACCAAATTAAATAGAAAAAAAGTAATAAGATTTCTCTATGGTTTTCATCCAATAAGTAAGTCTTATTAAAACCAAAGAGATAATCTTATCAAAATGTTGATGATCGTTTTATAGGATATCCACATATTTTTAAGAAGATGTCTTCTTAATTTTCAATACGACTTCTTAAAACAATAAGAAAAACTTATTGAAAAGTATGAGCAAATCTCTTTGAAACATTAAGAAGATCTCATTGATTACATGTAAAAATCTTTTAGATATAATAAAGAGATCTAATTGATAATATGTGACATTCTTTTAGATACAATAGGAAGATTTTATTGATGGTGAGAAATTTTTTTGAAACAATAAGATCTTATTGACAATATGTGAAAATCTCTTATTGATAGAATGAATGAATAAATGATAGAATGTGACCATCTCTTAGATACAATAAAATGATCTTGTTGATAATAAAGTTGTAATCTTTTATACAATAAGTATATTTTACTAACATTTCATTGAATAGCAGTGAAATTCTCACAGAAACAGTAAATAGAACTTTTGCTATGCTGTAGCAATTAAATCGAAGGTACCTAATCAACCCAGTTGTGATAATAAAAAAAGTGTTATTGTTAATTTTGAGTTTGTTAGTTTTTGTCTTGCTTGATTTTTCTTAAATTATATAAATATTTGTTTTGTAATTGTTCAATTTTGTATCGTGCCGTATACGGGAAAGCTGCAATTGGAGCGAAAAATGTTTTAATTAACTAAATTGAATAAATATATACCTCCTTAAGAAGTAAAGAACACTTACGAAACGTTGGGAAAAATAATGGATTAAGACTTGCTTTATTCACATTTACCAAAACACAGACCAAAACAGCCTACATACAAAGTGAAATAGTTCTCCAAAAAATTGGTCAAAAACATAAAAAAACATTATTCGGTCAATTCGGTGGAAATAATGTGTATTCAAAGAAATTTAAAATTATATATTCCAAACTCATGTCTTTTATTGCGTAATTCATTTAAAGAAAAGAATAAATATGCATATTTTTTTTTAACTTTTTATTGTTTTTTTTTTACAATAAAAAGTAACTGGGTATAAAAATAAATCACTTTTCTTGTAGCCTTAAGTGGTACAGTACTTGATAATAAGCTTACAAAACTATTAACAGAAATAAATACATTTTTTTTAATATAGGAACGTGTCTTCATAAATTGCTCCGTGATTAAATGCAAGCTAGCTATTTTTTCTGTCGACCAACCTTAAGTCCATTGTTTTCCATGTTTAAAAAAAAAAATAACGAACACTCACTTTAATTACTTTTACTTTTTCCCGAGCAGATCACGGACTAACCTTACCGCTTCAAGGTTTACAATTAATTACGTTTATCTATATAAATCACCGTTTGTTGCAGACATCAAACACAAGCTTGGATATACACACACGCGCAAAAATAACCCTTTTTGCTGTGTGTGTACCCAAGCTCAAAACACAATGATAGAATTTATGAGAACACTTATACTATTAAAAAGGAATTCTTTTTGATTCAAGAAGATTTCCTTTTTGTAAGTAGACAAACATTTGTAAAAGTTTTCAGGTATAAGACTTGAAAAAGTTATAGGGTTTTCTTATTGTTCATCAAACTCGTAGCATCGCTTTGAAAAAACAACGGAATTTGTTACCTACATATTTGCAAGAAAAAGCTTTTTTATTTAAGAAGATTTAATTATAGCCTTTATAGTACTGGTTAATACTCAAAAGTAATAAAGTTTTCACATTATTTATATTATTTAATATGTTTTCCATATAGAAAAAGTGGGCAAAACCTTTCAAAGCTCCAATAAGATTTTCTTTATAAAATCAATAAGATTTCGCTATGAAAATATCATATTATTCAATGCTTTTAATAAGATTTATTGTTAAAGCAGGCCAATAAGAGAATCTTATTAATTTTATGTAGTACTTTTTCGCTCTGTGTTCTCTGTCTCGCATATTGCAGATGGTGCACAAAATTGGAAGATCATCTCTGTGTGGAATTTAGTCAACCTAAAAAGTTCAACTCGCAGTCTTACCATCATCGAAATCTGTTGCACAAATTAATTGTATTAATTCATCTCGAAATAATTACAGTAGTTCAAACTATGATTGAGTGAACTGTATATTGTCCTGTCTACAGAACTTAAGGCCTCACTAAGACAATTCTCTCTGGATTGTAAGTCCAAATTTTCGATAAGTTTATACAGTAATGGTTTCCAAGTCGCTCGTTGCTCCACATTAAGATTAATCTCCATTCCACACGGGTTTGCCAGTTTCAACCACTCCCCATACCAACACTTCTGGCTCTAATTGTTTTTAATGCGGCTTTCTTTGGTAGTCTTTCATTTGTCATCTTCATCACTTTAAGAATGTTGTCCACCTGAAGCCTTAACGATTTAATGAAGAGCGGATACAAACCAGTTTCCACCATTATTGCATGGTTATAGGCGTGTTGGGTGCGAGATGAAAACTTCTTTTAACATAATACCTCTGTAGTCTCTCAACTGTATCATATTGTTTTCCACCACAAACTTGCGCCGCGTATAACCAGATAGATTTTGCCGCTGCCTCGAAGACTCTGAATTTACTACTGTGAGCTATGTTCTTGATTGTAAAACACCTTCTCCATATTGAGTTGATAGTGGTTTTGGCCTTCGCTTGTTTCTCTTTAAGGTGCTTTTCCATATTCAAACCTTGCGTTAAAAAGACAATAAGGTATTTATACTCCTTAAATACTTCAAATCTCTCCCCGTTAAAAACCCATTGTTCAACACTGCAAAGCCTACCACCACCATTCATGAAAATCATAAACTTGGATTTAGAAAGATTGACCTCCAGATTCCACCTGCAGCAGTAGTCCAAAAGCCTATTTATCTTAAGCTGCAATGAATTCCGAGAATAAGCTAACATGACAGTATCATCAGCGAATAATAGCGCTTTTACATCAACACCCGCATATTGTATACCTCCTGGTAAGAAATCCGTTATGTCTTCGATGAATAATGAGAACAAAGTTAGACTCAACGTACATCCTTCTCTTACACAAAATTTAGTTGGAAAGGACTCCGACATGCCACCACCATTCCAAACAGCTGCCGAAGTATCATCGTACAAGTTTTGGATTACCATTCCAAATTTTCTGGACATTCCCATCTGGAAAAGCTTATATAGCAACGATCTTCGGTTCACAGTATCAAACCCTGAATTGAAGTCCACGAAAAAGGTATATAGTTTTTTTGTTTCTCATCAGAAATGAATCGGCAATGATTTTTTAGTACAAAAATATGGTCGACTGTGGAGTATCCAGTTCTAAAGCCTGCTTGATATTCTTTGAGAAGATGATTTGAATCGATCCAAGAAGTGAGCCTTTTCTGCAAAATCGTTGTAAAGATTTTATATGATGAATTTAGAAACGAGATGCCGCGGTAGTTTCCTGGGTCTGTTTTGTCTCCTTTCTTATAAATAGGGAAGATCAGAATTTATGTATGTACTATGTACTTCGTTTTTTTGTATTCTAATTAAATTGAAGTTGTGTTTTCAAATCGGTATCTGAAATCAAATAAAAGGCTCTCAAAGTTGTGCTACCGGATTTGCTCGAACTTTATTAATGTTTGCTTTTCTAAAAAGCTGAAAATCTTCAAAAATAGTATAATCTTCTACAAAAAAACTTCTTTAAATTTTTTTTTTATAAAATGTCAAACGTTTACTGGAAAAAGTATAGTTTAAGAAAAAATTGGGGGTAGCCGTGGTGCGATAGTTGCTCGCCTGTCAACCTCGTGGTCACAGGTTCGATTCCTGCCGTTGTCATGTCTTCTTATATTCCATTAAAAACCAATTCTAAAAATTGTCATATAATGAGTTACTGGTTAACTCATTACATGCTGTCCAGGCATAACACTAGCAACATGTGATTGAGTAAACTACTCATAAATATGACAAAGAAGTAAAATAAAATAATGCGAATTATAAGAGACATAAATAAAAAAGACACGGTAATTTTCTCCGCATTAGTTCAGCCGCCATCCCTGGAGATATAATTTGAGACAACAACCACCGTCTCAATACGTCGCGCCACACATCTTTCGATCCTTCTTTCTCTTAAAACATATAAAGGGTATTCATAATCCCTTGAGCGTGTGCAAAATTATAAAAAAAAAAGATAAAGAATAGTGTTCTGCTTTGTTTAAAATTAGACGACCTCTTTAACGTTAAAATATACTTTTTGTTATTTAAAATTATCAAAAAGTCGACCCTCATTTTAAAACTTATTTTTAGAGTCGACTCTCATTTTTAAAGCCAATTTAGAGTAGGGTTTAAATGTTTAAAATGTTGGGCTATTATTTTTTTAGCCGCCATATTAGCAAAGACACATCAACAACAGTCACAGTAAAACAACATCAGTCTTAATTTTTTAACTTGTTATATAATTATTTATATATGTATACGTGAAAATTAATTTTAAAAAAAATTCTAAAGTTTGTTTGCTTATTCAATAAAATATTCGGTACTTTTGTTGTCATTTATATCTAAATTTAATTTCAGGTTACAATGTACTAATGAAAATGAAAAGTGAAAGCATTAGTAATTACTACGAAGCTATTCGTACAATACACGAATGAAGTCGTAGAATGCACAAATGAAAAATAAGACCATATACTAATAAATGTACAATATAGGAATACCATTCGTGGCAGAAAATAACGAATAAAATTCGTACAATGTACGCAGTAGTTATCTCTGCTAATATATCTCTACTAATATATAGAAGTGTAATTTTGTTTCGATGTCAGTTTGTCTGTATATGACAGATAAACTGACGACTTACCATTTGACATGCCATAAAGATGATTGTATCTTCTTCTATTGTCCTTTGGCCAGCTTAAATGCCATTAAATTTAATATATAAGTTATTTTTTATATTTATCCTGATTTTGAAATAGAATTTCCAAATTTATATATGCTTACGTTTTGCTGTGATTTGCATGGATTTTATATTATATTGTTTACTTCCGCTGTTGTTATGGATTTTATTTCCAAACTAGCGGAAAGTCCCCGGTGTTGCCCAGGCACCCGAGGCAAATGTATTTTCATGCAATATCTTCCAAATGAAATACAACATTAGGAAACAAAATTTGTAAGAAAAAGGATTTATCATTTATTTTGACGTTTATTTAACCAGGATTAGTTTTCTTATTAAATTTAACAAAGAAGATTTCTTATTTGTATTTTTGTTTACAAACGAACTATTCTTCATTTTAGATAATAATCAAACATGACATTATAATGATAGGGAAGACGAGAAAGGCTGCTATTCAAGTGCGGCTTGAAAAAAAATTATGCATAGTGTCGGAAAGTGTCGCATTAATGCGGTCTACCTTTAAACCTTTGAATAACCGACGTTTTGAATCTTACGCTAACAGAGCCCCAACATGAAAAATTCCGAAGATTTCGATGCACGAAATTCGACATTAGACGTGTTCCTTCTGTAATTTATGCGGGGCTTATACACATACATGAATTGACTGTCGCCACGACTATTTTCATGAAAGCAAAAAGGTTGGTAAGGTTTCGCACTTAACTATCAATTTTTTCAAGTTTGCAAGGAAAATTCATTGTAATGTATTTTCACGGTTACCCCTGAATTCATGCAATATTTCTTGCACTTGTTATAAGTGAATAATTTGTTGAGAATATTGAAATTAGCCTATTAACCGAGTTTACATCTGCAAGGATTCCCCAGCGCCAGTGGCTATCTTTGCGAACGTAAAAACTAACTTGCAAATGTAAGCTCATGCTTTCGAATTAATATAAGAATAAAAGTAAAACAAAATTTGGTGGGTCCCAACTTTTCATGTGCCAGCTATAATAATTGATAGGATTTTACACAAAACTGACATTTTTTTAATTGGTACATGTTAAGTTTACATAGAAAATGAAGTTTGCTGTGTAAGCTTTCACAGTCCAGAAATTTTTTCTTTCACAAGTACTGTTTTCTTGCCTTAAGCCCATTTCACCCTACAAACACATAAGTCTTGCAAAAAAATATTTTAGCCTCAAGCCAATTGCAAAGTAGAACCTATCAAAACCAAACAAAATTTTTAAATTGTAGGTGTAGTTTCCGAGTTCCTCCTTAGCAAACAAACTGATAAAGAAGAATTTCACTTTATGAGAATAAAATAATTATTAAAATCAGTGGAGCGGTTTCTAGGAATAAAGCATATTGTGTATACTTATCATTTGAAACAAAAAAATAATGAGCTGATTTAGAAATGTTAAATTATATTTAAAAAAAAGTTTTAAAATATGCTTTTTAAAATACAAACCAATATCTATTAGGTAATTAAAAATATTGGTATGCATCACAAGTTGACGTACCTAAACCTATATAATATGCGTGAAATTACAAAAGAACGAAGAAATCACCTAAGCCGTTTGCCAGTTTTTCATACCGAAAAAAACTCTCATTTTTTAAAAGTGGGTCCCCCAAATTCCACCTGTCTGTCTGTCTGTCCTCGAGTCTGCAGCCTAAACAGTTCGGTGGATTTGCTTCAAACTTGGTACATTTTGTTTTTTCGGTAATATGCCCACACATTTTTTTCTTTTCAATTTTATTTTTAAGACGACAAATAACAGTCGCTCCCATAATTTTTTTTTGTCCAAAGCAAAAATTTTATTTTTCTCAAAAACGGCTGCAACGGTTTTTATAAAAAAAAATCAGTTCATTATTGAAGGGAAAGGGTACCTTTTGATAATTTTTTTTTAGGGGGAAAAAATTGTTATTTTTGGTACCTCTAGTAGAACCATTTTTTGGTTTTCGAATTTCTGGGAAACTGTTAATTTGATTTTTTTGATTTTTTTACGCAGAAGCTCCTAGAAAGTTTAAACATTATTGTAAGCCAAAATGTTTCAAACATTTTTTTTTTGAAATTAATTTTGTTTGGAAAATTCAAAATTTCGAAAACGACTCAATAGATGTTTTCGAAACTTCGTATTTGGTGTTTTTTTTTACATTATCTTGATTAGGTAAAAAAACTATTTTTCTAAAATAAAAACCAACGGTACCTCCCATACAAATGTTAAAAACCCGTTAAGAAAAAATGCATTTCTCGATAACGGCTCCAAGAATATTTATAAAAAATGTGTATGTTCTTACCTTAGTACAGTCCAATTTTAAGTATAAAAATATTTTTTTTACGGTTCTTTCTTTTAGAGAAAAAATCTTCTTTAAGAATAAAAATCCGAAATTATATTTTATAATCAAAAACGATATTTATTCATTGAAGTATAAAACTGAAGTGAAGAAAATAATAATGAGAATAAATTAGTTTCAATTTGATAATTTGGTCAATAGGTGTTTGATTGTTATTCATGTACCAAAGTGTTTCTTTTACAAAGTGTATTGTATGCAAACTTAATACTTCCCCTCAAATTAATACTAATTTTAAACAACGTAAAGTCCTAGCATATTAAGAAACTTCATATGTTTAGTTCTTCCCAAATACTTTGTTAGAATATCCGCCGTCATTTCTTCCGTATTGGTATATTGCAGTGTTATTATACCATCTTCAAATAAACCTGGAACAAAATGGTAACTGATATCTATATGTTTCGTTCTTGGGTGATGAATAGGATTCTTAACAAGTTGTTGTGCTCCCAAGTTGTCATTGAAAATTATTGTTGGTTTTTGTACCAGCTCTACAAAATTTAGCTCAGAGATTAAAGTTCTTAAATAAAGAGCTTCTTTACTGCATTGAGAAATTGCTATATATTCTGCTTCGGTGCTACTTTGCGCTATAGACGTTTGTTTCTTCGATTGCCACGATACCGAAGCTCCAGCAAGAATAAAAGTAAATCCGGTGTATGATTTTCTGTCATCTACATTACTAGCCCAATCAGCATCAACATATGCAAGTAGATCTTTTGAAGTTTTGTTGAAGTATAATTTTGAATAAATAGTGGTAGAAAGATAACGCACTATATGCTTAAGCGCGCTCATATGATCCATATTTGGATTTGAATTAAATTGTGCTAATTTACTTACAGAATGTGTTATGTCTGGTCGAGTTGAAATGGACAAATACATCAAGGTTCCGATAAGTGATTGGTAAAGCTTTTGGTCAACTTTATTTGTGTTGATGTCTGTCGTCTTGTTGAGTTTCATTCCAGCATCCAATGGGGTGTAACATTTTCGAGTTGTTTCTAAATTCAAATCTTTTAAGAGCTCACGAATATAGTTCTCTTGACAAATTTTTATCGAGCCTCTATCACCCTCCCTTTCAATCTCGATGCCAGTGTCAAATTCGGAGTCAATCTGTCAATCTGTCCTTTTATTATATTCATCGATATCTTCGAGCTGCATGCTTAAATTATGTCATCTACGTAGACACCAATAATATTAATGTCACCTTTTTCGTTTTTAACGTAGACACAACTATCAGCAACACACCTTTTGAAACCTATTTCGATTAAAGTTTCGTTCAATCGTTTATTCCACTCCCTACCAGACTGTTTAAGTCCATAAATGGATTTCTTTAGCCTGCAAACTTTGGTCGGATTGTTCATGTCTTCGAAACCTTCAGGCTGTTTCATATAAGCCTCCTCCTCCAAAACACCATGAAGATATGCTGTGGTAACGTCGATATGGTGTATCAAAAGCTTATATTCGACAGCGAGGGCAATAATCAAACGAATGGTTGAATGCCTTATTACTGGTGCAAACGTTTCAAAATAATCTACTTGATATTTCTGTGAACATCCCTTAGCGACTAGTCTGCATTTATACCTTTCGATACTACCATCAGGATTCGTTTTGACGTTAAAAATCCATCTATTTCCTATCGCCTTGCACTTATCTGGAAGATCCACCAATTCCCAGGTACCATTTGATACCAACGAATGTATTTCTTTCTTCATTGCAGATATCCATTCGTTCACATCTTTACTTGGGTGTGCTTCAGTAAGAGTATTTGGAACTTGTACGAAATTTATAGTTTCAACGACGCTGTAATCTTTTCTTGGCCTTCCACATTTTCCAGTTTTAATTAATTTAGAACGACCACGTTTATTTTTCTTAGTTGGGTCCACATTTGTTGGTTGGCTTGACATGCTATTTTCATCCAAATCTTGAATTACTTCATTTACTTTGTTTGGATTTTGCAAGGGTTCACATATTGATGAAACTTTTTCAAAAGGAAAAATGGTTAGCGTCTCAATATTGTCATTGTTTATAGCAGTAAAAGAATTTTCAAAAAATATCACATTTCTATCTTTAACCACTTTCCTTGTTTTTGGTTCAAAAAGTCTGTACGCCTTTGACTCTTCATGATAACCAACCATAAAAAATTCTTCCCCTTTTGCATGAAATTTAGACTTACCTGGTTTCTTGTTTAGGATCACAGCTTTTGTTCCGAAAATTCTTAAGTGTGATACGTCGGGTTTTCTTCCATAGCAACTTTCATGGTGTTTTTTCTTGAAGACTTTTGGTAGATGATCTATTCCTCAGATAGGCAGCTGTATTAATTGCTTCTGCCCAGAGATATTCAGGAAGATTTGCGTTCAGCAGCAAGCACCTCGCCATTTCAACTAAGGTACGGTTAGCCCTCTCAGCAACCCCATTTTGCTGTGGTGAATATAGTACTGTCAGTTGTCTCAGGATACCACTGGCTTCTAAAAATGATGAAAATTTATTATTTAAATACTCACTGCCATTATCACTGCGCAAAATTTTGATCTTCTTTGACGTTTGACATTCTACCATCAATTTAAATTTTTTAAATACATCAAAAACTTCATCACGGGTCCTCATGAAGTAAACAAATATCCTTCGACTTTTGTTACCGATAAACGTAACAAAGTACCTTGCTCCTCCAGAAGAAGTTACCTGCATTGGGCCACAAATATCGCTGTGGGTAACATTTAAAATATCCTTGCTTCTTGTTGTCGATTGCTTAGGGAACGGTTTTGTTGTTATTTTTCCCTTAGCACAGACAATACAATCTAGGTTCTTACTGATGTTAATGTTATCAAGTCCCAAGACCATTTTTGAGGAAGACATTTGTTTAAGACTTGAATAGTTAATATGCCCAAACCGTTCGTGCCACTTAACTGATGAATTTTGATTTGCAGTCAACGCTAATACCATCGACTTTGGTTTGACTACATAAACCTCACGGTTTTGAACAGCTTTCATGACTATATTCCCTTTTGCATCCTTAATAAAAGCGTTTCTTCCAGCGAACTCAACCGTGTGATTTTTTTGAGTTATCTTACTCACTGATAAGAAGTTGCCTTTGAGCTCTGGAACATAGAACACATTTTTTAACTCCACACTTCCAGACTCCAATTCTAGTATAACTTTTCCTATGCCACTGGCCAACAGAAATTTATCGTCCGCAAAATGTATACGTTGCTAAAAATATTTTTCAAAATTAATGAACAATTCTCTCTCGGAACACATATGGGATGTAGCCCCACTGTCCAAGCACCATTCCCCAAAATTAACAACTCTTGATTCTTGTACATGAAATAAACCATAAGAAGCCGTTTGAAAAACCTTTCAACATTTTCTTATTTTTCGATGGCTTGAAAGAACGTTTGCTGCCAAAAAATGATTCTCACCATTTTCAATATCCTTTTCAAGTTTCCTTGCGTCTTCTTGAAGTAATTTTGCCTTTAGGACAGAAAGCGATGGCATCACATCTCGACTTTCCATAGCTACTACAAAATTATCGAAACAGTCTGGTAAACTACAAAAGCAATATAATTGATAAGAGTTCCTCTGGAACTTCCACTTGAATTTCCCTTAGTTTTTCAGAAATGCTATAAAATTCATTTAAATAACATGCCATCGTATTTGTCCCTGCCATTTTACATGTCATCAATTTTTTGAAAAGACTAATCTTGCTCGCAGGACCTGTTGGCTGGAAAATTTCATTGAGACGAATCCAGGCCTCCTTCGAAGTTTTACAATTGTTTACATGAATCAGTTCCGTCGATTTCATGTTTAAGAAAATCATCGCAAGCGCCTTCTCATCTGCAATACGCCATACTGCCAATTCATTTTCATCCTCGGGCTTCAATTTTTCTCCACATACGTACGGCCATAAATCTTGAAAAATCAAAATGCTTCTCATTTGAATTTTCCAACTTCCGTAATTGCTTGCATCAAGTTTATCAATGCTCAACATTGATCCAGCCATTGTTATCTTCAATGATATGTAATTACTATGCAAACAGAGAAAATTCAATTATTATGTTCTTGAACTTTCCATCAATGATCGTCTGGGCCCATAACCTTTTAGAGAAAAAATCTTCTCTAAGAATAAAAATCCGAAATTATATTTTATAATCAAAAACGATATTTATTCAATGAAGTATAAAAATGAAGTGAAGAAAATAATAATGAGAATAAATTAGTTTCAATTTGATAATTTGGTCAATAGGTGTTTCTTTTACAAAATGTATTGTATGCAAACTTAATACTTTCCATAGAACAACTTTACATATTTTCCTTCTCACTATTTGATAGCCCGATTAAATTTTTTTTATACAAATGCATACTCAAATTAAAAAAAAAAAAAAAATTTTTTCCAATTTTAAAAAATAAATCGTTTTTTTTTTTTTTTTTGAAAAATCGATTTTTCAAAACCTGACTGATTTTTTTTTTAATTTGAATTTTAGATGTAGGTATATTAATATAATCTTCAAAATGGCATTTTTCCTAAAAATGTTTTTAAAATTTTATACATAAAAAATTAATTTAAAAAAAAAATCTAGATTTAAATATACATTTGTAGGTAGGTACCTACTTATTATTTTGTACCTACACTGGCAGTGAAAAATATTGATCTAAACAAAAAAAAAAAAAAAAAAAAACAATTATTTTCTAACGATTATTAATAACGTAATTTTCTAACGTAACTAAAAATGGAAATCAGTCCATGTGATTCTCTGAGCTGTGTTCTCGATAGCAAATATACTGAACGTGTGCCGTGTCGTGGTCTCTGCGGTAAATCGTTTCATCCAGTATGTCTTGGGCTAAGTAAAAGATCTTGCGGATATATAAAAGAGTACTTGAACTACTTCGTATATCTTTGTGATGAGTGTAAGAACATCTCCCTCTCGCATATTCTACTGGCCGTCAAATGCCTAAGTGATTCTACTAATTCCATTTTAACTGACAATAATCGTTTTCACAAAAAAGTACTCTCTCAATTCGAACATTTGGATGAGTTTTCAAAGAGTATTGAAATTCTTAACAGTTCCATTGAGGCCTTCAGTAAACGAAGTTTTTCTAATCAATTTTCAATCGACAAGCAACTCTCATCTATTGTGCAACTTTTAAATCCGCGTTTAGAACACACTCATTGTAAGTTTGAAAATATTAACCGTGAAATACGTTCTACACTTGACTCGGTTCTAAGCCTCTATCATCTCGATAATTTAAATAAACAAATACAAATAATTCGGTCCGACCTCGATCTCTTCCTACAAGATTCTTCGACCTCAATGTCTTCTGCATCATCTCAACTCACATCCATTATTCACGGCCTGGCATCTAAGATTACCGACATCAGCAATGAGGTTACTGCAACGCACACCTCTTTAAAAGATGTAATTGAAGAAATCAAAATCACTTCCAGCAAAATCGAAGAATTACCTTTGAACGTCCAAAAAAGCGTTCCAAATTATAACTATAATACATCCATTCTCACCGAAATGATTGAATCCACTCAGAGCACATCCGTCTCTGTTACATTACCTGATCCTTCATCTTCACCAACCATTTCAACAACATCAAACAACACTTTATGTCCTGCTCCGTCTGAACCTATTATCTATCGTCTTGGCACAACTTGGACTGAAGACGAATGGAATAACAGGCTCAATAAACTCAAAATGGTATCAGAATTCACGCCTTTCTACGTTAAAGGAACTCCAAATTATGCAAATGACTCTTGGATTCGCAAGCTTTTTTTAAGAAAGTTCAAATTCAATCTTGGAGAATGTCAAAAGCTAACTTCATCAAGTTTCAAAGTTTCAATTCCATCTAGATATCAATGGATACTTGTGTCTTCCGCCCACCCTATTTGCTGGCTTGGGAAAATTAAAATTTCTAAATGGGTCTCTAAGATTCTTAAAAAAACTCCTATGTGTTCAACAAATAATGTAAATAATTATAATACTATAGTTTTAAGACCGACCTACCCAATTTGAACTCCTTAAACAATCCTAATTTTTTTACCCCATCAATCTCAAAACGCTCCTCGTTTCCCCAACGCAAACGCGTATCATTTAATGCTAAGTACCCATTTTTCAATAATGCTTCAAATAATGAGTACTACTTCTAAGGTTAATTATAGAAATTTTATCCACTCTCATACCTTAATTCCCAAAATCCAACTTCTATAAACCTTTCTAACTTTAACAACTGTCCAAGCAATAAACTCGTCTCCCAAACACCTTCTCTACCTCCAATTTTCGACCCAATGTTTCCGCCTTCTGTCAAATTAACTTCTAAATTCGCTAATCCAAAACCAACTATTGATGAGTTTGACGGCCGATACATAATTGCAAGGCTGCGTGACAGTAAACTATACGATAATGTACGTCTTTACCTTGCTTTCTTACACGATAAACCAGACTCTGTTTGTATTGACGGCAAGACCAAAACGAACGTCTTAGTATCGATACAGAAAGAAGGCCTCCCAACCGACTATTCTTCTCTAATAAATATTTATACCCGTTTTCATGAAGGCTTTAACATTTCTGCTTCTACAGTCTTGAATGACCTTGCTATCTATGCTTCTCATGTAAATTCAAAATGTTCTCGTTTTAAAAGGTTCACTCATAAGCCTCGTCTTTAATAGTAACCGAAGCCCTAACAGTTTATCTAGTGAAATTACCCCGTCTACGTTATCACTCTATTACCAGAACGTTAGAGGGCTCCGAACCAAAACCTCTTCTACGTTCCTCAACTCCCAAAAACTGCCATTTGAAATGTTTGCCCTAACTGAAACGAACCTTTGTCCCAATATTCTTGACAGTGAGCTTTTCACATCTGACTTTATTGTCTTTCGAGCTGATGGTCAAATCCTAGATAATGGCCCCCGTGGGCGTGGAGTTCTTTTAGCCGTTCACAATCGTCTGAATGCAACTCTTGTCGAAGTCTCTAAATCGCCACTTTTTGAATTTGTGTGTATTAATGTCTCTTTACATAATCGTTGTTTCTACATTATCTGCTGTTATATTCGCCCTGCACAGCCCATTCTCGCATATAAGCTAATGGTTGACTCTTTTGATTCCCTTTTTGAGGCTGCGGAATCCAGTGTTGATTTTATCATTGTCGGCGATTTCAATCTACCTGACCTTGTTTGGATTCCATCCGAGGATGAATTGCATTTTGTTCCCTGCAATGCTACTTCAGAAAAAGAATCTCTTCTCACAGATCGATTATTTGAATATGGCTTATTTCAAATTAGTGGGGTCTCTAACAATTTAGATAGGCAGCTTGATCTCATTTTCTCTTCCGACCCTTGCAACTCTTTTGTCACCGAAAGTTTCCACCTTCTTTCCACCCTTGACCAATATCACCCTCCTCTATCTCTTCTTTTCACAGTCGATAAGGGTATATCCGCTATTGATTCAGAAGTCTCTTTTCAATTTAATTTTCGTAAAGCTAACTTCAATCAACTCGAAAACATTTTAAGCGACATTGATTTCAGCCTGTTTTTGAACTCTAACACCCCCATTGACATTGCCCTAACATTCTTCTATACTACAATCTTCGAATGCTTACTAGTATGTGTCCCTTATGTGCCTCAAACGAATTGTCTGTCATCTCCCCCTTGGTACACTAAGGAGCTGCGTAGTTTTCGTAATATAAGGAATAAGTTGTTGAAAACTTATTTAAAATCCAGTACATATTCAGATTTTTTAAATTACGACCAAGCTTCTTCCAATTTTTCTCTCCTCTGCGATTCGCTATACCATGCCTATCTTGACAAAATGCAGAATTGTCTTATCTCTGAACCGAAGCGGTTTTATCAATTTATTAATGCAAAAAGGAAATCTGATGGTCTTCCATCTACCTTCAATTTTAACAACATTTCATCTGCTGATCCCAAAGTAGTTGTTAACCTTTTTGCTAATTTTTTTAGTCTGTCTTATAGTGATCCTGTTAAAAATCCTGATCTAGAATATTTTGACTTTCTGTCAAACAGTTCACAAACTTCATTAGTTTCTCTCGAAATTTCTCTTTCATCGGTCAGTGAAAAAATAAAACTTCTTAAAGATGACTTTTCTCCTGGTCCTGATGGCATTCCAGCCATTTTTCTCAAAAAATGTTCTAACGTACTATGCGAACCTCTCACAATTCTATTTAAACTCTCTCTTTCGCAAGCAGTTTTCCCTACTTTGTGGAAAAACTCATTTATTTTTCCAATTCACAAAAAGGGAAATAAGAACGAAATCTCAAACTATCGTCCGATAGCAAAACTTTCTTCAATACCCAAGCTGTTCGAAAGTATTGTCTATGACGCTCTTTGTTTTCATTGTAAGTCATTAGTCTCCCCACTTCAACATGGTTTTATTAAGGGCAGGTCCACTACGACGAACTTAACCCAATTTGTTTCCATGACACTTTGTGCTCTGGATAAGGGCTACGATGTTGATGTGATCACTACTGACTTTAGCAAGGCATTCGATAAGATTTCTCACCAAATTATCTATATTAAACTTGGAGCTTTTGGTTTTCCCCCAACATTCATCCAATGGGTGAGATCCTACTTGGAAAACCGCCAATCTAGTGTTGTATTCAGATGCTCTGTGTCCAAGCCTATATATGCTACCTCAGGTGTTCCTCAGGGTAGTCATCTCGGGCCACTTTTATTTGTCCTTTCCATTAATGATGTTGAAAGCATTATTTCCTTCTCAAACCTCTCTATATATGCCGACGACATGAAAATTATGAAAGTAATATCTACTCCTACTGATTCTTCCCTGCTTCAAAATGACCTTAATTCTTTTCACACATGGTGCACAAAAAATTTCCTCGAACTCAATGTCACTAAATGTCAACACATGACTTTTTCTCGTAAACGCCTGTCCTTACCCTCTCGTACTTATCACTTTTGCAACGTTCTAGTTCCTTCAGTTTCCTCCATTCGTGATCTCGGCATTTTGTGTGATAAAGAGCTCAATTTTCGTTCACACATAGATAATATTATCGCTAAAGCAAACTCTTCCCTAGGATTTATAAAGCGCTGGTCGAAAGAATTTTCAAACCCATACGTAACAAAATCAATCTTTACCACATATGTTAGACCTATTCTCGAGTATGCCAGTCAAGTTTGGTCTCCTTATCATACCACCCACTCGTATAGGATTGAAGCCGTACAACGTAGATTCCTCCGTTTCGCTTTACGAAACCTCTCATGGTCTGATCCTCTTTTCCTTCCCCCTTACGAACATCGTTTACAACTGATCGACCTAAACACCCTTGCCAAGCGTCGTGATGTTGCAGACATACTTTTCGTTCACCAAGTCATCACAGGAGTAATAGATTCTCCGCCACTTCTTAAATCAATTTATTTTAACACCAATCCACGTAACCTCAGATCTGTTCCCTTATTTCGCCTTCCTACTTACCGAACCAATTACGCTCACTTTAACCCAGTTACTAGAATGTTGCGATTAGCCAACAATGCACAGCAACTTCTCGATTTTAACCACAGTATCTCATACCTTAGAAGAAACCTTTACTCTAACTATCCCTAATTCCCTACTCTTTAGTTTAAGTTAAAATTATTACTAGACGGTTTAAGTTATTTTAAGTTATCTTAATATTGTTAATATTGTTATATTGTTATTATTTATATGCTTGAATTAAGCGAAATAAAATAAAATAAAATACTGCATTATGTAACTATTCCTTGAATCTTCTATTCGACAATTCATTATACTAAGAGTCAAGGTAATCTTACCTACATCGGATTTAAGCCTGCATAGGATAACTATACTACATACCTACCAAACAGCCTCAATGGTTAGCTATAATAAAGTTGTTAGCTACAATAGCAAGTTCGTACGATCCAGTCGTGCATCTTAGATTCTTATCGCACCTTACGCGACCGATCAACCTGTATATTTATTATTACCTTGGTAGCTGGGGTACTGGCACTCTGGGACTGGGTCTGATAATTTTTAGTGGTTTGTATGGGCGAAGGCAGCTGCCATCTTGACCATGCCTACGTTTGCTAATTCTATTCATGCTTGATCATAGGTGAAGAGAGATATGAGTAAGGTGACTTGACCTTGAATTATTGCTATATAATAACATTATTGTATTTTTTTTTAAATAACCAATACGCTACCAAAAATTTTAATTTGTCTTACGAATAAGCCCAACCACATGATGAATCCGATGGTTTTCAACTTTTGTAACCACACACTTGGTAACGTAAAGGGAGCTTAGTATTTTATTTTATTTCATTTGACAGGTTTCGTAATTTTGTCCAATATAATATCTTGGACTTAAATTCACAGCCTATGGAAGTATTTTAAACTCTTTTATGAAAACTATAGAAACTTAGTGCAGGGAAACGATTTGAAAGTTTTTTTTTTGGCAAGACTTCGTAGATTTTAGAAAAAAACGTGAGTACTCCTATTATTTTCTTGATTGATTAAAGAGCCTTTTTTTTATTCTTATTATTCTAAGGTCGTTGTTTTTGTAGCTCTAAGGTTGTCGGATTATTTTTCTGTTCTCCTAAGAGAACACACATTTTCATTTTTTTAAAGGTTCATTTGTCAAAACTGATCAATATATAAACAAACCATTTTTTAGACACACACCATATATGTTTATGTGTAAAATTGTAAGTACGACATCAAACTATATTCGATTGGAATAAAAAAAAACTCTAGATGACTACGAAAACTTAAAAATCCAATATTGTTTTTTTCTCGATATTTTGCTTGAAAAGAATTAATTTTTTTTCTTGCTTCAAACTTATACAGTAGACAAGCATTCAAGTAATCGAATGCATTTTGAAAATACCAA
This sequence comes from Philhelius pedissequus, assembly GCA_910595825.1. Taxonomy (NCBI): domain Eukaryota; kingdom Metazoa; phylum Arthropoda; class Insecta; order Diptera; family Syrphidae; genus Philhelius; species Philhelius pedissequus. Next base: position 50,357,927 of record OU343161.1, on the reverse strand, counting down.
AGGCATCTATTCCAATAGTGTATTAAAAGAAATACTTAAAAATAAAAATGCAGTGCGCCAAGGTTGCCCTTTATCCACCCTGTTTTCACGTGTACAATCCCGGTTTTTAACACTCCACGGCCACCAAAACAAATACCTACAGATTTTCGACATAAGGACTCTTATATGCATGGTGCTCCTGAATTTAGTTACACAAGATGTATGGACCAATGCATGGGTCTAGATGTAGGGGGGTGGCCGTGGCGCGATAGATGTGTGTTCGCCTGTCAACCTCATGGTCACAGGTTCGATCCCTGCCGTAGTCTATGTCTTCTTATTTTCCATTAAAACCAATTCTAAAAATAATTGTCATACAATGAGTTGCTGGTTTACTCATTACATGCTGTTTAGGCATAACACTAACAACATGTGATTGAGTAAAACTAGTATACCGATAAAATATGACAAAAGAATAAAAAAATTAATGCGAATTATAAGGGACATCGATAAATAAGACACGGAAATTTCTCCGCATTAGTTCAGCCGCCATCCCTGGAGATAAAATCTGACACAACAACCACCTACAGTCTCCGAATATCACGCCACACATCTTTCCTATCATTCTCTCTCTTCCTTAACCTCACCCTCACGCCCGCGCTGTGTTGAAACATTTAAAGGGTATTCATAATCCCTTGAGCGCGTGTAGATTATAAAAAAAAAAAAAAAAAAAAATGTACCGAATCCCTGGAACGGTATAGGTTTATGTAATGTATTTGTGAATTTGTCTTTATTCGACTATCTCTCTATATGTCACCTATAAGGAAATTTTCATTGACAAAATTTCCTGATATTTGTATACGCTAGTCCAAAATACCACCATTTGCTGACAAAATATAATTTGTAAAGCAATCATTAACTATATTGTTTCTTTTTTGTTATTCGCTAATATCCTTTTTCGAAGTCGTTCTTCTTGATCCCATAAGTAAGCCCAATGGAGTCCATGCCTTGCTGAAACAATAGAGTGAAACAACACCTGTGCTTTTATTATACAAACTTAAGATATGAACGGTATTTTCTTCCAGATGCGATAAGGAGAAGTAAGTACGTCATAGCATACCTTTATATATATGTATGTGTATGTAATATTAAGCAAGGACGAAAACGAAAAGACTTTTATCGTTTTTTATCATCAAAAACTTTCCCAACCCAAACTGGAGTAGCTCGAAATTATGTGTTTTAATATCATTTTACAGCAAACAGCACGCAACAATTTTTATTTATTATCCCAAAAGTGAAATTCCCTTATATAGAAGAGTCTTATTTTGTTGTTTGTACCATTTTCATCCTCGTCGCAATATAATAGTCTTAATAGTTTTTTTTTTTTTTTAACTATAAAATAGAAAGGATTGCACCTCATTCCATAACATGCATCTTTGGTATCCGGTCGTCGTAAAAGTGAAACAAACAAGGAGCAAGCAGCAGGAAATAATCCTCATGGCCGACATGTAATTGCTCTAATTCATGAATGAAAACTATCATCTGATAGGTATGGTTGTGCTTCTTGGACATGGACATGGACGACATGAAAAACGTCCAATCTTGATATTATTATACTCCTACATGTACACAGCTATTCTCTTGGGTATACACACGTAGAAGGGGCGGGAATGGTGGGTGAAACTGCATATTTAGGAGGCGACACTCTTACCTTTTCCTTGACTGGTATTATCTTTATTGTGTTAGTTATTACTTAAACTATGAGTTTTTTAGCGGTGCCTCGCAAAGGGCTTCAATATAATTCTCAAAAACATCACATGAATTTGGTATAAGTAATTTCGTAGGAAAACCCTTCATTTTCTTAAAAATCTTGCGCTGTTATAACTAAAGGAATTTTTTTCAATCATGTGATTCATGAAATATACTTTATCCAAATTAACCACTTAAATTTAATTGTTAATCAATGAACTTATCACAAAAAAAAAATTCACTTTTATGAAAAATCGAAAACAGTTCAAGAGCAATTAGTACATTTTTTCAATAAAATTCCAAAATATTTTACTCACTTACTTTGAGTGGCGCTACAGTTCGATGTGAAGCGGCCTCAAATAACAAGACTCCTGAAGACAGCTTACATGTAGCAGCAATACATTGTATATGAACTTCCCAATGACGCATTGTCAAAGTAGATGGAACCATTTAAAATCGGGAGTTTTTTTCTCCTAAAATGGTTTAAAATGTCTTCATTCATTTTTGCTTAACTAAACGGTCGGCACATCTAACGTTTTTTTTTCAACTAGTGCTTATTTCGTGAATGGTAACGCTTAGCTCATGTCTGATTTGACAGATAATTAGTTTTATGCTTCCGCTGAACTAATATAGTTGTGTATACGCTTGAACAATGCTGGGAAATATTGCGAATTTACTTTGGAAATCATGGTAATGTTGCAGAATGTGTGCGAAAATTGCGTATGGATTTTGGAAGAAGAGAAGAACCGTCCGCTCCGTATGTTCGTTATCTTGTCAAAAAAGTGAAAGAAACTGGCATCCTCATTGATAAACCAAATCGTGAAAAGCCGAAAACAGTTCGTTCACACGAGAATGTTGCTGCTGTGGCAGAAAGTGTGCGTGAAGCGCCATCAACATCAATTCACCGTCGTTCTCAACAATTGAACATTTCGGAGACATCATTGAGACGAATTTTGCATAAAGACGTTGGTATGACACCATACAAAGCCAAAATGGTTCAGGAGTTGAAGCCAACTGACCATCCAATGCGTTTTCGCTTCGCTAAGTGGGCCTGCGATCGACTAAGAGAAGATGCCGATTTTGCCAAAAATCTTTTCAGATGAAGCTCATTTTGATCTTGGCGGGTATGTAAACAAGCAAAATTGTCACATTTGGGGCACAGAAAACCCGCACGCATACATTGAAAAGCCGATACACCCAAAACGAGTCACTGTTTGGTGCGGATTTTGTTCCAGAGGCACAATTGGGCCATTTTTCTTCGAAAATGAGCAAGGAGTGGCCGTTACAGTCAATATCGATCGTTATCGGGCCATGTTGAACGAATTTTTGTTCAGAAAAATTGAAGAAGAGGATATTGGCAATATTTGGTTTCAAGAGGACGGCGCCACGTGCCACACAGCCGAAGCTACACTCGATGTTTTGCGCCCTGTTTTTGAAGATTGCATTATCAGCCGCAGAGCTGATGTCGTTTGGCCACTTCGGAGCTGCGATTTGACACCGTTAGACTATTATTTGTGGGGTGCCGTAAAAGATAATTGTTACGCCGATAAGCCAGAGACAATTGACGCTTTAAATGACAATATTCGTGAAGCCATTGGTGAAATACAGCTGCACACAATCGATAATGTGCTTAAAAATTGGACCGATCGTGTAGGCTACTGCATGCCCAGGCGAGGCAGCCGTTCGAATGAAATTATCTTGCATTATTGACCGGAAGGGTTGTACTTTCAAATAAAGAAAGAAATTTGAGAAAATATTCACCAATTTTTTTTATAGCATTTAAAAAAAAAAGAAGTTATTTGGCGGACCCTATATTTCCAAGACAATAATTGTAGGTAAGCTCTAGATTTTGGTCCACAAAGGTACTACGATAAAATTTGTACACAGAAGGCCCTAAAAATTCTAAATAATTGCGCATACCGAAATTTTCGAAATTTGTTTCTTTGAAAATTTAATATTTCGATAAATTTTTCGTCAAACTTGGTACAAATTGTTCTTTTTTTCATAATATGCGCCCACGTTTATTTGAGTTTTACTAGGTTTAATAATAACGGTGTCTACCCAAAAAATGGCAACGCTTTTTACAAAAATATCAGTTAATAAATTGAAATAATTCTACTTCATGGAAAAATACTTTAATGAAAAAATTATTTCTCTTGAAACTTTTAGTAAAACTATTGGATGGGGTTTCTAATTTCAAAAAAAAAAATGGTTCAGTTGACTTTTTTTATGAAGGAACTTCTAAAAAAAATTAACAGTTTTTAAACGAAATTAAAACATTTTGTTTTTGAAAGTTCAATATTTCGAAAACAAAAAAATCAGTCCATTATTGTAGGTATGGTATACATTTTGGTTTACAATTAAAAATTCTACTATCTTATGCTTACGATGTAATCGAAAATAAAAAAAAGTACGTGCGCTCCAGTGCATATTTTGCTTCTAAGTTTTTTTTCCGAAAATGAAAAACTGTTTACTTATTCTGTGAAATCAAAACGGTCGGGCTATATCTTATTTTACTTTATCTACGAGTATTCTTATCCTCTTTTCATAAATGCGATAGATAGACAGCTATCGTCAAAACGATACCGTTTGATCGTTTATCTTTTACAGAATAAGTAGGTTGATGACATGATATTGATAAGTAGTAGAACTGAGCAAAAAGTGTTTTTTTTAATTCAATATTTATTGCAATTTAGTTATAAATTTATGCGGTAAATTAATAGAGCTTGTAACTTATTTCAATCGACAGAATTGACCATCAGAATAATTTGTTTGCTCTATTGTATGTATACCGTTGCCCCCAAATATTTCATTTAAAAGATGCACTTGTACTGAAATGCATACGAAAGAGTCCATACTAATAAATAGAATATTGCAACTTTACAGGGAACTGTTGAAAAAGATCATTCTTATGCCTAGCGTTCACTTAACGAACACAAAATGAATGCAAAGCTCTTGGTTTAAAGACTTTCAAGGTATAGGCCATCAACATTTCTGCAAAAGGATCCAAATATACTGGCATTATATATCCTCTGTTTTATCAAAAAAAATCTTCGATCTATATTCAGCAACATTTTAAACACAACCAGCTACCCTCACGATAAACAAATAAATTGCACGACTCGATCGCACGTGCTTGGTCTTATGTTCAATTACATCGTAAGTATAAGATTTTTAGTAGAAAAAGATAAATATATTTTTAGTATATCCTTAACTTAATTTCTTATATACAAAATTTCTTAAATTGTTTTAAAAAAAATTAGTATTATAATTTTATGTATTTAACAATATAAATTTAATAACAGAATTTAAAAAAGTCGTCCATCCGTTTTCGAAATATTGAATTTTCAAAAAGAATATGATTCTTATATACAGGGTGGCGCACAACACGAAATTTAAATAACTTATATTTTAATCGATGTATTTCATAAATTTTATTTATTGGATTAAAAATTAAATTTTATTTTAAATAACTAATGGTTTTTAAAGATGATAGACCGCAAATGACCTCCACGCTCATCCAGGCATATGCGGCAACTGATCAGAAAATTATTCATTGCGGCCCGGAGGGTTGAAATTGGGATCGTCTCAGTTATTGTCTTAATGAACTGCTGCAATTCAGTCAAGTTCCTGCGTTTCGTTTTGTACACTTCCTGCTTGACATAACCCCATAAAAAAAATTCTGGTGCAGTTAGGTCAGGTGACCTTGGGGGCCAGCGGAAAGTGCAGTTTCTGGATATCAATTTGTTTGGGAATTTTCGTTGGAGCTACGCCATAACTTGTGTGGCTACGTGTGCGTTTGCTCCATCTTGTTGAAACCAAATCCTGCTGAAAGGAATACGTCTTCTGAGTTAAAAAACTTCCTCAACATCTCTAAATAACGGTCCCATTGACAGTTTGTATTACACCGTTTTCTTCAAAGAAGTAAGGCATGACAATACACCTTGATGAAACTGCGCACCACACAGTGACTCGTTCTGGGTGCAGTTCCGTCGCATGGAGCATTTCTGGATTAGATTCACTCCATATATGGCAATTTTGCTTACTAAAATTGCCGTTTAAGTCAAAATGAGCCTCATCAGACATAAACACACAATTTAGCAATCTGTTATCTTCTTCGGCCATTGCAATCATTTTTCGGCAAAATTCCAGGCGAACAGGCAAATCCGGAGGGCTTAACTTGCTTGTAATTTGGACTTTGGACGGAAACAAGTTTAAGTCATCATTAAGTATACGTTGTAATGACCGTCTGTTAACTCCAATTTGGCCCGATAAGTTTCGAGTCTTCGTTCGATGCTTTCAGATTCGGCAAACATGTTCACCAGCCTCATAATGGTCATCTACTCGGGAGAGTACCGCCAAACTCCAGCCTAAATTCCCTTTGGACGAACTGCAAAGAATGGTATCGCTGCACTATCCAAATCCTTTTTTCAGTATCCCAAGCATTCATTTTGATAAATTTAAATAGTAGCCTATTTACTGAAAAAAAGTTATTACGTTTTATTTTTGTCGCACGATTCGTGGGCCACCCTGTATTAATATTATTTAAGATTCAAAGGACCTCTTGTGTACATTTTTTCATAAAAATCGTTATTTATTTTAAGAATAAAAGCAGCTTTTAAATTAAACTTGTTCAACCTCAGTTAGATAGATTTCAAGCCTTCACAAATGATAATTTTATATTTGTTTTCTTCGGTATATGGGATACCCCTGGACAACAACGGGCTTAACTCAGCTTCGGGCATAACACGTCTTATGCTCTTAGACTTTTAAAACCTTACGGCGCTGTTGGTCATTCAATTCTACACTCAAAAATTTTCATGTGTAAATAGTACTAATAACTGCGTACAAATTTATTTAGTTGACATAATCATCAAGAGATCTACATTTTGCCAATGTTGTTGTAATTAACATAGGTAACAATCCAACTTTGCGACTAAGACCACTATCCATAAATGCTACTTTTAGAAAATTCCAGACTTCTTGAGTGGTTCCTACATGAACATAATTTATTGGATCCAACAAACAAAATAATGTTTGATTTCGCCTTGCAAATGCTATTTTCGTCTTTTTCAGTTCCCAAGACACAACCCCAATGCTCTACATGTTCGGGATATGTTTTTACTGCGAAGCTCCAATTATCGTAGTTCACTCTGCCTCCTAATTTTGCAACTAATGGAATTGGTCCTGCGGCAGCCATTTTTTGTAGCCGTTTAAAGAAAAATTTTACACAATTTCAATAATTTTTGTTAATGAAAAGAATATGATTCCCTTTATTTCTGTATTTTAAATATCAATAAGGTTTTCTGGGTCCATAACCTGTTGAATTAATTGGAAGTTATTTAAACGGATAAATAAAAACAGGAGAATTCTATTTGAAATTGTAATGAGGAATGAAAATTTATTTTAATAAAAACTAAAAGATTAAAATCAAAACATTGCTTAGATTAAGTTTCTTGAGTGGATTTCACCAAAGTACGACGGTACTGACTCCATTAATAGTAGTAGTAGGTAGTAGTAGTAGTAGTAGAATGTGATTTCATATGATAATTTATAAAAGTTTACATATATTTACAAATTCACAAGTATAGCATTAGCTTTTGCAGTCAGCCAGAAAAAAGAGTATTATTCAAACATTATGTATAATATAGATCAAAGTAAAATTGAAAGTGAAAAGATTAGACTCCTTTAAGATTATCACAACAAAAAATTAAAATACATATTTTGTTTTTCTTATTAAAAAGCTTCATTTAAAGTTTGATTTCTGTAGTTAAGGGCGTTTTTAAAGTAGCTTGATAACATTATCCAATCTTGACCTTTCAAGACATTTGCTTCATCAATAGTTTTTCTTCAAGTGCTGTCTCCGTATTGCTTGCAGGATCGGACATGTTCCTATAAAATGGAGAACATTTTCTGTCGTACGTAGATTGCATAAACTGCATCCCGTACTTCCATCAGGTCCGTATAGTATGAAGTAGTTCAGTCGTAGTAATTCTCCTCTTGTTTTGAAAATTAAAGAGATTATTTCTATTGCATATCGGTCGTTGAAGTAACTGTTAGGTCCAAGGTGGTATCTCAGGAGCTTATACATGTTTCGGGTACAACTCCGTTGGGCTGACTCCTTAAATTTAACAAAAAAAGAATCTTCAATCCTTCCTAACAATTCTGGAAATATGTCTTTCCAATCACCAGTATTTCTTTCTACCAACTGGATGTCGTGCTGAACTTCAAGTCGTAACCATTCTTCGAAGAATGTGATTTTCGTAATAGCAGATATTCTGCGATAATATTTAGCAGACGGTGATTTGGGAGAGCCATAGCCTTTGCCATGTAGAACAAATGTAACTTGAGCGAAAAGACGTAGAGCGGAGACACTCAGGTCTCCAAATATAGCAAATATGTAGGTGTGTTTTCGGGGAGCCAAACGATGTTTTTAAAAAAATACCTCAGTAATTTTTCTACTTCCTCATATAGAAGAAACCCCATACTTGACCAGCATAGCACATCACTGACCTCATAACAGCTTCGAATAGTTTATATTTATCACTCGGGGTTATCTGTTTTTTTCACAAGGACCCCCCTCCAGTTGCAGTTGATGGCTTTTTTTGCTTCTATAAGCTTTTCCTGCAGATGCTTTTTGAACAACATCTTATTTATTTATATTCCCTCACCAACTCAAGCTCCACATTTTCCCACATCCATTTCTCTTCCCATGCATATCGCCCTGTGCCATTTCGAAATATCATTACTTAGGATTTGTTAATGTTAGCTGTAAGACCCCAATTACGGCAGTACAGTTGAAATTTATTAATCATTATTTGCATCATATTTGGAGTCTACCCAAAAATGAGAATTTCGTGCGCATATATCATATATCAAGCAAAACTAATACCTCCAGGCAAAAACGATGTAAGGTCATCCAAGAAAATCGAAAACAGAAGTGGACTTAAAAGACAGCCCTATTTGACTCCGGAAGAAGTATGAAACCAGGAAGATCCTTCATTTCAATCCCTTTCTGCTGTGAGGGTTTGCTCTTATAGCCGCCGTAATGTTTTAAGTATTTTCGACGATAAGCCTAGACAACAAAGTTTGTAGAATAATTCATTTCTGTCGATTGAGTCGAAGTTAGCTTTGAAGTCAACGAAGAAAGCATATAACTTTTTCCCCTTGTCTAGGTATGATCTAACAATGCAAGTTAGTGAAAATATGTTATCGACTGTTGCATATTCTTTCCTGAAGCCGGCTTGAAACTCGCTTTGAAGATTATTTTGTTGTATCCAGTTTAACAGTCTGTCTTGAATGACACCAGTAAAAATTTTCATAACAGAGCTCATAAAGGATATGCCTCTATAATTGTTAGGGTCGTTTACATCGCCTTTTTTAAACAAATACTCCATTAATATTAACGGTGCTAAGCACCGACTGCTTCTGCTGCTCTTCTTGAATACTATCGACGACTTTAACTAACTTGCCGTTTTTCCAGACGTCAGATATATGGCCTGTTCTGCCACACGTAAGGCATTCCCATTGCTTGGCTGGACAATTAATTTATTGATGATCGCGACCACATTTATAGCATCGTTTTTTATCTCTGCTTTGCCTTTGATGGTGGTATTGTGTTGTTGAGATGACGGCTTTCCCCATTTAGGGTTAGACACGTGTACATTTTTTGGACTTGACTGTTGCTTAGGCTCGTGGTTCTGCTTTTTGACATATCGATTCGTGATATTTTTTGATGATATAGAATGAAAAGCATATGGTTGCATGTTTTTTGATGCTTTTTCTGAGGCTTCCATGTTTAAAGCCTTTTGACAACATTTTTCGAAATTAATACTATCGTCATTTAGTAGACGTTGCTGTATTTTCTCATTGCGTATACCAACGATAAAGCGATGAAATAGCACAACATCTAAAATATACGACTTATATTTTCCTAGCTCACTGATCCATGTGGTGATGGTTTTGGCGCTTTTTTCGTCTCGTTCTTTGTCCAAAAAATCCCCAAAGCGACATGACTGGACGAGCGACTTCAGGCACACTATATAATCACCGATTGGTTCCCCTTCTTCATGGCATGACTTATAAGATTTGTATCTCTCTGCTCTTTTATTTTCTGCAGGAACAAAATGTGCTCGAAGAAGTCTTATGAGAGTTTCGAAGTCTTTGGTACTTGGTAGATCTGGAACCGTTAGAGACATGAGAATCTCGTATACCTCTGAACCAATCACAGTGATGAGTAATGGAGTTTGACCTTACTCCTGGATATCATTTATCTTAAGAAATTGACGAAGCCTGTCCTCGTATAGGCTTTAAAATTACCACCACGTAAAAATGGTTCGATGTTACCGACTAACGGTGCCAGTTTAAAGTTAAAGGCTGCTACGTTCCGTTTTAACCTCACCTACAATCTAACAAAATATAAAACAAAATTTAATTTTTTTAAGGATTTTTAATTTTTTTTCCCTTGGGTAGGTGTAAAACCTTCAAAAGGCTCTATGAGGACCGAAAAACGCGTGCTCATAGGAGTGTGAGATTCTTACTGCACTAAAAACACCTTCTCCACCCGATTGCAACTAAGTTGAAACTTATCTAGCAATTTATTTTTAACGAATTTAATTAACGTGTTGCAGGTAACTATCCGGTGATAGTTCGTGCTTATACCGTGATTTTAAAGCGGATTCTCATTTAGTGCACCAGATCGGAAAGCTTTGTCTTTCGCAGGCGGCGTACTAAATTTGTCTCATCGATAATTTCGATTATAGTACTATTGCAGTGTTGTAATAGCCGTTTTCTATGATTTCGAGCAAAATTTTTTATTTCATCGCGAACCGTGGGAATCCCGAGATCTCTGTGGAGATCTTCGTTTCTAATGTACCAAGTTGCACTTACAAACGATCTTAGGAGTTAATTTTCAAATGTTTGTAAGGAATTTAAATTAGAATCTAACTTACAACCCCAGAGTTGTATACCTTAAGTCCAGATAGGCTTAAACACCTGCCTGTACAAAATTAGCTTGCTTTCGATACTGAGCTTAGAGTGTTTCCCGAGCAACCAGTACATATCTCTGAGTTTATTATTTAACTCTTCGCATTTCTTTTTAACATGCGGTTTCCATATTAATTTCGCGTCTAGAATCATTCCGAGATATTTTGCTTCGTGAGCAAACGGAACTTGAACCCTATTAACAAATACCGGTAATCTATTAATTTTCTTATACGTAATATCTACATGGACTGATTCTACTTCGTTGAGCGATATCCGCCATGTTTTTGTCCAATCATTGACATTATTCAGAGCTTTTTGTAATTTTGTCGTAGAATCATTTATCGTTTGGCCCACTGCTAGTATTGCAGTGTCGTCAGCAAACGTAACTACGATAGTGTCTTCTGTTTGAGGTATATCACTTGTAAATAATAGGTACAATATTGGACCTAAAACACTTCCTTGTGGTACCCCACCCACTATTTCTTTGAGATCCGAGTAATCGTATCCATGTCTTACTCTAAAAAGTATATTTTCTAGATATGCTTTAAAGTATAAAGTGCTTCAGGCAGAATTTGTCTTAATTTAAAATTTAGGCCTTCGTGCCACACCTTATTAAAAGCTTGCGACATGACTAGGAAGACCGCCGAACAAATTTTCTTTTCTTCAAATGTTTTTTCAAAGACGTTAGTGATCCTATGCACTTGGTCAATTGTCGAATGCTTGCTTCTAAATCCGAACTGATGTTCAGGTATTAGGCGCTTTTCTTCTATTATTGGCTGCAAGCGCAGGATTTTTAATATTTTAATTTTTTGAACGCGGACTTAGTGAGTTTTCCACGTCGCCAACTATTATGTTTCTTAATAAAATACGCATAAAAGTTTTTATCATTCATTCAAAAGTGTATGGAATTTTGAATTTCTGGTTACGGACTAGATAGCTTATTTGGATTTCGCTTACCTTCGCACTCGTGAGCATCACTTTTTACAATGCAATCTGAATTTCCTTAAATCAACAAGGCGTGTTATTCTCATAAAATATCGATTCTCGATATAATTGATACAATTACTTTAGTTATTTTATTGAAAAATATTAATATTAATTTCACTATGGCAAGCCAAAATGTTATCCTTAGTATTTTACACGAAAATAAACTGTCGCAGAACTTAAAAAAAAATGTTCCACATACGCCATCGTGACCCGTGTATGGATAGGTTTTTTAAAATAACACTTACTTTTAAATTACAAATCTGTTGTGTTGAATTTTAAAAACAACGTCCGGCCACTTCCATTAAAACAATATCCCTCAGATCGACACCACAAAAATAAGCACGAGTATAGAGTATGTACATATGTATGTAGCTACAGATTAACTAAATAAATAATCAACAAGAAAACTATTTATTTTTTCATTTGCAATTTTTCCTTGTTTGCTTTTCATTAAAACACCACCAATTGGAAATTCTTAATTCAAACCTAGCCAGCCAAGCCAACCTTCAATCTGGCCCATTCTTATTTCCATTTGGGAAGCAGCGAGTTGCCCAGAGTCGTCGACCATTTTCCTTGTTCACCACAAAATTCTCAATTTGTATTCCTTACTTCATTCAGGTAATTTCAAATTCATTCCATTCGCTGACCACATTTCATCGGATTGCATTTTCCATGCAGTTGCAACAACATCACGAAAAGCCATCGCCATTCTAGAACCATATCGAAGAGGAAACCCACAGCAACAGCAGAACAACCAACAACAACAAAAAAAAAAAGGTCAAACGAAAAATGTTCCCTACAACCGACTTAAGCAAACATTTCCTTTTTATTTATGATGCAACCTGCAAACCATCTACCTACCCCTACTTTTTTACTTCTTGATCCAACCGGCTCTAGCCCACATCAATTTCCCAGTCATAGAATCTTATCTGGGTCTCAGAGAGTTCTAAGCCATCGCTTGCATTGAATGGGTTCCCGCTTACCATTTTTTCGTTCAGGTTTTTTTTGAAACAAATTTGCAAATACTAGGACTCTTGTCCATAGAACAAAGGCAACAAGGCATCAAGGAAAGTTGCACGAAGCAATAACGGTGGTAAATAAATAAACACAAAAAGGACATAAGAACGTTGGCCGAAACGAAAAACCTGTAATTTCCTACTCGAAATTTCAAATATTTGAATCGGTATGGGAATATACAGCTGCAGCAGACGCGGACGGAAGATCTTTGATGCTCCGCATGAACACTGGTTGATGCTCCGCGTAGCAGCAGAGTAGCACTGGTTGCTGAGTGAGCGTTTTAATAGAATAGGAGACACAATAAATTCAAGTCACGTAGCTTTTTGCTTTGTTTCTTTACCTACTAGCTAGGTTGCATGGTCGCTTTGTATTCTCTTGCAAACACTTGCTTTTGAAAAACTGAATAAAAAAATCTAAAAAAATCGTACACACATGCAACCGGATAGTCGGCGCGGCCATACTATCAGTAAGCAATCCGGTCCAAAATTTTGTATTCTTTTTTCTCGAAAAAGGATCAGAATTTTGAAAAGAAATGCAATGGAATATTTTTTAAATTATGATTGGCAATTAAGCTTTAAAGGGGGTTCATCATGGCTCACATTTGTCTCCATTAACTAACTAAGTTTAACCAAATTCTATTAATTTTGCAAACAAATTAACATCGTCCCTGAGTGAACCAGAATGTAGTTTTTCAATAGCGTGACTTTTAATTGGGAAAAATGTATCGCAATTGATTTGCGGCACTATGGAAATCGATATTTCATTATCAAAATGGAGATAACTCGAACTTAAGCTATTAGCAAGAATTATCTTGCACTTAAAAACTGGATCTTAGAAAATTTAACAAAAAGAAATAGAAAAAACAATAAAACGTTATAAAGGGTTATCCATTTCGCAGTTTCTAAAGTATAGGGTTGGAATTCAACATCTGTCAAACTAAGTTATTAAACCAATTTTTTTTTCAGTTGAAAGTCTGACAATTACGAAAATGGATCGCTTAACTATCGCACAACGCATAAAAATTGTTAAAACCTACTACAAAAATGGTGATTCTGCCAGAGCCACATATCGTGCTTTAAGAGGAGATTATGGTTTACATAATCGTCCAACTACGCAAGCAATTGGCAAAATTGTGAAGAAATTTGAAGAGACTGGATTGGTTACAGATATTGTAAGGCCTGTGCATTATCGTTTCGCTCGTACCACTGAAAATTTCGCAGCTGTAAGTGAAAGTGTTGCCAAAGACCCGAATGTGTCGATTCCTCGTCGTTCTCAGTAATTAGGACTGTCCTACGGTACATTATGGCGTATTTTGCATTTGGATCTACACCTACATCCATATAAAGTCCAGCTCACCCAACAACTGAAGCCAGCTGGCCATTCACAACGTCGTAGATACGTCGAATGAGTGCTTGAACAGCAGGCGGTGGACGAAGCACATTTCTCACTCGGTGGGTATGTTAATAAACAAAATTGTCTTATTTGGGATTCTGAGAATCCTCAAGTAATTGAAGAGAGGCCATTAAATCCACAAAAAGTCACTGTTTGGGGCGGTCTTCAGTCCGGAGGTGTGATTGCACCTTACTTCTTCGAAAACGCCGATGGATCGAGTGTCACCGTCAATTCGGAGCGTTATGGTCATATAATAACAGACTTTTTTTGCCTGCTATTGAAGAATACGGCTTGGAAAATATGTAGTTTCTACAAGACGGTGCCACATGCCCCACAAATCGAGCGAATATGGCTTTATTACTTATCGTCATGGCGATATCAACTGGCCACCAAGATCATGCGATATGACACCGCTGTCCTTTTTTTTGTTTGACTACACGAAAGACCGTGTTTATGTAGATAAAGTTTTAACTCTTGAGCACTTGAAAACCAACACACGTCAAGTTATAGCTGAAATACCGCCCAATATACGTCAAAAAGTGGTCGAAAATTACCTCAAAAGAATCGATGCTTTCAACAATTCGCGTGGTGGTCATTTAAATATTGTAGTGCTTCACACATAATGTCAACGTTTAATAAAAAACATAAATTTATAATAAAAAAGAAATATCATGAAAAAAATATTTTGTATGTTTTTTATTAACGTTTACTTTTGAAACCGCAAAATGGATAACCTAGTTATAACATTATTTGTTTCAACGTGCCCTCGTTGGCATGCGAAGGCCCGTTTTTTATCTAACTGTAAATATTAACTGATGATAGCTGCTGCTTCACTTTTGATAATATTTGGAGAATACGGACTTCACATTCACTTAAATTGCTATTTCGGGAGCGAATAACAAATTTCATTCATTTTTCTTCATACAATATAACGGGTTATCCATTTCGCGGTTTCAAAAGTAAACAGAAATAAAACACATATAAAATATTTTTTTTCATGATATTTGTTTTTTATTATAAAGTCTGAACGTTGACATTATGTTCGAAACACTACATCATTTAAATAACCACCACGCAAATTGTTGCAAGCATCGATGCTTTTGAGGTAATTTTCGACCACTTTTTGACACATATTGGGCGGTAACTCAGCCATAACTTGACGAATGTTAGTTTTCAAGTGCTCAAGAGTTAAAGCTTTATCTGCATAAGCACGGCCTTTCGCGTATCCCCACAAAAAAAAGTCCAGCCAAAGAAAATTTTGTTCGAAAATCGCCGTCCACCGCCTGTTGTTCAAGCACCCATTCACCGTATCTACGATGTTGTGAATGGTCAGCTGGTTTCAGTTGTTGTGTGAGCTGGACTTTATATTTATGTAAAATACGCCATAATGTGCCGTAAGACAGTCCTAATTCCTGATAACGACGACGAATCGACACATTCGGGTCTTCGGCAACATTTTCACTTACAACAGCTATATTTGATCAGTGGTACGAGCGAAACGATGATGCACAGGCCTTACAATATCTGTACCAATCCAGTCTGTTCAAATTTCTTCACAATTTTGCCAGTTGCTTGCGTAGTTGACGATTATGTAAACCATAATATCCTCTTAAAGGACGATATGTGGCAGTGGAAGAATCACCATTTTTGTAGTAGGTCTTAACAATTTTTATGCGTTGTGCGATAGTTAAGCGATCCATTTTCGTAAATTTCAGACTTTCAACTGAAAAAAAAATTGGTTTAACAACTTTGTTTGACATATATCGAATTCCAGCCTTATACTTTTGAAACCGCAAAATTGATAACCCTTTACAAAACATACAATACTGTAAATTCAGGAGATCTTGGAGGCCAGTGAACCGGTTAATTTCTTCCTATGCAACGATAGCCAAACTCTGCATCTAACCAATTCTTAACTTATTGATCATATTAGTACTGAAATGCTCCATTTAATCACGGTACTCTCTAGTAAATAGAAAGATTAATTATTTTAATATTGCGGATATACCAAAAGCGGATAGTTATCCTAGCTCTAAAAAAAAGAAGAAAATTTGGCAATAGTAGATCCTAATGACTGCAGAGGAACTTTAGATCTAACCCTATCAATCCTATAGAATCAGTTCCACAGATGCTTAGATTTGATCCACATCCCTCTCTAATATGGAGAGAAGTTATGGCTGTATACATACCCAATGCCGATAAATGCACCCAAGTTAATCCGAAAGACTTCAGAATTATTAGTCTCTCATCTTTCCTTCTAAAAACAATTGAAAGATGTATTGACATACCCGTACGTACTATCATCTCTACGGGACTTTTGTCAGCGGTACAATATCTGTAATGCAAAAGAAGATCAGATGGTAATGCTTTTTATTCACTTGTATAACCTATCGAATACTCCCTCCATCATTAGGAGTAACCTATAGTCGCTTTTCTGGACACAGAAGGTGCTTTTAACAATGTAGGCGTATCTGCAAAGGCATCTGCACTGCAAGTCTAAAAGAAGATAGATCGCTTGGATCTATCACACGGGGGTGGCTGTGGCGCGATAGTTGTGTGCTTGTCTGTCAACCTCGTGGTTGCGGTTTCGATTCCTGCCGTTGTCTATGTCTTTTTATATTCCATTTAAAACCAATTCTGAAAATTGTCATAAAATAAGTTGCTGCTTTGCTCATTGCACGCTGTTTAGGCATAACACTAACAACATGTGATTGAGTAAACTAGCATACCCATAAAATATGACAACGAAATAAATAAAATAATGCGAATTATAAGAGACATAAATGAATAAGACACGGTAATTCTCTCCGCATTAGTTCAGCCGCCATCCCTAGAGATAAATCTGAGACAACAACCAGTTCTCAGAACATCGCGCCACACATCTTTCTCATCCTTCTTTCTCTTTTTCCACCGGATGTCCGTGCTGTGTTAAGAAAAACATATAAAGGGTATTCATTATCCCTTGAGCGCGTGCAAAGTTATAAAAAAAAAAAAAAAAAAACCGATTAATAAAATGCTGACTAACAGGGTTATCAATTCAAAAGTGGATGGTTTCCCCGCAAGAAGATTTGTCAGTGGAGGTAAGTCACAAGACGATGTTCTATCTCCTCTTCTCTGAAATCTTATAGCAAATGAGCTGCTGATGGATCTACAGAGTGGTTGCTTATGCGGGCGATGTTGCAAAAAGAACTCCTACAAAATGCTTTTAATAAGCTAACAAATTAGGCACAAAGGTGTGGCCTAGTAGTCAACCCCCACAAAGCAGAACTTGCCCCATTTTCAAGGAAATACGAAATTCCTCCTGCAGATCCTCTTACTATCAAAAAAAAAATACCTGGGTCTTATTTTAGATAAAAAATTAAATTGGAAACCTAATATAGAAGAAACAGTTAAAAACGCCACAGTGGCACTCTTTTCAAGCCAAAAAAGCTATAGGGAATGATAATATTGTCTTCAACTCCGTATTATTCACTGCGGCTTGGCTATATACATACTTCGGTAATCTGGCAGATTCTTACCCATGGCGCAACAGTATGGTAAACCACTGTAGAAAAGGCAGCAAGATGGGACAAGCTGAGCAAAGTCCAACGATGAGCTTCAATGTGTATAGCTAAGCATTAAGATCAATACCCTCTGTCGCGATAGACTTTTTCCATCTACTATACTCTGCCCAACAAAAATAGTCAGCAAAGGGAAGATAGAGCATTTGCCTCTCACTCTGGTTGCGTTCGGTTGCATAAGCCTAACTAAAGCTTATGCTCAAACAGGGTTTCCGTACTTATAATTATTAATGGCCGCAAATATTAGAGACATATGTGTGTCTTCTTATTTAAAACAATGAACATTTTAATTAAATTAAAAAACTATTTATCTTCTCCCAAATAGGCGCTTTTTTCTTAAGGTTATCCGCGAAAACATTAAAAGTTATATTATATAACTTAACTATTTATTTAAATCAATTTTACGTAACTATTTTAACAAACGCAATATCAATTATTCACTGTTGATAAAACTAAATTTCACTTTATAAAATATTTTGTATTCAAAGTAATTTGCATTTCGATACTTTGCACAAACAACTTTTTTTCCTAAAACACCGAAAGCGAATAAATCAAATCCACTTTAACATACTATTTGAAAATACAACCAAATAAAAGGGAGAAAATCAAAGCGACAACACTTCTCCTTCTCACCTTAATAATTTGTATTCTCAAAAGATTAAAACCGAAAGCTCTTTGATGAAAACCCATTGAACTTTTGATCAACTTATACAGCGAATGTAGAAACGAGTAGATGTTAGATGATCAGTATCAGTGTTGCCCCCCCCCCCCCCTCAAGTGTAGTAACAAAGTGCTGACAAAAAACAAATTAATTTTACAAATTTTTTAATCCATTAATTAACTTTCAAAAATACATACATAGGTATATAGGTATGATAAACTATATGTATACACAACTCATAAAAAAATTCTTATATAATAATAAATATGTATACTGTTTACATCTTTACATACACAAATATACATTTAAGGATTAATTTTTTTTATTATTACTTGCATTGTGGTAATTGAATTTGTTTGCAATATTTATTAATTTTGCGGATGCTCGGAAATTCCCTCTACGTCTTTCAAGACGTCTTTTGATTGCATAATTGCATCAACAGTTAATATATTCCAATTTTTTCTTAAATCAACGGAAAATTTTTTAAAAGAATTATTATAGTCGGAATGTCTCCTTTTGAAATTTCGATAGGGTCAGGAAGACTAAATGACTTATTTTGTCGTTATCAATTAGAAATCTGTCTAAAATTAGTTCACATAAAGCTACATAAAATTGACATGACTTCATTAAAACTTTTTCTATAATATTATTTTCCATGTCGTTTCTACAGCAAAATTCTTTGAATTTAAATCCAAAATACATAGACGTATACGCAAGGTGAGCTTTGTTTTTGAAATCTAAATTGATTGATATAAGATTAAGGTTGCAAAAAATTTTTAAGAACATCTAACAAAAACTCTTCGTATATTTGTATATCAAATGAACTTTGGTATTTTCGCTTTGAAATTCAAATTGCAAATGAAATTGAAGAATATACATTTATTTAAGAAAGAAAAAAGCCAATATGATCTGTCAAACTGTGGATGACATGCTGGACGTGGATTGTCGAATTGACGAAGTTGTGTTGTGGGCTTACACAAAATGTGTTGGTTAAGGTTAAGAAGTACAAACACACTTTTAATTTTTAGCAATAGGAAAATGTCAGATGTTAAAAAGTGTAGTGTTTGGACGAACATGCGTAGTGCGTGCTAGTGACAAGAAAGTGTAGTAAAAACACAACAATTGTTGTTGGAAGGGGCAACACTGATCAGTATGCTTTGAGCATGCATTGAGGATGGTCATGGTGGGTTGTACGATATTTTGCAGGAAATTACTACAACAATTTTTGTAAGTTATGGGAGAATCTTTTTCAGTAGTTTTTTTTTTTTGTCAATTCAGTGTTGTGACATTATACAAGGCAAAATTGGTTTGAAAAAAGCTCGCCCATAAGCCCTGTAGTCACTATTTTTGTTGGACAGAGTATATAATCTGCTCAATATATATTTTCAGTAGAGGCCTTATAGGAGAGCCTTTTCAAACACACTGATGCCTGTCGCTGATATTTCCTCTGAAAATAACCACTGAGTTACATACAAATTGTTTTTGTAATCTTATTAAAACCATCGTACGATTATATCCCACAATAAACCACCCACTGCATATCTAAGTACACTCTGCTGCTTGTGTGCCTTTATCATACTCAACCCTCGTTGTGTTCTTTTAAAATAAACTTATTGAATCAGGGTTACCACACTCAAAAATTTTCATGTGTAAATAGTACTAATAACTGCATACATTGTACGTTATTTTCTGGCACGAATGGTATTCCTAAATTGTACATTTATTAGTATATATTACCAATGGTCTTGTTTTTCATTTGCGCATTCTACGATTTCATTCGTGTATTGTACGAATAGTTTCGTAGTATTTACTAATGCTTTTACTTTTCATTAGTACATTGTGCGCTGAAATTAAATTTAGATATAAATGACAACAAAAGTAATATTGTATTTATTAAGCAAACAATCTTTTTAATTATTTTAAAATTAATTTTCACGTACTTACATAACAAGTTAAAAAAATTGATAGTGATGTTGTTTAACTGTGACTGGCAGCTAAAAAAAGAATAGATTTAAGATTCAAAACGTTTGCAAATAAAATATCTACTTACATTGGATCTTATGTAAAAAAGCATCAGTAGCGGGATTTGTCTTTGTCCTTGTTTCGTAAGGCATTTTATCATGTATGTATTAACAAATTCCCAGATGTGTTATTGGTGGCGCGGCGTGTCGGGGTGTTCTATGCTGAAATAATTTCCCGAAAATTATATTGACAAAAACAAAAATCACAAAAAAATATAAGGTACTCACCTCGGAATCTTCGCAAAAAGCGGATACTTTATTTGGCCAATCATCTTAATAAACTTGTAGTGATTTCACAAAGTTTTAATTGTTCACTGATATGTTTATCTATTTTAAGAACTTAAAGAAATAATTAGTGGAGTTTTATTATCAGTTTGGGTCTCGGTTTAGTCTAGGTTCACACTGTTATAATTATTCTTACTTTTAATTTCAATGGAAAACTTTTAATTAAATTTTGCGCACATCGAAAAATCTTACCAAACGCGTTGAAAAATTAAAACTACTGAAATAAATAACGGGTTCCGACTATGATGCAGTTTTTTTTATTTTTACCAATAAATAATTCGTGTATTTTACTATTAATGCGTATTTTTACTAATAATTAGTGCACTCTTCTAATGATTCATACGGTTATCCACGAATGAAGTAATTTTTTTGAATGATTTGTAAACAGTACTAATACCGTGTATGAACATACTAATGTATTCGTAAGTAAAATAACAAAAAAAAAATAGCTCTACTTATAATTCGTACATTCTACGAATAATGCGTACGGTCAACGCACGAATGAAATTTGTTTACTAATATTAGTTTTTATTCGTGAATAGAACAAATTCATTAGTAAATAGTACGAATTTTTTGTAAAAAAATTCGAATTATTCGTGAGAGGATTTTACAAATGTTATTAGTAATATATACACCACAATTCGTACAATGCACTAACCAAAATCATCTAATTTTGGTTTCCCAATAGTATTAGTACATACCACGAATGTATTCCTGCATATTCTACTTACTAGTACAATTTCACTAATGGATTCCTAAAAATTTCATAGTACTAATACTTCGTACAATGCACGAATATTAGTACAATGCACGAATATTTTTGCTACGAATATCATTCATAGCCATTTTACTAATAAATTCTTTGGGTGCACTGCTACGTTTGCGGTTGTTTATTATGTTTAATACTGCAATCCTGTAAGAGCTTTAAAACAGTAAGAACTTATTGGCATCTATTATAATCAGAGTCAAATGCAAATCTATTTATCTTCCCTGTACTTAAAATATAAACTGAACCCCTCTATATTTTCAGCAAACTGACGGCAGCGAGCATATTCGCCCATCTAACAGCTTCTTCTTAATGGATCAATATTAATATTAGCCATTCCATTATTCAGACCTTGTTCGGATCACTTCGAAGCCATATTGATTAGGTGCAACATCCCTCAGCTAGAATTCGGCAAAGTCTTCCAAGTAAGCATACCTCCAAGATCTGTCTGGGAGGACTCAATCTTTTTGGAAGATGCGATGATATCCATTTTTATACTGGAGGATCAAAGGCTAATGATTGGATTGGTGACGATGTGTACTCAAACAGTCTAAGATTACGTCTCTCTTTACGTCTTCTTAATCATTGGGGTGGCCGTGGCGCAACAGTTGTGTGCTCACCTGTCATCCTCGTGGTTGCAGGTTCGATTCCTGCCGTTGCGTTGTCTATGTCTTCTTATATTCCATTTCTAAAAATTGTCATAAAATAAGTTGCTGCTTTGCTCATTATATGCTGTTTAGGCATAACACTAACAATATGTGATTGAGTAAACTTGCATACCCATAAATTATGACAACGAAATAAATAAAATAATGCGAATTATAAGGGACAGAAATAAATTAGACACTGTAATTCTATCCGCATTAGTTCAGCCGCCATCCCTGTAGAAAAATCTGAGACAACAACCAGCTCTAGTCTCAAAACATCGCGCCACACATCTTTCCTATCCTTCTTTCTCTTCTTCCATCGGATGCCCGCGCTGTGTTAAGAAAAACATATAAAGGGTATTCATAATCCCTTAAGCGCGTGCAAAGATATACAAAAAAAAAATTCTAACGTATTCCAAGCAGAAATTATGGCAATTTAATAGTCCCTTAATAATCTCAAAGAAAAATTATATTAACTACCGTTAATTTCTTATGGAGATGGCGCAGTTCAATATTTACCTTTGTTGGCTACCAGAGCACAGAGATATTCCAGGGAATTGTAAGGCTGATGAACTTGTCAAAAGTGGAACGACACTACCTTTATTACCTGATAAGGAAAATGTAGGTATACCCTTCAAAAATAAGATGGAAAAATATAACCACCTGTCTGACGACAAAACAGTTTGGTCAAAACTTGACCTGAAACGCTCCAAGTGTTTGATATCCTTAAGCAGATTACACATCAGCTCCGTAATTGGTGTCATAACCGGACACTGCCTCATAGATAAGCATGCAAAGAGGCTTGGCGTTTATTCAAACGATTTTTGCAGAAGCTGCGTGGACGAAGAAGGGGTAAAATCTATTCCTTTTCTATCTCAGAGACGTAAGTTCCATCTTGAAGACTTTTTCTTCGACCTCAGTGATTTACACAAAATAGGCATCCTTACGCTTCATTAGGAGCTCCAAACGGTTCAACGAATAGGCAGTTTATCTCAGGATTCATGTGGTATCACAATGAACCAACATTGCTCTAAGGGTATCAGCTGCAAAGCTGATAGCTACTTATACCTGCCACTTATTCTGAGCAAAGACATCAACACAATGCCCGACAATGTATGAGGAAAGAGAATATTGATATATTTTTGTCATTTAACTTACGGTTCACATTATCTCTTGTCCACGTACAGGATAAAAATATGCTGAATTTTGATAGCATATTGGTCTTCTATCATATGCCCTAAGAAATGTTAGATGTATCAATCCTGAGTAAAGATATCACATGCGGGGCATTAAGTATTTTTTTTTTTCAATTTTTTTTTTACTTAAGTAAATATTTTATATTGTGTTATATTATTATTTTAAGTAAACTTATTCTAAGTTCAAAATGTCCAATAATATTGTTAAATAACTGAAGTTTAGAACTCTCCCATAAGGCCCTGTTTTTGCCGAATGGTTTGCTACCTTATTCGACATTATACATAGAAATATCGCACTATTACTTTAAAAGTATGAATTTCACATTTATTTTATTATGAAGTCGTAAATATATTTTGTCATCTAAACTTTGATTAATAGTGCTCTTTAAACAAAATGTCTGGTACCCTTACTGAGAGTGATAGAGAGTAAATAAGAAACATGCTAGATGTTTATATTTGCTGTTTTTTATTCGAAAATTGATATTGACTAGTTTCCTTTTGCTTTTTTTATTTATCTCCGACCAACGTGGCAGTTTATTGCAGAAAGATACGTCCCAGGATTTAATTGACCAACAACGAGAAACCTGCGGTTTTACATGTCCAGTCAGCAGATAAAAAAGGCAATTGCCCCCAGAGGGTGCAAGGAAAACGACCAAAAACCAACATTCTAGAACACGACACAGGCAAGGACTATAAGAATTTCTGAGGTCAAATTTATTCGTCGTTCTCTAGGTCCCTCGATTTTCGATGGAAATAAAATCGAAAACCAACTTCCGGAACGCTTGGCGCATTGACATTTATTGTCGGCCTTGTTGCGGTTTTTGGTACTTTTTTACACTGATTCAAGCCGAATAAAAAGTCAATGATTAACAATATAGCCAGAAATTCAAAGAGAAAAAGGATGTGTCATGATGTGTCCTTAGCTGGAGATTTAGATTTTTTTTGTTGGAAAAGAATTAGAAAAAATTGTCACGATTTTTTTCTTCTTGAATAGTAGTCAAGCAAATCTAATAAACAAAAGTTAAGCAAGAATTGTTTAAAGAATAATCAAGATATTTACAAATTGTTGTAAGCTGTTGGTGTGAGCTGAATAGAATATCGGAAATTAAATTACAATTTTCGTTTTGATACAGAATTTAACTATTGAAACGTTGACAGTTTATAAATTTGAAAAATAAATTAATAATAAGCAGATTTTGATCTCTATTTGTTTTTATTAAATTTTTTTCAGCAATACTTAAGAAAGTTAATCAATTATTGTTTCAAAATGTCAAATGATAAAACACAAAATTAAAAAAAAATTAAGCTTCCGAGATAATCCATTTTTTTTCTCTAAAACTGACCTCACATGCTTCCCGGATAACCTAACATATTAAAAATAAATTAAAAAATTCAAGCTAGCAATATTTAGGAAAGGAATGAAATTATCTATTGAAAATATTTAGAGTTTCGACAATATTTTGCAAATAAGCAGATGAAGAAAGTCGATGGGATTCAATAAGATTTTCGGGTTAATCGAAAGCCCACTGAACTATTTGGGAAAAAAATTCAAAGGACCTCCTACATACATTTATTTTATCAGAACCCGTTAAGTTGGTTATGGGAAAAAAAACCGTTGTATGGCAGGAACCCATCAATAGCAAAATATGCAAGCAATTTTTTTAACCAAAATAGTGCGTTCTACAGATAGATGGACAGACAGACAAGCAGAGAGACGGAATTGCGGGACCTACTATTTTGGTGTTCTCCGTCTCCGTAATGTAAAGTTTGATTAAAACCTCGAGTTCTATTATCAATCTTTACACCGTTTTGAAGAAAGTTAGATCATTGATACTTTAAGGACATTTGCTAGGAGCTTGTATAACAATTTCTTATCAACAATGCTTGTATTTGGTTTTGTTGAATCACGTCTTCGTTGGAATAGAAGTTAACTTTCGGTAGTTCTTAAAATAAATCCTAGTATGCCGCAGGACTACGTTCCCCCGACTATCTTTCTCATTTTCATCATCGATCTCTTGTCTAGAACTTCAAATAACATTATTGTTTTGCTCATTTTTCTTCGGAAGTGGGACTGCATTAATAGATTATAGCAAACTCATTTAATTCTAATCTGAACAGAATTAATTAATTATTTATTTTTCAGATTAACCGCGTAAATTGAAATTAAAAGTGCGCTTTGTTGTACTCATCCGAACGTTTCGCATCAAGTTGCATTGAGCGTGGTCACAGGGAAACTGTCTGAACAGAGTTGTCGAGAAAATATTTAAAAACCGCGTATTTTGGATGTTTCAAAAAACTGACCAGTTTTCAGTTCCCATTTCAACGCCATCCCAATGTTTTGTATCTCTCATTGTCTTATTTCTATTTTTTAAAGACATTGTATTAAAATAACTTGTTGCATTCTTCTTCTTCATCAATTGATCTGTTTATACTCCGGTTTCTAGGAATTCCCATCAGTTCATCCTTGAGTCCAAATTAGAATGTTCTTTCAAATACAAGGATTCCATAAAAGCGAGAAAAAGTAACAGATCAGTAACCGCATCCAATATCAAAGTATTTCAGGAAACCCTAGATATAAGGCAAAGGCAAATTTAATGTAAGGTTTTCTTAAAAGAAATTGTTCAGAATTTTCCGACCCTTATGCAATCAAGACAGATTACACATCACTTGTGCGTCCACATTTGGAATACGCTTCAGTAGTTTATACAGTTTCGAGTAATCGGATTGAAAAAGTTAAAAAATGGAATAGCCAGAAATACCAAGTTACTTTACTACTAGATTAGTCTAGGCACATTAGACGATCGTCGTATTACAAATTGTGTAATGTTTGTTTATGGTATATTGTCTAACCAT
The DNA here is from genome assembly GCA_910595825.1 of Philhelius pedissequus. NCBI lineage: Eukaryota > Metazoa > Arthropoda > Insecta > Diptera > Syrphidae > Philhelius > Philhelius pedissequus. The sequence goes on along the minus strand of OU343161.1, from coordinate 50,331,832 downwards.
ATAAAATATCCAGTTTTATTAAATCTTTTAAATATCTACGTTCCAGGAAGAAATGTTCGGACAAAAAAATTGTTTTATATTCCGTTACATAGATATAATTATGGTTCTAAACGAATTACTTACAAGATGTATGAGATTATGTAATGAATATTCCTACCTCAGCAGGATATAGGATAAGAATATATTCATTCGATAGTGTTTGTATGCACATTTGTATAACAACTGTTCGGGCAAACTTTTTCAGGGAAGTTTAGGCGGGCAACGACCACTTCCTGTACAGTTTTTTGAAGAGTAACTACCTTATCGGTAAATGGATAATATTGGTACCAAAAGAAAGGTGAGTTTGTCTTCTTTTCAAATCCAGTGGTCGGGCAAACTTTTTTAGGGAATAACCCTCACCCCGACCAATTTTAGAAAAAATAACACAAAAGAATTTTTTTTTTTTTTTTTTTTTTGAGTTTAAATGTCTAACAAATTATTGGCAATTCATAAGTAAAAAACCATATCAGAATAGTCAATTTGTCAAATCCAGTAACTTTTATAATTACACCCCTCCTCCCCCCACCCCTTCCTTCTTCGATAAATTTTAGGAAAAATATATTTTTTTTGTATAGCTATTCCACTTTAAAATTTAAAAAAAAATCCACTTGCTTGATCAAATATATATTATTTTCCAATATAAGATAACCTACATTTGTCTATTTTACAAAGAAATACTATAGCTACTCACAAAGGTTTCTCTTCAAAATGATTTGCTTTGATTTTACTGTGAATTTTCCCGAAAGAAAATTAATAACTTTAAACAGTTTAGTAACAGTTTACACTTCATGAAACGTATCTCCAAATTTGTTGATGGCCTTCAAATACGATTTCTCGAAGCCCTCAAAATAAGCGTTTGTTCCTGCAATTAACTCTTCTTTCCACACAAATCTCGGGTTTCTAAAAGGGATAAGGCATATAGTTAAAATCTCTTACCTTTGATTCATTTCTTCATGTTTGGAAACAAAGAAATAGTCGCAGGTTGTTGAGTCTGAGGAATATGCTGGCTTAGGAAGCAGTTAGTAGCCTAACGCATGCAAATTTGCAGTGCAGACTTGTAATTTTTTTCTTCTTCCAAAATTTAGTGTGTAAAAACAGTTGTGTGAACTTTAATGAAGTAAGTACAGATTTTCTACTTAGAATATTATTTTTAGTACTTTACACATGTCCCCTGTTTGTTTAATTAATAAATAATAATAATAGACAGACCTCACTTAACGCGAGAGTAACGATCCGGAATAATGCCATGTTAAACGAAATCGTGGTGAACTATACAAGAAACCAGTGCAAAAAGTGGGGTTACTATAATTGCTTTTTTCTGCAATATAAACCTCATAAAAGAAAGAAAGAAAAAAATACTTTCAAAATGAACAAAATAACAATGCAGATCATTTTACATCACTGCTTAAATAATCCATACGTGGCCGTTTTGGCAATGCATCAAATTCAATGCCAACTCCGCATTATTACATACACTTGGTTTTCGTTTGTTATCAAAAATCAATTTACTTTTGATTTAGATCTGTCAAAAAACTGATTTTGACATTTATTGCCTTCGATTTGCCAAAAAAAAATTGATTTATTTTTTGAATTTAAATAAATTTTGCAGATCTGGATTTTTCAGCCAATCTACCCTCTTTTACTAACACCAATATGCATCATAATTGATAGCCATCATTTTGACAAGCTCTCGTTTGATAACAATTTGTTTCGCTTGCAAGAAAGAATTAAAATAGTTTTAGATCAAATAGAAGCTGTTTTAAGTGAATAAATTTATTTTTCCATCTCATTTGCGGATTTACAAACTTGAAATTATAAACAGCGATCGAGTCAATATTTGTGAGCTGACACCACTTGCTGGTTCACAGACACAAATATGCACCAATGCAGCAAATAAAAATCAATCTGAAAACGTTTTCGATTACTTACGATAAAAATCAATTTATAGATCAAAATATAAGTTTACCAAACGATAACCGCATTAATAATGGTGAATTCCTTTTTTCAGTTCATTCATATTAAAAAAAAAGTAGGCATGAATATGAAACGAATAACTTGCATGAATTTTAAAACAAATCCATTAGCAATAACTCTACAAACAAAATATGTACATAGTATGTAACATAAGGAGAACAAAAAATGTTTGTTTCCGATACCGCGTTAGAACGAGGCTTTTAAACGTATTAAACAAGGCCGTAGTAAAAGAGGTACGCGTTAAGTGAGGCCTACCTGTATTGCATTTTTTTTGTGACAATGCAGTTTTTTGTATTTTTGATGAAAACTTATTTGTCGATTTTCTAGAAGGCGACTGCAATGAAAACCTTTTGAAGAAAGTTGTTCGAAAGGTAGTAATGTTTTTTGCATTCATATATAAAGGACAAATATATCGACGAAAAAACGATCACCATGAACTCTATGCGCATATCTCTTAACATTTTCGAAATTACTATCTCAAAGAGATGAACTTACATACCCTTGGAGCGACGCTATGGGGTCGTATAAACCGCCAAAATTGGGTTTCTAAAAGGGACATTTTTTTATCGAGGAACTTAATTGCATATTTTGTTCAAACTTTATTTTTATAATTACTCATTTTTGAATTCTTTTTTATTTATAAAATAACATTCTTATTTCTACTAATATATAAAAGTGTAATTTTGTTTCGATGTCAGTTTGTCTGTATATGACAGATAAACTGACGATTTACCATTTGACATGCCATACAAATAATTGTATATTCTTCTATTGTCTTTGGGCAACTTATAGGCTATTAAATTAATAAGTTATGTTTTATATGCTTAATACACAATCTTAAATTTATCCTGATTTTAAAATATAATTTCCAAATTTATATCTCGTTTTGTCCTTATTTCCAAACTAGCAGGAAGTCTCTGGTGTTGCCGGGGTACCCCAGGAAAAAGTATTTTAATGTAATATCTTCCAAATGAACTAAATATTAAGAAACAAAATTCGTAAGGAAAAGGATTTATCGTTTATTTTGTCGTTCATTTAACCAGGATGAGCTTTCTTATTAAATTTTACAAAGAAGATTTTTCAGGGCCCCAGCATGAAAAATTCCGAACATTTCGATGAAAGAAATTAGACGTTTTCCATTTCTGTAATTAATGCGGGGCTTATACACATACCTTAATTGACTGTCGCCAGGACTATTTTCATAAAAGCAAAAAGGCTGCTAAGGTTCCGCACTGAACTATCAATTTTTTCAAGTTAGCAAGGAAAATTAATTTTCATGTGTAAACAAATACAATCGCAAGATCTTGTATTTTCACGGTTACAGGCGCAGGTGAATTCATGCAATATTCCTTGCATTTCAGCGTAAGGTCGCGTGTGTTTGGCGACATGTTATAAATGAATAGTTTGTTGAGAATATTGAAATTAGCCTATTAATCGAGCTTACATCTGCAAGGATTCCCCAGCGCCAGTGGCTACTTTTGTGAACGTAAAAACTTACTTGCAAATGTAAGCTCATGCTTTCGCCTGAATTAATATATGAATAAAAGCAAAACAAAATTTGGTGGGTCCCAATTTTTCATGCGCCAGCTATAAGAGTTGATAGGATTTTACACTTAACTGCCATCTTTTTCATTGGCACTTTTTAAGTTTACAAAGAAAATCAAGTTTGATGTGTTAACTTTCAAGGTCCCGAAATTTTTCTTTCACAAGTACAGTTTTTTTTGCGTTTAGCCCATTTCACCCTACAAACAGCTAAGTTTTTGGAAACAAATATCTAACCCTCAAGCCACTTGCAAAACAACATTTCAAAAACAAAATAATTTTTTAAATTGTGTGGTTTCCGAGTTTAGACTTAGCAAATAAACTGATAAAGGTGAATTTCACTTTATGAGAATAAAATTATTAAAATCTGTGGGGCGGTTTCTAGGAATAAAGCATATTATGTATAGTTATAATTTGAAACAAAAAATAATGAGCTATTTTGAAAATATTAAATTATTAAAAAAAAAAAATTAAATATGCTTTTAAAATACAAACAAATATCTACTAGGTAATTAAAAGTATTGATATACATCACATAATATGTATAAAATTTCGAAAGAACGACAGAATCACCTAAGCCGTTTTCCAGATAGTACAAAGCAAACAAATCGGTACCGTTCTTAGCTATTATTGGTTATTTGCTTTCCAACCATATAATAGTTCATATCGAAAAAAAACTCTGATTTTTTTAAATCAAAATAGTTAGAACCATTTTCGTGTAAAATGAGCTTTAACATAATGGCAGTTTCACAAAAAAAAGTCCCACCCATTTGGACTGTAAGTGGCTATACTAACATGCAGACGAACAGAATTCTTAGACCATGTTCTTTCGTCTTCGATATCATCGTAATGTCATGTTTGATTGTTATAGCAAAACTTTTTTTTTCGACGAATGCATAACTTGCCTTAAATCGTATTTAGATATCGCAAGTAAAAACACAAACTCCGGAAAGCGAAGAGTCCCAAAATGAAGAATAGTTTGTAAGAAGTTTTTTTTTTTTTTTTTTTTTTTAATAATACAAATTCTATATACTACTGAAATACATCAGCCAAGTAGAAGACTTAGCACTATAATATTTGGACTTGTTGAATTATTGATTCAAAATAGCTTTTAACGGCCTTGAGTCCAACAAAAATTGGCGTTTCGTCCCGGTGATCTCACATGGACTCATCAGTTGACTAGTGAGGACCTTTGTCAATACGCAATTTTTGCCAAGTTCAGTTCATCTAACATAGATTTCGTGAAGAACATCTAGTGTGAACTATATCCAACAAGACTAGAATTCCTAATCATTAAATTGGAAATTTTTGTTTTTGCCCATGGCCTGGCATTATTTATGTAAGAAGTTTTTTTTTTTTTTTTAATAATACAAATTCTATATACTACTGAAATACATCAGCCAAGTAGAAGACTTAGCACTATAATATTTGGACTTGTTGAATTATTGATTCAAAATAGCTTTTAACCAAACTTTGATCAGCAATAATAATTTCCAAAAAAACAGAAAATAAAAAACAACAAATTTCAAACAACGTTATAATTACTGTTTTATTAGAAAAAAAATAGATCAAGCCAAATTCGATGTTACAAACAATAAGCGGACTGTAGGTGTTGACTCGATGGTTAACGGCCATGGGCAAAAACAAAAATTTCCAATTTAATGATTAGGAATTCTAGTCTTGTTGGATATAGTTCACACTAGATGTTCTTCACGAAATCTATGTTAGATGAACTGAACTTGGCAAAAATTGCGTATTGACAAAGGTCCTCACTAGTCAACTGATGAGTCCATGTGAGATCACCGGGAAGAATAGTTTGTTTGTTACAAAAATAAGAAAACTAATCCTGTACCCATCTTCTGTTACTCAGGCGATAACCTTTCCTAAATTGAAGTGTCATTTAAACATCTTAAAACCAAAACAAACGATTTTTTTTTTGTTTCTCGAACATGGGTATTGATCGACAAAATAATTGAAAAATCTTTTTTCTTACAATTTTTTTTCTTTATTTTTCATTTCATTTGGAAGATATTGCATGAAAAGACTTTTGCCTCGGGTGCCCGGGCAACGTGGGGGACTTCTGCTAGTAATTCTATTTAACTGTTCCTACTGGTCTATGCTAAATTTCTCTCGGCATCAAGTGCAGCAGTGTGGGATGGATCCAAATTGTCAGAATGGTTCGACACGTCGGCAGGTGTCCCCCAAGGTTGCATTTTAAGCCCTATTCTCTTTGCCCTATTTATTGATTCAGTAACTGAGATTCTCCCTGGTGGTGTAAGCTTCGCGGGCAATCACGTAAAAGTTGTCCTTTACGCTGATGACTTGGTACTGTTAGCGGACAATCCTTTTACGTTACAACTCCAAATAAACAAACTACAGGCGTTCTGTAAGACATGGGATCTCCATATAAACGTTTTGAAGACAAAAGTTATGATTTTTGAGAACCGATTTAGAGGCAGACTACGTGCTGAGGCTTGGCGACTCAATAACGAGGTGATAGAAGTAGTTCGGGAGTTTAAGTACCTTGGTGTGCTGTTTTCAAGTAATTTGATCTTCCGGAAGCATGCGAAAGAAAAAAATAGAGAAGCAAAACTGGCACTAAACATGTTGTGGCCGAAATTTTTCGCAAACCAAAACATTGATCTGTCTTCTCAATATCAAGTATTTAAGGCTACGGTAAACACTTGTTTGTGTTATGGTGTGCAGGCGTTTGGGACAATCCCCTTTGAGGAGTTTGAAGATGTTCAGAGATATTTCTTTAAACGTTTGTTTAAATTACCGAATGCAACTCCAACCTATGCAATTCACGTGGAGTCTGGTTTGCCACCCATATATTTGCAAAATCTAAAAGCCCATGCAGACTATTTAATAAGGTTGATGAACCGAAGCAGAAACAGTTTTCATAGAGCCATCTTAGTTAGATTGCTGCAAACCAATGCAACACCTTTCAGTAATTGGAACCAACTGGCGCTATCTCACGATATCAGTATATTCTTGTCTGAAGGTAATGTTAGCGAATGGCACGATATATTTGCAACAATTATAGCTAAGGTTGATGACAAAATATATGACCAACACTTAACAAGAGCATCCTCTTCGGCTTCCAGACTAATCTACCGCAATCTAGATCATCGATTACTAACCCTAGGAAATTATTTCAATGTTAAATATCCATCTAAAGTTATAAGCACCATTTTCAGAGCCCGAGTCGAATTATTGAATTTAAATTTCATTCCACATAGAACCGATCTTCAGCAAACTTGTAATTTATGTAACAGGAGAGAACACGAAAGTGTGTACCACTTCATTGGGGTGTGTCCCATTTTACAAGAAATCCGACGTTTATACTTCCAAGAAAGTTTTCTGACTGTAAATAATCTCTACGAAATATTAAATGGTTCTCGGGGCTGGCTCGCTCTATATAAATATTGCAGCCATGCTATGACTTATCGTAATAGTTTTTGAAAAGTCAAGAGATACAGCAAGTCTATATTCATTGTGAATTCGAATGTTTATAACCATTTAATTTTGTTATTATGTTTATGTTTTAAATCATCAAAATTAGAAGTTTTCTTTTTTTTATGTTGCAAATCATCAAAATTGTCGACGGCCTCCAGGTTTCTCACTTTCCTATCAACTAAGTTTGAATATTCATGTAAATGTATTTAAATTCTCATTGAGTATTCTATTATGTTAATTTTTCATAAAAATTATGTTAACAAGAATTTAAATCCGTTACTCTTTTTATGTTTTAAATCATTAAAATTAGCAGTTTTTTATGTTGCAAATCATCAAAATTGTTCAAATACCAAAATTTTTTTTCAACTTTTTTTTGTATATTCATTTAAACGATCGTATGTACATAATGTAAATAACTATTAATTGTTTATTAATTTAAATTTACCGAAACATTATCGTAAACAAGATTTATAGTTACATTTTCTCTTTACATAATATTATTTTATTTTCATCTTACTGAAATGTCATTTCCGGCAGACGGCAAAATTGTCAGGTCCGTATTCTTACTCTAAAAAAAAATTGTAATTTTATCTGAGGAAATAAAGAAAAAATCTATCTAATCTATCTATCTATCTAATTCTATTTAACTGTTTTTTTTAGCGAATTATTTTTTTTTTGTTTTGTTATAAATTTAAATTAATTTTAATTTTAAATTACCTTTCGGACCGCTCAATACAAGTTGTATTGGACGGTTTCAAGTCGTCTGATATTCACAAAATAAATGCTGATGTGCCTCAGGGCTCCGTATTGTCTACGACTCTTTTTCTCATTTTTATTAATGATCTCTTATCTGGAATTTCTAACAGCAAACTCCATGTTAGATTTCATTTACGCTTTTGATTTAAATGATACTTATTTGTACATTAAAATCTCTTTGCGTTGCTTATGTTGGGTCGATTGTTTATTTTGACACGAAATGTTAGAAGCTTACATTGATATTTTTGTTAATTATTATCAATTTTACAATAATGCATAATGGATTGAAAGACAATATTAACAACTTGTTTTGAATAACAATAAAAAAATAAACAACCCCTGAAGGAGTTGGGAAAATCCAACGAAACGTAGGGCAAAAATATGAAGTAAAGGTATTTTATTTGCATACAGAAGAAAGTGACCAAAATAGCCTGAAAAAACCTTTGAACATCAAGTCATAAAAATAATTGGTCGAGTTAATAAATAAAATTAACAAACTATTATTAGTAATAAATAATATTTATTGTATGTTACGTTTTTTATTTTCTGCCTTAAATATATTATTAATTAGTCTAATCTGAGTATTATTATAAACTCTAATTGATGAAAGTACTTAAATAAAAATATAAGTAAATAAACATACATATGAATGCAGAAAATCTAATACTCAATACTCAAGTAAAAAATAATATTTTAGGTTCTTAATTTTTTTCTTTGTGCAATAGTGACCTATCTCATTTTAAAATCAGTTATAATCTTATTTTGAAGGATTATATATAAAAATGTCAAAAACCTATTATTGTTTAAACATATTCCTTATAGAAAATCAAATCTATGTTTATTTATTTTCAAACTACTATAGTTTAAAAAAAAATGGTTCTTATTTTACCTCTACTGAAAATAATGAAAATTTCAGTTATGCCACTATTGCACTCACGGCCTCATATCAATTTGCAATCAAATTAAAAAAAGCTCAGTAAACTAAAAAACTCAAAAGAAATTGTTCGCTCGCCCCGAGCTCAATTTTACTCGATTTTGAAATTCATATCAGTTGTTATTTAATTTCGGAAGAGAAGAAAAAAAAAAACAATAGAATTCGATTTAATAAATTGTAACTGTATAAATTAAAAAAAAAAACAAAAAAAAAATCACTCCTGTTTCAAATGCAATTTAAATTAATCAAATGTTGTCCGCTGACTAAACATGTCAAAAAAATGTCCTTTTTTTGCCCAAAAGAACATCACTCCATTGTTGTCAACTTATTGCAGCCCACACTAACGTAAAACTTCAGTCACATTTTTCAGTTACAGTTACGGCAGTTAGGTATGTGCGCGAGTAGAGAATCCGCATCACACACAATATCCAATGTCAAAAGAATGAAAAACGCACTACAATTTATCACAGCGTTGCATCAATCTTTCCATTACATGTTAAAAATTTAATATACAACTTTTTTTTAAATTTGCTTTTGTGTGTGTGTGTATGTGTGTAGCTAAAACTATCTCTATGTTAGAATTCTAACCAATGACGAAGGTTATAACGTACGAGTATAACAGGAATGCATCATTCAGAAGCAGAAAATAAGAGAAGAAGGAATAGTGCAAGCAAGGAATATCGCCAGTTATGTACCATTGCGCCCGCCCATCGTCCACATGTGTGCCACTAAGTCGTGCAAATGATTTATGTCTTTAATATGTGGACTTTGGTCGTAAAAATGTCTACTTGCAGTCTATATGGCCAGGCCATGGGCCAGGCGACATTTCTTCATTTCTTTCGCTTGCCATCAAGCATATATCTATAATCTTACCTAAGGAAGAGAATATATATAAAAAGTCAAGTCTAAAACGGAATTAAGGAAGATCCCCATCACAACAGCACAAGCAGACACATTTGCCTCGGCAAAATTATAGACAGAAATTGAATGACAGAAAGACATCAGCCTTTAATCCTTATGGCTATAGCTTGTTATTGTTGTACCTACATAAATGCTTGTCGGGGCTTAGAATTAAGGGCGGATGCGACAAAAGGTATTAAAAGTTTGACGTAATGACATATGACACGAGTTATGGCTAACTGTTTCGTAAACCCTGTTGTACACGACACCGCATGTCGATCAAGAGAATTAAAACTTTTTGACAGTTTCTCATCCCAAAGAATATCCCCTTTATTGAAATAATGTTGTCAATTCAAAGCTTCCTCGTATTGAAGGGGAAACGCAAACTATTAAATTGTGTTATTTACTGCTTCCGAAAAAGAGTCTTCCTTCCTTATTGGCAATCTGTAGCCCATATTGTTATCTTGCCATGAGTTATTTCGACCTTTATTTTATTTAGGGACCTACCTACTTATCATTTCAGAAATGTATCTATTGCTGCTCATATTATATGTATGTATATTTTACAATTTCCTTGCGACTGTTTGTAATATAATTATGACAATCAACAAATTTAAATTAAGCAAAATCAAGATTTAGTTGGGCGAAAAAGCAACTAGTTTTTTTGTACCCTTCGAGTACAAAACCAAAAACAGTAAATATACTGTTTATCTTTCGCAGCTCCTAGGGTAATAAATATTTTGCAGACCACCTGAAGCTACACCAAAGAGCCCATTTACTGTGCACAAAATTTACATCCTTCATCAATCATCCGTATCAGTTTTAGCTTTTAGCCACAAGGGAGTTTCATGGCATCTTTAATAAAGACGCTCGGCTCGTATTGCCTTGACTATCTTAACTTAAGTTGTTTCTTTTTAAATTAAGAAAAAAAAAAAGAAACATAAATAAAGATGTGAACATAAATTAATTCATTGGTGGATAAGGTTTTGATTATGTTCCTGCTTTCAAACAGAAAAGTATGAAGAATGGCAATTTGAGGTAGTAAATAGCAATTTGCTCTTAATCACTATTCCTTCCAATAAATAAACGACAAATAACAGTTGGTTAGGACTTATCTTTGAAAATTCTTATTAATAAATGTGTTATTGCTTGTGACATGTGAAAGCGGGCTATTAACAAGAGAAAATTAGAGTTTAAGGAACGCTTGTTACTGTAACAGTTGTATCAGTGGCGTTGATAGCTCTTAGGTTTGGAAGGAAAATGAGATGTGCTTTATTTTTGCCATATCTTTTCTTGTAAAGCTTAGACTGACTGTTCAGCCGAAGCAATTATAATCAAAACGGTCATGACCTTAATTCTTGGGTTATACTGAACCGTTGAAGACGTTGACACTGGCACAAAAGCCAAAATCTTAAGAACAATATTTATATTAGGTAAGTTTTCTTCTTCAGCGCTACTATTGATTTCTCAATAGATCAAGACCCTTATCCACATTTTTAACTCAAAAACTACAGCAAATGTTTTCCAAGCAGTAAACAATATTGATAAATCTCCATGCTGCTTTTCAGATTTCAAATGAACCACAGATTTGAATAGCTCATATAAAGGGTTATCCATTTTGCGGTTTCAAAAGTATAGGGCTGGAATTCGACATTTGTCGAACTAAGTTGTTAATCCAATTTTTTTTCCAGTTGAAAGTTTGACATTTACGAAAATGGATCGCTTAACTATCGCCGCACAAAAATTGTTAAAACCTACTACAAACATTTTGATTCTGCCACAGCCACATATCGTCTTTTAAGAGGAGAAGAAATTTGAAGAGACTGGATTGCTTACAGATATTGTGAGGCCTGTGCATCATCGTTTCGCTCGTACCAATGAAAATATAGCTGCTGTAAGTGAAAGTGTTGCCGAAGACCCGAATGTGTCGATTCTTCGTCGTGCTCAGTAATTAGGTCTTTCTTACGGCACATTATGGCGTATTGGGCATTTGGATCTACACCTACATCCATATAAAGTCCAGCTCACACAACAACTGAAGCCAGCTGACCATTCAAACGTCGTAGATACGTCGAATGGGTGCTTGAACAACAGGCGGTGGACGGCGTTTTTTCGAACAAAATTTTTTACAGCGACGAAAGACATTTCTCACTCCGTGGGTAAAATTGTCGTATTTGGGATTCTGAGGATCCTCAATTAATTGAAGAGATGCCATTACATCCACAAAAAGTCACTGTTTGTGGCGCTCTTTGGTCCGGAGGTATGATTGGACCTTACTTCTTCGAAAACGACGATGGAACGAATGTCACCGTCCATTCGGAGCGTTATGGTCATATGATAACCGACTTTTTTTGCCTGCTATTGAAGAATACGACTTGGAGAATATGTGGTTTCAATAAGACGGTGCCACATGCCACACAACTCGAGCGAATATGGCTTTATTGCTAGAGACATTTCCTGGCCGCGTAATTTCTCGTCGTGTCGATGTCAACTGGCCAACAAGATCATGCAATTTGACACTGCTGGACTTTTTTTTGTGGGGCTACGCGAAAGACCATGTTTATGCAGATAAACATTTAACTCGTGAGCACTTGAAAACCAACATTCGTCAAGTTATGGCTGAGATACCGCCCAATATGTGTCAAAAAGTGGTCGAAAATTACCTCAAAAGAATCGGTGCTTGCAACAATTCGCGTGGTGGGCATTTATATGGTGTAGTGCTTCACATATAATGTCAACGTTCAAACTTTATAATAAAAAAGAAATATCATGAAATAAATTTTATATTTGTTTTATTTACGTTTAATTTTGAAACCGCAAAGTGGATAACCCTTTATTCAATGATTAGTAATAACCTCTCTAAAAGATCCATTATACAAATTGTAAAAAATGGATTGAACACATGTAGGACGCCGAGAACATAAAAGAATGCAGTTAAAAGAAAGGTGTTTTCGTATCAACGCTTTATTACAAACTGAACTTATTTCTTAACTTAAACAACTATTGATACCATGGTACAGTAAGTAGTATGTACTTTTTTATATATATAGCTGTAAAGGGCATACTGTACTATGATTCGATCTATTTCAGTTATGAGTTGTATTACATAAAAAATGATTTGTATTACATATTAAAATAAGTAAGTAAATGAATTTGCAATTGCACTCAATTGCGTACAGAGTGTTTCATATTAAAATATAACCAATTAATATTTAATAAGATCAGCTATACACATTATTCGAAAGATTCTTCTGTCTGTACACTATTGTCTTGTTTTTGGTATCAAATTTTTATCAGTCGAATAAGATCGAATCACTTAAAATTTTGAATTGCGATTATATGTACTATAAAGCAAGTGATGAATTCGTAACAAAAAACAAATTAACGGTTGGATGGATTTGCTTCAAACTTAGTAGATATTGTTTTTTCGATAATATGCCCACACGTTTCATACATTTTTTTTTGAGGCCAAAGAAAATCTTACTTTTCTCAAAAACGGCAGCTACGATTTTTATAAAAAAAATGGTATATTAGAAAAATGAAAAGGTACCTTTCTGGTAATTTTTTTTTTTTTTGAAAAAATGGGTATTTTTTGTACCTCTAGTACAACGTTTTTTCTTAAACTCAAAATTTCGAAAACGACTCAATGGATTTTTTCGAAACTTTGTATTTGGTAGTTTTTTGAAATTATCTTGAATAGTTAAAAAAACAATTTTCCTAAAATAAGAAAAACAAGGTAATTCCAAAACAAATGTTAAAACCCGTTAAGAAAAAAATTAATTTCTCAAAAACAGCTCCAAGAATATTTATAAAAAAATGTGTGGTTTTATGCGAATGCAGATAGCTTTCTACGCCTCTAGGATTGGCGTATCGTATTACAAATGTGAAAGTTTGGATAGGTTAATGGATGTTTGTTGCTCAATAACGTGAGAACAGCTAAATGGTACTGGATGAAATTTGGCTTAGAGATAGATTAAAATGTGGAATAGCACACATCTTTATCCCGCTAAAATGTATTGTTGCTGTGGGATAGATTTGTTTAAATTTAGAATAGATAAATATAACATATCTGCTCATTCTACAAATAGTCAACATAGCTTTTGTCTACAAGAAGTAAAAAAGCACACATACACACACACATACATAACACACTTGAATTTACATCCAGGAAGAACTGAGAAGATGACTTAATAACTATTTTTATTGAGGATGATGGCCCAAAGATGGTTGGCTGAGGATTTTTTTCTGAGTTCGGGTCTTTTTGACTACCCGAAATAAGTAGTATTTCAATTACTGGCAGTCCTAGAAGCATATGCAAAATACTTACACAGTATCCAAGCTAGAACTGGGATATTTCTAATCTGACATACATTCAGGAAACAATAGCGCGTGAGTTCACAAGCCGCAAATTTCCTTATCCTTTTTAGAATAATATCGCACTCACTAGGAAAGTAATATGTGAACACTTCACCGAATTTTCCGATCTGGGTATTAAAGATTTGACGACTTATCTTAATAGCTCTAGGGATAACTTCAGTATCGAGTTGATTCTCCTTCGGACTCTAATACGACCACCAGTAAGTGGACTATAATTTTGTAGATCACACGGTTTGATTATTTTTCGCTTCAGTATCATTTAGCAAGTTGGCCAGTTTGGTAGAGTGTGAATATTCTCGGATGTGCATGGTCATCCAACTTGGGCTTAATACTTGACTTTATCCAAAACTAAACCCAGGGAAAATTTTTCAATAGTCAGTTAAGCAGTCAGTTAGTACATATTCTCCTGATAGAGCAAAAATCAGTTTTTCAATAGTCAGATACAACTTAATCTATGAATAAAGTTATATGCTCATTTCAGAATCTGAGGAATTTTAGAGATATTTTCAATGTCAAAAACACTTTGAAAAATGATTGCTTTGAAATAAATGTTAAACAAAAATTAATTTCTATATGAAAAGTTCGATATTCGAAATTAAAATGACGTTCTAATTAAATTATTCTATAGATTGTTTATTCCTCTGGGAACTAACTGGATATTTATCTGGAGATTGAAAAATCGGATCTTAGTGTATGTCGATAAGCATCAGTTAGTGAATCAAAGTAGTTCTAATAATATTATGCCTTTGCGGAGAGAGCAGGCGTTGATATAACTTCATAATTGTCATTGAAATGACAGAGCATATGAGCTCTTTCAATCAGTAAGTATAAGGAACATAGCTTTGAAAATTGTAAGCTAACGGAGAGCGATGATGATAATCCGTTGGGAATATATTTGCAGAACTACACACTAATTAATCCTTCCATTGAGTTATGGTGTCAAAACCTCCACTCCAAATCTAATTGTACCACCGAGCTTAGTTTCCCATTTCAACCCTAATTTTCCTATCACACCAGCATCAGTTAATTTATTTCGCTAAAAATTAACATACCGCAGACGCAGTAGTTGAAAAATCTTACAGTACGTAATTTTTCCTAATCAATTATACCACCAACTCAATATTCTGTTCTGCTAACGAAATAAATATCATTAAAATTTTAAATCAATAATCTGTATTTATTTTGTCTTTATATATGTAAATAGTCCTAATCTCCATTAGCAGAAAATCCATAAAACAATCTACGCATCGATCGGCAAAAACTTCATTGGATTACTAATTTACAATTTCTCACTAACCAAAACAATTCATCTCCAATACCCCGTTTCTGGTTTTTAGCATAAGAAGCCGCATAAGAACATTGCTCCATTATTATCCTTTTTTTATACAATTATTTCATACTGCCAAGCGGAAATGACTCTTGCTGCAGGTCTGAGTGAGATTTCCTTTTCATCTTCTGCGTCTCTTGCTTAACTCAGCTCAAGTTTCTTTCAGCATCTTAATTTCCGCTTTGGGAAATTTATTCCTTACACTTTGTTCATTTCTTTAACCATTCCCATCTTTGTCTTGTGCCGGCATTGGAACTCCTTCGCGTCCCCTCCGATTCCGAGAGTCCTTTGCCGCAGTGCCCGCGTCCGTTAGTCCCTCGTCGTCGCAGTAACAACTTTAATTTTAATTTAAATCTCATCCTGCAGCAGCATGTACATTATACTCATTGGGGCTTATTATGTCATTTGAAGTGGCATGGACACAAGGGGGTTCCACCATAACTCTATTATGGTATCGCATTTAAATGGTTACACATTAGCATGATGCGTGGGTCACGCTACACCACTAATTTGCATACGACTGTCATGCAAGTAACATACAGTATAAACTCATCCCCAACACACAATTTATGTTGTTTAGTCCTTTTTAGTCCTTTGAAAGCAGTTGTACCTGGCGCTCGTTATGTGACACTTAGACTCTGTCGTTTTCCGTACTCACCTATTTTTTTTTTTTTTGTAATATCTCATATAGCCCTCTGTATGTACATGTATAAATATATACATATTCTCATCGTCCTTCGAGTGTGATGTTGTGTGCGAGTACATTTTTCTGCTCCTAATGCCTTTTTATTTGCAGCGTGTCCTCCCACTAGCCCCTGCCATCATCTCTGATAGTGGGGTAGGTGCGGTAGTGGCCCATTGAAGTGCAGAGGACACTTATTTTACCTTGCATCACACATACATACATACTTCTACTAGGTTTGAATAAAGGTATGCTAGCTAGTCCCCTTATATTCCAAATGTTGGATGGAGAGTGTTGTATTAATGGGTTGCAATATGAATATTAATGAGATGTGTTAGGTATGTTTTTTTTTTTTTTGTTACTGACATAAATATTCCATTACAGCGACATGCGGGTTCTTGAAAGGATGAAATTGTTGCGCACACCATGTTTCGTTCTTTGGGAGAAAGGCCTTTAAGGTCTTAGTTCGCTAGAGCGCTGTTGTTATGACAATTTTTTGTTGTATTTTGTTTGGTCGTACGATTAAATGGACAAAACGGGGAAGAACCATGGTAAGATTAGTTTTCTGACTTGCATCACTCTGTGATATATATTATTATTTATAGACTGATGACATAAGTGAACCAAAAAGTAACTTACCCTTAGCTGTGAAAAATCTTGTACCTAATAGTCTTCTTTAACATTTTTTACAACAATAAATACTAACAGTTTCTCTTGTGATCAGCAATCTCTTTTAATTGAAATAATAAAAGAGAAAAATAGAAACTATTGCAGGATTCCACGACGCTCGACGATTCGTATCATATTATTGATAAGAT